>CAMZMU010000120.1:17872824-19205967 GCA_947311845.1 Poa pratensis
TCCCTAGGCAATATATAGCCTATTTATGCAAAAATATTTGGTTTGCACTTGGGGTATACCTCTTATCTTTTCCATCTTTTTCTTGCCCTCTAACTCAAAGGATTTTAAAAACTAGTTAAATGATTTTTCTAATGAGGCAAGGGCATAGATGCAAGCACAAGGTGTGTCTACACCTCAGGCAGAAGGGTAGCTTGACCAAAAAGTTTTGCTTCATCAAAACAAAAGTTTTCATTTGACCAGTATGGTTTTCAAAAGTGGTAGTCGCACCAAGTTTCGATTCTTCAAAACTCTATTCAGAAAGTTGAAGGTTTTGAAATTTGGCGTGCAGTGGTGAAAACCATCGCGTTGGAGCACGAGTCAAGAGAGACGCGTCGATGCCGCTTCTGGCATGGGACAAATTGGTGATCACCGCCCGCGAGGCCGTGCCCGACGGCGCCCGCACGATATGGTCGTCGACGTTCTGCATCCCCGCGACCCTAAACCACGCCCAGCGTGTTCCCTGCTTTCCCCTGACTCGCCCAGCATCCACGCGTCGCGGAGATGATTTCAGCACGCGCCACCGACGCATCCCGACGCGCCGCTCAGCACAGCGCCGCCGGGGCCCCTCGTCAGCGACTCAGCCGCCCGAGCTCATCCACTCCCTCCCTCCTGTGCCGCGTGCGCCACTGTGCCACGGTTTCGCGACACGCCGCACGCACCGCTCCACGCCACGGCTGACACCTCGCCGCGCCATTAACGGCGGCCACAGCTCGGAGACGGTATAAGAAGCCACCCCAGGCCTCTCCAAGCACCACACCTCACTCTCAACCTCCCAATCATCTTCCAGAGCAGTACCAGAACCCGTAGAGCACCACAGCACCGGAATCAAGCTCGCCACCGCCGCACGGAATCCGCTCGAAATCCACTCCAGCAGCCCCTCCCCCGCCGATTCATCACGCACACCACCTCTCTGGACCACGATGGACTCCAGCTGCCCTCGCCTGGGTGAACGGTGGCCGGAGCCGTCGTATCCTTCCTCGACACATCGCCGGAGCCGCGGGAGGAGAAGCTCCGCTCCAGCCCGACCTCCCGTCAAGCGTGGGTGCTCGAACTAGCTGCGGCAGGCCTCCCGAGACGTTCTGCTTCCTCTCCCTCACCTCCCCGTCGCCCTAGCTCCCTGGAATCGCCGCCGGTGAGTTCGCCGGAGACGGCGCCCTGTTCTTCTTCTTTCCCGCGCAGAATAACGCTTCGAGTAGTGTCTATGACATGTGGGACCCACTAGTCAGGGTTTAATAATTAACCGAAACGTTTTCCTGTTTTATTTTCTGTTTAAAATTAGGCAGAATATTACCCCAACTTTAAAAGGGCATAACTCCTCAAAAATAGTCAGAAAAATATGAAACAAATTTTGCCAGCTTTGTTTTGAAATTGTTTATCCATTGGCATCAAAATATTTTGGTTTGGAGTTTGTTTGCTTAGTCCTTTATTCAATGGCTTAGGAAGGGTTTGTGATGCTTTATTTATGCTTGTATTAGATTTAAACCTCTCCCAAGAAGTCGAAGTTGTTCCGGAACCCTACCCCACTACTGAAGGCAAGCCATCAACCCAATCTCAAACTTGGTCGAACCCTAGAAATTAAATTGTTGCTTTAATTGATTGTTATGCACCTCACATGCCATGTTGCATTTTAAATTATCGCAATTACTTTATAATTACTTACCATCACCCCCATTCCCGAGGCGATGACCGGAGGAACCGTCACAGTCAAAGGAATGGGGAAACATTACAACTGTGCGCCTCGCACTTGCGGGCTTTGTTTGCTTCTTCTTCTTCGCCGAGGTGAGGAGCAGACGAATGTCGTCTTATGATCCTCGGAGTTGGGGGCATTTGCCAAAAGAGTTATTTGTTCTTATCCCCTCCGTCAAACGTGGTTGGCGTAAGCCCACCTGGACTGCGACGCTTGGGACATTTGCTTTCCATTTGGATCTTTTTGCCAAGATTGCTGACACCACGTCAGGTTAACCCTCGAGTGGATGCTTTCTTTCTTATGATTGCTTTTCAGTTTATTATTTTGATGACGCCGGCTGGGAAACCGCCATAGTCATCCGACTAACCCACTGTACTATTTTCTGCGAACATTGTTTCACGGTGACGCCGGCTGGGGAAACCGCCATAGCCACCAATGTATACTATTATGCTATTATGCTATTACTTGAACTACCTTGTGAATATCATTATTGCTTGGTTCATGTTGGTAATTAAAATTTGACTAAGATAATCACCTCCCTCGACTAGATTGAGTCACATAGTGCCACCCACCAGACACAACAAGCACAACCACGCGTCGTTGAAATGGGTAGACCATGGCCGAGTATTCTATCAAGCCTCCTTTGACGCCACCCTTTTGGCAAGTCTAGTCGGTTACCTTTGTGGTCGGGGCTAGTCTTGCGAAGGTTCCGGAGCTAGGCGTCGCTCATCTGTTGGGGGCGTGCCGGATTCACTTCGTCATAAGACTTGGTCCCTCGGGCGTGTCGGTGGCTACATAGGGAGTGTCTGGGTAGGATAAGCAGCCGTGGAAGTGTGGGTTTGTGCTGCCGCCGTGATCGGTTTTAGTACTTCGGTACCGGCGGTACAAGCTTAGACTTCAGCGTGTGGATAAAAGTTGCCACCTCTCGAGAGTGTAAATCTAGAATCTAGCCTTGTCCCTAGGTTATGGGACGGTGTTTGGGTCAAGTCACGCTATGAGTCAGTCCAGTCGAACTTGGAGAAATAATTAATGTAAACCCAACGTCACGTGAAAGTTCGAGAGTCTAGCCAGAGTTGGCTAAGGACTTGAGAATCGAGAAATTAAGCCATAGTTGGCTAGAGGCTTGGAAGCCTAGTTGTGGTTACGAGTTGTTGGGTGAGAAACGTGATCTCACTCGATAACGCGAAACGTCCCTACTAAGGTAAGTAGGTAAGTTAAGTCCAACCGTTAAGCTTGGACTCGCACTTATATACCCGAACTTATGCCATGCTACTTTCCGAACTTATGCCATGCCATATAGATAGGCCTTGTTTGATTTTTGGCTAATGTCTTGCGAGTACATTCAATGTACTCACCTGGCTTTTCATGTGGCCAGACCCCGCTGCACCTGTCGCCGAGTACCCGCTGTACGAGAACTAGGAACCCGTGTCCCAGGCAGAACCCCGTGGAATAAGGCCGCCGTGCCACGCTACTACCTACGTACCCGCTGCGATCTCTGATGGAGGCTCGATGTTAGAAAAATAATGTACATACCGTTGTGTGCGCGTGTTGCGCGACCGCTGGAGCCTCACCCCGTGTTGTAATATATTGTAACCGTCCGAACTCGGAGCCTTAAATATATTTGGTTATGTCTTTGTGTATCAAGTTATCATATATCCAGTGTTTCTGGGGCTGGTATATGGGGTAGCTCGATCATCTGGATCGGGGTGCCACAGAGCTTGGTATCAGAGCCTAACTGCCTGTAGGATACCCTAGTTCCTCGGACGACTTAGGATAGAGCTTGCCGCGTTGCCTGCTTCTTGATTGTTTCTCTACTTGTTTGCGCTTGTTAACTTTAACGCTCACCTTTTTGGCTTCTGTTCCTGGTACAGATGGCACCGTCCGAGTTCTTCACAGACCACCGCCGTACACGTTCCCGGCTTTCCTCAGTACCTCGCTGAGATTTGGGACCACCTCTACCCAGGCTCGACTCCCCCGATCTACCGCGTGTTCTACAACCGTCCCGACGGGGGCGCTACTGAGTTCGTCGCCACCGTCCACCTGCGCTCGGAGCCGAGGGCCGATGGAAACGTCCAGGCCGTTACTTCCGGTGTCTCTACTCAGGCGACCCGAGCCATACAGGAGGCTGCAGGAGACGCCATCGTCTTCCTTCGCACGTACGACCCGGTCATGAGGCAGTGCACCCGTTACGTCTACTTCCCGAGGCTAGATCTAGCCAACGGGGACGTCCTTTTCCCCAACCCAGGTGACACCAGCTCAGCCCTCACCGCTCTTCTCCGGTACACCACTCTCCTCCACCAGTACCTCCACGTCACCCTCCTCCAGTTTGCCTCGCTTCGCGCCAACGTGGCCATGGCTGAGATGGCACGGGCATCTGGAGCAGGTTCTTCTCGCCACCCACCTCGGTTCCCCACCTTTACCCGTAGCTCCCTCGACCAGATCAGGAGGGGACTCATCCCCACTCCTGCACCCCACGGTTCGCCACCACCTTTCCGCACTCGTAGCAGCACTACTCGTCACTTCGCGCGTTTCACCCCTGTTCGCCCCACCGGGTCACGAGCTCAGCGTCGTCGTGTCCGTGCCGACACCCCCACCCGCTCTGGAGACTCCCGAGGCGACCTCGCTTCTCCCGACTACAGCCCGAGGGGGAGGACATCGACATCATCGCACCAGCGACACCCTCGAGATGGAGTTCTAGGCGCTCGGAGACTGCATCGCCTAGTGTATCTTACTTTTCCGTTGTATCGCGCGCTTGAATAAGGAAGTGGTAGAGTTGTATCCCGCTTCGTGTATCTTGTATCTGTATCCTGTATCTTGTAACTGGTACCAAGTAGCTTGTATCTTTTATCTTGTATCTCGTGTTGTGTAAGCAAGTAACTAGAATCTTGTAACTCAACCAGTCATTGTATATTACCGCACTTGTTGTCTTTGCAAACTTGTTTCCATTTGGTTTTCTTGGATGTTGCACTTTTCCCCATATGGATGCTCATGGTACACGTCACCACATTCAACCATCCAGGATGAGGCCCAATAGCAGTGCAAGTGGCAGCCAAGGAACCCCGGTTCGTCGTTCCGCACGACAAGCGGGCGAGGATCCCGTGCCCCCGCAATCACCCCCTCCTCCACCAGCTCAGGAACCGAGCCCGAGTCAGTTCATGATGATGATGGATGAGCGTCACACTCAGCACCTGACACAGATCATGAGGGAGTTTGGCACATATATGCAAGCCCAAGGTGCCCCACACGCAGGCCGCTCAAAGCTGCAGGATTTCCAGCGCACTCAGCCACCCAAGTTCTCAGAAGCTGACGACCCACTTGAGGCTGACGATTGGCTCCGCACCATGGGAAAGAAACTAGAGCTCGCACGCGTTGACGAGCAGGACAAGGTGCTCTTCGCCACCCACTACCTTGAAGGCCCTGCCAACGTTTGGTGGGACAATCAAAAGGACGCAAGGGGCAATGGACCCGCGGTCACCTGGACAAATTTCAGGAAGCTTTCCGCAAGGCCTATATACCCTCAAGCCTGATAAAAATGAAACAACAGGAATTTCTGGCACTCACCCAAGGCAGCAAATCCATCAATGAATATCTGACCAAGTTCAACAACCTTGCCCGCTATGCACCTGAGGACACCAACACAGAGGAAAAGAAGAAAGACAGGTTCCTTCATGGAATGCATCAGGCCATAAAAACTCAGCTCAGTGTCTACAGTTCCCAGATTTTCAGGCCATGATCAACACTGCGCTAATCTCAGAAAAGGAGCACCGCACCATCTATGACTCCCACAAGCGGAAGTTCGAGCCACGCAAGAACCAGCATGATGGTGCTACCTCCAAGCCACGCACCTGGCAGCCCAACAACCGGATCTCAACACCTCAGAACACCTGGAATCAACCCAGGAAGGATGGATATCCCCGTGAAGGATTCTACCACAAGCGCCCCTTAGTGGATGACTGCAAGAGGGAGAACTCCTGCTTCAAGTGTGGCAAGACAGGACACTACATCAAGGATTGCCCTCTTCACAACAGCAACGGCAACAGCAACAACAACACACAACCACCCTGCTGGGGCGATCAGCCACCTCAAGTTGCCCGTGTCCACCACATGTCCGCGAAGAAGCCTACGAAGCTTCAGATGTAGTGCTTGGTACGTGTACTATCAACACTAAACCCGCGCTGATTTTATTCGATTCTGGAGCTTCCCACTCTTTCATCTCGAAGGATTTTGTTGCCAAACACCGTTTTTCCGTTTCCCCTTTGGGCCATCTTTTGGTGATACAAACCCCCGCCTCAGAGATGAAAACAAACACCGTTTGTCAAGACCTGACGATCAGCATCAATCGAGTGAAATTCCCAGCTCAGCTCAACACTCTCAACGTGCCCGGTCTCGACGCCATCCTTGGTATGGATTGGTTGGTCCAGCATGCAGCCCAGATAGACTGTGCAACTAGAGCAGTTACTCTCACCAACCCGGAAGGCATACGTACCACCTACTTGCCGAATAAACCCCACCAAATAAATGCAAAGATGTTTCTTGTCCAAGCACCTGAGTTAGGGCAAGTGTATGTGGTCAGCGAGTATCCAGACGTGTTCCCGGATGAGCTACCGGAATGCCCCCTGATCGTGATATTGAATTTGCCATTGAAGTTATTCCCGGAACAAACCCAATATTCAAGAAACATTACCGGATGACAAGCCCCGAGCTCGTGGAATTGAAAAAGCAGCTCGATGATCTAATCAAAAAGAAGTTCATTCGCCCGAGTATTTCACCCTGGGGATCGCCAGTTCTGTTTGCAAAGAAGAGCGATGGTACGCTCAGGCTATGCATTGACTACCGTGCTCTCAATGATGTCACCATCAAGAACAAGTACCCACTCCCCGAATCAATGATCTGTTTGACCAACTCCGGGTGCCCGTGTGTTCTCCAAGATTGATCTCCGCACGGGATACTATCAGCTGAAGATTCGAGAAAGTGATATTCCCAAGACCGCCTTTACCACCAGATATGGACTGTATGAGTGTACTGTCATGTCATTCGGCTTAACCAATGCCCCGCCTACTTCATGGGCATGATGAACAAGGTATTCATGGAGTATCTCGACAAGTTCGTTGTGGTATTCATCGACGACATCCTCATCTACTCCAAAAATGAGGAAGAGCACGCCGAACATCTCAGATTAGTTCTCGGAAGACTTCGTGAACAGCAGCTTTATGCCAAGTACAGCAAGTGCCAGTTTTGGTTAAAGGAAGTGGAGTTCCTAGGACATGTATTGTCAGGAGCCGGTGTAGCCGTGAACCCCGACAAGATCTCTGATGTGCTGAACTGGAAAACACCCACCAATGTGTCAGAAGTCAGGAGCTTCCTCGGATTGGCTGGTTACTACCGAAGGTTCATTGAAAACTTTTCCAAGATAGCCAAGCCCATGACGGACTTGTTGAAGAAAAATCGCAAGTATGCCTGGACAGATGAATGTGAAGAAAGCTTCAACGAGTTAAAGACCCGGTTAACCACAGCCCCAATACTAGTACTGCCCGATGATGGCAAGGATTTCACGTATACTGTGATGCATGTAGAATGGGCTAGGGGCCGTTCTCATGCAAGAAGGGAAGGTCATTGCATGTATCAAAGCAACTAAAGACCCATGAGCAGAATTACCCCACACACGACTTGGAATTGGCCGCTGTCATACTCGCCCTGAAGACTTGGCGACATCACCTTATTGGTCAAAGATGCGAGATCTACACGGACCACAAAAGTTTGAAGTACATTTTCACCCAGCCTGACCTCAACTGAGGCAAAGAAGGTGGCTTGAAGTAATCAAGGACTACGACCTTGGGATTCATTACCATCCAGGAAAGGCCAACGTAGTAGCAGATGCCCTAAGCAGGAAGCCCCCTAAGATGCAGCCAAGTTTAGAGAAAGAATTCGCAAAGCTAAATTTGTGCGTGGGAAGCAAGGCTTATTTAAGCACCCTGGAGGTGAAACCAAACCTTGAGGAAGAGATAAAAACTGAGCAAGCCAACGACCCCGGTATAGAAGAAATCAAGATCAAAATACCACTGGGCAAGGCCAAGGAATTTTCCGTGGACAGTCAAGGAGTGCTCCGCTACGGTAACCGCCTTTGTGTACCCGACAAGGCCGCGCTAAAACAGCAAATTCTCAAGGAAGCCCACGAGTCTGCTTATTCTATCCACCCGGGAGTACCAAGATGTACCATGATTTGAAGCAGATATTCTGGTGGGCCGGTATGAAGAAGGAGATCGCCTACTATGTCGCATGCTGCAACGTGTGTAACCTAGTGAAGGCCGAGCACCAAAAACCCGCGGGATTCCTTCAACCCCTTAAGGTGCCCGAGTGGAAGTGGGACAACATATGCATGGATTTCATCGTCGGACTTCCCAAGTCCAGCCGGGGAAATGACTCCATCTGGGTCATCGTCGACCGTCTGACGAAAGTGTCTCACTTTATTCCCGTCAGGACAACGTACCGTTCGGACCAGCTAGCGCAACTCTATGTGAACAAGATTGTCAAACTCCATGGAGTTCCTAAGACCATTGTGTCAGATAGAGGTACACAATTTACCTCCAGATTTTGGACAAGCCTTCAACGGGCCATGGGGACAAACTATCTTTCAGTACCGCTTATCATCCTCAGACTGACGGTCAAACCGAGCGAGTCAACCAGATACTAGAAGACATGCTGCGCTCGTGTGTGCTCGCCTATGGTGCAGGTTGGGAAGATAGTTTACCCTACGCAGAGTTCTCATACAACAACAGCTACCAAGGCAGCCTGAAAATGTCACCATTTGAAGCACTGTACGGGAGGAAGTGCCGGACCCCACTTAACTGGTCTGAGGCAGGAGATGGCAAGATCTTTGGGCCCGATGTTCTGCAAAAGCCGAAAAGCAAGTACATCTGATTCGTGACCGGCTCAAGGCAGCTCAGTCCCGCCAAAAGAGTTATTACGACCGACGGCACCGTCAGATCCACTTTGAAGAAAACGACTATGTCTATCTTCGGGTGACACCCCTCAAGGGCCTGAAAAGATTCCATATGAAAGGAAAGCTAGCCCCGCGATTCATTGGACCCTTCAAGATTCTAGCAAGGAAAGGGACAGTGGCCTACCAGCTCGAGCTACCAGAAGAGCTGACAGGAGTGCACGACGTCTTCCACGTGTCCCAGCTAAGGAAATGCATCTCACCACCGACCAAGCAAGCCGACTTTAGGAAACTGGAATTGAGCAGCGAATTGACTTACGAAGAACACCCAGTCAGAATTTTGGATGAGTCTGAGCGCCGCACCCGCAACAGAGTCACAAGATTCTACAAGGTACAGTGGGATAAACACACCGAAGACGAAGCCACTTGGGAACGAGAGGATTTGTTAAGGACTGAATATCCGTACCTATTCAACGAGCAAAGGGAATCTCGAGGACGAGATTCAACTCAAGGGGGGAAGGTCTGTAACATCCTGGAATTTGGCCTTTCAAAAATTTCTTTTAAAAATTTTGTCATCGATTTGGATTTAATTTGCCCTCGATAAATGACCTTTCCAATTTTCAATCTTCGACGAAACCTTACCAAAGTTTGGGATCTTGAGTTTTGTGTTCTCTCCCACTTGGTATCTTGTTTGCTTGGCCCCAAAACTCCGAAATCATTTTCTAAATATTTCTATTTATCGTTAAAACAAAATCCCTTTATTTGAGCTTTCCAAAGGAAGTACTTGTTTTATTGCTCTAAAAATTCTCCAAAAATTAGGGAATGATCCCTAGGCAATATATAGCCTAATTATGCAAAAATATTTGGTTTGCACTTGGGGATATACCTCATATCTTTTCCATCCTTTTTCTGCCCTCTAACTCAAAGGATTTTAAAAACTAGTCAAATGATTTTTCTAATGTGAGGCAAGGGCATAGATGCAAGCACAAGGTGTGTCTACACCTCAGGGCAGAAGGGTAGCCTGACCAAAAATGTTTTGCTTCATCAAAACAAAAGTTTTCATTTTGACCAGTATGGTTTTTCAAAAGTGGTAGTCGCACCAAGTTTCGATTTTCAAAAACTCTATTCAGGAAAGTTGAAGGTTTTGAAATTTGGCGTGCAGTGGTGAAAACCTCATCGCGTTTGGAGCACTGAGTCGAGAGAAACACGTCGATGCCGCTTCTGGCATGGCCAGAACGGTGATCACCGCCGGCGAGTCCGTGCCGACGGCGCCGCCACGTGGTCGTCGACGTTCTGCATCCCCGCGCCCAAACCACGCCCAGCGTGTTCCCCTCCTTCCCCTGACTCGCCCAGCCTCCACGCGTCGCCGGAGAAGGATTCCCCACGCGCCACCGACGCATCCCGACGCGCCGCTCAGCACAGCGCCGCCCGGGGCCCCTCCGTCAGCGACTCAGCCGCCCCCGAGCTCATCCACTCCCTCCCTCCTGTGCCGCGTGCGCCACTGTGCCACCGGTTTCGCGACACGCCGCACGCACCGCTCCCACGCCACGGCTGACACCTCGCCGCGCCATTAACGGCGGCCACAGCTCGGAGACGGTATAAGAAGCCACCCCAGGCCTCTCCAAGCACCACACCTCACCTCTCAACCTCCCAATCATCTTCCAGAGCAGTACCAGAACCCGTAGAGCACCACAGCACCGGAATCAAGCTCGCCACCGCCGCACGGAATCCGCTCGAAATCCACTCCAGCAGCCCCTCCCCCGCCGATTCATCACGCACACCACCTCTCTGGACCACGATGGACCTCCAGCTGCCCTCGCCTGGGTGAACGGTGGCCGGAGCCGTCGTATCCTTCCTCGACACATCGCCGGAGCCGCGGGAGGAGAAGCTCCGCTCCAGCCCGACCTCCCCGTCAAGCGTGGGTGCTCGAACTAGCTGCGGCAGGCCTCCCCGAGACGTTCTGCTTCCTCTCCCTCACCTCCCCGTCGCCCTAGCTCTCTGGAATCGCCGCCGGTGAGTTCGCCGGAGACGGCCGCCCTGTTCTTCTTCTTTCCCGCGCAGAATAACGCTTCGAGTAGTGTCTATGACATGTGGGACCCACTAGTCAGGGTTTTAATATTAAACCGAAACGTTTTCCTGTTTTTATTTTCTGTTTAAAATTAGGCAGAATATTACCCCAACTTTAAAAGGGCATAACTCCCTCAAAAATAGTCAGAAAAATATGAAACAAATTTTGCCAGCTTTGTTTTGAAATTGTTTATCCATTGGCATCAAATATTTTGGTTTGGAGTTTGTTTGCTTAGTCCTTTATTCAATGGCTTAGGAAGGGTTTGTCCTGCTTTATTTATGCTTGTATTAGATTTAAACCTCTCCCAAGAAGTCGAAGTTGTTCCGGAACCCTACCCCACTACTGAAGGCAAGCCATCAACCCAATCTCAAACTTGGTCGAACCCTAGAAATTAAATTGATTGCTTAAGTTGATTGTTACTGCACCTCACATGCCATGTTGCATTTTAAATTATCGCAATTACTTTATAATTACTTATCTACGCATCACCCCCATTCCCGAGGCGATGACCGGAGGAACCGTCACAGTCAAAGGAATGGGGAAACATTACAACTGTGCGCCTCGCACTTGCGGGGCTTTGTTTGCTTCTTCTTCTTCGCCGAGGTGAGGAGCAGACGAATGTCGTCCTGTGATCCTCGGAGTTGGGGGCATTTGCCAAAAGAGTTATTTGTTCTTATCCCTCCGTCAAACGTGGTTGGCGTAAGCCCACCTGGACTGCGACGCTTGGGACATTTGCTTTCCATTTGGATCTTTTTGCCAAGATTGCTGACACCACGTCAGGTTAACCCTCGAGTGGAATGGACGCTTTCTTTCTTATGATTGCTTTTCAGTTTATTATTTTGATGACGCCGGCTGGGGAAACCGCCATAGTCATCCGACTAACCCACTGTACTATTTTCTGCAACATTGTTTTATGGTGACGCCGGCTGGGGAAACCGCCATAGCCACCAATGTATACCTTATGCTATTACTTGAGCTACCTTATGCTATTACTTGAACTACCTTGTGAATATCATTATTGCTTGGTTCATGTTGGTAATTAAAATTTGACTAAAAGATAATCACCTCCCTCGACTAGATTGAGTCACATAGTGCCACCCACCAGACACAACAAGCACAACCACGCGTCGTTGAAATGGGTAGACCATGGCCGAGTATTCTATCAAGCCTCCTTTGACGCCACCCTTTTGGCAAGTCTAGTCGGTTACCTTTGTGGTCGGGGCTAGTCTTGCGAAGGTTCCGGAGCTAGGCGTCGCTCATCTGTTGGGGGCGTGCCGGATTCACTTCGTCATAAGACTTGGTCCCTCGGGCGTGTCGGTGGCTACATAGGGAGTGTCTGGGTAGGATAAGCAGCCGTGGAAGTGTGGGTTTGTGCTGCCGCCGTGATCGGTTTTAGTACTTCGGTACCGGCGGTACAAGCTTAGACTTCAGCGCGTGGATAAAAGTTGCCACCTCTCGAGAGTGTAAATCTAGAATCTAGCCTTGTCCCTAGGTTATGGGACGGTGTTTGGGTCAAGTCACGCTATGAGTCAGTCCAGTCGAACTTGGAGAAATAATTAATGTAAACCCAACCGTACGTGAAAGTTCGAGAGTCTAGCCAGAGTTGGCTAAGGACTTGAGAATCGAGAAATTAAGCCATAGTTGGCTAGAGGCTTGGAAGCCTAGTTGTGGTTACGAGTTGTTGGGTGAGAAACGTGATCTCACTCGATAACGCGAAACGTCCCTACTAAGGTAAGTAGGTAAGTTAAGTCCAACCGTTAAGCTTGGACTCGCACTTATATACCCGAACTTATGCCATGCTACTTTCCGAACTTATGCCATGCCATATAGATAGGCCTTGTTTGATTTTTGGCTAATGTCTTGCGAGTACATTCAATGTACTCACCTGGCTTTTCAATGTGGCCAGACCCCGCTGCACCTGTCGCCGAGTACCCGCTGTACGAGAACTAGGAACCCGTGTCCCAGGCAGAACCCCGTGGAATAAGGCCGCCGTGCCACGCTACTACCTACGTACCCGCTGCGATCTCTGATGGAGGCTCGATGTTAGAAAGAAATAATGTACATACCGTTGTGTGCGCGTGTTGCGCGACCGCTGGAGCCTCACCCCGTGTTGTAATATATTGTAACCGTCCGAACTCGGAGCCTTAAATATATTTGGTTATGTCTTTGTGTATCAAGTTATCATATATCCAGTGTTTCTGTGGCTGGTATATGGGGTAGCTCGATCATCTGGATCGGGGTGCCACACTGATAATGGCTAAGAATGCGGTGAACGACTTGAGAAGAGGGGTGGCCTAAACGATCATGCCACCTTGTAGCTGAAGGCTTGGTAGCGCTAAGGCCTTCTTTTTTCGGACTTGATGATGATGACACCAATGGGTAGAGGCCTTTCATGCATCGACCTCTAAGAAGAACTTTCTTCGTGTCCTGATCCTTCACATAAAAGTGCCAAGGGTAAGGATGACTCCAACGGGGCGACCCAAACGGACGCGCGTTTGGTCCGCGTTTTGTCCGTTTGGGTCGGCAAACGGACGCGCGTCCGCCCCTGGTCCGCCCCTTCCTACGCAGTGCGCCCAACAGGGCGACGCATCGAGTCCGCCCCCAACTTTTTTGTTTTGTTAAAAGGCCATATATGGGCCATTTTCATTTATATATAAGGGGGTGGGCCACAAACGGCCATTTTACATATATTTTTTGAAAACAAAAAAAATAAAAACTGCCCTTCGTGGGCAACAGTCCTCGTCGTCGTCGAGGATGTAGTACGGCGGCTCCTGGTAGAGGTGCGCCGGTGGGCCTTGTCGCGGTGGGACGGCGGCCGGCGGCGTCGACGGCTGCTCCTCGTCCTGCTCCGGGAGGGGCGGCGCCCGCTGGAGCTCCCAGCTCCCGCCATTCCAGGTCCAGTTCTGCCCTAGCAGGCCGTCTGGAAGGGGCGGCGCCGGTGGAAGATCCACGTCCATGGGGACCTGCCACCATGGCTGTGGCTCCTCGAAGACCGCGGCCTGCTGCGCCGCCATGGCCTCCTCCTTCTCCCGGGCGACGGCCTCGAGGACCATCTCCCACCGCTTCTGCTCATCCTCGACCATGGTGTGCTTCGAGGCTTCGAGGGCGGCGGCGAGCTCGTCTTCCACCTCCATCTTCACGGAGGTGGCGGCGGCGGCGGTGAGCCGATGCGGAGGGACCGCGGCGTGGACCGCGACGAGGACCGCGGCGGAGCGTCCCGGCGCCGCATGTGCGGCGGCAGGTCCCAGCGGCTAGCCCGCGGCGGCGTCGGCGCCCGCGTGTAGTAAGCCTGGCGTCGCAGGCTGTGCTCGCCGCTGAACCACGTGTCCCAGTTTGGGGAATCCGTGGCGTAGGCGGGGTCGTCGCGGAGGGAGGCCGGGAGGCGCTTGCGGCGGCGCTCCACCTCCATATCGCGGGCGCGTTCGCTCGTGGGCATGGGCGGCACCGGGATCCGCTGCGGGTTCGGATGCCAAAACTCGGGGAGTTTGACATCTGGCCATGGCAGCGGGCAGGCGTGCTCCCAGTACCACTCGCAATCCTCGCGCCGCACGTAAACGCGGTCGCGCCGCGCGATCTGTGCGCCCGGCGGCGCTAGCTCGAAGGCGGCGGGGGCCTCCGGATTCGGGGAAGATGGTGGCGTCGGGAGGGCGTGCGGAGGCGGCGGCGGCGGCCAGACGACGACTCCGCCTCGCCGTCGTTCTTGGCCTTGCCAAATCCGGGCCACCGTAGCGGCATTGCGTCGCCGGTGAGGGCTGTGGCTAGGGTTGCGGCTAGGGTTTGGTTGCCGGTGAGGGAGCGAAGTGGGGCAGTGGGAGTGGGTGGGGGCTGGCCGTCCCTATCCCCTGGCATTAAAAAGGACCGGCCAGGGGAGGCTGACCGGCGCCGTGTCGCTGACAGGTGGGCGCGGGAGGACCAGCCGCGTGGGCGCGCGGACGCGTTTCCAGTCCGCCGCGCGTCCGCGCCGACGCATCGGTGACCCAAATTTGGGCCAACAATGGGTCGCGGCGGACAGAAAACCGGACCGTGGTCCGTTTGCGTCGCCCCGTTGGACCATGATTTTCGCAAAAACGGACTGCGACAAACCGACGCGGACTCGATGCGTCGGCCCGTTGGAGTCATCCTAAAATTCAACAAAAACATTGTTATCTCGTGTAAGGCGATGAATGGAAACAAGATTTTTGGTGGCTTGAGGGACATGGAGAACATTGCAAAGGTGTAGTTGTCTAGATGGGGAAGCAACAAATGTATGACCTACATGACTAATGTTCATACCTGTCCCATTGGTCGTTGTACTTCTCCTTCGTGGTGAGCTTTTCAAGCTCACCGTGCATGATGTGGTCGGTGGCGCCGGAGTCACCATACAAATTGGTGCTTTCACCTCCTTTTCTTCTTCTTCTTCGAGATCATCTTCATCATAGCGATGCCAGCACTGCGATGCCGAGTGTCCCGGCTTCTGGCATATTTGGCAGGTGATGCGGTCGCGGTCGTACTTGTTGTTTTGCTGCGGCGACGACCTCCATAGTGGCCGCCTCGACCACGCTGAGGTGATTGTCCGTGACCACGGCCGTAGCCGCGGCCGCCTCCACCCGCGTTGTTGGAGGAGCTGCCACCATCTCCGCCGGCGCCGAGCAGCATCTCCATGTGGTTGTCATAGGACAGCACTTGGGACTACAGCTCTCCGACGGTGAGCTACAGGGTGGGGTTAGCCCCAATGGCGGCAAAGAGCGGATTTTAGGGGTCGTCAAGCCCCGCGAGCATGTATTCAACCAGCTCGTCCTCTTCAATTTTTTGTCCAGCAGCTGCAAGTTCATCGGCGATTCCTTTCATCTGAGCAAAATACTGTGGGTAGTTTTACATTCTTGGTGTTGGCCAGTTTCACCATGAGGTTTACGACGCGGGTACGCGACTGGGCGGTGAACATCGACTTGATGGTCGCCCAAACTGCAGCTGCCGTCCGCATCCCGATACAGGAGATCATGATCTCCTGAGACAGCGAATTCAGCAGGTAAGTAAGGACCTTCTGATCGGTCTGCAACCCTGCCTCGTAGGCAGGGTTGTCCTCCTCGACGCTCCCCTTGTCGCCGCCTTTGTCTACGGTGATCTTCTCGGCAGGCGCCTTGCTGGTCCCATCAAGGAACCCCATGAGACGGGTGTTGCGGACCGCCGGGAGCACTTGGGTTGGGTCTCCCATAGCAAGTAGTTCTCTCTCGTCAGCTTCTCGGGTGCACCTTGGCTGGGGAGGGTTTGTCATGGCGGCGGAGGAGGAGGATGATGGTAGGCTAAGCATTATATGTGTTTTGTAAGATTGGCTCTGATATCATGTGAATTGGTAGCTTTGGGGAGAACGATGCCCTTTGTCTCGGGCTCGCTTGCGTGTTATATAGAGCCTAAGCCGGCCAAGGCTTATTACACGGAGAGGTTACAATCGTGAGAGAAAAGCTAGGAGATCGATCTGATCTTTATAGAATAGATCAGATATTTACATATATTTTAGCTAACTGTCTAACCTCCTAACAGACTGAATCATTTTCGCTAAAATTAACCACTGCCTAAAATAACACACTAAAATATAATGCATCAAGGAAGGACTTAATCTGCTGGTCAAATGCAAAAAAAAAGCAGTTGAACACAAAAGGAGTTAAACATGGGCCTCGTTCCGATAACAAAAGATTTTGATCGACAAGGCGTACGAGCTACATCTAGGTGTACGAAGGCGTGCGACCACAGTCACAGATACTCCACACAGTGATTCATGGTTCTCCTACAGCCTTTTTTTATATGATACTGTATGTAGCCATGCATCGATCCACACGACCCTATGGCTAGCTCGATACATGCATGGATGCTGTGGCAATGCATGCACGCAGCCGCACCCTAGCTACCACCTATCTGTCTCTCTGTTCTCCCCTGTGCTGTGAGGACACCTCGTGCATCAGCCCTACCTATATAAACCTTAAACAATCTAGTAGCAGTTTTTCTATTGTTATTTTGAAATTTTATAGTTTGACCAACTGTGTTATTTTGCATCTACAACCTCATGAGAATACCATAATAAGCCGTGCATCCTCACCACCATGCCTCCCAATCACCTGACGCCACGTGCGTATACATGTACTAGTCATGTAGGAGTATCTTGTTACCGCACGCTTCCTCTATATATACCTGTGCCCATCCAGCTCTTGACACAGAGCAAACGGTCTTATTCTCTTTTGTTTCTTGGCTTCTATTCTACAACCTCCCATCCTAGTAGTGCACTCTTTGCTTTTGATAACACCCTTTTCTGCTTGTGTTCTTGGTGAGTCGTTCAAGCAAGAAACTCTTTTCGAGTCTGTCCTAGATGATGCATTTGTTTTCCTCTTGCTTTTGAAGCCTTTTCTTTTCTACAGTAGTACACACTTCTATCAGCTAATCCCCTTGTTGGAAGACTTGAGATTTTCCTTATTAGATGCCCATGTGAAAGAGTGAAGCTGCCAGCATGATCTAGCTTTGATTCGCAGTGCGTGTGTTAGGTCCTGCATGTGATTCATTGTTAGATCATGACTGACAGCCTCATTTCTTCACGATAATGGACATATATGTGAATGCAGCGTCATCATCACCGGCCAAGGGTAAGTAGTTAGCTCATCTTCAATTTACTCAGCTCCTCGTCTTTAGCGAAATCAGATCTAATCTGCAGGTTTCTGAATAACTTCTGTACTACTGCATCTATGAGCTGTGGCCGGTGCCAGAACCGGGCATTCATAGTAGAGCAAGCAAGCTAGGGAAACCATTTTATTCTGAGTTTTGCACAACCTCCCTTGGTTGATAGAGTAGCTAGGCAGTTAATTTGTGTCACATAATTTCTTAACCAGATAGTACATATTTGATTGATTTATAATGTGTCTGAAGGACTTTATTTAGTTCATTATCGCTACCATAACCGCATACTAGTTAGTTTAAATCATCTAGCTCTTTGATGTGAAGTCACCAAGAACTAACTACCCCCATGAATATTATTATTTAGTAAAAGGTACTAGCATAAGCACCTGGACACAATTAACTACCACAACATACTAATCCATTTAATCTAGCTAGATATATGCATGATGATTTCATGATAGGGACATCACATGTACTGAGTTCTTGCGCGCTAGCTAGCCATCACTTATACATATACCAGAAACACATATTTTTCTACTACCTCCGTCAAAACATAAGAAGTTTTGATAGGCTAAAATAGCCTACCAATTTTTTTTGGACGGATGTAGTATTTGGTTTGCATAATATAGTGGTCTTGCTCATTTCCACATAATATCAACTCTAGAAACATTCATGTATATGCTTAGCAGTATATATAGTTTGATTTGTCCTTGTAGGGCCAATGAATGCTCCTCCCGCTCTCCCTGTACATATTGGCATAATAAGCTCCACTAGATCTAGAAATAAATTAAGAGCTCGCTAGCCAGATTAAGAAAAGATCTAGCTAGACCTACCAAGCTACATATGGAGATATATAAAGAAAGCAAGTCATTACTTCCAAGCTCTGCATCAGAATTTACTGGTGGATATATCGATCGATCTCGTCACTTTCTTGCTTCCCGAACTGGGCCACTGCACAACCGTTGTGCCACTCCAAGCAGCCTCTAGTTTCTCATGATAGTTAAATTATAAACCTACTGTATCAATTTTTTGCGGAACATTGAACTTAAACATTGGTACTAGTAACAATCACATTACGATTCAACCAAATTTCTTAATTATCTCATCTTTCTTCATGGGCTTATTTCTTTTTTTGAGACTCGTTTTGAATAATTAATTAAGAATAGTCGTAGTATCTTCAAATCAAGTGAGCAGGGGGGATGCATGGAAGGGTGAAAAGGACTAATTAGGTGTGTTAACAACACACACTTGTACGAATTAATTAATTTGCCATAAATATTATTTTTGTAGACAAGCGTACGATTAAAACTCCACATGAAAAATCGTTGTCAAGTTATTGTGATGTCGACATGCATGAAATGGTCCCTAGCTAGTATACTAGCTAGACGGAATCGATTATCTACAGCTGATAAAGAAATCTCGGTTCACAATGAAACGTTAATATAATAATGGTGGTGAAGGGAAAGAAGGAACAAGCCTTTGGTGGCATGCCTTCAAATTTTGGGACCGCAAATTTTCATATGTACTAATATTGATGCAGGGAATCGATGACATTTCCGTCTCTCTAGCTTTGCTTTGCTGGGATCTATTTTATTTTTATGACACGCGTAAGCACACACGCACATTATTGATCATCCCGATCTATATAGCATGATAGGTTATTTTGTTGATTGAGATAAATTGAATAGAACAAATATGAAATTTTTGCAACATGAGCCTCAAGGACTCAAGGTGCTAGTGCACCTTATGCCTGTGTTCCATACAACTCTGGTGTCCTGTGTACATTTCATTCGGCGGTAGCTAGCGGTTTGGTGCAGCAGTGATTTTCACACTTTGACAGTACTGGCTAGTAGCGCCTGACCAACCCTGCCCAGTGCTTATCCCTCTAGTACGAACAACGAAAAAAATCGAGCAATTCCTAGTTTCTCCCTGACCGCTTGGCCTTCTATATAGGGCAGTCACTTGCTGCTCACTCTTCGATCTTCCCCAATTATTCACATCTCTCTCTCTCTCTCTCTCTCTCTCTCAAGCTCTTCTTGTTTGGCTGCGAAGGGTAGAGGTGCACCACAAGTTGGTGAAGCTGCCAGCATGATCTGATGATCGAACTGATGAATGAGGGAAAACTACAAGATCAGAATCGATCAATCAGGTCATGCTGGAGTTTCATCTGCTGGTGGGAGCACAAAGGAAACCCTAAAATATCATGAAATCCATCCATCGACGATCTAGAGACTAGAGCTAATTATCCTCAAGGTGAGATCCATCCAACTCTCACTGTCCTCAAGGTGTCGATTGATTAATCGATGGTCGATCGTGTTGCCTGAAAGGCTGGTTGATTCTATGTTACTTTGTTTATCGTCCTTCTTTCTCTCTTTCATAGAGCGGATCTGTGATTCTTGTGTAATACTGGTGAAGTTTTCTTTAGATCTTGCCGCGATTATTTCTTTTTCTTTCCCTAGCTGCAGGATTTTTTTCGATAAAGCCTAGCTTCAGGATTTACCGACGAAGAACCAAAGTTTTCTTTTCTGAGGGTGACGTTCAAATTGACTTGTGCCGGTGGTAATTAATATCTGAACCGATCTTGTGACTTGGGATTCTTTAAGGTCTGCGTTTTATGTCTTTTATTTTGCTAGATATTTCTGTAGACTGTAACTTTTTAGGCAGCCTTTGGCGTTACTACTGTTATTCCTTTCTCAGGTTAACCAATTAAGTAGGAACAAACTTTTTCCAACTAATTGTTGTATATATAGCAGGTAGGAGATGAGAAAACTAACTGCCGAAGTACTCTAAGAGTTCAACCTTCTAGATCTAGCTAACCATGCATAGAGGGTTTAGTTACATATCTATGACATCACTTACTTATTTCGTTAACCTCAAATATCTTGGTTAGAATCGTTTTGTTAAGGGCATAAAGGAGTTGTTTGAGTAGTTGAACAGCACGGATCCACCAGAAGCAGCATAAATTAATACATCAGTCTAGAAGGAGATCGATTTTTTGTTCCATGATTTGTATCAACGTCATTCCCATTTGTTGCTACATGCAAATGTGATGTGTGTATGTTTATAATACTCTGTCTGGTCCGTTTTAAGTGACGTGAGAAATGAACTGAAGGTGTACAAATTCTTATACAACTTGCGACATTTAATTGGGATCTGAGGGAAGTATCACATTTACTTACATATAACTATTGTTACACCGGTGATTGTTATGTTAGTGAAGTACTAATTATTTCATTTATGATGACTATTATTCATTCACTCATTCTTCTCCTGTCAACAATGGTGCTCGTGGAATTAACAAATATCATAGTAGTTTAAACAAAAGGTGACATTGATTAGTCTTTTCCACAAGGGACAGAAAATATATAGAAGGAGAGTGTGGAAAAGAATTATGAAATGAGTTGTCACGTCGATCCTCAGGACAATTGATTATCAATTTTTGATTGCAAGATAGGTCTACAGGAGAGCTGGTAGTAGTACAGCTGAATGATTGGCTCTTGCTTGAAGGATGAAACTGCCGTCCATCCGTCTTTTCATGATCTCCCTTTGCACGCATGATTGCCCACACTTTCCTCCTCTTTTGGGTCTTGTACTATGGGAGACACACCACATCCTTATCACACATAACAAATTAATCTTTTCTTGCCATCTGTCTTGGTTCTATGTTGTCAGTCTCACTTGCAAAATGGCAATAAAATGAAGAAAAAGAAACACTCCTGAGTTTCAAAAATTGCCGGAACAAGTGAACACACAAATGCTTTGGTTCCTCTCGCACATGTAAAACTATGAAAGGTTTTCGACAAGAACTTTTTGCAGGAAATATTTAGTCCTAAAATAACTTCTAAAGAACTAAACACATTTCTTCTAGCAAAAGGGGCAATAGTAACATTTTCCATGAAAGTTGAAGAGCATATATAAAGAAACTAGAGGGTTTAGAAGTTTTTGGGGCATTGATTTTAATTTTCTTCAACCACGAGCGTGTGCTTGTTAGTGTACCTCTGAGTTTCTCTTTCTAATTAGTTGGAACTTTTTGTTGGCATGCCTAACCGCCACGAACCTCTCTGATGTCATGGCGATCCAAGTACATTTGTCACCTAGCATGCATGCATGGTCCCTTGGAAGATTCATGGGCCACACATATGTGCATATAGCTCCAAGCCTTCCTTTATGGCGATTTGGTAAGCGATGGCCGGTTTGTTACAAGATGCCCACTACAACCTAGCTTGTCCTTTCGATCCATGTCAAGCTTTCGAAGAGGACACATGCGTGGGAAAACTAGTTGTTGTGCCTTTTCACACACGCGTGTCGCCTATGCACATGATACTCTTGCAAGTTATGTACCACTCCTAATTTATGGGGCAACCAAACAACTTCTATTGGTTCATGTAGAATTTCAAATGTTAACATTATATTTCTGTGATTTTATTCCTGTATTGAGTACTGCTACACGTCCGACGTTTTTATGTACGACGTTTGTCTGACGGACTGCTCCGTCCGTTGCTATGCATCAGCTTATCGATGGAAACTGTCGGATTTGTGTGTCGTACAGGTTTCGGATGGAAAACGTGGAACGCAAAGCAATTTTTTTAGACGGAAGGCTCGAGCTGAGCCCGGCTTTGAATTAACGAAGCCAACAACTGGCTAAGAGTTACAACACGAGTTACAACACACACGTGCGCAAAGCGCACCCCGAAACGAACAACAAAAGACAACAAAAAAAGTACGCCAAGCCGGAGCGCCAGCTTGAGAGAGGTTGAAGGAGCCTTGTCTTCTGTTGCACCGGAGTGACCACGACCATGTCCACGCCGACAAACCTCCACCGCACCAAAACTGTAGCCCAAGGGGAATCAGCGTCGGGCCAGCAACCTGGCAGAACTTGAGGATCCAAAGGAGGGGGATCTTGCGGCGACGCCTCCAAGAAGGTGCATGGCGCAAGAACGCGTCAATGTCGTCGGCAGAGACCGAGGTCCTGCAGAGCTTTCACTCAGACCCCAAAACACCACCCCTAGGGCTCGGACTAGGTCCGGACCAAAAACTCAACATCTTCCACTGGCGTTGGGATAAGAACACCGGCAGCGGCTATGGTCTGACGCCGTCCTAACAAAGCCCCCCAAGGCGCTAGGAAGGCCGTCAGCAACCGAAGCATGACCGTGTAAAAGTAGCCAGGCTGACGTTGCGAGAGGGCTGCGACACCAGAGAGAGCACAGAGGGTGAACCGCAAGACTCTACAAGAGAAGCTTTCCCGAGGCGACGTCCCAGGAGGAGCAGCTTGAGGCGGGGGGACGGAGTCCATCAATTCAGATCGGAGGATCAACACCAGGACGCCTTCAACAAGGGAACGTCACCAAAAGGTGACGCCGTCGTGGGCAATGGCCAGAGCCATGCGCAGCTTTCGTGGAGATCCATCCCGATCAAAAATCCGGTCGCCGTCGCGAGGACGCAGAGTGGACAGAGCAGAAATCACTACCGCACCCCCGACCCAAGACGCACTAAGATCTAGCCTCAACTAGATACACCCGCAGGTTGAACGCACGAGCTGGTTGGCCAGGCCCGACCAGACCCAGATCCAGACGTCACCCGTGACGCTAGATCGGCGACACCACGACGGCCGCGACCACGAAGATCGGAGGGAGAACCACAGCCGCGAGAGCAGCTGCAGCCCAAACCATGCTGCCACCCCTGGCGAGCACGTGCCAGCTCCGGGACCTACTCCCGGGAAACCAGCAGGGGCGTCGCCCACATCAGGGCTCCGACAGCCCCGGACGACCAAGGACCTCGCAAGGCCCAGATCCGGCCGTCACCACACCTAACGCACCAATGGAGGTTAGGGAAAGGACCAGGGAGCCCCAACTCCGCCGGCCTGACGAGCTCCGCGGAAGGGAGCCGCCTGCGGTCAAGGGAGAACCGCACCACCAAACGAGGCGGCCAGGACGAGGAAGAAGAAGTCGTGGACGACCACCACCCTCGCCGGCCGCGGCCCGGACGACCCAGATCTAGGCCCGTTCGGCCCAGATCGGAGCTGCCGCCCGAGCCGCCGCCGCCTCTCCTCTTCACCACAGCCTCGCCAGGGAGGTTGCAGCCATCGCCGCCTCGACGCCGGCGAGTTTCTGGGCCGCCGCCCGAGCTCCACGCCACCGGCCGCCAAGGCCCCACACCCGACGACCACCACCTGCACGCGCTGCACCGCCCCGCCCCCTTTTGGGAGAGAGGGGTCCGCCGCCACCGCGGCAAAGGCCGGCGGCAGCGGCGGTGGGGGAGGGCCGGCGGAGAGGCTGCTGGCGGCGCTTGCTTTTTGGCCGCCCCCGCGTCGCTGATGTTGTCTTTACGCAAAGCAATTTCGTCATGTATATTAGACGGCTCATCAATAAGATTCTTGGAAGATGTCTTACTCGTAGATGCACCCTTGCATGTCTAGTGTCGAGGACTTTGTCATGTTGTTCAACACACATATGTTACAATAAAGTGAAGTCTTGGGTACATCATCTCCAACTGTAACTTTTAGGCTAAAAAGTGCTAGCTAATCAACTGCGAGCTTGGAATGCTTTGTGGATCGGCTACATTCTGTTAACCTAGGGTCCGGATATGATGTGTTACATTGGAACCTACACCTAATGGAAATCAAGTTCAAATCTAGAAGAAAATAGAAATTAAAGGTCCGTTAAAGATTTAGATACTTTTATGATATCTTTATTGTGGCAAGTTTAACAAGAGAAAATCTCAAGTGCAACTCACGTGGTAGCAAACAATGTTGTTATTGTAGCCGTGATAAAACAACTAAGTATTTGCTAGAGCAACTTTGTCAATCATTGAAGTTGCGTTGAAATTTATCCACCCCACAGCACCACAAATATGTTTAAAAATTGGCTACATGGCAAGCTATTTGAACATACACCACAAATATGTTTAAAAACTGGCTGCATGACAAGCGATTTGAACATAAATCTCACATCCTTATTAATCCTATGTTGGGCCTTGCTTCGTACCTCATATGTACTCAAAAGAGTCAGCGTCATGTATCCCTCCTTTAGGGCGATAACGGGGGCCACTCCAAACAATCAAAAACTACACCCCCCCCCCCCCCCCCCCCCCCCCCCCCCCCCACACACACGATGCTTCCAAAGGAGGCTCGTTGGAGGTTGCTGCGTAGAGGCGCGATGGTTCGGTAATGTTCGTGACGCGGAGATCTCGCGACTGATAGCGCGGCCGTGCTGGTCGTGGCACTCCTTCTTGTGACGGCGGTCTTCGGCGACGTGGTTGGATTGGGCCGGCCAGGGTTTTATGTGTCCCTGAAGCTGGAGGAGAGGTGATTTTCTGTGCGATTCGATCCAGTCGGTGATGCTTCCCTTGCCTTCGGTTCCACTCACAGCAAGCACTATTAGGAGCGTCCGACCTGTGTTTGGCTTGGGTGCGTGTGGAGCAGCCCTGATCGCAGATTTTCAAGGTGGGGAGCGTGCTGGTCGTGGGTTGGCTCCCAAGTGCGGTGGTCGGCTTCATTGGCTTCCTGCAGTTTGCGTGTCCCTGATGAGGTTGAGAGCTCAGGTATGCAGACTCCGGGGCCGGATTGGTTTGGCGTTTTCGGGGTGTGAGTGTGTTAGCGTAAGCTCTGTGCTGACAGTTCTGGCACTAACGACACGACGACGCTCCTGAGAGTCGTCTTCCTCCTTGGAGGCATTGGCGTGTAGTTCCTAGGCCCATCTATCTTAAGTGTTTGTCAGGGTACCTACTGCTACGGTAGTACCTGACCTGATCGCTAACGCTGAAGCAGAGGAGGAAGCGGTGCTCGACACCCAAAGGCCAGCGAGGCCCAGGAGGCCCAACCCCAAGTTCTACGGCT
Organism: Poa pratensis; assembly: GCA_947311845.1. Classification (NCBI taxonomy): domain Eukaryota; kingdom Viridiplantae; phylum Streptophyta; class Magnoliopsida; order Poales; family Poaceae; genus Poa; species Poa pratensis. Next base: position 17,898,029 of record CAMZMU010000120.1, read on the forward strand.
CGGCCTGGCAAGCGTGACTACTAAAGACAGCAGCGTAGCGCAGATGACGGTATCCAGTTGGATCACGGACGGAAGGCTCTCTCCCTGTATCTCCTGCTTCTCTCTTCTCGATCCCCTTCTTCTCTGTTTGAACTCGCTGCTAGCGATTGTATCCAGAACCAATTGGCTTGTAATCGAGATAATCCCCAGTAGATCCCTTACACCTGGTATCAGAGCACTCTCACCACCCTTCTCACAATTTTTTTTCCACCAGAAACCACTCCGAGTTCTGGAGTCTATCATCGAGACTCGTCGGCAGCGGTAAGCGCGAGAAGCACGCGAAGCAACCATGGGCGCTGAAGATCTAAGCAAGGCGGAGCTCTTCAATCAGTTGAAGGGATTGCTCGTAGCGGCTGAGGAACGGCAGGCAGCTCGCACCGACAAGCTCGACGCGCGCCTAGACGGAATCGACTCCGATCTCAACGCGTGGCGTCCGCGACTCGAGAACCGCGTTGACGCGCTTCAGTCCGCCGTCAACACGCTTCAGCAGCAAGCGGCGGTGGGCCAGGCGCCGCTCACGAATCCCCAAGCAGCGGCGCAAGGAGATCAAGCAGCGACTCACCTCGCTGACGCCCGCTCGGCGGTCAACCTCTCTCTACTGAGCGCACCGCCGGCAGGGACCGATCTCGGGCAAGGCCACGGCGATCTACGGCTACACCGGGGGCAGAGTACTGGAGCCCTAGCGGCCTCAGTGCTTACCCCGGGCACTGGAACCGACGGCACCCTCGACGGTCAAGACATCAGTGGCGTTCCGTCGACGCCCGCCACCTGTTCGACGGTTTTCCTGCCCCGACACCCGGTGGCAGTGCCTGTACTGGTTGCGTCCCCGATACTGGCTCCGCCCGAGTGCGTCCTCAACACCAACACCCTTGTTGCAGCGGTGCCCCTGGCCACAATGGGCGAGTTCCCAGAAATTCGTGTGCCTACGACATTCACACACGTCTCATATGCAACATCTTTACAATGGCAGCAAGATATTCATGCCAACTTCTGGTCAGGTAATTGCAAGTAAGGTCCCTCGTCCTATGCCCTGGCCTTCTTTCATGGGAGTTTATGCTGATGGAGTTGAGTCAAGGCCCTGGCCATGGCCATCGTTTGGGGAGATTGGCTTGTGTCAGATGAATCGAGTGGTAACTTCTGCTAGTAGATGCTCGCATTGGCTCGTTTCTGGTGTATGTGATGGTCCTGCAATGAGTTCTTCATTCACTGTTGTATGTGCTGAATGGGTACTTTCCCTATGGGATTCTGAACAACAAGCTGCTGCCTCATATGATCAGTTCTCTAGTGCACATTGTTATGCTTCTTGCTGGGCTGGTTATATTTTCACTGGAGTTCTTATACAAGGCGTGATCAAAGTTTCAGTCCTGATGTTATGTTGGAGTAGTGCTCCACCTAGTTATACTGCACCACCTGAATTAGAGGCAGCAAGGGATCAAAATCGTGTTAGTGCACCACTTGCAAGACCGTTTGTGTGTGACATTGGAACACTGCAGCTGGCACAATGTTCACCATCTGAAGACAGGGCCCCATTGTCCATTTTGTCCATGTTAAGTGGTAATCGCTCAACCTCATATGGTTATATGATTAGCAATGTTCTGTGCAGCCCGTATGCTATATGGTGCTGGGATATACTGTCCACGTGGATCCAGAAGCGTTTGTCAGTTATCCGTTCTACACAGCAAGCTAATGACAAGTTTGATGCTTCTCCTGGACCTGAGCGACCTATCACCGTAATCCTTATGAATGTGTTGGTCACAGTTTCAGTTACTTGTGTTGATTCAATTGGTTATGCTCCCAGTTTTCTCAGGGTTCATATTTTGGAAGAAGTACAGACAGCACCATATCAATGTGAAATGATTCAGTATAAGGCTATATTGTTCACAGTTGGTGCAGGTAGTTGGTCGTTGAGAAATCTGTATAAAGAGCAGCAGTCCTCTAGTTATAACATTTACATGTCTGAAGCCAAACTACTGAACGACATTTGTGGCATTCTGATGGATCATTTCAGTAAGCCAATCTGTGGTATTATTGGAGTTTTGATAACCTGGCCTAGTTCAAGTGTGGACAAAGTGCTTCTCATTTTTGTCCAATCTGTTGCTCTGAAAAAAGTGGAATTATGGAGGTTTACATCTGCTATCCTGAATGAAAAATTGAGCAAACTCAACAATGGGTTGTCAACTGTTATCTTGTATTCTCTCACTGGTGTTCAGATTCAAGTTAGTCACCATGTTCACCTTGATCGTGAGAAGAGGCGCTCCCATTTATCCAGCTCTAGTTGCCTGCCACTGCTCGTACTAGTTCATTGGCCAATTGGGGCCTGCTATTTAGCTTGTCTCTCTGATCAGGAAAAGAAAATCTATAGTTCAAGTGATAGTACATCCTGTGAGAGCAATAAGCTGGAGCTTAACAACAGGGTTTCCTACATGGTGCAGCAATACACTGGTCTGAATTATTTTGGTATACAAGCTGGGCTTCACGACCTTGGCAAGAGCACTAACAGTAGCACAGCGCTGATGCAAGGAATATCAGTGGCACTAAGGGGAGCTACAAGTTTACAGCAATAGTGTTGAGTTTCATGGGCTTCCCATCATTATATGAACCAATTCATGCTGGATGCACTCCATCTTCTAAATGGGATGCATACTACTTAAAGAAAATGGAATCAGGCATTCTGGCCAGAGAATTATTACTCCTTCAAGAGGGTATACATGGGTCTCTGATGTTCTTGTTCTTGTCATTTGATAGACAAGCTGTCTTTCAAGGAGGGAGGTGTGCAACGATCTCCATTATTTGTTGCCTCACCCACAACAGCTACAGTGACAACCTCGACTATATGGACTCCAATGGCCTCAAGGTACTACAAGTTCCGGGAGACCCCAGTGTGTGTGATGTTGCACTTTCTGCTGCATTTCAAGAAGTTCAACTTCACATTCTTTGGGACCCCGGCGGCTCAAAGATTCTCTGCTCTACGACTACGGCTTGGGGTCAAGCCGTGTTTCAAGGAGGGAGGGGTGTCAGGGTACCTACTGCTACGGTAGTACCTGACCTGATCGCTAACGCTGAAGCAGAGGAGGAAGCGGTGCTCGACACCCAAAGGCCAGCGAGGCCCAGGAGGCCCAACCCCAAGTTCTACGGCTCGGCCTGGCAAGCGTGACTACTAAAGACAGCAGCGTAGCGCAGATGACGGTATCCAGTTGGATCACGGACGGAAGGCTCTCTCCCTGTATCTCCTGCTTCTCTCTTCTCGATCCCCTTCTTCTCTGTTTGAACTCGCTGCTAGCGATTGTATCCAGAACCAATTGGCTTGTAATCAAGATAATCCCCAGTAGATCCCTTACAGTGTTCTCCGGGCAAAGCCATGGATCTGTTTTAGATCAGATGGCGGCGGCGTCTTCAAAGTCAATACCTCCTTGGAGGCTCTGTCTTGGAACCACCTCAACATTTTTGGTTGTCTGTTATCTCTATTCGAGTGTGGTTGGCTGGTGTGTGATCCACGGAAGGGTTTGTGGTGGACGTTGGAGGTGTTCGTTTGTGCCGAGGTGTGTTCATAGGTCTCATTGGTCCACTAGGTTTGCGCAGGAATTTGAAGCTCTCATCGGAACACGGGTTAGCGTGTTTGTGTTCCATCTTGGATAATCACGTTCCCCTTTGGCATCCCTCCCTCTCTTCGAGGGGTGTTGTTGGGTGGCAGCTAGATGTCCAAGCTCATAGTGCGTCGGCCTTGCCTGGTAAGATGAAGTGTGTAGTCGAGGCCCTCCTCCATGTTGGCCGTCCTGTGCTGAGATGTGTGTGCATGCTTTGTATTGGGTGTTCTGGTGGTGTGTTCTTGTCATTGATGTTGAGTTGGTGTCTGTCCGTTCCTTTTTCAATGTTCCAGTATTCTAGCATTGCTAGTTGTTGTATGGTTTTCAGGCCTAATTATTCTTATAAACTTAGCTACTCTCTTTCGTAATTTCAGTGAAATGCACCGCTATTCGTAAAAAAAAGGTATGTACCCATGTGGAGCAAGCGGCCGAGAAAGTATTCACCCAACATGGATAACGGTGTAGTTTCCACGTCAGGCTACGCAGAGTCTTGACGTGAGCTCATTTTATGTGTATTGTTTTGATACCATAATTGGGTCAATACAAACTCTTTTTATCGATAAAAAGGTACTTTCTAAGCTATGGGGTGTGTGTATTTCCATGTATGATCGCTGACCGACCGTTTAAAAAACCATCTGAGTTGGTGAGAATGAATTAATTAACACCACGGGAGGGGATATGCATTGCATGTATCGTCATGCTGGAAATAATTCGGAACCATGCATGCATGTACACTTCGATCTCTGGAATCAGGGTGATGATGCATGGATCTTGACGTTGGTAGCTTGTTGGCTTGGAGTGCGGCCGGTTGTGTGGGTGTGGCTCCAGAAGGTTGCCGGCCGGCTTTGGCTGCCCTTTTCTCCATACCTTGGCGCGTCGTCGCCCCGTTTACACGCAGGTTGTTGCGTCAGTGGCGTGTGGACATTGTGGTGCGCAATATCTTGCCATCAAGATCGGGAAAATCATCCGGATTCCGGAACCTCACTGAAATCCTAGCCAAGCACAACCGCATGAATATCTCGCCACGGGTTCTTGTGTCGTGGTCGACTTTGCAGACCTCAGAGAACAGGTGTGGATACGTTGTGAAGTTCCATCAATATCTGTCTCTCTTAAGAGGACGATTTTGCCCCTCAGATCATGTAAACACAGGCAAAACAAGAAGAAGAACAATTTGCAATCGTGTTCCTTTTTATATGAGATTAGTACTTACTTTACTGATTTTTGTTTGAGATTGCTCTGAGACGGTAAAATGCAAATGGTAATTAACGGGGTGACGGAGTCTCGTTCAAGTGTACCTAGGCCCATCAAACCCACTGCACCATGCAACTATGTGAGTATTACAGGGAGAGTTTGAGGAGGTCATATTGAGTGCTCCTAGCGTCGTGTGTCGCCCCAACGCCCGCATGTAGACAATGGTGGGCCAACCCCTACGATGGTTGTCTCCCAGCGTCGTGTCCACCACCGCACGTCCTGCTCGATCCCCCCGCCTAACCGCCGGCTGCAGCCACCCACGGCCAACAGTACTTCCTCCCACCTTGCAGCCTCGCCCTGCTCTAGCCGCCGCCTCCGTCGCTCCGCCTCCCTCTACCTCCCCCGTCAAACATGCCCCACACCCTGAACCCTAAAATCACATCGCCGTTGAACTCCCGCCCCGCCCCGCTAAGTCCATTCCTTGCCTCCACCAGCGACGCCAGGGCTAGTCGCGTCGTCCCCGACTCCAGTGAGATCACATCTCGGCCGTCCGCGAGCCATCTTCTTTGTCTCCGTCGAAAATCCGTTGTTGCTTCTTGACCATCATCGGTTGTCCCGGTTGCGTGGAGGGTACGCGTCGCTCTCCTTAGTGACGCAACATGCGTCGTATAGGGTTTGCAGAGAGTTCGGCCCTACCATTCCTTTCTAGAAAAAAAGGCATACTATTCTCACGGGTCGTTTTCAGGCATCTTTTGTTGGGCTTATCTCTGTCGGGCATGTCCATTTAGGCTGGTCACTGGACCAGGCCCAAAATCTGTGAAAGAACACGGCCTAGTTAGCGTTACACGAGCAGACTCTCCGTGTTTCTCAGGCGTTTAGTACCACACGGCTCGCGTCGACAGGGCAGAGGCTGTTTATAACCTGGCGTCCGATGCAGGAGTACATCGTGTGGCAGGCACGATCAGCTCTCTATTAAATCTTGATTATGTGATGATTTACTTGCCTTTCAGTATTGCATGCATGTCTACTTTCCGTACTGCATCTGCACTCCGACATGGGGTGAACAGCTTTTTGTTATTTCGTAGCAACCCTCCACGTCTCCGTTATGGCATGATGTTGGTTGTACAACTAATAGATCTCGTTAGATAATACTCCCTCCGTATTAAAATATAAGACTTTGTGCATGTTGGACCCAAATGCATCTAGACTTTCAGTGCAAGATTCAATTCTACCCCTTATCAGCTCGTGGATATTATCATATTTCTTTACTAAAAGATCAGCACTCTTTGAGCAATATATGGAGGACATCCGATTTTCCTTTAATCAAAAACCTGGAGATAGAGCTTCTGCCACACTTGTACTGTAGTTTTGTAATCTTTGAAACTAAAATGATAGAGATATATCCGAGGGTTGCACCTTGCCAGAGAAACAGAAAGAGCACGACACATTTACGCTTAAATCTAGTGTGCTTCTAGAAAAGGATTAAATCGGGCGTAGATTGTATAGCTGATGCGATTCTGGATTTCCAAGCAACTGCATCTTTAATTAACTTCGTGAAGCTCCCATGAGTAAACTAAAATAATGGGTTAGTCCCAAGATTGTCTGGAAACGACCCCCTGAGATTTTTGACAGAGATTGTAAGCCTTTTGGTCTGGAAAACCCCTGGTTTTTCAGCCACCATCATTAATATAAAATCTACACCGTAGGGGTTTTCTCCTACGGTATCTCTGTCAAAAAAAGATTGTCTGGAAACACATGAAATGCATGTATAGAAACACGACAGTACTAACCTGGAGCATCCTAGGGTTACCCATGCAGTGGCGGAGCTTGGCCCAACTGGCTGGGGGGCAGATGGGCTTCTTCAGCATCTTGGGCCGGTATTGGGGGGGGGGCAAATGACCAAATTTCACTGATTTTGGAGGAAAAAAGGCCATAAAGTAGTAGTTTTTAGTCAAATTTTTCTTGGGCTAGGGGGACGGTGGCCCCCCTGACATCAACATAGATCCGCCCTGTACCCATGGCCTGAAACACTGCCGTTCGTGAGGCGGGTTAATGCCAGCGCAAGTCGGGCAGCACCAGACATCGGGGACAGATGGTATTGAGGTAATTACCGCTTGTGAGGAATCCGTAATTACCGCCAGGTGTCAGGGTACACCATCTCCGGGGTCGAGTACGACGACCTCGAGGTGCTCAACCGAGTTCGACATTCAGGTCGCCCAACCATGATCATCATCGAGTAGCTAGGTAATCTGAAGCGGTGAACCGTACGGCTGTTTGATACGTCCAAAACGTATCTATAATTTTTGATTGTTTCATGCCATTTTTATGCTTTTAGCACTTGTTTTATATTAAGTTTATTATTTATTTGGACTAACCTACTAATAGTTGCAAAAGTGCACAATGTTCTTGTTTTACTCTTTGATGTGTAGAAATTATCAAGAATACAAGAGGAAACCTTGTTGGAGTCGAATTGGGACTTTCCTGAAATCTGTCTGAGAACTTTTTACGAAGATTGCCAGTTTGACCCTCGAAGATGACGTTATATGGAGACCTGGCTGTTACGAAAGTTGTCACAATTTTCCATACGAAGATTTTAAGCCCGAGATCAGCCCAATCGGAGTTCGGACGCGGCCCGTTTTGGTGGAACCCTAAAAGGGGGTGACGGAAATCCGAGAAGATATATAAAGGGAGGAAACCTAATTCGTGGAGGACTCCTCCACCCACGAATTTCAGCCACCAAAAGCCACGTTTTTGCCTCCCCCATGGATCCCATCTCCATGGGGGAGGGCTCCCAAGAAGCCATGAAGGAGGGAGGCTAAGGGGCGGCGCTCCCCAAGCTTGCCGGCGGCGGGGAAAGGAGTTCCCCGCACCGCCGGGCCGCCGCCGCCCTGCGCCGCCGCGCTGCCCTCTCCGCCGTCTTCACCGCCATCTCCATCACCATCTCCTCCTTGTATTCAGTGGTTCATCCTCCCACAAACCTCTGTACCGTCCTATGTAAACATGGTGTTTGATGCTATAATATTTATCCTATGATTTACATCATGTTTCCGTAGTTTATTTGTCTTTTGATTGCTTAATTGAATGCATGAGGTTCATTAGAGTTGTATGTCTATATGGTGCTGTCCTTTGGTGTCCATTATATTTGTGCGCGCATGGATCAAACACCCTAGGGTTGGTAGTATTTGTAACGAAGCGGGGGAAGTTCTGCCGGAGTGACAGAAACCTGAGAACGCGAACCGATTAGTTGCACGTATGGGAGTAAGAGGACCTTGAACTTAAGGCTATGGTTGGGGAAACCTTAATGCATTGTTAGTATTTGCGGATGCTTTCTAACAATCCAATCATATAGTACTTGTAATCCCAAGTAGTGGAGTGCATGTATATTTAGCCTCTCCCACATAGAAAACTGCATCGAAGACAATGAACCAAGTACCTTCACTAATTAATCTTGGACAAAGCCACCACAATTACCACCACTTTTCCACACTCATGGTACTGTTAGTATATGGTTACTTAGTGTATTTTATTGCTGCAGCACTAACATTTACTTTCTTGTATTTATTATCTTGCAAAACTACCTCTCATACCCGTATTGCTACCGTAGTTTTATTTTCTAGATAATGCAAACGTTTAGTGTGCGTAGAGTTGTATCAGTGGTTGATAGAACTTGAGAGAATACTTATCCTACCTTTAGCTCCTCGTTGGGTTCGACACTCTTACTTATCGAAAAGGCTACACGCGATCCCCTATACTTGTGGGTTATCAAGACCTTTTCTGGCGCCGTTGCCGGGGAGCCATAGCGTAGGTTAATGTTCTTGTGTGCACTTGTTTGCTTTATCTCTAAGTAGTTTTTATTTTCAGTATTAAGTTGTTCTTTATCTTACTATGGATAGGGAATGCGAATTACAAAAAAAATTAGGTGTAGTTGTTATCTAAAAACGTTTTCAAAAAGAAAAGTGATTGGAAAGATGAGTAATGGTTAAATGGGGGTCGACCTTGAACACTTGTGTTCATGCCTATGAAACCAAAACAAATCTTTCCATGGAAGCTTTTCATTAAAAACATGTAAATATTGTAAATATTGTGTATATACCTCTGTACATAAAAATAAAATGCTAATTATAGTCTTAGTTAATTGAAAGTTGATAGTTTTACTTTGCTGTCCAGAAACAGATTTTCTGTGCTCCACCGTATTAAATGTTTAAAATCACCAGAACGTGATCTTGATCTGAAATTTCTTGAGTGCAAAGTGATGCTTATTAGCTTTCTTTCATTAGACTAACTTTTTCTGATTTAAGGTACGTAGATAGGTCGAAAAATTCGATCTTTACTGACTGTTCTGTTTAGACAGATTTTGTGCTTCTCTGTAAATAAAATCGTGATAAATCTCAGAATAGTATTTTGACTTGAAAATTTTTGTGCATAAACCTGAGATTATTATCTTTCTTTCATTAGACTAAAGTTTTTCGATTTGAGCTACTTAACTATCTCGTTGAATGCCATCTTTACGGACTGTTCAGTTTTGACAGATTTCTTTGTTTATTCAATATTGGTGTTGTTAGTTTCATTAGTTTTTCGACGGACAACGGAAATCATGAACACCTTAGTATATACAGTGGCTAATGTTGAGTAAAATTATAAAACTTGTCAATGCTTGAACATGAGTGGATTTTATTTAATGAGTACTAACCCTACTAATGAGTTTTGTGAAGTTTTATGTGGATGTAGCTTATAAGATCTAATCAATATGGTGATATGAGATGAATAAGAAGACGCAAGAGCTCAAGCTTGGGGATGTGTAGGTGCATCCCAAGAACATATTCAAGAAGATACAATCATCTAAGCTTGGGGATGCCCGAGTCATCCCCCTATTCATCAACTAACATGAGGTTGTCTCGTTCATACTCTATATTACCCGTCCACATGATATGTATTGTCTTAACTTGTATTATAATTGCTTTTATATGTCTTGGTTTTACCTTCTTTAGTTTTATTAGGCTCCTTATTTGGTTTATTGCTTCTTTACTTTCACTTATAAATTCAAAACAAAAAAATATTTTCTTTTGTTTTGCTTCTTTGTTTGGTTCTTTATTTTAATTTTATTTGGGTTTTACTTTTGATTTTTATTTAGAGTTTTCCTTGCTGTAGCTAGCATGTTTAGGTCTTGCTTAGCCTCTGGTTTCTTAGTTTATCAAAAATAAAGTACCAAGTTTTATCCATTTAGCTTAGTTGATACATATGTAAAAAGTGATTTTCTGTTTTCGGTATCTACTGCTTATTGCGCGATTTTTCATATTTTACTGGAAGCTCTAAAAATCACGAAAAAATTACTGATGTTGTAGCACCTAATCCTCTGCATGTACAAAAATTGGCTAAAATTTCGGGCATGTTTAAGTGCACCTAAAAATTGCGTTTTCCAGCTGCTGTTTTTCTGGACAGATTCTGACTTTTGTTGCAAGAGTGGCCTCTTTTCGTTTTCATTTGATTTTTAATGGTTCTTACCTTTCATTTATAAGTTGGCCATTTAAGCAACCTTTCTGTAACTTAAAAACAAAATTTTATTTGGTTTAATAGTAGCACTTGGGAAATATTATCTATTGTACTAATGTCTAACCGCAGAAAAGAATGGGAAAGTTTTTGTGTTGAAGTTTTTTCACAGAGAATGAAGGAACACCAAACTATGGAATATTGAAGAATTACCAAAGTCATAAGCTTGGGGATGTCCCCGCATCCCTCTTCATCAATAACCCCACGGTTTGCAAACCTTTAAACTTTGTTTTTTGAGCAACATAGGAACTTAACTAAACTTGAAGCGGCTGTATTTTATTATCTATTTATCTTAGCATCAAACACCAGTTACATTAATAAGTGGATCGTCACATATTTTATTTATCCTCTGTTTTCAATGTTTACTTGGTTAATGGATTACTTGTTGAAACTTAAAAATGATGTGTGAATAATACTGTTTAGTAGTTTATGTTTTCTTATGGTTAGTCTCAACTAGCTAATAGTGCATATTATGTTATTTTGATATCAACATGCATTGTCCTGTTCATAAGATGGTATGGTATTGTGGTATCCTCCTCTGAATAATTCACTTGAATCGACTTGGCACATGCTCACACATGTTATGACTGAAAAATAAAAGTCAATTAAGCCTTGATGATCTATTTTGCCTCAGAGTTTTAGTATCGTTTTTATGCCTCCGTTAATTTTATTTTGTCGCAAGCATGATTATGACCGTTATCGCTCTCGTGGTTGTCGCTTCCCAGTCTATTGCTAGCCTTCACTTGTACTGAGCGGGAATGCTGCTCGTGCATCCAAATCCTTAAAACCAAGTTATCCCAAAGAGTCCACCAAAAAATTCCTATGCATGGTATTTCAAGCCATTCCAAGTAAATTTGCATGTGCTACCTTTAAAACCTTCAAAATATTTCTCTTTTGTGTCAATGTTTACTAGCTCATGAGGAATTAGTGTGGTTATTCTTTATTCTATTTGTCAAATGGACTTTTACACCTGGACTAGTGGCATATACATCCGCTTATCCAATAACTTGCAAAAAGAGCTGGCAACGGGGTGCCCAGTCCCAATTAATTACAACTTTAACCAATTAATTCTCTTCACACTTTTGCCCTGATTCATCAGTAAGCAATGACAAACAGTGAAATACCTGAATGTGTGTAAACCAAAGAGAAAGAGGGATGATCTGCCTTGCTGGTAGAAATAACGTCCTTCATGGGAGCCGCTCTTAAAAGTCCGTTTGACAGGTAGAATACTGTTCTCACCCGCTACCATTCGTTGACAATTAACAAACACCTCTCAAAACATTTTTACCTCTGTTTTTAAAACAAAAAGCTCTAGCACGTGTTAATCCCTGCTTCCCTCTGCGAAGGGCCAATCTTTTATTTTTATGTTGAGTCACCATCCTTTCTTTGAGCACTTCTTCGAGAGCATAGCTGTCGTTCTTAGTGTAATGTGCTTGTCCCAGAATACGATTAATTGAGGTATAACCATGATGCTTTTATCTTTGATATCTCTATATCTAGTCTTCACTTGAACTTCAGAGGTGCCTTGGCATTTATGTTTTGCTCCACAATTAAGGGCAAGCGAGATACCACTCTATCATGCTTTATTATGGTCATTACAATCTTGTTGATGTTTATAAATTTCATGTTATAAGCTCTTAGTTCGTTGATACTTTTCATTAGGAAACATGATTGCTAAGTTTTATTATCCATACATCATGCAATTGTTAAAGACCTGATCATAGCATTTACAATCAAAAATTATTTTGTTATCATTTACCTACTCGAGGACGAGCAGGAATTAAGCTTGGGGATGTTGATACGTCCAAAACGTATCTATAATTTTTGATTGTTTCATGCCATTTTTATGCTTTTAGCACTTGTTTTATATTAAGTTTATTATTTATTTGGACTAACCTACTAATAGTTGCAAAAGTGCACAATGTTCTTGTTTTACTCTTTGATGTGTAGAAATTATCAAGAATACAAGAGGAAACCTTGTTGGAGTCGAATTGGGACTTTCCTGAAATCTGTCTGAGAACTTTTTACGAAGATTGCCAGTTTGACCCTCGAAGATGACGTTATATGGAGACCTGGCTGTTACGAAAGTTGTCACAATTTTCCATACGAAGATTTTAAGCCCGAGATCAGCCCAATCGGAGTTCGGACGCGGCCCGTTTTGGTGGAACCCTAAAAGGGGGTGACGGAAATCCGAGAAGATATATAAAGGGAGGAAACCTAATTCGTGGAGGACTCCTCCACCCACGAATTTCAGCCACCAAAAGCCACGTTTTTGCCTCCCCCATGGATCCCATCTCCATGGGGGAGGGCTCCCAAGAAGCCATGAAGGAGGGAGGCTAAGGGGCGGCGCTCCCCAAGCTTGCCGGCGGCGGGGAAAGGAGTTCCCCGCACCGCCGGGCCGCCGCCGCCCTGCGCCGCCGCGCTGCCTCTCCGCCGTCTTCACCGCCATCTCCATCACCATCTCCTCCTTGTATTCAGTGGTTCATCCTCCCACAAACCTCTGTACCGTCCTATGTAAACATGGTGTTTGATGCTATAATATTTATCCTATGATTTACATCATGTTTCCGTAGTTTATTTGTCTTTTGATTGCTTAATTGAATGCATGAGGTTCATTAGAGTTGTATGTCTATATGGTGCTGTCCTTTGGTGTCCATTATATTTGTGCGCGCATGGATCAAACACCCTAGGGTTGGTAGTATTTGTAACGAAGCGGGGGAAGTTCTGCCGGAGTGACAGAAACCTGAGAACGCGAACCGATTAGTTGCACGTATGGGAGTAAGAGGACCTTGAACTTAAGGCTATGGTTGGGGAAACCTTAATGCATTGTTAGTATTTGCGGATGCTTGCTAACAATCCAATCATATAGTACTTGTAATCCCAAGTAGTGGAGTGCATGTATATTTAGCCTCTCCCACATAGAAAACTGCATCGAAGACAATGAACCAAGTACCTTCACTAATTAATCTTGGACAAAGCCACCACAATTACCACCACTTTTCCACACTCATGGTACTGTTAGTATATGGTTACTTAGTGTATTTTATTGCTGCAGCACTAACATTTACTTTCTTGTATTTATTATCTTGCAAAACTACCTCTCATACCCGTATTGCTACCGTAGTTTTATTTTCTAGATAATGCAAACGTTTAGTGTGCGTAGAGTTGTATCAGTGGTTGATAGAACTTGAGAGAATACTTATCCTACCTTTAGCTCCTCGTTGGGTTCGACACTCTTACTTATCGAAAAGGCTACACGCGATCCCCTATACTTGTGGGTTATCACTGTGTTCTGAACTCTGAAGGTGAATAGGTGATGTTCTCCGTATCAGAGACTTCGAAGGTGCCACGGGAATCATGGATGTGTTTGGATCTTTCTGAAAGAGATGCTTGTTGACGGCCACTCAATCTATTTGCATGGATATTCCGGATAATTCTTCAACTAAAAGTGCTTGATCGATTTGGTACTGAAGAATTGCATTATTTGTTAAGTCTGAAATCGTCCATCTATTCTCGAGGTGGAGGCATGCTACAAATCTTGATTAGTACCTATTGATTTCAGTAGTCGGAAGTCCCTGTTGGTTTCAGCAGTAGCTTGGCCAATTCAATCATGTCTGAACTTGAGCACTCGTCGGGATCCAATCCCTCCTCATCCTCATCTTGGCCATGGAGAGCCGCCGGCGGCGTGGCCTCCTCGAGAGCCCGAATTCATCCTCGTCAGGCTCCAATCCCTAGTCATCCTTGTTTTCGTCGCAGTAGTCTTTGACGTTGTCGCTTGCCATTGCGAGCCGCTGGACGGCGGCGTGGGCTCCTCGAGCAGCCCGGTGTCGTCCTCGTACTGCTCCAATCCGTCGGCGGTGTGGCCACCTCGAGCAGCCCGACGTCGTCCTCGCACTCGTTGTCGCTGGCCCTGGCAAGCCGCCGGCCGAGTGTTCGATCAATCGCGCGTGGCGGCGAGCAAACCACGTGATAGGATGGGTACTTATTGAGGAGAGTATCCATCACGTTCGAGCTGTACTCGGCTGCGGCGTACTCACCTACGATGGTTAGTCTGAAGATAGTATTGATCGAGTTCGAGCTGGACTCTGCTGTCGCGGGCTAGGGAAGTTTTCATATGCAACAGACGACGGACGAAACCAACCCAGCCCGACGTACGAAACAAACGAACGAAATTTTGGAGAAACGTTGCTGCTTTTATTATAATATATAATATATATATATATATATATATATAGGTATAGATTTAGCATATTCGATCTACATTATCTTTTTTTTTCTTTTTGTGACAGAAGGGAGTAGTAGTAGGAAGGAGCTCACGAAAACAACTCACTTTGTTAAACTTAAAACTTAACCTCAACGACAAAACAGAAAACACCCCCGTGAAGGGCGATACGGGCGGATCCCAACTCCGGTTGCGGCCACCTCCGGTGCTGCTCCTCGACGATGACGCCGGCGACGAGCCTCACTCTCCGGCTCCAGACGTAGTGGCGGGCTTCCTCGGAGGTGCGGCTCTCTAGCTCTCGATGGCAAGGAGTCTAGGAGGCAATATGAATTACGAGCTGTTGTGCTCCAGGCATGCAGTCGGCAGCCTACGTCGGGCGACGCCTTTGTGCTTTGTGCTTGATCTTCTATGGTGGCGCACAAGGTGGGTTCTGGTGGTTGGATCTGAGGAGACCCGAATCGGGATGTTGCTTGTCTTGTGCCGGTTCGCAGGCCGGTGTGATGTCGTTGTCGAGCGTTCGTAGTTGCAACATCTGGAAGACTTGGTGGTTAGCTGGTTTCGCCAGGGGAGAGCATGCCAATGCTAACAGAAGCCATGCTTCCATATTTTTTTTATCGGAGCGGGAAGCGGCGACGTCTATGGACATTATCACCTTCAAGAATGTGTTGTCGCCGTGTTGTGCAGTCTCTTCTTCTCCCGAAATGTTTTATCATATATAGGCAAACCTTGAGATCTATGTCCTTCGTCGTCACCGGAGAAGAAGAGCACTAGCAGCTATTACACACCTTGGTGCCAAAAAAAACTTCTAGCGACAAGGTGTTAACGAGTCGTGATAGCCGTCAGCCCCGTAAGGTCTAATCTATCCCAATAAAGACATTGGCCAGAGTAGCCCTCTGAGCCTTTTCAACGGTGGATCCGAGCAATGGCCATCCCATCTTCATCAACCCCGACAGAAGAAACTCAGAACATAGAAATCCCTAGGACTATAACACACGCTCAAACAAGAATCGGATCCCCCTTCCCCGCAGGACGTCATGACGATTATCGGAGGGTAACAGGAGCAACGGACTCACTAGCGAGAAATCTGGAACCGTCCTACAAACTATTAATGGAAGGGGAAACCGACACTTGACGAAACTTTTTTTCTTTTGGAAAACAGGGGACCTCCCCCGTCCCCATTTTATCACTTGATGAAACTTCAGCGGGCGAAACTTAACTTTTAGAAACTCGGCATTTTTCTAGTAATAGGCCTGAAATCCGTCCCGATAAAAAAGATTGAAGGCCTTTGAGCTCAGTTTTGTCGACTGGCCCAAATTCTCCTAAGCCCTTTTACCGAAATCACTAGAAAAAAGGGAACCTCACATTCGCTCTAATCGTGACAAGTGTCGCCTTCTGCTTACTCGGTCCCCCATGGTTGTTTACATGTCCACCAAGTGTCGCTCCCAGATTGAAAGTGGGAAGGATGAGAGAGAAAGGGATACAGGAGGTGGGAGGGAGATTTTCCCTTTTGTTTTTCTAAACCGAATTTACAAAACAAAATATCTCGAGAACCGTTAATCCAAATTACGAACCGTTTTCACTTTTGATCTCCTCGCGTCGAGATCTTCAAAACTAGATCCCATGTTGATAGGTTTTGACGATTTTTTGTACTCCTGGTTATATAATGTTCGTACATCCTGTTCTGTGTATTTGTACATCCTGTTCTGTTTACTTTGTACTCCCACTTCTGTGAACTTTTGTACTTCTTGTTCTGTGTAGTTGTCCATCATGTATATTTTTGTACTCCGCTTTCTGTGTACTTGTACTTTCTGTTTACTTTTGTACTACTAGTTCTGTATACTTGTACTTCCTCTATATTTTGTACTTTGTGTACTGTGTAGTTTGTACACCATACTTTGTACTATCATTGGCTCATATTTTGTACTTTCTTAATATGTGTGCATGTACAACTATCGTAGGCGTTTAGAACGAGGGCGCCGTAGGCGCCTAGAGCTATGCGAAACATAGACATCGAGGCGAAGCCGAGCCGTAGCACACGGAACGACCAATACGCGTAACGACAAATACGCGGAACGACTAATGTACCCCTTTCAAGATATTATTAAAATTTATCGAGACGAAGCCGAGCCGTAATTCTAACCGATACACCATTTTCCTCTGTAATTTATACTCCTATTATGTGTAGTTTGTACACTGTGTTCTATACAGTTTGTACATCTCATCTTTTCCTCCTTTTCTATTTCTATTCTCAAGCGTTTGCATGTGTGGTCGTGAATGACTGTAGGAGCAGAGGATAGCTCAGAGCCGTGTTGAGTTTGCCCGTGTGGCGTCTGGCGACATGCCGTCTCCCTCCTGATCTTCCCCTTCCGATTGTTCCCCAAGTTAGATCCCCTCTCTGATTCAGCTCTATAACTATCTCTCTAACCCCTGATCTATCTCTACCACTTCAATCAAATTCCTGTTCCTCTTGCTTACCCAACGACTCCAAGAAAAATCCCAAAACAGAGAGAAGCTCCGATACGCAACTAGTTCGTGTTCTGCCGCTCTTTCTCCTCGCCGGTGATCTTGCGCCGTCATTGCCGGACTTGTTCCGCCCCTTTCTCCTCTAATTTTATCACTCACCTTTGCAAAATCTTCAAAGTTTTTGACCTCCGAATCTTCTGGAAGCAAGAGGAAAGCCCTGGTACGCAACCTGGCTGGTGCTCCGCCTCCTTTCCTCTAGTCCAGCGACCTCACACAGCCGTTGCTGAGCAGCCCCCTGCACATCCCTCCGGAACCTAGTTCTTGTAGATCTTGCGCTGTGCATGTTTTTTTGGGTCGGACGGGAAGAAGAAACAGAGTACTCGCCATGAGGGCCCTAGGCTGGAACTGCCAAGGCATGGGCAAGAGCTTGGACAGTAGCAAGATGGTCCATCTTGCCCGACTGATTCACTCTACAAAAGCACAGGTAATTTTCATCTCTGAAATTAAATCTTCCAGAATCAAACCTGCTGATCTTATTGCTAGGTTTAGTATGTCTCATAGTATTGTATTACCCTCGGAACGTCGATCCGGAGGGCTTTGGCTAATGTGGAACGACGACATCGACATCACTGTGCATACCACTAGCTTTTATCTTATCTTAGCTACTGCTAGTATTAGAGCTACTAATCAGAAGTTTGGTTTAGTTTGTATATATGGTGATCCCTATCATCGTCAAACTGGTCTCATATGGAACCAGATCACCACTTTTGTGTATGATAATGGAAACCTTCCTATGCTTTGTATGGGTGACATGAATGACCTTTTGTATGATATGGATAAGAACACCCCGGTTACTAATCGTTCTCGTATGAATGCTTTTCAATCTTTGGTTAAATCATGCGGTTTGTTTGACCTGGGCTACAGCGGTCCAGCTTATACGTGGACCAATAGACGTTTTTCTTCTAAACCTGTCTATGAAAGACTTGACCGCTGTTTAGTTAATGCCGATTGGTGTGCTCAATTTCCCATCTCGAATGTTTATAATCTACCCCTTTTGCACACTATTAGCGATCATGCACCCATTCTTTTATCTACTGATGGCACAATTGCTAGAACTAAACGTAGTTTCAAATTTGAAAACTGGTGGTTAAAAGAAAAAGATTTTAACTCGCTTGCTAAAGAAAACTGGGCTAAATCCACTATGAAATCTTTTAATCAGCGAACTAACCAATTGGCACAAGCTTTAAGAGTTTGGTGCAGGAAGAAGAAACCCTTGCAGCAGGAGCTTAATGAATTAGAAGATCAAATTAAACAAATATAAGCAAAGCCTCTACATGCACAAGACCACGCATTGGAGAACAATCTGGTTGCAAGGTATGAGGAAAACTTAACAAAGCTTACTGATTCCTACATGCAGAGAGCTAAAAAGAACTGGATCAAAGATGGAGACAGGAACACGGGTTATTTCCACACGGCTATCCTCAAGAGGAGACGAAGGAACATGATAGTTTCAATAAAGGATGAAAATGATATTGTTCAACATATGCATAAACAAATAAGCAATACTTTTGTGAACTATTTTAGACATATATTTGCTTCGACTAATGTCAATGTGGGCAGGCCTTATTTACATTCACAGCTTCCTCTAAACAGCCAAGACTATACATACACGGTGCCAACGAAGGAAGAACTATGGGACACCTTGAAAGAAATGAAGAGGAATGCATCCCCTGGACCAGATGGATTCAATGTTGAATTTTATCTTGCTACTTGGAGTTGGATAGGTGATGATGTAACAAGCCTGGTAAGCTCATTTTTCAACTCAGGAATTATGCCTCAACACATAAATGATACTCATATTGCTCTTATACCGAAAAAACTCGTTGCTTTAGTACCTGCTGATTATAGACCAATTAGCCTTTGCAATGTGATTTACAAGCTTATTTCAAAGTCTTTAGCCAACAGACTCAAGCATCATCTTCCTGATTACATTAACCCCTCTCAGCAGGCCTTCATAGAAGGACGTCGCATTAGCAACAACATCATAATTGCCCAAGAAATAACTCATTCCTTTGCCCTCAGCTCATGGAAACATCACTCTTTTATGTTAAAAATTGACCTTGCTAAAGCCTTTGATCGTTTAGAATGGAATTTTATTGTTGCGGCTCTCGCACGTAAAGGACTGCATGGTCATTTTATCAACCTGATCTATGCATGCATTTCATCACCCACCTTCTCTGTAGTAATAAATGGCCAACCGTTTGCGAAATTCCGGAGTGACAGAGGTATACGACAAGGTTGTCCCCTCTCGCCATACCTTTTTGTCTTTGGTATCAATGAGCTGTCGCTGTCTTTACAAGAAGCCATGTCCACCAATTCCCTCCAAGGTGTATCTCTTGGGCCAAATTGCCCTCGCATCCATTCCCTCCTCTTTGCTGATGACCTTCTTATCTGTGGCCAAGCCTCAATCCAAGAAGCTTTAACTATGAAACATATTCTGGACTCTTTTTGCCAAATTTCAGGACAAACTCCGAACTGGTCAAAATCAGGGATTCTTTTCAGCAAACATGCTCAACCTGCTGAAAGAAGTGCCATCAAAGCCATCTTTCATGTTCAAGACATGGACACCTCTTTTATTCACCTGGGTCATCCTCTCATCCTTCCTGCAAAAGATCGAGCCTCAGCCTATAATTTTGTTTTTGACAAATTTAGATCAAAGCTCAGCACATATAAGGCAGACAAACTCTCTCACGCAGCTCGCCTTGAGCTCATCAAATCTGTCTTTTCTTCCATCCCGGTCTACTACATGTCTAACATTCTTTTTTCAAAAAAGTTTGTTGCCAAACTCACAACCATCATCCGCAACTTCTGGTGGACGGGTATAAGAAAAGATTCGTCGAACCGTAGCCTTTGTTTGAAAGCCTGGAAAGACCTTTGTGCTCCAAAACGTGAGGGAGGTCTAGGAATTAGGAACCTGCAAGCGGTAAATCAAAGTCTTATTTTAATGGCAGCCTGGAGACTAGCTCAAAATCCTAATGACCACTTGCACCTAGTACTTAAAGCTAAATACTTCCCAGGAGCATCTATATGGATACCCAATCCCAATACCCCCAAATCTGGTTTTTGGGCCTCTGTCCTTAAAGTCCTCCCTATTCTTAAAACCCATGTGTCTTACCAGTTAACCCAGGGTAATATTTCAATTTGGAACACTCCCTGGTACCCTTCTTGGGTCACGATATATGAAGACTTAATAATTCAACCCAATGGCTTTACATATCCAACACTTGTCAAAGACCTTTGGATCCCAAATCAAAAAAATTGGAATAACGACCTGATTGTCACTCTTTTTACCCCTTCGGCGGCTGCTGTCATAAAGCAAACTCCTATTATAAATACTGATGATCCAGACTTTCTTTGTTGGAGGCCAGCCCGAGATGGCAAGTGTAATACCAAATTTGCCTACCATGTTTGTCTACAAATCATGTATGAACAGAAACAGGAACAGCGCCCAGAAGTTCCCTCCCAACTCATTCTGCAGGTACTAAAACAGGTTTGGAAAAGCAAAGACATCATCCCTAGAATACAAACTTTTGCCTGGAGAGTTCTTCGGAAAGCACTTCCAACAGGGGCAAGAGCAGGAAGATTTTCAAAGCATATACAGAAGACTTGCTGCAGATGTGGAATGCAAGAAGATGAGGTACATCTTTTCTTCACTTGCCCCTTTGTCAAAGCTGTCTGGTTTATTTCGCCTTGGTTTATAAGAATAGAACAAATTGTGAACCAAGGTAACTCCTTAATAGAAATTATAACCACTTTGCTTCACATGAATCATCCTTACACTTCTTTACAAAATATTTTCACCTTCATGTGGTGCATATGGAAATCCAGGAATGACTTTCTTTTTCAGAGAAGGAATCCACAACCTCACCAAATTTTCATTAATACTCAAGCTCTACTAAACAATCTTGAAATTGACAAGTCAAACTCTTTCAATATACAGAAAAAGGGACACTCTCAGTTGCAGGTACATGAAAGGAGTTCATCAGGACAACTACAGGATCAAAATCGACATCAAGGTTCCACATTAACACCTAACATCTTTCCTAGAACCTATATTATATTTGCGGATGCAGCTTGGAAATGCAGGAAAATTCCAGGAAGAGAAGGACAGGAGGCAACAGGAATAGGAATTCACATTCGGGACAACTCACAGCAGGAAGGATACAACATAAGAATACAAGCTGCAGCGCCTCATGAGATGACAGTTTTTCAGGCAGAAGCAAAAGCTCTACTTTTGGCGGCAAAGTTAGCGCAGCTCTTCAACATCAATCAGCCGAGTTTCCTCACAGATAATCAAGTTCTGGCCAAAGTAGCTGCAGCTAGGAAATTTGATCACCCTCTACTCCAATGGAATGCTAGAGTAACCCTGGCAGACTTCTTCCATGCCACTTCTGTTTTAAATTCACAGGTCTTCCATGTGTCCAGGGATTACAATGAAGTTGCTCACAAATGCGCATCACAGGTGCTTAGGCCCAGCCTAGATCAGCCTACCTTTAGATGCTCCAATTCAGCTCACGGTGCTAATCAATGCCCTGTACTTTCAGCTTTGCAATCCTTGTATTTTCAGGACTTTGTACTCATTACTGCCTGGTGCAGCTGAGCTGAAATGAAATTAGGCGCCTTTGGCGCCTCTCTTTGTTCAAAAAAAATATATATATTTCTATTCTCAAGCGCGTACGAGAAATCAGCCCGGGGGATCCTGATGTATAGCTGTACAGGCCAGCCGTGCCTCCAGCAAGCAGCGGGGGAGGCTTCGGATGTACAGAGCACGTCTATACCAAATGATGAGGTTTGGACCTCTAGGGTGGCCCGATCTTCACGGATTGACGGGGGATGTGGACGAACGCACGCAAGAACACGAGGAACACGAAGAACACACGAAGAACGCCCCGAACACAAGGACACACGCAAGATACAAGAACTGTTTCCCTTACCGGCCGGTCCAACCGGCCCAATAGAATCCACACGAAGGTGGAGAGATCGGCAAGTAGATACAAGAAGGGATCTTGGACGGTTGTTTCTCCAACGGCCAACCAAGCCGCTCCAATAAAGTCACCCGAGGATGAAAGATTGGCGAGTAGTCAAACTACAAATAGAGGTCTTGAATCCACGAAGGGATCTTCTCCACAAGGGGAGGAACCATCTCCGCAAGGGGAGGAAGGAGACCTCATACGGCTCGGCGTACGCGTAACAAATGAGCAGCCGCGGGGGGCGCGCAGACGTACGCGTCCGCGGGACTTCGCACGGCCCGGACGATGACGCGCTTCGCGTCCATCGGCAGGAGGTAGTCACCAAATTCGTTTTTCCCTACTGTACATGCCCACCACGTGGCATTTGCTGCACGCTGCAGTTCCCTTTAGAAAGGTACTTTTTTTTAGTTGTACCCCTTTTACATTTTTCGTAACCACCCGGCTCCCTCAGAATACGGCCCAAATTCGCACTACTCGAGGACAGCAAACGTATTTCTCATGGTGATCTGTGTTTAGTACCACACGGCTCTCGTGGACGAGACGGAGGCTGTTTATAAGCTGGACCTGTACCAAGATTGCATCTTGCGGCAGGCACGATCAGCACTCTATAAACCTTGATTATATTATCAGTTACATTCTGTACTGCATGCATGTCTACTTTCCGTACTGCATCGGCACTCCGACACGGGGTGATCAGCTTTTTGTATGAACAAACTACTCAGCCACGATGTTATTTTTTACTTGTCCTGCAAACCATGCGCCGTCTCTCGAGCAGTTTCTTTGTCTTGTCTTACCAAAGAAGAGACGAGTGTGAAAGCCTGAGGCTGCATTGGATTCGACGCTCTGCGGAGCTTTAGTCTGCAGCCAACCTCAAAGCATGAAAAAGATCTTCAGCTTCAAACCGTGCCAACTGCTAAGCTATGACGCCCTTGCTTCCAGTGTGTACAAGAACTTTCAGAGCTGGTCCTGGCATACCCGAATGATCCACAGACAGTTATGGGAAAGAAATAGAACAATCCTAAGTTCGTTGATCATCCAAGGGACCAGCAATTAAAAGAGGCAGCACCGCAGCACACAGGTTGGTCCATGTCCTAAGTTTGTTGATCTTTGAAGTCAAGGAGATAGATTAGATTAGATTGGTAGGGGCGGATCATGTTAAGATGTCCATGGCACCCTTGTTTTTGCTTTGGCATTGGCCTTGCAGAAGTGATTCCAAGATTCTACCTTTAGGATAAGATGCTGAACAAACCTGGTACAGTGACAGTGCCATGTTCAGATGTTCTTCATTTATCCAAAGCTATTAATAAGATCAAACATACATGCACACTAATGGGGTAATTACTTTCAGAATTCTGTTAAAAAACTACTGATGCGGTGATGCCGATGGTTGATTTGTAATGCCTGCCATTGCCAATTTGCACATGCTCTAAGGAGAAGGTAGAAAACTTACAGGAGATCAAAACAAACAAAACAATTGTAAGAACTACAAGAACACGTCGCTACGGTCAATCATCAGATATCATCATATCAGTCACAGGCTGCAACAGTGTCGGCTTCAAACGAAGCGCTTGCGCCCGTCGACAATGGCGAGGAGACGCGCCACGCCCCTGGTCCACATGTCGTCCTCCCTCTGTCTCGCGCACTAGAACTCGATAAGCCGGTGCTCCGCCATACGGCAGGCCGAAGTAGCGCCGACGCTCGCCGCCCTACAGAAGGTGCCGCTCCGGCCACACACGTCCACAACAGCTCTGGCATCAGTGAAGTGTCATCGCAACAGCTCTGGCATCAATGAAGTGCCGGCTCTTCTCCTCGGCATCACCTGTCAAATTCATGGGGAAATTCACATATCAGCTAAACAAACAATACAAGACGAAGAACAATACAAGGAGATGTACACTGACACGATCATCACAAAAAGTAGAATGCAACAAGTAGCGAAAAGTATTTTGGCTCCGGAGCTATAGTGATCATGATTTTTTTTTAAATGAAAAAAAAATTACCACTTTCAAAAACTATTGCTAAAAATCTTGGATATAGAGAATGATGTATCTCACAATTGCAAAATATCAACTTCAAATATTTCGTATTTTTGGCTACACAAAATATGATAAATTTGGAGATATGAAAATATGCATACTCAGATCCACTTTTTTGTCATTTTTGTGTAGCTCAGAATATAAATTATTTTAAATTGATTTTTTGCATGTTTGTGAAATGCACAAATGGTTAAGTTTGGGATTTGTTTCAAACAAATGAAACATGTAGATACTTTTTTCAGTTTTTTTAAGATACTAGAATCACTGGCGCTCGGAAGTATGAAATCTGGACTCAACAAGTAGGGTATTGTTACTCGGGGCGCTCTACCTCTAAAGTGTGTCATTTATGAGCATTCTGCGCATGTGTAATACCGTGTCTTATTTTTCGTTTTTTTTTTGCTGG
This sequence comes from Poa pratensis, assembly GCA_947311845.1. Taxonomy (NCBI): domain Eukaryota; kingdom Viridiplantae; phylum Streptophyta; class Magnoliopsida; order Poales; family Poaceae; genus Poa; species Poa pratensis. The sequence continues at coordinate 17,922,544 of CAMZMU010000120.1, forward strand.
AGTGTCAAAAAATTCAAAATTTAAAGTACAAACTTTCAGAAATAGAAATTCCTGAAGTGTAAGTATGATAGAAACGAAACTCGAAACACAAAGCAAAAATTATACAAAATTCCCGAATTACAAGTATAGTGAAACCAAAATATGAAAGTACAGAGATACTAAAAGGGGAAGTACAAAAAATACACAGCCAAAACTAGAAACATATGTTTTGAATTTCGGCGAACGATATAGAACATATTTCATTTTGAATTATCGATTTCGAAAAATAAAAAGGAAAAACTACACCCTCACGACTCTCTCTCTCTCTCACACATCCACATCCCCAATTTTTTAAGACACGCTGCAGAGTATTTTTTTTCTTTATGATGCACGCCCGTAGGCTTCATTATTTGTATTCATTATAGTATTAATATAGAGTAGGTACTCATACAATCAACATAAAACTAGGGGGTGCATGAGGTTGCACTGCTGCATACCGCCCTTGCAGCAGCTACCAAGCACCCACACACTTCGTCGGCGCCGGAGAAGAAGAGCACCAGTTGCTGGTCAACACACCTTGGCAGTGGAAAACCTTCTAACCAGGAGGCGTAAACGAGATGCGATAGTCACCAGCACCGTAAGACTGATTATAGCTTGATAAAGAACATTGATAGGAGGAGCCCTCCAAGCCTCTTCAAAGGTTCCGGGGCCAACGCCATCTCACACTTCATCATGCGTCCGGATCCTCCACCTTTTGTCGCGCTTCTGCAATAGTCAACACCGCTGCACTCTAAGAGAAACTCATCCTCGTCGCCACACCAAGATGCAAAATTAGATCAAAATCGCTTCAACAAGCTGAATTACACATGGCTCTAATCGGCGTCAGCAACACCTTTGACGAGCAGAAGCCTGGGAGAAAATTATTGCTACAAGCACCATCAGCACCAAGACGCCGACAGAAGACACTCAAAACTTGGAAAAACCAAGGACTAAAACACACTTACAAATGAGACCAGAGCTCTCCTTCCCCTCAGGGCGTCTTGAAGGCGATTAGAGGAGAAAGGGAGCCCCAAACTCATATATAGGCAAGAAAACTGGATCTAGAACTACCCTACAAACTATTAGAGAAAGGAGAAACCGACACTTGACGAGATTTCAGCACATGGGGAGGTATTTTCAGAAAGTCGGGCATTTTGGGTAGTGATATGCCTGAAATTTGTCGTTGAGTTGTGATTCAAATACAATATAAAGGATATTCATATAAAAACTTACTTCTGTCAGAGCGAGCGAGGTCCGTTGTCGTGAGGCTTCGGCGAAAGCGAATCAGACTTATGTTGATCGTTCTTTAATATATGTAATGGTCTGTTCTCTTCTGGATTTATCATATGCTATGAGTTTGGTTAGTAGATACATGGTAATCTTGATAAAGAACATTGGAAGGTTGTTCGGTGAATTTTCATTACCTTTCTGACACGTTTAATTCTTGATTGAAGTATGCAAGGCTGGTGAGTGACTCATTTGCTATGTGGATTCACCTTTTGCTACCGACTTACATAAGAGAAGGTCCCTCGCGGGTTATGTATTTAGTATTGGTGCTTGTGCTGTTAGTTAGAAGGCAACCCGTCAGCCAGTTGTGGCTCAATCTACCACGGATGTTGAATACATGGTTGTTGCAGAAACATCTAAAGAGCATTTTGGTTCAAAGATTTGTTTGCTTAGCTTTGTGGAGATAATTTTTGCATTGATCTATATTGCGATAGTCGGAGTGCTATTTACCTTACCAAAAGTCAAATGCTACATGAGAGAACGAATCACATTGATGTCAAATACCATTAAGTTCGTGATCTGATCGCTCAAGGTAAACTAAAGGTATACAAGATTAGTGCTCACGATAATCCTACTGATATGATGTCAAAGCAAGCTTAGAATTCGTTGGTATAACTGTTTAGCCCTTGTTTGACGTCAAAAGTATTTTCTTGGTTGTTTAGGAAGAATATACTCGTTCGTGCTACTAGATTAAATTTGTCTCAGCGTGGAGTGTTGCTGAGTTGTGATCCAAATTCAGTATAAAGGTTAGTCAGACAAATACTAACTTCTGCCGGAGCAAGTGAGACATGTCGCCAAGAGGTTTTGTCTGAAGCGGGAGGCTGAAGTTAGCCGACCTATGTCATCACCGGTATATATATATATATTGTAAGCAGCCACACGAGATAGTTCGAATCAGTTCTAAATCTCTAGCCTTGTAATCTCTTCCAAAATAGTGAAGTTTCCGGTTGGCGCAGTGTTTTTTTCTCTCTTTGAAGGGTTGTTAGTATTTGTGTCACCTATATTGTTCTTTTTTTCATCGTTTATTGAGTGTCGCTCTCGCATATAACAAAATCCGTCCCGGAAAAATAATGTAGGCCTCAAATAGAATTGAGCTGGCTCTTAAGGAATGAGTCATTTTTGCGAAACTTTGTGGGTTTGCGCAAGTTCAGATGGAGGTAGATTGCTTGGAGTTGGTCGACCTATGGGTGACAGATCAGGCAACGCACTAGATTGTAGCTCCAATTTTATTAGCTAGTTGTTTTAATTTCTTTTGTAATTCAACAAGTCAAAGACTGAAGAGACATGCCAATAACTCAGCCCACCTTTGTGCCCAGTTATCTTGTCCCAAATTCTGCTTGGCCCATGAGATTTACTCATAACCACCCGGCTCCATCAGAATACGGCCCAAATTTGCACCACAAGAGGTCGTCAGCCTAGGTATTTCTCATGTCGATCTGCGTTTTAGTACCACACGGCTTGGCCGGACGAGTCGAACACTGTTTATAAGCTGGCCTTCGAAGCAGGATTCCATCGTGCGGCAGGCACGATCAGCTATCTAAAACCCTTGATTATATTATCAATTACATTCTGTATTGCATGCATGTCTACTTTCCGTACTGCATCGGCACTCCGACACGGGGTGATCAGCTTTTTGGTCCTGCAAATCATGCGCCGTCTCTCGAGCACAACAAAGCGCAAATTCCGACGTACAGCGCTGCACTAAGATCACATTGCATTTGACCCTTGTTTTTCCTTGGTGATTTGCATGAGAAATACAGTGAGTACCAACCAGTGGCGGATGCAGGACTAAACAACAGGGGGTGCCAACTCATTGTTCATAGCTTAAATTTATCATGTACTCCAACGATTTTTACCACATTCAATACACAGATTATATGGCTATTTGATTAGTAGATTGGAAAGGGTGCATTTTTTAGGGGGTGCCATGGCATCCATGGCACCCCCACTGGATACGCCACTGGTACCAACAAATCTCATTAGAAAAAGTTGTACAGAACTACTACTCGTATTTTTCACAGAATTACTACTCGTATCTTTCACAAGGAGTATATCTTAGGACTTTTTTTGATTGCGGGATTAGAAAACATAGGAATTGGAAAAACACAGAAATTTGATAGGATTGCAGGTGTAAAACAGATGATTACAAAACAGAGGAAAATTGAAATAATGGTCATTTGGACGGAACACAGAAAAAGTGTCTCGATCCTACGTGAATGAGTGTAAAAAATCCCTTAGAGTGGATGTTTTTCAAATTCAGGAAAAGTGTCTCGATCCTACGCGAACAATGGAACGGATTCCTGTGTTTTTCAAATTCATGTGTTTTATAATCCTGCGACCCAAAGAAGCTCTTAGAGTGGATGTTGAAATTCCTATTGAATTGAGGTATATGAATTCAATCCATACTGATTTTAGAGGTGTCGATCCAAATGGATTCCTTAGGAAAAAAATCCTATGATTGGAATCGTCCAATATTGCTATGAAAAAATTTCAATTCAAAGAAGCCCTTAGGTTGCTAGTAGGTAATATTGCTGTTGACCAACATGCCACTCTGCCTTTGCTTTGGGCATCGGATCACATCGAGTTTGACGAAAGAAGCCGCAAAGCAAATCCACTCTCTTCATCTCACACTAGTTTTCTGAACTCTGAAACTTTCTTTTGTCTGTCTGTGTGTGTGTTTTCTGAATTCTCTTCTTAGCTCTGAAACGTGCACAGCGTGTCTCTGAAATCTCTGTTTTTATCTTAAATTTACAGCTCTGTTTTATGTGCAAAGACAAGGATCAAGACCAAAATATATCTTTGAAAAGTGCCCGTTTCTTTCTAGTAACGTATGTTGCAGCTCTTTTCGTTCTCTTATCAAAGAAGATACGAGCGTCGAAGCCTGAGATAGCATTGCATCCGACCCTAGGCGGAGTTTTAGTCAGCCAATCTCATAGCATGAGCATCAAACCGTGCCGGCTGCCAAGCTGTGACACTGGATTCAGTGTTTACAACAGCTTAACTGACATACTCTACACTAGTCGTATCTATATATATTGTTCATACTTTCTTGTTCCAGCATTATGGTTTAACCGTTTAAGTATATCTAACAAATCTATCATTCACCAACCAGGACAGACAGCAACCTGCTTCAATGGCCAGTGCTTGCCTGGGCTGCTAACGCAGCAGCAGCTCATGAATTAATCTACAAGCTACGTGGTCCTATATAAGTAGACACCAAGCTGCCCAAGAACAGCCTTATATTTCAGAGCTGGTCCTGGACATACCCGAATGATCCACAAACAGTTGTGGGCAAGAATAGAACAATCCTCCGGCTCCATACCATCATCAAGTAGATAGATAGGGTAGATGCAGAGTTGTTGCAAACCTGTACAAAACAAACAGACAAAAAGAGCTCCAATCATCCAAGGGCCCAGCAATTCAAAGAGGCAGCACACAAGTTGGTCCATGTCCAAAGTTTGTTGATCTTCAATGTCCAGGAGCTAGATTAGATTATATTGGTAGGGGCAGATCGTCTTAAGGCGTCCATGGCAACACAGCTTTTGCTTTGGCAATGTAGACAGTGAGTCCAAGATTCTATCTGTAGAGCCTACTGAGATGCTGAACAAACCTGGTACAGTGACAGTGCCATGTTCAGATGTTCTTCATTTCTCCAAAGCTACTTATGAGATCAAACGTACATTACATGCACACTTACTTTGTGATTACCTGCAGTTAGCACAATTCTATTAAAAACTACTGACTCCGATGCTGGATTTGTAATGCCTGCCATTGCTTGCACACTCTCTCAGGTTCAAAAAGAGCAGAAGATAGAAAACTTACAGGAGATCAGAACAAAGAAAACAATAGCAAGAACTACAAGAACACATCGCTAGGGTCAATCCGATCACAGGTTACGACGGTGTGGGCGTCAGGCGAAGCGCTTGCGCCCGTCGACGATGGCGAGGAGGCGCGCCACGCCCCTGGTCCACATGTCGTGCTCCCTCTGGCTCGCGCACTCGAACTCGATCACCCGGTGCTCCGCCGTGCGCAAGCCGAAGTAGCGCCGGTGCTCGCCGCCCTCCAGCAGGTGCCGCCCAGGCCACGCCGACACGTCCCTGCATACGTCCACCACCACGCCTGCACGCACAGCTCCGGCGTCAGTGAAGTGTCGCCGGTTTCCATGACAAGGAGACAGATCACACAGCTAAGGCTGTATAGGAATTGCAGGAGTGGCTTGTGCACTTACTCTTCTTCTTCTTGGTGATGGTCCCGGCGACATGCCGGCTCTTCATCTTCAGGATCACCTGCAAAAATTGATGGCGGAGCTCACACATCAGTTACCAGAATTGCTATGCAACACAAGATCAAGAAGAGTGTAAGGGGATGTACCACGCCGGTTCGGTTGATGTACACTGACACGACCTTCCAATGCAACGATCCTGCACATGATCAGCAGCATCAGTATACTCAAATTTCAGACAAAACGGCCAATGGGCCAGCGACGAATGATGATCGCCGGAGCGGTACCTTTGCGGGTGCGCTTGAGGAGCTCGGTGCCGCGGGCGAGCAGCTCCTGGCAGCAGATGCCGAGGAAGTTGTTGCTCTCGTCCTGGTCCAGCGCCGGCAGGTCGTCGCTGAAGCTGCTGCTGTTGCTGCTCCCCAGCTCCTGCACCCCCTTGTGGTGCTGCAGCTGCCTCTGCTTGTGGCCTCCCATCCCCATGGAGCCCTTCTCCACCGGGATCACCGCGGCCACGTTCCACGCCTCCTTCTGCACCCTCGCCCTCAACGTCGCCGCGCCTCGCAACGCCGTGGCGGCGGCGGCCGTGATGGTGACGATGTCCCCGGGGGTCCTGGCGTTGACGGCGGAGCCGACGGCGGCGGCGAGGTGCTCGCGCTCGGCGCCCATGGACTCCGCGGCCTCCACGCACTGGGCGGCCACCAGCGTCGCCGCGGACGCCACAGCCATGTCGGTGCGCGCGGTGCGGTCGTCCCTGCCTCCCGACCGCGCGGTGGCGGCGGCAACGGCGGCGATCCCCGCGGCCACGGCCGCCACGGACACGGCGGCGTGCACCTGCGCGTTGTGCGCCCTCGTCACCTCCTTCCGCTTCTCCTTCCTGTCCTTGAGCCACCGCCCCACCGTCTTGCTGCCGCCGCGCGGCGGCTGCAGCTGCGGCTTCGGCGTGCTCACTGTTCTGAAAAACTGCAATTTTTTCAACAAAGAACAATATTTTAATTAGTGTACTGATCATGTTTTTCTCAGGTTAAAAAAATCATGTTTTTTCTTTTAAAAACTGGTCTCTTCACCATATAAATCGAACAGAACATAAGATTAATGAAATTTGAGAATGGCACATACTCACTCCGTTTTTAAATATAAGATGTTTTAGTTTTCTCACATGTTGACTAGGTGTAAACCCAAATAAATGAACACATACTAAAACATGTCCATACATGTAGATATATGTGAATGTGGACAAAGGGTAAAACATCTTATATTTATAAACGGAGGGAGTAGCAATCAGCGATCAAAAATTGTGTGTTGAAGACTCTGTGTCGGTGTCCAAAGCAAGTTGTTTGATTAGAGAACAGTTACTGAATTAACAGAATGCAGAGAGGCTGATGGTTCCTAAATTTAAAAGGCCACGCTGTAGCCATGATTCTTGCACTGACAGGTACATATAATTGTGCCTGATCCACTGCTGATGAACTACTGAGGCGTGACATAGGTTAATAGCACACAGCACTGACACAGGACATAATCATTGAGGCACTATGTGGGGAACAAAGTTTAACAGAGAGCACATTACCACAAGCACAGGCCAGAGGCACTCTAATTACAGCAGATTAAAAAGAATGTATCATTAGATTAGGGATAAGAACCAAGAAAGGCAGCTAGTAAAGGTCAAAGTGAAGATGGGGCAAGACAAGAGCCGCATAGGCCTGCAAGCCTGTATGTGCTGCTTTTTTATCTAGAGAGATGAGAGAGAGTGGCTGCAGTGTTTGCTTGTGGAAGGAGGAGACCAGAGTGGCAGAGCAAGGACAGAAATGGCAGCTAGAATCAAAGCTTCTTTTGCACAGCAAGGCAAGCAAGCAAGCTCCAAAGACCATCAAATCAAACACACCCCATCTTCTCTTCCTGCTTGGTCAGAGATAGCTACAGGAGCACACAGCCACTTCATGCTCACACGAACAAACGAGGTGTTCTTCTTCAGTTCGAAATAATGGCCATAGTGATTGAAACAGATATTGCCATGTTGCTAATCAAACGAGCGACTATTGCTAAACACATTTCTCCTTAGACAAAACTGCTCCATCATTGGATGACCATGGCCACTCTGTTATGTCATGACAGGTGTGCTTCTCATCTCTTGGACCATGACCAAAGCTTGACTTGACTACATGGTCACACTGAACTCATTTCACTCGCTTGCTTTGTGTACCAGTAAAGAAAGAATCTTTCCTAAAGAAAGGAAAGGGCATGGCAATCTTATCAATAAACTGATGCTTTCAGAATTTAAAGCATGCACCGGTCAGGTGATACGGCCCAATCAGCAGGCTTTGTTTCCCTGTGCAACAAAGCTAACGATTCTTCTTTCCTTAACCCTCCTAATATTTGTTTGCATGTCTGCTTAATTAGATAGCATAATAAGGTGTGCATAAAGAATTTCAAGTTTGATGCATGTCTAGCTATGGCAGTGCCAAAAAGAAATGGAGAGAGAGAGAGAGAGAGAGAGAGAGAGAGAGAGAGAGAGAGAGAGGAATGTAGCAAAGGGAGAAGAGGAAGCAGGCAACATGAGCAAAGACCACAGAGCAAGCAATGGTAGAAAAGGAAAATGATTTGTTCAGCACTCACAGTCCACAAGATATCTCTTTTTGGTGTGAGAAAATCCGAGAGCTGAGATGTAAATTGTACAGTGCATAGCTATGTTTGAGATGTGGGCTTAATTTTAATAGCTCTGTAGTTCAGAGTGAAATGGAATGTTAGTAACTGCCTGTTTCATTGGCTGGAGATAAAGGCACATTAAATTTTGTGCAAGAAAAAGTCTGCAAGCCTGCAAGGATTGTTTTTGTTCCAACCAGTCTGACAGGTTCTACTACAGAAAGAAACAGGAACTTACTGCTCCCTGGAAATTTATTGCTAACCAAAATTATAGTGTGTTCTGTACAAAAAGAAGGAAACAAACAACATATCCATTTTCAAAGGGCAAAAAAGAGCCTAAAACATAGCAGCAACCTAGTAACCAGCTCATACAAAGTTCACAGATTAATTGAAAAGATTATCAATTATTTGTCTCAATGCGTTGTAGCAATCGTCTGGAATTCAAGTAAAACAACTCTAGAAGAACAAACCAGGATATTATTATTCAGAGTTTTATTTTAGCCAATCGTTGCAAGGGGAAACTGTCAAAAATTCATCCGACAGAAGAAAAATGATAAAGTGCAGAGACGGAGAGAAAGATATGTATACCCTGCCGTCGTCGACATCCGGCGAGATGGGCGGGCTGTCGGAGAGCGAGCTGCCGCCGTTGAGAGGGCCGCTGCTGTGGGAGAGGCGGCCGGAGGTCAGCGGCGACACCTCTTGCTGTCCAGGAAAACAAGCAAAATGTTACAAATCAGCAGCTAATCTCTCTGCGTTCTGTTGCTATCGGCAGTAACCACATGATCAGATGGGATTAACTGCACGAGTAAGAAGGGTCGGTGTTGTTTTCGTGCAAGCGAAACAAAAAAATGATCTCGTATTTGGCGGTTTCTTCTTGTCCTCCAAAAGTACAGGGGATTCAGATGGCATTCAAGAAAGCAAGTACTACTAAATAATTCAGCTCGAAAATTCTCTCCGAGTGGTTGAACAAGAAACATGCGATTGATTGGCACACAAAAGTGGTTTAGAAGAAATGGTGGTACACAGGTTTAATTTAAAAAGACCAAAATTTTCCAGTAATAAAGAAAGGGGCCGGCGAAGGGAAGGAAGCGCACCGACTGGGACATGATCCGGTCCATGATGAGCTGCGAGGTGGCGGCGGAGGCGAAGGAGAATGAGCTGCCGGAGGCGGTGCCGGCGCCGCTCGCGCTTTCGTCGAGCTCCCCGGCGACGTCCTCCGCGATGGAGCCGGCCGGCACGACGGCGGCGAGCGCGCGGGAGACGTCTGCTGCGGACGCGCTCCAGGAGCGGGACAGGAACTCCAGCGGGTCGCGCTGCGGCTCCGGAGGCCGGAGCTCGCCGCCGCTGCCGCCTCTCGCACCGGGCCTGGCGGAGCCGTTCATCGCGGCGGTTGCTGAGCTCGGGGCGCGTGAGAGGTGGGGGCGCGCGTAAGCTGGTGGGGGAAGAAGCGGAGGCACTGCTGCAGTCTGAGTTGAGGAGAGTGCTTGGCTTTTTTGGGGGAGTGGCCGGTTTTATAGATCGTGTGAGGGAGGATGAGGGGTTAACCGTTTGGGCATAAAGTTGGTGTGTGATTATTTGCAAGCTTTTTCCAGCAGCTTTGGAAATCAAGAGAGGGAATTCTCTGTTCAAAAAAAAAAAGAGGGAATTCACCAATGCCTTGTTGTCTTGAGATTGTTTATATGGTTATGTTTTACCGTATATTGGTTACTTTTTTTCCCACTTCACAAATGGACTTTCAAGATTTTGGTGGAATGGTATGATAACCGTAAAAAAGCATGTGGTTTATGTATGTTTTGTTGAAATAGAGCATAACTTTGCTAGGGGCAATAGCTTAGATGCAATAGGAGGTAACACGGTGATGAAATTTTGACTATGAGCTTGATGCCTGTGTATCGATAGAAAGATGTCGATGATGGTGCCGACATGCTTGGAGAAGGGGTGATGAAATGTCAGTGTCGTGAAGCATGTGGAAGCTAAGTGTTGGCGGTGGCGATAGAGGAAATGAGTTGAACCGTCCATGGGGTATTTCAGTAGATGGTACGGGAGAAGATGACGTGCCAATATACTTAGAATTCACACGAAACGTTGTTTTTCCAAGTAGTAATGTGACAACAAAAGTGGTTTACAATCTACTCAACTAGAAGATTATATGAGTACCTAGCTCTAACATTTTGTGGTACATCACAGCTCAACCATCCAACTAACGATCTTCTTATGATGAGCACATAAGGGGCAACATAAATGAATTTAAACTTGTTGAATTCACCTTGGTGACAAGTGTGTGAGTAACCATTTAATCATATACCACGTAATTGACCTTATTGGGTGTATGCGACGAAGCTCCTATTAACACACCAGAACAAAGTTTTGAGGATATGTAACCTACTTCATGTATTCTACTTGTTTATGTTTTGCCCCCGTTGTGTTGCACCGACTTAATAATATTTATAGTTGTGTGCATCCGAGAATGCAGAGGCTGGAGGTATAACCTTCCTTCTTGAAGCGGATAGATAGTCGGAAAGTTTTACTAGTAACCTTCCATGATTGAGGTGTAGAATTACTCAGTTCTTAAAGGCCATTTGTTTTTTAGCTGTTTTTACATGCTCTAACTTAACTCGTTAGAGATAGGATCAAATTTAATCATGGCCATCCACTGATCAAGGGTAAGTTTGTCTACACCAATAATTAATTATGGCAAGTTATTGGTTGTGTGTTACAAAGGAACTCTTTTAATGAATTCAGTTATATTATTCCTATTATTTCATACAAACATTATTGAACCTAAATAATTGTACTATTCGGAGCTCAGTATACTACCATCATTTTTCGTATGTAGCAGAAAACGTGCATGTAGATTGATCATAAACCGTGCATGTAGATTGATCATTGCGTCGTACATACACTCTACGAAAACAACTGGACCATGTTATTGTTTTGCATGTTAGAATCGTTTTAGGTTAGTTAGGAGTAAACAAAAACACATATTATGCTTCAAAGTAACATGGTATCTAAATGTGACAAAAGAATATGTGATGAAGTTTCAAGTGCTTCTTTTTTTAGGAAGATAAAATTTATGAAGGTATGCTAACTTGGACCAATGTACAACCTAGGGGGATATAGTAACCAAACATGCACAGATCACAAAATGAAAAGGCATGATTTCCTAGTTGTACTTTCCTTATTTATCATCGTGGTTTAGTGGTAATGATATTTACATACTTATCTTCACCAAGTGCAAAGTCCATATGGGCGATGTACCGCACTCACTCCGTTCCTAAATATGAAATGTTTTAGCTATTCCACATGGTGACTAGATTCAGTGCTACGTACACATGTGAATTTAGAAAAAAAGCTAAGACATCTTACATTTTTTAATGGTGGGAGTAATTGTTAGGGCTATTACCTTCTAAGAGGTAATAGTATTATCGTCCATTGGATTACAAAAAATTAATGGTTCGTGTTTATTTGGGTGTGCCATAGAATTTCTCCTATTTTTATCATAAACATATGCAACACTGAAAAATTAATGTACTTACTCTTTCTGTTTCCACGGTACACATAAAGGTTTAGGATCCGAGTTGTATGAAATTATACTTCTGAAAAATCGAAAGAGCATGTGCATCAATAAGGATATCATAATACTGACTTTTCCCCAGCTAGTTAGGTTGATACCATCTGCACCCGATCTCTTCAATAAAACAGTACTTGAATTTTTAGGAAATGTATAGTCAATTGCTATCGTTTTTTTCAGACAAGTCTATTGCGAGGCACACCAACAATTTGTAGAGTCAATTCTTCCTTTGGAAACAGCCCTCTTGGTGCTCCAGATTCACACATGGGAGTATCGTTACCTCCCGTTAGAAAGGCCATCCAGCAACAATAATACCTCCAAGAACGTCGCGTAGGGCAAAGTTGCTCCCTTGGGCTTTTCGTTTGTGTTGTGTCGTGTGTACTGACTGCTAACCCCACAAGAATACAGTCGACACGTCGCACATCTGAAATGGCTGTTGAGACCTTGAGGGTGCACTGGTGGTTTGGATCATCTGTCCTTTCGCAATTGTCATGATGCCTTAATCTGCGTTGTTTGACTTGTCTGGACTTGAGAACCAGCTGCGTCTCACACTCTGTGGATACATATGCATGTGCATGCTTAGCCTAATGACCAACACAAGCCAATGATCTACACAAGACTAGCTAATGGCCAACACTGTGGATACAGTAATATTATGCTGTGCATGGGTCAGTGTCCATGGGGCCAGAATAGTACAAGCCAGTAGCTTAGGGCTAATGATGATGAACAGGCCAATGATCGATCAACGCACGGACGCACGCAAGCAGGGACAAAATTCGCTGTGTTGCCTTCAATGGGGGTCGCTTGACGGTCGCCACCACCAACAGAAAACAGTACCCTCAGATTCTTCTAATCCCAATATCTCATGAGCCTAATTCCGCGCTGCATCACTACTGGTTTTCAGTTATTGATCGGAGACTGAATGCTGGTATGGTACGTGTGGAGTGCGTACGTAGCAATGTGGTACAGAGCAGGGAAAGAGGAGGAAAACAAGCAAGCTAGCTGATCTTCAGACTTCAGAGGGTCGATCGATCGTATCGTTGAGCGGCCTGTCGCATTCAAGTCCTCTGAGTAAAGCTGCGTACGTAGCTAGCTTGCCATAGGCCCAGACCAACCTCCTGCTTGCTGCAGCTAGCTCAAGGGTTCAGATTCGCGGACGTTGTGAACCAACGTCGTTGGCTGACTTTGGCCTCTCATCCACCATGCATTCTCCATCTGATGCCTGCTGTTCATCTTAGCTCTCTCAATGCAAAAGACCCAGCCCGCTGCATGTTTAGCAATGGATAATGCAAAAGACACCAGTAGCCTCTCATCCGCCAAACAATATATCACGCAGGCCTGGAGTGAGCTCAGCAAGTCGCGCTTCAGAATTTCGACAGGCTATCTCGAGTTTATCGTCAGAAAATTTCTACCTCGCTTTCCTGTCAAAAGTATCTCGACTATGGCACTACAATTGTACAAACGGCATGCTGACTGATCGGACGAATGACGTGCGCTTCTTTTTCCAGACTCAAAATGTTGTGAACCTGAAAATCATAATATTCCACACTTTGAGCTATCCTTTTCATGGCGAGTACCAATATTGAGGAGAAGCTGGCCTGAGGGAAAAAACCTCTCGCCCCTCTCGCCCCCCCCCCCCCCCCCCCGAGGGCGACGGGGGCGCCGCCACCTTCTCCGGCCCGAGCGCGCCCTCTCCTCCTCTCCCCCTCGTCGTCGCCGCCGGCAGGGCTGCCGGGCGTTGCCTGGTTGGCGCCGGCGGCGACGGATTGCCATTCCCCGGCGGTGTGGAGGCGGGTCGGGGCTCCGTTCCTCCCGGCGGCGGTGCACTCAGCGTGGCCGTGGTCCGGCTACAGCTCGGCGAGTTCGACGCGGCGGCGGGCTGACGGCAGGTGGCGGCGGCGTGGCGCTGTGCAGATGAAGCGAGGGTGGCGACTGGGGGCGGCTCGGCCCGGATCTGGGCCCATCCGGGCCCGATCTGGGTCGATTGGGCTCTGCTGCGCTTGGTACTCCGGCAGGCGGCCGAGGACCTCCCAGCAGAGCAGGATTCTGCGGCAGGCGGCCGTGGACCTCCCCTGCTCTCCGATTAGGGTTCCAGATCCGGGCCAGCGGGCCTGGATCGGGTAGCCGCCGGCAGGCCTCATCTTGGTGCTGAACCTTGCATCCCTGCTTGTCGCACCCTTGCCGTCCAATTGCTGGTAGTCTTGTCCGGTCGGGTCTGCTCTCCTTATGCTGGTCCGGGTGTTTCTGGTGGCGATGGAGCGGCCGCTTGGTGGCTGGGTGCCATGGGCGGCATCTCCGGTGGACGGAAGAAAAGGGACTGGAGACGGGGGTGGTGGGGATGGTGGCATGCATGCTGCAGTGCGGCGGCGGGGACTTTATGGGTCCATTCTGGACTCGGCCGGGCCAGGCGGGCCTGGTGTGTCCCTGCTGCGGCATCCGGTCGGTTACCGCCGTTGGTGGTGGAGGTCGGTCCCTCCCGTGTGCTACCGTACCGCTGTTTCCTGTCGGTGGTCCTTCTTCTTTGTCTTCCCGGCCTCGCAACTTGGAGCACGGTGCGACGACAGTGATGATTGCAAGACCGTGGTGGCGCGCGCTTGTGGGTTGCAAGTTTGGTGGAGCACGACGGAGAGTCCGGGGGTCTGGTTCCTTGGGGGTCGGGAGAAATCTCGGTCACTCTTGACACCGATGCGGTGACACTTGCGGGTGTCGCCGTCCTTCCTGAAGGGCGTCGGATGTACCTCCTCCCCATCCCCCGTGGCGTACCGGGGGAAACCCTAGGACGTGCCCTTTGGGTCTGTTCGGGCAGCAGCGTCGTCTTCGTCGCTCACCTTCTTGAAGGTGCTGCTTGGTTCGCGGCGCTTCGGAGTGCTAGGCTTGTGGTGGGACTTTTCCGTAGGGCGCGACGGTTGTGAGTCTTCTCTGTTTTTCGTCGAACCGCTATTGTCGGCTTTCTTTCTCTCCTTTTTTCTTTTTTTGTTTCTTTTGGGCTTGCTGTGCTGTTTGCCCCAGCGGTGGTCTCATGCTTGTATCGGTTGGTTGCTATATTAATATAGCTGGGCGAAAGCCTGTTTCGTGTGAGCTATCCTTTTCATTTTGAGGAAAAACAAAGGATTGGACTGTTCGTGATTCAGTCATTCCAGCCTTTATTTGGTTCATAGGAATGAGGCAAACGAAAATTACAAGAAAATGCCACTTAAATTGGACGCTATTTCAAAGGAAAAACCTAGGGAATTTAGCATCCACTAGGTCATCTTTGGTTTGCCGGATTTTCAAAATGCGGAAATGGGAAGAAAAAAAGGGATAGTATGTTGAATCCAATCAAATTAGAAACACCAGAATATATGTGATTTAGCTCCACCAAAAGAAAAACACTGGAATGTCTACGAAGGATTAGGTGTATGTCATAGTTCTCGTCGAGACAAAGAAATATTTATGTAAAGTTGGACGCAAAAAAATCGAAAGTACATGCAGAAATAAAACTTACTATCATTTCTGATGCTTCAAACCAAACAAGTTCAATAGTTTTTTTTTTACCCCTCGAAAATTCCTACAGTATGAAATTTCTTTCAGACAAAAGACCCGAGAAGCTTTTTTTTGTACGTGCGCGCCATCTGCGTCGAAGCCGGACGACACCATGATTGATCCCACCACCGAGTTCCCTATGATCGACCATCTCGGCACCAGTTCCATCCATCATCTTCAACCTCTCATTCCCACATCTCTCTCGTACGTTAATCCCCTTTCTGTCAAACTGCCAATCACGCCTATCAACGCCATGCCATTCATCCTCATCATGGTCTTCGCTTGAAAGTAATCGGCCTTTACTAAGCCCGCCACACGGTCTAATCAGCTTGATTAGTTATACAGGCGGCATCTTCCAGCGGCAGAGGTAGTCAGGTAGACTAGACATGATCATATCGTTGCAGAGGAAACACCGCATGCTCGTCAGGCCCTGCGGAATGGCGATTTTAATTAGCTGCGAATGACGGTTTAGTTTAGTGATCGAGCAGGGCACGTGTTGCCGGCCGGAAATGTACCGAACCGCGTGCGATATTTCTTAAACCAGGCGCGTGCTCTGCGGCTGCAATGATCGGTCCCTCTGCTCGAGCTGTATGCTACTCTCTCCGTTCCAAATTAATTAACTTCCATTTGTTCATATCTAGATGTATCTATACTTGTAACATGTCTAGATACATCCACATGTGAGCGAATGGAAGTCAATTAATTTGGAACGGAGGGAGTACACAACATACTACCTGCATCTGCATGTTCAATTGGAGCACGATCGCCTAAAGAAACAAAAGTTTTACGTGATTCAGAGCGAATATTCTGCCGAGTCTTTTGATGTGTGACACGAGAGGATAGAGGCGGCTGCCGTCCGATGTGAAGTATCGTCAATTAAGTTTGTTTGAAGTTATCTTATTTACTAAGTGAAAAACCATATTTTAAATCTTTATTCGGACAGCATTTCTGACACATTCATATCTAGCCTGTAAACTAAATGTTACACTAAGATTTGATTAAAATGACACACTTTTGAAAGATGTTCGATTAGGTGTTGAGTGTAAGAACTTTCACACACATTTAAGTTTATCTCTAGCTCACTCTAACGTTACACTTGAATAATAATAAAAAAAACCTGAAAAAAGAAAATGACTCTTAAAACTAAAATTTTCCTATAGTCTATTTGTAGAGGGATGATCTTAATTGGGAATAATCTAGTCGAACTGAATTGGCAGGAAAGTAGTAAATGTGTCTTCTGTCACTACTCACTACCAGGAGTGAATCAAACAACTCTAATTTGAGTGTCAGTTTGGTAGGGAAGTGATCTCGTGGCTTGTCCAAGAGACTTTTCATTTGTTTTCATCATGTAGTATGCCAAATATTTTGATCATTGGTTACGGGGCATACATAAGAAATTCAAGTACCACGTGCTGCCCGGAGCGTTTTTTATTAAAAAAAGAAAATTCACCTCCAGTATAAGTTATTCACTCATATAGACATCGGTTTTGTGTGTGGTTACTTGTACACCAGCCAAAATATAATGAGTTGTTTATGATTGCACGTAACCAGCCAGAGGCGAGTAACCAAGAACGTATCCTATACACCAATCAAAGTAGTGCCCCCAGTGCACCCACCTTAAAAGATATACCTGAAAAATAATAGAAGAAAAAATGAAATTAGTTTACTAGGTAATACAATGTATATCTACCACGGAACAAAATATCTAGTTCAAATTCTATCGACAGCTCAAGAACTAAAAAGGAAAAAATCGCATTATGAATAGTACTTACTTCAAATTGGGCTATTAATTGAGCCCATTGATACTACGAAGAGCTAAAAAAAATATTTTTGTTTCTTGAGATATGTTTGAAGATTTTATTTGAAACTTTGTGAGATAATTGATGCACACTATTTCTACATGGTAATTTAGTTTGGATGTTTCCTCCAAATTTTTTTGTGTATTTATTGGACGGGTGCACCAGGGTGCAATTCGTTGGGTGCATGACATATATTGATCCTCTGACATCTTAGACATATTTGAATATTTTGTTGCTACTCTTGCTATGCAGAGGCTAGCTGTGGAAC
The DNA here is from genome assembly GCA_947311845.1 of Poa pratensis. NCBI lineage: Eukaryota > Viridiplantae > Streptophyta > Magnoliopsida > Poales > Poaceae > Poa > Poa pratensis. The sequence continues at coordinate 17,939,871 of CAMZMU010000120.1, forward strand.
AATGGTGGAGCTAGACAAGAATGTCTAGGGGGCTGCTGCTTGTGTGTGTGTAACACGGGCTGACTGCAGGCGCCAATTGCCTATTTTCCCATGTCCAAACCCAAATTATACAAGATAATTAAGCTAAAAACGGGGGGGGGGGGGGGGGGGGGGCGACGGCCCCCCTGACTTGGGCATAGCTCTGCTAGTGCTTTTTGACTCTTTCGGTTTAACCGCACATTGATGCAAAGATTTGAGTGAATTAAATCGCCTTTTTGCCAAAAAGTTGTCGAAGATGCATCGGAGTTGCTGGATCTCGAGGGGACGGCTCGGAAATTTGCAGGCATAGCATTCGCTTCCCTTGGGTTATGGTAGTTCTGATGCAGTTGGCGGATGACGTGTCGGGCGAAACAAGTGGCACTGACTTGTCTGTGGTGAGTGTTGGCTTTCTCACCATTCCGGAGAGTCACACACGAGTAGGATAGTCTCCCAAAGACATCGCCACATTCAAATCCTCTCAACCCGCTCATCGCTGAGGTGAACCTGTTATAATATATACCTGCAAAAAAAAGCAAGAACTCGTTATAAGATGACAAAGAGCGTATGTGCACAACCATTTTAACTATCTCAACACGTACGACGTGCTTCCTCCATGTCAACGTATTGTTCATGTTACGTAATTTCGTTTAAACTAAAAAAAATTGACCAAGTTCATAAAAAAAGTGCCCAACATTCACCATATCAAATCAATACGTTTCAAAATAAAATGGAGGCGCGACCTTCTTTCCTCGGATAAAACGAAGGGGCATGTGTACGCTCAGCCGACGATGCCCAGTCCGGCCCTGCCCACCACCGTCGCGTCGCCGGCCCGACGCCCGAGATGGTTATCTGCTAGCACCATCCCTTCCTCCCCTCTGCGAGGTTGCCTGCATGGCTGCATGGCATGTCATGGCGATCGATCGGTGATCAGTGGCCAACTGGTCATTGGCCACTCTGCTACGGTACGGTGTTTGCGCATGGCGCTCGGCCCCGGGCGTGATTGATTACGACCACGGCGGTCCTTTCCGCCGCCATGCATGCTGATCGGCGCGCCGCTCCGGGCCCCGGCTCCGGCCGGCCATCACCGTCGCGGTCATCTCTCTCGAATCTGACCAGAGCTGTCGCCGGCGCCACGCTTTGCTCGCGGCGGCAAAGCCTGCGCACTCTGCCGGTGGTGTGGCATTGGGCGACCTCATGCTGAAGACGCGTGGGCTTCGAGCTCACGGGACGCGACAGTAAAGTTTGTGTGGAGCATTAGGCTTGCGAGGCCACCTTCATGAGTCAACTGATTGTCCATGTTCGCTTCATACGGCCCACTTTCCTTTTTTTCTGTGTGCTCTCTTCGGAGTTTGAACGGAGACGATGCAGCAGGTACAGTGAAACTGATGATGCAAGTCGCAACTACTCCAACAATATACTCTCTCTGTCCTCAAATAAGTCTACATCTAGCTTTTGTACTAAGTCAATTTTTTAAAAATTTGACCAACTTTATAGAAAAGAGTATCAACATATATGACATCAAATTGGTATATTTTGAAACTTCATTTCAAAACGAATCTAGTGATACCAATTTAGTGTCATAAATGTTGAAACGTTTCTCTAAAAAAAAGTTAGTCAAACATTGATAATATTGACTTACCAAAATAGGTAGAAGTACACTTATTCGCGGACAGAGGGAGTATGCATATGGTATTATGTCACAAAAATTTACGATAAAGCACATTGTGTTTATTTTGCAATCATCTTTGACTTTTGACTCGGTCATATAGTCGAGGCCGGTAGCTGGATGTGCTTTAGTAAAAGTTTCTGTTATCTACATTAACTGGACGTTAGGAACTTGTCAGACTCTCAGCAACAGCAAAGATGTCTGCAACTTACGGGGGTATGACTTGCTATCTTCAGTAGATAAATTCAGCATCATTTGCCAAAATGAAGGATTACCACTTCAGAATTTGGAGCATTGTCGAAAAAACTAATAGCTTCCATTTTTTTCCGCAAAAAAACCGATTCAGGGAGGAATAACCGGTAAATTTTGTGATTGTAGTCTACGCATTTCCTTAGATGGTTTGTTCCATGCAAGAGAAGCATGGTTTGTAGTGTTGAGCGTCCTGACTGATCAACTTTGATCAACTGAAACTGAAAGAGACATTAAAAATGGAGGAAACTTTTTCAAAAAATATGATCTGATACTTAATTGAAACTGCTGTCTTTCCATGAAAAACTAGCATCGCCAAGAATAAACACTGCCTATTGGGCGACAGATTGGTGAAAGCAGCAATGAAACAGAAACAATGACTGTCAATTAGCAGCAATTCCTCTGTCACAGATATACCTGTTGAAATGTAAAGCCGGGGTGGAGAGGGATAAGCCTGGAACATCAATTTGTACATTGTCATTCAGCATGATAATGGGGTATGCATTCAGGAAAGGCAATAACGCCATGCTGATCTCATCAGCACCAACAGCAAAACACATGGTGTTCAGGCAATAAACAATTAGTTTGAACGATCATAACTTCCATCCAGAAAATATCACAAACAAAACAGAGAACGCCGCTGGCTAGGAAGATCGACAAAGTATTCAGGAAATATCAACTGGCTACAAGTTCAGGGCAAACCACCTACAGGTGGTGGTAGGTATACCATCCTCTAAATGTGAAGCAGCAAGCAAAACAGGTGACGGGGGGAGAATTCTCTACTCGGCAGTGGCAGCAACCTCCTCGGCACCAGGAATCACCTCGTCTCCATCAGCAGGCCTGTCAACCTTGGTGCCAACGTCCTCCTTGTAGTCGCCGTGGACCTGGACCCGGGAAAAGCACAAGTCATATTAGAAACTCACAATCAAAGGAAAACAAGCAACACTAGTCAATATCAAGAGACAATCCATACCTCCATGAGCTTTCCCAGGTCGAACTTGGGTGCCTTCAAGATCTTCACCTTGCGGACATACACGTTCTGGAGTGGGAAGATGCTGGCCGTCGCCTTCTCGATCTCCTTTCCAATCACCTCAGGGATGAACTGTTCACCAGCTCCTTCAGGTCGCAGCTAGCAGCTTGGTTCACCATGATCTCAACCATCTTGCGGCGGATCTACATGCAAGGAAGGCAGATAGAGTAAACAAGCAGCTCCCTGATTGATTCTTAAAATGCTATATGCATGACCACGGATGATCACCTGTCTGATCTGGCTGGCCTGGGCGTAGCAAGTGCGCTTCACTTGGTTCGGGCGTCTCTTTGTGAAGCCGATGCAGAACATGCGGAGCATGTAGTTGTCAGTGGTCTTGACATCCACATGAGCCTCGATCAGGGTCTGCCATTTCTTCACAAGCGACCTGAGCTTGTCAGTGGTGAAGTCCATGCCCTATCAAGACAAATTAGAACAGGTTAGCAGAAAATAAAAATACACAACATAACATCAGCAACAGAACAATGCCAAAGAGATCATTACCCAGAAGTTTGTAAGGACATTCATCCCTTGGACATCCTCTGCGCGAAGTCTGATCTTCCTGAAAGCCTGGTCCTCATCGTTCTGAAGATCAGCTAGGGATACTTCGAAAACCCTGTGCTTGAGACCCTCGGAAGCAATCTAAAACATACATAAAAGGATCAGCAATCAGCTTTTACTGTCATAAACTCCAACATAACTAAGTTTGATTATCATATTTGGTTCAAGATTTTGGGAATAAGAGAAGAGGAAATAAACATATGTGCATGTCAACTTAGGGATGAAATAATAGATACAAGAAAGCACGCATATGTCTTGTCAGCCTTTAGAGAAGGATGTGTGCTCTTATCAGTTTAGGATATGAGATGAATTAATAATCTACTTTCCGCAATCAGCCCAAACAAGTAGACTGCAGATACACTTGGAAGACATTCAAACATAAAATCTAACTAGAACAGCAAGAATACATATGCACTGACATACACACTTGTTTGACATGGGTTTAGGTCCACCTTTGTTGTTTCAGGGTTTAGTTTCACCTATGTTGTTCCACGTTTTCATAAGCTATATACAGTAGATACGCATAGTAGAACCGAGCGATACAGCAATCATGTCTGTTTTAGATAATAGTGAACCTGAAAAAACAGATCAACACAACACATCTGCACCGGAATTCTACAAGTCGTAAGCAGCCACAAGACAATATTGAGCAGAGAGGCCTAAACAGTAGTGGCATTTTACGAATGTCAACATGACATGTCTAGTTGCACTACTAGGAAGACAAAATGATCGGAGCATGACGACCAACAAATATTTTAATTAACAAGAGCACTGAAACGGGCAGGCAGACAGGAGACCGAGGCAAGCATAGTACCTTGGTGCCCTGCGTCCTGGACACCAGGGTCTTGCCGACGTTACGCTGGTTGAAGATCAGCGGCGCCTTGATGTCGTACCACTGCTTCTTGGTGAAGGGATCGACACTGCAAAGAGGAAAGCAGCATCCATCAGCGCAGGAAGAACAAGAAGAAAAACAGGATGAACACAAGAATCATGGATCGGAGGACGAGCGGGGTGGTACTCACGCCTTCTTCTTGCTGCCCTTGCGGCCCTTGGAGATCCGCTTGTTCTTGCCGACCGCCATGGTTGCGGCTGCTGGTGGTGGTCGTAGAGCGGCGGCGCTGGTGCGTTGGGAGTCGGGGCGTCGGGGGTAAACGCTACGGTGGCCGGGAGGGGTTCTCCTATATAGTGCGGCTTAGGGTTTTCACTCGATCGTGCGGTCGCGAGCTTATGTGGGTAGATGGCCGGCTGAGATAACGTGGGCTCTTGTTGCTCTGCTCGGCATGAAGGGACACCGACTGGGCCGGGCCATTATTTGGAGCTACACCACGCTGTGTGTGGGCCTTGCGCCGCCACAGGCCGCATGGCAACCCCGTCGCGTCCGGCTGCCGACCTTTCACCCAAAAAAGAAAACGTACGCCAACTCCTCTTTTTTTATATAACTAGCAAAGTGTCCGTGCGTTGCAACGGGTGTAAAATCTTTACTATTAAATGGGAGTTCAACGTACGTTTGTACCCCTCCGTTTTCTGCCAAAATTTTCTGCCTCCGTCCATCCCCGATCGCGCACATGGGCCAAGGCCCAAAGAAACCTTCCCTCGCGTATCTAATCGATCAGCCGCCGCCCCTACCAGGCACAGCTCTCCCATCATCGTCCGCCCCAGCCCCTCCCACCGACGGTCGAGCAATCCCAATCCAAGCATTGCCTCCGCGCCGCCGCCGCGTGCCTTCGATCTGTCGCCTTCGCCGTTGAAGACTTGAGGGAGGAGCTGGTCGTCAACATCGCAACCCCAGCCGATGCCGCCGGCGCCCGGGCGGACGATGCCGTCGGAGCCCTCGACCTCGACGTCTTCCTCGCCTCCCCAGCCGATGCCGCCGGCACTCTCGACCTCGAAGTCTCCCTTGCCTCCCCAGCCCGAGGTCCACGGCGGGAATTATGTATTTGAGGGCCGGAGGTCGGCGGCGCACATGGAGGCCTCAGGACGCGCGCAGGCGAGGCAGCGCAGCAGACCCTCGCCTCCCCGCTTGCTCCTCGTCTCCGCGCGCTCAACGGCGCCACGACCTCCCCTACCGCGGGCACGAGCGGCGGGAGCTGGGGGCAACCACATGTAGCCGTTGACGTCGTCGCGGGCGTTGCAGGGCGGGATCCCCGGCGCGGTCTCCTTCACATTGAGCTTCGCCACGATGGCGGCGGCCGAGGACCGAGGTGCAAGCCAAGGAGCGCCTGCCCGCAAATCTGCTGCCACAAAACGTCGTGTTGTACCAGTACAGGCCTGCACGTTCTGCAAAAAGGTCAGAGGTGAGATGAATTCCGATCAGACATTTTCGATTTGCGGCGCAGCTCGTTGTAAATGGTTTCAGTCAGGAGTGCCCTGATCTTCATATAGGCGGAATTGTTTGCTACAATTATGCATGGGCTGTCAGGGGTCGGATGCCTGATGTTGACACTTCTTGGAGAAGAAGGGTCGGGTGTCACTGCCGCCTCAAGCACCCTGTTCCAGGTGTTTGTCGCCAACCTTTTACCTGGACATCAGTCAACCATAAATATCCATCTCTGACCTCTATAGTCCGAACATTGTTATTATTTCGTCAGATTGTTGTTTGTAAATTTTAGCAAGTAGCAATGAGCTCGATCGGTGTTGTTTTCGTGTTTGATGATGACTTAATCTTGCAGTGTGTTGCGGTGCTTGTGATCATGTGGCTCTACCTTGTACTATGGGGAAAGAAGTGGAAGCAGCTGCTGCTGCCACTGCCACGGCACAACGACATATAAGAATGCTAAAACATGAATACTTTACTATATCTCCTGTATCTTTTTCTAAACCCTGAATGTTTGGATTCAACAGCAAATTGTCTGGACCTCCGGACATGCACTGATGCAGCCTGGTGAGAACTTTCAAGAGTAATAAGACTATGTTACTATAGTCTGTAGAATGTCATTGTTGAGATAGAGGCATAACTTAACTCTATGTGCAGGTAAATGCTTATCTGAAATTGATAACTGGTAAACTACTTGCTAATGTCTATTGCAAACCCGCAGTGTGAATAAAACTCCGTATGTCACACAATGCATTTCTTAAAGAAGTAAACTGGTTTGTGTTCAGACATTTAATTTGTTCGATAAAGTGAATATAAATTCAATATAGAGACAACCAGCATGTATGGTAATTATGTCCCAACCAAGTCATCTCAGGATATTGAGAGAAAACTATCCAGATGGTAAAAGGAAGGAAAATAAAATAGTAAAGGTGTCATGTGAAAAAAGAGCATTCAGTAACTTTCATATTATCATGTGGGTGAAAATCGACAAGTAATTTGAAGTTTTGCACTATTATTTATGTAGTTTTTCCTTCTCCAAGAACATGTGTTTTTTCTTTCAGCTTCGTTCATGCAATTTGGTCATATATGTGCCTGCTTGCTCCCTATATGGTTGCACATAGAGGTGAAGGAGTTCAAGGAGGTGGCACCATTACAGTGTTGCAGAATTATTGTTCTTTGTGAAAGATGGCAAGTATTATTCTTTTCCGTAGATGCAATTCCACTCTCTCCTCATTTGTAAGAATAATTTGGTGTTCGTTCAAATTAATGTTAGTTCACCAAGGAGACATAATTTTTATGCACTGTTTGTAGCATTTGATTTAGACTTTGGAGTTTCAAAGAGCATTTAGTTCCGGTACATAGTAAATTAGATTGTGCAACTGCGGGTCTTTTGCCCTTAATGCATTCTGATGTTGGTATTTGCAGGAAAAATGATGGGTGCATAAGTTAATTTTATGATTATGAACAAATCAGTGTTATTCTTTTCACATGTGATACATATATGGATTAATCATCAGTTTGTCGCACAACAAAGCAGATTCTTTGGTTCAACAAATATGGATTAATTAATCCTCATTTTGTGGACAGGGCAACCTCTTGCTGACTTGAGTTATGGAATGACCACACAAACAGAGGTAGTCTCGGAGTGGTGAGGGCACAATTTGTTAGTTTGTCCAAAGTTCCTTTTTAAGACACCTGGATGCCATCACTTTGTTGTATTTGTGGAGTGATTGCTAGAATATGAATGTGAACATGTTATTTTTTACTGTCTTGTCATTTTACGCTCTAGAAAAAAACATGCCTTAAAATTGTATCCTGAAGCTTTACCCTGCTCCGGTTAGGACGGCGGCATGTCTTCAACTCACTTCAGTGTTTATAGTTGTCGCTAGGTGGTCTGAAGACCTATTTGTAATTTTTATTACTTTTGGGGTTCTTTATACTATGATCAATTGTTTATTGGTTGGCATTTTTGCACAAAAAGGTTCTTGGGTCTAGCTATGGTATGCTCTAGAAAAAACTTGCATTGTAACCGGATACTTTTAGTCAGCAGTTGGATCTACCGGTAATTTGTGAATATACTGATCTTGTATGATTGTGACGAAGTGTAACTAAAATTTCAAAAAACAATGAATATCTATTGATGAAATAAGACAAGGATTGATATCTCTATACCTCCGTAGCAACGCACGGGCATTCAGCTAGTAAATAAAACATCTCAGTTTTGAGGTAAAATTTGATTTTGGTTATCTCATTGTTTTAGAGTATGCCGGCTTTCTCCCAGATTCGAAATTCTCTTACATGAGTACAAAAATCCTCACAAAAGTAAAATAAATACTCGTCACTTACATTATAATTTCTTTGTATACATTATGGGTATCCAAAGGTTCTCACTTATCCCGTAACACATTATTTATCTTGCCCACAACCAAACCAATTTCGAATTAAGAAAATATAAGTGCACTCCGAGCAACCTCAAGTAATTCAAACTAAACTTGTGCTTAAATGAAAGAAAGAAAAGATGGAAGTGAAACAAGAGGCTGTTATATCATACGAGAGCCAGCACCTGGTGCTGACCAATAATAATCGTGCAAACAAACTGTGTTACTACAGTGTTAGCATATTTAGTGCCAGCCGTGGTACATTCATATAAGGCCCAAAGTTCAGTATCTTTGGCTTCGGCATTTGAGGTTCAGTTTCATGAGAATCTTCAAGATCAAGAACATCAAGCCGTTCTTCAACAACTTGTAGAGAAATATTGTTCGGGCATTTATTTCTGGGGTTATACTTTTCTCCACATGTAAAACATTCTCCCCAATATCACACAAGTTAACTGCCGTGTATTAACATTTGCGTTCTGAGATGAAACGTGTACGTGAACAGCAAATATGGGATCAAAGAATCAGTAACATATCCAAATGAGAGACATGATTGGAAGTATGATTTCTCGGGTTTTCCACAACACATTATGCCGAATATGGCCAGCAGAAATATGGCTTTGAGAACATCGTAACCTGGAACTCTATCTAACGAATATGGTTGAAGCATCACTCACCAAAGTTTCCTGGTTTAACAAGGATTTTCTCAAACCATAGTGAGAGTGATCCGACGGTGTGATGCTGCACCTCCAGCTCGCTATGCATCTCCCAGAAGCAGTCCAGCGCGAGCGCCCCGGTCCCGTTGGACACACCATAGAGTTCCAGGTTACGATGTTCCTGGCCGGAATTCCGTCGAACACCTTCTCGGCGAGGTCATCGAGCCGCTCGCAGCACTGGACGACGACGCGGAGCGGCGGCGATGGATAGAAGTGCGTCGGCAAGTTAGGTCTTGGTGCAGAACCGCCGCGCTCTTGTGGTACAGTCCCGAGTCGCCTAGGTCTTCGCCGTCCACCCGGCCGCCGGCACCGGCAAGGGCATCCTCCTGGACCATGCCACAGGCGGAAATCGCGGGCGTGTGCAGGACATGGAAGGGAGCCGAATAGATAAGATATTGTGAGGAGAGAGAACGCGGACTATGAGAGATTAATGGACTCCATGTAGGAGAACTGGGAGGGGTCGCCCTTCGGGAGGTCGGGACGGGCGGCGTTGGTAGGTGAAGGGGGCGACCATGGAAGAGACGGGAGGGCAGCTCCATGGAGGAGATGCGAGGGGATTTCTGTAAAGTGTTGCTGTGGGCGGAGGTCAAGGATGAACTGCGGGTTGAGTTCCATATTTATCAGGGGCTAAAGTGAAAAAACGCCACAACGTAAGTACGTACGGTCGTTTAGCAATATTATATAGTAGAGATAACTGTCCGCCAACTCCTCACTGCGACAACACCATCGCCATCCTCTAACAAACGGAGACAAGGAAACTATTCTTTCAACCTACATTTTAGTCCAAAAGTTGGATTCCATTCAACAGGTTTTTTTTAAGAATTTGATATAGGGAGGGAAAAAAGAGGAAAATAAAAGTGCAAAGAGAAGGAGGATGCCGAGAATGATCAAGATGAGCTACAAAGGGAGATGTTTAACTAGTCTAGTTTCCAGTTCCTTTGTTTTCTATTGTTATCTTTGTTCGAGTACTTTCCCTTGTATTGGGGAAAAACTTATTTTTGTTTTCGGTGGTGTGGTGTTTTAGGATGGAACTATGTAAAATCTAGTTTCATTAATGGAATCGCGGGTATGATCCCAATCACCTACAAAAATTCAACTATGTTTATTGCTTGCATACTGCTGCAAGTTGACTATGCAGCAAATTGCCTTAACTTTCAGGTATCCATCCGCACAGCAGAGCGCCAAGCTATCAAGAAAAGATATTTTATGACACTCTACATATTAAGTGGATTATTGTTTGAGCTTGTACAGCCTGTATCGACAATATAATTACTTGGTACTCATATGCCTTGGCGACGAATCTGTGGGAGCTCAACATATCATGTCGTTCGAGGAGCCGAAACCAGAGTCCATGAGTCAACTCAGCTAACCAGCTCGAGAGTTTTGCTTCCGTCATGGGCCTTCCATGTATGTCGAGATTCGTTATTGACTTGGTATTTTTCAAGTCATTGGGCCTTTACATGGGCTTATGATGTTAACAGTATTAGTGTGAACAACACAAATATTATATGGAGTTTTATATGGAAAAAAACAAGGATAGGAGAGCTTGCTCCTTTATATTCAATAATCTTAGCATGAGTTTATGAATTTTCGTAAATACAAGTGTCTCTTTCGTAGGCTGCCCTAAAAATAATAAAGTTTTTCCACCTATTCCATCCTTAGATGAGCACAATTCATTTTATTGTAAGCTACAATTCCATGTTATTTGCTAAAACTATAGTGAAACTCAAAATGATACTATAGTTTTATGGCAACAATTCATATCAAAACTTTGAAGTAACCTATCATAGCTCTTAGCAAACCTTCCAAGTCTTTTACCTTCTTGAGATTTTTGATGTTTCACTTATAAATATTTAGCCTTTGCGGAACTTAATTTATTGGGCATATAGGTTCTATGGAGCCCCCTCTATGGTTATACCTTTTCCATATAGTGATTTGCATTCAAGGTATTAGTAGAACCAACAAAAACATGAGAAACTCAAGACATCGACGCCAACTACCAGTATATCAGGCATGCTTGAAGACAATACCACATGAGAAACTAAAGGCGTAGACATTTGCTTGATGCAAGATCTTAACTGGTGCTTGGTGGCTCTAGGTTAATAGTGCCAGAAACAATGCTTGTACGTCACACGTCAGTTGGGAACCCCAAGAGGAAGGTATGATGAGTGCAGCAGTAAGTTTTCCCTCAGTATGAAACCAAGGTTTAATCGACCAGTAGGAAAACGAGGTTTGCTTCGAAGGTGTTGGTGAGGAGTGTAGTGCGGCGCAACACCAGGGATTCCGGTGCCAACGTGGAACCTGCACAACACAATCAAATTACTTTGCCCCAACTTAACAGTGAGGTTGTCAATCTCACCGGCTTGCTGAAAACAAAGGGTTAAACGTATCGAATGGAAATGATGTTTGTTTGCATAAAACAGTAGAGAACAATGATTGCAGTAGATTGTATTTCAGATGTAAAAGAATGGACCGGGGTCCACAGTTCACTAGTGGTGTCTCTCCAATAAGATAACTAACATGCTGGGTAAACAAATTACAGCTGGGCAATTGACAATTGATAAGTGCATATAACATGCATGTGTGAGCTGTGGTGTCTACTATGAGATTCATTTGGGCATTACGACAAAGTACATAGACCGCTATCCAGCATGCATCTATGCCTAAATAGTCCACTTTCCGGTTAACATCCGTACCCCTTCCAGTATTAAGTTGCAAGCAACAGACAATTGCATTAAGTAATGTGCGTAATGTAAACAATACATTCATCCTTGAATAAAGCATTGCTGTTTTACCCCTAGTGGCAACAACACATCTACAACCTTAGAACTTGCTGTCACTATCCCAGGTTAAATAGAGGTTGAACCCAACTATCATGCATAAATACCCCCTCTTGGAGTTACAAGTATTCACGTGGCCAAGGCTTCAACAAGTAACGGAGAGCATGCAAGATCACAAATGACATAGACATGATAATATAATATTCAGCTCCACATAGGTATCAATATAAGTCAGATCCCAGCAAACACAACATGTAGCATTACAATAAGATGATCTTGATCATGATAGGCAGCTCACAAGATCTAAACATGATGGCACAAGTGGAGAAGACAACCATCTAGCTACTGCTATGGACCCATAGTCCAAGGATGAACTACTCACGCATCACTCCGGAGGCGGGCATGGCGATGTAGAGCCCTCCGGTGATGATTCCCCTCTCCGGCAGGGTGCCGGGAAGAGCTTCAGAACCCCCCGAGTTAGGGTTGACGACGGCGGCGGCAGCGAATATGTTCTGGATGAAAGGCTCGGTGTTTTAGGGTTTTCGCGTCTCGGGGAATAAATAGGCGAAGGGGCGATGTCGGCGGACCCCCGAGGGGCCCAAACCACCTGGCGCGGCTGGGCCCAGCCGCGCCAGGTGGTTTGGCCACCTCGTGGCTCTCTTCGTCTCTCCTTCGGACTCCGTGTACGTGCTGGAAAAATAGGGACTGGCCTTTTGTTTCGTGCAATTCCGAGAATATTTCCAGAAGTAACTTTCTGAAACCAAAAACAGCAGAAAACAGGGAACTGGCACTGTGGCATCTTGTTAATAGGTTAGTCCCAGAAAATGCATAAAAGTGATACGAAGTGTATATAAAACATGTAGCAAATGGTATAATATAAGCATGGAACAGCAGAAATTATGGATACGTTGGAGACGTATCAAGCATCCCCAAGCTTAGTTCTACTCGTCCTCGAGTAGGTAAAACGATAACAACAAATAATTTCTGAGGAGACATGCTTTCACACAATCTTGATCAATATATTGCAAGGCTCATGTCATGAATGAAGTGACTCAAAGCAATGATCTATAGTTTGCTAACAAATAGATAAAGAGTAAACAATGAATCATATAAGCAAAAACTTTTCATGAATAGTACTTTCAAGACAAGCATCAAAAAGTTTTGCATAAGAGGTAACTCATAAAGCAATAGATTCAAAGTAAAAGGCATTGAAGCAACACAAAGGATGATTAAGTTTCAGCATTTGCTTTCAACTTGTAACATGTATATCTCATGGATAGTTGTCAACATAAAGCAATATAACAAGTGCAATAAGTAAATATGTAAGAATCAATGCACACAAAGTTGACACAAGTGTTTGCTTCTAAGATAGAAAGGAGTAGGTAAACTGACTCAACATAAAGTAAAAGATAGGCCCTTCGCAGAGGGAAGCAGGGATTAAATCATGTGCTAGAGCTTTTTAAGTTTTCGAAAGCATATAGAGAGCACAAAATAAGTATTTGAGAGGTGTTTGTTGTTGTCAACGAATGGTAGTGGGCACTCTAACCCCCTTGTCAACCAGACTTTCAAAGAGCGGCTCCCATGAAGGACGTTATTCTACCAGCAAGGTAGATCATCCCTCTTCTCTTTTGTTTACACATGTATTTTAGTTTCTTTATAGATGACACTCCTCCCAACCTTTTGCTTACACAAGCCATGGCTAACCGAATCCTCGGGTGCCTTCCAACATTCACATACCATGGAGGAGTGTCTATTGCAAAATTAAGTTGCTTACTGATAAATCAGGGCAAAACATGTGAAGAGAATTATTAATGAAAGTTGTAATTAATTGGGGCTGGGCACCCCGTTGCCAGCTCTTTTTGCAAATTATTGGATAAGCGGATGTATATGCCACTAGTCCATTGGTGAAAGTCTGTCAGAAGTAAATGACAAGATTGAAAGATAAAACACCACATACTTCCTCATGAGCTATAAAACATTGACACAAATAAGGAGTAATAAAGTTTTGAATAGTTTAAAGGTAGCACATGAAATATTTACTTGGAATGGCAGGAAATACCACATAGTAGGTAGGTATGGTGGACACAAATGGCATGGGTTTTGGCTCAAGTTTTGGATGCACGAGAAGCATTCCCTCTCAGTACAGAGTTTAGGCTAGCAAGGTTGTTTGAAGCAAACACAAGTATAAACCGGTACAGCAAGAATCACATAAAAACATATTGCAAGTATTATAAGACTCTACACTGTCTTCCTTGTTGCTCAAACATTTTACCAGAAAATATCTAGACCTTAGAGAGAACAAATATGCATCCCAAGTCTCAACAAGCTCTACGGTAGTTCTCCACTACTAGGCTTTAACTACATGATGCAAGAGCTTAAACATGATCTACTTGAGAGCTCAAAACAATTGCAAAGCATCAAATCAAAACAAGACAATGATCTACAAGAATGCATATGTCTTTTCCAATACCAACTACTACATGTAGCATTTTCTTTCTTCCAAACAAACACCAATAATTTATTTAAACATAAACTCTCCAAATGATAATATAATGCAGCAAGAGAGTATTTATAAACAAGTGCTAACAGCTCGAAGAGATGCATGAAAAACAGGAGCTAAAAGCACTGCAGTAGCTAGTTAAGAATACTCAACAAATATAAGTGAAGAACATGAGTATTCACATGAAAAAGCGGAGCGTGTCTCTCTCCCACACAAGGATTGCTAGGATCCGAATTTATTCAAACAAAAACAAAAATAAAAACACACAGACGCTCCAAGTAAAGCGCATAAGATGTGAAAGAATTAAAATATAGTTTCACTAGAGATGACCTGATAAGTTTGTTGATGAAGAAGGGGATGCCTTGGGCATCCCCAAGCTTAGACGCTTGAGTCTCTCTGAATATGGTTGGGATGAACCACGGGGGCATCCCCAAGCTTAGGCTTTTCACTCTTCTTGATCACATAATATCACCCTTCTCGCTTGATCCTTGAAAACTTCCTTCACACCAAACTCAAGACAGTTCTCATTAGAGGGTTAGTGCATAATCAAAAATTCTCATATTCTGTAATGATACAATCAATCCCAAAGCTTCTGGACATTAGCTACAGCCACCAATGCTTTGTGGAGCAAAGAAATCCACACAAACACAGTAAAAGAGCGAATGCAAAACAAAAGGCAGAATCTGTCAAAAACAGAACAGTCTGGAATGACGAATTTTTTCGAGGCACTTAAGTTGCTCAGATGGATCTGGCCTAAAATAATGAAAGTTGCGTACATATCTCAGGAATATGCGTGATTTTTCTCAGAATTTTTTGAATTTTCTACAGGGAGATAAGCTCAAATCCGTGACAGCTAAAAATCTGTCACTGCGCAGAAATCCAAATCTTGCATCAACTTTCAATATAGAACTTTACTTGGCACAACATTGCGATAAAATAAAGATACAAAGGAGTTGCTACAGAAGTAACAAAACTCCTTGACTCAAAGAAAACAAAAATAACAGCAAATAAAAACGATGGGTTGTCTCCCATAAGCGCTTTTCTTTAACGCCTTTCAGCTAGGCGCAGAAAGTGAAAATCAAGTGTTGTCAAGAGAAGAAGCATCAACATCATAACTTGCTCTAACAATAGAGTCAAAAGGTAACTTCATTCTCTTCCTAGGGAAGTGTTCCATACCTTTCTTGAGAGGAAATTGGTACCTTATATTACCTTCTTTCATATCAATGATGGCACCAACAGTTCGAAGAAAAGGTCTTCCCAAAACAATAGGACAAGATGCATTGCATTCAATATCCATAACAATAAAATCAACGGGGACAAGGTTATTTTTACTGTAATAAAAACATCATTAACTCGCCCCAAAGGTTTCTTCATAGCATTATCAGCGAGAAAAACATCCAAATAACAATGTTCCAAAGGTGGCAAATCAAGAATATCATAAAGCTTCTTGGGCAAAACTGAAACACTTGCACCAAGATCACACAAGGCATTGCAATAAAAATCATTCACCTTTACCTTAATGATGGGTTCCCAACCATCTTCTAATTTCCTAGGAATAGAAGCTTTAAGTTTCAACTTCTCCTCCCTAGCTTGCAAAAGAGCATTTGTAATATGCTTTGTAAAAGCCAAATTAATAGTGCTAGCATTGGGACTTCTAGCTAATTTTTGCAAGAACATAATAACTTCAGAGATGTTACAATCATCAAAATCAAAATCATTATTGTCAATGGTGGTGGAACCATTGTCTCCAATAGTTTGAAAAATTTCAGCACTTTTATCAGAAAAAGTTTCAGCAGTTTTAGGCAATTTCAAACGCTTTGCAGAAGTAGTAGAGACATTACAACACCAATAACATTACCATCAATAGTAGGAGGTTTACTAGCATGTGAAACATTAGCATTACTAGTGGTGGTGATAGTACAAACTCTAACTATACTATTCTCTTTTTCAAGTTCTTCCTCTTTTTCCCACCTAGCATGCAATTCAGCCAACATCCTAATATTATTATCAATTCGAACTTGGATGGCATTTGCTGTAGCAAATGACTTAATATCTTTAACTTCATTAGGCATAACTTTCAGTTTTAGAATTTCAACATCATGAGCAAGACTATCAACTTTAGAGACAAGATCATCAATTTTTTCAAACTTTTCCTCAACAGTTTTATTGAAAGCTTTTTGTGTGCTAATAAATTCTTTAAGCATAGCTTCAAGATCAGAGGACACACTTCTATTGTTGCTGTAGGAATTACCATAAGAATTGCCATAACCATTTGAAGGATAAGGCTTATAATTGTTGCTACCAAAATTATTCCTATAAGCATTGTTGTTGAAGTTGTTGTTTTTAATGAAGTTTACATCAACATGCTCTTCTTGAGCAACCAATGAAGCTAAAGGAACATTATTAGGATCAACATGAGATCTACCATTCACAAGCATAGACATAATAGCATCAATCTTATCACTCAAAGAGGAGGTTTCTTCAACAGAATTTACCTTCTTACCTTGAGGAGCTCTTTCGGTGTGCCATTCGGAATAGTTGATCATCATATCATCAAGTAGCTTTGTTGCTGCACCTAAAGTGATGGACATAAAGGTTCCTCCAGAGGCTGAATCCAATAAGTTCCTTGAGGAAAAATTTAATCCTGCATAAAAGGTTTGGATGATCATCCAAGTAGTCAGTCCATGAGTGGGACAATTCTTCACCAAAGATTTCATTCTTTCCCAAGCTTGAGCAACATGTTCATTATCAAGTTGTTTAAAATTCATAATGCTACTTCTCAAGGATATAATCTTAGCAGGAGGATAATATTTCCCTATGAAAGCATCTTTGCATTTTGTCCAAGAATTAATACTATTTCTAGGCAAAGAAAGCAACCATTCTTTAGCTCTTCCTCTCAAGGAGAAAGGAAAAAGTTTCAGTTTTATAATATCCCCATCCATATCCTTATACTTTTGCATTTCACAAAGTTCAACAAAGTTATTAAGATGGGCAGCAGCATCATCAGTACTAACACCAGAAAATTGCTCTTTCATAACAAGATTTAATAGAGCAGGTTTAATTTCATAAAATTCTGCTGTAGAAGCAGGTGGAGCAATAGGAGTGCATATGAAATCATTGTTGTTTGTGCTAGTGAAGTCACACAACTTAGTGTTCTCAGGAGTACTCATTTTGAAAAACAAAATCAAACTGAATTAAACAAGTAACTAATTTTTTTGTGTTTTTGATAAGAGAGCAAACAAACTAAATAAAAATAAACTAAGCAAGACAAATAACAAAGTAAAGAGATTGGGTGTGAGAGACTCCCCTTGCAGAAGCAATTCGTTTTCCCCGGCAACGGCGCCAGAAAACGTGTTGGTGGCTCTAGGTTAATAGTGCCAGAAACAATGCTTGTACGTCACACGTCAGTTGGGAACCCCAAGAGGAAGGTATGATGAGTGCAGCAGTAAGTTTTCCCTCAGTATGAAACCAAGGTTTAATCGACCAGTAGGAAAACGAGGTTTGCTTCGAAGGTGTTGGTGAAGGAGTGTAGTGCGGCGCAACACCAGGGATTCCGGTGCCAACGTGGAACCTGCACAACACAATCAAATTACTTTGCCCCAACTTAACAGTGAGGTTGTCAATCTCACCGGCTTGCTGAAAACAAAGGGTTAAACGTATCGAATGGAAATGATGTTTGTTTGCATAAAACAGTAGAGAACAATGATTGCAGTAGATTGTATTTCAGATGTAAAAGAATGGACCGGGGTCCACAGTTCACTAGTGGTGTCTCTCCAATAAGATAACTAACATGCTGGGTAAACAAATTACAGCTGGGCAATTGACAATTGATAAGTGCATATAACATGCATGTGTGAGCTGTGGTGTCTACTATGAGATTCATTTGGGCATTACGACAAAGTACATAGACCGCTATCCAGCATGCATCTATGCCTAAATAGTCCACTTTCCGGTTAACATCCGTACCCCTTCCAGTATTAAGTTGCAAGCAACAGACAATTGCATTAAGTAATGTGCGTAATGTAAACAATACATTCATCCTTGAATAAAGCATTGCTGTTTTACCCCTAGTGGCAACAACACATCTACAACCTTAGAACTTGCTGTCACTATCCCAGGTTAAATAGAGGTTGAACCCAACTATCATGCATAAATACCCCCTCTTGGAGTTACAAGTATTCACGTGGCCAAGGCTTCAACAAGTAACGGAGAGCATGCAAGATCACAAATGACATAGACATGATAATATAATATTCAGCTCCACATAGGTATCAATATAAGTCAGATCCCAGCAAACACAACATGTAGCATTACAATAAGATGATCTTGATCATGATAGGCAGCTCACAAGATCTAAACATGATGGCACAAGTGGAGAAGACAACCATCTAGCTACTGCTATGGACCCATAGTCCAAGGATGAACTACTCACGCATCACTCCGGAGGCGGGCATGGCGATGTAGAGCCCTCCGGTGATGATTCCCCTCTCCGGCAGGGTGCCGGGAAGAGCTTCAGAACCCCCCGAGTTAGGGTTGACGACGGCGGCGGCAGCGAATATGTTCTGGATGAAAGGCTCGGTGTTTTAGGGTTTTCGCGTCTCGGGGAATAAATAGGCGAAGGGGCGATGTCGGCGGACCCCCGAGGGGCCCAAACCACCAGGCGCGGCTGGGGCCCAGCCGCGCCAGGTGTGGTTTGGCCACCTCGTGGCTCTCTTCGTCTCTCCTTCGGACTCCGTGTACGTGCTGGAAAAATAGGGACCTGGCCTTTTGTTTCGTGCAATTCCGAGAATATTTCCAGAAGTAACTTTCTGAAACCAAAAACAGCAGAAAACAGGGAACTGGCACTGTGGCATCTTGTTAATAGGTTAGTCCCAGAAAATGCATAAAAGTGATACGAAGTGTATATAAAACATGTAGCAAATGGTATAATATAAGCATGGAACAGCAGAAATTATGGATACGTTGGAGACGTATCAGTGCTCTAGAGGAATATATGTTGTGCGACGACAAGTTGAAGACCAAAATGTAGACACTGCTTTGATACAATGAGTGACCAATTGGTTTTGCATCTACTTGCGACAAAGTCTTCGATTACAAATATTTTTTTGTAAGCAGCTCGTGCCAAGCCCCTTCTTCTTGTCGAATCTTATAAACAACCACTTGTTGAGTAAGCATGCAGTTTTTTAATGTCTAAAACCTCAATTCTGAGAAGCCCTGATCTTTCGGTCGAAAAATTTATTCCCCTTGGTATGCCTGGATTTATTTTTGTGACCATCACTCTGCCAAACGAAACACGATCGAAAGAAATCTAATCTCTTTCGTACCCCTTTAGGCATTTCTAGTAAGGACAACATAAATATTGGTAGGCTACTAAAGAATGACTTAATTAAATAAGACGACATTTGTATGAAAATATTTTTTTCGTCCAACTGGCTAATTTCTTTTCAAATGATCCTCGGATGGTATTCATTCTCCATTTTTTAGTTTTTAAAAATAAATTGGAATTTCCAAATATTTAGAAAAGGAAGAGACCCAATTTTACATCCAAAAGGCTCTTCGTACCGATCTTTTGTTTCTTTAGCCTTCCCAACACAAAAAAATCGCTCTTATCAAAGTTAATCTTCAAACCCGACAGTTATTCAAATAACAAAGGATTAGTTTCATATATTAAAGCTTTTGCAAATTATGTCCACAAAAATGATTATATCATCCGCTTATTGTAGAATGGATACACCGCCATCAGTTAAACGAGGGAGGAGTCCTTCTACCTTTCCATCTTACTTTGTCGTAACAATCAAAACTGCTACCATGTATACAAAAATATTAGACAAATATGAGATAGAGTATCTCCTTGTCTCAGACCTTTGTGCGTTTGAAAGTGATGCCCAATATTATCGTTAACTCTAATCCCCATGGCCCTTTTACTAACAAACTTATTTATCCAATCACACCATATTGTATTAAAGCCTCTCACCATAACACTTGTTGCAAATATGGCCATTTTACCATATGAAGAATTCCTATCCATCTTCCTTCTATGAATTTTATGGATAGCTTCGTGGAGAAACACCACGCGCTCTAGAATATTTCGGCCAGGAAAAAGGTTGTCTGGGTGGGTTTAATCACTTTGTGCACTATACTCATTATGCGACTTGTGCCAACTTTTATGAAATTTTTGAAACTCACATTTAAAAGTCAAATAGGACGGTATTTTTAAATGTGCATAAATTTTTATTTTTTCGGAAGCAGCACAATAGTGCCAAAATTTAAATAGAATAAAGGCAACTCCCCTCATTGGAAGATAAACATCATAGTTATGAAATGGAAAAGTATAGTAATCATCCGGGGGATCTTTGGGAAAGATCACCCGGGTCACCCGTGACCCCTTTTTCTGTTCAAATCCCACTTTTTCTACCGTGTAGCAAATAATTGCCCGTTTTTGCTCCTATGTAGCAAAAAACGGTTCATCCAGAAAATAGATTAGAAAAGACCGTTTTCGCCGGCGACCTCACCGGACTCGCCGGACCTCACCGGAGAGCTCACCGGAGATCCCGTAGCAAAACAGATGTGCTATTGTAGCAAAATCAATTTCGCCGGAGAAAAGACCGATTTCGCCGGCGCCTCACCGGACTCGCCGGACCTCACCGGAGACCTCGCCGGAGATCCCGTAGCAAAAAAAATGTGCTATTGTAGCAAAATCGGTTTCGCTGGAGACATCGACAGAGACCTCGTCGGAAACATCGTAGCAAAAACTTTATCCTATTGTAGCAAAACACATAACAATAATAGCAAAAAAATTGTTATATTGCAGCATTGCAGCATGCACACGCCGCCGGAGAAGGTCTACCTTCTCCGGCGATGTCTCCGGCGAGAGTCTCCGGCGAAGTTGATTTTGCTACAATAGAACTTTTCTGTTGCTACAATAGCATAAACTTTTTGCTACCACGTCTCCGGCGAGGTCTCTGGTGAGGTCTCCGGCGATGTCTCCGGCGAGAGTCTCCGGTGAAGTTGATTTTGCTACAATAGAACTTTTCTGTTGCTACAATAGCATAAACTTTTTGCTACCACGTCTCCGGCGAGGTCTCCAGTGAGGTCTCCGGCGAGGCCAGAATTTTTCCCTTCATGTTTTGTGTACGAACCGTTTTTTGCTACAATGCAGCAAAAGCGGGACGATTTGCAGCAAAAATGGGAGTTTTGTAGCAAAAGCGGGATTAGCCTATATTAGTGGACACGTGTCGGGCTGGCGACCCGGGGATCGGACGGAAAGATCCCCGGGGGACGCCTAGTCCTGTCCTTATGAAATCCCTCTTTAAAACCTCCCATGCTTTTTTGATAAAATTCTGTAGGGACCCATCCGATCACGGGGCTTGACTTTTTTTTCATTTGTGAAATGGCCTCATGAACTTCCTTATCTGTGAAGTCAGCCGTGAGAGAAAAAAAAACAAAAATACTCCAGACAACGAATTAGAATGATCTTGGTTATATAGTAGATCTCGTAAGTTGTAGTCCTTCAAGAGAACTTGCCTGTGGTAAGATGGTTAGGAGGGTGGTTGTACCCCAGCCCACCAGAGTTCAAACCCAGGTTTGACGCTGGTGTTTCTCATTTAAGGCGGAATATTCTTCAGTGGGAGGCGACGTTCCCGTCGACAGCGAGGCGCCCGTGGTGAATTCGTCAATCTCAAGACTCGATCCGCCGACTCGGTCTCTCGGAGGTGCTCATAGGGGTGAGTGTGTGCGCGCGTGCGTTCATAGGGGTGAGTGTGTGCACGTGTATATGAGCGTCTGCGTTGTACTGTGTTTCGTAAAAAAAAAAAAAAGTTGTAGTCCTTCAACTTTATATTGTTCGTTTTAATCAACTAATAAAATCGGATCGTTCTGAAATGAAAATACTCTGGATGACTGCCACATCACCATCGAACTATAAAAATGAAAAACCAACGAACTATCTTTCTCTCCCAGGTCGTCTCAACCCCCTGCTTGACTTCTTGCTGCTTGCACGCGCCCCAGACCCAGATCCCCTTTCCCCCCGTGGTAATGATCTAATCCACCGAATCAGTCGAGCTTGCTTGGATTTAAAGCTTCATCATTCCTCCCCCTACAAGCATCCACCGGAGGGAAGGTGCGAGGCCCCGGTGCCGCCTAGACCTTGCGGGTGCCATCTTCTTCTTCATGGCACAGTGCAGCACACTGAGTAGCAGAACAATACCAGCCTAGGCAAGCTCGAGTGAGAGTGCAACACCGGCGGAAAGGAAGGAAGGAAGGGGGCAGCCAGCAATGGGGTCCCCGAAGACGTCCAGGAGCAAGGCGAGCCAGGGCGGCATCTGGCGCCGCAGGATCGGCGCGCCGTTCGCCGTCGTCCTGGTGGCCGCCGTCCTCGTCCTCGTCGCCTTCACCGGCCAGTTCGCCCAGGGCCCCGACGGTTAGTCTCTTCCTGGGTTCTCTCAAGTCTCAGGGGCTCCTTTGAATCATAGGATAGGAAAACTATAGGAATAGGAATCTTATAGGATTAGCATGGCATGTCTAAGTGAATCCTATAGGAAGAGGGATTCTCTTGATTGTGGCAAAGGAATTTTCCATGAGGTTGGACCTCATGTTTTTTTCCTATAGGATTTACACTAGGCCTCCTTTGATTTGTAGGGTTTGCTCAGGAATTCTATAGGATTCAGTTCGTATGGATTTTTCCCTTTCACTACGTTTGATTCATGGATTGTACCCTGTAGGAACAATTCCCGTAGGAACAATTCCTGTAGGAACTAGTTGGTTTTCACAGGAAAAGAAAAATGAGCTCCGACCTCATTTTAAAGTTCCTGTGATGTTCCTTCGCTGCAATCAAACAACAATTCCTGAACCATAGGGTCTGATTAGGCAGGGCACTCCATTCCTTTATGTTTCCTATTCCTTTGGTGTTTCCTATCCTACAAACCAAAGGAGGTCTACAAGATTCCTATGGGAATAACTCCTGTAGGATGTGATCCCTATGAATCAAACAACATCTATAGGAAATTTTCCTATAGGAACCAATCCTTCAAAAATCCTATACCATTCCTTTGAATCAAAGGGGCCGTAAACGTGGACTTGTTCTCTTTTTTCCTTGACACATTTGTACCGTGTGTTCTTACTGGGATTTCCTTTCAGCTTCCTCGCGATTCACTTCGGTGCATGTGGACGACGGCACCCTCCGGCGAGTGCCCTCAGATCAAGGCAAGAAGATCAAATGCATGCGGTTTTAGAGTTCGTTTCGATTGCGTCTTGTTCATCGTTTGCCTGTGATTGCTGACCGCTTCTGATACATTCAGGCTTGGAAACACCGGATTCGTCAAGGCAAGAAGGGGAGGGGAGTGACCACCAGAAAGCTGGTAAGCATATGCAGAGAGAAAATGTGAAAAAAAATTCTCTAGTCATTGAAGCTCGTCGATTTCGGAATCGAAAAATCAATTTTGATGGTTCGGTTTTGGAGATGCAGAGCCTGACGAATCTCCCGACCAAGCAACCGAGGAGCAGAAACGGACTCCAGAGGACGAGACTACCGGTGCGGCATTGTTCTTTGTTTCCTAGCTTAATTTGCTGGATCAGCTAGTTTATAAATTCGTTAATCTCTTTTGCTTTTGCTCCCAAAACCAGAGTATTCAGGGAGAGAATCTGCCCCGCAAGGTCAGGAAGGTGAAGAAGGCACAGTGGAAGAAATAGGTAATGCAGAGATACATCATCAGTAGAGTTGTTTGCTTGTGATTCATTCAGTGTTTGTAGAATGTAGATACATATACACCATACTGCTAGGTAGAAACTTCCAAATGTACTGTTTGGGACTAGTAAAGCACAGATCAGAGTGTTCCAACTTCAGCTGAACAGTTGATTAAGGAGGCAATTATAACTAGCAGTGAGTGACATGCTTTAGATGTAAAGTTGATCCACGTGGTGGTCTAAAGCTAAAGTGAATGATATGCTTGGGTGCCGCACATGGAAATGTTAATTTGTTAAAGACTGTCTTTCTAGAGGGTAGCAGACTAGCAGCTGATTATTCATCCTAGTGGTCCACACTGGAATGGCTTGTACTGCACACTAACGTAAAACTGTTTCCTTTGTGGGGAATAGAACTTGAGTGCTCTACTGTGAAAATTTAGCAAGGATACTTTTCATGGTTCTAGATAATATGAAGGCCTAGAAATTATGATTTAGGAGGGTTTGAACGTGGCACACCAATTTTCCTAGACTAATATAAAATTCTTATCTAGACAGTTAGCTTGTAATGTGGTGGCAGTAATTCAGCTAGTGACCATATTTATGAGATTTCTAGCTCATAAATGTTTTAATTTTTGTCAACAATAATTTAGAGAAGGAACACTAGAAACCTCTAAATTATACTAGAAAAAATATAGAACAAATTTTCTCCTCGGCCACACCTATCACTTCTAAACCATGCGAAATATTAAATGATGTTTACATAGAACAACAAACGTTTGTTTGTTTATAGAATTGTTTTCTGGGCCTGTCACATTGAAGATAACATTGCTTTCTTTCATTTAAGTAGTAGAGCATCTTAACTTTATCCGGATCATAGTTTTATTCATAAAGGCATGGTGCCTCGGTTGAAGATACAGATTAAGTAAATTTAGTGTCAGTTGAGAAATACAATATGTTTATGTGGCAATTCTATCCAATCTGAGAAAAATCGCTTGCTCTGGCTTATTTAGTGAAAACAATGTTTCAAATTTCTGAAAATTTGGAAGAAAAAAATATATGTAAAGGATTCTATGTTCTACAAATGTGTAAAATTTTAACCTTAAAAGAAATTCATTTGCGAGATATTAAAAACAAAAATCTGCAATGAATATTGACAAACAGTACGACATCAATATTCTTGCATAACTTTATTTTTCCTCTTACCTCCCAAATAATTATGTGCTTGAACGTCAAGTTTCACATATTATAGAACGTCGCCTTTATAATATACAGATATTTGTGAGATTTTTAAAATTGATCGAACAAGGTTTCCACAGAATTTTTCATTGTAACTTGGTTTTGCATCGAAAATGCAAAAGTGAGTCTGGGCTACATGGAACCTTGATTTTTGAAAAATTTGAAAACAGTATTTTGTAGAGTAAAAAAGTCTGAAAATAAACTAACATGTACATATGGATGTGATAATTCGTATGTGATGTACTGTAAACGATCATCAGGAATACAATGATCAAACTGTAAACTGTTAGGCATACAACTAGATCAAAATATAATGATGGTAGGGGTGATTGTTCAGTCTATGCATACCCTTTCAGCACCATATTTCATACTGACATGTACTGATCATTCAAAGTCGGTGATTACATATTATTGCTGAACAGGTTCAGCACCATACACCAAGTGCACACCTCCATCCAGCACGACGGTCTGTGACCTCTCCAACTCGCGCTTCGACATATGTGAGCTGTGCGGCGATGCTCGCACCATCGGTCAGTCGTCCACTGTCATGTATGTCCCGCACACAGAAACATCCGGCGGTGAAGAGTGGAGTATCCGAGCCCAGTCCCGAAAGAACCTTCCCTGGGTCAAGAAGGTGACCATCAAATCTCTGAATACCTCACAGCCAGCACCAAGGTGCACGTCCAAGCAGACCATGCCAGCCATTGTATTTGCCCTTGGCGGGCTCACAGCAAATGTGTGGCATGACTTCAGTGACGTCCTCGTTCCACTGTTCCTCACCGCCCACGAGTTCGACGGGAATGTTCAGTTTCTCATCACCAACAACCAGCCCTGGTTCATCAAGAAGTACTCGACAATCCTGAGCAATCTCACGCGACACGGCATCATCGACTTCGATTCAGACGAGCAGGTCAGGTGCTACCCGCATGTCATCGTCGGTCTGAGGAGCCACGGAGACCTCGGCATCTACCCAAACCTGTCACCTCAGAACTACACGATGATGGACTTCCGTCTGTTTGTCCGGCAAGCCTACGGTCTGCCCGCGGCCGAGGTGGGCATACCCTACAGGGCCGACAAAGACGACCCCGACAAGAAGCCCCGGGTGATGCTCATCGACCGGGGCAAGACCCGGAGGTTTGTGAATGCGCCGTACGTCGTCCAAGGGCTGGAGTGGTTCGGCTTCGAGGTTGTCAAGGTCGACCAGAAGAAGGCCGACTCGAGCAGCCTCGAAGAGTTCGCCCGGCTGGTCGACTCGTGTGACGCGATCATGGGCGCGCATGGTGCGGGCCTGACGAACATGGTGTTCCTGAGGTCCGGGGCAGTGGTGGTGCACGTCGTCCCGTACGGGGTGGATTTCATGGCCGACGGGTTCTACGGCAAGCCGGCGCGGGACATGGGCCTGCGGCACGTCGGGTACGGCATCAGCCCGGAGGAGAGCACGCTGCTGGAGAAGTATGGGTGGAACCATACCGTGATCAGGGACCCCGAGGCGGTCAGGAGCGGCGGTGGGTTGGAGAAGGTCGGGGAGGTGTACATGTCGGAGCAGGACATCGTGCTCAACGTGACCAGGTTCGGGCCGAGCTTGCTGAAGGTGATAGATTTCATCATGTAGGCGTATGATGGGGTTAGGTTCTGATTTTGGTTAGCTACAGTTTTTACTAGAAAGGAAGATTTACACTTGAATTGTTTTGTTTTGGGGAGATAGTGATCGTTGTTGTTCTTATAGAGCTGCTGTATAGGATTGGATGTGTAAGACTTGAACCAGGATGTGGAGTGCTGAGTTCAGATCTATTCTACCAATCTTTGTCTTCAGTCATGTTCAACTGTAATCTGTAGAGTATTTACCAACCAAGAATGTGTGCACCAAGTTCATTTTGGATACAGTTCCAATGGTGTTTTGCTCCCTCGAGAATCGTTGTTTTCGTGTGAAACGTTGCGAAATGAAACTTTACGTGGATGTTTCATGTGAAATGTTGATGTCTCCGCCTGTATGCTTGGCATCTTCTGTGATATGTCCGAAAATAGAATGTAGTGAAATGCTAGTTACTACTGAGAAACCCAAGTTCCTGAAGTTATACCCACTTCAAATTGTCCATTCAAACCAAATCGAAGTATTAACTGCCCAACTTGAATGAGGACTGACTGCATACGTGGTGTACTCCGTCGGTCCCTGCCACAGGGTTCCAAGGTCCAGGCTAGCGCATTAAACCCCACGGTGTCCACCACCCTCATAAAACCCTCCCGCAGCAGCTGCTGCAGCACAGCTCCAAATTAAGCTGCATCTAGTACTACATTTTTTTCGATAAAAACTGCATCTACTACATACAGATCAACCACCAATCATCAGCACAACCTTGTGATCTGAATCAACCACTGGATGATACAGCATGAGTGATGCAGGGCAGCTAGTAGCTGCACCTTGGATCATGAGCCACTGAGCATTGCCACTGTACTGAAGGATTCAGGGCAGCTACCTACACCTTGGATCGTGAGCCACAAGGCAGTTACCATCTTCCGCTGAGTTGTGCCATGTGGTGGAGTGCCCTTCTCTCTGGAAGATGAATGAGGATTGAGGTGTACTGGTGCTGCTGCTATTGATGTTATTTACCATCCATGGACCATGAACCTGTGGTGCCCACATTGACAATTTGATGCTAATCTACTCACCACATGCAGGCTGACTAGTGATCACCTCCTTAATTCCTCACACGGCCACACCTTAAACAACACTTAAGACTACCCAGGAACCTGGTTATCCAGGACGAAACCCTTTTTCCTTGTTTGAAGTTTTGCAGTAAAAAGTTTGGGAGTTAGTTGTTTGTGTTGAGGTACAGAAATTACTGGTATTTAACCCACATTTCCATCCTCTTAGCTGAACACCCCACATGGCAGAAGCAGAGTGCAGGAGAAGACGCGATAGATGTAGAAATCCATCGTCCTGAGATCAGTGGATCATTTGGTCTTTCACTTCTTGAAGCTGAGAGCGTCTGCTTCTTCCTCAATCCTCATCCTGCTAATCATCTCTGACGATGCTTAATGGAGTAGTGGCAGAATTGTAGCGTTTCTTCCGGAGATGGGCAGGGCGGGCAGGTGGCTCAGAAGCTTCCTGACCGGCAAGAAGGGCAGGGACAAGGGAGAGACGACGACGGAGGGTCCTTGCCGTCGACGGCCTTGCCGGCCGCCAAGGAGAAGAGGCGATGGAGCTTCCGGCGCCCGGCGTCGTCGGTGAGCGGCAAGGACACGGTCAGCACGGCGTCCGGCTACCAGGTGCAGGGCAAGC
This sequence comes from Poa pratensis, assembly GCA_947311845.1. Taxonomy (NCBI): domain Eukaryota; kingdom Viridiplantae; phylum Streptophyta; class Magnoliopsida; order Poales; family Poaceae; genus Poa; species Poa pratensis. The sequence goes on from CAMZMU010000120.1 coordinate 17,968,274, forward strand.
TCGCGTCCACGTCCTCGTCGTCGCGCTGCTTCTCGGCCGCCGAGGTGCACGTGGTGGCGGTGCAGGAGTACCAGCATGAGCATGTCGTCGTCGCTCTGCCGCCGCCGCCCGAGGCTGAGATCGCCACGGCTACGGCGCCGTCGGAGGAGGCCGCCGCCGTCAAGATCCAGTCAGCCTTCCGATCGTACCTGGTACGTGGCGCGTCGTACTCCTACGTTCCCCGATGAAATGAAAGCTACGTTTCTTGTGGTGTGCCGTGATTGATGATTGAGGTGGAATCCATGGCGATCGATGCGTGCGCTTGCAGGCGAGGAGGGCGCTGTGCGCGCTGCGAGGGATGGTGAAGCTGCAGGCGATGGTGAGGGGACAGCTGGTGCGGCGGCAGGCGGACGCCACGCTCCGCCGCATCCAGGCGCTCGTCGCCGCCCAGAGGCGCGCGCGCGCCGAGCGGCTGCGCCTACGGCTCCTCGAGTACGGCGGCGCGCCGCGGCCGCCCACGAGCCGCCGGTCGCCGCAACACCTCCACAGCTCCCCACGGAAGCCACCGTCCATGGCAACGCTGCAGGAGGAGGTGGACAGCGGCGGAGGCGTGCGGCGCAGCAGCTACTGCTCGACGCCCGGGAAGGGGGAGTTGTACAGCCACACGCAGAAGGCCTCGCCGTCCGGGCAGACGTCGGACAACGCGAGCGCGCGTACGTTCAGTGAACGGTTCGAGGAGGAGCATTACTCGGCGGCCTCCTTCTCGGCTGCGTGGTCCGAGGCGAGCTGGCGCCACCATCGCGGCGGCGGCGGCAAGGCGTGCCACGCCGGCGCCGGCGCGAACTACATGGCCAACACGGAGTCGTCGCGCGCGAAGCAGGCGTGGTCGCAGAGCGCGCCGCGGCATCGCCCCGAGCCGGTCTCACCGTCGCCGAGCGGGCGGCGCAGGGCGTCCCTGGACCCGCGGGACCTCGCCAGCCAGGCACGCGCCCCCTCGCCCGGCAGGAGCTCCATCGACGCGGCGCGCTCGAGGCCGTCGGACAGGCCGAGCGGCAGCGAGTGCGGGTCCTCATCGAGCACGGCGCTGCTAATGGCCTCGGCCGCCGCGGTGCGCATCGGAGGATGATGTGATCTCGCAGCGTAGAGTGGATTCTCTGAAGTTTAAGCGAGATTTAAGCGAGAGAGGGCGGCTTCCGCGTCTGCCACGGATGGTTTTGGTGTTGAATTGGGTTACTCGAACTGCTTCATTTGAAATTCGTACAGAATTGATGTACAAATTTTCGCAAATCAAATTGGCTCCGGTCTATGAACTGGGCACTATCATGGACAATAAGAAGCATTTTCTGCAGTAAATTATCCTGCATTATTAATCAAGTAGGTCAATTTAGGGGCTTTTGGATTGTAGAATTTTAAACGATTTTTATACGGTAGGATTCTAATCCTTATATTATATTTTATTTCCTATGAATTGCCTTTGAATCAAAAGAATGGTGCTACCAATTTTTTTATGGCTTGGAATCCTGTACCTCAGTCCATACAAATTTGAACATCCACTCCAACCTCCTTTTTAGACTCAAATGTATAGCGTTTTTTCTGTGTTTTATCCAAACAAGTGTTCCTACTGTTTTTATGTGTTTTGCACATGCAAAATTGTGAGATTGATGTGTTTTTCAACCCTGCGATCCAAAAGGCCCTTATAAGAAACATAGGCCCGACCGTTATTAGCGCATCATACATTAAATAATTAATTCTATGACTACACATAACACAGTTTGGCAGATATTTGAACCAAGTGATATTTGTACGATTGTCCCAGCTTTCCTCCATTAGCCGTATGCTAGACCACTAATGGTGTGTGGACCTCACAATCCTAGCGGTGGCGTGGAAAAGGACGAACAAATTTAAGGTTGGGCGAGCTATAAACATAAAAACTTATATAAAAATTAAAATAGTCCAGACACATTAATACTAGTCCTATATATAATCACTTAATACAATAGGAAACTTATTTAAATAGATATAAACTGCAAATATATCTTAATGAATGTTTAATGTCGTCTAATGGTCAAGGCAATGGTAAAGCTCTGTCCTCTTTTAAAAATCTTACTTAATTCTACTAAGGTTAAGACTTCTAAATATCCATCACTCGATGCACCACACCATCAAGTCATTAAGCCAGCCATCGGACATTTTGTTGCACAAATCTGTCTTGATGATCTTCGTAACTGAGAAGCACCTTTAAATTGTTGGAATGGCATGCCCATTCGAGTACTAGGAGATTTAGGTTTGTTTGATTGAATTAGAAGAGAGTTGTGTGTGGATGCAAATTTTCCCATGAAATGTAGCGTGTATATGAAGAATCTCTATTGGGTTTAACCCTACAAATCGAACAACTAACATAGAAAAATCCCTATGGTTTCTAATCGTCTGAAATTTATACAAAATTCCTTGAATTGAAGGGGGCCCTCAAGGCAACAAAGGCGTATTTCGGTAAGTACACAAACCATTCAACAAGGCGCAATACAACACGAAAGTGTCAAATCATCACCACTAATATAAAAAGGCACAGAGATGGCAGATCCAACTAATCCTGTACCTTTAACCTCTAATCCAACGACCTAAAACTAAACTGTGATTTGCGCGGCAGAGCAGAGCGGAGCGCATCGCTAATCAATTATTTCCAAACAAATCCACCCACGACGCCGCCTGGATTCTCTCCCCAACACCCAAGCTGTCCTCAAACTGCCATCGCCGTACACCGTCCGCCGCCTGCACTCCTCCACGCGGGAGGACGAGGCCACCGCAGCCGGTCGCCGCCTCCCGCTCCGCCGCTTGCCGCCCGCACTCCTCCACGCGGGAGAACGAGGCCACCGCAGACGGTCGCCGCCCGGTCGCCGTCGCACTGCCCCGTCCTCCAGCCCACCTCCGTCCGCCGTCGCACTGCCCCGTCAGCCATCCCACCGCCCAGCCGCCGTCGCATTGCCGGGTAGGCCGCCGCCTCCGCACTGCCCTGCCGGCCGCCGCTGTCGCACTGCCGCTTACGACGGCCCCTCCGCACTGCCCCGCCCGCCGCCGTCGCCATCGGCACTGCTCTGGCTGCAGCTCACGAAGGTATTTGAATTTCATATTCCGACCGTACATGTTTTCAGCGAATTTGATTGTGAATGGAAATTCTGTCGCAACCTCTACAGTCTCTGTAAAAAAACCAGGGTAATTATTTGCACTTGGGGTTATGAAATGATTTTAGGAGTAAACAGTGCTGACCATTGTAATGTATATTTCGAAGCTCATGTTTTATTGCTCATGATTTTAGGAGTGGGCGGGCAGCGGTGGGGTAGCAGGGCCGCTTCGCCTGAGGAGCAGAATCTGTGGCGGTGTCCTGCTTCGCCCGTGTCCCGCATGCCAGCGACCACACGCCCGGCCGCCGCCGGTGGTCCCGTTCCTGCACCTCAACGTCGCCGGAAACACATCCTGCTCGACGACAGGGTCTCGCCACCGTCGTTGCCCTGGTCGCCCATCCTCGACTCACCATGTGAGTGTCCCGCAGCCACAGGTTCGGTGTTTACAACTTGATCCATGTGGCTTCAATTGATAGCAGCCTCGGTTGATACAAGGTTCAACTTTAGTTCATATATAAGATGATTTGGAAATATCCTACCACTTCGCTCTCTTACAAATCGTTCATCTGTTTAATCAGGAAGAACTTCGCTGTCATTTTGCTTTATTGGTTCATCTATTTAATCACGGGTTGTTATCTGAATTATTTAATCTGGAAGAAACTTGGGTACTCTTCTCACTCTACTTTGCACAATCCTGTCCTTTTGAATTGTTTGTGTACACTGCCACATAGTGCATTTTTAGAAATGGTAAATTCCAGGCAGCCACTGCATATTTTATTTGAATGGCTGACAGCACTCTGGCACCCATTATGTATTTCAATATCAACCAGGCAGAGGATCAAGATAAATGTTTCTTGAGCATACAAGATAGAGTTCATGATCTCATTTTGTAGATAGATGATGAAGCCTTTCTGGTTCACCATGTATAACTGAATAAAAGAGTACTGATCAGTATATTCCTTTTTTGACATTACAGTGATAGCACATTATGTGGTTGAAATATATTTGTTTAGAGGTCAATGGTGGATAGTTTGACACATATAATTGCTTCTCCATATTTGCTTGATTTTTGCAATGTTTCATCTGATCTAATTGCCTTCAAGTTAGCTCTATCCTGCGTACATATAGTGGTGATCTGACTTGTGTCGTACTAACCTTTCCTTTTACAAAAACTTGCCTCACATTTCAGTAGTCAATTTTTATTGGCATATAAGTTATGTTTCGGTAATCTAATTTGCTAATTTTGGTCTAATTTTTGCTGTGTATAAATGCAGTTGATTGCCCCCTTTTCTAAAGATGCTGTCATTGGAGATTGGTTGTGTAGATGGACATAGTTTCTTTTGTTAGTTCAGCTACACATGATCGCAATGATGATTTGCATGCTCGGATGGTGAAGAAATATGATTCTTCCTTATTTATAAATAACAGAGTTGTGATTCACCGATGTGGTTTCATCTTTTGCAGCTTGAAAGGCTTCGACTGTTTTTTAAGGAAATTCAGTGAGCACTAATGGTTCGGGCTAATATATTCCTCTGTGAGTTGAATAGATGCTTGCAGCACAGTGTATTAACCATCCTGTTAGTACATGTAGTACACACCCAAGAGGGAGACGTAGGCAGCTAACACAGGGGCTAAGTCAGTGGTAGTTGAGGAGCAAGTCATGTACACTAACGAAGAAGAATCCTCTCTATTTGTAAAATATTCCAGCAATATATATTTTTCTAATTATCCATACACGATCTGCTATTATGCAACTCTGGTTAAACACCTATCTGTTCATACCTTTGTCCTGACAAAACTAAGTACATATATGTGTTGTCTTGATCTGATTTATCTGCAATAGTTCAATGGCAAAACAAGCCCCGCTATTTGCTTCCCAGTCGTTTTATCAGTGAGAAAATTTTAAACTGTATTGTCCATTTTATGAACCACACAAAACAGGCCCAGAGACAGTTGATTTGAAGCCATGGAAATCAATGTTTTTGTTGTTTTACTTTTCAACCTCAATTTTCAATGGCTTCAGTAATTTGAATCAAATTAGCTTTTACTTTCTTATGTGGAAATATTATATTATTCAACACGTGCATTGCACGTGCACCATTACTAATGTATCATAAGTGCCAAATATGCAGAAGACTCGGCCGAGGCCACTCGACTGGCGCTCCGCGAAATCCTGGGAGAGGCCGGAAGGAGAGCGAGCGAGCCGCGGCGCTGGGCGGACGAACCGACCGACCGCGTCACCCACCGATCGCCTCCGTCCACCCCATCCCACGAACCCTGCCGGCGCGCGTCAGATCGACCTGAGATGGCGGCGGAGGAGGAAGCGGCGGCGGCGGCGGTGCAGTTGATCGACGGCGAGGGCGGGTTCGCGGCCGACTCGGCGGAGCAGTTCATGGCGGCCGCGGGCGTCGCGGGGTGCGGCCTCTCCTACGCTGTCGTCTCCATCATGGGGCCCCAGAGCAGCGGTACGTGCGTGCGTTACGTACCTGCAGGCAGGCGCGGCGCGCACGCCCGATCGATGGGAATGGCGTGCGCGCGCAGCGCTGGCATGCCACCTGTTTGATCAAATGCTCTGGTATCCGCATGGCGGCCGATCTGTTGCGTGCTCTGTGTATGGGGCATTAGTCGATCGGTCCGGTTAACCGCTAGGCTGACGCGGTTGTTAGATACACCTCGGCTGGAGTTCGTGCGCGCTGCGGTTGGTCGTTTTCAGATGGATTTCTGACGCTCCGCCTGTAAACTAACGGGGTTCAGTTGATTTTATCAGTAATATTAATAATAACATTGTGAACTCAAAATGACAGCATTAGGCTGATTGGGGGACGATCGATTGCTTACTGCAGTAGTACATTGTGGTAATCCGCATTGCTATCGTAGTTATGGTGGCATTTGTAGTATTTGTAAGCCACCATGGTATTCCCTTTGGTACTGAGCCCTGGCCAATATGCAGCATTAGTTTGATAATTCAGGTACCTTGCAGTCTCAACTGTGTGAGTGACACACTGACATGAGTGTTTCATCATTTCCTTTTTCGGAAGCCCTCAACTTGTTGACACCACTGATAGATATCAAGTAAATGTAGATCACGCGTGTTCATATAGCACCTGTATTCAAACTCAACAGATTAACTTCGTGAGCAATGAATAATGATATGCACATTTTATGTCCTTTTCATTGGAGGTTATCTGTTTGTCTTCTCTGACATTGAACCGTAAAAAATGTTATCCTCATCATTTGGCTGACTGCCTAACTCTGATCTTAAACGCGTAGGCTGGTATATATGGATTTTCTGCCCTTTTCCACAAATTGGCAGTACATATGTTAGAATTTACTTGGGATTTGTTTCCATCATACTTTTTTATTTTGAGCAGGAAAGAGTACGTTGTTGAACCAACTCTTCAGAACTAATTTTATGGAGATGGATGCATTCAGGGGAAGGTATAAATATTTTTGTTTACCAGACATGATAACTTTTTTTTCCGCCTTATATTGTTTATTTTTATTTAATCAATAAATGAGCAAATAGTTCTCTTTCTTACATTGCCCCCTTATCTTATCATGAAACTGTTGGGTAAAAATGTTGATAGCATATTTCTGTCGTTAGGAGCCAAACTACCAAAGGTATCTGGATAGCACACTGTGTTGGTATCGAGCCTTGTACTGTTGTGTTGGATTTGGAAGGTACTGATGGAAGAGAAAGAGGAGAGGTATGCTTACTTACCCAATGAGAGTACCCTGTTTATTTTCTTTAGCAAAAATCTTTTTTTCAAAAACACATCTAAATGCGTGTCATATTGTATTATAAGGGCAGCAACAGTGTGCCAAATGCCAAATACTCCACGTAGTTCTGTTTGGCATGCGTGCCAAATTTGCTATTGTAGCTCCAATGTGCCAAATGCCAAATCCCCTCATAGTTGATAGTGCATACGTCTCATAGTTTTGGAAAAATGTTTCTAGTAGCAAAGTGCAACATTTGAGAGCTGCTGGGATATGTAACAACAATTATTTTATGATAGGGTTTCACATAACAATCACCAAAACACTGTCAGTTAGACCTTAAGAAAAGAAATAAATGACACTATAAAATTACCTCTTCGTTCTGTGGATGTTTAGTGTCCTGGACAAAAACACGGAAGCTGGAATGGAGCAGGACATGTTTAAGAAATGACACCAATGTTAAGAGAAGACTGCTTCCTTTCGTATTTTGTGACATGTTACCTAAATTACATACAGTCAGGGCATCAGGCTCAGTTATGTGCATGGAAAAAGTTTCGCAGTTAATTTAGTTTTCCTCCTGTTATATGGGAATTTTCTGAACAAATTGCATAATTTAGTTTACAACAGCTCTTTGCATTGTCAACTCATTCACTTTCCTGTCTTCCAAACAACAAATGTAAAACGTGGATGATTTTCCAATGAATAAAGATCAACGTAAGTTGCTTGATTAGTACTTTACATGGGTTGAAGCAAGTTGATCATGTCGTACGGATGAGCCTTATTAGCATATTGCTGCAAGGTTAGCGGGCAACTTTCTTTTCTGACGATCTGTGTGTTCTGCCTCATTTTAGGATGATACTGCATTTGAGAAGCAAAGTGCGTTATTTGCTCTTGCAATTTCGGATATAGTTCTGATTAACATGTGAGTCATTCTCTCTGATCCAACTGTATGGTACTGGGCAAATCTCTTGATATTATTATATCTAGGGCTTATAGCTTGATGTTTTAGTATTGCACACTAAGTAATGTCTTTGTATTATAGGTGGTGCCATGATATCGGTCGGGAACAAGCTGCTAATAAGCCGCTTCTAAAGACAGTATTTCAGGTACCACAGTGTATCCTCTCTGTTCTATCATCCCTACCCTTACTTTCAAATGCATATATAGTCCTGATGTACTTAATAACATTTGGACAACTCGGCACGTAGGTCATGATGCGTTTGTTCAGTCCCCGGAAGACGACACTATTATTTGTTATACGTGATAAAACCAGGGTTTGCCTCTCCTTTGGTTTCTTCATCCTGCAAATATATTTACTACAATGTTTTATTTGTTTATATTATCTTTGGTCCATTTATTTTGGCGAATCTCAGACACAGCATTGTTTTCATGTAGACTCCACTTGAACATCTAGAACCAGTTCTAAGGGAGGATATTCAAAAGGTGCTTGTATCCTATTCTGTTTCAACCTTTTTAGCTTTCTTTTTTTCTCGAACATGCAGTTTTCAACCCTTTCATCTTTGCTTACTAGTTTGTTGTCTTTCTAGTTCTAATTTATCTCAGATTTTATCAGATATGGAACTCGGTTCCTAAGCCAGAGGCACACAAGGATACCCCTCTCAGTGAATTTTTTAATGTGAGCCTTTTAATTTCGTTATGCAATTTTGATTTATTTAAATATTTTAATGCTTATAACATTGTTTGTAATACAAAGGTGGAAGTCACTGCATTGCCCAGTTTTGAAGAAAAAGAAGAGCAATTCAGAGAACAGGTACTTCGAAAACCACTTGAAACTTGTCCTGCAAATATTTTCTTACATAAAAGTTCAACATATTTTTCCAAATAAAAAAAGGAATCTTGAGGCATTGCTAAGCACCTTACTTTTAACTCGAACAGGTTCAACAACTTAGGCAAAGATTTGCAAATTCAATTGCACCAGGAGGTCTTGCAGGTGATAGGAGAGGAGTAGTTCCTGCTTCAGGTTTTTTGTTTAGTTCACAACAGATTTGGAAAATTATTCGAGAGAACAAAGATCTCGATCTTCCTGCTCACAAGGTACACTTCTTTTTCTCCTATGCACTAAGAAAGTTGATGTACACTGGATCGGTATTACATGAATCATAAAGGATTTAAGGTTCATAAAGTTGTTGTGTGCATTGAAGTCCAAGTAAAATGCTGCATATCATATAAAAAGTACCTTATGCATGGAAATATTAATGCCACACCAATCCTCTAAACCAGTTTTTTTCATATATGCAAAAAAACTCATTCTCTGGTAAATTTTGTGGAAAATAGATGATATCAAAGTTGCCTTGTCCTCTCAATATTAATCCTGTGGGTACAATGTTTTTAAATTTTCTTGATATTCCTTAAAAGAATACTTATCTTGCTGCATATCTTAAATCCAACAAAAAATAAAAATTGAGAGTTTTAGACGAAACATGTCAAACATGATTAGTAGAAATAGTTTGCTGCGTGTATTCATCTAGATATGTTCTAAGGTGAAATAGTCTCTAGTACTTTAGTTGAAGAAAGCATAGACATGTTTTTTGTTAGTTTATTTTCGTTGACTTCATCATGCAAGGTAATGGTTGCTACAGTTCGGTGTGATGAGATCGCAAACGAGAAGTTTGGCTGCCTAACCTCGGATGCAGTAAGAACTTGTCACTTGAAGTTAATTTAATATTCATAGATGTTTCTGGTTCATTAATATGTTTGTGATTTTTTAGGAATGGTTGGATTTGGAGAATGCTGTTCAGTCAGGTTCAGTACAAGGTTTTGGGAAAAAACTTGGTTACATTGTGGACGTTCACATGCAAGAGTAAGCCCCTGTGTGATTGAAGTGGTTCATTCTGGTGGTTTGTTCAACATGATTCCTATTTCTTGAAACCGCACAAGAAGTTAGTACACTAATATAAATTTTGTCACATATATGCCTACTATGTTCTGTACATCTACTAATTGATTGATAGATATGTACTCCAGAGAGACATGTACCAAATAATTAACATTAGTTTACTTTTTATACAACTTGCATATACAAATCTTGGTATCTTTATTTCCTCTGTGATACAACCACCAAAGTACTGACATTGAAGCTAGAATTTTTGTTGTACAAAAAAAAGCCAGAATTTACTACTTTGCTGGTTGTCTTAGTTAATCCCATATTACTTAGTGATGTCACAGAATTTCTGCTCATGAGTAAAACTGATATGCAAATCATTATATTTTAGGTATGACAAAGAAGCTGTCTATTTTGATGAAGCTGTCAGGAAAGCCAAACGGCAACTGCTGGAATCTAGAATACTGAATGTAAGGTGCCCTTGTACATCACCAGCACAAAATAATAGTATAGATCTGTTTTCTTTGTGCAACTCTTGAAAATTCACCTTTCATGAAAACGCATACGATCTCAAGATTCTTTTCTATGCGCAATACTAGCAGTCTTATTGGGCATGCGTCCTTTCATGCTACGCCTTGCCCCATCATGTCGCTAAGTTTGTCCCACATTCTTGCAGCTTGTCCAACCTGCATTCCAGAAAGTGTTGAGCTATCTACGTACTAAAGCTCTTGAAAATTTTAAAACCGATCTTAATCTATCTCTGGAGAGTGGAAAAGGTTTTGCAGCATCAGTTCGAGAATCTACTGAATCCTCTCTTAACGAATTTGATCAAGGGTGTGCAGGTAAAATTATGCTATTTCCCAATGATGGTATAATCAATTTCTATGACATGGAAAATGTAATAGACATCAAAGACTTTTATTGAAGTGGTATGATGTCCTGCAAAGTACAAGTTGAATATACTATGTCGGAAGTCTAAGTACATTTAATTCATCTAGTGCCGGTGTACCTTTATGGCTGATGTTGCATTAATTATATCCCTATATCTACTTAAGTGTGCCTGTAACACCTGCAATTTATGAGTCATTCTTTGACTGTTTCTTTGGTGTACCAACCCGTTAAAGTGAAACTGCCATCTGACAAGTCTTTTGATTAGATGCTGTAATCAAGCAGGCGGATTGGGACTACTCTAGAATGCTAGAGAAAGTTCGGCGTGATATTGAAGAGCATGCATTTTCAATTCGTGAACGCAAGCTATCAGAACTAACAAGCCATGCTAAGGTTAAGTACAGCAACCTAGAAGGAAGACTTTTTTTGTAACATTTTGAATACATTACTTTGCATCTGAATGTTTTTGCACGTTTTATTCAGCATTTGATTACCGTGCAGTAACAATTTAAGTTCCATGTATTTGCAGGAGAAACTAAGAAAAGCACTTGTTGAACCTGTGGAGTCTCTTTTTGATGCCGCCAGCCAAACAACTTGGGCATCAATAAGAAATCTTTATAAACGCGAGACAGAGGCCATCCTGCCTGAGTTTCTAAATACCCTTTATGGGTTTGAAATGGAAGTCGAAGTGTCAGAAGGAATGGTGTCAAAATTAAGGGATTATGCCCGAAGTATCGTGGAAAATAAAGCTAAAGAAGAAGCTAGCAAAGTTTTGATGCATATGAAGGAGAGGTTAACAAAATTACTCATTTCTTGCTCCTTGTACCAATCAATTTTACAATCTTATGATAAATTTTCCTGTTATTGCCAGGTTCACTACAGTGTTTAGTCATGACAAGGATTCAATGCCAAGGGTCTGGACAGGAAAGGAAGATGTCCGTGGAATAGCGAAGGATGCTCGATCTGCTGTATAGAACTCGCGCCCTTCTAATTTGACAAACTATACTGTACCCCACTTTGTTTCGTTGTTATGTTCTCTTACACTCACGTTGCAGGCTCTCAAACTTCTGTCTGTACTAGCTGTCATTCGCTGGGATGAAAAATCAGATAGGATTGAAAACATTCTCACCTCAGTACTTCTGGATAGTCCTGTTGAATCAAAGAGTTCAAGTGCTTCTTCTGGTGACCCACTTGCTTCAACTACTTGGGAAGAGGTAGCTTTGTTTTTATTTGTTCTCCATGCAGCAAGGAATGAGAATGCGTATATCACTCTGTGGAACAATTGAAACAGGTTCATCCCAAGCATACACTTATTACTCCAGCTCAGTGCAAGTCACTGTGGAAGCAATTCAAATCAGAAACCGAGTTCACCATTACACAAGCAGTATCGTCACAGGTGTGCATTTAATGCATCTCCTTTGATAGTGTATCTGTGTATGTACTACTATTCAGAGGTTTTGTGCTAGCACGATGTTTATATCTTTCGAACGCCTCTTCTGAGGAACCATGGAAGGTGTGATGCCTTTGCATTAACAAGTGAAGAGCTTTAGCATGCCTCTAGAGTTGCATTCAGACAAGCCTGCAGTTCGAAAAATTTAGCGCCCTCTCCCTAAAAAATGGATCACTTGTGACTCTGTGCCCTTTTTCTAGTGGGTGAATTCGATTTCTATTTTCTGATGGCGCATTCTTTTCTCTAGTGGTTGAAATGGATTCCTGCTCTATTATCTTTGACTTGGACTATTTTTATATCACTCCAGCAAGCTCACAGGCGCGCTAATGGTGGAATGCCTCCTCCTTGGGCGATGGTTGCTATCGCTATTCTTGGTTTTAATGAGATCATGGCGCTACTGAGGTACCGCCATTCTTTTTCTGCAGTGTGTGCAGTGGTTTCTTACCAAACTGAAAAATAACAAGTATTAACTTGGTGCCGCCATTCTTTTTTGCTATGCAGGAACCCCATATACCTGTTCTTGCTATTTGTGGGTTACTTAGTTGCCAAAGCTTTAGCAGCGCAGCTAGATATCGGCAGAGAATTCCAAAATGGCATGGTAAGGTTTGAATAGATGTTATTAAGAAAATTATATATTTTTTCTTGGCACAAAAGTTATTGCAAAAATAATCTTACGAACGCGCGTTAAAAAATGTACTCCCTCTGGTCCGGAAAAAGAGGCGTGACATGTACTTGTACGTTGCACGTAATCAGTTCCTTCCGTGCGACTGTTATATCGGATCGGAGGGAGTACAAAATGTCACTAATTGCATACTTAAGGTACTCCCTCCGATTCAAAATAAGTCTCGCACTTTTGAACTGGGCTTAGTTAAAGACTGCGACACTTATTATGGATTGGAGGTAGTACATCCCTTGATAATTACTTACGTTACATCAGAAAGCAACAATTGCGGTGCAAGCGCTAGTTCAGACACCAGATAACTGCATTGTCTATTATTGAGTTACTTTACAAAATAAATAAATGCTGTAATTGTTTCCTCTTATCCTTTTAGGAGTCCAACCTTGGTTGCCTCCATGTAAATATGGTATGCTGGGTTTAATAAAATACTATAGGGGTTTTGCCCTACAGTCTTAAGGTTAAAAAAAAGATTTAGGACAGTGGGGGATTAGGAGGCATGCCTTTCTATGTTTGTAAAATCAGTTCCCAACATTGAACAACATCTTTAGGGTTACAGAGGAAACCTATTCATTGGCTTTAACTCTGTCCATTCTGAGATAAGCTAGTGACAAATTAAACTGAACCCCATTTATGTTACTCTGCAGGTTCCTGGGATTATTTCTGTTTCTGCGAAGCTACTACCTAGCATGCAGAACCTTTTAAGGAAAGTCGCAACTGACCAGCAGCCGCAACAAGGGCAGCAGCAGCACCGCCCTAAGGCAGCAGAAACTCCGGAGCCACAGCCACCGCTACTGCTGAGCCCCAATAGCTCAATGAGAGAACTTCGGAGGCTACACATGCCACTGAGCCCGGCGCGAAGATCTTTATCATCTCCGTCACACTCCTCGTCATCGTCACCCTTGGCATCGCCCCGAAAAGTCGCAGAGGAGCAGAAACTAAAACGAGCAGTAGAGCCCGAGAACGAGTCAAGCAGTGCTTATTCCAACGTGTGACCCTAGGAGCGGGTGTTAGTGTGCACTGATCACAACAGTTCTTCGTAAATAGATACTCCGAGCGAATAATGTAGTACCCTTCTCTCTTGAAAATTTTGTAGAATGGACAAACCAATGTCAGCATATTGCTATTTCATCAGCATGTATAGAGCTACAGCCTACAGAATCATAGATTCATAGATGAGGCTACTTCTGTTAAACCTATGATATGGCAAAAACTGGAAGTATGCATCCTTGATGCAGAGGCTGAAAGATCGCACTTAAAAAAAAGGTACGCACGGTTCATGCCACTGACAACGCAAGTACTATCTCTACTACTCCCTCCATCACACTATAAAGGGCAGGCTCGCAGTTTAAAAACAAGTTTAACCATTAAATTTGGTCAATAAAATATGAATTATATGTCACAAAAATTATATCATTAGATTTATATTGAAAAGAAGTTATTAATGATATAACATTTCTGATACAAAAATTGAACAAGAGACAACACGATTAAAAATCGATTAAAACTGAAGCGACAAATTTCACTTAATTTTTTGATACGCACTAAGATGAGCCATGAGCCAATCTCATGGCTGGGAATAAGGGCATCTCCAGTCGCAGTGCCCCATCAGGCCGAATTCCAACGCTATATTGGGCCGTCTTGCGGGGCATCGGCGCTATTTTACGCCATGGGGGCGCCGATTCTCAGTCGCGGCCCCAGGCCGCCCCTCCCAGCCGGCGAATTTCGCCCCAAATTCACACACAAATCACACAAACATGATTTTTTACACATAGTTCAACATACAAATCCACACACAAATAGTTCAACATACAAATTCACACATAAATAGTTTAACATATAAATCCATACAAATAGTTCAACAATGTAAACAAATAGAACACATCAAACTAGCCGTTTCCGTTTCCTTTGCGCCCCCACAAGTGATGCACCAGATCATTTTGCAGCTGTGTATGAGTTAATGTGTCTCGAATCTCCTGACGCATAGTGAGGAAGGATGCTCATGTTGTCGGCACCTGGTGATCTACATCTGCAAGAGGACCCTATCTAGGGACGGAGCCAGGATTTAAGCATGAGGGGGGGGGGGGGGGGGGGGGGGGGGCGAAAGGAAAAAAGGTTCTATGTGGGGACATTTTCCTAAACCCAGAGCTAAATGTATTTTCTGTTTTAGAAGAAGAATTATGGAGATAAAACATCACAATACACAAAGTCTCCCTGGCAAAAAATTGGAGATTTTCCTAAACCCAGAGCTAAATGAACGAAAGACACATCAAAATTAATAAATTAATCACTTGTGATATAAGCAAATTGGAGATTTCCTAATTAACTTATAAACTGATCAGACTCTTTTCGCCTTCATGTCTACAGAAGCAAAAGTACACAATCAAAAATTTCGTAACTAATATTGTAGGCACAAATTAATCCAATGTCAAGAGATGATCAAATGACCAAATAAGACACAATCCAATTAGAGAGATGAGTAAACTACTTTTCTTCCTCACCTCTCGTCGCTCATGCTCAACCGCGGCTGGCCTCCCGTCCCCCCCCCCCCCCCCCCCTTCCTCCGTCCCTGACCCTGTCGGTAATATGACTCAGTGTCAGCCACCAGATCATCCCGCTCGCTATCAATAATCATGTTGTGAAAGATCACACAATAGTTGATCACCTCCCACATATTAGCTTTCGACCAAGTCAGAGCGGGGTACCAGACAACAGCAAATTTGAGATAGCAGCGAACCAAATGCCCGCTCGACATCCTTCCTGCAAGCCTCCTGGCACTGAGAAAATCAAGTTTTCGCGCTTCCTGGCACATGGTTGGAGATGGTCTTCACAAATGTTGACCATTTTGGATAGATGCCATCTGCAAGGTAGTAGCCCTTTGTGTATACTGGTGCCTATTGATCTCGTAGTTCACCGTGGGAGCATGAACTTCAACAAGCTTGCCAAAGACATTCGAGCACTGCAGAACATTGATGTCATTGTGAAATCCTGGCATGCCAAAGAACCCATGCCAAATCCAGAGATCCTGTGTAGCCACTGTCTCAAGTACCACACTACAAGATCCTTTGTGGCCTTTGTACATCCCCTGCCAAGAAAATGGACAGTTCTTTCATGACCAATGCATGCAGTCGATACTTTCAAGCATCCCAGGGAAGCCTCTTGCTTCATTCGTGGCTACGATCCGAGCAGTGTCTTCCACATTGGGTGAAAGCAAGTAGGTTGGCCCAAACACTGCAACCACTACCCGACAGAACTTGTTCAAGCAATCAATGACAGTGGACTCGGACATGCGCAGATAATCATCCTGCAAATCAGCGGGAGCACCGTATGCAAGCAATCTCATCGCCACCGTGCACTTCTGAAGTGAGGTAAAGCCCACCGTGCCGACGCAATCCTTCTTGCATTTGAAGTAGGAGTCGAACTCCCGGATGGCATGCATAATGTCGATGAAGAGCTTCCGTTTCATCATGAAACAACGCCGAAACACCGTCTCGTCATGCACGGGATCATCGGCGAAGTAGTCGGAGTAGAGGATGCAGTAGCCTTCCAGCTGCTTCCTCGGCTTGCTCTTGCGGCGACCGGGTGCCGAGCAACCACGCCGCGGCGTCGCCTCGTTTGCGAGTAGGCTGGCAAGACAACGGAGGATCAGCATGTGCTCTTCATCATCGACGGTGGCAAGACAATGGAGAGGTGGTGCTAGCGGCGACAAGGGCGGCGAGGTGAATGGATAGAGGAGGGGCGAGTCTGGGTGGGGAAAATGCGCTGTCTCACCGACAGCGCTGGCCCACACGCGCTATTCCTTCCGCCCCCCCGGGCGGAACCCAATGGGCTGAGTTTGGCCTGGGTGCGCCGGCGCAAACTTCGCTGAAAACAGCGCTATTTGGGCTCCAAGGGGGGGCGACTGGGAGAATTTCGGCGCTATTTAGACCATCGGTGCTAAATAGGCCTCCTGGGGGGGAGGGGGGGACTGGCTGGAGATGCCCTAATGGGTATCTCCAAGATCCTAACCCGACAACCTCTACATTCACGATTACACAACCTTTTAAACCGTGACTCGCTATCCACTACGCCGACAACCTGACACAGACTTCGTGTCCCAAGAAGGCGACGTTATCATCAAATCACAAGAAGACCATCCGCCCAACTCTCTGAGTCACTCGAAAGATCGGGAACTACCATTATGGATATGGGATACTGGTACCCTCACATAGGATAACGTGTCCATCATGGGGGTGGACCACTAGGCAGATCATCAGTGTGAGTAGGACTAGGACACCTTGTCTAGTTGAAGTACAAGACAAAGACTATTATGTACCAACTAGGAAAAATGTTAACTTTAACCTGGCAGCATATAAAGCTGGGCAGGGACGCCCCCGCCCCTAGAGGGCACGGCTTAGTGAATAAGAAAAACCATACGAGTCACACCTTCTATCTTACTCATACGTCGACTTCAACATACGCACACCCGGATGATGTTTTCCAAGGACCGGAGTTTTGTAAATCGTCTCTCTCATATGCTAACCAACCTCGTGATTCTACTGCTAGAATATCCTGTATTGTTTTAGTCGGTTGATTCCCCATGGCACACAACCCCGACACCCGCTTGCCTCATCGCAACGAGGCTTGTACTGGGATTCGTAGCATAGAAAACAAAAAAAATCCTACGAGATTCAAACGAAAAGTCAAGATCTAATCTAGGAGAATACTTGTAACGAGAGAGATTAGATCTTCATACCTTGAAGAACACGAGGGGAAACATTTTACAACGTGATCGACGTAGTCAAACTATATTCACGATCCAATCCGATCCAGCACCGCAACAAACAGCACCTTCGAGATATGCACACATACGCCTCGGTGACGTCTCGTCCTTATTGATCCAGCAAGCGAGAGGGATATGTAGATGGGATCTAGGCCAGCAACAGTGGAGGTTATAGTGGAGGTTTCACGTGGGCAAGGCTTCGCCAAGACAACACGCGGGAGGTGGGAGAATTAGCTGGAGCGGGATGCAGCTAGGGTTTGGGGTCACCTCCAAGTGCACCTCCCCCTACTTATATAGGCGTGGATGGGCTGGGGTGCGCCCCACCCTCCCTAGGGCCGACGGCCAAGGGCGGAACTTGCCCCACAAGACTCCCCTAGCTAGGGTTAGTGTTGCCCCCCTTTTTCCTTAGCCGCATGGGCCTTGGGGCAGGGTGCGGCTGGCCCATTAGGGTTGTTGCACCACCCCTTGGTCCATGTGGACCCTTTGAGGCAGGTGGGCCCCATCAGAACCTTCTAGAACTTTTTGATAGTTTATCGGAAAATCCTGAACGTTTCCGAAACCCTGAAACCCACTTTCCTTATATGAAAATTTATCTCCAGACTCTTCCGGAGCTCCTCGTGATGTCCAGAATCATATACGAGACTCTAAACAATATTCGGTCTCACCATTATAAATATCTCAGAGCTACTCTAGCGTTACCGAAGGTTAATTAAGTGTGCGACCCTACGGGTTCGAGAACGTGTGGACATGATCGAGACTCCTCTCCGATCAATAACCATCAGCGGGACCTGGATGCCCATGATGACTCCCACACATTCCACGAAGATCTTTGTCGGTTTGAACCACTATGTCAAAGATTGAAACAATCTGTATTCCATTTCCGTTGTCTCGTGATATTTTACTTACCCGAGATTTGATCCTCGGTATCAACATACGTAGTTTATTCTTGTTACTGGTAAGTACACTTTACTCATTACGTAATATAACATTCTCTTTGACTAACTCATTAGCCACATGCTTGCAGGCGTTACGGAATGTGCGTTACCGAGTGAGCCTAGAGTATATATCTCTCCATCACATGAATGGATAAGTCCTAGTCTTAATACATGCAATGCAATTCAACAAGTACTTTCCAAGATACGGCTAAGACATCTTTATGACCACCCAGTTACGAAGTGACGGTTGATGCCCCCAAAATATTCTTCCGGTAACAGGGAATAACATAATCTCATGGTGGTCTAATAAACATGACACTTGACAATAAAAGGCACGGCAATTTAAACTCAGTGACACGGTAAAAAACTATGCTTAGTTGGGTATGTCCATCACGTTATTCTCCCAATGATATGAGCCCGTTATTAATTTGACAACTCATGTCTAGGAGACTTAGTAGGTACATGGTGTTGTTTATGAAACCACACATGTATTATGTTTTCGTTAATTCAATTCTATCATTGAGTATAAAAAATTATAATAATTATTTAAATATGATAATAACAAAAATTACAATTGGTTCCAGGGCATATTTCCAACAGCTTGGCTAGGCGGCGCTTGCCATATCCAATCAGAGTTCAAACTTCAGATTTGACAAAAAGCAGAATATTTTTTTCAATAGGAGGCAGTGCTCCTGTCGATAGCGAGTCGCCTGTGATCATTTTGTAAATCTCAACACCCGACCCGATCCGATGGTTAATGTTCTTCGAGATGCTCATAGGGTAAGATGTGTGTTTATAGGGTGAGTGTATTCACATGTATGTATATAAGCGTTTATACTGTGTTTCTAAAAAAATCCTCAAATTAAATTAGGTACATATACACTCTAAATTTATACGCATCGATGGATATATGGAAAGCGATACGACGACAATCTAGTTATTTGCGTGCATATACATACTAATTTATATGCATCGATGGATATGGAAAGCCAGATACGACGACGATCTAGTTCTTTCCTTGCGATTTTAACAAGGAACGACATAGGATAGACTAGGCGTCCCGGGGATCTTTCCGTCCGATACCCCGGGTGGAGAGGCCGACACGTGTCCCGTGTACTGGTTAACGAGAAGAAAATAAGTCACGACTTCGTGTGAACCACTCGTTCACTTACAACAAACCTGTGCTCGCAGAACCTTTCCCCGTCTCTGCCGCTCCGCCCGCCGTTGCTGGAGCCAGAGAGGACGCCGTCGCCGGAGCCGAAGAAGACGTCGTCGCCGGAGCCAGAGAAGACGTCGCTGGAGATGTCGTCGCAGCCTGGCTCTTGCACACCATCACCGCGGGATTTTAGTAGCACCGACGCCGTCCGCTCGTAGCACCGCCTCCGACCAGATGGTAGCAAGGCCGACCACCAATGGCAGCAACATCGGCCTGCTTTGGTAGCAAATCGGCAGAACAATTTGTAGCAAAAAGTTCATCCTATGATGCAAAAATCCATAGAACTCGTGTGGTGCGAAATCACAGAACGGTTTTAGCAAAAATCTGAGGATTTGCATCGGAAGGAGAAGAAATTTGCTACAAAATTTGAGGATTTGCGTCGGAAGGAGAAGAAATTTGCTCAAAAATCTGAGTATTTGCACCTCTTGAAAAGATAGATGCATCTTATAAACAAACAATTTGCTACAACAGAACAACGGATTTGCATTAATAATGAAAAACAATTGCTACAAAACTTTTAACATTTGCACCACATCGAGAAAAAAGGGAAATTTGCTACAATTGTTCTATGAATTTGCATCAAAAGAGAAAGAATTGAGCTCCAAAGCTTCAAAAAATTTGCACTGCATCAAAGAAAAAAAGGACACAAGAATATCCAAAAAAAAAATGCTCCCGCAGCACCGCCGTCGACCTTCGGGGGCACCGCTGCAACCATGGCAGCACCGCCGTCCCCATGGCAGGGCCTCCTTTGAGCGCAGGCAGCGCCCGGTGTTAGCCCAGTGGCAGATCCGCCGACCCCCATGGAAGCGCCGCCCTTGAGTGCAGCAGCACCACTGCACACGGTGGAAGCGCCGCCGCGCGCCACCGGTAGGCATCGGACGCTGTGCTGCCCACCGCCTTAGTGTCCCCTCGACGCCATCCTTCAGGGAAGCTCGGCATCCTCGATCTCGGTGGGCAACGGAGAGCGCCGTGGCCGGGTCGCGGCGCGCGACGGCGGTGAGCTTTCTGTCTCCATGACCTTGGCTGTGGATGGGCAAAACGCAGAGGATAAGAGAGGAGGGGTATGCGTGCGTGGTTGCGTGGTTGGGAAGGGATAAGAATAAGATGCAGTTGGTGTGGGCCTGAGGGACATGTGCCGTGAGCAGGAGGCGGAGGACGCGTACGAGAGATCCCCGGTGATTACCAGGTTTTTCCAACGACATACGCGCGCTATGGAAAGTTTTCCAAGGAAGGCCATAGGAACCCATCATCCGGGGGATCAACGCGCTGCGATCCTCCGCCTCGTCCGCGCGACGCGTGTCAGCGACAGGTGTGGGGTCAACTACAACCTTATCCCCACCCCGATTCTCCTCCTCCATCCGTTCCTTCCTCTCGAGCCCATCTCCAACCACGCCGACGTGAGCAGCCCAGCTCCTGTCCCTGCTTCTCCTACCGGGACTCCGGGAGCGCCGACCGGCTCCTCCCCGGTGAGGTCGCCGCCCCCGCACACCTCGACGGCAAGGCCGTCGCCCCGCACGCCTCCACGACGAGGTCGCCGTTCCCGGGCGCCTCCACGGCCTGGCTGCCGCCGCGCGCCTCCCGGCGAGTTCGCCGCCCTCGCGCGCCTCCGTGTTGAATTCGCCGCCCCCGTGCACCTCCTGCTCCTCTCTGGTCGACACGCCGCCAGGCTTCGTAGCTTGTGTGCGTCCATGGCGTGGCCGTGCAGCGGCCGTTGAAGAAGAAGACGACGCCCAGACGTGGAGGCCGGAGCGCGACGGCGGGCGCTGGTGCATGGCCGAGGCCAGAACGCGGAGGACGCACAGGAGGCGTTGGCTACACCTCGAGGAGCAGCTCCTCCCCACTGCTAGCTGAATGCACATCTACCGAATCCTTGATGCTAGCTACTCCTAGCTGATTATGTGCTGAATTTGCGCGCACAACTGTTTGTGTGTTGCTACTTGGATTTTTGCTATGAAAGATATATTATTTTGCTACAATAGTATAAAGATTTTGCGACACAACCGTACAGAGGGTGTGCGACATTGCTACCGATGACACGCATCGATGTGCCGGCTCGGCGTGCGACACTACTACCGACGACACACATCGATGTGTCGGCAATGCTGCCGATGGCTCGGCGTGCGAGACGACACGCATCGATGTGCCGGCAATGCCACCGATGGCTCGCCGGCATTGCTACCAACTGCGCATGGCATTGCGACCGACGATGCGCAACGTTGCTACCGACGACACGTGACGATGCTACCGATGGCACGCGGCGATGTTACCGATGACGCACAACGTTGCTACTGATGAGTTGATGATGCTACCGACGGAATCCAGCAATGCTACGAAAGGATGCTATCGACAACTCGCGGCGTTGCTACCGACGAGCCGACAATACTACTGATGACGCATAGCATAGCTACCGATGAGCCGACGATCCTACCAGTGTGCGTCACGTTGCTACCGACGGCTCGCATTTTGCTTCGTAAAAGAATCTACGATGGTGCGAGCGGGCTATGACTCGCCGGAGCTCTGGAGGAAGATGCTACCACGAACCATCCACGTTGCTGAAGTGCCTACCATGGTGCTGCTGCATCGGCAACACCGCGTCGGTGTTTCTCCAATGTTGCTAGCGAGGTCTCGTTGGATTTGCTACAATAGCAAAAAAATGCTACAAATAGAACTGTTTTTTTCTTGCTATGAGCAGCACAAATTTTTTGCCACGAATGAAACTTTTTACTCCGTAGAAGTATTTTGTGGGATTTGATAAAAAAATTGGACTTTTGTTATAGTAGTACAAAATTCTCGTTACAAACGAACCTTTTTTGCTTCATAGAAATATTTACGAGGTTTTGGCGAGAATTGGACATTTTGCTACAATAGTACAAAATTCTTATTACGCGCGAACCGTTTTTCCTTCATAGAACAATCTGCGGGGATTTTGGTTGAAATTAGACTTTTGCTACAATAGCACAAAATTCTTATTACGCGTGAATCGTTTTTGCTTCATAGCGGGACAGGTGTCAGCAGGAGGACCTGGAGATTTTTTCCCAGATCACCTGGGGACGCCTAGTTCTGCCCAAGGACATACGCGCGCTATGGAAAGTTTTTCTTTGCCTGGTCTGACTTGGACCCTGATTCATCGATGATTTGCCTGGCGATATACTTATAAACGTATGATCGGTAGCCTCCAGTCCCATACGATGGCGTCAAAGATGGAGCAACTCTTCGCGATCCCCGGCTTCTCTAAGCTGTGGCTTATGCCCCCTGGTTCCCCGTCTTCCGGACCTTGTTCTTCCGCGGTCAAGTATGGGATGTCAAAGTGTTGCCCTGTGCTTTCGTCGGGGGCATCCCTGACAGTGTCCTGGTTATGGTCTCTCCCCATCTCTAGGACGGCGAGATCCACCCCGCCCCATTCGTCAACGTCTCCATAGGCATAGAAATCCTGGACAACACCTGGAGCGCACTGTCTTCCACGAGGAACGCCTACCCGGCGACGACTACGACTTCCTCTCGGTCAAGAGGAGCGAGCTGGAGCTAACATCCTGCGTGCACAACGACAGCATCCCCGTGAGGTGCACCCTCACCTTCGTCGACATGAAGAAGAAGAAGCACATGATGGAAAAGACTGGATCCAGGTGGTGGCGCCAGCTCACAAGGCGCATATATCAAAGTCTGCTACCTCCACCACTAGAGATGAGCAACTCCAGCCACCTTTCCGATGAGATGATGACCGCCGCCGATGTGATACCGCCCGAAAAGCCGCAGCCAATTCACCACACGATCACGATCCCCGGCTACTCAAAATTGGCACAGATGCCCAACGCCACGTCATTGACCCTCCGGACGTTCCCCTTCCTTGGACAGAGTTGGTCCATCACACTCTACCCAGCGGCCGGTGCGTCGAACCGTCAGCCGACTCCATGTCTATCATAGTGGTGACATACCCAGATCTAAGGAGCGTAGATTCATCGAGATATTGGACAAGAGCCACAACCACGCTATCTTCTCCAAGAAGCAGATGCTACGCAACGACACCGTCTGGTTCGGCTCCGCCTTAATTGTCAACAAGACAGAGCTAGAGGCGGCGGCGTGCATAGATAAAGAAGATAGCTTCACCATCACATGCACACTAACGTTTATCGACGAAGCAACAGCAGCAGCAACAAGACAAAGAGAAGATCATAAGAAAAATCGCCGACGAGTCAGAGTCTATCCGTGCTCCTTTGTTGAGCACCACAAACTTTTAATAAACTTATAAGGCCGAGTATTCGCGCATTGTGTGGAACACATGTTCTTTCTCCCGATTATTTCAGCGGATTGACTAATTATCAATCTGAGAATTAGCTAAATCTCAGTCACCTTGTCAGTCATTAGATTTCTATGTGCCAAGATTAGTGCAGCCGTTAGTTGATTTCTTATCATTGTGTCATACAGCGATCGACAGTCGTGACGCCCTGCTTCTTCTTCAGCGTGCCCGTGGGCTGCAGGCCGCTCGTTGCCATGAGCAAAATGGGCTTTGAGGTACGTGCCTTTTTGTTGGTTTTTGTTTTTATTTCTCTTTTTCTTCTTCTTTTGGTGCTTTTTCTTATTGTTGATGGCGGGCATGACAACTATTGACTTTGGCAAACTACAAAATATGTGCAATTGAGATTCGGCTATATTCATAAACAGAGGTTCAGGTAAACGCAATACCCATTCTAAGAAAAAAAAGTAAACGCAATACGCAACAAGACAATGACTTCACGCAACCGCAGGAAAAAAGCGATATAGGGCGCCATCTTTTCGATGCCGAGTTCCGGTGCCTCTCCTCCACTGACGACCTCCTGGTGGTAGGTAGTGTGGGGGTCACCGTACCTCGTGTGTGTGGACATGTGTGTGCTCGAGGGTTAGGTCCCATAGTTTAGGTTCTTTGTCACGCGGCGTAAAAATCCTGCGAAGACGACGACGGTAATGAATAAAAATGTCCCAAATCCTTCTCTGATGCAGTTTTCTACTTTGTTGGTTTTTGTTTTCTATTTCTTTTTTTTTTTTTGTGTGTTTTCTTATTTTTGATGGCGTGCATGACAATTATTGACTTTGGCAAACTACAAAATATGTGCAATTGAGATTCGGTTATCTTCTTTATCTAAATAGGAGCACCGATTTTCTAGCCTTCTCATGCCTCCACATCATCTTTTAATCCCGACGCGCTACATTGTCGCGCCTCCCTTTCGTCGCTTCCTCCGCTACATTTTATTTTTGTTGAGAAACAAACTGAATGATTGCAACTAATTCTATTCCATCAATGATCACAATATATATACAAGGGGAACGGACGCTTGTAGAGTCACGTCCGTTGTGAGGGGGCGTGGAGAGAGTCGTGACGGTTGGTTATAGGCAACCACACGAGAGTTTTACAAGGAAGGATTATGGTGATTCTTACTGACACATAGGGTAAGCCTTCCGCAAGAAGATAATCACCAAATTGTGCAAGTATCTTGCATAATTCTCTTCATAGCATAATGTGCGATATACTCGCCACCAATGTCTTGGATTCCACTCGTGAGCATGTGACGCTAGAGTCACAACCAATGACAAATGCTATGACATTCCCCTTGAACTCTGGACATAGTTCATCATCCTTCGAAGCCATACACACTCCCGTGATGCTCCGTACAAAGCAATTATCTTAGAATGATTAGTGGACGTAACCACTAGGTTTTCCTTGGGATTTTACTCCCCTAAATTTTGCAAACCTCAAGGGAAGTCTCCCAACTATTCCACGAATTTAATTCTGGAATATAAACGTTGGTACATTGTGAATATCACAATAGTTTGTTTCAAATTATCCTCTTACATTTCTTTAATTCACGAGGATAAATATAACCTGTAATCAATATAAGTGACATTATCTTGTTAGATAATGATAGGTGCTTCCAATGAGCAAAATGGGCTGTGCATTCTTCTTCAGCGTGCCCGTGGGCTGCAGGCCGCTCGTTGCCATGAGCAAAATGGGCTTTGAGGTACGTGGCCTTTTTGTTGGTTTTTGTTTTCTATTTCTCTTTTTTTCTTCTTTTGGTGCGTTTTCTTATTGTTGATGGCGTGCATGACAATTATTGACTTTGGCAAACTACAAAATATGTGCAATTGAGATTCGGTTATATTCATAAACAGAGGTCCAGGTAAACGCAATACCCATTCTAAGAAAAAAAAGTAAACGCAATACGCAACAAGACAATGACTTCTCCACACAGCCGCCAGGAAAAAAGCGATATAGGGTGCCATCTTTTCGATGCCGAGTTCCGGTGCCTCTCCTCCACTGACGACCTCCTGGTGGTAGGTAGTGTGGGGGTCACCGTACCTCGTGTGTGTGGACGTGTGTGTGCTCGAGGGTTAGATCCTCCATAGTTTAGGTTCTTTGTCACGCAGCGTAAAAATCCTGTGAAGGCGACGAGTAATGAATAAAAATGTCCCAAATCCTTCTATGATGCAGTTTTCTACTCTGTGGTCGGCGATGGAACTGGGTCGAAGTCTGTTCAAGCGGGGATGGCGTGGCGGCAACGACATCCTTGTTGTAGACTTGTGTCCTCAGGCTCTGTCGCTGCGACGACGCTCACCCCAGCATCGGAGCGGAGCTCGGGAGGTTGTACAAGGGCATGTGCAGACGGTAGTCTGCATCGTAGCTGGAAGTTGGTGAATCATGTGTTGGGTCTTTACCCTAAGTGTGGATGAATCGGATGGATGGAATCCTGATTACACTCAATAAACATAATGCCAAGACGCGAGTTCAAGTATATGACCGGATGTTATTCATGAAGAGTATATAGGAGGTTGGGACATTAGGATGGTTTTTCAACCGCCTAATTCTTCTGACACAAACGGTTTGGAGATTGGTTGGTTTACTCAATTCAGATCATGTCTTGGAAAAATAAAAAGCCAAAGGTCTCCGACATTGTTACCAAAGTTGGGCAATCTCTAACAATACACCATAAGACATAGCGAAAGTTGTGAATAAACCCATGACACCTACACCCCCACATTTTTCTTAGTTTTTTATCTCTCAAACAGTACAATATATAGATTTTTTTAAAAAATAATGCCACTAGAACATTATAATTAGAATCTGGGATTTTTTTCTTCAAAAAATTCATTTAATGGCGTAAAAATCCCGAACTATTTTTTTCTATATTGTATCTCAATTCTCAAATGTTTCGGTGAAATGTAAGTTTCAAATTACATATTGTATTATTTGAAGATACAAAAAAGAAAAGTTGTTTGAAGGGGAAAACACAGATCTTTATGCACTATGAACATCCAACATAAGGTTGTGTAGCTGACTGAGAACAAATCAACTCTCACATAATATATTATTCAATATTGTAGTTCTTTATATTCCTTTATACGATGAAATTTAGTAGAGTTTGATTTAGACTAAATTCTATACACCATGAATGTATTGTATTTTCGGACGGATAGTCAATTCATTAGACATCGAGGTGAATCGATCGATGGTAATTTATTAACGGAGTGATAAGTCAGAGCCTGCCGTCGCTTGAGGTCCATCTGTCGAGCATGGCAAGGCACTCCTTGGGACGGTACTCGGGCGCTGTGTGGCCGCCGCCCTTGACGGTGGCGAAGGTGAGGTTGTATGCGTACTCGGTGGTGTACCCCGCGACCTGGCGGTTGGCGTACCATGGCCTCCATGGCGCCACCACTGGGTACCCGAGCGTCCTGATCCATGCCTGCGTGCCGACAAAGGTCATGTCCAGGTCGTGGTCGCCGTTGTAGACGAGGCCCCGGTAGCCTCGCCGCGTGAGGTTTGCGTGGTACGGTACGGTGCTGCGCACGTCGTGCCGGAAGTGCGTTAGCGTGGTGCACCGGCTCCAGGCGCCGACGGAGCCTGGCCTGATGCCCAGCGTCTCCCTCACCTCGGCGTCGTCCGCCCAGGTGTAGGAGAGCCTGTACCCGTTGTCCCGGCACTCCACGGGGAGCCGCAGCATGTCCTGCTCCTGCACCAGCATCCGGGCCGATCTTCTTGTTGCCGCGGAGAAGACGTCGATCGTCGGAGGCCGGAGCGCGAGCCCGCACTGGGGCTCCAGGATGTGCACCGGGTTGATGTCCTGGGTGACCTGGTCGATGTCCTGCAGCGCGTTGGCGCACTGCGCGTTCGTCTTGGGCGTGGTGACGAAGTCCCCGGCGCAGCTGCCCTGCGCCGCCTCGTAGAGCTCGTCGGAGATGAGCCCCATGCCGTGCATGAAGGGGACCTTGCCGCCGGTGTCGTACTGTCATCCGTGGCAGCGTTGCCCACCAGGTACCCCACAAGGTTCAGGCCCCCCTGGTCGGGCTGGTCGCGATCTCGAGCGCGGTGACCGGGACGGTGTAGCCGGAGTAGGAGTCGCCGCCGATGTAGAGCGGGTTGGAGGCGAACTCGGGGTGCTCGGCCATCCACCTCTGGAGGAACACCCGGAGCTGCGTTCCCGTGCCGGTGAGGCTGACGTCGAGCCCCTGCTCCTCCCGCGCGTAGGAGAAGCCCGTGCCCACGGGCGCGTCCAGGAAGATGACGTTGCTCACCCTGGTCCAGGAGTCCTCGAAGTAGACGAGGCGCGGGAAGGCCTGGCCGGGCTCGTACCCGGCGACGTCGAACTTGAGCGGGCCGATCTCGAAGAGGAGGCCGGAGAGGGCCGAGCAGCCGGGCCCGCCGGTGATCCAGAGGATGAGGGGGTCATCCCGCGGGCTGCGCTCCGACTGGATGAAGTAGTAAAAGAGCTCCGCGCCGTGCGCCTCGTCCACCTCCACGTACCCCGTCTCCAGGGAGAAGGGCAGCGGGCCGTCGAACCCCTTGACGTGCGTGATGGTGTTCCTTCTCACCCCTGCCGCCGCCGCCGCCACGCAGCGGTAGCAGCTGGCTGTGACTAGGACTGCGAGGAGCAGCAGCAACAGCCTGGCCATGCCCATCTCGATCGAAACAAATCAGTTACCTGCACTGGCGAGCGGCGCTAGTGCAGCGTGGAGGCAACTATATAGGTTGTAGCTGGTGGCGACGCAGTCCGGCCAGTTGCCGCCGGTACATGCATACCCAGGTACTATCCGAGCCTCCAAGCCAAGGTGTGATGACCAGGCTAGCTCTAGCAAAGCGATTGAGACCTTGATTTCATCGAGAGGTCTCCAGGGAGCACAAGGAAATGCGGTCACGGATCACGTAAGCTAGTCGGTCTGTTTTCGGAGAGTCCGATCGATACCGGCAGTGCACACGTAAGCTTGAACGACTGATGATAAGACGGCATATAGCAACGACGCAATTTCTATGCAGCTCCTAGGATACTACTACAATTCTTACCTTTTTTTTCTTCCATATGAAAAACGTTTTCTTTTTTCCTTTTCGCGCTCTTCACTTCGGTTTCCCCGCCAAAGTTCAATTAAGTTTGATCCCTCAAATCCCTATAGATGTTCTTCAGCCCTCAAGTATAAGAAGCTTAATCTCACATGCACATGGTAGCCAAGTCAAAAAAAAAATAGTCGAGAAACTCGGACAAATTAACGAGGTGAAAAAAAAAGAAATTTAGATGTTTTTCTTTATAAATAATCACCCAAGTAAAAAATAAAGCAGAAAAAACTGATTTAGTTTTTATAATTTTATAAATATGAAAATAAGAAACATATTCAGCATTAAATGTAAATTATAGAAATAAGATGTTCGATTTAGAGATTGATAAAAAATACACAAAGATCTAACAAGTTTCACAAGTTAAGAAAAATGAGGAAACATACCACAAAAGTTTTTCAATAATTTAAAGAATAAGTAAAATAAAATGTGGTAATGTACTTTTAAACAACTTCCATTAAGTTTCAAAACATTTGTGTGCATTGGGATTTTAAATTCATACGAGATCACTAGCGTTTCAAATATACTTTTAGTATTTTATAGACTTTTCTAGTTTCTTTTTGTTCATTTTTTCTTCCCGGCCAATCCATTGTAATCTACGTCAAACCACCGCTACCAGTCATAATGAAAAGCAAATTTATTTGGGTCCAATATGAAATCTAGATGGTTTCTATATTTCAGAAACAAGGATATCGTGATACGATTTTCAGATAGCAAACTTAGACATGGCTAAAAAGTAGAGGGACCTATCTTAATTAAGAAAACAGTTACTTATGAACTTTCCATGGTAAAATCATTAATATTTTTTCGGTTGACCAATCTAATTATCGAAAGATGTTATGTGTCTATGGTCAAATCTCTAGAAGTTTAACTTCGGAGTATTTCCATATCATCATGCATTAGATACGTAACCGGGGTATATATTGTTCTTGTTGTCTCTCAGTGATGTTTTTAATTTTTATGATGTTACTTCATAGTTCTTACTACAATGGGAAATCAGATAGGAAACTATTTGATTGGTTCCGTGAGGATAAGAGAATCGAGGGGGAAAACAAGTTGTATACGGCCGGCCGGATGGGCGATGAAAGTTGAAAACTAGGGCGATGAGTGGTGGATAGGATATGTATGGCCCGATCAATCAACGCATGCATAGAAGAGGCATGCATTTGTTTGGCTTTTCTGTCAATTTTTCTCCTTCCTAGTCTAGCCTCCTAGGTACGAGAAGCTGCCGGCCACCTAGGCACCGAAACGGCAAAATGTATGTTTGTCAGCTAGCAAGCTTAGCTTAGCTAGGGGCTCCGGTCGGTCCATGAACAGATTAGCGTTCCGTATGCGTCACTACCGCTGCCTCGTTTTAGTCTTGCCGAGGTAGGAAGACCTTTCGAGCTAAAAAAGTCCTGGGAGCAAATCATTTCTAGGATCTTGACAATGGACGTTTGATTGCTGCGCGGAACCTCCTCTCACTCTCTCACGCGATGTTTGATTATTACTACTCCTCATTGTTGTTTGTGGTTGATAACAACATACAATTTTGATTATAATTGACACTTATAATAGGGTTAATTTGATCTCTGAGTGTGTTCTCCACGTGAGAGCCTTCGTGGAAGCCGAGGAAGGACTCCCCTCCCTCGCGTCGTCTCTCCGGAGGCGACTCGGGGGCGAAACCCTAGCCCCCCTCGCCTCCCTCCTCTCCCCCTACCTACCTCGCCGCCACCGGAGGCGCTCCAGGGCAAAGCCCACGCGGCGTCTAGGAAGGTGGCGGCGGGGCCTTCGCCGCTCTACCTTGCGTGGAGGGCTTCGGAACGCCGGGGCGGCGGCCTCGGGCTTGAGGGACGGCGTCGACCCTGCGGCGGGTGACGGCCGTGGTTCGTGCTGCCTGCCTTCTCGGCCGCGTGGGCGGCGTGGGGGCGGAGGTCGGAGTGCGCGGCGCGTGGCCACGCCGCCGGTTCCTACGCCAGATCTGAAGAAGAAGCCTTCCCCTACTCGTTCCGCGCGTCCTCTCGCCAGATCCGGAGCTTCTGCGACGGATCCATCTGCGCGGGATGGTTGGTGCGGGCTGGTTCGGTGCTGGGGGAAACCCTTGGCCAGCGGTGGTGGCCACGTCGATGGCGACGCCGCGCGTGTCATTCTCCTTCTTGAAAGCTTCGTGGAGGTACCTGTACTATCCCCACCCCCTCCCTGCTTGGCGAAAGCCTTGTTTCCTGTTTGGCCGGCGGCGGCGTCTCGACGTCGCGTTCCTTCCTTGAGGCGCCGGCTTGGAAATTGCAGAGGAGGCGTTCGTGCGGAGCGTGTGTTGGGTAGGCCGTGGCGGCTTGCCTCTTCGACAGCGGCATCTCATCGTGGACGAGCTGGTGCCTTGGTTAGGTGCTCCTCGCTGCCCTGTCGCCCTGTTCGCCTGCGGGTCGACGCCCACGAGCCTGGGCGAGAGGGGAAAGGGTTCCCTCTGCGGCAACAGCGACGCCGGCCGATGAAAATCCAACCTTTGGTGGTCCGCTCACAGCGATGTTGTGGTTGTCCTCTCTCTCTGCCGTTTCTTCTCTGGTTCGCGCCTTCGTCCTTCAGCTTCGGTCGGTGTTGCGGTGCTCTTTGGTGGCGGTGGCCGTGCGATGAAGCTCCTGGAGCGCTCCTGTTCTCCTCCTATCCGGCACCCTAGCTCTAGCTCTCTCGGTCCCCGGTGTTCTCGGGTGAACTTTCTTCGCCCCCGACGGTGCGGCGCCTTCGAGCCTAGGCGAGGGACACGGGGTCCCTTCCGGCGGCGAAGACGGCGGACCTTGAGGCTAGGTGTGTTCTGGTGAATACGACGACGTCCTGCTCCTCGGCGCCTCTCCTCGACCTGATGCTTTCCTGGATCGTCCACAATGTTGGAGGCTTTGGAGGCTCAAGCTGTTTTTCTAGTTTATCTTATAATAGGGTTAATTTGATAGATGGCACTACAATTTCCGGCTATTTGAGAAACGCCACCATTATTTTCATCTTTTGAAAAACGCCATTGCAATTCTGGATACAATCCATAGATGCCATTATGCCCATTTAGACACACATACCGGCCAATATACTCATGTATTGATGTATTCCTGTAGTATATACGTATACATGGTGGGGACCACCTAAACCAAGCAAGGAACCATGCTATGAAATTGTGCGAGAGTAACATTGGATAACGCATGTAATAAAATTGTGCCATTATAATACTGGAGAAAATAACAAGAAATCTTTAAGCTACAGGTTCGACATCTAAATTACTACAGGTTCATACTTCGTACAGGAAGATATATAGCTCAACAATGGGAGACGCCAGAGAACCAAAACCGATGACAGGCAAATACACACGGTAAAGACTTTGCCGTGTGCATGAACCCGGCAAAGCCTTCCGGCACAGAACTGACCGGCAAAGCTTCTTTGCCATGAGTTTTCTTACGGGCGCACGACAAAGCCTTTGCCAATTACTTTTTCACCCGCTCGGTAAAAAAAAAAGAATAACCCGCTCGGTAAAAAAAAGTGAATAAATGGCCGCGAGATGTTAACGGTGGTTCTGACATGTGGGACCCACCGTCAGTCCTTCACCGTGCGTATTATTTTGGTGCATGGCAAAGAGTTAGGATCTTTGCCGTGTGTATTACTTAGACGCACGGTAAAGACACACATCTGGGTCCCTCGTCAGTTTTTTTGCCGTGTAGGTGCACGGCAAGAGCTGGGTCATTGTCATGTGTATTATTTGGGCACACGGCAAACAGTTAGGTCATTGCCATGTGTACTATTTAGGCATACGGCAAAGAGCTGCGTAGGATGCTGCCACGTGGGCTTTTTGCCGTGTGTTAGACATGGCAAAGACCTGACAGAATTATTAGTTCGGTTTATTTTTGCTGAAATCTCTTAGATTCTGACAATTCAAATAAATATATTGCATATATCACAAATATTGTCACATAAACCACAAGTTCATCCACAAGGCCATCACATATATCGCAAATATTATCACATAGAGCAAAAGGCTCATCCACAAGATACTCCCTCCCAGGTCGACGAGGAGAGCCACCAAGCGCCTACCAGGTTGCTGTCGTGCTGCAGTCACCGAGGAGAGCCGCTTTGCACAAGTCGACGAGGAGAGCTCCCGGCTGCACTCAACAAGAATATGAAAAAACTGGATTGTATGAAAACCACCATTGCTGGTTCAGTACATATACTGTTTGGTTCAGAAAAATGCTTGTCAAGTTCTTGTCAGTTTATGCATGGAGTAAAAACTGAATGATTAGGTTTAGCTTGACAAGAAATGTGCTTAACGAACTGTTGTGACACTTGCAGTATCTCAACATCAGCCGAACTACTGTATCTCTCTTAGGTGTAACCTGATTGTGTGTTCAGTCTAGTTCATGTACTGAAACCTGATGGTCAAGTTAAGTAATGGTCAAGTTAAGTAAGTTGTGTGGTACTGACGTACACATGTTACTCCTGAAGAGACCAACGCAGCCACCTATAAACCCCAAAAGATCAACTACTAGCAGTAGTTACAAAAGTAGTTTAGAATTAAGTTCAGAATTACCCCTAGCAGGAGTATATGGCATTCTATGGCATAGATAGTGGATATCATCAATGGTGCCCAAGTTCTTCAATTAACTTGTACTCCTACCAGGAGTATATGTATGGAGTAAATTCTTAATGAACCAAAAAGCAAAAATTCAGAGTACTCCTAAATTATTGGCGCGCGCTACGCGTCAGCCGGCTGTAGCTACAGCCGGTCTGCGCTCACGCGAGGGAAACGTCGCTTTCAGTTTTGGCGTGGGCTGGCGGGTCACACGCGACGAGATGTCGCTATCAAATGCTATAGGATCGTTTGCTCACCTGAGTGGTCCCAGTGAAGTTTCCTCTCATCTTTCACGCACGGAAAAGAACAGGATGTTAGGTGCTGTCATATTTCAACTTTTCCTCTCGTCACATTTGAATGGATTCCATGCATGCTAGTGTAGACATGGTGTGTAATGCTGGTATAATATTTTTTGTACAATTTAGTATAATTGTAAAATTAATGAAATAAATTTATGCGCCTAATATTTTTCAATGGTCATTGCTACGAAAAAAATCGTGAGTGTAACATATTTTATTCTGTGTAGGTAGCATTTTCAAAAAAATGTGACATCGTTTCAAACATTTTCTGTGGATATGTAAAAATTTGCAATGTGTAGCAAAAACAATAGTGTAGCATGTTGGACACATCTATATAGCAAAAATCAATAATGTATCCAACAAATCTTAATTCATTGTACCAAAGTGTCATTAGGGCGTGTCACTTGTGCTGCAAACAAAATCAACACATGCAACATGTTTTAACCACTCATCCAACATTTTAAAAACACGTATGTGACTTTGAAAAAAAAATTATGTAGCATACACGAAGAAACAATTGTAGCATTTTACTCGGACTTGCACAACAACAAAAATAGACGCATGTAGCAAATAGCAACAGCGTATGTAACATCAAGAAAATCCCCTTAAAGACTAACCTCCAAACTTGATCCTGGAGGCACCGCGGCAAACGATTCGAGCCCATTTGCAACACAACCGCCACGGTTGAAAAATGAGAGTCGTTTGTAGCAATTTGAAGTACTCCCTCAGATCCGATTTAAGTGACGTACGAAAAGAACCACTCACGTACAATTCTTAGGAGAACTAGCGACAAATATTTCGGATCGGAGGGAGGGAGTAACTTTTTTGCAACATAAGAAATTCCCAGAAAAAGTGACCTCCAGCGTCTCTCTCATGGCTCCAGAAAAATAATTGTGCACTGTGCAATAATGGCACTGTGTGAGCAAAGTCGTGTGCTACCCTGTGTGGACAGTGTAGTGCTACTGTGTGCACAGTGTTGTGCAGTACTAGTACTAGGCAAGCGGTGCTGCTAGGCTGTGTAGTACTAGGCAAGCGATGCCTAGTAGTATAGGTGGGACCCGCAGCGCAAAACGTTCTGCACAAAAATACTCCATAGGTCGCGACCCGCCCGGATAGGACGGAAAAAGCGTGCCCTCGCGACCTGCGCGTAAAAAGATGGAAAGGGTGAGCGGTCCGCGCGTCAGCACGAACCGGCTGTAGCAACAGCCGGCTGACAAACAGCGTTTTCCTAAATTATTTGCTCTTGTGAGTACAGTATTTTACAAGGGTGAAGCAGAAGCATATACTCCATGTAAGGGTAAGGGTGGGTATGTTCACAAATTATTTGATCAGTATCTTGTGACAAGGTAAGGATGGATATGTTCACGAATAATACAGGCTGACAAGCAAAAGTCTAGTACCTTAGAGGCTCAAGTGTGCTCTCGCCGACATATGCGACAGGCAGCAAAGTGCATGGCAGTACTGTACAGCATCAAACTGCATAACAGCAGCAAATGTTCTCTCTGCAATTTATCAGGAGTAACAAATTCATACAACTTGTACAGTACTGTCATCATAATTGGAGTATTGAAGATTCATTTTTTTACAGCTACAGATTGATGATGCTCAATAATTCCCAGAGATCAAGCATCATCTAGCAGAGGACACAAATAGGAGCTTTACATACTAGTATACTCGGGTTGAAATATAATTCGAAAACTAACCACAAGTCATGGTTCAGCTTTGAATCATGACAGGTGAAAATTCAGTGTTGGTGGCATGGCATCATCAGCTACGAGAAGTGCTTAGTATCTATCACTAGTGCTCTAGGCAGTTGCAAAATAAAGGATACGGGTCATCTCTTGTGTTGTGGCCTCAAGACACAAGATTTATACTCTTCCCTGCAGCCACGTATTCACAGCGTTATTCGCAAGAACATGTATAATGATAAAACACACATGGATGAGCATCTGCATTGACCAACTATGCATCGAAACCAGCACGGGGGTTGTAGAGTGAGATAACCTTGATGTTGTACTACACGGTGATGACGCAGGATGCCGGCAGCGTCTATTCCGACAATGGAGTGGTGCAGGTGTGGTGCAGACTGAACCAACAGCGGGAGCCCTTCTCTTCACCATTGAAGAATTAATAGGATTAAGCATCTATTGAGTCATTGCAAGCGGAGGACACAAACAAGAGCTTTACATACTAGTGTTGGTGTTGAAATATAACTCGAAATCTGATGAGAAAATATAACCACAACAACACGGTTTGAGTTCAGCCTTGTACTATGACTAGTAAAATTTCGTTGTTTTGGTGGCATGACAAGTAAAGGCAAGATTGTAAAGAGAAACACATGTGTGGAGCATGAGCTGAGCTTGTGAATCATACTCGGAGATCCCATGAAAGGCGGTAAAATTTAAGTATACAAACAAAACTCTATGTTATCAAATGTGATAATATGAGTGATTTACTTGATTATGGTAAAAAATGTGGTTCACCCGACAAAAACTTATCGTATTTGAGGCGATTTCAGACATGAACATTAACTTTTTTTTCTCCTGTAGAGATAGGCGCGGCAAAGCGCGCCTACCTCTTCTAGTGTTTTGTACTCCGTAGTACTTTTAAATTTTAAATTGGGTCTCTCTAGCTCCCAATCGACTGAGAACTACCATAGTTCTCAGTCAATCTTTTCTTCCACATCTCCGGCGACCACCTTAGTTCTCAGTCGATCTTTTCTTCCCCATCTCCGGCGACCACCTTCCATCTCCGGCGACCACCTCCCCCGCAGCCACCGCCGGCCTAACCACCGTCCACCCCGCCTGCGGCCGGCGCGCTGCAGCGACGCCTCGCCGCCCCGCCCTGCCCCGAGCTCCTCCTCCGTCGGTCTGCTGCTGCCCCGACCATCCTTCTAACCCCCCGCCCCTTCTTATCCGGCGCCAGTGAACCGCACCCCCCAAGTTAAGTTTGCTCCTCGCCTCCGCCGCGGCTGCGGCGGCTCCAGCTCAGCTTGCCGCCATGGACGTGAGGAAGAAGAAGACCTAGAAGTTTTGCACAAATCACGAGGAAGAAGATGAATGGTAGATGAGTCGATTGAGCTCTAAGCTATTTCTCAATCGATTGAGAATTAGCAAAACCGTTTTAAATTCCGTCACAAATTTCGGTATGTTCAGCCAAAGCATCGAAACCAACCGCGCCTGTTCCTCCACAGGTATCGGATCCGTATCAATCTTCTCCCTTCCTTCCCATATGTAGCCAGCCGCCGTGAGTCTGTGACGCGACGCGACTAGATCCCATCTGCATGGACTCCAGCAAGCGCCGCCGCATCGAGGTCATCGACCGGCTGAGCGACCTTCCGGACAGCCTCCTACATGACGTACAGGCCCGGACCCATTGTGGTGCTGACTGTGCCGGCCGCACAGGGCCCCAAGATTTAGGGGGCCCATTATTTGAATTTAAGTGCTCATATAATTAAAGACAATTGTAAATGAAAGCATGAAAGAAACACTGGTTGTACTGGTCAGGACGGAATATGCCCTGCATGAGGTATAAATTGTTCGAATCCCCGTGCCTCGTTTTTGTCCATGATTTTTTATTTTTGTCGAGTTTGGCCTACAGACTTCAGGTAAATGGTTCTGAATCCTCCTTGGCTCCTGGCCGCATAAAATTTTAGTCCGTTGTTTTAACTGCTGAAATAAAAAATGAGTTTAGCCTCACGTACAGACTTCGGGTAAAAGGTTTCAATCCACCTTAACGCATATAATTTTTGTCCCTTGTTTTAACCGCGAAAATAAAAAATTGAGGTTAGCCTCACGTATAGACTTCGGGTAAATGGTTTCAATCCTTCTTACCGTATTTTTGTCCATTGTTTCAACCGCAGAAAAAAATGAGTTTAGCGACACGTAGTCTTTTTCTCTAAGGGGAAATCGACGCACTAATCTTGCAGGCTAACGAATGATGCCTTGGAGCTACACCACATTGTGTGAAAACAGACGTATATATTATATATTTATTTAAATTAAATTTATCCAGCTTTACAAACATTATTGATATTTTTAAAGATGAACGAAATTAATAGTTAAGACCAGTTCGGAAAATCCGTAGGCTCTCATTTAGGAAGCTGGATGGCTGAAAAGAAGCGTTGAACGCCAGTTCATGTTCTGTCCTTCTCGACTAACTTTGCACTTGCGATCGGCTGACCACCTACCCCAACCCCGATCGGCACTTCGGTAGGGATTCGTTCCCAAATTTTGACAAAGAGAGAATATGGCTCATTTTATAGTTTGGCACAGGGCCCTGGATTTTACCGGCCCGGACGTACTCTCCCGCCTGGGGCTCCAGCAGGCTGTGCAAACGAGCGTCCTGTAGAGGCGGTGGAGGCACCTGTGGCGCGAAGTGCTCCGCGCCATCGTCGTCATCGACGAGCGCAAGTTCGCCGGCAACCAGTGGGAGCTTTTCGAGGACTTCGTGGACAAGTTATTGTTATCAATCCCGCCGGAGAAGAAGATCGATTTCTTCCATCTGAATCTGGTCAGCCGCAGGGGCACTTACGACACCCCTTCATTCGAAACCTCCGACAGGTGGATCCGCTGCGCCCTCTGACACTGCCCGACGGCCGTCCACATGCGCACCGCCCAGGAATCCACCATCTGGAAGCCGCACAGCTCCTACTTCTCCGCCCACCGGCTGCAGCCCGACCTGTCTGCCAGTGGCGCGTGCGCGGCCGGCTTCACTCGCCGCCTGACCACGCTGCGCCTCGTGGGAGTTGTCGTCTCGGCCACCTTCGCGGAGGACCTCGGCAAGTACTGCCCGGTGCTTCTGGACCTCCACGTCGAGAGGTGCAGGACCACCGTCTCCTCGCCCACGCTCACGAGTCTCGCCATTGTAGAGCCCCGGCGCCCCCTCACCTGCGCCCACCTCAGGATCGTGTGGCTCCTCGCCTGGCCCAGCTGCGCCTTGAGCTCGCCTATGATGGCAAGAACTGCCAGTGTATCGCCGCCGCATTGGCCACTAGGACGGAGCTGTCGCCGCTGATGACGTGGCTCGCGGACTCGCGGTCGTGGAGGTATCCATCCGGCTCACGGACACAAGCTACGACTGGCAGGCAAACGAGCCGGCGCGGAAAAAGCGTAAGACGGAGTTCTTGAAGTCCATGGGCCGCTTCCTGGCGCTCATTCCCAACGTCGTCAAACTCCAACTCTCTGGATTCACGGCGTTGGTACGCACGACACGCCATGATCCATGCATTTTCTCCATAAACTTTTATCCCTCAACATTGTTGTATATAAAACCATCAATATATCATGTGTACGTACATGTTTCAGGCATTGGTAGAAGAATCCCAAGAATTCCCAGTTCTCCATCGCTTGAAGACCTTGATTTTGGAAGGATGTGATCTTGGAGTGAAGTTTCAGGCGCTGACAGGCATCCTCCGAAACACGCCTGACCTGGAGAAGCTTGGGCTGCACCACTGCAGGGTACTGTATTTACGTGATTAACGCTCATGGCAGTTTCGGTCATTTCGTTTTGGTTTGCCTCTTAACTAATCTGACATGCACTGCCCCTTGTAAATGATCCACAGTTTCTATGTCCTTCGGTCAAGAAGAGGAGCAAGAGGGGACAACAACCTTCAGAAAGCCATATCTTGACTCCACCGCAGGAAGATGAGCCACGTCTTGCCAATGTTTTGTCAGAAATCTCGGAGAGCATGCAGCCAGAGCTATGGCGGAGGGTGAACATATCGAGTACAATTGTTTAGATCTAGTCTAATTACAAATCTGCTCTCAAGAAGCCTAATTCGCATGCTGCAATGCTAGATGAATTTATGCTTTAATGCAGAATGATACGTGGTTTGGTTCCTAGACCTGCAGGTGCAAATCTTGTGACTGGCAAATGGGTGTATCAGCATAAACTCAACCCTGATTGCTCTTTGGCGCGGTACAAGGCAAGATGGGTCGTTCGAGGATTTAGCCAGCAACCCAGTGTTGATTATGGAGACACATTTAGTCCGGTGGTCAAGCCAGCAACAATTCGTGTGGTGTTTAGCCTCGCTACCTCTTAAAATTGGCCTCTTCCTCCACGGTAATCTTGATGAAACCGTGTATTGTCAGCAACCATCTGGTTGTGTGGATTCTTCTCTTCCGAACCATGTTTGTCGTCTTAAAAAATCGCTTTATGGGCTTAAACAAGCACCTCGGCAATGGTTCCAAAGATGTCAGAATTGTATTCTGTCCATTGGCTTTGTTGCTTCCAAATGTGACTCTTCACTGTTCATTTTCAACAAAGGTGCTTCCGTTGCCTATTTGCTTCCTTACGTTGACGATATCATCCTCACCGCAAACACCACACAGCTTCTTCACTCTATTATATAATCTCTCAAGCGAGAATTCTCTATGAGTGATCTCAGAGACATCCATCACTTCCTTGGCATAAATGTTCACCGCGCCAATTCTAGTTTGTTTATATCCCAGCAGCAATATGATCCTGAAATCCTTCAGAAGGCTCACATGACTCACTGCAATCCAATCTCCACACCCATAGACACCACCAATAAGCTTTCAGCTAGCGATGGCTCTCTTTTTGCAAACCCTGCTCTTTACCGCAGCATAGCCGGCGCCCTGCAATCTCTTTCATATGCAGTACAGCAAGTCTGTCTCTTTATGCACGCACCGCGTGATTAACATTATCAGCTCATCAAACGAATCCTTCGGTATCTGAAGGGCACCTCCCACTTTGGTTTGCAACTTCATCGCAACTCCACCAGTGATCTCATTGCTTATTCTGACACTGACTGGGTCGGCAGCCTTGACACACGGAGATCCACGTCAGGCTTATGTGTTTTCCTCAGCTCGAACTTAATTTAATTTCATGGTCGTCAAAGAGTCAACACATTGTTTCTCGCTCGAGTGCCGAAGCAGAATATCGTGTTGTTGCCTGTGTTGCAGAGTCATGCTGGCTTCGTCAGATTCTTGCCGAGCTTCATCCTCCCC
The DNA here is from genome assembly GCA_947311845.1 of Poa pratensis. Taxonomy (NCBI): domain Eukaryota; kingdom Viridiplantae; phylum Streptophyta; class Magnoliopsida; order Poales; family Poaceae; genus Poa; species Poa pratensis. The sequence continues at coordinate 18,009,059 of CAMZMU010000120.1, forward strand.
CTCCTCAAGCCACGGTTGTTTTCGGTGATAACATCAGTGCGGTTTACTTGTCATCCAACCCGGTTCAGCTCCAACGCATGAATCATGTCGAGATTGATCTCCATTTTGTGCGTGATCGAGTGACTCTTGGAGAGGTTAAAGTGCTGCATGTTCCAACTACACGTCTCAGTTTGCTGACGTTTTCACAAAAGAATTGTCGAGTTCAGTTTTTGCAGAGTTTCAGACTAGGCTCATTATACCATTGTAATACTTGTAACTAACTGATCCTTGTCCTTAGCAGTAGCTAGCTATCCGGGCTGCATGCACCTACGCGTGCCTCTGCACGACCTGCACACGATCTACACGATCGTCTCATCCTAACCTCGGCAATGCAATACAATAGTTGAGCCACAATATTCAGCTTCTTGATCCTTCATTGGAACCTTGGGGAAAACTCGGAAGTTCGCCAGCACCAATAGTTTCGTACCCTCGTCGGCCAATATTCTGGCTTTTCCACTGCCAAAATTGGATGACGTGGAATAAGTCTGGAACCTCCAGGCTCATTCTAGGGTACCTGAATTTCATGGCTCCTCTAGCTAAAGTTTCAGGTCGTGTAGTAGCAACACTGGATAGTCCGGAGTACAACCTGGAGCTTTCATGACTCCTCCGGGCACATGACCAGAATACCAGCAACTATTCTAGTGGTATCTTTTGGTGGAGACTCGTGAGGCATTTGAATTCATTTAATGTGTGTTTAGGCATTGATCCCCATTCCTACTCATTGATCCAACCTCTCTTAATAGTAAAACTTCCCTATGACCCAAACATAGAGAAACCATGCATATATTTAAGCACATCGTCTTCTGCTTCACTTTTTGCATCGGGGTCTTCTACTAACTTTCATGGGACAAAAAGTCCAAATAACTCATGAATGCAATTGGTCCATCACTTGTCACCGACACCAAAACCCACTTAGGGGTAAACATGTCCTTTCAAAAACCCTTTTATAGAGGAACTCGGCCAAAAGTAAAATCCTTTTCCTGAGATTGATCAACCCTTTTATAGCTAGCTCCTAATCTAACTTTAATACTAAACCCTTTTCCTGAGATTGATTAACCCGAGTATTGAACTTCATGAGAAGTGGCTAGACTTTGCATAACGTATCTAATTAATTCTGCGAAGGACGATTGGGGGTCTAGTTCATAAGGTAGGTTAGTCTCTTAGTTAGGACCTTGGGAAATATCTTAAAGCTATAAGTTATTGCCCTAAATTTTCATGAATTACATCGGCCTCCTCTGGGGCTAGAGAAATAATGGAAAAGTCTAGTCTAGTTAAATACCTTTGAAGTTACCGTAATGATAAATCTTCAAAAATGGCTAGCAAATCATATCCCAAGAATGTCGAATGGAAAGAAAGGTGTCGTAAAATGAGTGTCCAACTTGCCATTGTCTTAGTTGGATACTGTCCACTCGGAGAGAAGAAACCAATATTAAGAGTAAAATCATCCATACCATCAAAATAACAGAGGTTATTATTATAGTGTTGGATCCAGCAACAACGATGCCCGTGATTCATCTCCTTTCTCAAGGCTTTCTAGAGTACCATGATGCATCAGGTGACCTCGAACTCATCTAGGGTTAAGTGAATAATAAATTGATTAACCACTTCTACATTAAGCACTTACCGATGCAAAGGTTGCTTGGCAAAGACTCTACGGTCGAGATCTGCCGGCCACAGGTAAAACCAGGGGCGTAGCCAGGCCCCAGGCTACCCTGGCCATGGCCTGGGGCGTGTGAGCTAGCTTCTTCGTTGATTTAGCTACAGTACCTACTGTTTTGCACTGTTCACTACTGTTGCATGAGGTTGGCCCGGGACGTTAGCTTATCCTGGCTACGGCACTGGGTAAAACCCCAATACGCAAGGGACAGGAAGACCGTTCTGTCGACGCCCTGCGCCGTTCCAAGACATGCCCCGTGCTCCCGAGATCGACGCACAGGCGACGACACCAGGGCAGGCACATGGAGAGATTCGGCTCCATGCCAAACCCCAGGTTTATGGTTTCTCATCGCCACCACATGGCCACGCCGCCCGTTTGGCAGCTAGTAGCTGAGAAAGATCTGTGTTGTGTTGCTTATTAAGGACAAAAAACATGGCTTAATTAATCTTGGAATCAACCTAGCACGAGGCTAGGCTAGGTACACGGTATTTGGCATCCAATTTCCATTTCAGTATGTTTTATAATAAGCTAGATCAGGAAGAAGCATAGGATTCTTCAGCCAATGCTCAAGGAGACCAGGGGCAGGCAGGGGCCCAACCAGGAGACGGATGGATCCTGGAGTTAGGAATGGCATGATCCATTCATTGCAAGGGGGCAGCATGGCTACAAGGGTTTAAGACCTTGCCAGATCCAGAGTTCCAACCTGGAGTACAATTTTCTACTAATACTAGTACTACTACTGAACTAGGGGGTTACTACCTAACAAGTAACCTTAAGTTAGGGCAACACTGAGGTGGTGTCGTTCCCAGCAGCTAAACTTCAGTCCTAACACCGACTTAAACTCTACCTGAGCTGAGCTACGAGATCGTCGCGCATTAGCGTTTACAAAAATGGCGACCGTAAATAACCGTGCATGCTACGTCTCCTTGAAGCTCTTGGTGAGCCAGATGGCGGTCTCCCGGGGTGACGCCTTCTCGGGGCCGAAGGGCTTCAGCAGGATGCCCAGCTCGTCGTACCGCTCCTGCTGCAGCAGCTGCGCGCTGAACTCCAGGAGCCCCTCCAGGGCCTCCGCGCGCTGCTGGAATGACGTCGTGTCGAACCGCTGCAGCCTTGAGTCGTTGGAGCCGCGGCTCGAGGCCGCCGTCGCGTTGCGGCCCGACGAGTCGCTGCCATTGTCACCGTTGTCCGTGCGCAGCACCTGGATCGTGCACTTGTCCTTGGTGATGGACCGGTTCACGGAGGGAGGGGTGGAGCACGAGCCGTGGGCCGACGAGAGCTTGTGGATCGGGTGGAAGGGGTCCTCCGAGGAAGCCAACGGGAACTCGGCGATCCTGTCGATGTGAGGCGCGTTCACCGAAACGTTGGGAGAGCCTAGCTGGTCCAGAATGCTGACGGTGCGCTTGATTGGTGTTGTTTCATATGTCGACAGCGGGAGGGATACTCTCCGAGCTGGAGCGCTTTTGCTTAGAGATGTTATTGAGGGCAGCTGCAAACAAGAAATTTGGATGCTCAGTAAGTATCGGACCATTTGTTTGGCACTTCAGAAACAAATGGATAAGCAAGCCATCAGTATTCAAGAGCATAAAGAACATGGCTAAATGTGAAAATACCTCAGTACGGCTAGTTCTGGTATAAGATGATTTTGGAGTTTCAAACCGGTTTCTGCCTGTGAATGTCTTGGCTGGAGTACTCTTAGGAGTCCTTAGGATACTTGAGGTCTTTGTTATCATGGCTTTACTAGTAACCTCGTCCTCCGCCTGACTGCTGTCAATGGATAACTCTCTGACACTCTGAGTAGTTGTATATTCTTTGATGCTCCGTATAGAGCTGACAGAATTCCGCTCAGGAGATGGTTTGCTAAATGTTACAGTCCTCTGACTCCCCAAAGAGTTTCTCCTGACTATTCTTCTGCGTGCAGAATCAGCGACATCATCAGGATATGTCATCTTCTTAACTTTGTCAGTCAGACAGTCATGGATAGGAAGTATATTGCGAGTTGGACTAGATTTCAGTTGGACTTGAAACACATAAGGCTGAAGTTGTGGATGTTTGAGCAGTTCTGCAGCCTGTACAGGTCATTTAGTGGATATTTTATTTACTATCATCAGAGAACAAATTTGCATGAAAACAAATAATAGGTTAGGAAAGACTCTAAAAGAGTATCGAGGAATTACGCTTGGTCTGTGCTCTGGACTTTTCCGAAGCATGCTCTTAATAAGTCCTCGGCTGCATTAAGGAATTAAGACTTTCAGAAGCATGCTCCATTCAGGTAAGATGACGGGCAAAATGGAGTGAGAAACAAAAATAACTAGCTAACAAACTTACAAGGGACCAGAATATTTTGTGGGCAATGGTGATACTATTGACTTCGTGATCTTGTTAATCAGAGCTTGCATGTCCTGCAACAAAATAATGAAACCAGGCCCTCATTAGTTTCTTGAGTCTTACATGATTATTAGGACAGAGTAGTTGTATAAATATATAATCAAATAGAGTTGAGCATATATGCAATACTATGGGTGTCTAGTGCTAAGTGTTTCTATCCAGGTTTACTAGCGCATTAGTAGGACATAAGCATCCAAGACATGCCAAATAAATATAACTTAAAAGCAGAAAGTGTTCACTAGGTAAACATAACGTTATTTTGTAGTTTTCATCATCAAGCTGCAACAATGTATAAACCATTTACATCTATGGGCATAATAAAGAAGGCAGGGTAGAGACTTACAAAAGCTCTAAATGCAGGCCTGAGAGCAGTCATTTCGTATATACAACAACCTGCAACAAAAGAAATATAAGTAGTGAATCACAAGTTTCCTATCTAGGTTTAGGAGAAGTGTTTTGGCACATATACCTAGAGACCAAATATCGGACTTGCTACCATAGGGTATATCAGCAAGAAGTTCTGGGCACATATAACTTGGTGTTCCTACCACCTGGGTTGGGGGCAATATAGTACTAAGAACACAATCGGATATGTACAAGAAAGATAACAGATTATTTAATTACTTACGGAAGACGCCAGATCATCAGAAGTCAATATTTTTGCAAGCCCAAAGTCACCTGCATCATTAGATTTGTAATTACATCATTACCAGGATTGGAGAACGAATACATAAAGTGCTGCACTTTTCCTGGGACTAAGCTACATACCGAGTCTTATAGTTTGGTCTCTGGCAATAAAAATATTGGAGCACTGAAACAAATTAGCAGCTTCAGTATACATTATTACCACACCTTTGAAAGACAACTACCATTATATGTTCCAAATGAAGCACTGTTACTGACCTTCACATCTCGGTGAAGAATGTGATTTGCATGCAAGTAGTCTAGAGCCATAAGGAGCTGCACAAGCCACTTGCAAAGCTTCTGCAAAATCAGAAAACAGATGACGGAGCGTTCCTCAGCAGAACAAGCTAAGAAAGCCAAAATGAAAGCAAGACACGAACCGCACCTCCTCAGAGAAATAGGTACCATTAGCTCTTTTAATAGCGTCAGACCTGGAACAATACACGTTCTGTTAACTACAGGGACTTAAGTTGTGAAGTAACTACTTAAAGGACACCACGGCATACTTACATGTCTCCTCCCTGACAGTAACCTATAACAATGCAGACATAGCAACCCTGAAAGTTTAAACGCACAGAATGAGCAGAATGCTTATCAAGTAAATCTGAAGCGACTTCATCTTCCAACTTGTCGATTTACTCTTTTCCTGTAACTTTTACCTACCTTTTCTACCCATGAATCTTTGTACTCCACGATGAACGGATTTCTCACTGTCGCAATAAGCTGCATCTGCATTCGGCGCGACTCAGTACAAGGACAGCACAGCACAAGACAATAATATATCTTGCAGGTTTAGAGATTGAGATCAGTTCATCACTAGCCAAACTAAACTCAATAGCATACCATGAGCGCAGTTATTTTGTACCAATTCTTGGCCACATCTAGTCTTTGTACAAAGAATGACAGCAATAGGGTGGTGTTTATAAACAAAAATGTTTTTTCTCCTTGGAATCATAGCTAGGTAACAAACGATGAGGAATGGAGCTTATATCAAGATGAAGCAGAAGAGGATTTACCTCCTGGTGTGCAGACCGGCGAGTGCGGTCGGTTTGCCGCGCAAGCCGGATTTTCTTCAGCACATACCTGCACGAGACAGAGAGCTCCATAGCATCAACATGACTGAAACAAAACTGGTCCCAGAAAGTAAGTTAAGAAAGGGGCATTGTTAGTAAGCCTCACTTCTTCTTCTCCACCTTGTGCCTCACCAACAGAGCAGAGCCGAATGCTCCTTTCCCAATCTGCTCCAGCACCTCATACTGATCCATCCTTGTGGAGTGTGCAGCTCAACACACAGCAAGGTATGCTCCTTCTTTAACTATCCTGGGGGGTAAAAAAGAAAGAAAGAAAAAAGTCAGTACTTGTGCAAGCTATGGTGAAGAAGGTGGAACATCAAGTGCATTTAAGCGCCCAAGAACTCCATTTTGTGGTTCAAGAGAGTGAAAAAAGCTCACATGAAAACGAAGCAAAATGGAAGGCCAAAGTCGCCAACACTCCCAAGACGAAAAGTGGACTCGCATGAAAACATGAAAACATAAGAAAAGATAAGTGATCCGAAATTACGGACGCAGAAGAAAGAAAAGGGAAGCACTGGGTGACAAAACCTGCCGACAGCTCCTCCTAAACTGTACTGAAAGAAAAAGAAGATGAAATAAAGGAGGAGACGGTGGAGCTCCGGGGCCGCAAAATGTCACGTCTCCAGGAGCAAATCAGTATTCAAGATGAGGGGAGAGAGAAAAAAGGGATCAGCCCCCAGCAAGTCCAAGCGCTACCAACCCCGATTCAAACCATTCCAATGATTATTTTCAAACCGAATCCCAAATGCCTGCTCCATCCGCGAGCACATTCGGCGAGAGCGAAATGATCCCCAAATGGCGGCGCGCAGGGCCCTCGATCCAATCCAAGGAACCGAGAACCCAATCTGGCTTTAAAAGAAAGTAGAGGAAAACAAAGAAAGAGCAGTCCAATCTAGTCCGAGCTCTGGAGCCTGAAATGCCAGCTCCAAGGCCACCGGAAGGGAAGGAGCAGAGGCGCGGTGGACTTACCGGGTCACGCGCGCAGATCTCGCCGCATTTGATCGGAGACGGAGAGGGTTCGAGCTTCGGGCTGAAGAGGCGGCGGCGGCGTGGAGAGGGAGTGGGAGAGAGAAAGATGGGGTTTTGGGTGGGGTTCAAAACTCGGCGAGAGGCCCGCCTGCTGCTTTCCGAATCCCCACAGAGCTTATATAGCGCAAAAGGTAAAGTGGAGGAGGAGAGCTGGAGGAGAAGGCTCTTCCCCGAGGAGAGAGAAAAGGAGCGAGGCTAGAGAGAGAGGGGAGCAGGGCAGGAGAAGGCGATGGCAGTGGAGAAGAAGTGTGATGACTGATGAGAGAGAGGGAGGGATGGTGTGGTCAACTTGGTGTGTTTATCTTACTTTGAAGGGTTATTATTTTATTTCTTGGATTGCATCCATGATATGATGAGAACAAAAAGGAGTCATTAGTGTGATTGCATATACTAATGGGCTCATGGCATATATTCTACTGGTAAAATGAGTGTCGTGTCAATTTCAATCCTATAGGATTTCGGAGAGAGTACGGGCTCCAGCTAGCTCTTTATTTGAAAATTTTAAAAACAGCATTTTAAAGTTTCCACAAAATCGTAAACATAGACAATCTTATATTCTACCGACGTGTGAAATCCCAACTCGAAACATCTTGTAGCAAAATTTCAAACATCCAAAATTTGTCAGACTTTGTCGTTTTTCTGTAGCCTGGAATATGACTTATTTTTGAGTTGGGATTGTGCTCGTTTGTAGAATGCATCATTGTCTATGGGAACGAATTTTCTTCGAGTTTTTTCAAAATTGGAAATATTGATTCCAAAATATTCAGAAAAAAGGCCTCGTGAAGCTTAGGCTCCATTTGTGGTTTCCGTAGGATTTGGGTATATTTGATTGAGTAACAGAAAATTAAATAGATATTTGTAAGAGGTTCGAGTGGATGCTATTTTTTACAAAATATAGTACAAAGTAATCCTAGGAGGAAATCATATATGATTCGAGCCTACAAATCAAATGACTCGTATAGGAAAACTATAAGTTTTTAATTCTCCATAATACTTATGAAATCCTTTGGATCATAGAGACCCTCAAAGTCCTCCTTAGACGCGTTTTATGGGGTGTAAACTGTGTTGTGTTGTGATTATTTTATATCCGTTGTGGAAAATAACCACAAAATATGGTAAAGGTGAGTCAAACACAACCTCTAAATTAGCAAAAGATATGATTGGATAATTTGCGTTGTGACAATGCACTGTAGTACCAATCATATCCTTAACAATGTATTTCTTGAGTTTTTCTCCAGGGCACAACTTTAGTGCTAGTATTTAACACATAACACCAGGGTCGTCCCTGCGGCGGGCAAGAAGGGCGATGGCCATGGGCCCAGATGAGTGAGGGCCCCAACCCAGGAATTCTCTAAGTACTGAGGGCAACCGAGGTGAAAAAAGGGCCCCGTCTATTCACTTGCCACAGGGTTCCAATAACATCAAGACTAGCCCTGCATAACACCAATAGAACAGTTTCTCGCTGACAGGGCACCTCCAACCGAGACCCGCATACGGAAATCAAAAGCGGACCGATTCGAACCGTTTGGGGTGGACCGCGGACAGAATTTGGGCCTCTGTCCGTTTGGGTGGGGGTGCCCCCAACGGCCCAGCGCAAAACAAATAAGCACAAAAAAAAAGACAAAAAATAATAATATTACACATATTTAGGTTCGAAGGCCCCACGGGCCATTGACACAAACTAAAAAAGGAGCCTAGCTACAGGCTCCGCCGGTGGGGAATGGGCGGCGCCGGCGCCGTCGTAGGGGAAAATGGGCGGCGCGGGCTGGCCCCTTGGCGTCACGGCTTGACGGCGGCCTCCTAGCATCCTCATCGTCGGAGAGGATGATGTAGGGCGGCGGCGCGTATAGCCACGACGGTGGCGCCACGAGAGGAGGCGTGCCCGGCGCCTCGGGATCCTGCGGCAACGCCGGTGGCGGCGCGTACGCCTGGCCCTCCCCGTGTTGTGGCCACGGTGACCACGGCACCTGCCACCGTGCGCGCTCGGCGGCCGCGGCCTCCTCCTCCAGGCGGGCACGTTCCGCCGCCTCCTCCACCGACGCGTGGAGCGCGGGCGCAATGTCTGGCCATTGCGCCAGCTCCTCGATGTTGCAGGCGTCGATGGCCGCCTGGAGCTCGGCGTCCTCGTCGACGGGCGGCTCAGGGGCCGCGCCTCTGTACGCCGCCCAGTTGGGCGACGCGGCTTCCTCCTCCATCTTCACGGGGCCGAGGTCGTCGTCGACGGCGCCGTCCTCCCAGTCGAGGTTCGAGTCCTCGTCTGGCTCGAGGCCGACGAGGGCGGGGTCCTCATCCTCCAGGCGCCCCTGGTAAGCCTCCGACGCCACCGCCGCGAAGGCCACCCGCCGCCGCGCGTCGTGCTCCAGCTCGAACCACCGGTCCCAGAGCCGGGAGTTGAGGGCGTACGCGGGTCGTGGACCAGGTCCTCTGGCAGGAGCGACCGCCGACGCAAGATCTCCTCCGTGCGCGCCCTGCCGGAGCGCGGAATGGGCGGCATGGGATGCGTCGCCGGTTGAGGTGCCACCCGCCCGGGAGGTGCATGTCGCTCCACGGCAGTGGTGCCGACACCTCCCAGTAGATCTGGGCCACGTCGGGCGCGCTGGGCCAGGCGGCGCGCGTTGCGTCGGCGCGGGCAGCCATATCGGATGCGGCCGCGCGGGAGGCGGCGGTGGGAGCGCAGGAGGCGGGACCGCGGGAGCTCGACGCCTCGTGGTTGTTCCGGCCACCCTTCCACCACGAGGGCTTCTTCATCGTTGAAAGTGCATGGTGTCCCCATGTATGGTTTTGGTAATTAATGACAATCCTTATGGACTAATGTTTGTGTTGAGTTATTCTTGTAGCTTTGTCCATTGGCATCGCTTGAACTCCATGTGTTGGATTCAAGGTTGTATGCCATCAAGATCATTGATTATAATGGACATATTTGATATGATCAAGAAGAAGAAAAGATACAAGGTTGATCAAGACTAAGTGCAAAGAGTGGATTCAAGTTGATCAACACACAAAGCTAAATGATATACCATGTGGGATCATGTGATCCAATGGTATGGTAAGAAATTGTCCATATAGCTTTGTGAACTAACCCATTATGTGTGTGTGGCATTCCTTTGTTGGGGTTAGGTATCTCTCCATGGGCTTGCATCAAAAGGAAGATTTCTTATAGCTCATGGAGGATGACGTCAAGTGGTGATCGTCATCAAGGTTGAGATGTGCAAGTTCAAGATGGGCATCTAGAAGATTTCATGCTTGAAGCTTGCAACCCATTTGGAGATAATGGTCAAGTGAAGATGTTCCTAAGAGAGGCACTCCCATCTTGGTGTATGGGGGAGCGATTTGTGAGTCTTCACCAAGCAAAGCGCAATCAAGAAAGGTGGTCCACTTGAAGAGGACAAGATCGTCATCATCTAGCTCAAGTGGAATGCGCAAGGCAAAGGTACGTTCTTGATAGGGTTTCTATTTTACCGGTCTCATGGTGTTAGCGGGAGACCGGGTTATAGGATAGATACCGTACTATCAAGAGGGGCTCTCAATTGAGTAACTTGATCGCATCTTTGTGGAGAGCTCAAACCTTTGCATACTTGGCATATTATGTTTCTTGGTTCTTACTTGGCTTTTCTCCTTGTTGGGTTTTGGTGATTGTTGTGATCTTCATGACAAGCCCAAGTTCACCGAAAACGGATTTCGTATGGAAAACTTGTTGCGTTTTCGGTTTTACCGGTTATTCCCTTTTAGAGAGGTTTTACCTTTCCTCATTTGGTCTTATCCTCCTTTGTTGGACTATGATGTTTCTCTGCATGATCTTATTGTGCTCTTCGTTACGATTCCAACGAGCCCAAGATCATCGAAAACGGAGTCCGGATGAAAAAGATATTGCAGTTTTCATATCTCTGTTTCTGTCAACCGGAATATCCGGGGCGGAATATCCGGGGTCTGGGGCCGGATATTCCGGCCCTAAAATGGGTTTTTACCTCGTTTCGAGCCCCGGGTGCGTGCCTCTGGTAAAACCGGACATTTGGGCCAGACATTTGGGCTTCTAGGCCGGATATTCCGGTGGGGCGGATATTCCGGCCCCAACTTGGACCGGAATATCCGGTCCCCTGTTTCTGCAACGGCTCTTTTTCTGGGAGGGGTATAAAAACCCCTCCTCCTTCCTCCAGCTCCTTAGCACTGTCCAGCACGATTTGATTTCTCTCTCCTTCATTGTTGCAAGCTCAAAAACAACAAGATCTCCCAATCCCTCCACCCAAACTCGTTGATCTTTGGAGGATTGAAGGAGAATACCTAGATCTACATTTCCACCAAGCCGTTTCTCCTCTAAGTGAGTGGAACCCTTTCGATCTAGTTCTTGAAGTTCTATTTGTTGTGTTCTTCTTTGTTCTTCCTCTCTTCTCCCCCCACAAGCATTAGTTGCTTTTGGTGGGATTTGGGAGTGAAGGACTTGAGCACTTCTTGTGTTCTTGCCTTTGCTTTTGTGCATAGGTTTGCCTTTGCTTTTGTGCATAGGTTTGCTCTCTCCACGAGGATTCGTGGAAGTGAAGATTGTGAGCTTATTACTCTTGGGTCGTTGGACCCTAGACGGTGTTATTGTGACCTTTTGTGGTCAAGTCCTTTTGTGGCTAGTTGGGACCTTTTGTGGTCCACTTGGGAGCTCCCAATCCTTTTGTGGGTTGTGCCTCAAGATTGTTGTAAGGGACTCGATTTCCGCCCAAAAGGAAATCAATAGTGGAAGGTGAACCGAGCTTTTGTGCGAGGTTCATCGGAGAATAAGGTGAGGCCTTTTGTGGCATCTTGAGTTTGATACTCACACCCCTCCAACGAGACGTACTCCCCTAAAAAGGAGGAACTCGGGAATACATCGTCGTCTCCGCGTGCCTCGGTTAATTCTATACCCGAGCTCTTTACTTATGCACTTTACATTGTGATAGCCTTCGAGCTTGAAGTATTATATCTTGCTATCACCTTGTTACTTGTCTTGCTTAGCATAAGTTGTTGGTGCACATAGGTGAACCTAGTTTATTTAGGTTGTGTGCTTGATAATTTAAACACCTAGTTTTATTCCGCATTTATCAAGTCTAAACCGGAAAAGTTTTAAACGCCTATTCACCCCCCCCTCTAGGCGACATCCTTGTCCTTTCAATCGTGGCCGGCGACGAGCTCGAGCTAGGGTTTGGCTAGGGTTTCGAGCGGGAGGGAGTGGACTGGCGTGTGGACTGGAGTGGATGGGGACGGCACTGGCCACCGGTCCCCATTTAAGAAGGACCCAGCGAGGTAGCCGAAGCGGCCACTCTCGCTGGCAGGTGGGCCAGGGAGGACACGCGCCGTGTCCGCGCCTCCCCCAAACCTCGCTCAAATTTGGGCCGAGTTTGGTCTAGAACAAGTGTCCGCGCGGACACTTGTCTGCTTGCGCTGTCCCGTTGGAGGCCCTCCTTTGTCCGTCCGGACAAAATCGGACACAGCTGGTCTGTTTGCGGGCCTCGGTTGGAGGTGCCCTAAATCTTATAAGTTGAACCCAAGTAGAGAATAATTAATTACGCACATTAATTTTCGTAAATTGACACTCAATAAATAGAGAAGCATCAACTCGAATCGGTATAATTTGAACCATGGTTTTAAAGGCGTCCGCCTAGGCGTCAAGGCGCCCCCCCCCCCCCCCCCCCCCCCCCCCCCCCCCTCCGCCTTGGAAAAACGACCGCCTTAGGCGCCTAAAGCGTCCGCCTAGGCGTCGCCTAGGCGCCAAGGCCTTAGGACGCCTTAACGCATTAAAAACCATGATTTGAACGCATGAACAAAAGGCATCATTATACTATCTTATTTCGCCTACACCCACTCCTAATTTGTTGCATATGATATATAGAAGATATGCCAGAAAATCTAAAACTCCTTTTTTAAGGGCAATAGAGTGCGTAGGGCTGGGGGCTGGGGCTCACACTACGTAGGAAATCAATATTTCTTGCACATGCAGCCAATGCTAACACAACTTGCAGTATTATACAATTTACCCATAACTACTGCAGCATATTTTTTTAATGAAAAACACAACTATAAAATTTCATCTTATATGCAGGGACACTCCCCCACCGAAAGTCAGAACAATTTCGTTTGATTCCGTAACTTCATAGGAATTCAAACTGGCCCAAAATTAGAAGACAAACATAATGTGCGTAATGACCACTCCGTTTCTATACATAAGTCACCCAAGCATTTCACTATTTAAATATGACCAATAATTGGACTACGTGAGTGATGTGACAAAAAGGTAGTGAGAGGATTTCTTGGTTCCAAAACGATTTAATAGATCTGAGGGGGTAAAAAAGGGGATTTTGAAGGGGATTTAAAGAAATGCAATCCGTAAGAAATCCTGTGAAATCCTTATGGTCCAAAGAGAATCAGAGACATTCTTCCCTTACCTTTTCCTTTTCGCAGTCTTGTTCTCCTTCTACATATGCTTTTGGTCGCGTGGCATCTGCGCATGTATCACCTTCTTTTGATGCATCATCTAGTGCTGCTCCGTAAAGCATTCACATTTGTTAGATCATAAGACTCCCTCTTCCCTCTGTTCCATAATATAACATGTTTTAGACATTCTAATGCTGACCAAATACGGAACAAAATAAGTGAAATGTCCACTAAAATACGTCTAGATCCGTACGAATCAGAAAAATGTTCAAAAAATAAAAAAAGGCTTATATTATATTTACAAACGGAGGGAGTATTTAGCCAATCGCAATTTCCTTTTTCTTTCCTTAATTGGCTTCTCGGTCAGTTGCTCTCAGAGCTAACTACTAAAGTACCTTACCTGCATTACTCCCACGAAGAAAGATAGACAGGAGGAAGAAAGTGGTACATGCACTACGGCTTGCAATCACGGGTTAAGTCGCCATCATCCCATAACCAAACAAGCGCCGAAATGGTTACTTATCTCCGTTCCGTTAGGTGCGGCTTTTCTTTTCTCCTCGCACGCATGCAAGTACCACCTGTCCATGCATCCAAACTCCCTTTTTTCATGTTCGTGCAAGCTAGGGAACAAACGATATTCCTCAAGGATTTATGTAAACATGGCATATGTGTTGGGAAAGGCCACCTTGATTTTATTCGTTTTGAGTTCGAGATGCTGATCTCTGTTGTCTGCATTCATGCAGCTATTAATTCTATCTTTTTTTCGAAGAAATGTGACGATTATGTTAGGACAACTAGCTGCTTCTGAGAAAGGAAGGACTTTACTGGCTTCATCAAATATATTATTTTTGAGAAAACACAGATTTAGTACATGAACCTATCGAGAATGTGCGGTTTATTCACGAGTTGAGAACAAAAGCGGGTCACAAAGTTGCCACGCGCGACCGATTTGGTCACCCCATGACGGCGGCCGTGAGTTTGCATACGTAGCACACTTTTTTGCAAATCGTCTCTCAAATTTAATTTATTCTAATTGCTAGGTTATTTTCAACTTTTTTGTTTACCTTTTTAGGGGGCTTGTAAAAACAAAACTTTAGTGGGATTTGTAAAATAAATGGTCAGCCACATATGTAAACTCATGGCCACGACAAAAATGCTCGCACGTGGCAAATTTGACCCGCTTTTCACGTTTGGCACCTTCCTGACTAAACCACACATTTTCGGCAAGTTGTCTAAATTTTTCTCTCTTATTGTGATTGTGACGTGGACGTTGTTGTTCTAGTACTTGCGATGAGATATATTTTCTCTGTTACCTTGATATCTAGCATGATAATATTTAATAAGAGAACCCTAAACTCTAGCAGATTTTATTTTTAAGTCACCGCATGCACTAGATGGCTCAAACACCATCACTCTTGGAGTTGGAGTTGGAGAGATGGCATTTCCTTTTTCGTAGAGTTCCTTTCAGTCCAAGTATCCCAAGATGCGAGAAATGGCATTTCCTGTTTCACGGTGCTGCTAGTGATTTACGACCACCACTCTTCGAGGATGTTAGGTAGCCCAAGCTTGTGGCTGATAATATCAAATGGCAAGCAAAGGCGCTGACTCTGGCTCCCTTTCACATAGCTGACAAAGCCTACAATTGAGCCATTCGCGCTTCTGAAAATGATTTGTCATCTAAACTCTATTATGAATGATTAACCACGAAGAATTTGTACCGTGGGAGTTCCCTGTTGATCTTCCAAATGGTCTAAGATCCATGGAGATGGTGCCAATGAACTACGGCTTGTAAGCGAAAGAACTCGAGTAAGATCTTCAAGTCCTCTAGCGAGATGGACCTCACGCAAGGTCGCCCAAGGGCAAATGAAAATTTGAAACCGTTAGCCCCTCATTTAATTTGACGTTGGCAATCCAAAAATCATCAGTCAAAGATAGCCATTTTGATGTGATGTTTGAATTATGATGAATTTTACTTCTCGCATTTCTTAACTTTTATAATAGTGAATTGGAACATTGTCATTATTTAGCCAATGCATGCTTTTAAGTTAACAATGATTCTTACTCTACTCAATATATGATATTTCTGCAAAATTTCCCAGGCTCCAAAGTTTTAGTACATATTTATTTCTGGCAAGAAAAAGTGAAACAAACTATCTGGATCATCGTCTGCACGGTGCCACTGTACATATAATTATACACACATATAGACGCACGAAAACAAAATCCAAGTCTCCCAAGACGCGAGCATTGCAAGAGATGGCATTGCCTTTTTTCATGGCGTCGCTAGTGATTTGCGACCCTCACTCTTCGAGGATGTTAGGTAGCCAAAGCTTGTGGCTGAAAATATCAAATGGCAAGCCAAACCGCAAGCGTGTTCCAATTACACAAGGAAAATTTGCATTGCAACTTAAGGTGAGCCGCAGAGTCCGGTTCCCTTTTGCAGAGCTGACAAAGCGTACAACTGAAGCACCCGTGCTTCTGAAAATGATTTGTCATCCAAACTCTATTATGAATGATTAGCGACGAAGAAATTGCACCATGGGGGTGCCCTGTTCTTCCAAACCGTCTGTCTAAGATCCATGGAGATGGTGTCGGTGAAGTGCGCCTTGTAAGCGAAAGAGCGCGAGTAAGATCCTCAAGTCCTCTAGCGAGGTGGACCTCGCGTAAGGTCGCCCAAGGGCAAATAAAATCTTGAAACCGTGAGCCCCTCGTTTAGTTTAACGTTGGCAATCCAAAAATGACCGGTCAAAGATACCCATTTTGATGTCATGTTTGATTTATGATGATTTTTTACTTGTCTCATTTCTCAACTATTATTATAGGATATTACAACATTGTCTCTATTTAGCCCATGCATGCATGATTTTAAGTTAACAAGGATTTTACTCTACTCGATCTACAATATGTTTACATAAATTAATTCCCAGACTCCAAAGCTTTAAGGTACATTTATTTCTTGCAAGAAAATAATGAAACAAACTGTCTGGATCATCCTCTGCACTGTACATATAACTGTACATACACACACACAGAAGCAGGAAAATGAAATCCGACAGGGACCGGATCGGGTCTCACATGCACATCTCGAGTTTAAATACATCCACAATTAGACGCATCTGAAGTGCGATGATGATATTATTATTCACGCACGCATGTGAGTGACCCGTACCTTCTACCACGTCCACGCCGCACTGTACTTGGAGAGAACAGTGGAGAAAAGAATGTCAACTCAGGTCAGATCCATTGGGTTCGGTTGGGCTGGTTCGGAGGTGGAGTGAATTGTGAGTGCATCTTGCGTTTCCACCCTTCTCTAGTTTAAATGTTTGTTTAATAACCGTCAAATTATCTGTTCCGTGATAAACTCGTTTGCCAAATGTCTTTTTTCCATCGTCCAACACCGAGGTGCCACTTCTACCCGACTTCACAAGTACTCCCTCCGTTCCGTTCCATTAGATGATTTTTATTTCTCCAAATATGAATTTATCTATATTTGTAAAACGTCTAGACACATTCACATGTGTACCTATTTGGCCCCTAGGAAAGCATCCTGGAATGCTTTGTTAATGCTTCTGGATTCGGTCCAGTTGACGCAGGGATCAGATAAATTTCAATGGAATCTCAACAAGAATGGTAAATTCTCGGTTGATTCTATGTATAAAGTGTTAATCTAACCTGATGTTCCAGTTGATAATAATAAGAAAATTTGGAAAATGAAAATCCCGCTAAAAACTAAGGTGTTTGCGTGGTATCTTTGTCGAGGGATAATTCTTACAAAGGATAACTTTGCAAAACGCAATTGGCACAGAAGTAAAAAATGTGTCTTTTGTCAACATGACGAGACTATATATAAAGCATTTAATCTTCGAGTGTACGTTTGCTAGATCTATATGGTCATCCATTCAGATAGGCTCAACCTTATACCCCCACGTAGTGTTCCGAATATTTTCAGCAATTGTCTAAACGGTGTGGCCCTAAGTTCAAGCTTCTTATTAGGGTGGGAGCGATTGCCGTTATTTGGTCGCTATGGCTATGTAGAAATGACCAGATTTTTAATGATAAAAATTCTTCGGTTATGCAGGTTATCTACCGGTGCACTGCTACGCTCCGATCATGGTCGTCCCTACAGCGTGTGGAGCATCGCGACCTGTTTTCGGAGGTGTCTTCGCGGTTGGAGGCTGCGGCGAGGGAGTTGTTTTCCCACATGGATGGCAACATAATCTTCGGATCTGCCCTCCATCACCATAGACGTTTTTACAATTTCTCATTATGATATGTATTTCGCCTTTTTATTTTTATTTGTCTGGAGACTTGTGAACTTGTTGGGGCTGTGTGCATCCTACCTATGCAGAGGCCGGGTGTAATACTTAAAACATTTAAGTAATAAAGATCCCTTTATCGAAAAAATGAAAGTCATCTAATTTAGAATGGAAGGAATACAACATTTCACTAGGGTTACATGTTGATGCAACTATCACTCAATCAATCCGTCGGGGGCCATGGCCGGGGCAACCCTACCATCTTCTCTCCGCACTTGTGCTATCACGATGCCCTTTGTCGGGGAAGTAGCATTTTTGAACCGGGTGCATATGCTCCCGGTTTGAAAAAAAAAATTCTAAATGTTTAAAATTTCTAAAAAAAAAGATGTGTGTAGATCTGCATGATCCATGTGTGCATAGAAATTTTCGCGGAGAAACGACATTTCAGTCAGCCTATGTAAAAAAGACAAAAATATGTCACATGATTAGTGCTATGTAGCACCGAAACTTTCGGAAATCCATTTTGACTTGTAGCACTAGATGCTCCTATTATGAAAAACATATTTCGTAATGTCAAAAAATTCTGGAAAAAAATTTGGGTGTACATATAGACATTTTATGTAGGTACATAATTTTTTGTTAAAAAAAGATATCTTTCGTGCCTTGTGTAAAAAAGACAAATAAAATGTGTAGTAAAAAGTTATTTTTGAGCACCTGATTTATATTTTTATACATAACAAATAAAACAAAAAAATTCGTGAAACTTTATGTGCCAATATGTTAGGAGGGACACCGGAAATTTTATTTAAGAGTTTTTTTTGAAATTTTAAATATCATTAAAATACGCTTTCCATAATGAGACTAGATGCTCCTACGTGCCAAAACACCGTGTCCCAAAACTTTCTCTTTTTTACGAAGGTGAATAAAATAGTAATTTCATCACAAAACTCATTTGCAGGGCGCATGTTTTGCGAGACCTATGCATGGATTTTTTTTGTTTCAGATTTTTGGACATGTTTTTGACATATTTTTAGCATTTCGAATAGGAGGGACCATAAACTCTCATGTTCACTATATTCACTTTCCCTTTGCCGCCCCTTCCCTCTCTTTGAGTTTAGTGGGCTCTAGCCAATATGGAATCCTAGTTGTGGCAAAGGAAAGCAAGTTCGCGAAACTAGAATCTTGGAGCAAACCACAAGTTCAAGCAAATCGAGCAATAGTCTCAAGATTTTTAGTGCATCCTTACTTAGCAAATCTTGTTTCTATCATAGTGCTATAGAAAACTTTGATTGAATGTTTTTAGCACGGCGGATGTACATTCTGTCTGCGATAAACCTCGGCACTATAGCAGGGGTTGGGAGTTCGGAATGTTTGCAAAAAAAAAAGTAACAGTAAAAAAGGGAACGTTTACAAAGAAGCCCTTCACCTTTTTTGACTTTACCCGTTTGTTTCCCTTGACCAGGCCCGCCGGGTTCGCACTTCACAAAAGCAGAGTAGCTAACGAATGATTTCATTGATTCTCAAGGTTTGACTGAACCACTGTGCTGGTCGGTCGCTTTACATCTTCTGTCTTGTACTAGTAATTTGATGTTAGACAGATGGGATATAAACCCAGAGTCACGGGCTCTTTTACTGTTTCACTGCCACGTGGGTCCCACCAAAACCTTGAGCTGTTCGCTTCACTCTTGACGCAAGCCTTGCATTTTCTGAAGGAAGAAAAAAGTGTAAGATACCTGGAGGATAAAAATCGATGGTAAAAAATCATCATAAGGGCATCTCCAGTCGTTGTGTCCCCAGGCCAAAAACGGCGCTATTTTGACCCGCCTGGGGTAACGACGCTATTTCACGCCCTTGGGGGCGCCGAACCCAGGCCGCCCCCAGCCGGCGAGTTTTGGCCATATTTCGCATAAACAATGCCAACACATTTAAAATAGTTGGACATACAAATTCATACATAAGAATAGTTCAACATACAAATCCACACACAAATAGTTCAACAATGTAAGCAAATATAACAAATCAAACTAGGCATTGGCATTACCGGCATTGGGGTTCCTAGCTGCTTGCGTCCGGCGGAGGGGGGAGGGTGGTGCCGGCGGCGAGATGGCGGCGACGGGGCGGGATAGAGGAAAGGGCGAGGCGGGGGAGGGAAATGCGCTGTCTCCCCGACAGTGCTAGCCCATGCGTGTTTTCCCTTCCGTCGACCCCCCAGGCGCAACCCGACACGCTGGGTTTGGCCTGGATGCGCCGGCGCAAAAACGGCGCCAAACGGCGCTATTTAGGCTCCTAGGAGGCCGACTGGGAGAAAACGACGCTATTTAGGTCAAAACGGCGCTATTTCTCGGGCTGGAGGCGCTGGGACGGCTGGAGATGCCCTAACATCAAACATCACATCAAACAACGGCGTTTGCAAGGAAGTGACAATTTACTGAACAGCACAAATAAGTGGAGCGGAGAGCACGACGACAGGTCTGTCTGATTGCTGATTGCTGACGGTCCTAAAAATCTGATGGATAGATGCTTGCACTTCGCAGCATATGCGTATACACTTTTGCGCGGGCACGTCACGCGTCCGTCGCCTACATCCATAAATCCATCGGCTAGTTGGTTTGGCACGCACACAGTACCCGTGCGTAGGTGTGGATAATGCGTCTTCTTTTATCACGCTTTATTTACTTCACCTTTTCAATTGTACTTGTGAAACGTCTTACATTATAGAACAGAGGGAGCACATATGTGAGATATAACGATCTCATCGAAAAGTCACTTTGGCTTCCAAACTCCAGTAATCACTCTGTTTAAAAGAAAAAGGAAAACTATATTTAATTTTTTTTTAAAATCTTGCATGTTCTTGATGATGTATACTACAAGCATGCAAAATAACAATACAAAATTCTTTGATTTATGGACTAGACAAAAATAATAAATTTTGAAGATTTGCAGCTACATATTGTTCACTATACTCAGATATGTACATTTCCATTTTTTGTAGCTAAAAATGAAAAGTATTTCCCATTGTGATTTTGCATGTTTTTTTGCCACAGATGCTCACTCGCGATCTCATCCATTACTACAGGGAGCGAAAGCTCCCGTATCCACAGGCCGCGGGGTGGGCTGCAGCTACAGCCTAGAGCAGCTGCAACACTGCACCGGTCGCGTGTGACGGCGTAAATACCACCTCGCCGGCGCCGCCCATCAATTAATACCAGCATCATACTCCACTTAATACTGCTGCGAGCTTGCTCACATGCTCCTTGCTTGCTTGCGTTACTACAGTCTACAGCCGTACGGCGTTGCCCCCGCCGGAAACAAGCGGCCACCGAAAGCAGCAGCAAGTCGCCTTCCCAGTACTGCTTTGTTACCAATGATTGATCAAACATTAAAATTAACATTTTCCTCAACAGATATTATCATCATGATTATATTAGTATTATTGTATGGTTGCTGGAAATCTAGAGAGACCCACCGGGCTATTACAATGCAGGTCGACCAGATGGATCATTCTACATACAAAAAAAACAGGCATAGTTTGTTTCCAACACATAGCATTTCCGACGATAATCATTGCAGCTCTGTACCATTAGAATCTGGACATTGCACTATAGTATCTGTTTTTTGGGTAAGGAAAAGATGGAGATATCATACATCACGAAGTAATACTACCACGGATTTAGTTTGGTCCATGCAGGCACGGCTGTGTGTAGACTCTACATCACATGGTGAGCCTGAAAAGCTACCGATGGCGATGCATCACTTGCCATCTTTCTAGGGCACCCTCATCATTATCCATGTAGATTGTCAGGAGAAAACAAGTACTACATGGGAAAAATACTTTCCTTTTTTTCTTCACATACAACTAAATTGTCCAGGAGAGAATTTCAGTATGCTTCGTCACAACAGCATGGGGCCAGCCACATGATAAAACACAAAATTATAGCACAAGCATCATAAAATATACTCAACATATTCTTACGGGTGAAAAGAAATTCAACTAGCAAACCCCCACCAAAGCTTTCTGTATAAGAAATCACAAGTCAAACCACAGAATAACAGAGCTGGAGACTGCCTTGATGTTTACAGGATCTTCAATTCGGTTCACAAAATCTGGCATCTGGTTCTTCTTCCAGTGTGAGAAACCACCCGCCCCTTTTTCAACCGTAAACCACCGGGAGGAATATGGAGCATGGGGCCAGAATCACCGAGTTTACATCAACGCGCATACATACGCCGTTCAAGCGGCTTCGGTCTCTTTGAATATACGAGGAATGATTTCGTGGATGGTAATATCCACGGCTCGGGGCTCCTGCATGCAAAAGTGTTAAAAGGAGAGGCACGGTACACTATTAAAGCTTGTGATTACCATAAAGAGCAGGGAAGAGTGGTGGCTATCCAACAGGTTCCAACCCCAAAGGCATGAGTGAAGGTGTGTAAAGTACTACTGAGCGGTGCAACAGATGATTCTAATAAGGTCATAAAGGTGTCGAGCGTCACAGGATATGGTGCCAACAACTGGTACACACAACAAACATACTGTAGAGTTCAGCATAAAGGGATACATGGCAGCTAAATGGAAAGGCTAGTACTTTCCTTTTTGTATTTACAGATGCCAGCGGAACTCTAAAAGATATACACATGAGTGCATTTAGCTGTTGTAAAAGGTGCCGAGCATCACAAGATAGTTCCAACAACTGTTGTACACAGCGCACATACTGTAGAGTTCAGCATAACGGGATACATGGCAGCTTAAAGGCAAGGGTAGTACTTTCCATTTTGGTATTTGAAGTCTAGATACCAGTGGAACTCTAAAAGAAGATCAACATGAGTGCATTAGGTCCACATAGTGGGTTATTTCATTGTCCGAGTCTTGTCAACGAAATTAATAATACAGTGGTACGCATAACAATGAGAATGATTCGTGTGTTGACTAACCAATTTTGTGCACGGCCAGAACTGGCTATCTAAACTTCAGAGGAATCAAGTATCAGCAAAACATTAGCACAAGTAAGAGCATTAATAAAAGCCTGAGATAGGCAACAGCAGCAGGATACAATAGACAACTATTTGGATTTTAACTGAGAACTAACGAATTGGCAAGTCGAGGTAAATGTACATACAAAGATCTCATGTAAAAGGGAGAATTACCTGCACAGTGTTCGCCCTTTTTCTGATGTGCTAGGAACAAACCATATCTTCCGTAAAATTGGTGATTCAAATTGTACAAAGAACCCATCGCTCTGGTCAAGCTTCCATTTTCTTGATCCTTGCCCTTTCCACACCTGTATATGACGGGCCATATTAGCTTGTTCATTCTGGCACCAACTAAACTACGACATATAAATAAAATATCACAAATGAGACAAACTGATTTGTGAAGAAAAAAACTCTACCAGTACAAAGGATGGAACAAACAAACTATGGAAAACACAGATCACACCACACACAAAAGAGGTGAATCGAACCTGTGGGTAGGAGATGATGCTCTTAGGTGCTATCATACAAGCAGCCTTCGAAAAAGATTCCTCAGTGTACTGCCGCAAATACTCAAAGCAACTGCTATGGGTGTGGGGTGACTCAAAGGCCTACGAAAAGAGAGAACACATAAGTGTTGACAAGTCATAAATTCACAATAGAAGTTATACAAAAATCAGCAAACAGAAATATAAAACTAAAACCAGATCCTTACTACTCAAAAACCTCAAGATTTGGCCTGTCAATGCAGTTTATGTGAGGCAGGAGGACAAAGCATCCTTTAGTAAAAACAGCATAATACCTTCTCGATGTTAACCACTGGGGCATATTTTTCAGTATCAGTCTTCTGATCATCGAGAAGAAAATTGACCCTTGCATCCACTTTCCCTGTGTCATGCCAAACCTTTACCGCTGATTCGATCACATTGATAACAAATGAGGAGATATTTTGTGCCAATTCTGCATCTCCAGACTTTGCAGCCTGAAATGAAAGTACATATATGATGAGACATACATGATCAAACATACTCTGTCCACAACAACAAAAAAGCCTTCATATTTTGTCAACAGTCAAACTCAAAGTACAAAAGACTTATGCGCTCGCTGTAGTCTACAAAGGTACGTCTGTATACACATTTACATTTTAAAAAAATTGCTCGATTAAACAAGTGCATATGAATTATCAAGGTAAAAGTGCAGACATAGAAATTTGAAAAAAAAAAGATTCTTCATGGAATCCCATGCTGGTACTTCTTATTAGCTCCTGTTTCCACACTTTTATACAGGTATCAGTGGCATTCTGGGTGAAATGTGATGCAACATACATTGGAAACAGGTGTGCGCCCCCAAAGTTCATTATGCCACACAAGGCTGTAATCATAAAACTCACCAGCTCGGTTTTCAGTGACCCCAAGTTCTTCCCAACGTCAATATTGGAACGCATGTTCTCCACATCAACAGCTCGTTTCTGTTCCCTTGCTAATTGAGTAAGCCTCTTGATTTTTCTCGAGACTTCAGTATTTTGTGGATTGTACTCCAAAGCTATTTGAAAAGCAGATATTGCCTGCACCAGAACATGATAAAAGTGCATCAGACATAATCTTGGTTTTATGGACATACAATAAATAAATGGTTCATCCCAATATAAATAACATAGGAGTTGAGCTCATATATGGAGAACTCTGGCAGATCAAGGAGAACTCAAGTCATATTTTAAACAATATAGCCAGACAATACAAGCACTATATGTGGATGGATGAAAGTAGGATCAAAGAAGGAAGGGCATTGTAAACACAATAAATTTCTGACCGAGATTGTTTCTTCCATCATTTATCACTTTTTTACAATGAACATCAACTGAGTAGTCATCTGATTTACATCTTCAGATATTTACTGCTGAAATTATGATTTGTGAGCAGAATTGTTCTCAACTTGCTCGAGCATAGTAGACATGGCCACATGGACACTTGGTCAAAGCTTATATTTTTTAGAACAGAAAAAGAAAGAAAGGGCAGGGTGGAATGTCTCTCCCCATTGATCAAAGGTAACAAGGTATTTGCTTTTTACTCTAACCTCCTCATATTGCTCCATGGCCTCCAAAACACATCCTTTCCTGAAATAACCCTATATTACGAAAGAAGATAGGCTGTGAAATCTGATAGCAGAATAAATGACAGCGGAGTGTAACTTGACATTTATATACCTTCTCCCACTGTGGCTTGAGTTTTATTGTAGTGTCAGCATCAGCAAGTGCCTTATTCAGCTTAACCAGTTGCAGAAATGCAGCAGCTCGGTTGCTGGCAGGGATTTTAGTAAAAAAGGGTAATCAGAATTATAGATACAATATCAGTACATAACATAAATTATAGGATAGGTACTCCATACTCGTAAGTTGCCATTGCCAAATTTTGTCAGCTTTAAGAACACATTACAATCCTACTTTACTTTATTTATGACAAGCAAACAAGCCTTCCCGTTTAATTATTATATCCTATAACGTGTCTATAATAAATTCAAATTCCCCTACTCAAACAGCATTTACCAAAAAAAAATTTTTGGGCACATCACATGATTGGTGTTTTCCTTAATCTATATGCGACAACAGATCCTCTTTCCTCCTCCTGCAATGCAGCTATGTTGCCCACCCCCATGTTTGGATGGATTAAGATTCAGTCTCTCACCTGAGGGCTGAGGTGCTAGGTGCTAACTGTATAAATCAGTTAATTGGGATGTTTAATTGTACCACGCGTTCATTCTCATCAGGTGCCTCTTATAGCAATACTAGGTCCGAGTATGTGTTTATGATAGAATTAACAACATTGACGCCACCACGATCAAGACCAGTCAAGATTGACGCCACTTATAGCAATACTAGGTCAGAGCATATGAAGTAATGAGTCTTTTCATGATTATTCAGAACATATTTTAGGAACTTCCTTTACTTGTTTGGAGCAGACAGTACTAGGAATAAAGAGTTTTGATACATTCAGGAATATTAGTTGCAACTAGAACTATATCCTCCTGAGCCAGTGACAGTAAGTGGATTGTCTCTTCGTTGGCGTGGATAAAGGGCGCTTTGGAGGCTGTTCACCTTGTCATGTGTACACTAAACCCGCCACATGCTAAAGCTCAACGCCAAATATTGTGCACCAATTTGCTATAATATCACTGCAATAGATGTCCAGGAACCACACAAGCCTAATTCTCAATGACATCAGAAACAACACAGTACCAGGCTTAGCTACACAGCATGTATGTAGTCATTTAGGTCTGAAAGATCACGATTATATCAAATCCCTCAACATCCTAATCGTTCCGACCGGCGACAAATGAACACCGTAGACTTGCGGCGACAAAATGGGGGGAGATACCTGTAGAGGGCGGCGTTGTCGGGGTCGAGCTTGATGGCCTGCGTGTAGAGCGCGGCGGCCTTGAGGTAGCTCCCCGCCTTGAACTGCTCGTTCCCCTCGTCCTTGAGCGCCGCCGCTCGTCCTCCGCCATCCGCCATCACCGCCGCCGCCTACGTTTGCAGGGGTTAGGGTTTTGGCGAGGCTGGGATCTCCACGGCCGTCGCGTTCCGCCGGGAACGTTACAGAAGATTCCAGTTCACGCGATCTAGTGGGCCGCTGCGCCACCAGTAATTGGGCCTCCATCGTGAGGACCTCTTGGGCCGGGCCTCCGGTCGAGGTCGCTCCCACCTCGATCAAATTCAAAACCAGCCTGCGATCAAGAACCCTAGACGCCGCTCCCCATCCTCTCATTCCTGCAGACGATAGGGGTCGTCTTCGCCGCAATTTTGGACCCGCTGGGCACGATCATGCGGCTGCGGGCTGAATACCTAGAAGCAGATGGTCGGGAGTTGGGCACGATCATGCGGACTGAATTTTGAATTTTCAGATCTGTGATTTGTCATTTTTGCACAGGGCGGCCACGATGTCGTTTCGTCGCGTAATTTTACACGATGGTGCGTGACATGCTCAGGTACGTGCATGTTTTTTTGGAATATTTTGATAAGTTTTCAATTTTCTATATTTTTTCGAAAAAACCGCGAGCACATGCTCCCGGGTGCACAACGGCCGCCCTGCACATTATAGCGCCTACCTTGAAGAGTACCACCGTCAGAATGCTGATGCAACTAGGAGCATAGCTGCTCTCGCTCAGACTGTAAGTAAACCTCCCGGCCGTTTACCTAACCATCCATTATATATCCTGCCTCTGTTTAATTTTTATTTCGGCTGTTCTATTTGCTAAAGTAAACTTTGACGACTGTCTGTCCGATGGTTTCAAGCAATGTGTCAACAGTGAGGAGCAACTTGTGTCTGAGTTGAAGATGCGGATGAAATCTGAAATCTTGCCGGTGTAAGTTGCCTGATTCACGAGCGTGTACTTACGTTAATCCGCACAGGTTGCAGCTTTTCTGACGTTCTCGGTGCCGCTTTGTTGGTACGTTCCTCACCTCGCCGTAACACACCAGCCATTTTTCTTGTTAAGTTTGAAAACTACTTTATACTTTGGGCAGTCGTGCAAACTACAACTTCATTCATATTGTAATCACCAACAACCTCAATATGACGTGCGCTACAAATTAATTGCATGGATTGAGTTCTCCTTTTTTGGCTACATGGTTTTCTTTTATTGAAGCTGACACTACTGATATTGGTGCTTCCATCTATCTGACAGTCGGTTTTATTTTACTCAAACATTGCTAAAGTATTTGCTGTACTGTGTGGGAGTAGGGAGTAGCTGCATGATAGTAGATTTGTCCCGTTTCTTCAGTACTTATTGTTTCTTATCTTATCCATGTGGGTAGCTTGGACTTGCACTATCCAACTTTGTGCATACGCTGTAAGTAAAATAGTTGAAATTTTTTGGTACATTATAGGAGGAACTTGGCGGCTTTGTGTTTTTTGAAGGATAAATTGGCACCCAAATTTGCCTTATTTTTGGATTTTTTTTACTTGACTTATTTATTGTCATTGTACTAATGAAAAACGATGGTTTCAAGTGTATTGCGAAGGAGGCCGACCTGACGTGTCAGTTGCTGAGGTGTGGCGCTGATCCCCTTGATGATTACTTGATCGACCAGGGCAGAGAGGTACGCATGTGTGCCTTGAGCCTTATGAACTGCACTTCGGACAAGTCTGTTGCTGCCTCCGCTGTCATGTTGGTAAGTGTCTGCCTTAAAAAACCCACCTAAGATTACCATCCATCAATCTGTCAAATTGATGATCACCTATGAGTCTTAGGCCCCTCCTGTAAAACTTAATATTATCATCGATACATTTGGCCTTACGAGCCGCACTTTGAACAATTTTGTTTTTATGGGCGCACTAACTGCAAACTGATGTGTGGCTTCAATTTAAGGGTATGGAAAAGGAGGCCGAAATGCTGTGTGATTGGATGAGGAAAAATAACAAGCCTGTTGATTTCTTTGAGTATCTCATACCTGCTGAGATTTCGGACAGCCAGGATGTCCGGTACCAAACCCTGAAAGTTATGGTCGACATACTAGAAGAGTCTTCTGCTGCTGGGCGCAAGATTGACAAGGAAGGACCTGCTAGTATAAATGGTCCTGGTGGTGATGGGAATGGCATTACTGCTGATGGAGCAGCAGACACCATAGGGTATGGATGTTCCATTCGTTTTTTATTCTTTCTTGATGCAGATATATGCGGTATTAAGAGAATTAGTTTGTTACCTGCTTGTAGAAATGGTCCTGGTGGTGATGGGAATGGCATTACTGCTGATGGAGCAGCAAACACCACACGGTATGGATGTTCCATTCGGTTTAATTCCTTCTTGATCAGCTATATGTGGTATTAAGCGAATTAGTTCGTTATTCCTTGATGATAAGCATTGTGATACTATAAAATTTCACTTTACTATCACCAGGGGTGGCATTTCAGATGTATTGAATTCTCAGTATAAGAAAAAGATTATAGGTGGTGAAGATCATTTGGAGAAACTATGGGGGTGGAAAAGGCTGCTACCACTGTCTGGTTCAGTTAAGTGGGACGACTATCGCAGCTATCTCGAGGAGTATTACAAACACAATGCTTCTGAGTTTGTTGCTGGTGCTCTTGCCAATCAAAATCCTGATGATTCAAAAATTGCCAGTAATGCTTACATGGTTGCTGCTCTTGCCAAATCTGTAAGTAACCCTCTTGCTTCTTTACTAAACCATCGATTACCTAACTGAAACTGTTTGCACTAACATATTTCAAACTCACAATTTTTTCTAGTGTGGATGAGATCTTACCCATCAGCATTATCATTCAGAGAAGCCTTATCAAGGAGGTAGCACTTTCAATCTGCAGCACAGGGGGTGAATTATTTGCTCCTTCTGATGTTGCTTTTGTGGTATGTGCCTACCTTGCCCGAACAAACCAAACCAACCATTTTTTTGGTATTGTACCACTGGAATTTATTCCTGTCTGAATCTTAGTGATTGAATGTGTGCTGCTGAATCTAGTGACTAAATAAGCGTAAATTAGGCAAGAAAATGAAAAACCTTTTTCATCTCACTGTCCTGTTACCATTAAGACGTACGAACTAGTCCTACTCATTGTCACAAATTAAGGGCAATCATCTGCTCTCTGTCGGCAGCTGCAAAAAAAATCTGGTGCAAACTTTGATAACCAGAGGTAAGAATTAATCCGCATGTTTCAAGGGTTTCCAGTGTTGGCTCCACACGTTTCAGTGACTAACCAGTAGTTGAAGTCATTTGCCTATTTTGATGGCCAATCTATTCTGAGTTCTTTTGCAAGTTGACAAGAAGCATATCCAATTATCCAGAAATACACCATTAACCGGTGTTCTTGATCTGCTGCATTTTAAACAATGGTTAGTTGGTTACCCTTGAAGGCTTGACTGTGAGATTTGGTTCTAATTTAATGTGGCAAAAATATACATTATATCGAATAGTGTGGTGTAGGAGTAATTGCACAAGATTATGTCCTTATGAACGCAGGTCTTACATGCTTAAGGTTTCACTTGTCTGAGTGGATAGCTTGGACTAGTTTCTATTCAACTCAGCTCATACATACACCTTCAGTAAAGCAGTAGTTCTTTGGGTAGAATATAGGGTATTTCGTTCGATTCTTTCTTTGGTCTCTTGACCGATGGAAACTTTGATTTGAAGTGTATCACCAAGGAGGCTGACCTGATGTGTGAGCTGCTGAAGCATGGCGCTAAGCCTTTTGATGACATTATCCAGCAGAGCAGCTTGATCCGTTATTGCGCCTTGGGCCTTGCGAACCTCAAAGGACAGCAATCTATTTCAGCTGCTGCTGCAATGGTGGTACGTGCCTCCCTGCATCCTGCTCTTGCCAAAATGTGCTGAATTTTAACACGCACTCCCTCTGTTCGAATGATTAGGCGTATTTTGTTCAGTTAAGACAAGACTTTGACCCTTAATTACTTCTTCTAATATGTGATTTATGTGATACAAAATCACTATCATAACAAAGTACTCCCTCCGGTACAGTTTATAAGGCATGCACGTAGTTTAAGTTATTACCATTTCTTTTCTGTAAATTACCTACTCATATTGGCACTGGTTGCAAAATGGTGAATGTCTTGGATTCAAGGGTATGGCAAATGAGGCCAAGAAGATGTGTGATTGGATCAAGAGAGAGAAGAAGCTTGTCACCTTCGGCTTGTCTGAGCCTCATGATCTTGAGGGTTGCTGCTTGATCCGGATGAAAGCCTTGGATGTTATGACAAGCATACTGCATCGGTCTTCCTTTCCCTGTCCCAAGGTTAGTGGAAAATACAGTACGTTTTCTCTTGATGGTGATATATAAGTGTACATAATTGTAGGTCTTTCTGACCAAGCAAAATACTCACCATAGCAGTGACTAGCCAGCACATGATGTTTTTGTTGTTTTCCTTTCTGGACATTCGTTATTGTATTTGTACAGGTGCAGATACTAGTCAGGGCGGGGCAAGCTCGGCGGCTCCTCTCTGCGTCGACAACGAAGACGGCTGCGGCAAGGTGGAGAAGATGGTGTGAGAGGGCACTCGCCGTGCCCGTTCATCGGCTAGGTTTCCGTCGCTGCGCGGCGGACAAGCTTTGCGGCGATCTTCATCAAGAAAGGTGCTCTCGGGGCATGGTGAGAAGGGGGATGGCGGCCTTCGTCTTCGACGCCGGTGGATTTGCTGTGGTTTGCCAATGCTCTGTACTTTGTACTTTGTACTTGGTATGTTGTTGAATATACGTGGGCTTTTCAAAAAAAAAAAAAAGGTGCAGATACTAGTCATGTTTTTTTTTTTTTGCACTATTTTCTTTTCTGGTATGTTAGAAACATGTATCGATTTCTTATTGTCTCCTCACTTGGAAGTATAACTATGGCGCGGGTTAATGGCAAGATCAACAGATGGACATCATATTCCTTTTTATTTTTATTTTCCCACTTGGCCCTACTGTCTTGTTTCTTACTAATTGATTAGAAAAATTACAGCTAACATTTTAATGGCAAAACAATTCAGTTCCGTACTGTTCCTGGCAATTGCAATGTTATCGTGGCTCTTTATTTGCCCGGTCACATGAAAAATTGTCTAATTGATTCATGCTATTCTTTCCACTGCAGGCGAGGGATGATGATGCAACTGGCATTTGATTAAGCAAAGGATGGGGCGGGGACATCTGCCTTTGGCCTACCACTGCTGGGTTATGCGAATATGTGGTGGTACTGTTTGCTTGTATATTTCCTACCGGGCCGAACTGTGCTACTGTATGTTTGTGTGAATTTTAAAAGTGTCACCCATCCACCACTAGCTAGATGTTTTCCTTCCCTGAATGAGTGAGTAAGTAAATAATTAATATAAATCTACATTATATACATCCTTCCTTTGAGTCACCGGCACGGGAGCCACCTGCCAGCGGCTCAAGAGGATCGTTCCCCAATCCAGTAGAGAGGGGTAGTGTTTTGGGTACTGAAAAAAAAATACACTAGAGTTTGGGGAATTCTAGGAAAAGTGGAGATAAAATCGATCTAATACACTAGAAACAAACGATCTTTTGGAGATATGTGGTGATTTGGGGTTTGACTGGGATAATCCTCACCAATCCTCACAAAAACTCTAGAAATAAACAATGCCTCATCCCGTTTTCTTCCGTCAAAGGCAGGATGCTGAATTCCTGATCTATGGTTTTAGAGCCGTGAGTGTTTGCAGGTGGTAGAATGTGATAAGTCTGTTTATTTTTTCAGCGAATGGGAGAATCCTATTTATTGCCTACCGCGGAGCGTATACCGCTCCGCTTCCCTCCTCTCGCTAGGCCTGGCCCATTTGCTCCAGACCGCTCTCTCTTTCATTTTTGGAGAAATCTATACGGAGGCGCCGCACCTGTGTCGTTTGCGTGCGGCGCGCAGAGATTCGAAAAAACGGAGCGTACGCGATGCGGAAAGGTGCAGGGAGCGACCCCACTTTATCCTGGCATGCTGCGAGTCTGCTCTCGTGTCTTGGACGCGTTTGCGGCAGTAGGACACTTTAACTGCGCTACAGTGCTCATGAAAGAGAAATCAACAGTTCTCTACAAGGAAGAGAAATCAAACCCTACGCTAGTGACTCTGCCTACCCTACTGCTACAGCGCTACAAACACATACAACGACAATCATTATTTTCACAAGGAATCGTGTCAGCTACAAATCTGCAGTACACTTAGGACCTAGTAACTACTATGAGCACACACATACCATTACTTGATTATGTATATAATCTCTAAATTGGACAGAACTTTTGTGAGGTATAAATTCCTCTTCTAACATGTGGAGACTATATACTGCTTAGGTGACACCAACACACAAG
This sequence comes from Poa pratensis, assembly GCA_947311845.1. Lineage (NCBI taxonomy): Eukaryota > Viridiplantae > Streptophyta > Magnoliopsida > Poales > Poaceae > Poa > Poa pratensis. The sequence continues at coordinate 18,041,354 of CAMZMU010000120.1, forward strand.
TTTGACTTTTCTTTTAAAATAATACACAAAGAAGTTGATAGGCTTTGCACCAAAAACTTTTTGAGTTGAACGGTAATTATGTACAACAGTTGATAATAAACTACTTGGTAGTTGTACTAGATCAAATCGGTAGATGCGTCTGACAGATTCACAATTGCTTTAGAAAAATATAGTGCCTATTTTTTAATTATTCCGGTAGTTACTTCTGCATAACTGGTATTTGTTTTCAATTACCTGATAGCTATTGTAAATCAACATGGTAGCTGTTGTTAAACTAGGTGGTAGCTATTGCTAATAAACTGATAGCTATTAATAAATAATTGAGACTGTCTTTTACAGCCTGATATTTATTTTAAAAAAACCATGTAGCTGTTGTAAATTAACCTGATAGTTGTCGTTAAATAATGTGGCAGTTATTTCCAAATAACATGGTAGCTATCTTCTATATCTAAATAGGAATGACCCACTACAAGGAATTCTCTCAACATGCAAGGTGTCCACCTCATCAATCATCTCTAGCAAATCCTAGCCCCCCATGTAAGCAAATATGCCACATAATGAAAAAAAGTTTGTCCCACTAACACTCATCACAGCTAGCGCAGGTCCCATCCGGCTGTCCGTGTGCCTTTAATTCGAACCGTTTCTCTTCCTGGTGGGTTTCTAAACTCTAATGAGTGCGTTCTCTTCCCCTTCTCCTACCATCCATCTTCAGAATACATGTCGCTGGCCACACCTCTTCCTCCAACCTCATCTCCACCTCTCTGGATGATGCGGTCACAACTTTCACGAACTGTGTTATTAGGGAGACGGGGCATACAATCCTTCTCGAATTGGGCCTCTTCTCGGATTGTTTGGCTGTATCATAGACCCCCTTTTTGAGCCCCTTCTATCGGTCGCTGCTCATCCTTTCAGCTGCGTGGGTCTGGCAGAGGAAGGAGATGGAGAATAGGAATTATGAAAGGCGCAAGGTGTGCACTAACAGTGCTTTCAGCCAAACAGGTTATTTTGGCGATGTGATTCTGGTCTTATATTATATGATCTAATTCTAACTGGATGAGCAGCTTGGAAATTTGTAACGTCAAGCTAATGTTACAGCTTTCTAGCGAATGTGCAGTCAAATACCAAGCCGTCGATCCAGGACCTTCAGCGTTTCGTGTTGCCATGGGGCTTCTGAAGTTAGCTGCAATCTGTAGTACAGTCTGCTTGGGATTATTCTCTTGAAGTTCCACTTCTTGACCACGTATATACCTTGGTATTATTATAAAAAAGTGTGGTAAATTTTAGCTCTCAGCTTAAACTGAACATGACCAGCAGGCCAGATAATATGGATGTAAGCATCTACAGGTGCGTACAATGGAATTCCAGTACCAGAATTTCTTACAGATTTTTTACTCAAAATCCTTTCTATTTTCCATAATACATTCATGTAATGCAATGTTCATCTCCCATTGTTCATATTTTTTCATGCCGCCAACTTATATGGCTTTAATACCATACTGTTTATTGCTGTTCAAGAGCGCTACTAAATTACCTTTGTCATACATGTTCGACATTTCCCTTTGAAGGGTACCATACTTATTTAATTATGATGTACTACGATATGTTGTTCGGTTCGGCACATCCGTTACTACTTGCAATCTGCAACCATCAACATGATACATTTGAGCTATGTAAGAACTATTCCTCCGTCCAGCTCTACATGATTTGTTTGTGTTTTTTGTTTGATCTAACTGAGAATTTAGGTGAATGGAAGCGTACTTATGTGCTGCCGTAAACTCAATGACTTCGTGGCGTACGTTTCTATGTTGTGACAACCATTGGTCATTTTTGTTCCTGTGAACTATATAATAAGCACGGCATAGTTTAGCTTGATGGAATTTTACAAAAAAAAGTCTTACTGAGCTAGGTTGCTCATCTCAAGAAAGTAAGATTTATTCCCCTTTTTGTGACTAAAGTTTTATTTCTATGCATAGTAAGCATTTCGATTATTGTCGCCAAACATTTTGTCTACATTATCCGCATAAATCGACCCTTTTCACAACTTCCCATCCACCTTTATGACCTTTCAGCCTATCGAGAAATTTGAATGTCTTACAATTTATTAGCCAAAAAAGTAATTCTATAAATCCCGCAACACGTGCGGGGTATCATCTAGTTAATAAATAGTATGATAACCGTCTTCGACAACCTGATTGTTTAGAAAGCCTGGTAGCTGTTGTAAATGAACTTGATAGCTGCCGTTAAATAATGTGGCAGTTATTGCTAATTAACCTTGTGCTAATACTAAATACTTTGATAACTATTTTGAGTACCTTATATTTGTTTTGGAAAATCTGGTAGTTATTGATAAATGGCGAGGTAGCTATTGCTAAATAAACGGATGACTATTACTGGCAAATGTACTGGAGAACACGATAGTTGTTTTGAAGAATCTGGTGCTACTGTTAAATGACCGTATAATTGTTTTTAAACAATTTGAATTTGATAGCTATTCCTAAATATCCTTTAATTATATGAGAATGGTGGTGTTTTTGATAAACATGATTGTTTTATCAAAACAATATGGTACCACATTGAAGATGTTAATTACTTTTGAAAAACATGGTGGTTGACAAAAAATATGATAATTTGATTATAAACGTATACTTGGTTATAAATGACATGTTAATAATTTCAAAACTTGATATCTACTTTCTAGGCGAACTGGTAATTAAATTTAAAATCTGGGCAAAAAATATAGGAGATGAGCCTTTATACAAACATGCGAGCACGTACTAAAGAGCTAGTGCAGAAGTGACATTATAATGCTAGTGGTAGGTCACTGTTATTAGAGTGCTACTACTAGGCCTGTTTATGCATGCCCTACTTTTTTTTTTTTGCAATTGATGCGACCTAGCTACGCATGCAAGTATAGTTCTCAGGCAAGTGGTTGCATGCGTCGCACGGAGCGACCGAAAATGCTAAACCTACGGACTGAAACGTACGGAAGAAATCCTTTACAGACGTACGTGGACAGGTGACAGCTGCTCCATGCGCGCGCTCGATCAGGGGACAGGACAGTTGCCGTCGCACCGGATGATAAATCTGCGGCGCCGCTCCGTAGCACTGTCCTTCATTCTTTCACGTACGTGCTTCTAAAAAAACAAATTCCTTTACATACGTATGACTGTATAAGGTGGGCATTGCGCCTGTAGCATGCATCCAATCGGAAAGAAGCCGAGAAATTCCTCACGTACGTCTGACTTCTCGTGTTTTCTATTATTTTTTGTTTTCTATTTTAAAAAATCTTTTTATCCTATTTTCTTGCTTTACTTTTTCACTCTTTTTTTTTTCATTTTAATTTGTCTTCCATTTTTTTCTACTTCTTTTTTCTTCCTTTCTACTTTCTCTCTCATTTATTTTTCTGTATCTCTTTATTTTTGTTTCTTATTTTCTGTTTTCTTTTTAGTTTTCCTTTTTTCTAGTTTCTCTTTTTATTTCATGTTTCATTTTTCTATTTTATATTAAACACCAATCTTTAGGTACCAAAACGCAATTTCAACTTTTTTGTTCACTTTTTAAAATCTTTCAAAAATAGATTTTGTTCACCGACCTTTTCTGTTCACTTTTAAAGTCGTTCAAAAATAATTTCTGTTCACCGCCTTTTTCCGTTGACTTTTTAAAATCGTTCAAACTTAGCTTCTGTTCACCGTCATTTTCTATTCACTTATTAAAACCATTAAAATGAGGCAATGTTCTAATTGAAAAAAGTTCAATTTCAAATATATGTTCTTATTTTTTAAAATCCTTTGAAAATGTTCACATTTGAAAATGGATCAGATTTTGAAAAGTGTTCATATTTTAAAATGGTTCAGATTTCAAAATTGTTCATAATTGAAAACTATTATTTTTTAAAATGATTCAAATTTTGAAAATGTTTATTTTTTAAATTGGTTCAGATTTAAATATTTTCATATTTTAAAAATGGTTCTAATTTTGAAACATTTAAAATATCCAGATTTTGAAAATGTTCAGATTTTGAACTTAGAACCATCTACGTGACGCCACCATGTAGAGCCGCGAGCTGGGAAACGGCGCGACGACAGTGGCGCGGGCGGCGGTGCAACGACGATGGCAGAGTTAACCGCGGCGAGCGACGGAGAAACTAGTTGGAGAAGACGCGTAGAATGAGAATGAGGAGTGTAAACACGTTCAAACCTACAGTACAAGATTATCTCGTATATGACTATTGAAACAAAAAAATTACAACATGAAATTTGCACGAAACGTTGAAATTAACCTCCTCGTGAAATGATATTTCAAACGGTCAATCTAGTGCGACGGATTTGATAAAATTCGGCTAAAAAAGTTCTGAACATCGATTCAAAATTGAGAAGTTAAAATCGATGAAACTCGAAACTGAGTACAGCAATGGAACATACTCGTGGAAGCGCATAATTTTCGTGTACACATTATGTTATTTTAAAGTGCATGGCACTATAAATTTTTTTTTTGACCGAGAACGTGCAAAGAAACTGGAAAACGTGCACGACAGTAAAACTTCTGTTGCCATTCTCTGAACGAAGTAGTGAAACAGGAAACAAACGCGAGGGAGTTCCCGCGCGGAAAGGAGATGATTCTCCCAGCGGCCGAAAGTGGGCCGAGCCCACTTGCGTCTGGGGGGGGGGGGGGGGGGGGTTGCGCGGAGCGTTGCTCCCTCCGCATAGCGCGTGGAGTAGGAGCTGGGTGCTCCTATTCTACGCTTCTTGCGCAGCTTAGCGAGAGCCAATGCGAACCCCGCACCACATCGTCTTCGTTTCCATCGACGTCTGATGTCTACGCACGCTTCTATTCTTGTAGACAGTGTTGGGCCTCCAAGTGCAGAAGTTTGTAGAACAGCAGCAAGTTTCTCTTAAGTGAATCACCCAAGGTTTATCGAACTCAGGGAGGTAGAGGTCAAAGATATCCCTCTCAAGCAACCCTGCAATTAAGATACAAGAAGTCTCTTGTGTCCCCAACACACCCAATACACTTGTCAGGTGTATAGGTGCACTAGTTCGGCGAAGAGATAGTGAAATACAAGTAATATGGATGATTATAAGTGGTAATTGCAATCTGAAATAAAAATGGCAGCAAGCAAACATGTAGCAGAACTGGTTGTAAACGGTGTTTCAATGCTTATAAATAAGGCATAGGGATCATACTTTCACTAGTGGACACTCTCAACAATAATAATATAATTGAATACATAGATATTTCCTCTTCACTATGCTACTCTGAACTATTCTCCTGTTGGATAACGAATACCAATTCACTGGGTAGGGCTATAACAGCACACCTTAAAGTCGCATTCCACATCTAGAGAACCCCACACTGTCAACTTGAACGCCCTAAATAGTACTAGATAAACACCACAATTTCATAGAGACATCCAACACAAATAATAACTCAAGATAAATATTCCTGTAATCTTTAGCCTAAGAGTCACACACGGTGCGCACACTGTCAACTTCGCACCGTGGGACAAAGGTGACTCCGGAGTTTACATTAATAAAACCACTTGAGTAGCATATAAGATAATGAAGAGTAACATCTATGGATTCAACTAGATTACAAAGCTCATGATCACATAAAGATCACACCATGGGAGAGAGAGATAAACCACATAGCTACCGGTAGAGCCCTCAGCCCCGATGAAGAACTACTCCCTCCTCATCATGGGAGGCAGCAACGGCGATGAAGATGGCGGTGGCGTCGATGGAGATGGCTCTGGGGGCAATTCCCCGTCCCGGCAGGGTGCCGAAACAGAGACTTCTGTCTCCCGAATTAGGGTTTTTGGTGGCGGCGGAGCTACGGAACTCTTCTGGAGAAATCGTCGATTCTTTTAGGGTTTTCACCGCGGAGGCAATATATAGTCCAAAGGGCGTCGCGAGGAGGTGACCGAGGCGGCCACACCATGCCACGGCGTGGCCCCCCTCTGGCCGCGCGGGCCCATGATGTGGGGGCTGTGGGCCTCCGCTGGAATTGTCCTTCTGGCTCCCGGAGTCTTCTGGCGTTTTAGAATTTCTGTAAATTTTTCAGATTTTTCTGAGCACTTTCATTTTTGGACCTTTTCTGCAATGCACAGACATAATAAACAGAAACTGGCATTGTGGCATCTTGTTAATAGGTTAGTCCAGAAAATGGGTTATGAAGTGTATGTAAAACATGTAACAATTGGTATAATATCAACATGGAACATCAGAAATTATAGATACGTTTGAGACGTATCAACGTCCTCGTGCCCTCGCACCTCCGCCGGCCAGGCTGCCTGCTCCGCCACCCCGGATCCCCCCGCCACCTCCTTTTCGATGTATGCCCAAAAGGCAATGATAATTAACACATATGTTTCATAATTATATTTGTGATTCTATGCTATAACTGCTGAGGCTGCTGAATGTGAGATTCAGAGGAAAACTCACACACATCACCCCGGGCGTTCGGTCTGTTCGGTTTGCTCGGTCCGGTCTTTTCGGTCATTGAGAATTTCGGTCATCCAGAAATGCTACCCATATTACCTTCGGTCTTTTCGGTTATTCTGTATTCGGTCTTCGGTCTGGTCTTCGGTCATGACCATATAGACCAGATAAGAAATGGCAGCACAAAAAATGGCAACACAATATCTTACGGTGGCAGCTCAAACGAGAACAAAATGGCAACACAACTTGCACTAATATGTACATTAATGTCAGCACAAAAAATGGCAGCACAAATACCTTTCTGTGGCAGCAATGCAACACAAACTAGCATATTTGCACAAAGATATACGAAAAAGGCAGCACAAAAAAATGCAGCACAACACCTCACGGTGGTGGTATGGTAGCACAATCCAGCACAAATAATAGTTGATAATCCAAAGCAAATATCCATACGTTACTGTCTCACACTCACAAAGTAACATGTCACAAACATAGCCAATATTAAGTCTGAATATCACGTAGTCTCAACTCACAACACATTGACCAGAAGCACAAGTGCATATATGTCATAGAAAGGTGCTGGACACTGGACAGTGCACAACTCTTCAGGCATTATTGTGCTTGCTTGACTTGGCCGTGGCCAGGGATGATGCAGCAGCAACCTTGCGCTTCCCTTTCTTTTGTTCATCCAGTTCTTGAAGCAACTCTGCATATGAAGCATATATAAGAATAATATGGATGGTTGTAGCAGCAGCAAACATGTAGCAGTAGCAAATAGGAAATTACCTTTTTCTAGCACTTCTAATTCCTCCAAGTTCTCCTTGATGTCGACGGGATCAGTGGACCGTCTCAGCCAGTCTTGTGTACAGACTAAAGCTTGTACCATGAATGGAGTGAGAGATGTCCTGAAATCGTCAAGTATACGTCCACTTGTGCTAAAGGAAGATCTTGTAGTACACCCTTGCCATCCAAAACTTTGGTGAAATGATCCCAAGATTCTGATCTTGATGCCATGGGTTTCCTCCCTTTTGGTTTCTCCTCATCATCATCAATTTGAATCACCCCTGCATGATCAAGGATCTTGTTAGCCGCAGCTGCAGCTATCTCTTCATCTGCTGCAGCAATCATTGCTTCTGCTTCTGCATCTGCCTCCGCAAGCGTACGTGCATTCAACTCATTCTCATGGTTATATTCCACCAGGTCATCCTCAGATGTCATCTACAACAAAGAAAACAACAAGGAAATCTCTTATTCCGAATGAAAATAGCTAGCAGTCTTGCAAATATCTAAATACAAACGAAAATAGCTAGCAATGGCAGTAGTAGGCAGTAGCAATTCTCAGTTCATCTATTTAGTTCTTAAACAACAAATATCTAAATACAACAGCAAATAGTAGATCAGAACCGAAGCAATCTAGGAAGTCAATTTTCAGTTCAGCTTTCTCATTTACTAACTGAATAACTCAGAGCTGAATCGAAACAATCTAGCAAGTAGCAACAAACAAGTAGCAAGTCAGGGGATTGGAACGTTCTTACATTTACGGTCTGCAGGTGGTGTTGGACTGGTGCGGACGTGCGGCGCCCTGGCGGTGGCGGTGGCGGTGGCGGTGGCAGGGAAGGAGATGTGCCGGCAGCCCGACCCGGAGATGCGCCGGCGACCAAGTCGGACATGTGGCGGCACGGCGGCGGCCCGGGTCGGAAAAGCCGGCGAGGCGAGGTCGAACGTGAGGATGCGGCCGGCCGGGACGGAGTAGGGGCGAGCCGGGCAGCTGGCAAGGCGAGGACGACCGTGACTCCGTGACAATGGCGGCGAGTCGGCCGGCGACGGGTGGAGATGTGGCGGCGGCGCCCGCCCTGCTCTGCGGAGTGCGGGGGATTGGAGGCTTGGAGCTAGGTCACCAATTGACTGGGATTGGGACTAGCGGACTGCGATATACACTAAGGGCCTGTTTGATTCAAAGGATTTGCATAGGAAATTTGTAGGAATCAAATCCTTTGGAATTTTTCCTATGTTGGTCATTTGATTCATAGGATTGAACCTTATAGGATTTTTTCCTAAGGAATCCTTTGCACTAGCTTCCATAGGAAATCAAACATCCACTCAAAGCTCTTTTTTGGAATCCTTTACTCTTCCTATGATCGAATCAAACACACTTTTGTGCAAATCAAATCCTGTAGGATTTGAGTTGGCATGACATTGCAATCCTACGGTATTCCTATTCCTGCGTTTCTAAAATCCTACGAATCAAACAGGCCCTAAATTTGCTCGCGGGATTGAGTTCTTCGGTTGTTCCGGTCACTTTGGTCTTCCAGCAGCGACGACCGAACAGACCATAGTTATCTCGGTCAGTTCATTCGTGTAACCGAAGAGATGACCGAACACCGAATTAACCGGTATTTCGGTTTCGGTCTTCGGTTTCGGTTTTTTATGCCCGGGGTGACACACACACGTGTAGAAGCATGAACAATAAGATACCCTAGTCTTGTCTTTAGACTAATTTGTTGATTGCTAGATGACCGTGTTTTCCTGATCATGGACATAGTTAATGTCAGCATCAATGAATAACATATTAATTGTTGGTTGAAACAATATGGCTGGGTAGACCCAAGTCGTTGATATGCTAAAAGATTTCTTTGCGATGTCTTTTGTCCTTAGTGACATATCACAGCAAGGTTATTATACAACACGTACTTAGACTATGAGGTTATTAAGGTTGTACATACACAGAGTTACTTTGGTGCTATCAAGTATTACGCCATAAACTGGGTGATCAAAAAGGCAGCTACTGGGTAATTTCCAAAGGGATGTATTAATCTTGATTCCAAGATGGGAAATTACTTCTCTGTCAAAAGAGAGATACATCCTGGGCCAACTCGGTATAAATGATATCCAATATGTTCTGCAGACAATGCATGATGATGATGCATCGTGTGGGATATCTAGATACGTGAACAAGTAAAAGGATACTTGCCGGTTAACGAGATTGACAAAGATATAGTGAATCAAGGGTTGATTCACATATATATTGGAATATCTAATCTCGGGTACAGTTCAGTATCATGAAGTAAATAGCCAACAGGTTCAACTGAGTATATTTCATATAACAGTGGGAGTCAATATGGACGTCCATGGTTCCGCTATTAATTATTGATCGGAAAGTTTTCTGAGTCATGTCCACTTGTTATCGAACCTGTAGGGGTCACACATTTAAGTTAAGTTAGGTATGGTTAGTTGTGTATTATGGTAGGCCTGGAACAACGAGAGAGAATCACCGGAATGATCTTTCCAAGTGATCGGTATATCTACTATATATCAGAGAGATTAAATAAGCGGACATTGGATGTTCCCGAGTTATAGAAAGAGTTTCTATCACTGTCAGAATTTATTCCGAGGTTTATATAGAAGGGATATTTATCTGGAGATTTTATATGCGGACATTAGATGCCATGGATCATATAAATATGTTTATATGATGGCAAATTAATTCCGGGAATTTTCCATAAAGAGAAAATACAAGTCTGGGAATTAATTAGACAAAATCTGGATAAAGCAAAAGTATTGAAAAACACTAAAAGAAAGAAGCCCTCAAACGGGGCTACCACATGGGCCCTAGTGGCCCACATGGCAGCCGCACCACCCCAGGGTGGTGGTGGGCTGGAGGCTAGGGCAAAGGGGGAGGCTCCCCTCTTCCCAACCCTCCTGGGCCCCATGGCCCACCAAGGGGCGGCGGCTGATGGGCCGGTGGCTAGGGCAAGGAGGGGAGGCGCCCCTCCCAAACCCTAGTTCGGCCGAGCCCACCAGGGCCGACGGCGGGTGGGGGAGGGCTTGCCCCTCCTCCAAGACCCCTCCCTCCTCCCTCATATATAAACCCCCTTTGGACAAACACAAGTTTCTCCTCCCTTTGGACAAACACAAGTTCAAGTTGGAACTTGATCTACGCGGTTTTGAGGTGTCCTCTCCCTTTAGATTGAGATCCAATCTCTCTCTCTCTCTCTCATGTGGTTAGATGTCCACCTTTATATACACATGTAGAAGTCGAGCTCTGGACAACGAAGCTCTATACAACCAGATCCGGCGGACGTGTGCGAGCTCTTAGAGGGGTGAGACGTCTGACCCTCACTCAGTTGGATCCAGAAGGCTGGACCCATGAAGTCGTCAATATTCTCACCGCTAGGCTTAGCCGTGAGAATCTTCCACATGCTTCATCGACCTCGTCATCGACATCTCTTCCGCTTCAACGGTATTGGTAACGAACTACATCTGGATCATTGAATTGGTATTCACTTGTATCTTCATAGATAGATCTTGGATGTTGCGTAGCATGGCGATTTTTTGTTTTGTTTTACGTTGCGCAACCCTACACCTCCGCCATGCCACCTCGCCGCCCTGCCCTCCTCAACCCTCCACCCACGGCCGGTCCACCACCGCTCACGACCTCCCTCTAACCGCCCCCCCCCCCCCCCCCCCTCCCCGCACCCCGAACCCTAAGCTCGTTGCCGGCGACCACCCGCACTCCACCCCCTCGAGTTAAGTCTCTTCCTGACTTCCTCTCCTCCACCGGCAATGCCGCGGCCAGCCGGGTTGTCCCTGTCTCCGGGCCTCGCCTCGTCAGCGACATCGCGGCCAGCCGCGTTGTTCCTGTTTCCGGCGAGGTCGCCCCATCCACCCACGCTTCATCTTCTCGGTCTCCGGTGGAGGTTCTTCGCGGCCACGCCATGGTCGCCTTCCTCATCTCGCGCAAATGGGCCATGCCCAGCAACGGCAACATGGAGCGGGAGGGGGTACGCATTTTGTGGCTAACCTGCGCAACGGGCGTAGAATAGGGTTTGCTTAGGAGCTCCCGGTGTGATGGAGATTAGGGACATGGTATCTCGTTTGTCGGGCCCTCAATGAGTGAGTACTCCCGGCTGGTACGGGAATCATCCCATTTGCGGCCTGCTTCGATTATTAAAGGAATATAACGGTGTAATAATCGTCCATTCGAGCGACCAACATAACATTCCTAGAATCAGAAAATACTAAGTAGTAACATAATTTAGTTTACATAATTAATCTATAGCTAAACTTGATGTGTGGTCGTATTATTTTCACTGTGTCATGATGGAGGACCATGAAACTAAGTTATTTTCAACAAAATTTCTCTGTAATCTATTGCTCTAAACCCCCAGACTCAGTACAAAACAATAAGAGATGATACAAGAGCTAGAACAACCCTGTTCCTCAAGGAGCAAAGCGTTGCATCGTGCAAACAACCTGAACCATAGTTCCAAATTCACAAGGAAGACAACTTGAAGTTCATGACAAGATGTTTCTGCTGCAGCTAAGAACAATGCATTCTTAATGGCGAAATATAATAGATGCAGCAATCACTCACTTCACAGTAAGCGAAGAACATTGACCAGACCAACCGAAATGAAGCAGAACCAGCAACAGGATTTCGGAAAATTTTACGACGAAATTAACAGTATACCATAATTTTACCACGGCTACCATTTACATGCTTTAGATAATGAAGAAACTAAGCACCAGAAGTTCACATAATTATTTACCTAGAGCAGCAGCATAAAAACAGGACCAAAGTTTGCTGCAGCATTTTCTGAAGATTAAATATAAAACTAGGTAAAAGAAACTTAGACAATAGCTTCGCCTTCCTCTAGCACTGGAAGAAGTCAGTCGTCGATGGCCTTGGCCCTCATGCAGCAGGAGGGCCCGCGCTTGGTCCGGCGGTGGCCGCCGCCGGCGTCGCCGCCACGCCGCTTGCCGTAGAGGTACTCCACCAGCTGCACCCTGGACCGCCGCTGCACGGTCTTGGAGGCGCGCCGGCTGGCGCGCTCCTCCTCGTGCTTCAGCAGCACCTGCTGGAACTTCTGCATCTCCATCTCCAGCCGGCCCACCTTCTCCGACATCTTGCGCACCGCTCCAGGATCTTGCGCTGGCTCCTGCTCCGCAGGTCCACGCTCCCGCCCTCGAGCCCGTCCGCGGAGGTGAACTCCTCGGCCTTGGTCAGGAGCTTGCTGTTGGTGTCGATGAGCTGTGTGATGGCTTCCTCTGACTCGACCATCTGCGCCCTGACACTCTCGAGCTCGCTCTCCCCCGACGACTCCACACTCGCTCTCAGCTCCTGGAGGATGGACTGGAGATCCCTGAGCCTCTGCGCGTCCGAGGAGAGCCTCTCGATGACCTTCTTCTTCCACTCGCGGTGCGGTTCCGTGGTTGTGACAGACCTCGGTACCATCTCTTGCTTGTCGACGCCGAGATCCTTCACGAGCATCAGCTCGGTGGAAGACCGTTTACCCTTGTCCTTCTCGGAGGACGCCTCGCTCTGTGGCGGTCGAAGATCATCGTGCCTACCGCTGCTGCTGCTGTTTGTTCTGACAACGCTCCACAGGGCAAGCATCTTATCATCAGGCTGCTGTGCTGTGACCTTCTTCTTGAGGCGGTGTGATGCGACGCTCGACGGCTAGGAGTCTGGACGAGGTCAAGCTGTATGTCCTTGAGCATCCGCTCGTAGTTCACGTCGCTCGCGTCGCTGTCCAAGATGTCCTTGAGCTTGAGCATTTCAATCTGCTTCCTCGCGTCCTGGAGATTGCTGCTGAAATCAAGCCTTTCTTGCTCCAGAACAACTCCGGTGTCTGTAACCACCTTCTGGAGTGCTTTGATTGTTCCATGCAATTTCTGCAGCTCCATGTCTTTCACCAGTTTTTGGTCATCACTTGGTTTCACAGCAATCTTTGACAGCAGTGGTGACGGCAGAAATTCCTAGCAAAACAAGCAAGTGAAATGAGTCACATTTGAGTAAAACAAATCACACACGGTGAATAATAAACACACACTATATTGTACAACACAAATATCAGATTTCTCAAGTATAATATATATATTTTTTAGTTCATATTCTGAATCCTTCAAGTAGGAACTATATACAAAATGTGGCATTCTTTCTTCGACTGAAGAAGGCAAGGGGAAATATGTTTAGCCAAAAAATCGAATAAACTGTCATCATACTTCAACATGAACATATACAGGAAGAAGCAAATAGAGCATTAAACGGATAATGCGTAATTGTGTACCTCCTTCCTGAGTTTGCTCGACGGTACACAATCCTTGGCCAGTGACAGGGTTTGTCTCTCTAAGGCATCGACTTCAGTTTGCAATGCGCCTAGCACTGTGAAGTCTCCATTCAGGTCAACCTTCAGCCTCCTGTTCTCGATCTCAACAGCACTTAGCTTGTCCTTCAGCGCATCCACGTAAGAATTTCTCCGACTGATCTCCTCCTTCAACACCTCCTTCTGCACTATTTCACTTATCTCACAGCTCTCACATGTTACAATGAGCTCAAGGACTTTCTCCTTAAAGAGTGCTGCATTGGCAGTCGCAATCTGCATGTTGGCCAGCAATTTCGATATCTCTGCATCGCAAGACCTGACATCAATCACTGGCTGTTCGTTGTTCCTAAGCAGTTGCATTTCACTCTGCAGCTTGTAAAGCTCCTCCCTTAACATTTCGTTTGATTTTTCAAGCCCAGCATTGTCGACTTCTTTGCGCTGTTCCATGTTCACCGCACTCTCCTGTTGGCTCTTCCTGCCAGATTTCAGTAGCTTGGTATCTCTTCGCATACTAGTACGTCTTCTTGCAGAACCAGTCTCTGGACTAGAGCCATCACAGATGCTTATAGTTCTACTGAGCTCCTTCTCAAGGTAGTTATTCTCAAGTTGTAGATCTCCAAGCTTCTTGTTCATCAATCTGATTTCCTGATAGAGCTCATTGCCTGCCGCATGGAGAGACCCGAAATCATCATGCAAAGATTGCAATTCCGATGTCCTCTCATCGTGAAGGCTTCTGAAAACAACACCAAGGATATCTGTCCTGACTGCTTCACCAATTAGAGTACTGAAATCGTCTTCAAACGACTTCTCTTTCTCCCTTGAGTCATAAAGTTTGCCTGCCAGTGAGGAGTTCTCTTCTATCAGCTTAATAATCTCAGCTTGCAATGACTGTCGTGACTCTTGCAGCTCTGAGAGTTGTCGAACCAAAAACTTCGACTCTGCTTTCATCTCATCCACTTTGCGGTTACGGGCCTCCATGTCCTTGCGTAACTCGCAGCTGATCTTTATGAGGTCATGCCTTTCACTCTGCAGTTGTAGCAGCTCCTCACTCTTCGCTTGCCACTCTTGCCTCAGAACACTCCTTTCTGACCTCAGATCGGCCACCTCTCGTCCGAAGTGCTCCAGAAGTGTGACAACAAGCGACTTCTCGAGGATCTGGTTCTGCTTCACATCCTGGGCATCAGAAATAGTATTCAGCAAGCACTTGATCTCATGCAAGATGAGCTGCACAACTATGTCAAGCTTCATCAGATCCAAGGATCCATATTTCTCATCAAACTGTAGTACTTCCATCACAGAACCAATCCCTTCAGTAAGCTTCTGGTTGTTTTGTGACAAACAGGCCAATTTCTCCTCAAGAACCTTGTGCGACTCCTGTTTCTTCTGCAGTTGCCTGATACATCAGAATTTGCTTCTGCCATATCACCTAAGCACCTTTGCAAGATGAAAGACTCGATATGAGCTTCAAGAATCTTGTGCTCTTCCTCTTGAAGCTGGTTCTCCTTGCACCGTCCATCTTCTAGCAGTAGGGCTATCTGCTTCTGTATAGCACTGAACTGAACCTTGTCTGAGTGGTGAGTTCTTTGCTCTTCTCCCTCTCTAGCCTTAACAGTTCCTGTAGCTTGACTACTTCAGTACGGATCTTGTTTTTCTCCTGCTGGAGATCCAAGTGTCGCCCTTCTAACTCTGTGTATTGGGTTTCCAAATCAAGTAAGCACCATTGATGCTATCCACCTGACACAACATTAAAGAATCAAGTTACATCATTTTTAACCTACAATGAATTAACAAAGTAGTAATAAATATTTCAGTCATCGTACCTCATGCACAAGTGTTCTCTTGTCAGAACGAAGTAAAGAATTCTGATTGCGGAGTGCCTGTGCAGACTCTTCCAAATCTTTCAGTTTCCTTCTATGGCTCTCAAGCTCAGTACTGTTTTCAGATAATAAACTTTCCAAGAACACGTTCTTCTCTGATAGCTTCTCCATGGTATGAGAAATACCCTCAATCCGCGCAATGAACATGGCACGCTCAGACTGGTGGCCACTAACCTTGGAGCTGAGGTGCTGGCAAGACTCTTCCAGTGCAAGCTTGTTCTCTCTCAGTCCTGCAACCTCAGTAGTAGCAGCTGACAAAGATCTCTCCAATTGAGTATTTTTCTCCAACGTTCTCTCCAGCTGCATCAGATTCTCAACATACAGTGCTTTCACACCATCGTGGTTTTTGATGGTCTCTTTTAGCTCAACATTTCCATCCCTCATCTCTTGAGCCAGTGCTTGGAGTGATTCCACGTTGAAATTAACCACTTGAATTTGTTCCTTGATCGAGAAGTGCTTCCTCTCGACATCACCCCTGTCATTCTTTATGTGTAAAAGTTCATGCTGAAGTACCTTCTTTTCCTCCACATGCCGAGACACCTCTTCCTCAAGTCGCCGCTGTGCATTCTTCAAGGAAATTATCTCATTCTGCAAACGAACTATCACAGATGTAGAGGAGTGGTTTTGATCATCCAGCTTGCGGTTCTCTTCTCGAATCTTCTCCAATTCTTTATGAAGCATAAGTTTGCTTGCTTCAATGTCCTTAAACTTACTTGTTTCATCATGCTTTTCAAGAGATAAAAGTCTTAGCTTCTCTGTACTTGGGACAATTGCTTCTCTAAAGACATCCGTGCCATTTCTGCTTGCATGCTTTTGAGTTGCTCTTCTTGTATAGAGATGCTAAGCTTTTCCAACTCAATGTGTTTCTCATTAACCTCCTCATGCTTCTCTTTTGAAGCACACTTCAGTTTATCTAGCTCCAAATGCAAATCCTGGTTAGCCCTCTCAAGCTGAAGGCACTGTTCCTCTGCAGTGCTCAAATTCTGCAGTCCGTTTTGCATCTCCTCTTTCAGCCTCTTGAATTCCTCTGGGTATGAAATATTTCAGACTTGAGGTTCTGTAACCTGTCACCGGACTGCTGGCACTGTGAAACCGCAGCTTCCCTCTCTGATTCTTGTTGTGCAAGGGCCTTCTTGAGGCAAAGAACTTCCGATTCAGCGCTTTCACTCTTTTCTAAAACTGACGAAATCTTCTTCTTAAGATCTTGATTTTCCTGTGACAAGCTTGAAATTTCTTTCTGTAGCTTCTCGTGGTCCTGGTCATCTGCAATACGAGTGTGTTAGTTTTATCTGAATTATATTTGGATATGGTACTTGGAGAAAGTGAGTTTGTACAGCATACCTTTGCTACGTTTTTTTGAATCACCAGAGCCGATGAAAGAGCGGAAAAATGGTGTCATATCACCACGATTGTCAGAGTCAGTTTCAGAAGATGTAGTTTCAGATGGCAGGTCATCATCCAAATCTGATAGATACTCGTCGGGAAATACTTCTGCCATTTTTCGATGAGCCTGCCGGAGCTCCCCAGCTGCATGATCATATCTTTCAGCTAAAGCTCGGTAAGCACGATATAACTCCTCGAGTAAGGACATCAGCTCTGGGCGCCTTTTATAGTACATTTCTGCTCTTCTTGCAAACGAGTCAGCATCCTCATCAATGATCTTGATCATAACTTTGATTTTGCTGTCCGTATCTGCGTAAATACACATTAATCAACACTAGTTCAGTAAAGAGAAATAGTGTGCCTAACACGATAATGAAACTGTTAACCATCATGGTACATTTCACATATCAGAAACTTTGAATTTTGCACGTTTTCTGCCGCAAAAATTCAGAATGATCCCAAAGATCTCTCGTCAACACCGCAATCAACACTGACAAGGCACTTATAAAGTAACTTGGTCAAGTTTTTTGAGGAAGTACCGAAATAGATCCAAGTATACAGAAAAAATGTAGATGGCTTAAAAAGAAATGTTCAGTTTTACATATGTTTTTACAACATTTTTGTTTTACATCAAATTAGCAGCGATGTGGTGCCAACGTAAGAACTGTGTCCCATGTGAGAGAAGCATCAGATGGTTAACCATCAGGTAAAAAATGCACCTAGTAGGATCATATGGCAACCTAGCATCCAGTCATTGGCTTGAGGATTCACCAATATAACCAATTATAGAATACCAATATTATGTCAATTTTTTTTTATAGAATACCAATATAGTGGATCTCAAATGTCTGAAAACAAATTGATGCCACCTAGCTGAAATTCATATTCTCCATAGGCACCATACTAATCCAGATCCATATTGATGGTACGTCAGTTTAACTTATATTCCAGGGTATATGATTCCACGAAAATTTACGATGTACCTGACTAAAAAAACCTAATCCGACAGAGCAACATGTGACTCCTTACAAAGATTGTCCACACATCGAACTTGTTCATGTGCTTTTCCTCAATAAATTTGCTGACTTTTAACAAAAGAGACATGAGGAGAGGGCCATTTCCGTACCCAATATTATGACAGGCAGAGCTTTCAACTAAATCTGTACTTTACCTTTAAAGCATTCCGCACATTTACATCCTTGAGAATACACAGCACACTGCTAAGATAATGGCAACTAGTGCTAACATGGTAACGCAAGGAAATGCTTGGGTTTATAACAGTTACATCAACCAACGCAAAAGACAGAGGGTTGATGATTCCACAGCGCAGTTGTTTCTAGTTTGACTGGATAGAGGACTCATGATAACATTCCAGCTAATGCATACGAAGATCTTAATAAGACGGCCATAGTGACCCAACATATTTTACCTGAGAGGTTTTCTTGGAGCCATTTCGAGTTCTTGGGACAGATATGGCTATCCCACCACCAGGAGTACTTGCGCATCGGATTGTTTGGCGACATCCTCCTCGCCATCAAATCCGACGAAGAGAACAGCACTCCTTGGATTCTCAAGAGAACTTGTAGCGAAATTCAAATAGGAACCAAGCCTACATGAAGATCTATTGCGGGCGAACTACCTGCAGCACAACAGAAACAAAGAAAATTAGCATCCTGTCCAGAAAATTTGCCACGTCGAGGTTGAAATGAAATCAGAACGAAGCAAAATTAAAAAAATATGGACCAGATTACCCTACGAAACCAAGAAAGATTCTAGAGATGAGAGTTGCAGTGGGAGGTGAGGGTGACTGTATTGTCCTATATATAGGCATCTCAAAAACAAACCAAGACCAGCAGCGGCGCACACAACGGTCAAAAATTGAAGATTAGGTAAACGTTGAGGCATTAAGTTATTTCCTAATACATAATTATCTTTCTGAAACGGTCAAGCTGTTATCTTTACGTTAACTATGGGGGAAAGATCATTAATCAGATTATATCAATTTTTTGTTTGGGAGGAAGCGGTGAAAAATCAGAGGCAGCTGTAACACCCAAATCCGCAGAGGATTTCCCCAAGATTGCAACCTCAAGTACCCGAATTCAGCGGAGATTGGACTCAAAATTGAGCATCCTCAAGCAATGCCCAAAGAAAAAGATTGAGGACAGGAGAGGAAGAGGCGAAACAAAAATCTAGGGCGAAGGACGGCTAGAATCAGAAGCCTGACCTTCAAGAATCCCAGTTCGCACACGAACATCCAAGAAATGCGAGAATGGTACTAGATGAAAGGAAGAGGAGGGCACTGAGAAGAGAACCCAGCCAACGCAAATACAGGCGGATATTGCCAACTCACCAGTCACCACCAACAGAAAAAGGGGAAATGCGGCAAGAAACCCACGCCGCCGCAAACAGGGGAAATCACAGCAATTCACACGCTCAGCGGCGGCATTAAATCAGCAGCGCCATCAAAGGAGAAGAAGAGGAAGGAGGAATCCAAAGATTTTTTTTCTTCAAAACTGCGCAAGATTTATAGGATGGGGTCCAGGAAATTACCAAGAAGAAAGGAGAAATCGCCGCGTTTCCTAAAGAGGCAGAAGGAAAGCAAGGTCCTCGCGTCACATCCTGAAGAAGGCCACCAAGAGAGAAAATGACATTTGCATCCTGAAGCAACAACCCCAGTGACCCAACCCAGAACCGAAGCCGCAGTTTATTTGGTAGGAAAAGATGGGCAGTCGCGTGGTTATGTTCTGGGAGGGAGGAAGATCTTTTTAGAAGGCAAGAACACGAGGGGCACGGGAAGCAAAATGGCCTGGCCAAGAAACGGAAACGGCAGGCAGCAGGGCGCCGCTAACAATAGCAAGAACAGCGCACAAAAACAACGAGGGAAAAATCGCAGCCATTTTCCAGCACAATCTCCACATTCCGCCTACAATCACGCGGCGCCCAAATCAAGCGAGTGTCCATACAAACATGCATACCTCGAGTAGAAGAGGATCTTGGGGACGGAATGGTGGATCTTTCCTCCGAACCCTCAGTGCGAACCCTGAAGAGAGATCCAGCTGCTGCTCCCGCATCCCACCATCACCAACCCCCTAGCCTAGGCCATCATCATCATCATCCTACACATGAACGACGCCGTACACCCGAGATGGAGAGAAGGGGGAGTGAGGAGAGAAGGGAGTGTGAGTTTCTTTCTTGGAGGTCTCCTGGGCAGGAGTGAATGCAATCATGGAGGACCAGAGCAGCAGTGTGGGGGAGGAAAGAAGGGCAGTGATGGGCATATTAATTGTTTGCTTAATGTTTACAAAAATTAAAGGTAAAGGACAAAGATTAGGGCACATTAGTGAGCACAAGTACAGTGTTTGGGAGGATCAATTTTTGTTTATTTTGGTGATAGAAGAACAGGATGTCAGGAACAGTGTGTGTATCTGTGCTGTTCTGCCTCACATGTTATCTACCCACTTTTTTAGTTACTTTTTTACTGTTTCCTAGTGGAGAAGTCAAGGACAGAGATCAGTCAAAGAACATTGGAGGAATATTTTCTTGTGCAGCGGTAGTTCCGGCTGTGCGTTCGGTTAATATGGTTAATTCGGTTCGGTTTATACGGTTTTTTTGTTTATACGGTTTCAATACTTCGGTAAATACGGTTTTGTACGAGAATACGGTTCGGTTTCGGTAATAACCATTTAATTTCGGTTCGGTTTCGGTAATAACCAAATTAACCTAAGTTGACGCGAATTTTAAAATGACAATTTCTTTTTGTGGCCATATATTACAAAATAACGGAATAGACTATAAAATTAATAGGCATATGATCCAAAGTAACCAAATAACACATAAAGTTAATAAAAATCTATACAAGTAGCAAATCACATGCTACAAGTAACCCGTAAAGTTAATAAAAGTCAATAAAAGTAGCAAATTAATAAAAGTTAATAGGCATTTCGGTTTTTTTGGTTAACCATTCGGTTTTCGGTTATTAACCGTATTAACCGCAAGGCATATGGTTAGCTATTTTACTAACCGTAACCTTAACCGGTAACCAAAATAACCAGAATTTCGGTTCGGTTTCGGTTTTTTTCAGTTCGGTTTCTCGGTTTTCGGTTAACCGTGCGCAGTCTTAGCGGTAGTGGTGTGTGAAAATTTTACTTCTGTTTATTTCTTACTGTTGTGGTTAATTCTTGCGAGCGTCCGTTGGTGGACTACTTCTTAATTTCTTTTCTCCATTTATTTTTAGCCGAAACATGGTAGCTGCAGGCTAGTTTTTTTTGTTGTTGAACAAAGTAACTGCAAGTTAATCTATTGCTTTTACTGACGGTAAATCCTTCAGAGGTCGATGCAAGCTTGATGATAGGTACACTATTCAGTACGCATTTCATTTATGTCATGTGTACTGTACCATGTCAACAGGTCATTAAGTTTCCTGTAAACATGATTACTGTTTTTGTGACATGTCTAATCTAATATAGTTATGAGCTAGCCTTCTTGGTCCCATGAGAGCTTAATATAACACATAGACCATTTATGTGAAGTCAGAGGATCGATTCATTGATTCAACGTCATGACAAAATTGAATCAAAAAGTGTGTGTACGTAGAAAAAATACCATTGCTGTTAGAGAAATTGTATAGCGAGTACAATTTTACATTGGCTGCGGAAATATTAGCCGCGTAATTCAAATGGTTTCTCAAGGTTTAAGACATGAATCGAGATAAAATGAAACGGCTAGCACCATTCAGATGTAATAAGTTTTTCTAAGTCAATTCAGGTACAGACATAGAGATTTCTCAAATATAAAGATGAATTCCACCGTGTGTCTTAATTTCGCTGAGTAGTTTGTATTTTAGTCTCTAGTACAGTATAAGATTTATCTTTTCATCCCAAATACATGTCTCTAGCATGTTTATACTGACAAAAAGGATTCAAGAACTGTGGCCATTTTGATTGTAGTTTTCACGTGCAGTTTACCTGGACTGCGTGATGACCAGAGGCCATGTTCTTCCAGGTAACTAGGGGAGATATTTACAGCCTGTGGTTAGTGGTGGGAGAGAGATCGCGTACCTAACCAACACCCCCTAATCATTCTTAAGAACACCATTTTTATAATAAGCATGAGTAGTAAGTACAGTAGTAGTGGTCTAGTGGAGGCAAGGCATGAGAGAGAGAAAAAATATATCATTATTAAATTTGTTAATAGTGAAGTAATTAAACAAGCACCTCGGCTACTGCAGGCAGATTTCGAGTAGTAGTACATTGGTCTTTGCTGTCTTGTTTTGTCTTCTTTTTCTACGCTTTGGCCACACAAAGTTGATGGTTGTTGTCTACTTTCGCATTGGTTTTATTTTTTTCTAGCAGAAGGCACCTTCCATTCTACACATGCCATTGGAGATTGGACCACACAGCTAATTTTGTGTTGTTTTGTTTTATCACAATGTTATTTTGTTCTTTAAGGCAGAACCCCGTATGGGGCAGTGTTACAGTGTGGTTCAACAGAGCATCACTGGCTAACTCGATGTGCAGCAAGGGATCCTTATTTTTTCAAAGGTAACTATTCACAAGGTGATAATATAATCACCTAATTATTCAGTGGTCATTTTTCGGCTCCGTTCTCTTATAGACCATCAACTATTTTTTTACTAAATAAAAAGGCAGAGCTCGATCATGTAGTAAATTACTTAGACGTTGTCGGTTGATTATTGTAATCTTGTTTGCCCACTAGATTTGGCTATTTTAGTGTTTATTTGCCCCATTTTTGCCCACTTCTGCAGCTATGTTTCAGCCACATGTTATAAAATAGGCGAGCAACAGAGTTTCTCATGCTACGTTTTTTTTTAACAATGAGCCAAAATTGTCCGTTTTGTTCAACAACAAAAAAGTGTACCGTGAGAACCACCAGTATAAGTTAGAGCCTCCACATTTCTACCACTTAGGCGTGTGTCTTCTATTAGCCTTATACAATGGAACTTATTCTGCTATATGTGTGTAGGGCACTGCTATGTGACACATGCTCAAATTGAATAACATAATTACGCGATATTATTCGGAACCCGCAATTATTGAAACTTAGCAAAGGTGTATTTTTAAGTTTTCAGTAATAACAAAAAAATCATATGCATTTTGACCATTTGAATTGTGCAAAAACTAAAAATTGAAGCGTAGATCAAACTGCTACAATACAAGTAATGTAACTTTTTTCGTGGGAGGTTATGTAGTAATTTGATGTGCAGACATGATTTATATTTTTTTCCAAGCGGTGATCTTCTAATCATTCTCCGTGGGTTCATATGCACATGTCTAATTAATCTTCTCTACGACCATCAAGCGATTAATTGTGTTAAGTATTCACAATCCAAAAAATCGTAACGTACTACGCTATACTTATGCTATTTTTAGTAAGCATTGCCATAAATTTTGCTAGTTTTATGTGTTTCCAACCTACAAGAGGTAGTATGTTTTTCCTGTTTAGACCAACTCTATTAGATACGCCTCATCCGGTTCTCCTTGGAAGAAGTCTACGCTCCTAAAAGTTCAACTTGCGCTTCTCCTTGGCCAACTTCTTGTCTTCATTTTCTTTAACTTGTTGCCACCTTGACATCTCCTATTTCTTCTTATCGATCAACTCTACATTAACTTGCATAGCTTGCCACCATCTACTTGCTTGCCTTCATCAACTCATAGATTTTTCTTCCTCGTGCTCATGACCTCTGCCATTTTCTTCACATTCTCCTTAGACTTCTTCCTTCCCTCCGGACTCCCCTTGCGTGTCCCTAGTGTTGGGATCCACCTTCCTTCATCATCAATATCATCTTCGTTGCCGTCCTCATAATCAAAATCACATACTAGAATAATTACTTGTTCTTGGTTTTCTCGCTGGATGAGCTTAGCATCTTCCAAAAAAAATTGGAGCATGAATGGTTCGACCATGGAAACAACCATTTACTGTACCTTTCTTGTGTAATGTGGTTCTACATTGACGAAATTGCAAGAAGAGAGGTTTGATCACATTCATACGAGACAAATTCACAAAAAAATGGGACAAATTGACATAAGCATCACATTGTCATCAATGGTGATACCACTTGGAGGAGCATTCCTCACTTGCTCCAAACAAGCACTCCACTGGCTAAAAGAAGTTTTGATGATACTATATCGGCCTTGTAGAGATCTCGTTGAGCGAGAAGATGGTTCCGACATAAACTGATGGAACAAGTCGTCAATGTGTTGTCAATAGTTGTTTTGGTTTGATCATTCCCGGGAACCGCATGGAGCGTCACATTCTCGTGTGCCTTCACCAAAGCCACATACTCATAATTTGTGTAATCCACTTGTCTCTTCCCTCATTATCCTCTCTTATTTGAGAAGCATCAAACACATCCTCAACATTCATCGAGTTATCATAATCGTCCATATGATCAAATTGATCAATTGGCGCATCAAAGTTGAACTCGGAATCTTCCATCATGCACACATATGAATTAGGTATAGATTACAAGTGGAAACTACCCAATGTGATAAATAAACTAATTTGAGACACACATAAATAAAAAGTTGGAGACATAGAAGTGAATTGATACCTCTCTAGCGATTCATCCTATATGTTGTGGGTGTTAGAGTCAGTCCACAATCGAGGCGGCGCCAGCAGACGCTGAAGGGGGAACTCTCTTCGGTGAAACAATATGCGGAGGTTCGTGTCCCGCCGACTTCTTCCTTTTTGGTGGGCCATATACGGCCAACTTTGTATGGGGGGTCGGCACCGACGGAGAAGCCTGTATGCTTGCCCCGACGCGGTAGGGAGTTCGGCGGACCCGGCCGAGCTGTGGACGACGTGGAGGAGGGGTGAAACTTCCCTCCGCCAAGCGCTTGCACATTTTGTGTATGCGCAGAAAACAAAGGCTCGTGCGTGTACCCAAAACACTTTTAGTTCAGCGTTTTTTACCATATATCTGTTCAGGTATCCCAAAACGCTAAAACAGAGTTTTCTTTTGTATGGCCTACTTTTTAGTATGGGAGAGAGATGTTCTTAGTTGAATATAATTGCACATCACAAAAGGTGATTGTAATTGGTGCATGTAAACACTTAAATCAAATGGGTTTTCACCAAGAAATAATGGGTGTATACATGGAGATAATGGAGTGTGTAGTACAGCACATGATCGCCATGATAGAGACACTATTACCATATTCTTTTGGTTTCTAATTAAATTGATGCAACGGTGCACGTTCAAGGTTGATGAGTTTTAAATCATGGAGAGTCCTTAAATCTAAAGAATGAGATAAGTGTATTTACTTGCTGAGAATGGATTAATTGAATACAAATAGCATACTTAGGCAAAACAAGCAATACAAAATTGTGCTATATTTCACAAGTTTTCCCCCCAATAAAACAGTGTTGAGAATTAGTAATACGGTTATAGAATGATAAATTCTGCTTTTTGCATGACTGAAACCCATATATATGGTCAGTACAAAATATGGATGTGGTTTTTCATTGTGCGTCTCAATTTTAATCTGGAACAAAAGTGGAGTGGGGATTGCTTCAGTTGGGGACTGTCGGCTTGACTTTGCCGAGAGCTAAGCTAGTAGCTAGCTTAGTTAGTGTTTCTTGGGTGTACCGTCAAAGTCATAGCATTTACCTGAAAGCCACTCAACTAGGTTTCTAGATTCAACCAGCTGCACTAGGTACTTGTTCATCCACATAGTGATTTTGCCTCACTCTTTTACTTCTTCTCACTAGAAGTTGTCCTTGTATGTGCATGAACCTAGAGACAAAATTAACATATGAATTTACGCGCTACATTAACCGATTCTTGTAGTATAAAACATTGCATACATACTTTTTCAATTTTAATTTCTCGAAGATCATGCACTCGATCTGGATTATTCGCGGATCAGGAATTCAGGATCCTCTCTACCCTTTGTGGAGCAAAGGCAACGGGTACCACAAAATAGTGTGCATGCGCATGTGCATGTGCAATTGCAAGTACAAGGGAGGTGATGAGCCCACGCTGATATTGATACACTGGAAAGAACCTCTCATGCCATGCACTCGACGATCATTGATGTGTGTGTGTGTACATAGCTGGCTGTCCAGTGGAATAGTGGACGCATTGCAACGCAACCCTCTGGTCTGGTCATCTTCGTTCCCATGCACGTTCGACCAGCTAGATTAATTGGGCAACTACTTTTTCATTCCAAATCTCTTGTGCATTGATGGGTAATAGCCTAGCAACATGTAAAAAGAATTGTGGAGCTAGCCCTTGTCCTTATCGTCTGATCTCGAGAAAATATCCGGTGAAAACCAGCTAAAAACCATGTTCAAATTTTACACAAAGAGAAGTATTGTATGCTGGAGGATTAGAGTTTCCATAAACACGTAAAATTCCAAGTTCAAAACACAATCTGTGATAGACAAAGTCAGGTTGATTGCCCTCCTGAATTCGAGGCTTTTGACAAAATTACTTGTCTTTTACAATGGTAAACCTTGAGGATTTGACTACACGGCTAGATGTGACCAGTCCCTTTGGCTGTGATTTGTACTGTATGTCGAACAAATCTGGAACTAGCTTGGATGCATGTGGTTCGGTGAAACTTGCTACCTAGGTACTGTACATGCCTACATTTGTGTTGTTTGTTCCTCTTGAGATCTAGCGAGGGGAAGATGATTAGGTTTTAGCATAGCCATAGGTTGTTGCCAATTCTTGTGGAACACATAGGTTATTTCCCCATTTCCTTTTCCTCGTGTGCGCCGGGCAGCACTGGCCGGAGCAAATTTCACGGTGGAGAAGCCAGCCGGTGGCTCAATCCTTGTGGCGGCAACAGGTGGCTCAATTTGTATTTTTTTGTCATTTTTGTGTAGGGCTGAATACAAAATATTTTGCATGGAAATTTTGCACGCTCATAGTATAGATCATCTTGGATGTTTTCTGATTTCTTTGAAACACCAGTTTCGATAATTTTTTTAAAGCAGGTTGTATGTGTAGCCCGAGCTGTAAAAGCAATTTCTTGATTAGGCATCTCTTTTGGATAAAAGGAGGAGAAGAGAACAATATATGTGTCTGGACCACGTGTACGTTCAACCAAAATTAGGCATGCAACATGACACGAATATATATATACAAATAATGGCTTTACAATGGTGGCAAGCATGCACGCATATGTTGATAATTATTGGTACCTCCATGTGATGTGAGCAACCAAAAAAAGAAAAAAAAAGGGAGATCGACGTGTGGACATCAGGACATGCATTGATCTCTCCTTTCCTCCCAACCGGTGCTCTATCTCGTATCTCGCTTACTCAACCAGTAAGGCTTTTAGCTTAGCATGCATATATACCGGCTTGAGCTTGTGTGATCCCCTCTTCGGATGTGCACATGAAAGGTGTCCATCACTGTGGTTGTCTATGGTTGATCGATCTTTGTGTGATTCGAACACTTGTCAGGACAAAGACGGCAGACATTATGTGTCCTCTCTCCTCTGGAACACAAGACTTTTGTTTCCTATGTTAGAGTTAAAAACTTAAAATCGAGATACGAGTTGGGCGGGTGTTGATGTCGCTAAATTTCTATGCTCCCACTTCACGTGCTATTAGGCTGTATTTCTTGCCATTCCCTAATAGGTCATGTTTGGTATTGGTTTGAACAACTAACATATTGTTTATATAAAATTTTAAAATTATATAAAATCAAACAGTTAACCGAGACATACTGACCACTACCTTGGTTCTACAGAGCTCAAACACAATGTTGCGCTTAAAAAAAAACTATTTAGTATCATGTGGTCCCGGTCCTTCCCGACAAGTGGAGTACCTGAACATTTATATGCGTATGACAAAGTTTGTGTGTTTTCCTCCGTTCCATAATGTGAACCTTTTTAGCAAGCTACCCCAAAACATATTTTCGAGATAGAAAGGCTTATATTATGGAACAAAGCTAGTAGTATACAAATACAATGGTCACTAGCTCATCTCGCCCAAACAAGAGACATTCCCAATACCAATCCAATATGAATTGTTGCCATCTGAATCCTTCATACCATCGGAGTAGTAGCAAATAAAAGTTTTTTAAACAACCATGCAAACATTGAACAAGATCGTTTGAGCCCCAATACCATGTCCACTTTGCATAGACATGTCAAGTTCATTACTAAACGCTGATTTTTGCCACAACCTCAGCTACAATCATAACATGAGGTTAAAGTTCAATTCACTGGGGGAGCATCTTAGGCCTGCAAACTGGCACAATATTTAGTCTGCTTTGATGTACCCTGATTCACAGTGGTGGCTAGTGGTTTCTTCGTGTAGTAATGACTCATGCACATGAGGGAATTTAAAAGGATATTTCATACTACCTCCGTACCTCCAAATAAGACATATATTTTTAGTAAAAAAGATATTTTAAGAATACTAAAGATATTTTAAGAATATTAAGATGGAAACAAATACTTAAACATTCTATAGACATGTCCTTGGGTACCCACAGTTTATGGGGCATCTTGATTTTGTTCCATTTTTGTTTGCTTGATTTGGAAATCTATTTGATCCAAATAATCACTTTATGTGTAATAATAAGTCAATGTTTACAATTAAAAAACATGTCTTTATGTAGCTATCAAGTGTAACTTCAATTGTAGAACTTGAGGATTGCTAGCATATAAAAATATATGTATCTCAATTTCTAAAAGTAAGGTTATGTATGGTTATTTTTTAAGTTACAAAATTATTTAAATAACCATATATAAAAAATTAACATATAATTATAGTTGTATATATAAAAATGCAAATTTTAATATGAATATTTGAAAATGTTGATTCTAAACTTTATAGTGATTACAGCTACGAATAATTAAGCAATTTTTTTGCGAAAAGGATCCTGACATTAAAAGAAACACCGAACAGTACAAAACACCTCAACAAAAACGAAAATTACAACCGAATCCTTAAGATGTCCCTCGTCTTCAACCACCAGACCGTGTCGACGGCGCGCCTTGACAGACTCTAGCATACATAAATAGAGAAGAACTACACAACGCGTATAGCATGCAGAACTACACAACGCTTCTTGCATACAAAACTACACAACGTGTTTAGCATACAGAACTACAGAAGACCCTAATGAGAACTCACCTTGGTGAACTCTCATCTAAGCAGTTAATTCTCATCTAGGTAACTTAAGATACTAAGAGAGAGACGTGTTCAATCCTAATTAACTTTCTATCATAGTGAACTCTCATGTTATAATTTTCCATTGTAATAATGACCTAGAAATGAATACATTGTTTGCTCAGCTGAATCTTATTTCCAATCCTTACATCGTGAGAGATTTGGCATGTGGTAGAGGATTAGGAAATTGTTGCGTGTTGAATGATCTAAAATTCAACTTGATCTTTGCCCGATATATTTGTGTGAGTAGCAAACATGCATTAGATAGGAAAATTTGACAAAATAATTTATTGATGTTATCTGGTTCAATTTTGACGTTTTGACTTACATATGTTTCACTTAATTCCTATTTTTGTTATTCTGAATTTGCTTATGGTTCATCGTTTTTTGTTAGGAATATGGTACGTGGCATACTTCGATTCATAACCAATGGTTTTAATTTCCTAATTTTGAAGCATATCATATGTTGATCTTTTTTTTGAGGAAAGGATCCGATTCATAATTCAGAATACACAGAACAACTTACAAGAAGGTCCAAACAAGAAAAGGAAACACAAAAGGACCCTGCAAATTGCACTAAGCACCCTAAGCATCCTGGAGAAACTTCAATCGGATCCAACGCCGGCGCCCAAGAACCTAGCTGCCACCGCCGTCGCCGTACCTCCAACCGCCGGGGAGAGAGCGCCGCCAAACTTTGTAGGAGGCCGCAGAAGTCGTCCGCCGCTGCGCGACGGCACCTAGCCGCGCTGAACGCGCACGGCCACAACGCCTTCTCCCCAGCACCACCGAGCTTCCAGCCGACGCGGCAACACCCAGGCCAGCCACCACGAACGCCCTCCCATCTCCATCCACCGCTCCCCTCGCCGCCAAGGCCGGCCAGAGCAAAGAGAAGGAAGGAGACCACCACCACCTGCACCAACAAAAACGGAGCTCCCAGCTGCACAAACCTCTCCCCTCGCCGCCACGGCCGGCCGGAGAAGTAGGAGCAGAAAGAAACACCGGACGCAACTTTGGTGTTGCATTACAAAGTTTTTGGAATCTTACGTGGACAAGATACTAGTTACTAGATATGCGTTGTATGTAGTTCAGGTTTATAGAAACTTTTAATAATGATGATGGTGAATAAAAATCAGCTAGAGAATCATCTTGAATTCATGTGCATTAGCCAACTTTCTTTACATGATTCTGGTTGTACAATTTTAATACTAGCTGAATCCCTCGCTACCCACAAATGGAAGGTATGTTACTCTAGCTGCTTATCAGATACTTACAGGCATTAGTCGTGTTCCTTTTCATGATTCATAATTGAGCATCCATTTTGAAAGATGTTAGAACTTCTTTTTTGAATGGATGGCAGGAGCACTGCTCTTTCTATTAGAGATGGAGAAATTTTACATACCCTACTCAGATTTGCCATTTGACAAGGCAAAGACTCCGTGTATGTGCATCTGGATCGGCATGGATATACTTACAGGCATTAGTCGTGTTCCTTTTCATGATTCATAATTGAGCATCCATTTTGAAAGATGTTAGGACTTCTTTTTTGAATGGATGGCAGGAGCACTGCTCTTTCTATTAGAGATGGAGAAATTTTACATACCCTACTCAGATTTGCCGTTTGACAAGGCAAAGACTCCGTGTATGTGCATCTGGATCGGCATGGATATACTTACATGCATTAGTCGTGTTCCTTTTCATGATTCATAATTGAGCATCCGTTTTGAAAGATGTTAGGACTTCTTTTTTGAATGGATGGCAGGAGCACTGCTCTTTCTATTAGAGATGGAGATATTTTCCATACCCTACTCAGATTTGCCGTTTGACAAGGCAAAGACTCCGTGTATGTGCATCTGGATCGGCATGGATATACTTACATGCATTAGTCGTGTTCCTTTTCATGATTCATAATTGAGCATCCATTTTGAAAGATGTTAGAACTTCTTTTTTGAATGGATGGCAGGAGCACTGCTCTTTCTATTAGAGATGGAGAAATTTTACATACCCTACTCAGATTTGCCGTTTGACAAGGCAAAGACTCCGTGTATGTGCATCTGGATCGGCATGGATTACATGGAGGCCAAACCTCCGTAGAGGTCCTTGGATGCAGAGGAGGGCGTAGGGCAGCCGCCTGGATGGGTACTACAGATGTTAATTAGGCCTTCCTTTGGAAGAAAATGCGAGGAGAAAACGTATACACAAACACAAGTGTGTAGACCATGTGTACCTTCACCCAAAATTAGGCATGCAACATGACGCGGATATATATACAAACAATGGCTTTACAATGGTGGCAAGCATGCACGCATATGCATGCTCTCTCCATAATTATTGCTACACCTCCATGTGATGCTAGCAACCAGAAAAAGAAAGGGAGATCGACGCATGGACATGGATTGATCTCTCTTTTCCTCCCAACCGGTGCTTCATCTCATGTATCTCGCTTAATCAATCAATGAAGCTTTAGCTAGCTTAGCATATAGTAGTACATGTATAGCTGCTTGTGTGATCTCCTTTGTGATCTCCTATTCGGATGTGCACATGAAAGGTGCCCATCATCACTGGATACCTAATTGCCTATGGTTCATCTTTGTGTCTTTCGAACTTTGGTCGGGACAAAGATGGCGAACATTATGTCCCGTTTGGAACTCATGAATTTTTCATCTACTATGTTTTGTATTTTAATCGAGATATGTCTTGATGCCGCCAAATTTCTATGCTGCCAATTCACATGCTATTAGGCCGTGTTTTGTGTTTATGTTGCTATTAGGTCGTCTTTGGTATTGGTAACAAACACATTTTTTTTTCCTTTTTCTAGAGAAGCAAAGTGGCAGCGAGGAGGGGAGCAAGCCGCAATGATGGCCGCGAGTGTGGCGCACAAGCCGGCCGGAAACACAAGTGTCCAGTTCCACCCCTGCTTTTCATGAAAGGATGGCCCACCCACTGACAAGCAGCCTACTTGCGGCGGGCCCACAGCCCTCTGCCCCTGGGCCAGACATCAGTGGCACAGGTGGACCTACCTGTTCCACACATTTTCTCACCTTGGTGAGTCATGTCATGACCTATGCATTTTTCCTGGAAAAGAAATATATTTATATGATTTTATACTGTCAACTGTCTATGTCATAGTACATGCAACAGCTAATAACAAATGCAGTTTTTGAGATCCTGGATAAAGGATATGTCATGCTTGCATAATTGAATACCCTGCCTCTATTTGCACTTTCAGGAGCATCTGCCACCTTGTAAGGTGAGGTGCAACTTGTGTTAGCATCTACTTAATGGCACTAATTAGCCTTAAATATCAGTGTGATTTATTATGAAGCTTTAGTGTACGAGACCCCTTTTCCTAAACACATTATCACGCTGAAGAAAATTTAGTTAAAGTGGTAGGATGACGGGGAGAGAAACAGCATCCTGGTTCCTGGAACTCCCAAATAGGAGTGTCGGCACAGAGCACAAAAATGTGCAGGCTTTCGGGCCACCAGGTCCCTGTCAGCATCACACTAAAAAAGAGGGTGAAATATTTGGACTGTGAGATCATATATATGAATCTTCAGAGAAGACTGCAATGAGGAAAATACCTATTTTGTCAACGAATTCCTCATACCCTGTAAAAATGTGTCTGCTGTTGAGGACCACTGAAAAGAGCGTAAATGGGTCGTAAACAGTTCGGTTGGCAACAACGAACAGAGAAACTAAGGCTGTGTTTGAAACACAGTTTTTTTTTGGCAGAATTTCATTAGTGTTATGTTGAAAACCTCCACATTCCAAAGCAGAACATCGCGCTGAAAATGTTGTCGACACCAGTTTTCGACCGGTACTGGCAATGCGAAAAAATTGTAAGCCATGTTAGCTAAGAGTGATTGTAGGAAACATAATCCAATCCTGCTAGACAATGGTCCATGGGTGATGGCCAATCAGTTAGGGGTTGGTCTTGTTCGGCGCCGGCACCCCATCTGGGGGCTGGGGCTGTGCTCAATGGCGCCCATGGCTCACACGTTCTCAGGTTTGTCTCTTTGGGCTAGGAGCAAGGACTTGTCTTTGGCCTAACTAGTTGAATTTTGCGCGTCGTGATGACGACGCGCGTTTGTTAATTTTTAAATTTTTATTGGCGATATGTTGTTGTAATACTTCGCGAACTATGCTTTATTGAAGTATTGCATATGTCCAAAGTGTATTAAAGGAATGTTTTATAATTGAGAAGATTAAGTAACAAAATTAGTTAGACGGAAAAAAATTCTTATTTTCTATGCATATTCGTACTAAGGTGTGCACTATTGTAAATGAACAGCATTCGTTGAATTGCTTTAATTCCATAAATTGGACTGGTCAAGTATTTTTGTAATTTGTTATAAATATCGAAATGTTTAATTTAACTCCATAGTCTGAGGAAATGCATTGTAAGGGAATTCGTTAAATTCAATTCATAAATTCATAATTAGAGGAAATGGGTCTTTATTTTGTGCGAACATTTAGTGAATGGAGCATTTTTTTAATTTTATGTGCATAATTAGATAGATTTCAGCTAAATTGTCCCTGAATGTTAAACAATTCGGGAAGATATATTAAGTTTGTATTTTGCCTTTAAAATTTAATTGGAATCCATAATCAAATGAAATACATTGTACAGACATTTATTAAATTTATACGGGCATTTATTAAATTCGATCCATAATTTGGGGGAATTAATTTGGATTTTCTCCAAATATTCGTTGAAGTGAAACTTTGAAATATGTTTGCACTATGCCATAAGTAGCGCAAATAATGATTGGTATTTTTTTCCGACTGCATAGTATAATGAGAGGAAATGTATTTTGTGAGCATTTATTACTTTCTAATCAATAATTAGGTGAAGTGTAGCTACAATGTAGACAAATATTAGGTAGATTGAATTGTTTAAGTTTGTTTGTATTTTGGCATTAGCAAGTATCAATTTTTTTTCGAGCATGTTGATATATTTTGGGGCACCTCAAATATTTTAACAATTTGAAATGTTGAAACGTGTTTTTTTTTCAAATAATATTTGAGTTAAGTATGTAGTTAGCGGTACTGCATATTTTTTGGATTCGTGCTAACAAACGGGGAAAGTCTGTCTATGTTGCATCTAAATTTTAATCATTTTGAATTGTGCAACTATATTTTGTGTTTTGCTATATGTAGTTAGCGTTGATTTTTTATGAGCATTTTGTATATAGTTTAGTGATTATCCAAATATTTAGCGAATTGAAGTATTTAAATATGGTCGTATGTTGGCATGATTTTTTGATTGTAATTAGGGAAAATGTATTTCAAATATCTGCAAATATTTTGAAGTTTTGAATTTTCAGAAAGTTATGTTTAATGGCATAAGTAATTAGCACGTAATTCTCTGATTATTTTGTTGTATATAGTCAGAGATTTTGTTTTTTGAACGATTTTTAATTTTTGTAGAAATTGTCTAGCCCTTCATGGTAATACGTGGAAGGCTTGTCCTTTTTTTTTGAAATATTGAAATTTGAATGGAGATCATATGTCATAAGTAGTTTTTTTTTCTTTCTTGTAGGCATGTTGTTTTTTTGTGTCATATTTGCGAGTAACGTGGTGTAAATAATTAAATTTTGGAAATGTGCGTATTTAAAAGTTTTTTTTGTTTTTAATATGTTTAATTTGAAGGAAAGTTTACATTGTTAAGTTGCTCGAATGCCAAAGTTGGTAATATGGGAAGTTATTTATATTTATTAAATTCAATTTGGAAGCAAGGTACAATTAGAGCAAATGAATTTGCATTTTGTTGAAATATTCATGTAGTCAATTTTTTTTCCAATGCAGTGACTGTTTTTTTTTTACAAATTTGTGGAATTTGGTTTCATTTGGTTTGGAAATGTATGTAATCAATTTTTTTAAGCTATTTATATTTGTTAAAGTCAATTTAGAAGCAAGACATAATTGGAGCCAATGAATTTGCATTTTGTCAAAATATTCATCTAATCAAACTTTTGTTTTTTAAATGCAGTGACTATTTTGTTTTTTACAAATTTGTGGAATTTGGTCTAATTTGATTTGGAAAATGTAGCTAATCAATTTTTTTTAATGCAGTGGCTATTTTTGATTTTGACAAATTTGTAGAATTTAGTGGCAGTTGATTTTGAAATGTCTTTGAAAAGTTCAAAAAGTTTTGAAAAAATAGAAAAGCAGAATGGAGAGAAAGGGAAAAAAAAGAAAGCCCAGCCCAGCAAGAGCCTGTCTACAGCCCAGGCCCACCATGACGTATTTTTTTTGGGAATGTATGTATTCAAAAATGGCTTGAAGTTTTAAATTATGCATAATAGTTAGTTACCAATTCTTTTTTTAATTTGTTTAAGTTTTATTGTAAATATTTGATTTGAGTTAACAATGGGGGGTACTACATTTTGTTAGCGTTTGTTAAGTTCAATTAAAATTCAATCTATGTTTAGAGGAAATGAATTTATAGTTTTTTTCGAACATTTATTTGTCCACGTACCTTTTAAAAATTTAAGTTTATACTTGGAGAGGTTTAAGTTATGTGAACATTAAATATGTTAGCTTAATTGGAATGATTAGGTTTTATTTTACTACAATTTTCTTATGTAGTACCATAATTAGAGGAACTATATTATGATTATGAACAAAAAATTTTGTTGTACATTTGTAATTGAATTTCGTAGTCTGAGGGAATATTTTGTATTGTCTTTTGTTGAATTAAGTTCGTAATTAGAGGGAGTGAATTTGCATTTACTTTAAATATCATTTGTTCAAACATTTTTAAATTTAAGTACACAATTAGGAAGAGTTTATTAATATTACATCTAATATGTTTAACTAAATTAAAATAGTGAAATATGTTTTTCATTTTGTTATAAATATTTTATGTAAATTCATAATCAAATGATATACATTATGATTGTATCAAGAATATTCGCCAATTTGATCATTTATTAAATTATATTGGTTTTTTAGAGAGAGTTTAGTTATAATTCTCTGTAAACATGACCCATTTTTATATAGTATAATATTTTGTAATTTGTCTTAAATAGTGAATGAAGGTACGCAATCAAAGGAAATACCGTGCGTAAGTATTTTTTTCTTTTAAATTCAAATCCATTTAGTCAGAGGGAATGCATTTGGGTTTTATTTAAATTTTTGTTAAATTTAAATTTTCAAACAATGTTTGTAATTTGTTGTAAGTAGTTAGTGAATTTTTTTTTTGATCGTTTCGAAATTTTTTTTCCCATATTTTTATTTGTTGAATAGGTTGTAAACTATTGATGTTGCATTTTTGTTTCACATATTACTATATTTGGGAAATTAGGTTTGAAATAATTTGGAGAAAGTCCAAAAGCATTTGAAATGACTATTTTGTTGTGTACATTTCTTAAAAAATTGGTTTGAACTGTTTTGGAGCTGTGTTTGGAAAACTGCGAGGATCATTTGAAGTAAATTTTTATTTTTTATAAAATTTTATTTTTTTTGGTTGAAATATATTTTTTTGGGGAATTTTTTTTGGAATATTTTAGTGAAGGTCTCGAAGCATTTGGAATGTTTTGTTTGTTTTTTTACCTTTTCTAGAATTTGGGTTGGTTTAATTTAGAGTTGTATTTTGAATTGTTTTAAAAGTTTTGAAGAGTTGGAAAAAAGAACTAAAGGAGGAAAAAAAAACTAGGCCGTGGCCCAGCCCAGGCCCGTTGTGACGTCACAGTGACGTCACCGGACGGTGGAGCTGCCGCGGCGGCGATGCGGATGCCGGCGTCGAACGCAGGCGAGATAGGACGCGCGACTGGGCGCAGCCGACGCGCCTCGACGCGAGCAACCCGTGGGTGGTGGCGCCGCCGCCTGTAGGTCGCCGGAGTGGCGGCTGTGGCGTGTGGACACGGCGGTGGACCTCGAGCGCGTCGGCGTCGATTCCGGCGAGGCGGCGGCGTTTCGGGACGCGGCGCTCGGCGAGGAGGGAGCGAATGCGGCGGCGGAGCTCGTCATGTCGCCCGATTTGTACATGGAGGAGCACAGCGACGGCGGCAAGCGTCGGTAGCGGCAGCGGCGACCAGCCCGCGCGTGAGAAGGAAGAGACGGGGGGATTCTGTGGCATTTTTACGAAAAAGATCCTGCCGTCTCATGTAATTACAAAGAGTTCCTTCGCCCCGAGGAGCTGTGTGCTGCTAGGGTCAACACTGTTCATCTACAGTGCTTACTGTTGCTAAGCTGCGGTGCCGAGAAATCGGCCAGCTTTCATATAGTTAGAGATTGTCACCTCACCTGTGGCACTGTAGGTGCATTTCCAGGGCACATGCTCAGTGCAGCTTGCATCAAGATTGCAGTTTAGGGGTTTCAATCATTGAGCAATTGCCATTAAACTCTGCAACCAATGGTTCTTGCATTCCAGAGACAGATGTCTCTTCCAGAAGACAGACAGAGACACAAGATACATGAACCTTGAATGAAAAAATCTGGCATGCAAAACTTAATTTCTACATCAAGATCACGATGAACTTATATCGCCCCAAACAGAAGCTGGACGCCAATATAGCTTCACCATAAATACTGATAAATTATTAGTCGTGCTAGATACATCAATATACATAACTCATAATCAAACTAACCATATATACAGTACAATCGCATACTTATTTCAGGTGTACGCCGAAGGAAAAAATTGCGGTGCTACTATCTCTTTCTCCCTCTCTACTACACGAGGGTCCTCATCTTGCGCTTCAGCCACATGGTCCGGATATCTACACTCAGAGAGAGGAAAATCTCCCGGCTGCTCGCGTCCAAGAAGACGTCCGGCGCGAGGGACTTCTCGACCGGCGACAGCTCCGCCATGGCATTCATCACCTCGACGCACCGCGTGATGCTGTACCTATCGGTGTGGCTTTCCAGCTGCTTGCTGCTGTCTCTTTGGAACTTGGGGTCGGGGTGTCCTTCCATGCCATCAGCAGATGTCCCGTCCTCGCTGGGCCTTCTCAGGTAGCGCCATTGATCTCCCCGGGCTTCGTCGGCGGGCCTCCTGGAGAGCTGCCATGAGTCTGGCCGCACCTGGGTCAGCGGTTTCGGGTACAGGTGCCCGTTCATGGTGTGAACTTCGACGCCGACCAGAGTCTCTTGTTGGAATGAGGACTCTCTGGATACAGGAGACGGGGGTATAGGTGAGAGTGGACGATTCATGTAATAATCATCTTCATCGTCATCATCTTCACTTGAGTCAACTTCCGTCCCATTCCTTTCATTCGCTGTGGGCGTGGGAAGGATACTTCGACTATCCAAAATAACACCAACTGCAGAACATGAACAGACAGATTTTTATTTTAGGTACAGAATTAAAGCCATATACTTGATATCAAGTCAGCGTCACAATCCATGGGTAGCAAGCAAGTCATCAGAAGAAAACCAAATCCACAATACTATGTCAAACATCTTTAAAAAGGAAGAGTATTCGAATAGTATTCCAAAAATAATATACAGCATAAAGAAAGCCATTCTGGAGAGCCCTGAACCAGCAAGAGCTAGCACCTGCAAAAAGATCCCCTATACTACCAAAACGATGATAAACTTAAAGAAAAAGTTCATCCTATTCCTATTCCTACGCGCTTCAACACTTTCAAGTCAAAAAACACCACTTAACTCTTAAAGCCATATATTCAGAGGGTTTTGTTTTTGCGAGGACACTCAGATGGTTGTTAACACTGCCAAATGACTAATAGGCCACATGATCAAAATAATCGACTGGTTTCCTATTAATAATACGTTTATCCCATTTAGTCACTGAAATAGCTTATTTTTACAACTACTGACATATTTGATTTATAATATTGTGTAGTGTTGTGCACTACATGTACCATATATATGAAGTACAGACCATAAAATGTAGAGCATATGTAATAATACTTCGTAGGTGCTTCTCAATCAATCTTTAATAATTGCTGTAAGTAAGATTTTTTTCAATAAATTTAAATATATATGAACCAAGAATACTAGACACATAAATGCACAGCAATCCAATGAACCTTAGTAACTCGTATATGCCGCGATTACTCATTTAGTAATTAGTGCCCCATCTGCCCAATAGGTACAACCTTTTTTCACAACACTGAGTACTTTAACAAATTGCAATTCAGTAGTTAACTAATTCCGCAAGTTGCCACCAGGTTAATGTTACCTTTTCTCCCATACGGGTTTTTACAATCATCGCATTTACAGTTGATGGAGCATCCTGCTCCTCCCTTCAAACGCAGAAAAAAAATACTAGTTACAAGCTGAGACAAGAGAAAACTAATAGGATAGAGTTGGATAAGAACCTGATAGCAGTCACAGTA
This sequence comes from Poa pratensis, assembly GCA_947311845.1. NCBI lineage: Eukaryota > Viridiplantae > Streptophyta > Magnoliopsida > Poales > Poaceae > Poa > Poa pratensis. Next base: position 18,080,617 of record CAMZMU010000120.1, read on the forward strand.
TTTCTTAAGACAGCTCGACTTTTTGCAAGTGCATTTTCTTCTAAGAAGGTCCATGGGGGATCTTATAAGTTGTTCCTAGAGAGAATAAAAATATCAGGATCGTCATAAACGGAACAAGGAAATAGTTACACATTTACAGGGTCATGTTTGAGCAAGATTTATACCGCTGAATCTTGACCAGCCTCTGCTGTTCGAACAACTTGCAAAGGCAAGGCTGGCGCATTCCGTGGAACGCCATGGATAGGCTTGTTGTAACACGGCTCACATCCACATAATTCAGAACAATGTGATCCAGAAGCAAAACACACACAATAACTGCCACAACATAAAGCATACTGATCATTACAAACAAAATTGAATTTAGCAGTACGAAATGATAAATCAGGTTGTGTGCATGCATGAGTGTGGTTAGACAGGAAGGATATATGTTTGTGTGCGCAAGGGGGATGGGTGAGTGCATTAATGCATGCAAAAAATCAGCATTCCCCCTGTTTCCATGCATCACCATCCCCTGCCCCAAACTCACCTTGGGGTGCATGCATGAGCGTGTTTCGACGGACAGGATGTAGGTTTGTGTGCGCAGGGTGGAAATGGGATGGGTGCATCAGTCCGCGCTAAAATCAGCATTCCTCCTGTTTCCATGCATCACCACCCCCTGTCCCAAACTCAGTCCCTCCATAGGTAGTGTGCTGGGAATGAAGCATTACATGGCAAAACATGCAGGCTATGTACAGCTAGACTGGAAATCACAGCCAATCTGCTAATCTGAATTGTGCTTCAAGTGTGTGCCATTGCAGTAGTAAGTATAGGTGGATGTAAGATTGAAAAGAGTGCCAATTTCCTCTCACAACTCTCTCTGTAGAACACTCACGAACTCCACATATTCAAATAAAGTTCTGGGCTTGTTTCAGGGGGAAAAGGCTCTAGGGATATATAGAAATCAGGCTGGTTATATTCTCAATTCACTTTTGATAATAACGCAATCTTGAATTGACTACATTGGGTGCATTTACCATCATACACCTGAGATGTTCGACCACTGAGCCTAGAGTTGCTAAAAAAGAGCACCAGGAATCGTTACAGACGTCAAACTAAATTAGTGCCGGATGAAAATGGCAATTGCATCCTAGACAGAGCCCATAAACAAACAATCTCTCTCCTTCTACGGTGAGACACAGGCTCAACATTTGCATTATGGACGAGACACGAGTGTGGGAAAAATAGAGTGTACTCACAGCTTGAGGCACCTGGACTTCTTGCAGCTGCACGTCCTGCACCCGTCCCCGTCCTCTGCCCTCCTCCTGACAAACAAACACAGGAGAAAAATGTTACGCCCGGAATTCCAGAGAAAATACCCAGCACGCAACGGACCAAGAGAGGAAATCGGAGACAAGACCAAAACTTTGCCGAAAAGGGAAAAGGGAGGCACGGACTTCTTCTTCCTGTCGGAGTTCCCGTTCGCATCCGCCGGCGGCGACACGGCCGTCCACACCGCGACGGGCGGAGGCGCGTAGGTGGGCACGGCAGCTTCGGTAGCAGGGGCGGCTGGAACGGGGGCGGGAGGAGGCGGGAGAGGGATGGGGACGGGGAAGGGGTCGTCGGGGGGACCCTCCGATCCGGAGGGCTCGAGCGGCGGCGGCGGAGGATTCGGGGGCTCCTCCTCTGGCTCCTCCGCGGCGGACATCGGGCAGGGCGACGGCGGGCGCCCGATCGGCGGCGGCGGCGTCGGGGGATTCGCCGTGGTGGCGAGGCGAGGGGAGAGGAGAGAGAGGGGGTGGGAGAGGGAGCCGGATCCTCTGACGTTACCCACCCTGACGTTCTCTGACTTTGGGTCGCTGACAGGTGGGTCCCGCATGTGGTGGGTCCCACATGTCAGTGACCCAAAGTCAGAGACGTCAGGGTGGGTAACGTCAGAGGATCGCGTTCCGGTGGGAGAGTGCACGAGGCGGAGTGGGATTGGAGAAGGCGGAGGGGGTGGATCGGACGGCGCGTGGAAAGCTTTACGATTCGGGAGGGTCCTGATCTGTGGGGCCCTTTTTTTTGGTCTCGATTTGTTTCTGATAAATTTGATGTTTCAGGGCAGATCGGTTTCCTTCTGATTTTCTACGGCAAGTTTGTGATTTTAAGCCTGTGAGGCCTACTTTGAATCTCGTTTTTGCCGATGTTCTAGTACAAGGCTTAAGAGAATCGAGTCTTCATTGAATTGCGCGATTTGAAAACGTAGAAATAGAAAACGTATAAGATTGAGACCTCACGTGTGCCGTGGATTTCTGCATGATTCACAACACATGAATTATACAACGTTTGTTTTTGGATTATGCATATTGAAAACAAAATGAGTTTTGAAATCATGTTGAGGTCTTTATGAACATGATATAGAAAACAGGAATGTGATAACAATGCAAGTGTAAAATGAAGGATTGAAAACCACGTGAATTTTGTAAATTTAGGTGTTTGGTTCACGGAATAGGAAAACACATGAATCCTAATATACAGGTTCAAATCAAAGTCAAACCATGTCAAAAATAAAATCAGGTCGTTATTGTTCCACTGAGATACCGGTCCCATTTTTTGTGCGCATGTGTTTAAAAAGGGGTTCAAATGGATTGTAAAATTCCTAAGTTTTTCTCTAGATGTGACCGGAGAAGATTTTGTTGTGGTTTTCTTTGCTCCGTTCCTTTTCTTTTCAACTACACTTGCCCCCCAAACCAAAGGAATGGATTATATAGAAACCTAGGAACCGTAATCTTATGATCCAAATGGCTTACATCACATGGGAAACAAATTCATGTGACTCCAAAATACTGCTAAGATAATGGAATCCGACCTGACGGCGGCCGTTTGGAAAAGAATAATTAACTCCAGAAACATCATGTTCGATCGCGTGATCGGACTGACTCCGTGTGTGCTGTGTCTGACGTACGTACACGAGCGCCGACTTGCATGCATGTATGAGAAGACGCACGTGGGCCACTTCGGCTTCTTCCTATGGCACGTGTCACCAGCTGTTTTTTTTTTTTGATTTGATTTTTTTATCCTTTTTTCACCAGCTGCTTGTTTTCATCTTGGAGAGACTGCATAGTCCGGACAGGCTTCTTCATGTGAGCTGAACTCGTCCTCCAAACCAAACATGCATGCAGCATGACTCACACGTACGTTCCTTAATTCTTGGGCGAGATTACTTTCCGTCTCTAATTCTATAACATGTGTTAGCATATACTCGGTTCCAAAATATGAAATTATTTTGGTAAGCTATTTTGTAGTCTATCAGAATGTTTTATGATTTGAAACAGAGAGGTAGTATATTTTTAGGGTCTGTTCGTTTTTCGGACGGGATGGAATGGAATGCTTCCATTCCACTAAAATGGAATAGCACCGTTCCATTCTATTCCAGTGTTCGGTAGAGCTAAAATGAGGTAGAATGGGACCGTCCACTAATTTAGGATTAGTAATTTAATTAGCAATAATTTAGGGATTAGCAATTAAATTAGACCTAATCTATTAATTAAATTAGAGATTCTGCATCTAAAGCTCCATCCATGGCCGCCCCTGCTTCGCCCTGGCCGTCCGCCGCCGCGGCCGGCCCTTGCTCCGCCCTGCGGCGCCACGGCCGCCCGTGCTCCGCGCGTGGCCGGCCCTTGCCGCGACCGCCCGTGCTCCGTCGGGGCCTCCTTTGTGCCGTGCTCCGCCGGGCCCTAGATCCGCCTGTGCTCCGCGCGTGGCCGGCCCTTGCCGCGACCGCCCGTGCTCCGTCGGGGCCTCCTTTGTGCCGTGCTCCGCCGGGCCCTAGATCCGCCCGTGCTCCGCGCGTGGCCGGCCCTTGCCGCGACCGCCCGTGCTCCGCCGTGGTCGACGGCGGCCTCGATGCGCGTACGGGGGGTGGCTCGGCGGCGGCCCGAACGCGTACAGGGAGGCTCGGCGGCGACGGAGGAGTGGTTGACGAGTGGGAGGAGGTGGCGCCGAGGCTCTTCATGGCCATCGCGAGCGAGAGAGAGGTAGCGAAGGAGAGAGAGGAATTAGCGAGAGAGAGCAGCGCGTTCCACTCGGTCCGGCCGATTTGACCGGACGAGTGCGTTCCGCATCTGCGTGGAATATTCGTTTTCGTGGAACCACCTCGTTCCATCCCTTTCTCCAACCGAACACACGGACGGGCTCTGGGTGTGGAACGGTTCCATTCCGTTCCACCCCATCCCAAAAACGAACAGACCCTTAGTCTTGTATATCGGAACAGTATAGTACACGCTTGGTCTCTCACCCTATCGATAATACTTACATACATGGTGTGTTTTTTCTTAAAAGAATTGCTAATTGACCTCCTCCGGTCCTGGACCCCCTCCCCCTCTCCGGCATCCTGGCCGAGTGCTCGACTCGAGCCCACATCGTCCAAACCCCCAGCTTGCCCGATTGCCTCCCTTCGGCACGAGCAATGTGCACACGTGTCCACTGTCGTGGTTTTCTCACTCAGAACATCGACTGCCTCACCCAGAACTTCTTCGTGTTCAGGAACACGTGGAGCCGCCATAGTTACCAGCAGCCGCTCCCCAACAACGACGAGTAGACCCCAGCTAGGTCAAAAGTCAAACTTGGGGAGGTTAAATCCCTATGTTATCTTTGCATGTATATTATTTCATTCATTCTAGCATGTTTACTTGCAGTTTGGCATAATAATAAAAACTAGAATAGCCTTGTTTTGTTTGATTGCATATCTCTTTGCTTTCCGGTTGGGCTGCGATGGAAGAATTAATATCGGGAATTATACTTAAGTAAAAGACCAAACGAGTGAGAGTAGGCACAACATTCTCATCTACACCTCCCTTGCAAGTTTAAATTAGATTATATTATAGTTTTGGTTGCACTTAAATTCGGTAAGAAAATCCTGGTGGGTACGTGCGAACACACACGTTGGAGGCGGCGGCGCCATGGAGGCTCTGCCAGGAAGGAGATCCTGGCGAGCAGCGGGCGGCCGTCCACCTTCACGGCACGGGCGAGCGGCGACGCCCCTGGTGGTGCGTGCGTTGGGGTTGGAGGTGCAGGGCGGGCCCGATCTGGGGCCTTCGTGGGCCTGTTCTGGGCCTTAGATCCGGGTCGTCGCCAGGCTGTCCCCAGGAGCGGGTGACATCGCCGGAAGGCCCTGGTTCTGCCGGAGTTGGGGGAGGCTGGTTCCCGACCAAGTTGGAGGTGGAGCTTGCCGCGTTTTCTCTCAGCCGGGCGAGGAGTTGGTGGACCACGGCTTTGTGGCTACATCGGCAAGGTGCTGCGGTGGCGGCGGTGCGAGATACATGGACGGTGCTGCCCCAGACCGGAGGTTTGGAGTTGTGCGACGATACGAATGAAAATCATGCCCGGCTTGTCGAGCTGGCGGCGACGGCATCCGAGGGTGTCGTTCCCCTCCTTGGAGGCGTCGCCAAGGTGCGTTGCCATTTCCTCGCCTTCCCGGTGCTGGTAGTTGTCTCTGGGCGAAAGCCTAGATGCAGAGTTGTCGACACGATGGCGGCGTCCTCGACGCCGTCCCTCTCTTGGGAGCATCGTGTCTGGAGACACGGCTTGGAGGTCCTTCGCTATGCTCCTCCGGTGTTCGCCGCTGTCCAAGATTGAGCCTCAATGGCGCAATGTACGCCTTCGCCGGTGAAGTCCAAGACGACGTCTTTCTCAGGTTGGATCGAGTCCCGCCATCCACTTGCCACATTCTTCTAGGCTTTAAGGGTGGTTGGTGCACCGACAAGGGAAGACCAGAGGGAGAGCTGTTGTTCTTAGGAGGTGACCGGAGTAGGGCGTGACGCGGCGTTGTTCCTCGTTCTAGGATAGGCTCTTTTGCCTGTATTTGCTTTGTTGTTGGTGGATGTCTTTGGACTAGCCCGGGTGCGGAGTTGCTGCCTCGTTGTTCGCATCGAGTTTGTGGTTGTCTTGTAATCGGATTTCTGCATTCTATAAAATTACGGTACGCCTAGGCGTACTCTCTAAAAAAAGAAACGGATGATGTGGATAGGTTTCATGAAATGCAATGCACGTTCCCCTATAATGTTTATAATTTTGTTAGCGGTTACATCATGATTTTGAATAATAGTCATAGGTGAAAATAATTGAAACATTTCTCACATAATTGACGAGACTAATTTTAGTGTTCCACTTGCACATGATTTAACCGTGTAATTACATAGCGGGATGATGTCATCTTACCAATATTGGAGCGGCAAAAAATGACGACGTGGAAGATTTGATGGCCAAAGAAAAGATGATATGGATAGTCGAATGTAGAGATATATAATAAGTAAAAATATGATATGGATTGGCTATAGAAGTAAGTGATGTGAATAGTTTGCATGTCGAGATAGACTAACATTAATTGCAGTCAGTGATTTTTTGCTTTTGAAAAAGTATAAATAGGTAGATAGGACCCCGCTTGGGAGTGTATCCAATTATACATGCGAACCAACTTTACCAACTTTACGCCCGAAAAAAAATACTTGTGCCAAGGAAATGACGAAAAAAAGTAGTGACCTTCGCAAGTCCGTGATATATTCCGTGAGGAACGTAAAAATAATTGGAAACATTTCTCACTTAATTGACAAGACTAATTATAGTGTTCCACTTGCACAGGATTTAACCAGTAATTACATATGGCGGGATGGTGTCATCTTACCAATGGAGCGGTAAAAAAAAATGACGACGTGGACGATTTGATGGTCAAAGAAAATATGATATGGATAGTCGTAGGTAGAGATATATAACAAGTAAAAAATGTTAATGGGATGATATGGATTGGCTATAGAAGTAAGTGATGTGAATTGTTTGCATGTCGAGATAGGCTAACATTAATTGTAGTTAGTGAGTTTTTGCTTTTGAAAAAGTATAAATAGGTAGATAGGACTGTAGGCTCCGCTTGGGAGTGTAACTAATTATACATGCGAACCAACTTTACGCCCGAAAAAAATACTTGTGCCAAGGAAACGACGGAAAAAAGTAGCGGCCTTCGCAAGTCCGTGATATATTCCGTGAGCAACATAAAAATATACAGAAATATTGATTTGAAAATCTGGTGCGATTATTTAAGGGGAGCAGTATTACCCCAGTTTTAGGTTGAAAATTGGAATACTACGTTCCAAGCAGGGCTGTAATTTTTTTTTACCGTGTCAGGACCGCATGCACCACGAGTCACCTCATCTCTTGCGCTCTCGTGGGCAATCATGCTCGTTGTTGCATGCAAATGGACTAACAAGGCCTGAGCGTGAACCACTACCCGGTGACTAAAACGGAAGCAAGTCGTGTCGCACCACACACAAGCAGAAGCAGTTCAGCTAGCTTCAATTCATCTTCAAGCTTCATTCCTACCATCCATTTTCACTTGAGATCGATGGAGAGAGATCTTCCTGCTTGGGTGGCGCTGGTGGCCGTGGCATCGGCGGCGGCTATGCTTGTCTACACCTCAGCTGAGCAAGCACCAGGGGTGCAGATTCTACATCTGGAGAGGGTGAAGAAGGTGGCAGCTGGTGTGCTTGATCTGCCGGTGATCGGCAGCCGGAACAGTTTTGTCGCCGGCGGGTAAGCCCATTTCCGGCCGGCTCTCACTTGGCATTGTTTTTGTCGCGCTCGGTTGAGGTTTAAACTAGATCATCTCTGACTCTGAGCAAAGCTAGCTAATTGGCCCCATTGTTGAACTAGGTGTAGCCTAGCCGGCCGGCCACCTGCATTCATGCCGGAGTATACATGATCCAGGCCACTGTCCACTTCCCGTCCAAATTTCAGTACGAAATATGCAGATCCGAGCATAACAGAGTCCAAATGACCGCTAATCAGACGATATTTTTCCATCCCAATACACCAACATAATGTAGAGTTTTTCATCTTTACAAAAATAAGGGGGTAGGCGGGGGATATTTAGGGATCATCCATCCAAAACCGGACTAGAATTTTTCCGAATTCTGAGCCTTATGGCTTATGAATAAAAGATGCTCGAGATAGGTGGTTGATGTGTTTTTGTTGTTGCGTGGCGTATCGGTGTGACATTTTTTTCTTTTCAAAACAGAGGATTAAGTAGAAAACAATTGCATAATTATTTGACGGAAAAGCGGACAAACTATTACAACATGATCGCATTGGCAAATCAATAGACCGCGCTACGACCGCAAAACTCATGAAACATGGATCAACACCGCGTAGAGTAACCCCACTAAAAACACAACAATAAGGATGTCGGAGGCTCGGAGCTATCAACAAAGACACCGCACACGGCACACGGCACACGACACCGGACTCGAAGGGCGCCGGAGCGGCCTGAGTGACCATTTTGGTTCATGCTCTTTTTAGTAACATCATGTGTGCATTCTTAATATCTTGAATAGCTTTCGACATTGTATTATTGTAAATATCGCATATACTTGGTACCAGATCGATATTGAACCAACAGTCAGCTGTTTTGGATAAACAATCATATGTCTCAAAATTTTAGATAAACAACCACCAACGGCTCTGAGTACTACTTTGCATCCCGCTGCCCCGCTTCAGCGGCGCCTCCACCCACTCCGGCGCCGGCCCACCGCCGGTCCCGCCTCCTTCCGCCGTGCGTGCGGAAGCTTGCCTCGCCGCCCCGCCGTAGCCATCCATGGGCACCGCTATTCAACCGCCACCCTCTGCTCCGCCACCGTCGCCGCCGCACGTCCATCTAGGCTCCGCCTCGCCTCAACCTCTGCCCCGCCGCGGTACGCTGGAAATGATTAGGGGGGGGGGGGGGGCAAGACTATTTTGTACGAAGAAATTCGAGTGCTGCAAATTTGTATAAAACTGACATTCGATTGTTTTTAATTGGCTGAAATGCATCTTGATGCTTGTTAGGTTTTATACTTCGAAAAGGGGGAAGCCCTGGATCTCAATGTTAGTGTTAACGAACTTTTTTATCAAGTTTGTGCCGACCATTTAAGAGAGAAAGTCCGGATCTAGAATATGAAATCTTAATTCTAGCATTTGGCAGTGTGACCCTGACCGAGCTTCCCTTGTCAGAGTCCTGACTGCAATCTCAGATACTATTGTTGAGATAATCCAACCGGCAATCATTCCTCCTTCTCCTCTAGAGTCGACACGAAATCTTTTGATCACCATATGTTTGGTTTAGAAATATAAACTACAATCTGAAACAAAAACCCTGGAATGTAATTTTTTTTTGGGGGAGCAGGAACAGTATATCAATATCAGTACCAATACTTAAGAGGCTTTTCCATAGGGATATTCTATTCACCCGAGAGCAAGAACACAATCAATTCACCCTACTTGTTCTCATTTCCACTCTAGTTTCTAAAAACCTTTTATGCTTGGTGATATCAAACTTTATACGAAACAACAATTAATTAGGGCTTGTCTATAAATTTAACTGGCTCCAGATTCATATATGTGAATCTGAAACTGATAGAATACTATTTCCTAATTTTCCCGAAAAAAGGGATATTATGTAATATAATTTGTATAATTTTTTTTCCACAATGACAACTCTGAAGTGTATTTTTCACTCCATGTTTAGTTTAGCTCGTCCGTGTAGAACAACAGGAGACTTGAGCTGCAGGCCAATGTCACCTATTTGGGTTTTCAGGTCGCAGACAACAAGCAGTACTTGCAACTAGTATATGCACTTTGGATATGGTTCTCAATCCAGAATGCAGGCATGTGCAAAATAGGAGGAATAACTGCATTTAATACCAAACAAAAAACAATCACAACCACCTTTTGGTGCACACAGTAATTGTGCAAGCAACAATAAAAAAGAGGGATGTGTTACACCACTACAACCAGCATGGACTAGCAACTCCCACTTAATAGTTTACATATAATTGAATGCTAGAACTATTTGTCTATATTGAATTCTGCAACTGCTGTGTCCCATATTAATTTTGCAGGCCCTATTTGACCCGGTTGCAACTGGGAAATCCACCCAGAAATTTCAGAGTCCTCATTGATTCTGGTAGTACCTTGCCATGGGTTGGTTGCCAGACATCTGCTGAATCCAGTGTAATTACTCACCCCTTTGGAGAAATGTTATTTCTAATTGAATAATTGTTGATCTATTTCTGCGTTTCATATCCAGTTGGGGTTCTTTGACCCGAGAATGTCGTCGACTGCAACCGTGGTTCCATGCTCACACCACAGGTGCCAAGATATGATCAAGGATGGGTTTGCGTCATGCAACAACTCGACAAACATGTGTTTTTTTGATCAGACGTATGGTCCTGGGGCTGCGGTATATTCCAGTACAGATGGATACTTTGTCTCTGACAATGTGCATTTGGATATGCTCAACAGAAATGGACAGACATCCCCTGTTTCTGCTCCTATTTTTTTCGGGTAAGCTTCTGAGCTCTCAATATTATTCTATGTCTATACCCTTTATACTTGCAAAGTGGTGGAAGTTAAAGGGAGAGGCAGCTCAAGCTTTTAAGGAGAGGGTTTTTAAGGAGGGCCCTTGGGAGGAAGGAGGCGATGCAAACAGTATGTGGATGAGGATGGCGACTTGCATTCGGAAGATTGCATCAGAGGAGTTTGGGGTGACCAGGGGAAGTAGAAGGGATGCTAGGGATACCTGGTGGTGGAACGTTGAGGTCTAGAAGGCTATTAAGGAGAAGAAGGATTGTTTCAGACGCCTACACCTGGACAGGAGCGCAACCAACATGGAGATATACAAGGGGGCAAAGAAGGCCGCAAAGCGAGCGGTGAGCGAGGCAAGGGGTCGGGCGTATGAGGACCTCTACCAGCGTCTAAACACGAAGGAAGGCGAAAGAGACATCTATAAGATGGCGAAGACGAGAGAAAGGAAGACGAGGGATGTCAACCAAGTCAAATGCATAAAGGACGGAGCGGATCAACTCCTCGTGAAGGACGAAGATATCAAGCGTAGATGGCGAGAGTACTTCGACGACCTGTTCAATGGAGAGAATGAGAGCTCTACCATTGAGCTAGACGATTCCTCCGATGATACCAGCCGACGCTTTGTGCGGCGTATCCAGGAGGCTGAGGTTAGGGAGACTTTGAAGAGGATGAAAGGAGGCAAGGCAATGGGCCCTGATGGTATCCCCATCGAGGTGTGGAGAGGCCTTGGAGACATAGCGATAGTATGGCTAACTAAACTTTTCAACCTCATTTTTCGGTCAAACAAGATGCCCAAAGAATGGAGGCGGAGTACATTAGTGCCAATCTTCAAGAACAAGGGGGATGTTCAAAGTTGCACTAATTACCGTGGAATCAAGTTGATGAGCCATACAATGAAGCTATGGGAGAGAGTCATTGAGCACCGTTTAAGAAGATTGACAAGCGTGACCAAAAATCAATTTGGTTTCATGCCTGGGAGGTCTACCATGGAAGCCATCTTCTTGGTACGACAACTTATGGAGAGATACAGGGAGAAGAAGAAGGATCTTCATATGGTGTTCATTGACTTGGAGAAGGCGTATGATAAGATACCACGGAATGTCATGTGGTGGGCCTTGGAGAAACACAAAGTCCCAACAAAGTACATTACCCTCATTAAGGATATGTATGATAATGTTGTGACAAGTGTTCGAACAAGTGATGGCGACACCGATGACTTTCCAATTAAAATAGGACTGCACCAGGGGTCAGCTTTGAGCCCTTATCTCTTTACTTTGGTGATGGATGAGGTCACAGGGGATATACAAGGAGATATCCCATGGTGTATGCTCTTTGCGGATGATGTGGTGCTAATTGATGATAGTCGGGCGGGGGTTAATAGAAAGTTAGAGCTGTGGAGGCGAACTCTAGAATCGAAAGGTTTTAGGCTTAGTAGAACCAAAACTGAGTACATGAGGTGCAGTTTCAGTACTACTAGGCACGAGGAGGAAGAGGTTAGGCTTGATGGACAGGTGGTACCTGAGAAAGACACCTTCCGATATTTGGGGTCTATGCTCCAGAAGGATGGTGATATCGATGAAGATGTGAGTCATCGAATCAAAGCTGGTTGGATGAAGTGGCGCCAAGCTTCTGGCGTCCTCTGTGATAGGAAAGTGCCACAAAAGCTAAAAGGCAAGTTCTATAGGACGGCGATTCGACCTGCGATGTTGTATGGCGCAGAATGTTGGCCGACCAAGAGACGACATATCCAACAGTTAGGTGTAGCGGAGATGCGCATGTTGAGATGGATATGTGGCCACACAAGAAAGGACCGGATTAGGAATGATGATATACGTGAGAGAGTTGGGGTAGCACCAATTGAAGAGAAGGTTGTCCAACACCGTCTAAGATGGTTTGGTCATATAGAACGTAGGCCTCCGGAAGCGCCATTGCATACCGGACGGATAAAGCGGGATGAGAATGTTAAGAGGGGTCGTGGTAGGCCAAACTTGACATGGGAGGAGTCTGTTAAGAGAGATCTGAAGGATTGGAATATCACCAAAGAACTAGCCATGGATAGGGCTGCGTGGAAGTTAGCTATCCATGTGCCAGAACCATGACCTAGTTTCGAGATCTTATGGGTTTCAACTCTAGCCTACCCCAACTTGTTTGGGAAAAAAGGCTTTGTTGTTGTTGTTGTTGTTGTTGTATACCCTTTATACTTACTAATCTGTCTTTTTATGATGACCAATTGTTAAAACTATGCTTGTGATCATTTATGACTGCATGCATTTCAATAAATTAGTTCATACTCCTTGCGTTTCTGTGGGACATCACTTTGCTCTTAAGCAGATTTAGCTTGTTGAATAAAGGTGAACAAAAAATATATTGAAATGTTGGCATATGGGTAAACAATGATATTGACTGCTGATTCTGATATTTAAATTTTAAACGATGAACAACTACGTCTTAATCAGAGTGCATAACTGTACATGCTGATAAATATCTGCATTGAGAAGATGTGCATAACATGTGGAAAAAGAAAAGGGAAAACAGCGATCTATAATACATGGTTTTGCGGATCATTAGTAATATCTGAGAGGTGACATCCTGCTATATATCAGTAACATCTTGTTTATTTCTTACAAGAAAAAAGCAACATCTTTGTTTATGGTCACGTAAGTCCTAACTCTTTTTAGGACACCCAATCAAGATACTTTTGAATTGGACATAAAATGCACATCTAGAAAAAGGAGCAACTAACAGAGCACGATATGAATTTTAATGAAACGAAAAACTGGCATGAGTGGCATAAACATGAGAAGTGGACAGATTGCTCCGACTTGTTTTAATGTTCTGAAAATCATGGAAAAATTAGACAACGCTGCAATAAATCTGGAGATGAATGATTATGGCATTTAGAAACTTACAAAAGTAGCAATGCTTGATATATCGAATCGTAATCGAGAAGGCTTAGAGCCACTAACTGCCTGCAAGAATGATCTTGGAACGAAAACTTACAGCGAACAAAGAAACCTGCAAGTCTGCAATGAATTCACGAAATCCAGGAATGGAAGGATGCACGAGGAACTAAATGGCTGCGCAGAATCTGAGATATTCAACTTGCAAATGACAAATTAGGTAAAGTTTGTAGACGAATCAATCAAAGCTAGGCCTTATAAAGAAAGAGTGAAAGAGAGGAACACTTGTGGCAGACTGCATTATCTGACGCTCGCCTTGGCTGCTCCCCTCCCGTCTCTGCTGGCCTGTGGAGGAAGATGGTGGGTGGTGCCTCTAGGGGTGATGCTGGGGGAGTATTGTAGGAGGATGGGGAAGGGATGAGCATGTCGCTCGTTACAGGATGGGCAAGTGCTCTTGTTGAACGTGTGCACAGCTGTGGAAAGCGACAGTACGCTCCCGGAGAAGGAAACTTAATAAAGGATGAAGGGAAGTGGAATGGACGCTGCGTTGTTGATTGCTGATTTTGGGGCACATCATATGTTCCTTCAGTTACCAATTGGGGGGGAGCTGGAAAGAAAGCCTGCAGCGTGGAGGAGAAGGAAACCGAGCAGGAAGGATAGTTCAGTAATAAAATCTTTGGGCCTTCATATAGAAGCACTACATTGGCCTTCAAATTAAGTAGCTAACTGTACTTGCAATCCTAGTGACGGTATGTGAAATCTTCGGTACGTTAGATTTATTTTAGTTGTTCTAGTCTTGTGTTCTTTGTTAATCAAGACAAAAAGAATTATTGATTCTGAAAATATAAGAAATTTTCGGAAAGCATGCATTTGAATGGGTTTTAAAATACATCTTCATGAAATAAATAAGTTTTACTAAAATTATAGATAGAAATGGGCCGAAGAGTCGAAGAATATAAAACATGTTCAACAATTGAATATGATGGGGTGTGGATATAGTAAATGTCTTTCAGTCGTGTAACATTAAATTATAGTAGGACATGCATATCATGAAGCTTTCTGTCCTTTTCAAGATGATAGAAAACTAGATCATCTATATATACATACGTGGAAATCTCTTGATTCTATCTTGTGATATCATGTGGACTTCCAATGTTAAAACATTATCATGTGCGCGCGGAACTAGTAGAACCTTTCAATGCAGGTGCAAAATGAACGTGCTTTGTTCTTGTCTATCATACTCGCATGTTTACTGCAAACATATTTACAAATTTTCAAAATATGGAACAGAGTTCAGCGTGCTGCATGAGTTTGGCCAGGCTGTGAATCAACTAAAGATTATAATGAGCTTGAACCAATATCTGTGGTGCCAAATTAAAAGATAGGAGAAGTAGCACACTTTGTTTCTCTGAAGCTTACACAGTAGATGAAGTCTAGTTGGCTAGACGATCAGAAACGAATCCTAGGTGCTGCACGGAACATATGAAGTTGATCGGGTTTTGCCTAGAAATTAAGATTAAAAGTAACTTCTTATTGTGTGCATCTTAGATGGAGACAAGTAATAAATCCCTTCTAATCGTATAACTTGTAACTACAGATTATATGGATTGCAATTTTTCTTACTTCTCCTTTTAACATGAGAGTATCTAGGTAGTTTCTAAGTAGCATAGTAAAGTAAAGTAATACACAGAATAAGTATGCTTTTAATATGAACCATTATAACTTGGAACTATAAAATAGGTGGCTTTTAAATTTATTATTTCTCTGATTAAGATGTGAATCGTAGGGAGTCTCTAACTAGTATACTAACAGTTGTTGTGCAGAACTTTCACTAGTTTAACCAAGTCCTGTGTTGTTGCAAAGTTGAAAAGGTTTAACTGTGTTTTTCGTGACCATTTTGCTTACTCGTCAGCTGCCTCACATGTCCAGTTGGGTTTCCATCAGCTAATTCGTTCATTCTTTGGGCAGATGTAGCACCTCAAGGTCAGGTCAATTGGCAAATAATGAATTTGATGGTATTCTTGGCTTTGGACCTTATAAAATGTCCTTGATTTCACAACTGCACTCTATTGGGCTATCCCCTTGGGTATTCACTATTTGCATGGATAGTTCGACTGGGGGTGGCATCCTTGCCCTGGGTGAAGCTGTGGATCCAAGATTAGTTTATACGTCGCTCAAACCATCACGGTGAGTTTATTCTCCCTTATAGACAGTCCTGTATTTTAATAACTTCTATATGTGAATGAAAATTCTCATAAAACTGTGTAATTATTGTCTAAATTATGTTGCATAAGTTTTTATTTAGAATTTGAAGAGGATATAATGTAACTTAATATTTTTTTTTAAATATTTATGATAAATCAGTTCTGATCCCTTCTCCTCCATAAAATCCCCCGAATAATAGTCTAGTTATGGTTCTAAAATATTATTTTAAGGACATACTACAAATTTATTAAAGAGTTGAAGTTACCTTAAATCTTAATTGTTTAAAAGCCTAAGACTAGGCCGACACCCGCCAGTCAAGACAAGACCACAACTAACGATTGCGGGACAAACATTACAACTGACGCCACCAACCAAACCCCGGCCTAGATGCCATCCAAGCACACAGGACACGACCGCCACAGGAAGAGAGAACCCCACTCCCTAAAGAAGGGTAGAATTGGGTATATTCCGCTTTGGAAAGATGTCGCTGACCGCCAGCCTCGCACTGTCACCAGTGTTGAGGCCCCGGAGCCGCCGATCGCCACTCGCATCCTGAATGCTGCACCTCCACACATTGCCTCATCCTTTTCTTGTCGCAACAGTCTTGCAACTGTTGGTCGATACTCGTCGAGTGCCCCCATGTGACCAAGACACCATGATATGGGATCCTCTGCGATGCCCCATCCATACCATCCTCGGTATCCGCACTGGAACGGCATTGGCACACCTAGGATCAAAACTAGATTATAATATCATTAGAATTCCAGTAATGCTTTGATTTGTAGTCGAAATTAAAAATACAAGAATGGAGGAGCTAAAAAGAGCATCTTTAGGTGTTTGTTTTCTGTTGGAGTTGCCACAACTCACAAGAATGGAACCTCGAACACAACTTGAAATATGTTCATAATATTCAGTCATGTGCGACTTTATTGGATTATTTACAAGAATGGAGAATAGGCTTCTAAGCCAAGTTAGACAGATACATTTATCTTAGCTGCCAACAGGAGCACTTTCCATTTCTTTTCATCTTTGTTGACCACCCTTACTTCTATTATGGATTAATAACATTCAGATTGATGGAAATCACATTCATTTGTAAGATTAAAAAATGTCATATTCTTATTTTCTACACGTACACTCGGCTAGTTTCTTGAGAATCTTATGAGGCTTATTTGGCAGTAGGATACAATATAGATGTAATGTGTTGTGTCCAGAAATTATAAAAATGAAGTTTATAAGAAGATATGACTTAAACTCGAGTTGTATCACTTGGCAATATTTTTCTCTTTTATTTAATTAATGTTCCCTAGATTATTAACTAATGTATCTATCAGGCATGATGCCCACAGTAAGTTAAGGTCTGGGAACTATCCATTTGTGGTGAACAGAAGTGGTAGATTCATACTCGTGTAATTTGTCCACACTGTGTGCCCTAACTTTTCAAATGAAACACAGGGATCATTATGAAGTGAATCTAGAGAGCATACGCGTTAATGGTCAAAAGCTACCCATTGACACCTCAGTGCTTAGTGCATCATCTGGACATCGTACTTTGATGGATTCGGGAACCACCTTTGCTTACCTGGCAGAGGCAGCTTATGATCCTTTTGTTAGGGCGGTGAGCTCATGGAGTGCACTTGATATTCTTCATAGCTATAGTTAACATATTTGCCCTACCTACATTGTTGCTTCTTGTTGTAATGTGCGTTATGGTTGAAATTGCTAGATAGCTGCAGCGGTCGCTCCATCCGCACGCCTGTGGTCAAGAATGGGGATATATGCTTTTCTACCTCTAGCAGGTATTTTTACCTATTTTCTGGCAAAAGAGATCCTTCTCCTTCTTATGATAGAAAATGTACAGCTCTTATTAGTATGCAATATGTGGCATTGCTTATATTTCCTTCAGTTTAATTACATGCTTCTTTTGCTTCTCGTCCAGTGTTGACTTGACGTTTCCAACGGTGACACTACATTTTGCTGGTGGGTCCATAATGATGGCTAAGCCGAAGAACTACTTACGTTTATCTGTAAGTCTGGAAGCTTTCAAGTGATGAATTTGTTTGCAATTCTTTTTTTTGAAAAAAATGGGCAGCTGCATTCATTCAACCATAAATTGTTCAGTACATACAATGGTCCTGATTATCTCAGGGACATGGCTAAACCAGGACGACTCCAGATCATGTTCTGCAGATCTTGCCAAAACACGAGCTGCCTCATTATATGATCGATTGACATGACGAAAGCACAAAATACAAACTTTGAGGCCCAATTCTTAATATCATACACCACGGCACCTATTTGAGATCTATCAGTTGTAGCAGTATTAACTTTGCTGACTAGAGCAACAGTCTGATGCCACAACAATTCGCTGGCAGCCTGCTTCTTCAGCGAATTCCAAAGCACATCGCGTAGCAATGGCCTCTGCCAATTCAGGATTTACCACCTGATCACATACTTTCTTCTGGCTGCACAGTGTTAGTCCCAGGTGGTTTCGAATTACTATGCCGACTTCCATTCTCTGTGACCGTGAGAAAACAGCTGCATCAACATTTATCACCACCGAACCCTCCGAGGGACTGAAGTACTCAGCCTCTCTAGGCTTGTAAAAACTCCTTCCTTTTCAATGAAACGAGACGCAAACCTTGCGTTTTCTCGAAAAAAAAAAGAACCTCCGATGAGGAAACCATTTGAGAACTGAATTTGGTTCTCACGCATGGTGGAGCGCCGTTCTGAAATTGTTCGATAATATGAAGTCAATATAAGCTTTAATCTTTCCAGCCACATGATGCGGATGAGACAAACTCTCTCCATTTCTTACATTATTTCTATTTTCCCAAATATGCCAGAT
The DNA here is from genome assembly GCA_947311845.1 of Poa pratensis. Classification (NCBI taxonomy): domain Eukaryota; kingdom Viridiplantae; phylum Streptophyta; class Magnoliopsida; order Poales; family Poaceae; genus Poa; species Poa pratensis. Next base: position 18,098,917 of record CAMZMU010000120.1, read on the forward strand.
AGCCACGGCAAAAGTCACAGACCAAAGCTCTGAAGCATCCTTTATGCTTTATCCAATCTAAAAGCCATTGTTGGATACAAATGAAGGTCTTCAGATTTAAAGAGATATGAAAGGAATTTTTAAGTCAGCCCAGATCTCTTCAACATAATGGCATTTAAAGAAGCAGTGTTCTACAGTTTCAACTACTGCAGAAAGTACACTCGTACCTTGTCGGTATTGCACGCTGCTGGAGCTGATCACCAGTAGGTAGACAGTTATGGGACATTGTCCATAGAATAATTTTAATTCTATTTGGACAAAGAATTCTCCATAGCTTCCTCCATATATTGTCCATTTCCATAAGATTTAAGGACGATCCTCTGCCAGCCAAGTGCAGTATTGCCAGAAGGATAAGGACCTTTCAAGATTATATCCAATACGATCAGTGTATATGCCTCCTTTAGTGTGTGGCCATGACGCAGAGTCACAGCAGCCTTGTACTAATAGGTTTGAGAATCTTGACAGCCAAATCTTTTGAAAACATTTCTCTACAGCCACCTCGTACCATGCTTTACCATCAGATGAGAATAAATGGTTAACAGTCTTGTCCTCCTCCTCCTCCTCCTCCTCCACCGAGACGTTTGTACGGAGTGTTCCGGGAACTGAGTCTGGTATCCAATTATCCTAGTCACACAGATTTGCTTGCCATTTCCCACATGCCACAGTAAGCCTTTCTACAGAAGTTTCTGACCAAACATTATGCTCCGCCAAGTGTAGGAAGCAGATCGTGGGCATCCTGAACTCCAGAAATCCATGTGGAAAATCTTCCTTTTAAGACCCTAAAGAACAGGGAGCTAGGGTCTACTAGGAGCCTCCAGCATTGCTTTGCCAACATGGCCTGGCTGCTGGTTAAAAAGAGCCACATCCCTGAACCCCATACCTCCAAGATCTTTTGGAGTGGATAACCAATCCCATGATCTCCAGTGTATTTTCTTCTTCCCATCTTCCATTCCCCACAAAAAAATGGGGTAAGTCTCGGCATGTTCTCACATATTGATGTCGGGATTTGGAAGAAAATCATTACGTGCGTTGGGATGGCTTGTGCCACCGACTTCAGAAGTACTGCCTTACCTACTCTGGATATCGGTCTGTCATTCCAACCTTTAAATCTCTTCCATAGCCTTCCAGTGAGGAAACTGAAACTGCTTGTTGGGGAACGTCCCACACAGGAAGGCATGTCGAGGTAAGTGGTTTGTAGTGATTCATCTTGCACTCCCAGTTTGTTCTTTATTTGCTCCTTCACCTGATTGTCACAATGAGGTCCAAATAAGATAAATGACTTGTGCAAATTGACTTTTCTGGCCAGACCATTGCAGTAGGTCTGAAGAACAGTTTTACGATTGTCTGTGCTTTTATTGTCACTCTTCACTAAAAGGACACTGTCATCTGCAAATAACAAATGAGAAATAGGAGGCCTTCTCTTCCATTTCGAATTCCTTTGATCTCCCCAGCTGCTTCGTCTTGCTGCAGTAGACAAGATAAACCTTCAGCACATAATAAGAATAAGTATGGGCTGATCGGATCAGCCTGCCTTATGCCGCATGTTAGTATCAAGGGGTCAGTTAAATTTCCATTAACTTTAATGCATATCGCACAGACATCACACACCTCATCAGTGTCAACCCAAGAAGTGTCGAAACCCAATTTCCTTAGGACCCCCTTCAAGTAAACCCATTCGACTGCTTTTTGTAGTTGCATATCAGTTACCTAATTGTAAACTTGTCACAAATGTTTTGAGATTATTATTTGTAGGACGACCAATTGCTGCATTGCATAGCTTGGCAAAGGAATCCAGGTGCACAAGTGACTCTACTTGGAGGTCAGTGAAATTAACTTGTAGTATGAGTTCTGAGCTGCTGAAAATCGTAAGCTGTCTAACAACACTGTTAACAGATGATGGCTATCTAAAGCTTAACTTTTCTTGTTCTTCTGACTATTTTATCGTAGATATCGTTTTAATGGATAAGATCCTGGTTCACGACATAGAGAACAGCCTTTTTGGGTGGATGGAGTATAACTGTAAGACCAAGAGTTATTTCTCTCAATTTTACAATCAATTCTATTTCATTATATCTGAGTTGATTAATATCAGGTTCAAATGCGGTCAACATTAACTTCATGCCCGGGAAGAAGAATTCTGCGCACACAGCATACGAGACCCTGATAACCACCGGAGTCGTTGCTGTTCTTACACACCTGATTATATTTTGGCACCCCTAGGTGGTAGAAGGTACTTAATACGTCCATACAAGATTCTAGCTTGTGCAAGTAACTCTTTTGACATGCTTCAAGTAAGCAGCTATTGCAACGTTTTTATTTATCAGGACATAAGAGGGCAGCAACAACAATTCATGGGGAATCAGAAGTCATGCTTCTCATTGGACCCTTTCTAAAGTTATATGTATCTAGATTGTAATATTACCATGTACTACATCACTATCATTGGCATGCACCTTCATCAGATTTCACTTTCTGTGGTAATGCATTGTTGCTGGCCATCTCACTTGTTCCGAATGCTTAGTCCCGATGTTGAAGAATAAAAGCTTAGCCTTGCGTGCCAAATATGTTGATGTTAGGATCGTTTCTTGGTCATATCAAATGGAGCTTGCATACCAGCAGCTGCAGATGCAAGAGTGTGACAGCAGCTCCAGCAGGAATATTTTACTATTTGCCACACTTTTCTGAAATCCTTTATTATTTGCCACATTGACCACCATATGCCAGTGACACATGGTGCGGCAAATAATAAAAGTGAAAAGTAAAGTGTGGAAAATTGCAAAATCCATCTAGTACACTCCAATGGTCTAATGCTTTGTTTTCAAGAGTTTTGAGTTCTAAAATAGCCCACACCGGAGGTTGTTTGCAGGTACCTTACGGCCTGCTCATGTTTATGCCCCAAAATATTTATTTTTTTAATCTTTTTTTGTCCGAGAGTCAACCTACTGACTAAACATTATATAGTGGCTACATTCTCTGGATAGAACATTTCCCAGAGTTGCAAGCTGCAGTGATAAAGGAGATAATCCAAAGTAAAAAAGATAGAGGACATAATGGAACAATATTTGGCTCTACTTTTAGTCGGTTGTACCTTTTCTCATGAGTTTACATAATCAAATATAGACGCGAAAACCTAAAATGGAGCCTGTTTTTTTTCAAGAAATCGACATTTTTGAGTTTCCAAAATCGAGAAACAATTCTTGGATGTAGGTATTGTTGAGATATGTAATCGCGCAAATTTTCAACTTGAAATCCGTTGTATTTTGGGCTGTACAAAAAAGAAAAATAGGTGGCTCTGGACGGTGAACAGTACATAGTTTCAAAATTTTGAAACTTCCCCGATTTATCATTTTTGTACAGTCCAGAATACAACGAATTTAAGGTAAAATTTGCACCCTTGTACTCAACACTATGTGATTTTTTTTTCGCGATTTTTGAAAACTCAAAAAATCATTTTTATTTTTTTCTCAAAAAAAAGGGGCTTGATGTAGACCAGGTTCCAAAAATCCACTCTCCATATATGCTCATAATGTTGCGAAAGCGGCTACCGTGTTGTCCATTCCTCTTAGTTTGTTTGAATCCACGTATGATTCATACATAGCCAGCGAAACCGGGGAGTTGGTAGCTCTTGAGCTCGCGGAAGGTCGCCTTGGCCTTCTCCATCCACTCGAACTTGTCACCTTGTCGAAGGGGCTTGAAGAAGGGCAGCCCATGGTCCCGAGCCACGCTATGAAACGATTTAGGGCAGCCATGCATCCATTGAGGAGTTGCACATCCTTGATGTTCTTTGGGGGATTGCATGTCATCAATGGCCTTGATCTTGGCAGGGTTCACCCTGAACCCACGATGGAAGACCATGAACTTTAGGAGCTTCCTGATCCGATCCTGACCTCGAAAAGGCACTTGGTGGTTTCAATCTAATGTGGTTCTTCCTTAGGTTTCCAAAAGTTGTTGGATGCCGAAGAGGAGGGTTTCCTTATCCTTGGCTTGCACCACGATGTCTTCAAAGTAAACCTGAATGTTCGCACCTATCCGTTGTTCAAAAGTATGTTGCATGGATCCATTAAGTAGCTCTCACATTCTTGAGCCAAAGGACATCCTGACGTGAAAAAAATACCCGTGATAGGGTCCTGAAGGTTATCTTCTCCTTACTTGCACATCTCACGCTCACTTGGTGACGGCGGGAGTAGGCGTCCAAGATGCAATAGAACTCAAACTAGAAGCGGAGTTCATGATCTCATACATTTCAAGAAAGGGGTATGGATCCTTCAGGCACACTTTGTTGAGGTTAATAAGCCCATACACACTTCTCCCTCTCCACCACCCACTTCTCACACTCCCCCATCTCACTCTTCGTTAGCTCCTATTTTTGAAATTTCGTGGAGGGATTAAGAGATCTAGGGTTTTGGGTGGTCGGCTGTCCTATTATCATTGAAAAAATGTGCTATTTCAGCGCTAATAGCGCGTAATAGCATATCTGGAGAGTCCACACTAACTTCTATTAATTTTGCTCACTATGATGCTATACACGAAATAGCATGCTATATCGCGCTAAAACGTTATAACGTTATAGCGCGCTATTTTGTTTTTCAGCATATAAGTTCAAAGGCCTGACTTTTCACTTTAGGGAGAATAATAAGTTGCTTCATGTTTTTCATGACGATGATATGCAATCCTTTTCTGAGTCGAAATATGACATCACTAATGCGTATGATTCTGAATAAGTAATTTAGGCTATGTTGTTGCCCCTTGGATGTTGATGTTACTTTTCTAGACAATTAGTGGATACTTTTTGTATAGGGTTATGCATATATTGTTATGGCATTTTTGAACTATATCATTTATTTTATTCAAAGCCTTTACTTTATAGCTATATATCTGGTATTTTTTTTCAAAATGTTGTCTCTCGGCCCCCTCGGGCGAGTGATGGACCTTTCCTCCGCAAAAGGTAGTACGTTGGGACACCAAGGTGACATGCGGTGGGAGGTTCTCTAGATTGACTTATGGACCATTCTGGGCATGAGGGGGGCTTCTGGTCACCTCACGAAGGAGTTACGACCGAAGTTCTCATCTGAGACCTAGAGGAAGTCGTCTACATTCAAAGCCAACACGTCAGGTCGCCATCAATCACGCCAAGCTCGGGACCCCATGCCGGTCATCATCGCCAATCTCCAAGACATCCACGAGAATAATCCGACGAGAGGAGGATCACTGACGTCATCTTCCATGAATATATGGTCACGAACCATCCAAGATAAGTACCACATTCATATGCCGATTTTTTTACCGGGTCGAACCCTCAACCCCATTGTCAGAATTGTGCCACAACACGTCCAGGCGTTACAGTACCGTTCACCTCGTGTAGTGCCTACTATGGGGCACCTGAATTTTGTGTTTGACCCGAAGTACACCCAAATCGACACATTTGGCAAGATAGACCGATCGTCGGTACTTTTCCTTATTTTCCCTAAGGGCATGTACAATGGTAGAGAAAGCACGCCTTTCTCTTAGCAATTCACAACATCTAGAGAAGGCAAAATTATAAGTTGTACAATGCATTATCTCTTATTGTCATCCCTAACAATTAATGAGAATTAATTATATTATAGTAGAAAATTGTATTTTTACGAGAAGACAAATGCTACAATGGTGAAATTAGCCTTCTCTTATTTCGTAAGAGATCATCTCTTAGCTAAGTGAAGGCAGCCTCCCCTTTATTCATTCTCTTTAATCCAACAAGACAAATATTCTACGTGCCAACGATAAGAGAAGACTTATGTCACCCCATTGTACATGCCCTAAGAATGTGACATGACAAGATCTGAGCAACGGTGGAGCAGCACGTCGCCCTACAAGCTAGACAAGGGGGGCCACATACAGCGATGGACCCATGAAGACGCATGAAAGATGGAGCACGACGCCCAGTCAGGCACAAGGAGAGCTAGCACTTGGCACTGGTATAATAAGTTAGTCCAATGAAAAAGTTGTAAAATGATATAAAATCATGTATAAAGTATGTTTTGGACGTATGAACATCCCAAAACTTAATTCATGCTCGTTGTCGAGTAGGTAAATGACAAACAAAATTATTATTGATGGTGGATTCTACCAAAAATGGTCTTGATCAAGTAATGTAAAGCATTTGAACTAAGATAAAATGATTCAAAGCAATGATCTATAGTTGATATCAAACAAACAATGAGCAAACAATATGAATAATGAAGTCATCACTTTTCATGATTCAATGCTTTGGAAACATGAAGACCGTACATAAGGTTTAGAAGAAAAACGTCATAATTATGTTCCAAATGTAAAAAAAAATCTTTTTACTAAAAATCAAGCAAATCTTATTTAGGAAAAGTCAAGATCAAGTCAGGTGAATCTAACATACTCTCCCCGCGTCAACTGTTTAGATATGCACGCAACTTGAAGTGTGAGCCTTACTGCCTTACTATGCAGCACCACGAGGTGTGAAACTACCTTCTCTCCTCCAATTACTCTCAGCCGCTAATAATTCCAAATAAATCGCTGACTGGAGGCGGTGATCAAGCGTATCCAGTAAAATGAAAGCTTGGTCGCGTTGCGATTTCATAATAAAGGACCTGAACACCGGAACGGAGAGAGTACCTATTTGGGATTAATGATAATATACGGCAATAACTAGTGAATAATAGGAAAGACTTTGGAGAGTAAGTTATTTCTTTCTGAACATAGCATATCTTTTCATTAATAAGTAATCAATGATCATTACTGAAATCACTCTTTGTGAATATACTCGCTCCATTTTTATTTACTTCGCTTTCTAGGTTTATTCAAAGTCAGGCTTTGCCAAATTTGATCAAATATTTGAAAAAAATATAAATATGTACAATATAAATATAGTATTAAAATCATTAGAAGTATTTTTTCATACTATATGCATTTGGTGTTATAGATGTTGATATTTTTTTAATATATTCTTAACTAAAGTTGACAAATTTTGACATTGACTAAACTCAGAACACGAAATAAATAATACAACGTAGAGAGAGTAGTATATAGGAATGTGTGGTGAGTAGTAGTGCATACACGAAGTTGTGTGGTGCTTTTTAAAGATGGAATGTGACGACATTATGGAATTTGGGAGGGTACCATGTCAGCGTCAGTTATTTCTTGCTAAATATAGCATATTTTCATTTAATTAGTCCTGAAATTAGTCGTGAAGAATCGGGAACAGTTAGGATAAGTTGTCACAGCCTGGACGCAGTTATTCCTTGCTAAACATTGCATATCTTTTCATTAATGACTAATTAATGATAATATACGGAAATTGCTCCTTGCGCATATATATATATAGGAATGTGTGGTGAGTTGTGGTTTAACATACACGAACGAATTCTGAAAAGGAAGAGGTCATCTCAAAAGAAAGGGAAGAAGAGGCCCAGCAAAATGGCAAAGCTTATCATGGTGGAAAGAAGGGTGCTCTTCCTTGTGATGCTTATCCTGACATGCGTCGCAAATCTCTCTCAGTGTAAGTAAAGAGAACCTGTGATCTATAAAATTTATTTGGTTTCATACAGTCCCATCCGGCCAGAAGAACTATTTTTTAGATAAAAAGCCGGAAGAACCAGGGGCGGAGCTACAGTGTATTGGCCGGTGTCAAATGACACCGACGGCTAAGACATGTTCCCTTGTAGCTATAGTGCATAAGCAAGAAATGACCCCATTAATAATAGCTGTAACTGTGTGTTACTTGCAGTTCTGACCCCAGCGACCAATTTTTCTGGCTTCGCCCCTGGGAAGAACTATCATGTTCTGCAAACAATTGTAATCTACTTACTCTATGATATTATACTCCATATTTTACCTTATCACCATATTTGCATGCAGCTCAAACCACTCAGCTGGTGGATGGCAGCAAGATCGACATGTGCATATGCCCGGAGCTAGATCCACCCTGCTCAAAGGATGGATGCTTTTGTTGTTCGGATGCAGAGGGAGAGCCTTGCTTTCAGACTAGGCAACAGTGCAAATGGGCAAAGGCTTGTGGCTGCGACAAACGGCCACCCATTGCCATGAACTCCGGTGCATATTATTTACCAACAAGAAATTAGAGGAGTAGTGTTGTAATTCGTGAATAATGATTTCTGATACCTAATCATCTTATTTGTCGGAATAATGAATTATATATTCAGGAATATTGTGGTAATTAATATTCTGTTATTACTCTTATACTTTGGAAGCGTATGTCAGCTCTTCCTTTTCGCAGTCAATTCCACAACAAAAAGGCAAAACAGCTGCTGCCTACCGATAACACCACGTATACCTTGCAAGGCTCGCAACGACCTTTAACCATCATAACATCGCATAGCCATGCAAGTGTCGCAATGCCTCACGGTCGTGGCGCCGAAACTTCCTAGATGTATTTATTGCTTGTTGTATGTAACTTTGTTATTCAATATATCATAGGTGACTTCTTCTGCTATTTTTGTTTCTAAAAAAGTAATCATGTTACATTGTTACACATATGAGAAGGGTAAGAACTGAAATGGTTACTTATTTCCAATAAGTCTAGATGCGTCTACAGATTTAATCCACGAATTCACACATTTCAAAATCTTCTTGTGTATAACAGTACAAGGTTTCATCTGTGTCTGATAAAGATCGATGGATCAACGAGTGAAGATCATGGCCGAATCCCACTCCTGATTGGCCATGCGCAACGGTAAGCCGTCCATGTCTCTTTCCACAATTCCACTCCATCAAACTAAGATAGTCAGCCCAATCAATCTAGAAATCATGGGGCATCGAATATGTAGTGTGTCATCGTTGAAAACACCTATATAGCTCAACACACAATTAGTCCGCTAATTGTCTTGTTATCAACACCAAAACCAGTTAAGGAGCGAAATGCTTTTTCAAAACCTAATAAAAAAGATGTTTCTTACTTTTCATTTGTCATTGATTACAGAGAAGACAATTAATGTCCAGAACCTGGAATGTAGAATAATGTGGAAGAAAATTAGTTTAGAATGTAGATTATCATGAAACGTGGTGAGTAAAAGACAATACATTGCGGTGGTATTCTCTAAATTTCTATTGTCATGCTAAGAGACAATGTATTGGGAGATGACTTAGTTAGGGAACGATAATCAATTAGCCGCATTAAGTACCTATTTAATCCCCGTTTTTGGTATCAGTGGTGTTTTTTTAGGACTTGCTACTTTTTGTCATGAAACCTGTGTGAAATGGGATGCAGATGAGACGATCTGGATGCGCGTTTGATGATAAGCGTTTAGTGTTGAACATCGTACCACTATATCAACTCCCATTTAGTTGTATACTTACGGAAATCATGAAAATTTTAAACCGTTAGCACAATTACCGTGTGGACTATATTAAATGATTTATTTTACTCCTAGTACCAATTGATGATAATATACTGCAATTACTCATGAATAATCGGGAAGACTTGGATTATCATTTTTTTTATTAATAAGTACTTAATGATAATGTACTGAAATCAATCTTTGGGAGTATATAGGAATGTGTGGTCCTTATTGTAAGATGGAATGTGACATATACAGTATTATGGAATTTGGGAGGGTACACCGTCAGCGTGAACGCAGTTATTTCTTGCTAAATATAGCATATTTTCCATTAATTACTAATTAATGATAATATACTCCTGAAAATACTCGTGAATGATCGAGAAGAGTTAGGATGAGCTGTCAGCTAGGAGGCAGTTATTCCTTGCTAAACATTGCATATTTTTTATTAATGACTAATTATGTATAATATAATGAAATTACTCCTTGTGAATATATAGGAATGGTGAGTTGTGTTTAACTTACACGGACAAATTCTGAAAAGGAAGAGGTCATCTCAAAAGAAAGAGAAGAGGAGCTCCAGCTAAATGGCAAATTTTATCATGGTGGAAAGAAGGGTGCTCTTCCTTGGGATGCTTATCCTGACCTGCGTCGCAAATCTTTCCCAATGTAAGTAAACAGGAGCTCTGATTGATCACAGTTATCTGGTTTCATACAATCCCATCCGGAAGAACTATCATGTTGTGCCCCGTATTTGACCATATCACCATGTTTGCATGCAGCTCAAACCACTCAGCTTGTTGATGGCAGCAAGATGCAGATGTGCATATGCCCGGAGATGGATGCCCCCTCACTGGTAGAAAACTGGCCTATGGTCCCGGTTCGGTTGGGCCATCCCTCCCGGTTCCCGAACCGGGACCAGCCAATCGGGACGAATGCTGGTCCCGGTTTAGACACGAACCGGGACCAATGGGGCTCCACGTGGCCAGTTCTGCCTGGGCGTGGGGGGAGACTCATTGGTCCCGGTTCGTGTTACGAACCGGGACAAATGAGTGTTTTTTTTTTGTATTTAGGGTTTAGGGTCTCCCTCTCGCCGGTGCCCCCTCTCCCTCTCGCCGGTGCCTCCGTCGTCTCCCCCTTCTTCGCATCGCCGACGTGCTCTCCATCGTTTCCGTACGCATATTATATGCTCTACTACATACACAGTACACGTTGATGCATATATAATTAATATTCGATCTCTTGCGAGAATACAACTATTTAATTACATGGAGATAGATCACATATGTAGTTCATCGTCCGCAGCATAATGTTCTCCCCTTTCATCGATGACCTCACTAAGCAGAAATCCCGCCAATTTCTCTTGAATTGCTCGTATGCGCTGTTCTGGGGCGAGCTTCTCCCGCATTTGGCTCAAAGAAGTTGTTCTCCGCTCAGAGGTCAACTCGCGAATGAACTCGCAAACGTAGAATCCACATAAATTACTCCCCGGTGGCTGCTGCGGACTTTTCACCGATATATAAGTTAGCTCATCTTTGAATGGACCTTGTACATTCTGTTTGAATAGTGTCCAACACCTGCTTTGGCCAAAAAAAATGAACAAAGGAGTTATTAATTATTTGATATCAGGAAACGAACGTAAGAGGCCGATATAATGTGATAATGATTGAAATTACTTATTGAGCATTTCTTTCATTTCGGTCCACGTCGCTTGGTCCCAACTTAATGAGTCGTATGCTTCAATTCTGGACTTGTCAACTTGAATGCTTAGCAGAATCCAGTGGAACCTGCGGACGTTTACATAAAGCAGACATGCATAGCTCATCAATTACACTTAACATCGAGAAAGCCAAATAAAAATATGTACAAGACAGAAACACTCACTTGAAGTTGTAAGGAAATAGTATTTCCGTACAGAAGTTTTGCTTGATTAAAAAGGTGGTCAGGTCATGCTCCACGTCTCTGGGGAAGTTGCGTAACGTATGTTCATTAACGATATATGGGTCAACGAACCCAACCTCATAATGTCTAGATGCTTTGCATTCCATCATCTTCATTCTACATAATAGCGTACAAAAGGATATATATAGTCAGGATAATATAATACAGGCAATGAACGAGCTGAGCTAGAGACTTAATTACGAAAATAAATCACTTACAGACAATAGCAACTGAGGATAGATTTGTAGACAATAGCAACTGAGGATAGATTTGTCGAGGGCGCACTGATTAAATAACTGAAACAGTTCAGTCATTTGAACCTGTATATCGTAAGGTTTGAAGAAATGCTCCACTCGAACGTCCACCGCAATCCACTCCTTCGCGCCCTTCTTTGATGTGTGCACCATGTCCAACTGCAAAAGTTCATCAACTAATGGCCTTAGGTACACATCAATGTCGTTGCCGGGTTGCTTCGGGCCTTGGATGAGCATTGGCATCATAATGAACTTTCGCTTCATGCACAACCAAGGAGGAAGGTTGTAGATACATAGAGTCACGGGCCAAGTGCTATGACTGGAGCTCTGCTCCCCAAAAGGATTAAAACCATCTGTACTTAGACCAAATCTTAAGTTCCTTGCGTCATCTGAAAATGTCGGGAACTCTCTGTCGATTTTTCTCCACTGGGACCCATCGGCGGGGTGTCTCAACTTCCCGTCTTTCTTACGCTCTTCTTTGTGCCATCGCAACAACCTGGCATGCTCTTTGTTTCTGAACAGACGTTTCAACCGTGGTATTATAGGAGCATACCACATCACCTTAGCAGGAACCCTCTTCCGGGGGGGCTCGTCATCGCACTCAACATCACCAGGGTCATCTTGTCTGATCTTATACCGCAGTGCATTGCATACCGGGCATTTATCCATATTCTCGTACTCCTCACCGCGGTACAGGATGCAGTCATTAATGCATGCATGTATCTTTTGCACATCTAATCCTAGAGGGCAGATAGCCTTCTTTGCTTCGTATGTAGTCTCAGGCAATTCGTTATCCTTTGAAAGTTTTGGCTTCATTATTTTCAGTAATTTCTCAAATCCCTTGTCAGAACAACCAGTCTCTGCCTTCCATTTCAGCAGTTCCAGTGTGGTACCGAGCTTTGTGCTGCCATCTTCGCAATTTGGGTACAACAACTTTTTGTGATCCTCTAGCATGGCCTCCAACTTTAGCTTCTCCTTTTCTGTATCGCATTCTCGCTTTGCATCAGAAATGACCCCACCAAGACCATCAGCGGGCTCATCTGATGCCCGATGTTCACCTCCTTCTTCTTCAACGTCTTCCATTATAGTATCACCGTATTCCTCAGGGAACATAGGATAGTTGTCATCATCCTCCTCTTCTTCATTGTCTTTCATCCTAACCCCTCTTTCTCCGTGCTTGGTCCAACAATTATAGCTGGGCATGAAACCTCTCCGAATCACGTGGTCTTGAATGGTTCTCGGGTCAGAGTACTCCCTGACGTTCCGACACTTGTCACATGGACAAGGCATAAAATTATCCACTTTGTTTGCCTCAGCCACTTCGAGAAATTTATGCAGGCCTGCAATAAACTCGGAACTGCGTCGTTAGCCGTACATCCATCGCATCCGTGCATCCATCTGCATCATATAATTAAGTTTATCAAATACCATTACAATAACATCTTGAATAGTGAAATGACCACCGTACATCGACACGTGCAATATTTTTGTATCAATTACAGATGAAAAGGATAAAGTTGCTAACCTCGGCCGAGGATATCATCTTGTGTGAACTTAAGTGTGGCTCGGGCATTTCATCGAACACATCTTGTGCGTGGCAAAGGAAAGAAAAACTAGCACCCACTTCCCACCAATCCAACCAGAAAAAAAAGAGGAGAGAAGAGAGGGGTGGGTTATTTATAGGCATGGGAGGGGTATTGGTCCCGGTTCGTGCCACGAACCGGGACCAAAGCTCCGCGGCACGCCACGTGTCCTGCACCGGAGCATTGGTCCCGGTTCGTGCCACGAACCGGGACCAATGCTCCAAGGACCCCTGGCAGCTCGAACCGGGACCAATGCCAGGCATTGGTCCCGGTTTTTCTCTGAACCGGGATTAATGGATTCAACGGCTCTAGACGAAAGGTGGTTTTTCTACTAGTGCCTGCTCAAAGGATGGATGCTTTTGCTGTTCGGATGCACCGGGAGAGCCTTGCTTTCAGACTAGGCAACAGTGCAAATGGGCAAAGGCTTGTGGCTGTGACAAACGGCCACCCATAGCCATGAACTCCGGTGCATATCATTTACCAACAAGAAATTAGAGGTGTTGTACTTCGTGAATAATGATTTCTGATACCTAATCATCTTATGTGTCGGAATAATGAATTATATATTCAGGAATATTGTGGTAATATTTTACTCTTATACTTTGGAAGAGTATGTTAGCTCTTCCTTTTCGCAGTCAATTTCACAACGTATACCTTGCAAGGCTTTCAACTACCTCTACCTAAGTACCTATCATAACACCGCATAACCATGCAAGTGTCACAATGACCTCACGATCACGCCGCGCGAAAACTTCCTAGTTGTATGTAACCTTGTTTTTCAATATATCACAGGGGACTTCAGTAACTGTATTTGTTTTAAAAAAGGTAATCATGTTACACCATGTTACACATATGAGAAGGGAAAGAACTGAAATGGTTACAGATTTAATCCACCAATTCGCACATTTCCAAATCTTCTTGTGTATAACAGTACAAGGCTTCATGTGTGTGATAAAGATGGGTCGCTGAGTAAAGATCACGGCAGAATCCCACTCATGATTGGGCCATGCGCGACGGTAAGCACATCAAACTATCAGTCAATCGAGGAAAAGATAGCCCAGACCATCAATCATTGTTAATTCAACAAGAGAGAAAAGGGGGCCAGGACACTAATTTGTTGACCAAGCAAATTCCATTCAATCGGAATGAGTCCATCGAAAACTCAGTCAATGTTTTCTTCGTATACACTGTGGAGGATATTTGCCTACTCTACTTTCCTATCTAGAACTCCTAACCGTATTGTCCATTTTTTTAGTTTGAAACAACTTTGGTCCTTTAAAACATGAATACTACTACACACATCAAGTTTTGGTGGTATAAAGCAGGCACTTGCACAATGCTACCTGCACAAAATTCAGAAAACCGTTTCCACGCCTCGTCTCTTCTGAGACTACATGATCACCCTGTACAATTTTCTTCAATGAAATGCTATCACAAGACTTCCTTGAGGATGACTCCCTACTTATTGCTACTAGTACGTTGTAATGCTGACAGAGGCACACCGAAAACGTACACATTCCTAAGTGGACTCGATTGTACTGCGTAATAGCTTGAGATTTAGGAGCTCGGACTTCAGGAACTGACAAGAGGAAGCATAAGGGATAGCTGTAACAGCTGCAGTAGCATCTGCATCACACACCAAGTTCAGAATTTAAGTGGAAAATATATAGTCTAGCAACACGACTCTTAATCTTCTCAAAGCCGACAGGGATTATGGTTGTTTCTTCTCAAGCTGCTTCCAGATGTAGTTGAGCGCCTCCCTCTCGTCGCCTTCCGCCTTTGACCGAAGTTCCAGAGCTCAGGGACAGGACACCTTCCGATTGGGTTGTACTCGCGGAGCTCTTTCAGAGCGACCGTCACCGCATTGTAAGCCTCGTTACCCAGATTTAGGAGGGACTGAACCTTAAAATCATCTTTATCTATAATTTCCTGCAAACACCTGATAAAGATTACTACTGTAATATCTAATGAGCACACTGCCAGGCCAAAAATGAGCAAGCCTTCAATTAATACCTTGGTCACCCCATCAACCGTGACAGTCTTTATAGGATTCCAGGATGGATCCCCAAGGAACTCCTCCTGCCAATTTTCGAGCAGGTTTGCAGCTGCGGTCTCGGCCCTATCTGGATAGTTCCTCCGCATCGCAGGTAGGAAAGTGTCTTCAGCAAGCTGTCCCACCATTTTGACCCCAATAACCGAGTTTTTGCTTGGCATATACTAAAAAAAACCTGCGCATTCTGTTAAACACAAAAGTTCCTTCATTAACTACCTGCTCTTCAGTTCAACAATATATTCAAGGTCAATTACTAGTCTCATCGCAAAAAAAAAGGGTCTATTACTAGTTCCATTGAGCAGCAGTACCTCTATCAGTTGCTTTCGAGCATCTAGCAACTCCATGTTGCTTTGGAAAGATTTCCACACCATCATTTTCCAGCATGCAGATATTTGACTCAGATTTTGCATCTTATTGCTAATTTCAGCATCCAATGTTTTCACTTCCAGCTCAAGTCTCTGTCCAAACACATTTTTATCAGAATACAAAGTTTCCAGTTTGCCATATGAATACTATAGTCCATATGCTCCTATAATGAATTATTAGATGCCATTTTTGTTTGTGAAGTAGCTTCAAGTATAGTCATACTTTTGAAATTGTGGACATGTTCAATACCTAGGAATCTATTGATATGGGTTTCCCCATCGTGAGATTCTTCCATGATGGGATGGGATTGAATGAGATGGTGATATTGGCAACAGACCAATTCGTTCCCCAAAAGTATATAAGCATAATAACAGCAGATAATGATCTTTGATTGGTAGTCATTTTCTTACCTTTGACTTCTCGTTATCAACTTTCTTAATTTCACCGCCCTGATCAGTGAACAATTTATCTGCACACTTGGAGCTTGATTATAACATGAGGTAGTAGTTACTAAAGAGGAAAGTGAACTGGCATAAAGTGAGGAGAATTTTTTTTTTGGCTTGCAAGATAAATCCTATATACTTTTTATTTAGCATTGATGTTTCTTACATAAATGGTACTCCCTCCGTCCCAAAATAACTGTCTCAAGTTTGCCCAAAAAGTGGATGTATCTATGTCTACATACATCCACTTTTTGGGCAAACTTGAGACAGTTATTTTGGGACGGAGGGAGTATTTTACAACCTAAAATGCATACAGAAAAAACATTCATATTTTTTGATGAGTAATTATTTTTGGGTATTGGAGACATCTCAACCATAGGTGACATTGAGGCGGAATTTAGTCGGTCGTAGGCTTGTGGCATGGAATGCCCTCTTAGGGCGATTGTAAATGGTCCAACTGTCACATGGGACTGATGAATTTCGCTGGAATCTACTTGAGAATGGTATATTCTCTGTGGATTCCACGTATAGGGCTTTGGTTCATACTCATGTGTCAGTTGACGACAATAAATTTTTTTTGGAAAATGAAGATACCACTAAAATTAAAAATAATTGCGTGGTATCTTCGTAAAGGGGTCATCCTCACAAAGGATAGTCTGGTCAAGCCTAACTGGCAAGGAAGTATAAAGTGTGTTTTTTTGTGACAATGATGAAACAATTACACACTTATTTTTTGAGTGCAAGTTCACACGCTCGGTTAGCCATCCAAGCTGCGTCTAACTTGTATCCGCCACAAAGTATATAGCCAACGTTTTTGGGAATTGGCTTCATGATATTGATCACAAGGTTAGAGTACTTAGGGTGGGATCGCTTGCCGCAACATGGTCGATGTGGCTATGTAGAAACGATAAGACTATTAATGATAAAAATTCATCGCTTACGTCATCTGCCAGGCTACACACGTGCTTCGTTCTTGTCATCTCTACAACGCTTGGAATTCCAAGAGCTGTTATGGAGGTGTCAGCACGGTTGGAGGCTACGGTGAGAGATATTTTTATCCAACATGGGTGGCGCAACTGTGATCTCCGGGTTGGTCCCCCCGTTTCATAGGCAGCATATGAGTTGTACTTTGCATTTCGACTTTTATGTTTCTTGTCGGATTTTCGTTTTGTGGCTGTGTGCATCCATATAATTGAGAGGCCGTGTGTAAGACATTTTGTATCTTTTTGATACCTTGAGTAATATAAGACCTTTATCAAAATAAAAAGTTGTGGTTTTACGCAATGGGTGCCCCACTGATCAGGGTTTTGTATAATGCCTTCAGTTACTGAAAGGTAAACCTTTTGGATAATGGATACTAACGGTGCTCACAATAAGTTTGTTATTCAGCTTTTAGAAAAAGTACGGAACAGCATCAATTGTAAGTTGAAACTATGTAATAGAAGATATACAAGTGATGCTTCATTTGAACGACTTAACTAGAATTTTGAGTAAACTTGCATCACCATAATAAGCACCTACGAGATGCATGTAACAGCACAGTATACCTTCTTTGCCCGCCTTATTTAGCTTCATGTTGCATTTCTGGAGCCAGTCATTTGGAAGTTCCATCATGTTCTGCAATTCCAGCTGAATCTCTAGCCTCTCCAATTGCAGAAAATGCCTTTTCTTAGCAGCAATCTGATTTTCGAGCATATCCACAATCTTCATCAAAACAAAGGAAAGAACTAAGAACCAACCCTTTATAACATATGTAAGTTGCGGGAAAATGCCGTTTGACTAAAATTAATAGGAAAACTGAAATTCTGAGCTGTAGGTAGGTTGTATCTTTAACTGAACCTTCATTCATCAAAAATTAAACTAACAGTTGTTATTCTTTATTTTTCTCACCAGTTAAGATTAGACATAATAAATCAGTGTGGACTTCTTTCAGTTTATACCCACTAACTAGCTTCATGATTTCCCAGACCAAAAATAGAGTAGTTGATGGCGAAAATAATATACACAATATTAACCGCAATGGCACCATAAGTAGAAGCTGGTTAGTATTTTTCATCGGTAACAAGTATGCAGGATCACAGATAATTGGGCACATCATATAAGCAAGGAAAACGGTGGACAAACACAATGCAGCAGACAAATTTGTGAGAAGCAAATAGAAAACTGACATTCTGCTGCAAGCCCTCGTTCTTGGCTTGGAGTTCATCATTCTGCTTCCTCAGGCATTCCATCTCCTTGGGCTTGAGACCGAGCTCAACCCTCAGCTTCTTTTTCTCCTCGCAGAACCCCAAATCTTTCATCTTGCGTTCCAGCTGGGACTTGAGGCTCTCGATCTCCATGGAAATCCTCCGAGATTCGTCACATGCCATCTCCAGATCTTCTGCGGGAAGAGAGAAACGTTAAAACCTAAAACGACCATGCATGCCGGCGAGAGTGCCCCAATGTTATGCAAAAAGGAAGCGAAGAGAGCTGACCTCCGAGCTCTAAGGGGCGCGGCGGAGCCATCTTGTGGGCGGCGGCGGTAGAGGACATGAACACGGCGGCGTTCTTGGAGGCGGAACAGCAGATGTGGAAGAGGAAGAGGGCAGCGAGACTGCGAGAGGGGCTTGTACCGAGTGATAATTACGGGGCGCGGCGAACTAGAGCGCCGAATAAAGTGCCTCTCGCCACCCACGCCGCTTCACTCTCCGCCGCTTCAGTTTCCTTCCACTTAGACTACTCACAGTGGAAGTAACTTCACTAGTAACATAGATGCCACCCAAAGAAAAAATCCTATATGGCATGTAATTAATGAGGAGAGATGCAAATAGAGTAACTTAGCTAGTTACTTGTAACATTAGTAACATCACACTTTTCAAGAAAAAAATGAGTCTATAGAGTAATAAATGAGACCATATATGACACCACCTCGTTGTTACTTTGCACTATGAGAGTAGTAACATAGTCTAGTAATTTGTGTATGTTACTAGTTGAAGTTACTCCCCACTATAGTTAGTCTTAGTTAAACTGCTACTCTTAAATTGAGATACTCCCTTGTCGGCAGAAACAAACTGATTATTTACAACTTAACAGTACAACTCCCGACACTTATACCAGATCGGAGGGAGTAGCACATTTTCTCTAAAACCGACTGACAAAGGACTAATCGTAAAAAAATAACAATGGCAAATAACTAGTCTCACTTAGAAAAAGAAAAATTAATGAAATGATTGATACAGGTTGTCTAAATACGAATGTATCTAAACGTATTTTACCTTGCAGATACATCCGTATATTAATATATCTATGTCAACCATTTCCAATCTGAGAGAGTAGAAGACTAGCGGCATTGGAGCATGTGCAATTAGGCAACAAGGCTGTCCACAGTAGAGCTTTCACAGATAGTATCATACATACATTACATGCATACTAAAATTTGACATGTCAGTGTAATTAATAATGAGACAGAAGATAGTGGTATAACGGTATAACACATTCTAATAAACAATGAGTTTGTAAACATACTATTCATATGTTAATATCCACCGTGGAGTTGACTTCATCCTTAGTGGCGCGTTTTGGACATGCCACTTGTTATACGTCACTGCTTACTGGTACCGATGGTGCGCGATACAGTCACCACTGCTATGTGTTGCATCAGTGGCATGCACTTGAGCCGCCGCCTATGCTAATTATCTGTCGCATGCCACACACATGTCACGAGAAGATTTTTGGAATGAAAAACAAATTTTGGAATATTTCAAATTTTGCCGCAATTTTCTCGAAAAAATACAATTAGAAACACGAAGTCAAACTTATAATTTCATTTAAAGCCACAATATTTACATATTTCACGCAAAAAAGGCACGTACAGAAGTAAAAAAACAAATAACTAAAAAAGCCACCGGTGGTCGCCGAGAGAGCCTAGTCATCGTCGGTGAGGTAGACGAAATCGGGTTGTGGCCACGGCCACTGCGACAGGCGGTGGCGGTGGCCCAACGCGCGGTGGCGTAGGTGGCCCCGCCCATGCCAATGTTGGCGGTACCGTAGAGGTCCAGTGCCAGTTTATCACGTATAGCTCGGGCGGTAGCGGCGGATACTACTCCTCCTGTCTCTCTGAGGCGTGGCACTTAGTTAAAGTGGTTTCATATACTCCCTCCGTATCAAAATATAAGACTTTCTAGGCTTTGCATGTAGATAGTATTAGGTCAGATCCGCTTTAACTAGCTGGTGCATGATCAAGGTACTTGGATCAGATCAAGGTGCATTGTCCCTTACTCGGAAGTTAATTGGTCTTTTCATGCATGTAAAAACGACAATTTTTTTTAATCCAGAACAAAATAAACCGAATTTGAATGATCTGACGGCCATTGAGTCTAGACGCTATACGCAATGAGCTCCCGGGTCGTGCATGGCATCGCACCCTTTTGTTCCCAGATCCTACCGTTTGCCTGTGCCCAATTGTTTGTAGGAGTAATCATTCTGACAAAAGCATCGCTGTTTTTGGTTGGATCGCCCATGGGCTATGACCATGCATGAACCTTCTGTCCGAGTTCTACCGCAGCACATGTCTGCTGGAGTGAGGGAAATTCTATATATAGTACACAGTTTGTATAGGTACAAATATAATTTCTTTCATGATGCAAAAACATATTTTAATTTCGCACACCTAAATGGCACTAGAGCTACATAATATAGGTCATTAAAGATGGCTAGAAAACCCAAGTTACACAGTTTTTCTTGCCGCCTAGGCGCCTACCAATGTTACGTGTTGAATGGTAGACATAGCATACTGTATAGTCCTTGCCTGAATAATCGGAAAATGGTGCTCTTCCTTGCGATGCTTATCCCGGCAGGCATGCATCGCAAACCTCTCACGATCTAAGTAAACCTCTAATAAACCTGTGCTCGGTGAAGTAATTTGGTTTCGTGCAATCACACATCCTGAAGAACTACCACCATTGTTCATCAAAGAATTTTACCGTATGCTGAATTGCTGATACCCCTTATTCGTGCTTAACAGTTAACACCAATACACCATGTTTACATGCAGCTCAAGCCACTCGATCCCCAGATGGGTAGCAACAAGCTCCAGATCTGCATATGCCGGAAGAAGGATCCACCCTGCGAGAAAAATGGGTGCTACTGCTGTTCGGGTACGAAGGGAGAGCGTTGCTTTTTTAAATAAAAGGCAATAATGCCCAACTTTGAATTAACAAAGCTCAGAGTTTTACAACGGCGATTACAAATGAAACAGGTGTTGAGGTGCACCTCCAACAACGCAGACCAAGGACAAGCTAAAAGAAAAAGGGCTACACTACGCCGAGCACCAAATCCTTGCGTAAAACGGCTAGCCAAGAGGCAGGATCGGACCACCAGTCTTGGGAACACTGCAGAATTGGTTGTGGCTGTGGCAGTCTATCTGACCCTCCCGTAGACATCCTCCCATAGACATTAGCTATGTTGCCTATTATCTACGATTAAGTAAACAAAGTGTTGTGGTCCGCGAAAAATTATTCTGGTATGAACTTATCCTATGTGTCAATAATGATTTATCTATTCTGGCAATATTCCATTCAGTATTTTTGGAAGCGTATGCTTGTTTTTTATATTTTGACAAGGAGGAAACACCCTAGGCGCGTATGTCAGCTGTACATTTCCCTCGTAAACTTCAAATTTTTCGGTGCCAAGGCAGATTGTAGGGGAGAGGCCGGGGTGACGGCGAAAGCACGCTTGATGGTGAAGACCTGGCGAGCTTGTGGAAGCGTTATCGCACGGGAAACAAAGAACGTGTGGATGATGCGCGTATGGAAAGAAGGATGGCAAAGGTGGCGGCGAGCAGGAGGAACATGGAGGAGTAAAGGATTTACAGTGGTCGAGTTGTTTCGAGAGAGTGAGAGAAAATCATGTATATGTGTGGGAAGGGAGGAGAAATCGAGCAATTGGCAGAAAGCCGTGTGACACCCACAGGCCACAACGCAGACGTGTGGTGAACAATGTCATATGTGTACATCGAGGGTTCACCTGACACGATCATGCGTGGGGTTGCGCATGATGAACGTTGTTCTCGGGTGCATCAGACGACAGTGTGTTTTCGAAAAAATACATGGTGAACGGCGTGTACATTTAGTTGTTAAGGGGACCTAAGCCATTGGCAAATTACAAGTAATCACTTGCACCGTACTATTTTGACCAACGAAAAAAATAGCACGCTATTTCCCGGTTAATAGCACGATATAGCGTATTTGGAGAGGCTACGCTATATTTAGCCTAAAGTTGACGCTACGGCGCTATTTTCGTCTTATACGCTCGAAACCACACTAAACGTGGTAACGTTATAGCTACGCTAACAAAAAGACTGGAAATAACGTTAGGTGATGATGATGGCGGGCAATCTGGTGGTTCTTCTAGTTATTCTGAAGATGATGTCAATGATTCTGATTAAAGTTTAAAATAATTATCTTTTAGTTTATTACTTTTTCATGGTTTTAAGCCTCATATTTGTATTCGTGCCATGGATTTGGCCTTGACATTTGAATATGGTTACCTGGTTATGCATGTATTGTTGCTGGAAAAAAAATTAGTGCTGAAATCCTTAATATTTGGGCTATTTCCTACAACTTTTTCATCACGCTATTTTATATGTAACTTCGCTATATCACGCTATATCTTGTATAGCTTCTGGAGGAGGGCCACGCTATTTTTGATAGCACGCTATTTTTTTCCTTGATTTTGACACACCACATACTCCTCTTTATATCACAGGGAACAAGGTTTCACATGCAAAGATTAGGTACTCCAGACTAAATAACCAAAACATAGCAATTGCAATCCAATAACGGAGCAACGTACTGGTACTTTTAATAACATAGCCGAAGCTTAAGTGCGTCATTACAACACAGGTTTAGCCAGGAGATAATACCGTAGAGGCTACTACTAACGAAGAAAGCAAGACAACATAATGCCGTAGCGGCTACTACTAATGAAGAAAGCGAGACAAGACACACGTGAACCATGTCGACAAGACACACACGTGAACCATGCGAAGGACATGGCAAAGTTTCACGTACAATCGTTTGCACCAAATGTTGGATTGAAGTTTGATCTTATGCAATATCTAAATTGAGAACCGCGAGGGTTCTTGGATGGTAAGGGAGACGAGTGCTTTCAGTAGTGTGTCCCCTCCGGAGGCTGCACTAATTTCCTGTTGTGTGATGTCGCCATTTCTTTCTTAAGTTGTATCAATATGTTCTCCATTGTGTACTCACGGCGCCAGTTGCATAACAGGTTAAACTTCCTTTGGTCAACCTGCATTTTCTCCAAATTAAGTTTGAAATACAAGGAGAACACGTGATACAAAATGATACAGAAACACTGACATACCAATCCAGTTTCGGGATTTACACAGGTCATATTGATTCTTGAGTGAAATCTGACAGTTGGTGGCCTGTCTGGATAGTCCTTGTCACAGAAAAGCTTTAACTGGTAAATTCGGCCCTCATGGACAGTCTACAAAGCCAAATATAGGTCAACAGAAAAACACAAACTCAGAAACACAACAATCATATTTGAAAAAAACAAGAGTAAGCAAGTGAAAATATCTCACGTTGTGGGGACCAAGTATTGTTCCTGTCCAAGAGCGCATGTATATGTCATCCCCTTCATCCATTCCATAGCTGACTGTTCCATCCCCAATGCCCTTCTCTCCTCTTTCAAGCTCTTCCAGCAGTCTGAAGTTCCTCGGCACTACAGAATTTTTTTATGCAAGTAAGTATCAATAGTTCGCTTCCAAAAACATTAATAGCTTTGGCATAGGCACATCAAAGCAAAATCTTATGGTAGGACAGCTAATTTAAACCAAAGACATAGAACCAGGTGTGATATTCTTACAATGCACAGGTAATAAATAATTCTTACTCTACTTGCAAAATTTCTAACACAAGTTATTCCAATAAGCAATTAGGAGTCAGTCCAAAGAATACCGTACATAGTATATTATCGCGGTCTCAAATGATAACAATTCTCTGATATCTTGAATTCTACCCACTTTTGTACTTAACGTTCTAGTATACCATCTCCCTTAGCTGCGTAGCCCATCAGAAGATTACTCACATTTAGACAGTTACACAATCACAGAAATGTGATTATTCTGTACTTCCAAAACGTGCATCTCTTCACAAGCTCTACACAATAGTGGAAATGTAGCGTGGAAGTACTAAAGATTAATCTATAAGTGTTTCCTATTCCAAGGAATGATGGATTCCATATACATAAAAGTGTGAGTCATCCCGCTTTTGAATGAGGCCTCAAAATAGACTACACCTTGCAAACTCGTGATGCTCCCGGAACAAAAGGGACCAGCTGCTAACAAACTACACACAGGCATAAATGGGGAATACATACAAAAACCTTGAGTATTCATTCTAGCACTGCTCGGGACTAAATGAAGAGTTGTTACTCCAGTTTACACAAAGCTAGTCCATACGTAATGCATTCTACTAAAACATCACTACCAGCAAATTCATTACTCTTCCTTTCTTTTGCACAGACCAATTCCAACGCTCCCGACTCCATCATACAGATTATCGACAGCTATGGACTTCAGTTTCACCCTATGTCCATCCAAACAGGCAACTCAGTGTCATCGTCCTAATCACATGGGACGCCAGTACGCCTCAGGTGCAGAATTTTGTGCACCGTACCATACCATGTCGTGGCTGATGAAAACCCACTCCCCGTAATTTTCTCGGCATCAGAAGATTAATCGTTGCCTTATGTGCCAGAGAGCCCTACAGCCAAAAACATCGCCAGAAAGGTTCCGGCGGACGGCTACTTATGGCAGCTCGCCAGTCAATCCTTCCTAAATGCTAACGTATGACTAATAGGCAGTACGAAGGCGACGACCTAAACTCGAGTCCCACGAATTGAGTGAACTGAACCGCGGTCTTATTCCTAAAATTAAGAAGCTGGTATTAGCAGCGGTAGCTGAGCACGGGGAAATCTCTTCCCCACGCACGCGCGCGTGAGCCAGAGAGGACTCGATTCGAGCCATGGGTTGACGGGCGGGACACGGATCCACGGCGCAGCGAACGAATCCGGCGCTGATTGCGCGGGCTGGAGCACCGCATCCGTAGCTGACGAGTCGATTCGGGGGCTGGCGGCGAACGGGATGGGGGAGGTAGCGGGAGAGGTCGGGAGCGAGCTAGGGCTTACCGACAACTCCGGCCGCGTCGCCGCTGGACGCCATTCCAGCGAAGCGGAGGGGGGGGGGGGGGGGGGGGGGGGAGGGGACCCGGCGGATGTGAGGGAGGAAGTCGGGGCGGCGCTCGTGCTCCGGCAGGAGGGAGTGGTCGGCGGCGGTGGTTCCCCTTTGGTGGTGGTGCACGGCACGGGTGCGACAGGGCGAGACCAAGGATGGGGAGCGTGCGAGGAAGTACGGGTGCAGGAGGGCTGGGTTGGGCCGGTCTGGTGGACACAGCACAAGACTCTTGTTCTCGTCTTTTGCAATGGGCCAATTGGCCGACCCTGCCCATACAAATATGTAACCAAGCGAGTAGTCTCAAAAAAAAAAAAATGTAACCAAGCGAGTGTGGAAGGTGCGGAGGCGGAACCTATATGCCGCCCGCTAGCGCCCCTAAACTTCAGCGCCGCCTGAAGAGCCCTCGGTCGCGCAGCGTTACTGGGCCGGCCCATTTAGCACTCCTCAACTGGAAAAAAGAGTAAAATAGCGCACCGGCAGGGATTTGAACCCAGCACCTCCTCGTGCGGAGGCGGAACCTATATGCCGCCCGCTAGCGCCCCTAAACTTCAGCGCCGCCTGAAGAGCCCTTGGTCGCGCAGCGTTACTGGGCCGGCCCATTTAGCACTCCTCAACTGGAAAAAAGAGTAAAATAGCGCACCGGCAGGGATTCGAACCCAGCACCTCCTCGTGCGTGTACAGGGAACTTTACCAGTGGGCTGTACTCATGTTTACGTTCGTGTATCATTCTTCTTCTTTTATTTGTTCCAGTTTTGGGTTCTCGGGTTTCTTTTTCTTTTTAGTTTTCCGTTTTATTCTTTCTTTTTTCTGTTTTCTGTTTTCTTTTCCCGTTTCATTTTATTTTCCGTTCTCTTTTTATTTTCTTTTCCCGTTTTGTTTTTATGTTTTCTTTTCTGTTTTCTTTTCTTTTTTATTTTTTTGTTTTCCTTTTTCTGTTTAACTTTTTTCAAAATATAAAAATGGTTCCAAATTTGAAAATGGTTCCATTTCTAAAATGGTTCCAAATTTAAAATGGTTCCCAATTTTAAATTGTTCATTTCTGAAAACGGTTCCATTTTAGAAAATGGTTCGAAATTAAAAATGATTCTATTTTGAAAATGGTTCCAAATTTAAAAATGGTTCCAAATTTAAAATGTTTGCAAATTGAAAATGGTTTCAAATTTAAAAATGTTTTTGAATTTAAAATGGTTCCAAATTTAAAAATGGTTCCAGTTTTGAAAATGGTTCCAAATTTAAAAATGGTTCCAGTTTTGAAAATGGTTCCAAATTTAAAATTGTTCCAATTTTGAAAATCATTCATTTTTAAAAATAGTTCCATTTTGAAAATGGTTACAATTTTTCGAAAATGGTTCCTTTTTCAAAATGGTTCCGAACCGAAAAATGGTTCTGATTATTAAAAATGGTTCCGAACCGAAAAAATGGTTTTCGATTTTTTTAAATGATTCCGAACCAAAAAATGGTTCTGATTTTTTGAAAATGGTTCTGATTTTTCGAAAATGGTTCCGAACCAAAAAATGGTTCTGCTTTTTGAAAATGGTTCCGAACCGAAAAATAGATCCAAATTTAAAAATGGTTCCGAATTTAAAATGGTTCCAAATTTAAAAATGGTTCCATTTTAAAAATGTTTCAAAATATAAAAATGGTTCCATTTTGAAAATGGTTCCATTTCTAAAATGGTTCCAAATTTAAAATGGTTCCCAATTTTAAATTGTTCATTTCTGAAAACGGTTCCATTTTAGAAAATGGTTCCAAATTAAAAATGATTCTATTTTGAAAATGGTTCCAAATTTAAAAATGGTTCCAAATTTAAAATGTTTGCAAATTGAAAATGGTTTCAAATTTAAAAATGTTTTTGAATTTAAAAATGGTTCCAAATTTAAAAATGGTTCCAGTTTTGAAAATGGTTCCAAATTTAAAATTGTTCCGATTTTGAAAATCATTCATTTTTTAAATAGTTCCATTTTGAAAATGGTTCTAAATTTGAAAATGGTTTCAAATTTTCAAATCGTTTCATTTTTTAAAATGGTTCCAAATTTGAAAATTGTTCTTTTTTCGAAAATGATTCCTAATTTTAAAATGTTCCAAACTAAACATGGTTAAATTGCACTGATCTGTTAAAAACTTTTATATATTTATTGCGGTTTTATATTAGTATGACACAAACATGGTTTAGCCCTGTTGGTTACAGTTGTTTCTTTCCGTCTAAGAGGTACCAGGTTCGATTCCTGCATGCAGCGTTATCTTTTCTCTGTTTTTTTACCAGGTTACGAAACAGTCAAACAACCGCGAAATGAAAATGGGCCGGCCCACGAACGGGACAACGTAGGCGGCGCTAACGCGCGGCGCAAAGGCGCTCCCAGGTGCGGATGCAGTGGTAGAAGTACTTGCGGAATATTGTCAGGCCTCTCGGCAAAGGATCAATCTCGGTATTTTTTATCAAAGGATGTCCGGTGTCAGTTCGGGCGAAAATGAAGGAGAGACTCAATGTTCAAAATGAGTCTCTTAGTGAGAAGTACCTAGGTATGCCTTCTGATGTGGGCCGCTCAGCTAACGGTACATTCAAATACCTGAGGGGTAAGTGTGTGGAAACATGTTCAGGGTTTGCTAGAAAGCATCCTATCCATGGGAGGAAAAGAGATCCTCATAAAATTAATTGCCCAAGCAATTCCGACCTTCTCAATGTCTTGTTTTAAGCTCCCAAAACGTCTCTGTGCACATATAAATGATTTACTGTGAAATTTTTGGTGGGGCTGTCGAGATGGGAAGAGGAATACGTATTGGGTGTCATGGGAAGAGATGACGATGCCCAAGTATGCTGGAGGACTAGGGTTCCGGAACATTGAATTGTTCAGTCTTTCACTTCTGGGGCGAGGCGGGCCTGGAGAATCCTACAGAACCTTGATACTCTAAGCTCGAGGATCCTAAAGGCGGTTTATTACCCCGATGGAGAGTTTCTTAAGGCGACGAGTGGTATACACCCCTCGTAGATTTGGCATTCCCTAATTGAGGGAAAGGAAGTATTGCAGCAAGGTCTTATCCGAAGGATTGGTACGGGGGAAGGGACACATGCATGGAATGATATGGCTTCCTCGTGACCATTCTATGCGGCCAATAGCATGTATCAAGGCGGACCCGCCCGCTTCAGTTGCGGAGTTCATCGACACGACGACTACAACTTGGAATCTGAACAAGGTAAAGGAGTTTTTCTTGCCCATGGACATCGAGATCATACAAAAAATTCCTATCTGCACCCGCAGGTTTGATGACATATGGGCATGGCATTTCGAGCGCACTGGAGTGTTCTCGGTGAAATCAGCCTACCGCACGTTATTGAATGTAAAGAGGAGACGTGAAGCATGGTTGCACGAAACGGCCACAAACTAAGACCATGAGCGGGAAGAAAAAGACTGGCTTCGTTGTGGAAGACCCAGGTGCCGGCGAAGATCAGGGTGTTCTTATGGAGGCTTGCAAAGAACTCCATCCCAACCGGAGATGTCAGGTTTCGTCAAAATATGGCTACTGATAGTTGTTGTTCGTTGTGCGCTGCAGCAGACTCATGGCGGCACTCACTTCTGGAATGTACGATGAATCGATGCCTGTGCGCACTTGTGCCAGAAGCAGTTCTAGAGCACATGGACAGGACAACATAACCTGATTCCAAGCAGTGGCTATTTGCAATGATCAACTCACTCAAACGGGAGGAGCTTAATCAATGGTTGGTCACACTTTGGGCGAGCGATCTGGTTTGCCCGTCGCCAAGCAATACACGAGGGCAAATTTCAGAGTCCTTTATCCACGCATCTTTTCGTGGAGTCTTTCTTGCGGGACTTGGAAGCAGCACGCAAAGATCCTAGCAGAAAGCAGACCCCTAGCAGACAAGCACGTGCCGAGAAGGGGATACCTCCACCTCGAGGTTTTGCAAAGATTAATGTCGACGCGGCCGTCGTAAGCAGAGGCGGGCCGGTGCTGTGGCAGCTGTTTGCAGGGATGTTGAAGGCAAGTTCCTTGGAGCCTCGGCGGTGGTTCTTCAAGGCGTTGATGATCCAGCGGACTTGGAGGCTCTCGCGTGTAGGGAGGCTCTTGCCTTGGCCTCGGATCTAAGCCTAAGGAAGATCTTGGTGCCTCAGACTGTCAGGAGGTGATCACGAGTTTACGAGGACCCTATCTGGGCAAATTCAGTACTGTTGTCAAGGAAGTTCATCTCCAAGCAACAGATTTCTCGTCGTCGAGCTTTGTGCACGAGCGAAGAACTTCGAACATGGAGGCTCACGGGCTAGCGCGCGCGTCAGTCTACCGTGCTTTTGGCCATCACATCTGGCTTCACGGATGATTTCTGTATTCCTATAAACATTATTGATCAATAAAGTGGTGGTTGTGTATCCTAAAAAAAACATACTACCTAAAACATCTTATATTTAAAACGGAGGGAGTACAAAAGATAGAAGTTTTTTCAGATATTTCTCAAAAAAAAAAAGTTTCTTCAGGTTGATCAACTGGAGTGAGACAGTCTTGTTTGGTTCATTGTAGGTTAGTCATCTTCTATGATGTTTCATCTTTTAGGCTGTTCAATTTTGCTATGTAGATCGAACCAAGAAAAGAAAAAATATACAAGACAATATAGCCACATAGTTTAGGTACTCACTACGTTCACTTTTATACGACACTCTACCTATCGTTTCAATTTTATATGGTCACATACATAATAAATTAGTAAATCTAGGCTTATTGTGTACATAGATTCACTCATTTTAGTATGTATGTGGCCACAATTGAAATGGTAGGTTGAATGAAGTGAACGGAGGGAGTAGTTTGACTAGTATGTTGGCAACGGAAGCTGGTATCATATAGAGATTGACTTATTTTAATTAATTTTCTGTTGAGTGGTATCCCGATGTTTATGCTATTTTCCAATTGAACTACCAAAGGGAGTAAGAAAATGACTCGACTTTACAGATCAAGGTTTTTCAGGCAAAGTGATGTGAATAAAAAGAAATATAGATTAGAAATGGAATATTATCTGTAGATCAAAAGATGAGTGTGGTCTAGGTATTGAGGTGCTTAAACTTAAAAATAAGGGTTTACTCACCAAGTGGTTGTTTAAACAAAATGAGAAAGATGTGTGGCAAAAGTTGCTACATAATAAATAACTCCACAATAAAAGTTTGTCATATGTTCATAAAAATCCAGTGACTTCCCAATTTGGAAAATGGTAATGTGCCCGTGCCCCCAGGGGACTATGACCCCCTGCATTACCCGGTCTATTATCGAGATTTGCACCGATCTTTGGTAATTAGCCTATCATCTGCACCTTTGCTAAAAACTAATGATGATGCATTTATCGGACGAGCAAATAGGTTGTTTGGAAGATCATGACCACATGGGTGCTTTCATTGACATCTATGCATTTAGATCTCATGATCAATTTTTCTAGGTCTCTTCGCAAATACCAGTGGAAACAAAAATATCCCACTAAAGATAAAGGTATTTATATGGTTCCTCAATAGAATTATTTTACAAACCAAGGTTAATATAGCAAAAAGAAATTGAAATGGGTGTAAAAGTGTTGTTTTCTGGACTCCGAGGAGACCATTGAGAATTTTTTCTCTCATGCCCTTTTGTGTGCATTATTTGCCAAAAATATTTATTTCTTATGTTCCCTCTCCACCAATAATTATCACAAATATATTTGTGAATTGTTGAATGGAATTGACAAGAAAAACAAGGCTAGAATATGCATAGGTGTTTCAGTTTTGTGTTGTTCTATACAGATTGCAGAAACAACATTGATTTAAACAAGGATGTGTATCCAACTTTTTGTAGTTTATCCGTTGGGCTGCTCACTGGATCCAGCTCTGGTTTTTTCTCTTCCCGTGGCATTAGCGGGAACTTATGTCCCCTAGATGCAAAGCTTGCTTAAGGCCCCTCGGGATATCTATGGCTAGGCCGTGCAGAATAGATAGTTGATATATGTTTCTTTTTTAGGGTTGATATATGTATTTACCCTGATTTGTAATAATTTGAATGATGAACTCGTAATAAAATGTTTGTGTGCATCACTTGCTGTGGAGGCGGGGTTAATAAAAAAGACGATGTAAATCTCTAAAGTTTGCATATGCGCTACAAACACTACCATCATGAGACCAAGTATAAATCCAACTTGTTTCACAATTATTGAATATCAATATATAGTAAGGCAAATATTTACTATAAATCATGAGAAACTATCTTTTCAAAAGTGAGAATAGGGAGACGAGATTTCCTAACTCATTTGGTTCGGAAACTATATGTACAATTCCACCACCTTGGTTCAAGACTCGAGGATGCGAATTCGTTCTAGAATAAGCTACTTAGCAACACCGAATAAATATTGTCTTGTACCAGTCTTCCACTACGGGAGAGAGCATGTATGCCGACGGCCGCAACCTATGCCGACGGGCTTTTGTCGGGGCCGTCGGCATACAGTCCGACGAGGCCAGTCCATCGACAATGCCGTCGGCATAGAAAATGCCGTCGGCATAGGTTTTTTCCGCCGACGGTTGCCGTCGGCTTAGAAACTGCCGTCGGCATAGGTTAGTTTCTGAATTTGGTGACGTCGCAGCCTCGTCTACGCCGACGGCAATGCCGTCGGCAAAGAAAACTTTATTTTTAATCTTTGTTTTTTATGATTTCTTTTATGCTTATAGATAGCCGTCGGCATAGGATCCATGTTTTTTTACAATCTTCATTTTTATGTATTTATTTATTACTCTAAATTAAATTTAATATGTTAGTTGCTACATCTATGTACCAGACTTATATCTATGTACCAGACTTATATCTTAGTTGCTACTACTCTGTTTCGATTAATGGTGATGATGGGTGACTACTTTTCGCATTGATATTAAACAAACCATGCAAATTACATTGACAACATAAATTACACAGAGAACAAAATATCGGTAGTAGCGACAATACAACATAAATTGAAGATACATGGTACTCTGCAAATTAGAAAAGAAAAGTCATCTACCATCGACGCAGCCTCCCGCATCACTCCTGCTTTTCGACGACGCAACACCCTTGCCCTTCGACGACGCAGCACCCTTGTCCTTCGACGACGCAGCACCCTTGCCCTTCGATGCCGCCGCCGCCGCTGCTGCAGCTTTCTTGCTCTCTTCACTCGGCATGAAGATATCATCTTCATCCTCGCTCTTCTCGAGCCATAAAATAGGAAATTTTATAGCGCTGGCCAAATCTGTCTCCCTCGTATATGTTGCCTTCTTCTTCTGCCACCTAGCATGCATCCTGAGAAGTTCTTCCCGTATTTCCCTCCAAGTTCTCGATGGCCACCCATGCCTACTTAGCTTCGCTGATAGCTCACGAAGATGAGGTGGATAAGTAACAATATCCTTGAATGACACTTCCTTATTGTCTACCTTGAACTCGGCCGTAAACTTCAAAAGGAGTGCCGACATTCCTAGCTGGAAACTACGATCTGAAGGAAAGCTCGACATGTTCGAGTGAGTGGACTAGAATGCTTACCAACCTCAGTGAGAAGGGGTTCTTATAGGCCGAGAAGACAAGAATTGGCGGGAGAAACAGGCGAGAAATAGGATGGCGGGAAAAAAAGGCGGGAGATAGGATGGCGGGAACGAATATTGACGGGAGATAGAATGGCGGGAATGCATTTCGCAAGACAAACGATGGATGGAAAAAAAATCGCGGCAAGAAAATCCACGGCAAAAAAAATACACCGTCGGGATGAACTGAAGGATTTCTAGATAGAACAAAACACACGGTTTCCCCTGCATACAGCCCGACGGTGGCTAGAGAGTGCCTGCATATCAAATGCACCGTCGGGATGTATGCAGGGAATCCGAATGATTTGTATTCGGTCGATGAACTGAAGGATTTCTAGATAGAACAAAACACACGGTTTCCCCTGCATACAGCCCGACGGTGGCTAGAGAGTGCCTGCATATCAAATGCACTGTCGGGATGTATGCAGGGAATCCGAATGATTTGTATTCGGTCGATGAACTGAAGGATTTCTAGATAGAACAAAACACACGGTTTCCCCTGCATACAGCCCGACGGTGGCTAGTGAGTGCCTGCATATCAAATGCACCGTCGGAATGTATGCAGGGAATCCGAATGCTCTGTATACCAAATGAACTACAATGAGTACACACTGAGAGTGCCGAAGATGTCCTAGGTTGTGCCATACCATATGTATACAAGTGTGTTGTGTGTTGTAAATCTGCAATATCCTACTCCTAGGTGTGACCGGCTTCACCGACTTCACTTTCTCTCTAGTGAGTTTCTGCACTTAGAGGTGAAAACTCCCCTTTCGGGCGAACCGGATGGAATCTTGTGTTGATTTGGGGTAGACTTTGGTTTCTCATGTTCCTATGGCCTAACCTAACACAACCAAGCAAAAAAGTCCACTGGCCTACCCCCTTTCGACGCACGTATATGGGGGTAGACGAAAACATTAGGGTTTTTCCAGCGGATTCTGGGTTTCGCCGAAGCGGGGCCCCGGAGCGTCGGAACCCCAACCAAACCTAGGTTGTGCCATACCATATGTATACAAGTGTGTTGTGTGTTGTAAATGTGCAATATCCTACTCCTAGGTGTGACCGGCTTCACCGACTTCACTTTCTCTCTAGTGAGTTTCTGCACTTAGAGGTGAAAACTCCCCTTTCGGGCGAACCGGATGGAATCTTGTGTTGATTTGGGGTAGACTTTGGTTTCTCATGTTCCTATGGCCTAAACTAACACAACCAAGCAAAAAAGTCCACTGGACTACCCCCATTCGACGCACATCTATGGGGATAGACGAAAACATTAGGGTTTTTCCAGCGGATTCAGGGTTTCGCCGAAGCGGGGCCCCGGAGCGTCGGAACCCCACCCAAACCTAGGTTGTGCCATACCATATGTATACAAGTGTGTTGTGTGTTGTAAATGTGCAATATCCTACTCCTAGGTGTGACCGGCTTCACCGACTTCACTTTCTCTCTAGTGAGTTTCTGCACTTAGAGGTGAAAAATCCCCTTTCGGGCGAACCGGATGGAATCTTGTGTTGATTTTGGCTAGACTTTGGTTTCTCATGTTCCTATGGCCTAACCTAACACAACCAAGCAAAAAAGTCCACTAGTCTACCCCCTTTCGACGCACGTCTATGGGGGTAGACGAAAACGTTAGGGTTTTTCCAGCGGATTCAGGGTTTCACCGAAGCGGGGCCCCGGAGCGTCGGAACCCCACACAAACCTAGGTTGTGCCATACCATATGTATACAAGTGTGTTTTGTGTTGTAAATGTGCAATATCCTACTCCTAGGTGTGACCGGCTTCACCGACTTCACTTTCTCTCTAGTGAGTTTCTGCACTTAGAGGTGAAAACTCCCCTTTCGGGCGAACCGGATGGAATCTTGTGTTGATTTGGGGTAGACTTTGGTTTCTCATATTCCTATGGCCTAACCTAACACAACCAAGCAAAAAAGTCCACTGGCCTACCCCCTTTCGACGCACGTCTATGGGGGTAGACGAAAACATTAGGGTTTTTCTAGCGGATTCAGGGTTTCGCCGAAGCGGGGCCCCGGAGCATCGGAACCCCACCCAAACCTAGGTTGTGCCATACCATATGTATACAAGTGTGTTGTGTGTTGTAAATGTGCAATATCCTACTCCTAGGTGTGACCGGCTTCACCGACTTCACTTTCTCTCTAGTGAGTTTCTGCACTTAGAGGTGAAAACTCCCCTTTCGGGCGAACCGGATGGAATCTTGTGTTGATTTGGGCTAGACTTTGGTTTCTCATGTTCCTATGGCCTAACCTAACACAACCAAGCAAAAAAGTCCACTAGCCTACCCCTTTCGACGCACGTCTATGGGGGTAGACGAAAACGTTAGGGTTTTCCAGCGGATTCAGGGTTTCGCCGAAGCGGGGCCCCGGAGCGTCGGAACCCCACCCAAACCTAGGTTGTGCCATACCATATGTATACAAGTGTGTTGGGTGTTTTTAATGTGCAAGATTTTACTTCGGGGTATGACCGGCTTCACCGACCGCACTCTCTCTCTCTCTCTGGCGAGTTTCTGCACTTAGAGGTGAAAACTCCCGTTTCGGACAAACCGGATGCAATCTTGTGTTGACTTGTTATAAAAGTTGGTTTTGGATGTTCCCATGGCCTAACCAAACACAACCAAGCAAAAAAGTCCACTAGCCTACCCCCTATCGACGCGGTATCGGCGGTAGACGACAACGTAAGGGTTTTCCGGCGGATCTAGGGTTTCGCCGGAGAGACGCTCTAGAGCGTCGGAACCACATGCTACCATATAATAAAACTCTATCAATTTATAATGAAATAAATTATAATATTTAAAATATTAATATAATAGCTTTTTAGACAAATTAATAAAATAGCTAAAAATGAAAAAAATACCTATGCCGATGGCTTTGCCGTCGGCATAGGTCTTGAGTAGGTTAAGTGTTTAGGCCCGCGCGCGTGCGGGCCAAAACACCCAAAATTCCCCCTGCGCCTCCATCCTCCCCCGCTCCGGCCACGCCTCCGCCGCCGCGCTGCTCCTCCGGCCAGCCCCGACCCCGTCGCCGCTGCCCATACCCACCCCCGCCCGCCGCGCCGCACAGCTCCACCGGCCGGCCCCGACCCCGCCGCCAACCCACCCCCGCCCGCCGCCGACGCGTAGCTCCTCTGGTCGCTCCTCCACCGCATCTCCACCACCCGCGCAGCTCCTCCACCGGCCACAGCGCCTCCCCTCCGGCCGCTCCTCCGCCGCATCTCCACCACGAAGCTCCTCCAAGGTTAGTGCCTTTTTTTTGACAATGTGGTAGTGTTAGTGCAGTATTATGTTAGTTTTAGGGTTAGTGTGTGTTAGTTTTAGGGTTTGTGTGTGTTAGTTTTAGGGTTAGTGCCACTGTTAGTTGTAATGATAGTTTTAGGGTTAGAATTAGTAGATTTTAATTACTTGTTAGGGTTAGAGATGATTATTAGGTAAAATGGAGGGATTTTTGCTTATATATGTTGATTGTTTGTGATTTTTCAGATGACGTAGTTTCCCGCCAGCCAGCACCGTCGGTCCCGCGCGTCTTTGCGGGGCTTCTTCTCCAGCGGAGGAGGGGCCGGCTCGGTGCCCCTGTTTCGTTGCCCTCCTTCCGGAACACGTCCTCGACCTTCTCCGGCCACCGATCACGCTTCGAGGGTATAAATCTTTCGCCTCTCTTGCTGCATAGGTTTATTTTGGTCTAGATCACCAAGTCAGTCGCGTAACCCGAGTCAGATCCCGTCCGGAAGGGTTACAAATTAATAAATATGCAGGATTGTCCATCTCTGCATATTTATAACCGTAACACTTCTGGATTGTCCATGTTGGACAGTCCGAGTACGTGTAGATCGAGTCTTGTTCCATGTTCTACCCCTTCCTGAGACGGAATTTCGGCAGCACCTCCCTGTTGTTCTTCGGATGCACACCCTCTCGGCTTGACAAGCTCGACACGTGTATTCTGAAGAACAGCGGGGAGGTGCTGCCGAAATTCCGTCTCGGGTCGGGGTAGAACATGGAACACGACTCGATCTACACGTACTCGGGCGGGATAGGCCCCTACCTATTAGAAGTGTAGGTGAACGCTTACATGATGTAAAAGATAAAATTTGGCCGTGATTAATCTGGTGATACTTAATATTTTTTTATTACTTGGTGCATATTACGAAATGCGTTGTTGTTTGGCTCCCAATAAAGCAGAAGATGGCTGATAATGGGTGGATGTACAGTGGTCGTATCAGTAAGACTGAAAGAACATCTGAGTGGGAATGGAAGACTGATTTATTAGTGAAGGAGTTAGGGCGTGGTTCAAAAAAGTCAGGAGTTCGTCCAAGGTGCCCTTGCACTAAATGCAAGAATCGTTTCCGTCAGGGAAAGGATGAAATGACTAAACACCTTTGGTTGTGTGGGTATATGCCTAACTATGTCACGCTGGTTGACTTTGCTCAGTATGAACGTGACAGAGGTGAGGTGATGCGGCAGCGGATCAATGGCAATGAGCACGATGGGCTTCTAGGCTTCCTTGACGATCTCCGCGATGGTGACATGCCGGATTAACCACCTCCACAGGAGGGACCGCCACAACCGGAGGAACTGGATGAACCGGAGGAACCGGAGCCAACCGCGAAGGCCTTCCTTGATATGATGGCCTCGACTAAGAAGCCTCTATACTAGGGTGCAAAGATTTCTCAGCTCGATGCCATCTCTCAAGCACTAGGTGACACGGCCCAGTACTCGACCACCCGTCGAGGCTTTGAAGCTAATCTGAAAACATTTGGTAACATGTTGCCCGAAGGGCATTGTCTGCCTAAGACCATGCACGAAGCAAAGAAAATCTTGGGATCGCTCGGCATGGAATATGTAAAGATAGATTGTTGTCCAAAAGGTTGCCTTTTGTTTTGGAAACAGTTTGCGGATGACAAGTACTGTAGCCTTTGTCGTGCCTCTAGGTATTATGAGAAAACGGGAGCCGATGGTCAGAAGACGCAGACAAAAGTCGCCGTGAAGATTCTTCGGTATCTCCCATTCATAAAAAGAATCCAGCGGCTTTACTTGTCCGAGGAGACTGCCAAACAGATGACGTGGCACAAGAAGGGGAAGAGATACATAGACGACGCAGGACGGACAAAGATGGGACATCGATCTGATGGTAAGGCATGGCAGAACTTCGATGCCAAATACCCCGATGAGGCAGGAGAGGCTCGGAATGTCAGAATTGCGATAGCAACAGATGGATTCAATCCATATGGTATGTCGACTGCCTCGTACAGCTGCTGGCCCGTGTTTGTTATTCCTCTCACTAGTACAGAACGACACATCGGATACCCCTCTATGGAAACAGCAGGCGTTAGGCGACGGAGAATCGCGCTTTCCGCGCGGCCAGTGCGTACAAACCTGACCTGGGCCGCGGCTGGCCCGTCAACATAGGTAACGGAGAAAGTATTAACTCCGTTACCCATAGTATTGGCAACGGTCTTAATTCTGGCTCCGTTTCCGATATGTTCCTGTATAGCAACGGAGACTTTTGTGTGTCCGTGTGCAATGTGGACACGTTCCATCTTCGTCGAATTCGATGCGAGCGGAGTAACTGCTATGGTATGGCGTAGTGGCGCCGCGGCACCGCCCACTACTCCTTAAAAACCCATGATCTCCCTGCTTTCTCAGTACGCCACTTCGCCGCAGCCATGGATACTCCTAGCAACTCCTCGGGCGTTTGCCGCTTTCGCTGAATTGGAACCGCGTCGTCGTGCCGGAGGCCGTCGCGCAGAGGCACTGGCAATATAGGAGGCCAGTGCCCTGGTCAAATGTTAGCCTCCTCGGTGGCTGGCGCGTCAACCACAGGAGGGTGCCTATGCCGCCGGAAGAGGAAGCGGGATCCTCGGGCGCCCACGACCGCAGCCGCTCGCCGCGGCGGAGAGACGCTCATCCGCGGTCGCCTGGATGGAACCGCGTCATTGTCGTGCAGGCCGTCCCGGAGCGGCACTGGCAATATAGGAGGCCAGTGCCATGGTCAAAGGTTCGGCTACCCGGTGGCTGGCACCTCAACCGCGCGTCGGTGCCTATGCCGCCGGAAAGAGTTGAGCTGCTTCAGAGCCGCCGGCTCCTCCTCCCGCCGGAGCTGCGCGACGATCCTGCTTACGATGACGACGAGATGTGGGAGGGGCGCACGGGCGGTGATGACATCGTCGGCGAGGAGCCGCGCGACGACACGGACGACTACGCGGCTCTCCTCACATACGAGCAGGAGAAGGCGGAGGCCGAGGAGTAGTTATTTATTTTTATGTTCTTCAACTTCAATACTATTAGAGATCAGTATAAGCCCAGTGTGTCAGTGAAAAAATCAAAGGAAACGGTTGTTTATACCCTTTGTTTCCGATGTTCTACTTTGCTATAAATGCGCTCTTCACACAGCCCTAAACTCTATCGCTCTCACTCTCAGCCTCACTCTCAAAGTGTGGCGGCGCCTCCACGCAGCACCAGATCTTAGCTCCACCGTGGCGGCGCGCATCTCCCTCCCTCCGACCATGGCGGCGCGCATCTCCCTCCCTCCGACCGTGGTGGCGCGCATCTTCCTCTCCTCCGACCGTGGCGGCGCGCATCTCCCTCCCTCCGACTGTGGCAACGCGCATCTTCCTCTCCTCCGACCGTGGCGGCGCGCATCTCCCTCCCTCCGACCGTGGCGGCGCGCATCTCCCTCCCTCCGACCGTGGCAGCGCGTACCCGTTCTTTGCTCCACCCGGGCAGATCTCATCGCCTGATCTGTAGCTGGAGGGCGCATGGCGTGTCGATCCGAGGACGACGAGGACGACTACGTACTCCCGCCGCCAGATCCAAAGGTAATACATCTATTTGTGACCGGCCGTCGTGCCGACGAACTAGGGTTGTTGTCATTGTTCTGTTTAGGTTTTCTTCCATAGGACACTCATGAACAGAACTAGAACTAGGGTTGTAATACATCCGAGGACGATGAGGACGACTACGTAGTGTCGCTCGAAAAGAACATAACTAGCACAAATCGGTAGTGTATGGAACTCATGGCTGACTTATCTCCTTTGCAAAACAGATGTACATTTCGGTGACACTGTATAAAAAGCCGGGTCCTTAGCCAAGGTGCGCTTGTCGTCCGGCATAATTGTTGGTACACAACAACTATGTAATGGATTTGTAAGTTTGGTATTCTGTCTTATGCATCCTTTTGTGTTGTATGTCCTTTATGCTAGATGTATAGTGAGCTAACATGGAGTCATATATTCTCTCTTTGCATTTCAGTGACCACTTTACAAAAGAGGCACCTTCAGTACATCAGCACTCGCTTATTGCACTATGTGCAGAGCATGGTGCTGATCCGTTTAGCTCATTTAAATGAGCTAAATACAAGGTCAGGGACAAAACGGCGAGTTGATTATATTTTGGCGACACCGTCCAAGAAGAAGATTGAATTCATGAACTCTAACAGCAAGTCATGAAGATAAATTAAGTTACAAATGACAAGGATAAATTTAGTGAGGCATGACATAGATAGATTTAGCTAGACATGTCAATGATAGATTTAGAGAGGCATGACAAGGAAGATAAGTAATTGGTTGTCTTGTGATGCAATGTATCGGTGACATTTGTTATACCTTATGAATGAATTTGTTAGCATTTTTGTGCTTCTGCTATGAAATTTTAAATGTCCAGTGGCAAATATATTCCTGCTCTAAGCTTATAAAGAAACCTCAATGCAAACGAGGAGAAACAGAATCTCCGTTTCTAATGTTCCGACACATCAGAAACGGAGGTCTGCGCACAACCGTTGCCAAATGGATACCTCATCGGAAACGGTTTTTTTGCCTCCGTTACCGATGAGGGCCTTCACATCAGTCACGGGGTCGGGGACACAGACCGTTTCTCCGTTTCCGAAGGGGTTTTTGGCCCGTTTCCGATGTGTCGTTCTGTACTAGTGTCTCAATCTCCCTCCCGGGGTCCTAATGCAAAGGAAGTTCATATTTCTGTCGATGATCATTCTAGGGCCCGAATACCCGAGGAAGAATTTGAGTGTATACATGCAGCCGCTTGTGGATGATTTGCACCACTCTTGGCACAATGGGACATTGACATACGACCGAGCATCAAAGCGGAACTTCTTGATGAAAATTTGGTTCCACTATTCCATGCACGACCTACCCGGGTACGCCCTATTCTGCGGATGGTGTACAACTGGTAAGTGGCCATGCCCAGTGTGCAGGAACCGACTTGAGTTCCTTTGGCTAACCGCAGGTCGCAAGTATGTCGCGTTTGACAAGCATCGGCAGTTCCTCAAAAGAAGGCATCCTTACCGACAAGACAAAAAGAACTTCACGAAGGGCATAGTTGTGCATGAAGAAAAAGAGATACCGAAGTTCGATGGTGTAGCTGTAGATGCCGAGCTAAGTGCTGTCGTGCCTGCTGTGGGACCTGGCCCACAATTTGAGGGATATGGTGTAACACACAACTGGACTCACGTGGCAGGCTTAACGCAGCTAGAGTATTACAAGGATCTCGAACTTCCCCATAACATTGATGTGATGCACACCGAAAAGAATGTCGGAGAGTCCCTCTTTCACACAGTCCTGAACATTCCTGAGAAGTCAAAGGATAATGTCAAGGCTAGAGTCGATGTTAAGAAGCTCTGTGATAGGGAGAGATTACACATGCAGCCTCCTCAGGGCCGTCAAAAAAATTGGTGGAAGCCGAATGCAGACTACTGCCTTGATAGTATCCAAAAGAAGGAGTCATTCCAGTGGCTCAAACACGTCGTGATGTTCCCAGATGGTTATTGTTCCAATATAAGTAATGGAGTCAATCTTGGAACGGGAAAAGTCACTGGGCTCAAGAGTCACAACTATCATATATGGATTGAGAGGTTGATGCCGGTGATGGTTCGAGGGTATCTCCCCGATCGTGTCTGGCGAGTGCTTGCGGAGTTGAGCCATTTCTTTCGCACGCTCTGTGCGAAGCAGGTATGTCCCCTGGTTATTGAGAAGCTGCATGATCTTGTGCCGGAGTTGCTATGCAAGTTAGAGATGATATTTCTGTCAGGCTTCCTTGTTCCGATGGCACATCTCGTTGTGCATCTCGCGAACGAGGCACTCTTGGGTGGACCGGTGCAGTTTCGTTGGCAGTTTTCTATTGAGAGAGAGTTCAAGTATATTCGAAACTTAACTGGAAACAAAAATAAGATTGAAGCATGCATAGCTGAGGCAACAATACTTCGGGAGATGACAGACGCCATGACAACGTACTATCCCGATGATGTTCCCACTATGCATAACCCGGTCTCTCGGTACAATGTCGACGAGCCCAAGCATGACCCCAAGCTCCTCCTCTTCCAATGCCCCGGTGGCAAGGCCGGTGCCGGTGTAAAATATACCTTGACCAAGGAAGAGAAGGATTCCATAATGCTCTATGTGCTTATGAACATGACGGAAGTAGGCGGTTTCATCAGGTAAAATGGTGAACAAATTACTTTGCAACTAGTAACTCGGTTTCGGTCTAATACGTATTTTCTCCTTTTAGCCAATTCAAGCATGAACAGTGGTGGGGAATGGAGGATCCCTCTGCGCGGAGCTGGACACTCTTTTGAAAGATGGTGCTCCCGGAGGAAAAAAACTTGTGTCTTGGTTCAGGGATAAAGTAATTTCTAACCTGTCCCTCTTACCTTGCAATCTGTGACTTGTCCCTCTTATTACGCGTAACTAATGCACAAAACAATTTGAACTCTACTCGTAGGAGCTGATCCCAACGTTGAGATGACGGATGAATTGAGATGTGTTTCCCAAGGTTTTAACAACACCGTCATGAAGTATGAGAAGTATGATGTGAATGGGTACCGCTTCCATACAGAGGATCACCAGAAGAGTCGGCCAAATGCAAAAACTATAAATACTGGGGTCTTCACCAAAGGATCCAGAGGAGCCGATGGAGCCGATTACGTAGATTACTACGGAAGGTTAGAGAAGGTATACGAGCTGACGTTCAATGCTACGAACGTAGAACTCAAGCTCGTTGTGTTCAAGTGCCACTGGTTCGACCCACACATTGGACCACAAGGTGGAAGAGAAGTGACCCTTCCATTGGGTTAGTTGAAGTTAAGCCTTCAACCACCTATAGCGGAGCCGATGTCTATATTGTGGCTCACCAAGCCAAGCAAGTTTATTATTTGCCTACCCATGCCAGAAAGAGAACCTCAAGGGTGGGAAGTCGTGTTCCGGGTATCGCCGCATGGTAAGCTACCCATGCCCTCCGCCGATGATTACAACAACATTGACCCTAAAACATACGAGGGAATTTTCTATTAAGAGCAAGAGGACTTCGGGGACTTTGCTTACAACCGGGTGGTCTTGAGGACCTCGAGAACGATGCACACACTCGTGGTGAGAGTGGTGGATCTGAAGGAAATAGATATGCTCTTGAAGTTACAAGCGGCCAATGAAAACGATGAGGAGCCTCCACCGTGCGAGGAGCCTCCAACCTACTACTCACGTGATAGTGATAGTGATAGTGATAGTGATAGTGATAGTGATAGTGATAGTGATAGTGATAGTGAGAATGAGAATGAGAACCAACCTAATTATGAGAGTGATGAATCGAGGTGACGGTCTTTTATGTCTTTATGCTTTAGTATTTATTTTTCAACATGCCTCTTAATTGCATTACGTCTTTATCCTTAGTGTCTACATTTTATTATGTCTTTATGCTTTAGTATTTATTTTTCAACATGCTTATTTATGCTTAGTGTCTACATTTTATTATGTCTTTATGCTTTAGTATTTATTTTTCAACATGCTTATTTATGCTTAGTGTCTACATTTTATTATGTCTTTATGCTTACTTGTTTTCTCTTTTTCAATGCAGGTGATTGAACAATATGAGCCAAGGCAAGGAAAGCTCGGCGACCTTGCTTAGTACGTTGCGTCGAAGTGACCGAGGACCAATTCCCAATCCGCGTTACGTCGAGCCCGGCGATGCGCGGGAGGACGAGGACGAGCACGAGGACGAGGACGAGGACGAGGTGGAGGACGAGGTGGAGGACGAGCTGGAGGACGAGGTGGAGCACGAGGTGGAGGAGACGTGGAGCGTCCACCCTCCGCTTCTGGCGACGTGGCTTCCGAGTTGCCCTCCGCTTCTGGCGAGGTGGCTTCCCAGTTCCAGTTGGAGGACGAGGTGGAGCACGAGGCGGAGGTGGAGGTGGAGGACGAGGTGGAGGGCGAGGTGGAGGCGGCGCCGAAGCTGCCGAAGTGTCGTGGTGAAGCGGGAGTCCCCGACGAGGACGAGTGGCCTACTAGCGAGGACAGAAAGCCATCATTGTTCCTAACAGAAAGGAGTAAGTGTACTAATTTTGTAATTTCATTTTGGTCATAACAATTTGGCATATGTACTAATGTTTGATTATTGTGCAGCAATTGGACATGGCCAGTTAAGCCTCCCCGCACTCCTGCGAGCTTGCTTGGAGCTCTGATTAGGAAACATTGGCCGGGCTTGTACGAGACGGTCCCCGACGGCGAGAAGAAGAGCCACTAGTTGGGTGGACTATGAGGCTGCCCCGTACCCGGGCTTCACGACAGCTGCTGAGGCCGTGATCACCAAGTTTTGGGTAAGACATATTTTCCGAGTTCCGTTCATAGTTTATGACCCCACCGTGCTAACTCATGACTCTCACAATTTTTTTATGCATGGTTGAAGCGGTTTTATGGGTGGAGGACGAGCATCTCCAATATGCGGCTCCCACTTTGCGTGCTCATTGTCTGAGGTTGACACGGCAGCAATTCTACAACCAAAGGACTACGACCACCAATCAGTTCCTGTCTGAGAAGAGGGTAAGAGGGTCAAGAAGTCGGAGTTGCCCCGGACATCACGAAGGAGGATTATATGTCGGTAAGTAAAATGTCAATGAAATTCTATATTGCTGCTAAGTTGCTATTGCATTATCTCTTCTTGATTTGGATTTTCAGGTTATGCCCGACTGGGCCGACGGCAAAGAAGACGCATGGGAGGCGTTGGTTTCGAGGTGGGTCGGGGATG
The DNA here is from genome assembly GCA_947311845.1 of Poa pratensis. NCBI lineage: Eukaryota > Viridiplantae > Streptophyta > Magnoliopsida > Poales > Poaceae > Poa > Poa pratensis. The sequence continues at coordinate 18,143,717 of CAMZMU010000120.1, forward strand.
ACCCCGAGTTCGACGCCGTGAGCAAGCGGAACAAGGCAAACCGAGGCACCGAGGGAACACACAGTGGGGGAAACCTCAACCACCACCGCTTCAAGGAAAAGCTGGTATACATCTACATTGAATGACCTGCATTTATTTTCCCGTCATGTTCCTACTTGGTACGCATAACATTTCTTTTCGCGATGCAGGAGGCCAAGACCGGGGAGCCGAAACTCACATGGAAACGTGGCGGGAGATGAAGCAGAAGAAGCTTGATTTTTCGGAGCCTCAGCCTTCGAAGCCCAGGTACTTGGATATTTTCTGTATCCATTTTCATATTAGTTGATATTTTTCACATTCGGACTTGGATAACCCCTTCAGGTACTACGGGAAGGCCAAGGAGGACTTGGATAACTACTGCGCGACGTTCCAACAGCTGCACCCGGAGGTGGATAACCCCTTGAGAGAGGAGGTCGACGAGAACGCGGTTGTCCTGTCGGGGCACGGAAGGAAGCATGGTCGTAATCGCGTTCTTGAGAAGGTGGTCAGTCCTAGCTCGAGCTTCACGCGTCTCCGAGCTACCCTTCCTGCCGACACCCCCTTATCCCGCGTCGTCCAAAGCCTCGTCCATCCGCCTCCACCGATGTAAGTTTTTCTCATTTTCATCTCTTTTCGATATTCGTTCCTGCATGGCTAAGTTGACGAGATTCATTATTTTCGAAATCGTAGGAGGATTTTGAGGCGGCCTACGCTTCCGCTCATGCGGAGTATCAGGAGGCCCATCGCGAGTGGGAGGAGAAGTACCTGGCCCACATCTCCTACACAAAGTTCATGAACGCTGTAAGTTTCAACCTTTATTTCTGCAAAATATGACAAATCCCACTTCCCTAGTTTGAAGCTTTATTTTGGCAACGCCTGACTCTAAACTATCTTGTAGGCGCTGGTTAGATATTTTGCCAATGGAGAGCGGCCGGAAAACACTCCTGAGGAGCCTCCTGAGCCGGGGCCGTGTCCAATATTTCCATCGAGGGACCAGTTCGCTCTCACCTACTACTCATCGACCCCGGTAAGTTCTTTGCTAAACCACTGGTTACCGTTTTCCTTCGCCTCGCAAGTTGCTAAGTCTTGCTCAAACATGTAGGGACCGGGAGGTTCGGAGACGCCACACTCGCCGGGTTCGCGTGAGATCATGCCGTTTGATCCCGATGTGGTTGTTCGCGTGCTGCTACGCGGGTTCGCGTGCTGCTACGCCGGGTTCGCGTGAGATACGCCGGTACATCCCGGTGGTCCTTCTCCTGGTGCTTCGCTGGGTGCTTCGCCGGGTGCTTCGCCTTCTTCTGGTGGTTCTAGTGTTGCGCCCACACGTCAGTCGCCTTTTCTCACCTCGGCAGATATGGGGTACACCCCGTCGCCGCCGCCCTAGATGTAGGGCTTTCGGCCTCTAGACATGTAGCTTGATGTATCTACACTATGATATACCATTTTGCCTCTATGTGTGTATCTACACTATGATCTAGCATTTTGCTTCATGATATTACTTGTGATCATGTTTGTGATGATATATATGCTTGATGTGATCTTCCTGTAATTTCTGATATTTTTTGTTTCTTTTTTTCTGCAAAAACGAGCTGCTGGAGCTTTTTAAAAAAAAATCTGGCAACCCTAGCTACGCCAGAGTCGCCCAGATGACGCCACGTGTCCAGATATATGCCGACGGCTTTGCCGTCGGCGTAGGTCCATCCTGACCAGCTGGCTGTCGTGGGCCCCACCACGCATACGCCGACGGTTTTTTCGCCGACGGCCCGTTTCCGGCCGTCGGCACAGGCTACGCCGACGGTTTTTTCCTATGCCGACGGCCTTGTGACCTGTGCCTACGCCGACCTACGCCGACCGAGCTGAGCCGACGGTCTATGCCGACGGCTTAAAGGAATTTGCCGACGGCCACCGTCGGCATAGAGGCTCAGTCCCGTAGTGTTCTTACAATTCGTTCAAGAGTAGCGTCCACCATGTGTCTTCTCGCTATGGCATTTGCCAACTTAGACCATGTCATGTCTTTGCTACTTATACAAGCGTGATTTTTTCTTTCCTAAGTTCACAAGTTTTTGTGTACACAGAACACTCCACATCCTTAGATAATTTTCATTTCGTGAAATCTAACATCCATGGTTACATTAACTCTCAGCTACGGTCGAGATTCGTTCCCGGTTGATCATGTTCTGCCAGACAGGAGCGTCCTTCCACCAAAAATTTCAATGCTTCGTGCCCCACACGCCCTATATCTAATAATTACGAATCAATGACCACTTAAATGTCCTACTCCCTCTATGTATATCTCAACTTTGTCTAAATATGCATGTACACTTGCATGCAAATTTAGACAAAGTTGAGACACCTTTTTATGGACGGAGGGAGTATTAACTATTATTCTCATTCCTTCATTGCGTTGTGTCCTTGCCTTCAACCCTCACGCAGCGCCTCTCCGCCTTCGCATCTCATGGTTCTGCCTCGTCCCATCCCTTCCATCCTTGCAGCGCTCAAGGCCGGATGCTGAATGTTGTCGGCTCGTCGCACGAGTAGCAGCGAAGGTTAGGACGAGCAGTCGAGGGATCGAGTTAGTGCTTGTCGATAACTCTGAATACATCACCGTTCGACGCCATTCCAACAAATTGCTGGAGCGGGGGTGGGAGAGGGTCCGGCGGATGCCGAAACACGAATTAAGGGTGATGCTCGTGAGATCTCTGGTGGAGTAAGGCATATGTTCTCAGTGACGTCCATTCCCTTTTGTCGGAGGTACTTGGGTGCGACGATGTGATATGGATGAGGGATCGTGCAAGGAAGTACGGGGCAGGTGGAATGGTCGAGGGCAGGGGAAAATAATCTTATGAGACTGGTCCATTTCCTCATCATGGTAGACCTCTCTCAACGAGCGGCACGTGTCAACACCAATTTCGAAGCATCTCTGTCCTCCCGATCCAATTCCTTGCGCAGCTTCTTATCTCGTCGATGTCGTTCGTCGGTCATGGTTAAGTATATGAAGTGGCATACAGGTCGACTGGGGGACCTAGCGACTGACGGAGAGGGGGAGGTGGGAGTAAGGATGATAATGGGTAGGGTATAGAGCGGATAGAGCCATATCATACTCATACCCATGTAGTTAATGGGTAAAAAAATTCTAGCCATACCCGTACCCACGGGTATGAAATTTTACCCGTACCCATACCCGGCGGGTACACCAAACGGGTAGATTAAATAGTACACAATTTATTCATAATTTTACATTCATCGATAGCACATTTCACAAAAGAAAAACATTTACCTCAACTCAATGAGTACATGACAATTATCTCAACTCAAATTAACAATTGATGACAATTCTTTCATAGGTTCATAAGCTCACGGGAATGAATGTTGGAGATCCATGAGATAGGTCCATATGATAGTATAAACGGGTAGAGTATGGGGGTATACCCATGGGTACAAGGCTATACACGTGTCCTACCCGCGAATTAATGGTAGGGTATGGGTACTACCCATAGGTATAAAAATATGTCCATACCCTACCCATGTGCACAGTACCCGTGGATAAAATTGCCATCCTTAGGTGGGAGGAGAGGTGCATGCGGGGAGCGAGCTAGGGCTTACCGACAACTCCGACAGGGGCCGCTGGACGCCATTCCAGCGAAGCGGAGGGGCAGAGGGAGGGGACTGGGCGGATGTTAGAGGGGAAGTCGGAGTGGCGCTCGTTCTCCGACAGGGGCGGCGAGAGGGGGGCTAGGGGGCAGGGCGGCGCTCATTCCCTTTTTGGTGGTGGTGCACGGGTGCGACAGTTCGAGACGAAGGATGGGGGAGGGGAGCATGCAAGGAAGTACGGAGGCAGGCGGGCCTGGTCGGGCTTGTGGGCAGCACAACACTCTGGTTTTTCACGTGCGGCCCAAAGAAGGCGGCAAATCCTATACAACGCCCACGCCAGGTGGCCGGTTTAGAAGCTTTGTTTTTCGGCCGTCTTGTCTGTTTTCTTTTTACATCTTCTTATTTTTTTTCCTCGCTTTTTTCATTTTACTTTTTATTTGCATTCTTTCCAGAATTTACTTTGGATAACTGAACGAAGGAGTATTAAAATTTTAGTTTGTAACTATAGATGCCCACTAGTTCTTCCCAATTGCTAGATGAATTGATTAGATTTCTATCTCGTCTGCGATGGTGACAATTAATGTGAATGTTTGCATGCATCCATACAAATAGACAACATGTAACTTACTTAATTAGCTCGGAACACAGAGGTTTTCTACGCAATTAATCATGCTATTATTAATTAATTTTGCTTTCTTGAGATCTAATGACATCTGCATTTACAAAGCCATGCAAATATTTTGGTCTTTTTGTTGTTCGGTTTAGGATTGAATTTATACATAGTTCTTTTTTACTTCTATTATCAAAATAATCAACATAGTATAATAGAATAAGTGTAAGCTCATCAACACAACTGACAAATTCCGAAGAAAAAAAAGGAAAATGCATTAGAGATATAATGCTAATTAGCAGACTTCGAAATTTCAGAATGTAAAAGAAAATTGAGAAAATTCCTTATTTGACACTACCTTAAAATCCCCTTCCCTATTTGACCCTAGCAAACTTTTTCTTCCCAATTTGACACATAAACTTAAAATTCTTCCTTGCATGACACTACCGCTTGTCGCGTTAAGTTTTGCCGTCATGTTGGACGAAAATACCCCACCGACCCAGTCAACCAGATCCCATATAATGGAAAAGAAAAAACAGACCCGATCGAACGGCTACAGGTGGCGGCGCCGCCGCGCTGGCACGGACACGCCGGACGGCGCGGACACGGAGACGGGGGGTGGCGGGCGCGGCTGCGGCGGGCGGCGTGGGCATGGACGCGTCAGCTGGCGCAGGCACGGGTGCGCTGGCGCGTCGGGGGCGCACATGTAGTTTGACCACGGCCGATGCGCGTGCTCCTGCCTGACGAACCCCGTGACCAGCGAGCGGGCCGTTGGGGACCTCACGCTCGTCGACGTCGTCACGAACGCCACCGACAGGATCACGCCGACCGCGGAGGTGACCGTCCGGGGCGTCCTCTCTGCGTGGCTCGCCGGCCGGGCTCCTTGGGTTGGGTCGTCGTTTCAAGGCGCGGCGACGGGCCCCACCACCTTTTCCGCTTACCTCTACTCGAAGCTCGCCCTCGAGCGGCAGTTCGCCGCGACCTTTCTTCTGGGGCGGGCCGTATGGGCTCATGCCGCCAGCGCAGTTCGATATGGGAATGACGATCTTGCCGTGCGCCGGCTCCGAAATCACCACACGTACATGCGTACAGCACACACGCGGCGGTGCCGGTGAACTAACCAAACTGGCGGAAGCAAGCTATGCACGCACTGCCGGTGAACACGGCCAACTAGCGGAACCCATGGACTCGCAAGAGAAGAAGGCGTAGCTCGTAGAACTGGCGGAAGCCGCGTCCGACTCGCAAGAGAAGAAGGCCGGGCTAGTACTCTGCGGCGCACGTGAAGTGGACGGGAAGTGCGCGAGATCAGATCACCATGGTCGACGACGAACTGGCGTCCAGCAGGAGGAGAAGCTTCCGACTAGCTAGGAGGTGCAATGGAAACATGGAGTTAGGAGTAGATGATCTGCGTTCCGGAGCTGGCCGCAATAACCTTGGCCGTGAGCAGAAAAAATGGAAGGCATGCTCAATTTCCATTGCAATGTAGTACTAGGCGTCAGAGCAGACTTTGTTTTGTCACATATAATTGATCGGGGTAAAATAGTCTTTTCATGATCCTATTTAACACTGTTAGTGCTGAAAATGCACTAGAGTGTCATATAAGGAAACAAATTAAGTTTAGGTGTCAAATTGGTAAGAAAAAGTTTTCTAGGGTCAAATAGGGAAGGGCATTTTAGGGTAGTGTCAAATAGGGAATTCTCTCAAGAAAATTTTGCGCACGCATAGCCTTCTAGTATTTCTCGAAAGCTCTTACAAATTTGACAAGAAGTCAGGCCGGCAATCACCGTGATGCAAAAAATACAACTTGTGTGCCCCAGCAAAAATCAACAGGGAATCAGGTGACGAAAACCAACAGGGGTTTTTTATCTATTCATAAATTGGTTCAAATCAACCAGATTTCTAAGATCCAACCACTCAAATACACTTATCAATTCATATATATATATAACCTACCAACTAAGAATGCATTTACATGTTGCTCACTATCTAAATGCTGCAGCTTTTCAGGAAAGGATGTACAACTTTAGGTGGCCAAAATTTTCACTCACTATCTCAAAGCTGCGATTCTCATGAAAGGGCGTACGATTTTAGGCAGCCAAGACACAGCAATGCACTCGTTAGTAAGGGCATGTACAATGGTAGAGAAGGCGTGCCTTCTCTTAACCGTCCACGTCATTTAGAGAAGGCAAAATCATTACTTGTACAATGCGTTATCTCTTATTGCCAGCCCTAACAATTAATGTGAATTAATTATATTTTAGTAGGAAATCGTAGTTCTAAGAGAAGACAACTGGTACAATGGTGAAATTAATCTTCTCTTATTTCGTAAGAGATCATCTCTTAGCTAAGGGAAGGCAACCTTCTCTTTCTTAATTCTCTCTCCGCCACATAGATAATTATCCTACGTGTCAACGCTAAGAGAAGGCTGACATCACCCCATTGTACATGCCCTAAGACGTTCTAAAAAGGTACTCCACGCTTACCCAAAGAAAAAAAGGAAACACGCAATTCACCAATTTCTACCAGCAACTTAAACTGATCGCTGGTAACAGCAGTTCTCCGACTCGATCGGTCAACGCATGCAATTTACGTCAGATCGGTCTCAAGGCCAGGGGTCAAACCCGCAGCTCCTCCGCTATCCAGGACCATGTTCTCGGCAGATCGATCTTGTGATGTTGTGCTCGTTTGATTAAATAACAGTTGCTTCTTACTTTCTTGAGATGTCCAGCCTTCCATTACAAAAGTAGCTAGTGCTTACAAGTTAGGACATCATCTATCGCACATAGTTCACGTCGATCACAATTGTTGTAACACAGCAGAAGTCCCTTCTTCAAGAGTGACATATTTATAACCTATAAAAAAACATCTCTGCTAAAGCTAGGTGCTCCATGTCCATGCAAATGGAGGAAAATATATTTCATAATTGATATGCACTCCTACACAATGTAAGGCACGCCTCTAATCTAGTGCTCAGAACAGTTAGGATGGAGATGGGTACCTCTGTCAATAACTTCCAGATGCTCAGATACACCTACAGTGAACTCTATTATCTTCCGGCGAAGCTTGCGTACCTGAAACACCCTGACCTACGAAGCCAGCATTACATATTCCTTAGTGCTCATAATCTTTCCCAGCCTATGAAGGAATTCATAGTACAGATCGAGTAAACTAATCATAACTAAAGCATACAAGTAGACTTGCTGAAACATGAATTTTGGCATTACGGCCATTTCCAGCTGATTTGCATAGGCTCAGCAATAAGTTCTCCAGCTGATAATAGCAGAAATAACTACACAAGTCAGGGCAAAGCAGTATATGACTAGTTGAAGACTTGAGGCCCCACACATGGTGCCTGAGTGGGCATTACTCTTTTTCTATAACTCAACTATAGAATTTTGCACACTAAAAATCTGTAACCAACATATCATTTTTCAGATTTGGTTAGGAATTTCAGGTGATAATCCATCTAACAAAATTATGTCATCTTAGACATTGATCTGCAATGCAACGCATAAAATCTTTGAGAACATTAACACCTCCCTCCTTTAGTTTTTGCAAAACGCTCTTTGTCAATGATATGTATACTCAAACCCTTCCCTGATCCTTATGGATCCAACCTTCTAAGCTGGATTTCTTCCTCTCCCGTAGCTTTCAAATATTTGCAGCAGAGCGCATAAAGTACATCAAATCCTAGATATCTTAAATTTCAGTGTGTTGGGGCTAATTTCTGTTATCAATAGCACAAAACAGCAAGATGTTGGATAAAACCAAAAACAAAGTTGAAACTTGAAGTATTGCAAGCTGCAAAAGAATGTAGCATATATGATACGCAGACATGTATACAACAATTAACAACCTCGTCTTTTGCACATGAAGAAAGACCAGAACTTCATAAAAACATCTAACATTACCGCACAACAAACATTATGTAGTGTCCCCTCTTAAAAATATTAGATATTCCTCTTGAGTGACCATGATTTCCGTTCAACCAGTGACTTAATCAAAAGTAGCATGAAAGATACTTCACATTCGGACAAAAGAAAAACCTTCTCAAGTACTTGACTTTTGCTGGAAGGATCTGAAGTGTTGCTTGCCAATAGTTTAAGGGAGAGTGCAATGCATTTTTTTACCAATAAATCTATAAATACACCTACCTGAACTGTAGTGGAAACGCACTCTCCATTAAAACATTCGATAATATCACCTCTTCGGATTCCAACTTCCTCCGCTTGTGAACCTTTTGATACCTAAGGTTCAATTGGCAATAATATGCATGGTAAGAGAAGGGCCTTCAGGAAATCAAACAGTAAATCAACACATAGAAAACCACTGACATTATAATACCTCATTAACAATAAGGCCATCATCGATCTTATACTTGCGCCAAATCTTCTCCACTTGAACAAAATCTATAAACTTGATACCTGAAAACTCCAACCCAAGCTCGGGGCGAGGGATGCATCTATACCATAAGAGATTAACATTTAGCCCATTTGGATAAATTAGTCACGCAGGAGAAATTAAACGGTCGTAAATGTGCCGCTTTTGTTAAAAACCAAATCATGTCTTAACATGTAGAAAATGTTCCTGTGGTAGACCAAATATTTCTAATCGAGTTAACACGAGACCTTTGCTTATGAACCTTAGAAGTCTCATTGCAGTTAATAGAAAACACATTTATACACTGAATATAATTTTTTGAATATTTGCTATTAAAATAACATTGCAAAAAGCATATCATACTTAAGTGATCATCACTCCTTTCCTAGTACAATTCACATCATTAATCATTTTGCCAAAAGAACTGCAGTAATCTATTCAAACATAGTCAATATACATAGAAGCATGACAAGTTGACAACAATCGCATTGCCAAAATATCTTAACATAACCATTAGATTGCATCAGGTAAGAATTTAGAAACTCAACAATGTCATATTTCCAGATTATATGAATATTGTGGAAATGTATCAGTCATGCATGGGAAATGTGAATGCCATCACAGTTACTTTCTAAGTTGTATCTTTTGACAAGGTAAATCATACCATTTTGTACTTTTATCATGGAAAACATGACCAAGTCACCATGCATCTCCCATTGCATAACCAGATCAACATACGAAAGGGATATAGGACACATGGACATATCTATTGTGCTAGGATGATACTGTTAAGTTCAACCCCTAACAACAAGAAAAAGCAGCATGGAAGAAAGCATTAGCTTAGCAACACTTGCATAGAACTGAAAAAGAAACCGTACCCAAATTCGTTCCACAAATCCAGGCACTTGAGCAAAACAGAAGAAGGTATAAAAGACCCACTCCTGTGACTGTTGATCATTCCGACGACCTTTGCATCCAAGTCAATGATCGCCCCCCCATTGTCATACTACATGTATTGACAAAAAATATTATAATTTATCCACAAAAAATGCAGCGGTGCACAATATAACATCAAAGTTACATGAAAAACTCAAACAAGAGAAATACTGTATGCAATACAATCTCCTCAATAGAATATACTTTTACCTTAATAATATGTTGTTTACCCGGAAAGAACATGTAATGAGGTCGTTCATATGAGTTTGGATTCATATATCCCAGCCTAAGATGGGTCATGGTTAGATTGAACTTGGCATCTCTTCCAAGCCAGAAGGCGAGTTGACCCCATTTTACATCATCATTAAAAGATGGTAACTGAACCGACTGCTCCACTCTAACTCTGAAAAACGCAAGATTGTAGTGCTCCTGGTGGTAAATCAGGTGGCCCACTGTAGCGGATCCATCCAGCAAGTAAACAGTAACCTGAAATGTTGGTTGCTAAATGTATGAAATTACATTATTTAGAGAGCTGGCTACCAAAAAGGCCAGCTGCACATAAAACAAATCTTTAGGACAAAGCATTTCCCATACATGACTGATACACAAAACAAAGGTTATTGCCCCTAACCTTTCGCATGAACTCACCTTGGCACTAGGATAATACTTTACCTCGCCATGAGCAGCATACTCGTCGTCTATTCCCTCTCCGGCTTGTTCAACAGAACACCCTTTTGAGGAAATTAGATGTGCGGTTGTCAATACAGTGCCGGTTTTGTTCTCCTCGTTCCAGTCAACCAGAATCCAGAGCACCTTTTTCTTGGCCTTAGCCGCTCACCATCTGCATGCAGATTGACAGTCCGTATGATTATACATTATCAGATCAGCCCTAGTTAGACAGAGAGATCGACATGAGATTACCAACATTGCATACCAAGGCAGGAAGAAAGGCCGACAACAAATCTGGCACCCAAAAGCACCGCCTTTGTTGCAGGTTCAGCGACAGGGAGAAGGTCCGGATTGAAAAACATGGGCGAAGGGTCGCAGAATTCGACCGTGACCAAGTCCTCGTGGCGGTCTGCGGGAAGAAGATGGATCGATAGATCTCCAATGGAATCGAAAGGGCTTTACCAGAGGAGGCGAAGCAGTTAAAAAGTTACCCCTTTTTATATCGTAGTCGCGTTCTGCGCGCTCGAAGGCCTCGATTAACTCCGGCGGAAGGTCCGGACCGTCGTCGGGGAGGCGGGGCTCGCGGAGCGGAGAGCTAGGTGCAGAGGAGACCACCTCCTCGTCTTCCTCCATCTCCTTCTTCGTCTCTCAGCATCCTCGCTGATCCTCGTACCGGCGGCCTTGGTCGAGGTTTCTTCTTCCCCTGCTTTGACGGATCTACCCCTACTCCTTCTCCTCCGCCTCTTCCTTTTTCTCTCCGAACGCTCCGATGATGGCTCTTGCGAGGGCAACAGGTCTCCCTCAGTCGCCGTCGGCATGGCTGCGGCCTGCGGTGCTTCTCCGGTTGCTGCCGCGGCGAGGTCAGGGAGACGTTACTTGTTGCAGCGGCGCCGCAATTGGAATCGCGTGTGGCCGTGAGGCCCAAATACAGTGTGCCGTGGGTAAGGATGGCAATTTTACCCATGGGTACGGGTACCCGCGGGTACCATACCCGCATGGGTAGGGTATGGGTACAATTTTATATCCATAGGTAGTACCGTACCCACCCGTTTAAGTCGTGGGTAGGGTACGGGTATAACCTCGTACCCATGGTATACCCATACCCTACCCGTTTATATACCTTACCCGTGGAGGTCCAATATTTATTCTCGTAAGTTTGTAAATCTATGTGAAGTTGTAATCACTTGTCAATTTGAGTTGACATAATTGTCACGTACTCAAATATATGTTATTGAGTCGAGATAAATGTTTTTTTTCTTTTATCAAAAAATTTACCGATGAATGTAAAAACTTAAGTAACTTGTGTCCTATTTGATCTACCGTTGGGTACCCAATGGGTATGGGTATCCGCCGGGTATGGGTACGGGTAAAGTTTCATACCCGCGGGTACGGGTATGGGTAGAATTTTGTACCCATTGACTACACGGGTATGGGTATGATATTGGTCTACCCGCCCCATACCCTACCCATCGCCAACCTTAGCCGTGGGCCTAGGACGGATCGGGTCAGTTGTGAACTTGTGATTCTCGAAATGAAAAAAAGGGATTTTGTCTGTTGCCAACTTTTTTTTAAGGACACGTCCAACCAAACATACTGGTTTTAAGAAGGACAAGCCAACCTTTTTTCTGTTGCCAACTTTACACATTTTTCATTGGACTCGGGTTCGGCGTTTAATTACAGGTTGCGGATTCAGAAGAGGATTCGAAATGAAAACGGAGCAGATTTAGGGCGGAAACAAAATGAATCAGATAGACGCGCATAACTATATCGAAAAGCCATACAACCAGGAATAATTTTTTAATAACTAGTAAAGTTTTATTCTATAGCGGCACAATCATTAATTGAGCATATAATATAATTAAAGTTTATGTGTGCCAAAGTTGTAGAATCTGTAATATTTTTATATTCGTCAATAACTACAATAAGCGATACTATTGCAACAATTAGTATAGATCATTAACATATGTTTACCTTATTAGTAAGACCCACTGTAACTTGTAAAATGCATTTGACCACACAAAAAATTATGCCAATAGTTCAATTTATATGATAGAAGTTTCTACAAGATTGTTTACGTAATCACACACGGGACATATGTATTAAGATGTTTTTTAGGTCATATGTTTTCAAGTATTTGCCAAAATATTCAATAATATTGAAATAGAAAAGTTCACACAATAATATACATATAAAATATATAATTCATCAATTGTAAAAATATATATTCAAGCAGGAGTGTGTTTTTTGTCCTAGTTCTGCTTTCACATTTACTTAAGGTGATTCTACTTCAGTATTTTGCTAAGGGCAATATTTTGGAAAGGAAAATGCTTTTCGAGCAACTCGATTATATTTTTAATTATAAGAATTGCAACTACTGAGCGACCACCGTCTATACAGTCAGTTACATCTCTGTGTGTACTGGATTTTGGAGCTTTTTTTCATATGTTTTCTGATTCTTCCGCCTTGTCCTCTGTTCGATTTCTCGATTTTCCTATCAACGTTCTCAATGGCATACTTCTTCCTCTTGCTAGTCACGACACTTTGTTTACTTTGTAGTTTTCTATTCCAAATGTTTTCATGTCTTGTGCCTTACCATGAATATTCTGTTATTTGTTGTGTTATTCTTCATGTTGATTGTTGCTCTCTCCAGAATCATTACACCAAGGAATTGTGCAGTCTTGTGTAGTCAAACGCTGAAGACGTTGCATCAAACTCGCCAGCTCTGAAGATGTACCTACGACGTAGATGCTCTCACCTGGAAGAAACGATGATGTAAACGCGAATGACCTCAAATATTAAAGTGTACTTGTACCCTTGTACTCCCTCCATCACGGTTTATAACGCACACACGTAGTTTAAGAACACACTTTGATCATTAATTTATTCAACAAAATTTAAATTTTATGTCATATAAATTATCTCTTTTCAATATAAATCTAATAGTATAATTTTCTTGACATATAATTTATATTTTGTTGACCAAATTTAATGGTCAACATTTTCTTAAACAGGTGTATGCCTTATAAACTGTGATGGAGGGAGTACTATTATCCGTCAAATATACAAGACTATTGACTATAGATAAAATAGAAAGTCGTTACTTGGGCAATTGCACACCATGATACCAATACTGTGTACCACATAAAAACAAACTAATTAGATCAACGGTGACATGTTTAATTTAGTTACTAGTCTCCCTTATGGGTGGTGTACAAATTGTATTAAAATTATGCTAGATATTTTTTCATGTTTAATTTACAAGAGCACTTGTATACATAGTGTGATACGGAGCGCATTGGGGTGAGCATATAAAATAATTAAAGTTTATGTGTGCCAAAGTTGTAGAAGCCATAATATTTTTATATTCGTCGGTAACTACAATGAGCGATATTATTGTAACAATGAGTATATATCATTAAATATTTTTACTTTATTAGTAAAACCCACTTTAACTTGTAAAACACATTTGACCACACACAAAAATCATGCCAATAGTTCAATTTATATGATAGAAGTTTCTACAAATTTGTTAACGTAATCACACAGGGGACACTTCTATTAAGATCTTTTTAGGTCGTATGTTTTGAAATATCTACCAAAATATTCAATAATATTGAGAAATAGAAAAAAATCACACAATAATTTACATATAAAATATATAATTCATCAGTTGTAAAAAATATATTCAAGGAGGAGTGTGTTTTTGTCCTAGTTTTGTTTTCACATTTAGTTAAGGTGATTCTACTTTAGTATTTTGTTAAGGGCAATATTTTGAAAAGGAGTATGCTTTTCAAGCAACTCGGTTATATTTTTAATTATAAGCATTGCAACTACTATAAGAAAACGGGATAAAAATATTTAGAAACAGTATTGGGTGGGTAAAAATGCTAAGTAATGTACAACATATATTTGTTACAAGCACGATATGATAAAAATATAAGTATAAATGTTTAATATAATTATCATTAATTTAAATCGCCCTAACTTACATTAAAATATATTTGTTTCAATGGATATTATTAAAAATAATGCTAAGTGATTTACAACATACTGAAAGGGTAACAATGCTAAGTAATTTTTGGCACACTCAAAGAAGATATATAACACAAAGTATGTTATTAATGAATGTATATCATGTTTGATGACATACAGTATGTTGACATTGATCTTGGTGTACCACAAAGGAATGATTTGTACCAAAATCTTATCACATGCATGCCACACATAAGTTATATTAGACGTTTCTTTTATCCTAAGGCAAGAAGTTTCGCAAGTGGTTCAGCTGACACCACCTTTCGATTTTGAGACCTGAACACACAAACCCATTTTCACGGTTCACATGTCGTGTGAATGCTTGCAAAACGGCCTTTTGGTAATTTGCAGTCATACTGGTGATAGCTTAAATTTTTGTCCTTGTGCATGATACGTCCAAAACGTATCTACTTTTCCGAACACTTTTGCCATTGTTTTACCTTTAACATATATAGACAGACTAGATGGCATCAGATTAGTAGAATTATGAATGGATAATTGTTTATTTTTTGATAGTTTATATATTTATTGACCTTATGTGATTCTTCACTTGTGTAATAACTTGAATGATGAACTTCATAATAAAAATGGTTATGTTCACCACTTGATGCAGTGGTCGGGGTTATATCCTTTTTCGAAAAAAGAAAAATATAAAGTTCTAAAGTTTGCATACGCCTTACAAACACTAGCATAATGAGACCAAGTATAAGTCCTACTTGTGTCATCTTTAGTTATTCAATATCAATGTGTAGTAAGGAAAATATTTACTATAAAATCATGAGAAACTATCTCTTCAATTTTTTTTGAAGCTTTATCTGTTCAAAAATTGAGGATAGGGAGACAAGATTCAAGGACAAAACTAACAAATCATACGCTAAGCGGTGATCCTAACTCACTGAGGTGGAAATATATGCATAAAGTTTCTCCACCCTGGATCAAGACCTGAGGGCTTGACTTCGTTCTAGAATATATGCTACTAAGAAACACCTAATATATACTATCTTACATTTAAATATTATACCATCCTTCTTACAATCTAGCATCCCTGCCAAGATATTTAAGTGGACAAGGCTCATACAAATACAATATCATACATCTAAGTGTTAGCAAAGTATATGATGTCGTATTCCACCTTTTGTACATCGAGTTTTAATATGATTTATTTCCACGATGCGTTGTTTGAATGGTAAACATGGAACATTGTATCAAAACAATTATCAACATAATTTTAGGGTTAATTGTGTTTATTATAACAGTAAGATGTCGCAAATATTATGTGCTAAATGGTGTATGGTTGTTTTGGTTAAAATAACGCGCAATGATTGAATAAATAAAGTATATGATGTAAAATATAATTATAAAAATGTGATTTACCGGAAGTCATCCGGCTATTGAAATTATTAGGAATTTTTTAATGTGTGGCATAAAAAATCCATGCTACTTTCGTGCCCACATCACAAGCACGGAACAGTAGCAACTAGGTGTGTGGAGTTCCAAATGAATGTGAGAGAGGTCAGTAGATCCAACATTATCCAATACAACAAGTAAATATTAGAAGCCAACATAACCAGTGAATCAGGTTCTCCGGTGCTCCTTTGTTGAGCAAGTCGTAGAGGTTATTGGAGTTCAACATGGGATTTTGGAGAGACGCATTAATTTTTCATCCCATCTAATTTTGGGGTTCTTGGCTCCAACTGACACGACTTTTTTTGATGTTTACTTTTGTTTATTTTTTCACAATTATACATAATCCTCACAAGATATATTATGTTTTTGAAGAATATATCCCCAAGAGGCAATAATAATGTTATTATTAATATATGTTTCATAATTAAGGTAACATTTTGTGCTATAACTATTATGTTTTCCGTATATAAATTCAGAGGAAACCCCATACACACGTGTGAGAATATGAACACCAAGTATTGTCCTAGTCTTACCTCTTAGACTAACTAATCATTGGTCGCATGATGAGCACGTTTTCCTGTCATGGGCAAAAGGTGTCCAACAACAATGGGAGCATATTGTTGGCAGAACAATGAGGCTGGACAGACCTACATTATTGATATGCTACGATATCTACTCAACACGGTGTTATTAGCATTATTAAAGAAGGTTAACATACTTACATGTCCTTTGACCATGAGGATTTTAGCTTCATGAATGTTAGAAAGGTTGCTTTGGTTCTGTCTAACGTCACACGGTAAAAGGATGATCATAATGGCCAGCTTCTCGGCAGCCTAGAAAACGTGTATTGCACTTAATGATCTAAGACTGGAAATTGCTTCTCCGACAATGGAGGGATACTTCATGGCCCCAAACTAGCTCTTAGGATTTCAACGTGTCTATGAGTTTTTGTCTCGACTCCGTAGCGAGTTTGAGATTCGTCGTGCTCACTTGCTTGCTCGTGGTTGTGTTTCTATCTCAGAGATACTTTCATAGCTTTCCCTCTCATTCGTGCTTACTGCTTGACCCCCGCTGTGATGTCTGCTCGTTCCAGTGTGCCATCCCTCCTGGAAGAAAAGATGAAGCAAACGCGAATGGCTGTGTCGCAGCTAGCAAGCATGTTGGAACTTGAGACCAAAAATTCCAAAACACACGATCGACAATCGACATTGTCTATGGTCGATCAAGAAGGGCCATGGCCTAGTCTAGTGGTCCACATTGCACTTTGTGGATGCGCTGGCTTACCATCTCCTCTCAGCGGGAGAGTGGACGTCATAATTTGCGGTAGAGGGGTAAGGGTTTGCGCGGCCCCTACCCTAAAAAAAAAGGACTTTGCTAGGGAGCGGCGCCGCTAATTTGTCGTACGGTGCGGCGGCTGGTCCCTGCCCCACTCGCCTAATCGAGCGCGCATGCTGACGTCCCGAACGAGCGTGCGTTCTGTCCGATGGGTGGCAAACTTAGCATGCCGGTGTTGCTCGGCATAAAAAAAGGCACACGATGGTTGGCAGGCTTTTTTTTGGCAGGCTAGCATGCAAGCATGTTACGGCAGAGCTGGCAAGATTGGTAGACTAGCATGACATCTCTACTATAAAAATATGGAGTGTCCTGTCTCCTGCCGTCCCCGTCGTACGTCGCGGTCGTTTTACACTTCAGTCCCTCTAAAAGTTGGGAATCAACCCGCCGTCCCAAACCCGTTGACCCACCGGACGTCCACGGCTCCACTCGATCCCCTCGATCCTCGGTGCGGCGGCAACCGACGAGAGATGCAGCGGCCGCCGACGAAAGCCCCGAGCTTCGCCGTGCTCGTGGTTACTTCCGCGCCGGACCTTCTACCACCTGCTCCGGCGGTGCCGACCCACAAAGGCGCCGCCTAGCCAGCCCCTCGACGGTACCCCTGCTCCCCGCCACCACGGATCTCGGTCCTGCTCCCGCTGCCATGGATCTCGGTGGAGCTCCCAGCCACCATGGATCCAACTTTCCGTGGTACTCCTCGGCGCGTCGACGCCTCTCTCAAGTCCGTCCGGGCAGAGTTCGTTGTCAGGTCCTTGGAGATGGTCGTGGTCTCGTGGATCTGCACCTCTGCCTCCAACCCCTGGCTAGGTCTCACGGTGGCGTGACGGTTCAGTTCCGGGCGAATCTCTCAGCAAGGGAACCCCTGTTCTTACCTCTTGCGGGTTCTCGCGCTTGGCCGGTGCAAGCTTTTGGGGTTGTGTTGTGCCTTCAACCTCTTTCCTTCTCATCATTGCAAGTTTGCCTCAATCACTAGAACTAATATTCCAGCGAGGAGTTCGTCAATTACATCGCCCGCGACCTCTTTTGGGAGCATGTTTAGCGAACACAGATAGTTGACGCTTCTACTCGCTGCAATGAGGATCAATTGACATCTACTCGTGAAGTTTGAGCATTGATTTTGACGCTGAAGATCCACTCGATTTGTAGGAGCAGAGATGTACAGTTTGTTTACAGCTGTAGTGTTGTCAAGTCTGGAAACGGTGAGTTCTGAAATTTAATTTGAGGCCTCCTCTACCAGTAAATACTTTGTAATGTTTTGAGATTACCATGGTCTTTCATTTGAATGTCATATTGGTGTCATAATTTCTTCATGGCTGATCTTGTTTCTCTGTTTGGTAGGCGACCTCCATGGCCGTTGTCCTCTTTTCAAACTGAAGCTTTATAACAAACAGTTAGCAAACTACAGGTTTTTATCTTTTCTACGAGAACTGAACTAGAACCACTATGTGATTCTTTTTGCTGCGTTTATAACTGGTTTGTGAATGAAGAAATAAAATTATACTTTTGCTACACTTATAACAGATGTGTGAATGAAGTCTGTAAAATGGGATATAAATATTTTTTCCGTGCATCACATGATGTTTTTTCAGCAAGAGTCATGACGAGTTCTTCCATTTGATGTTTTTTTGTTGTCAGGTCAAGTATCAAATCCTTCAAAGGGAGTGTATGGACATACAGATTATGGCCTAATCACTATCTTAGCAACTGACGATGTACCTGGTATCCAGTAATACATCATCTTTAAACAATACGTTCTCTAATATCCATCGTTGCATTTTGTTCACTGCGATTTGTCCTTCCAAACTCATATCTGTTTGCGCCACTTATTTTAGCTTTCTAAACCGTTGCTCCGTGAGTGCTATTTTTTTGAAAAGGTATTATTTAAATGATGTGAACTCTCGGCTCTCATACTTTTCTTAAAACAGAACATCTTTGAGGCTTCCGAATGTTGAAAAATTATTTTGAAAAAACTTGCTAGATATTTCACAATTTGAGCCAGAGTGGAAAGTCCACCACGATTACTTTTGTCCAAAGTTGAATGTATCATGTATGTGTCTTTTTGTTTCAATTGAGTATGTCTCACGTGTGTGGTCAAGGAGGTGAGCAAGATTCCCAGGAAGTAAAGCTCAGTGATGAACCTGGTATTCCATTTTCAAACAAGTTGCCAATTAATTACTCAATGAAACTTTATCAGCATGTTCACTGTGTATCCCCTGATGTGCTGCAGATATAAGTATCCCAATTGTGCTTCAGCCTTCAGTAGCCATCATGTATTCTTATTTCGTGACCTACCTTTCATCTTTCTTATTTCATAGAGCATTAGATTCAATCTACCTGTGGATTGTCGATCGTATGTGTTCAGTGGCCATCATGTACTCTTAATTTTCACAATATTTTTTGTTTTAAGTTTCAACTGGCAACAAGATGTGGATATTGTCTTATGTGTTCCTGCCTTTGCATTGTCCTCTCGAGATTTGTAAATGCTGCAGGTAAAGACAAGAGATTGGGCAGAAGGAGCTGCAGCAGGCATGGTGGTTCGACAGCCACAACCTCGCAAGGCCATCCCCATGGTTCGGCAACACGCTTTCGGTTCACGTCCCTCCCTTAGCACTCTCCAGTTGAGATTGTTGTTGTCATTACCATGGATTGAATATTGCACTAGACAATTTCTTTACCAAACTGCCCGCCTATGCTCTGGTGTTCTACTTCTTTTTAGTATGCTCTAGGGCCATGATATAGTGTGGTTGTCATGTAAAAATTGCTCCATCTAAACTCCACTACAGTTTGTGCCATCATGGAATGTCTGAGCTTTGTAATGAAGTTGTCATGTTCAGTATGAGGTTTAGCTAGAGATTTCACCGAGTGTCATGGATACAAAGTTCCACCTGGTCAATTCATATGCTTTTTCCGCAAAAAAACATTGTATGCTTAACTTCTCTTTCATTTGGTAATAGTGAAAGATTGCTCCTCTAGCCTCTGCATCGTTACACGGTTTACATGTTTAACTTGAATTATAATAAAGCAAAATCATTACAAGTTCACAATAGCCTGTACAATCATGTTGTGATTTGCATAGATCCGTACTTTCGACCTTGCACTACAAGGATCCTTTCCCTGCTATATTTAACTTGCCTCTTACCAAATGTGCTCTCCCTTCCCTTTGTTGGCAGAACTAGATGACAAGATGCTCAAGCTGATTGACCAAGATGCAGACTCATTCACAAAACACGCTGAAGTGTACTACAAGAAGCTCCTTGTCCTGGTGGACATGCTTGGTGACCTGTATCGAGCGCACCGCTCACTGGCCGAGCAGTGTGACACTGAAGCATGTTAGCGGCACACCGATGGCACCAACAGCTGGTCTCCTACATCCACCGTTGGCAAGGCAACTGGAAGTTCTTCCTGCAACTCGCTTTGCTCAGATGACAAGGCAAGGGTTTAGCAGCACCAAGAGCTGGTCTCCTACATCCACGGATGGCAGGGCAAGAGTTGAGGGCCTCCTACATTTGTATGGAACATCCCAAATTGCCCATCAATATGTTTGTGTTTAATTTATTATTGTGCTACTTGCATATTGCAAAAATTCTTTTTTTCCCCCTCCATATTTCAAAAGAGCCCTGCAACTTAGTAAGATTTCAAGTGTCATTAATACTGGACATGCGACTTATTTTGTCGTTGTATTTTGTTTGATGTTTGACGATGTTGTAGTTGACCTCACAGCTATTCGAATGATGCTATCTTGAAACGGTCCTACAAAGTAAAGTAGTGTTTTTAATAGAAAATCATGACTTGGGATGGAAGATCACAGTGGTTGAGGAAGCATGTGAATATTGAATTTTGACAAGGGCCTTCACGGTGATTTGGCCTAGAGTTGGTGAAAACACCGGTGCAGCAATTAGTGACATGTCGTTGTTGCTGGAGTGGGGTTGGAGTAGGGTGACTGAAGCACAATAGTTGTGAACAAAGAAACTTGATGACTCGTGGCAACTGGCAACGCATGATGTTCAACTGAAAGTGAAGTTGAGAGGCTAGGGGTGGAATGATTCGAAAGCAATGATAAAAAAACATGTTTGTATCTTGAATTACCCAAACTGCATGCTTCTTCTCTCGGCTCCATGGCATTTTCATTTAAATTTATGTGCATCATGTCGACATATTTAACGGGATTTTTTTTGAAAACCCGTGGCAATGCACGGGCATTCAACTAGTACAGAATAAAAAGCTACTCCGTTAATACATGCCCAACTGAATATAGTGACGTGTCAGACATACCATTTCGTACAATCGATCACATCAAAAAATGGCTATACTCCTACAATACATGCTACAGAAAAAGCTGCACTCACAGTAGCAAGCCAGAACAAAGTATAAAAAGCTAATGTCTCATGTACAAAGAAAAACGTATTATCCAATGAGTATAGCATGACATATGTTGATTCTTGGCGATACTATTCAGTAGATTTTCCTGCATTGATCCGTGGAGACGACTGACCTGCTCACTCAGTGCACATCATTCCCTACACAAAAATAGGTAACCATATTAGGAGTGTGCGAGTTGCGAGAAAATATTTAACAATTACCGGATTGATTAGCCATAATTTTCAGATTAATTATCTATAAAATAATTACCATGTTCTTTGAAGAATAATTACCAAATTAATTAGTCAGGGTTGACAGATTAACTATCCACATTTACCAGATTAATTACCTATGCAGACAATTACCATAATTGCCAGATTATTTGAAAATGCAATTACCCGATTAATTAGCCACGGTTGACATATTAATTTGCCACAATTACCATATTAAATACCTATGTAAATATTTATCATGTACTTTGAAAAGGCAATACCAAATTATTAGCCACAGAGCTATTATTTAGTAACAACTACCATATTATCACAATATCAGCTACCAGAATAATTACTCACAATTATCATATAAAATTATCACATTTTGCAAGAACATGAAAGGACACCATGACATAAAAACATTGAACCCCATAGGAATAACTTCTCCATGAAACAATGCTTCAGAATTAGAGTAATACTTGCAGATAGAAAATACAGTTACTACTTCTTCACAAGTAGCAAGCAACGTGATTACATTTAGGTCCAAAAAGACACCAAACGACTTACACGATTCACACATCGTACAAGGGTCAAAGTTTCCCATACAGAACTACATACATGAATAGACATAGACATGGAACCCATAAACTTGGTCCTTTGATGACAGCCAAAAACACCAGGATATTAATACTTCATTCACAATGATTCCAAGGCTCTCCATTGAAATCCTGTTGTAAAAAAAAAGAAGAAAATGGTTGAGTTAGAAACACTAACATGTCACCACCATTTATATATGTTTACATGTAAACAAAGATGGACTGTGCTATCGATGGATCTAACCTTTCCATTGCGGACAATAAACAAGGTATAACCTTCATCTCTGGTTACCAAATTTTTGATGCTAGCTATCAGTTTAGTTCATGGTGGCTATCAGATTCATCGTAAGTTAATTCATGCTAGGCAGCCATGTTAAAGTCATTGCAAAGATGTTCATGATAGCTACCAGGTTATTTCAAGGAAACTACCAAGTTCATTAAGATTAAGGCTAGCTATCATGTTAAAGGCTAGCTATCAGGATTTTAATACACAGCGACCAGGATTTGAATATGAAAGCTTACATTGGAGGGAGAAATGCAGCTACCATGATTTACGTAGGTACCGGATTTTCCACACACACAGCTACCATATTATGAATACATAGATATCAGGATTATAATACACAGCTACCATATTATGAATACATAGATATCAGGATTATAATACACAGCTACCGGGGAAGAGGCGACGCAAAATATGCTCCTCCAACTCGAAATCCAGCACACCCCACAACCTCAATGAGAGGCCCTACTAGGGCTACGAACACAAGAAAAGCATTTACCGTAGAACATGATGAACATCATAGCCTGCTTGTCAACTATCAAAGCAAATACACGGTAACCCTGCCGCTGGATTTGACCATTTAACCTGAACCTTAGCTTTATGGACTTGCTAATATACACCACCGACAAGTACACTAGCACCAGTATCTCATACAAAAACAACGAACCTCTCTCTGTTCTCAAGCCACACGGTAAAAAAAAGCACCAAAAAGTACGAATTCATCGTGTTATAGCAATTTGCAAAGCAATTTGCAGCATAGCGCGGCCCAATCTCACCAGTAAAATCGAGAGTACAGGCCTCACCACGGAGAGGATAGCGACGACGAGCCTCCCTGCCCCTACCCTGTTGACGGCGACTGCAACGGTGGCCGAATCGGACCAAAACTACACCGCGAGAGACGAAATGGACAACAAAAAACCAAGCAAATCCGGAGATTACAAGGTTAACCAAATTATGAGCACAGAGCTACTAGATTATGAGCACACGCCTACCAGATTTTGAAGACACCTACCAGAATATGAGCACACACATACCATAATATGAACGCACAGCTACCAGATTATAAACACACGGCTACCACATTATGAACACACACCTACCAGATTGTGAATACACACCTAACAGGATTTATTATCAACGCTAGGATATGAAAACAATGCACGTGAATGAAACATCCAGATAATATAGCAATGCTACACTGCCACCAGATATATACCATCATGTTCTAGCAAATTGAATCACAAAACCAAAACATCACCAGCAGTAGCACCCATGGACAGGATTAATGATGTAAACTAACTAATTTAAGCATACAAACGCAAATGCTTACTGCATCAGTCATGCATATCCAGTTCAACAACATAAACCCTAACTAAATCAACATACAAAAACGCATCAGACACCACGCATGGGCAACACAAAAGCAACAACACGCCTAAAAACGCAAGATCTATACTGACGAACATGGCACCGCTCTTCCGATTTGAGATCCCACAGCCGTGCTCAACCTATACACGGATCCCTAACTACATGAACGAAGAAGCCGGTCGGTGACGGGCAAACCGCATGATGATGCGCGAAGGCGAGCTGCTAAGACGGCGAGGAACCGCCGGAGTATGCTCGCAGCGACGAAGAACGGCGACTTGCCGCAGTTCCGTGAGGGTGGAGAGCTAGAAACGAGCGAAATAGCGGCGGCGACGGACTCACCTGGGAGCGGAGAGACGACGGCGCGGTGCTGGGTTGGCGAGGACCGCCGGACTGCGCTCGCAGCGGCGATAAACGCCCAATCGCCAGCGGTTCGCCGGTCGCCGCTCTGAGAGGAAGAGGGAGCCCGTGGGGAGAGAAATGAATTTCGGGAAAAAAAACTGACTGACGATGGGGACCCACCCCAAGCCTTATCCGAAGCAACAACGAGTGGAGCGGTGCGGAGCGGTGCGCGACACGCGATTCATTTCACGAATCTTGACGAGCCGCCGCTGGAAGGACGCGCGGAGCGGCGCCTCTCCTTAGCTTTTCCCAAAAAAAAATCGGCAGCGTCTGCGTGTGGCCTATGTAGTGTAGTAAATCTGAGCCGATAGGAAACCAATCTGGGCCGTCCGTCCTCACAGCGCGGCCAGACCACAACCCGGGCAACCGGCTCTTCTTTCTACTTCTTCCCTCTCCTCCAGATTTCCCCTCCCATTCGAAAACAGAACGAATCCCCACCCCACCACCATTCGAGATCGAAGAGTAGGTGAGGTGCTGCGAGGGCTAGGGTTTGAACGGACCGCGAATCCGACAGAGATCAACTCCCGGACATGGATCCCAGCCAGATGATGCCCCGGAGCTTCCCCATGTGGCCCCCGCCCCCACCCACCTCCGACGCCATGCCGCCGCCACAGCTTCCCTTCCTCCCCCCGCCCAACGCCAACCTCGGCCCCAACCGCGGCTGGAAGCGCAAGAACCCCAACCCAAACCCATCCGCCTACCAGCCCCCCGCCATCGGCGACCTCCAGGTGCAGAACCGCGCCAAGGCACGCCGCTGGTTCAAACCCAACCCCAACAACAACCCCAACCGCAGGCCCTTCTTCCACAAGCCCAAGGCGGCGGCGGCGGCCAAGGCCCCGCGCAACACCACCTCCTTCATCATCCGCGCCAAGCGCGCGGGGGGCATCCCGGCGCCGACCGTCTCCCCGTGCCCCGTCACCCCCGCCGTGCTGCCCACCCCCGTCATCTCCCCCGCCCGCGACGAGGGCCTACTCTCCGACGTGCTCGCGCAGCGGCAGTGGGGCGTCGACGGCTACGGCTCCATGAAGGGCCTCATCCGCCTCCGCCCACACATCCCCGACGAGGAGGAGGACGAGGAGAACTCGAGTGGGGGAAGTGATGTGGAGGAGCACGTGGAGGTCGAGAGGAGGCTCGACCACGACCTCAGCCGCTTTGAGATGGTGTACCCTCAGCCTGGTGCCAACGTGTTTGAGGAGGACGACGAGTATGACTATGACGGCGCCGCCCAGGACGACGACGTGGATGTGCATGTGGCGAGGCTGGAGGAGGAGAACCTCACGCTCAGGGAGAGGCTCTTTCTCATGGAGCAGGAGGTGGGCGACATGAGGCGCCGTCTCCAGGCCATCGAGGCGCGCTTCTCTGACGGCGCTGCTGTTGGCACCGCCGAGAATGCTGCTGCTGCTGTTGTGGATGGCACGGCGGTGGGTAATGCTTATGCTGCAGCAGCTGCTGACAACCACCTGGTTGAGGAGGCTCTGAAGAATGCTGCAGCTGCTGCCAACGCCACGGTTGAGGAGGCTCTGAAGAATGACACTGCGATGGCTGCTGATGCTGACAAAACATTTGAGGATGTCACAGAGAAGGGTGATGCGTTCTCTGGTGCTGATATTGCAGTCGACATGTCTTTCGAGAATTTCAATGTAGAGCCAGAGAAGAGCAGCGAGGAGGAGAGGTGCAGTGCAGGTTCTGAGAATAACGTTGAGATTGGTGGTGCTGCGAGTGCCCAGGACAATGGCCATGACAGCACGCAGGCCTGAAGCATTTGTTGGGCTTATGGACTGATGGAAGAAAGATAGACAGTGGAAGTGGTGGTTATTACTGTACATACTTGTCGACGACGATGGGGCTAAGCCACGTCGACGGTGATTCGCTTTTTTGGAAACCGACACGTCGTCGCATAAAAGTGGTGGATTGTCGTGTCGACAATGTAATGTGCTGTTTCCTTTCTTGCAGACCAACTCTTCAGGAAACGGTTCGTGTGCCATATTGAGCTCCCTCTGTTTTAGTATATTTCTCGGGCAGAAACCTTGTATTGTTTAGCCGCGTTGCTTAAAGTGGTAGATGCAGACCTTGTGGACTTGTTATGTCATCATGATGATGATTTTGTTGTTACTGTATCCGTCCATTGCGTCGACGAAAATTGTTACTCCTCCTTTGTCATGGTTTATTCTGTGGTTTACAATCTGGTTGATTTTGTTTTGGTCGCTGGGAGTGAATCGTATGACATATACTACATGTTATGCTCCATCTAGTAGTAGTCTAGCTGAAAACCAAGATGAGTAGAATCACTCAGGACTGCTTCGGGTGGTGGCAAAGCTGGTAACATGCTTCCTGTCCATGACCAGCAGTAGCATACTGTATAATCTTTATGTTTCTATTTTGTTCTCAAGAATCAACACTAGCTGGTGATGAGTCAACTCAGCTGTAGTAAGTAGTAACAGACAATTAATTCTTTTTTTAAATTATTTCCTTCTTTTTCTAATGTTGAGACAATTAACTCTGAGGAACTGAGATTCGATTGGTGATCTCTTATTTCCATGCATCCATCACTTCTTTTTCTTCACTCATGGCCTATCAATCTGAACAGCCTGTTGTCCTGATAATTTTTTGTCTTCAAAATATATTTCAGGCATTACCTAATTGGCTAATTGCCTCTGCTGTTAGAGCCGATTTTGGGAGCTTATACCTGCTCATGGCATTGGCAACCTCAGTTCGGGTAAGGTGACATTTTACAACCAACTAATTAAGCTAACTTGTTGATTGAACTGGAATGATAACTGAATTGAGGCGTTAGTTGTGTGTATAGGTGAATAATGGCGGTGTTGCTCAGATTTGTGAATGGACTGTACGAGGATCTGGGAATACAGGACCTGACGATCCAAACTGAAGAATCGTAGATGCACATGTCCTACCCTTGTCTAGTGTAGACTCATAGTACGTGCTACGGTGCTACTCCCTCCGTTCCAATTTAGTTGACTTGGATTTGTCCAGATATAAATGTATCTATAGTTGTTTAGTGTCTAGATATATCCATGTGTAAAGATATGTGTGTCAAGTAATTTGGAACGGAGGGAGTACAATAGACAAAATTAAATACTTGGAGCTACTTGTTGTGCTTTTATCTATGCGTTGCAGCCATGGAACTATTGAGTATCTTACTCGGATTATGAACTTAATTTACAGCATCGTCGTGAGATCGCAATTCACATCAGGGAAAAGCTTGCTGAATCATTGTTCAACACACCGTAGATTTTTATTTTATTTTAGAATCAACAATGATCACATTCGAGTGAATTATTGTACTTTTGAATCCTGCGAAGTTCAGCTCGTCTCAGATGTTTTTTGAACTAGTAGTGGCGAAGTGCAGTCCGTGGGCTTTGTGGTTTCTGGGCTGCGAGGCCCTCGAAAGCCCAACTTGAGCAAGGTGGTGTTAACAATACCACAGTTCCATCTAGCCCTCCACCGAAGAGAGATCCTAAGAGGGTCAGAACTGATGGGCATGGATCAACGAGTATGGAGACTGAAGACAGTGAGAAGCACAACTTAGGATCGGCGGGCCTCGCTGCGGGGCACCGCCGGGTCCAATGAGTCTCTTCAGCGTTAACTGTCGAGGAGCGGGCAATGCCTCGACAGTTAGAGAGCTTCGTGATTTCGTCCGAAAGTTTGCTCCGTCTATTCTTTGTATTTTAGAAACACAAATAAGTAAGGTTCGTGTGGAAGCTATGGCTGTAACTTTAGGATATGATAAAGCCTTTGCTGTTAGCAGCGAGGGTAGGAGTGGTGGCCTAGGGATTTTTTTGGAATAATGAAACGAATGTTAATGTTTTGGGCTCCTCCAAATACCATATTGATGCTTCTGTCCAGGGTTTGAGAGGAGATCCATGGAGGCTAACAGCGGTTTATGGTGAAGCTCAAACTAATGAGAGGTATAAAACCTGGGATATAATGAAAGATATATGTGGTGATTGTACGCTGCCATGGTTGTGTATTGGTGACTTCAACGAGGTTCTGCGACATGAAGAACATGTTGGGGTGGGGAGAAGGAGTCATACGCAGATTCAGAGTTTTAGAGACACTGTTGATGTGTGTAATCTAATTGATCTCGGTTATACTGGTCACTTTTGGACTTGGGAGAAAAAGGTTGTTGGCGGCTCATACACACGGGTTAGACTGGACCGTGCGCTGGGTTCTGTTGAATGGGCAGCCCAGTTCCCTCTGGCATGTGTGAAGCATGTTACAGTAGCTACTTCAGATCACTGTGCATTACTGCTGAACCTGTTTGAAGATGCTAGACCAAGGACAACAAATAATCAGTTCCGTTATGAGGTGATGTGGGAGAGAAACGAGGGGTTGAAAAATACTATATCCTCTGGATGGCCGGCTGGCTCTGAGGAAGTTTCGGTGGCAGATGTACGCTCCAAGCTTGACAATTTAGCTAAAGATCTTGGTCGTTGGGGAACTGAAACTTTTGGTAGTGTGAGAAAGGAAATTAAGAGGCTCAAGCTTGAGCTTGATCGACTCAGAAATCTGCCATCAAGGGTGGGACCGAGCCAAGTTGAGATCAAAATTAATGATCAACTTATCGAGCTCTATTATCGAGAGGAGATAATGTGGAGGCAAAGGTCAAGAACGGAATGGCTTTCGGAGGGTGACAAGAATTCCAAATTCTTTCACCAAAGAGCTAGTATGAGGAGAAGGAAGAATTTAATCAAGGCTCTGGCTAGAGAGAATGGGCAAATTTCTGAAGATGTTGAAGAATTGCAGACTATGACATCCGAATTCTACAAGATTCTTTATTCATCTGAAGGAGTTCATGATATGAACCAGGTGCTAGATCATGTGCCCGTAAAAGTCACGCCGGCAATGAATGCGGTTCTGACAGCCCAGTACACATCACTAGAGGTTAAGAGGGCGCTGTTCGATATGTTCCCTACGAAAGCTCCGGGTCCGGACGGTTTTCCTGCACATTTTTTCCAGCGGCACTGGGATGTATGTGGAGAAGATGTTGCCAAGGCAGTACTGAGCATTGTGGAAGGGAGGGAGTCAGCTGAAAGCATAAATGACACGGTTCTAGTGTTAATTCCGAAAGTAAAAAATCCAACCCTGCTCTCACAATTTCGGCCGATTAGTCTTTGCAATGTCTTTTATAAGATAGCCTCTAAAGTAATAGCTAACCGGCTGAAACTTATCCTTCCTGATATTATTTCGGAGGAACAATCAGCATTTGTGCCCGGGAGACTTATTACAGATAATATCATCACCGCATATGAGTGTTTGCATTTTATGAAGCGAAACAGATCGAAGAGAAATAGCTTTTGTGCACTTAAACTTGACATGATGAAGGCCTATGACCGTGTCGAGTGGGATTATTTAGAAGCCATCATGACTAAGCTGGGTTTTACTACTCAGTGGATTTCGGTGGTAATGGGGATGGTCAGATCGGTATCTTTTTCTGTCCTTTTCAATGGGAGTAAATTGGAGGGTTTTAAACCTTCAAGAGGTATTAGACAAGGTGATCCTATCTCACCCTATCTTTTCCTGTTAGCAGCGGAGGGCCTTTCGTGCCTTTTAAAAGTTTATGATCAGTCATCGCATATCGGAGGAATTAAAGTGGCTCCATCGGCTCCACCGGTGAACCATTTGTTATTCGCGGATGACAGCCTGCTGTTTTTCAAGGGAAGTAGAGAGGGAGCGGAAGAGTTGTCAAACCGATTGGAGATTTATTGCCGAGCCTCGGGACAGAAGATCAACAAAGACAAATCCTCGATATATTTCACTAAAGGATGCCCACAAAATGTTCGTGATACGGTGAAGAATATTTTAGATGTGAATATTGAGGCCCTCAATGATAGATATCTCGGTATGCCTACTAATGTAGGTTCTTCTCGGTATGGCACCTTTAAATTTCTGAAGGACCGGGTGTGGAGCAAAGTGAAAGGCTGGTTGGAAAAAATCCTATCTGCTGGAGGTAAGGAGGTTTTAATTAAGGCTGTGGCCCAAGCCATCCCTGTTTATTCAATGTCATGTTTCAAGCTGCCACGAGGACTGTGTGAACATATTAATTCGATGATCAGGCAGTTTTGGTGGGGTAGCAAGCAAGGTAAAAGGAAAGCCTCTTGGGTCTCATGGGAAGTTATGACCAGACCGAAATTCCTCGGTGGCTTGGGGTTTAGGGATTTGGAATTGTTTAATTTGTGCTTGTTGGCTCGACAGTCTTGGAGGTTGCTTCAATCTCCAGAATCCCTAAGCGCCCGTATTCTGAAATCTATTTACTATCCAAATGGTTCAATATTGGATGCCGAGATTGGACCCCATCCTTCACAAATTTGGCGCTCAATTTTGGAAGGACGGGAAATTTTGAACCAAGGCCTCATCAGACGCATTGGTGATGGGAGAAGCACAAACATTTGGATGGATAATTGGCTTCCTAGGGACTCATCGATGAGACCAGTTGTTCCACTGAAAGCTAATCCGCCGGTGTTGGTGTCTCAGCTGATAGATGAAACTACAGCCACTTGGAAGGCCGACCTTATTAGAGAACATTTCCTGCCGATGGATGCTTCTGTGATTCTTAGTATCCCCTTATGTACTCGCCGCCAAGATGATTTTTGGGCCTGGAATTTTGATAACAAAGGACTATTCTCTGTTAGGTCTGCATATCGGATGTTGCTGAACACTAAATTGAAGAGAGAAAACTACTTTGATAGCAACGCTGGCTCATCTAATTCAGAGATAGAAGAAAAGGGTTGGTGCTCACTTTGGAAGACAAAGGTGCCTTCTAAAATACGTGTTTTTCTCTGGAGATTAGCCCAACAATCTTTGCCCACAGCAGATTTGATGGAGCACCGGAATATGTCCAGGACGAGCAGATGTTCCTTGTGTGGGGTTGCCGACTCATGGAGACATTCTTTAGTTGAGTGCAATATGGCGAGGAGCACTTGGGCTTTATCTGAGGAGTTGCTTGTTGAGCACATGAGGACTAACATCGGTCCTAGTGCCAAGCATTGGCTGTTTCACATGCTGGATACTTTGCCACATGATCAATTCACACGCTTTACTGTCACCCTGTGGGCTATTTGGTCGGCAAGGAGAAAAGCAATCCATGAAGATATTTTTCAAACCCCTTTGTCAACCCATGGTTTCATTAATTCTTATTTGGAGGAACTGCAAATTATATCTAGAGGTTCATCTAGAACCGGATCTCCCCAGCCAAGAGCTCCGATGCAGAGTAGATGGGTACCTCCTCCTACTGCTGTTGCTAAAGTGAACGTGGATGCGGCAGTATCGAAGACTGAAAACCGTGGAGTGGCTGCAGCCTTTTGTAGAGACAGCTTTGGAAATTATTTGGGATCGTCGGCAGTTGTTTTTGAAGGTATTTCGGATCCTGTTTGCTTGGAAACCTTAGCTTGTCGTGAAGCGCTGGCGTTAGCAGATGACCTCAGCCTTAACAAGATCTTTGTGGCTTCAGACTGCAAGACAGTTGTATCAGATATCACGGGAGGTAGCAAAGGTAGAAATGGTTCTATTATTTCTGAAATAAAAGCACGAGCTACCCGTTTTGAGGAGTGTTACTATGCTTTTGAAGGTAGAGTTTCGAATTTTGAAGCCCACAATCTAGCCAAACATATGATTTCTTTTGGAGTTGGACGCCACCTGTGGCTGGGAACTCCCTATTCTGTAACTATTCCTGTAAACATCCTTGATCAATGAAGTTTGGCTGGTTGTCTCAAAAAAAAAAAAACCTTGCGCCGTCTACGCCGGCTCACAGAGATTCCTGATCGATCTACTCTGCAGTCTCGCCATGGCGCCGTTCGCCGGCGTATCCGTCGTCGCCTCCGGCAAGCCGTGCTACTGCCTCGATTCTAACGCTGACGACGCTGGCACGGAAGGCAGCGGGTACCACCTGCTGGTGGTCCACGGCTACTCCTACACCAGAACAGCGATGCCAACCGGTCGGAACATCAGCTCCCGCTCTTTCAACGTCGGCGGTCACCGGTGGTGCGTGCAGTGCTATCCCAACGGCAAAAACGCCACCTGCGCCGACTTTGTCTCCCTCGACGTCTGCCTCCTGGAAGACGACAGCGCCGCCGAGGAGCCCGTAGTGGAGGCCCGGTTCGGCTTCAGCTTCGTCGATGAGACCGAGAGGCAGAAGCCGTCGTACGTCCGTGCGACCCAAGCCTACTGCTTCTCCGGTGGAACTCCCACCTGGGGCTGTGAGAGGTTCGTGAAGAGAAGTGCCCTCGAGAGATCGGCGCACCTCAGGGTGACTGTCTCACCATCCGGTGCGACATCGTGGTCCGCGAGAGCGGCGCCGAGGCGGACATAGACCTGCACTTGCGGAGTCTCCTTGAGACCAAGGTGGGCGCCGACGTGAGGTTTGATGTCGGAGGCGAGACGTTCGCCGCGCACCGGTGCCTGCTAGCTTCCCGGTCTACCGTCTTCATGGCGCAGCTCTTTGGGCCCATGAAGGAGGGCACTACGTCAAGTGCCATAAAGATCAAAGACATGGAAGCGAGAGTGTTCAGAGATCTGCTCAGCTTCATCTACACGGACTCGTTGCCTAAGATGGAGAACATGGACACGGAGGAGGAAGCGGCAGATGATATAACATGGCTGCACGGCCTGCTTGTGGCGGCGGACAGATACGATCTCAAGCGGCTCAAGTTCTTGTGTGAGAAGCAGCTCTCCGAGCAAATCAGCGTGAGCACCGTGGTGTCTACTATCGCGCTAGCAGAGCGCCACCATCGTCGCGGGCTGAAGGAGGCGTGCTTCCAGTTTCTCCGAGCTCAGTCTCCCTCCAGTTTGCAGACAGTTATGGCGTCCGATGGCTGGCAGCATATAGCCATATCCCTCGGTTCTGAACGAGCTCATTGCTGAGCTTGTGTGGTCGAACCAAAGGTTACAGATGCAAGTGGGTGAGTATTAGGGTACCCTCCGACCCTGTTTAGTTCAGAATATTTGTGCTTCTACCCCTCATTGTCGAGCTTGTGTCGTTATATGGCATGCATGTCCTCAGACCTGAAGTAACACTTTCAGTATGAACTATGGAGTACAGTGCTGCTGGCGTCATGCAACTTTGTTGAAAATATTTGTGCACTGAGTTTTTGTTTGTTTTAATCGAGACTATATCCATCGTTCTTGGTTGTGGTTAAATCCTTTTTTGGACTTTTCCTATCCTTTATTATATATTTCTGGTGCTACTACTCTTTAGGTGTTGAGAATGCAGAGATATGTTTTGGCCGGGGACTTGATTCAGCACATGCTCATGCTTGTTCCGCATCTGATTCAGAGCCAGTGGGCCGCAAATTGCTCCTGGCAATGTCGTAGCAGTACCCAAATCTTCAGTAGTATCAGAGTTGCAAGTAGAGACGAACACTGTATATATATCTGCGCTGGTGATGGAGACAGGAGACCGCCCAGTGGCTGCGCAGCGCCGACTCCACCGCCAGCGCCAAGCAAAAGCTCCCAGGGATCGACACCGGCACCGGAAAACCCAGCCACCTCGCCCTCCGTGCAACACAGTGGACTACAAAACTCTTGGTTGACATCTCTCGTAGGTTGCCAATCATCCACATGGTACAAATGTAGTACAGAAGTACACATTGCATGTTGATGAGTTGCGTCTTTCTACTCTGATTCGGTTGCGACGAAAGAGCTTGTTGTGCCTATAGGTGAGATCATCCCTACTCATGGTTTTAAATGTCAGTTTCCGAAAAATTTCGGGCACTACTGAAATTTAGTGAATTTCAGTGATTTCGGTTTTCGTTTCGGCCAAAAGACCGAAATTTTCTCTTAAATTCAACAACAACAACAACAACAACAACAACAACAAAGCCTTTTTTTCCCAAACAAGTTGGGGTAGGCTAGAGTTGAAACCCATAAGATCTCGAAACCAGGTCATGGTTCTGGCACATGGATAGCTAACTTCCACGCAGCCCTATCCATGGCTAGTTCTTTGGTGATATTCCAATCCTTCAGATCTCTCTTAACAGACTCCTCCCATGTCAAGTTTGGCCTACCACGACCCCTCTTAACATTCTCATCCCGCTTTATCCGTCCGGTATGCAATGGCGCTTCCGGAGGCCTACGTTCTATATGACCAAACCATCTTAGACGGTGTTGGACAACCTTCTCTTCAATTGGTGCTACCCCAACTCTCTCACGTATATCATCATTCCTAACCCGGTCCTTTCTTGTGTGGCCACATATCCATCTCAACATGCGCATCTCCGCTACACCTAACTGTTGGATATGTCGTCTCTTGGTCGGCCAACATTCTGCGCCATACAACATCGCAGGTCGAATCGCCGTCCTATAGAACTTGCCTTTTAGCTTTTGTGGCACTTTCCTATCACAGAGGACGCCAGAAGCTTGGCGCCACTTCATCCAACCAGCTTTGATTCGATGACTCACATCTTCATCGATATCACCATCCTTCTGGAGCATAGACCCCAAATATCGGAAGGTGTCTTTCTCAGGTACCACCTGTCCATCAAGCCTAACCTCTTCCTCCTCGTGCCTAGTAGTACTGAAACTGCACCTCATGTACTCAGTTTTGGTTCTACTAAGCCTAAAACCTTTCGATTCTAGAGTCCGCCTCCACAGCTCTAACTTTCTATTAACCCCCCCCGACTATCGTCAATTAGCACCACATCATCCGCAAAGAGCATACACCATGGGATATCTCCTTGTATATCCCCTGTGACCTCATCCATCACCAAAGTAAAGAGATAAGGGCTCAAAGCTGACCCCTGGTGCAGTCCTATTTTAATTGGAAAGTCATCGGTGTCGCCATCACTTGTTCGAACACTTGTCACAACATTATCATACATATCCTTAATGAGGGTAATGTACTTTGTTGGGACTTTGTGTTTCTCCAAGGCCCACCACATGACATTCCGTGGTATCTTATCATACGCCTTCTCCAAGTCAATGAACACCATATGAAGATCCTTCTTCTTCTCCCTGTATCTCTCCATAAGTTGTCGTACCAAGAAGATGGCTTCCATGGTAGACCTCCCAGGCATGAAACCAAATTGATTTTTGGTCACGCTTGTCAATCTTCTTAAACGGTGCTCAATGACTCTCTCCCATAGCTTCATTGTATGGCTCATCAACTTGATTCCACGGTAATTAGTGCAACTTTGAACATCCCCCTTGTTCTTGAAGATTGGCACTAATGTACTCCGCCTCCATTCTTCGGGCATCTTGTTTGACCGAAAAATGAGGTTGAAAAGTTTAGTTAGCCATACTATCGCTATGTCTCCAAGGCCTCTCCACACCTCGATGGGGATACCATCAGGGCCCATTGCCTTGCCTCCTTTCATCCTCTTCAAAGTCTCCCTAACCTCAGCCTCCTGGATACGCCGCACAAAGCGTCGGCTGGTATCATCGGAGGAATCGTCTAGCTCAATGGTAGAGCTCTCATTCTCTCCATTGAACAGGTCGTCGAAGTACTCTCGCCATCTACGCTTGATCTCTTCGTCCTTCACGAGGAGTTGATCCGCTCCGTCCTTTATGCATTTGACTTGGTTGACATCCCTCGTCTTCCTTTCTCTCGTCTTCGCCATCTTATAGATGTCTCTTTCGCCTTCCTTCGTGTTTAGACGCTGGTAGAGGTCCTCATACGCCCGACCCCTTGCCTCGCTCACCGCTCGCTTTGCGGCCTTCTTTGCCCCCTTGTATATCTCCATGTTGGTTGCGCTCCTGTCCAGGTATAGGCGTCTGAAACAGTCCTTCTTCTCCTTAATAGCCTTCTGGACCTCAACGTTCCACCACCAGGTATCCTTAGCATCCCTTCTACTTCCCCTGGTCACCCCAAACTCCTCTGATGCAATCTTCCGAATGCAAGTCGCCATCCTCATCCACATACTGTTTGCATCGCCTCCTTCCTCCCAAGGGCCCTCCTTAAAAACCCTCTCCTTAAAAGCTTGAGCTGCCTCTCCCTTTAACTTCCACCACTTTGTTCTAGCAACTTTTGGGCGCTTATCCCGCTGGACACGAATCCAAAAACGGAAGTCAGCCACCACCAGCTTATGTTGATGGACAACACTCTCTCCAGGTATCGCCTTACAATCAAGGCAAGCGCGTCTATCTTCTCTTCGAGAGAGGACAAAATCAATCTGGCTAGAGTGTTGGCCACTACTGAAAGTCACTAGGTGGGATTCTCTCTTTCTAAAGAGGGTGTTAGCTACGACCATGTCGTAGGCTAGGGCGAAGCTTAAGACATCCTCCCCTTCTTGGTTCCTGATGCCATAGCCAAAGCCCCCATGCACCCCTTCAAAACCTGTGTTAGATGTACCCACATGGCCATTGAGGTCTCCTCCTATGAAGAGCTTCTCACCAGTAGGTACTCTCCTAACCAAGTCCTCGAGACCTTCCCAGAACTCTCTCTTGGTGCTCTCGTTGTGGCCTACTTGCGGGGCATACGCGCTGATAACATTGAGAACTAAGTCCCCAACAACCAGCTTGACTAGGATAATCCGGTCTCCTTGCCTCTTGACGTCCACTACTCCATCCTTGAGGCTCTTGTTGATCAAGATGCCTACCCCATTTTTGTTTGAGGTTGTCCCCGTGTACCACAGCTTAAAGCCGGTATCCTCCACCTCCTTCGCCTTCTGTCCCTTCCATTTGGTCTCTTGGACGCATAGGACATCAACACGCCTCCTTATCGCCGTATCAACTAACTCCCGTAACTTGCCCGTCAGGGACCCTACGTTCCAGCTACCTAAGCGGATCCTCCTAGGCTCGGCTAACTTCCTTACCCTCCGCACTCGTCGAGTCAAATGCGAAGACCCTTGCTCATTTTTCACTACACCCGGGCGTCGATGCAGCGCGCCACTAAGGATGCGACGACCCGATCCTTGCTCACTTATCACCGTATCCAGATCAAGATACGGCGCGCCACCAAGGGGGTGGCGGCCCGGCCCTTGCCCATTTGACACCACACCCGGGTTCCGATATGGCGCGTCGCTAAGAGGGTTACGCCCCAACGAGGTTCTTTTGGGTTTCATCTCCATAAGAGTGGCTGGGTTTTTTCCGTTGGCTTGCCAAGCCTATCACAACCCTCCTCCTTTATCCGGGCTTGGGACCGGCTATGTTGAGACAACATAGGCGGAGTTGAAATTTTCTCTTAAATTCTATTTAAATATTTAGGTCGGTGCGGCTGTGGGCCCCACTTGGGGCGGTGCAAGGAAAGGAGGGGGGAGGAGAGTTGGAGTCCAACTCCAACTCCCCCTCCCAAACCGAATTGGGCTTGGAGACTTTCCCCTTGCCCAAGTCGACTTGGACTTGGGAAAATCTTTCCCCTTCCTCAAGTCCCTCCACCCCTTGGCCATCTATATAAACCCCCACCCCCTCCTATTTGGAGACACACAAGTTTAGATCTCTTCTAGTTGGTTTAGAGGGAACCTCTAAATATTTAGAGGGATCCTCTCCGATTAGATTAGATCTAGATCTCTAATCTCTCTCTCCCTCCTTCTCATGTGTTGAGATCTCCATCTTCATATACACCAGCGGTGAGTGCTTCAAGTGTGGACGGCGAAGCCCTTCTGGACTAGATCGGATTTATCCGGGCGAAACTCAGAGGGGTGATCCGTTGAGAAACGGTTGGCTCTATCTCACTCTGTTGGATCAAGGCGGGACGCGAGGAGTCTACGATGTTCTCTCGACTAGGCTTAGCCGAGGGAGTTCTTCCACAAGCTTCATCAACGTCGTCATCGACATCTCTTCCGCTTTAACAGTGTCGGTAACAATTTACAGTTGGATCAAATATGCATGTCTTGTCACTTGTATCTTCATAGTAGATCTTGGCTGTTGCGTAGTTGGCGAAATTTTGTTTTCCATGCACGCAACCCAATAGCCCAAAATGGGTCGAGCTCTACAACTCTATGAAGAAAGGGGGCGGCGATGGATCGAAGAAAAGAGCCAACGGTGAAGACGATGATGAAGTGAATCCCGGCCAAAGCTCGGGGGGCCGGGCTGTGCGGCCGAGAGGACACAAGTCAACCGCGCAAGACGCGAAGCGTGAGACGGCGGCGGCGCAATTGGAGGAGACGTTGAATTCATTGATCGCCGGCAAGGAAGAGTCCACCGCCGCAAGGTATGTGGAGAAACGCAAGGACAAGGGGGAAGCAATGGCATGCTACTTGGAGATGCAAAAGAAGAAGCTCGAGATCGAGCAAGAGAGGATCAAGGCCGAGGAGAACCGTGTGAGGCTCGCGATGGTTGCCGAGGAGAACCGGCTCAAGGCCGAGGAGAACCGCGTCAAGCTCGCGCTCCTAGCCGAGGAGAACCGGATCATGATGGCCGACTTGACCATCATGGACCCGGAACAAAGGGCTTGGATCCTCAAGAAGCAAAAGATGATCCGTGAGCGCGAGGATGTGTGATGTCCTCTTTCTACTTATCATGTTATTTGAACCAATTTGTATTTTGAACTATTTCTCATTCAAAAACATTTGAATGTATTGATGAATTTCAAGTTTTTTTTTGGGCCAGTTTTTGCGCCAGGCCGTTGGGGGCACCCCCACCCCAAACGGACAAAGGCCCAAAATGTGTCCGCGGTCCGCCCCCAAACGAACCAAACGGGACACATTTTGGTGTCCGTTTGCGCCAGCCCGTTGAAGGTGCCCTTAGAAGGACAATGCGCCCAATGTGGGCTGCCTGAAGATGTGTCACATTTTTTTTTGGATGTGTCCTCCCTACTTTTTTGTGGAGGGGGGTGCGAGAAATGCTTCAAGTCCCCTGGAACCCTAGTTGCAATGCAGATCTACTGCAGATCTTGCAAGGGTTTAGAGGGAAATGCCGAATCGTGTTTTGGATATTTTTGCTGCGATTTGTTGGGCTCCCTAGCTCATTCGTTACAACTTAGAATTTTACTATTGAGAGCAAATTCCCCAGGGAACCAGCTGATTTTTTTTTTTTCAAAATTCTTACTCTTTTGCAGCTGTGGAGACCTGTTCTCAAGGACGTGGCCATGTCCTTGGTGGACGAGATGATCAACATGCTTAAGCTTATCTTCAATGCGACAAACTCGCCTGCACCTTAACCAGTAGCTAGACCTATCTCTTTGGCAGCTGCATCTTCTCCTTAGAGCATCTCCACTCGGGGCGCCCAAACGGCCGCCCAAAGCCCTTTGGGGCGTGCTGAACAGTTTTTTGCTCCCACTCGCGCCGTCCAAACACGTTTTCGGTCCGGCGCGGCCCAGTTTTGTGTCCGGCGCCCAGCCCACGCCCTTAACTTGGGGAGGCTTGGGGCGGCCCCGGTCGGAACGAAACGTGATGCCACGTCTGCCTCCGATGCGCGGGCCACGCCTGTCAGTGAGAGAGCGGTGGTCAAAGCCGTCATCAAAGGCGCGTGCCACGTGGCGACGCCTCATTTTCACTGTCGGCGGACGCCAGTGAGCCGTCGCGTCCCACTGCTCGTCGACGTGAATGCGGCGCGCCTTTTCGAGGCAGCGGCGTTAATGTCACCGCTCTCCGGCGGCATTAAAAGGCCGTCGGCCCCATACTCACTCGCCACCACTCTTCCTCCGCCTCCTTCTCTGCCTACCGCGAACCGCACTCAGCCGCCACCACGCACCTGGAGAGATGGCCGGAAACTGGAGGCGCACCGGGGGCACGGCGGCGAACGGCTTCGCGCCGCGCACCCTCCTCCGCGAGAAGTCGGAGGCATTGCGGGACAACGGGTACCCCGTGCCGCCCGACATGCGCGTCAGAAGCCGCTATGCGATCTCCGTCCGCGGGATCCCGGT
The DNA here is from genome assembly GCA_947311845.1 of Poa pratensis. NCBI lineage: Eukaryota > Viridiplantae > Streptophyta > Magnoliopsida > Poales > Poaceae > Poa > Poa pratensis. The sequence continues at coordinate 18,183,663 of CAMZMU010000120.1, forward strand.
GCCGCGACCGCTGACGCGGGCGAACCGCGACTTCCGGGCCGCCATGATCGCGCATTACTGGCGCGAGCTGACCCCGGAGATGCGTGACGACCCGCGCTGGGACCCGGAGAACGCGGCCAACTACGGCCGCTACGAGGCGGCGTTCCAACGCCTCTTCGACGAGCAGATGAGCCGCTGGGACGGCCCCGGGCCGGCGCCTACGGACAAGAACGTCACCGGGCGTGAGGCGTTCTGGAGCGTGCGTGGGCGCACGCTCAACGCCGTCATGGAGCACATCTCCAACAGCGGATACCTGCTGGAGACGCCGGCGGCGCCTGCTCAGCTCTACCTGCTCCGGCCGCCAACCTATGGGCGCCGCGTGCATCGGCCTCCTCGTCGCGCTCGTCGGCGTCCTCGTCGCGGGTCTCCTCGTCGCGCTCCTCCTCCTCCTGCTCCCGCGCCTCGCCTCTGCTCACGCCGAAGCTGGAGCAGATGAAGGTCAAGGCGGAGCCGGGGGTGTAGCCGCTCATGGCCGAGCTCGTCGCGGCACAGTCAGGCGCGGACGACGATGACATCGCGCAGGCCATCGCCGCCGCGTCCATGGACGACGTGCCACCGCTCGACGGGCCATCTGCATGCGCGTGGTCCGCGTTCGGGCACGCCAAGGAAAAAGGCGTGCCCTTCGTCGACCTCACCGGCGGCGCCGACCCTAGCCGCATCAAGGAGGAGGACGGCGGCGCCGCTGTGAAGAAGGAGAAGGAGGAGTAGGAGGACCCCTACTACGCCTTCAGGCGCCGCTACCGGGGGCAGTAGATTAGGTTTAGTTTTTTGCAATTTCATTCGAATCTGTAAAATTTCCTAAAATTTGAATGAAAATCGCCAAAGTTTAAATTTACAAAAATTTATTTGGGCGCCATGAGTGGGGAGCGACGACACCCAAATGCGCTAGGTAGTCTGGACAGCGCCCAAATGACCCGTCCAGAAGGCCTTTGGACGGCTATTTGGGCGCCGCGACTGGAGATGCTCCTAGGCGTGTGTGCCTTGCGTTGCTACCTCCCTAGTTTTATGTTGGCAGTTATGCCGTGAGGCTTTATGAAGTTAAATCAGGGCATCGAATGCTTGTTATCTAAAAAACAATGCAGGAGAATCAATTTGTCCACGACTAAGGAAAAAACAAGTCGAAACAGGAGGATACGAGTCCACTTTTTTTTTAGCGAAACACAGTACAACACAGACGCTCACATACACGTGCACGCACTCACCCCTAAAAGCACGCACGCACACTCTATCCTATGAGCACCTCCGAAATATTGAGCCGGCGGTCGGGTCTTGAGATTGATGAAGTCACCACAGACGCGTCGTTGTTGACGGGAACGTCGCCTCTCATTGAATAATATTCCGCCTGTCGAAACAGAAGGATACGAGTCAACTTATGAACTATATAAAAATAAGAAAAAACGAAGGAAAGTCGTAATCTCACCTTTTTGGTCCAGTTATGCTCGGTATTGTTTTCATGTATTTATAATTGTCATTCCATAAATCTTCCTACAAAGGCTGATCCATACATTTTTTTGGGTACTTAAGGTGTATCCATGCATCATTTTCACTTATAACTCACAAGTATTCTTAATACTCTATCGAAATTGGCGTGTTGAGTCTTTTTGTGCATGTCGGTTTATACTATCTCATAGTAAAATATGTTTGCAACATATTCCCGTAGCAATGCGTGAGGTATTATCTAGTTTATATATAATTATAAGGCACGTAAATGCCGACCAAACGGAACTAAAAAGACAAGAGAACCCTAACTTTTTCAAAATGAACACTCAACTAGGAAAAAGTACAATCCGGACCAAACAAAATTCTAAGCAAGACACCAACGCCTATCCCTCTCCTCTGGCACCACCATAGCAGACACCAAAAGAAAAGTGGAGATATCACCTCCAAGCTCGACACGGCTCCATCGTTGATCTGCAGGTTTACGGAATCTACAAAGTAGCTTGGCAAACGCAAATGCCTTGCCGCTATTAGAATCATACCAGGGCAGCACCCGGACATGCCATCGAATTTCAAATCTGACACCCCCTCCCCCATGAACTCATCACAAGATTCACCATGAGCTCCGGTCGGACGTTGGAGTGAACGTCGTCGCAACGACGAAAGCCGAAGACACAAGTCCACCACAAGGATGCCACTGCCACACAATCCCCGTTTGAACAGGCTACGTCCTAGAAACAATCGGTGAATTGAACCAATCAGTATCCATATATTAATACAAGGCATGCAACACACACGAACACGAGTAAGATGAACCAAGGAAGTGAATACCGTTTCTCCTAGTATTGGGGGCGTCCCAACGGAGAGTTCCAGTGAAGTTGGCAGAACAGCGAGACGGCGGCAATGTCAAACACGACAAGAACACCGAGATGTTGAAAATGTCGAGAGCATGGTCTGTCGGAATGGTGAGATTTCTACGAAATTGACATGACGAGAAGGCGGCATGTCAACCACGGTCGGAACAGCGAGAATGACGCGAAGGCGACAACTCAAGCTTGCTTTTACTTCTTCATCTGCTGTGCTCACTCGAGTTGTTCTGAGGCTGATCTGCTCCGTTCTTCGCCGTCGTGGTGACGGTGATGGCGGGCGTGGTTCAGCTTGCAGATCTTCTTGTGTGAGCGCCTGGACAGACCGAGTGGTGCGCGTGCCGTGCGCTGCTGGAGCTTCTTTGTGTTCTTGCGGAGTTCCCAAGCGTTTGCTTGCTCAAGCTGACGCTATCCTTGGCGATTGGAGCCACTCCGTGCTCTGGAGTGTTGACCGGAGCTGCGTTTTCCTCCTGTGTTGGAGGATCTTCGATCTCGGCGCGGGATTCTTCGCGGACGGCACCCCAAGTGGCTTGTTCCCCGGTGGTGCTGTTGATGCCCTTGCTTCGAGGTCTCTGGTGGTCGGCGGCGATGAAGAAGGACCTGATGGAGTTTCTATTTTATGTTTTAAGGTCCTGTATGTGAAATCCGAGGGCTTCTTTGTAACTTTTGTGTTCTTTGTTGCCCTTGTTGTAATCTTGCCGCGTTATGAATGAAGCTCCCAGGCCCCTTGGGGCCTTATCTGTTCAAAAAAAAAATATTTTTATAGGTGCCTATTTACTACCTAGGCTCATAATTCCGTGGTGGCGTTTGTTGGTGGGTGGCAAGATGGGTGGAGAATGTCGAATTGTCCAGGGATGTGGTTTTTTCGAGGTCGGGAGAAATCCTTGTCATCTTGACACCGCCGCGGTGATGCTTGTGAGTGTCGTTGTTCCTTCCTGAAGGGCGTCGGGTGTACATCTTCCCCACTACCTGTAGCGTACCGGGGGAAACCCTAGGACCTGTCCGGACAGCAGCAGCGTCGTCGTTCTGTTCCTTCTTGGAGGTGTTGTTCGGTACGCGACTTCAGAATGCGAGGATAGTGGTGGGACTTTGCCGAAGAGAGCGCAGCGGTTGCGAGTCGCCTTTGTTTTCGTTGATCCGCCAATGTCAGCCAAAGAGAGTCGGTTTGCCTTTTGCTTGGGTTACAAGGACTTTCATTGTGAATCCTGGTAGAAAAAGACGTGCATTTCTTCAAATCAAAAATATATGTAGAGGGCAAACTGGGGAAGGGGATAGATCTATCCTTCTGTTAGCAAGATTAATAAAATTAAATTAGTTTTAATCCACCCCTTTCTAATTTTGAAAAAGATTAACTAATCTAAATGCAAAGAGAAAAAAGGAATTCCACTGAATTGTATTTTTATTGATCGATTAGAATTGCCTTCAAGAACATATATTGTCTCAAAGGGGCCAATATACATACATTGTTGGATCTTTTGAGTAAGGGTGAAAAAAATGTTATGAGAATTGACAGTTTTTGTATGAAAGATAAAATAGATCTGAGACACTCTAGAGAAAAGTACCTCCCAATTGATGCGCTTAAGAATAAGCTCTTGTTTTGAAATTCATTACAATTTTTTATTCTTCTTCTTTTTCGAGTTAGAATAAAAAGAGTGGGAAGAACAGGCGACTAGGGTTCCCTCGTGTCCCGTCCGGGCCGCCGCCAATCTGCCCCACGCCTGTGGCCTTCGGGCCATGGAGGCGCGGTGAATCTCGGTTCTTGTCAGCGTGTTAGGGTCATAGTTTGTTTGGGCGACGCTCAGATGGCAGCGGCGGCACCTCGTTTCAATAAGGTCTCCACGACTTTGGTCTCATCTCGGCGGCGACGTCGAGAAGCATGTTGGAGTGGTGTGGTCTCGAGGACTTCTTCCGGCGGTAGCGTTCTCCGGATCGTCAAGGAGCTTCATCGGCGGTTCTTCCTTATTCTTCGACTCCCGGACGGATGTGGTCTTCTAGACCCGTTCGGCGACTTCCCGCCCGCAACCATCAACATCAGGCCGGCTCAGGAGGAGCGGCAGCGGTGGCGCGTCGTCGACACGGTCTGGAGGTTGAAGACGAAGGGCATCTCAAGGATTTCGTTATAATTTTCGTTTTTTATTGAGATGATTTGTATTGTTCGGTATTTCTTTTAATGCCAGGATCCTTTTCACTATGTGGGTACGTTTTTTTTTTTTTTTTTTGAATTTTTTTATGTGGGTACGTTTTGATAAATACAGAGCGACCTTGGCCTCCTCCCTTCCCCGTCCACAGTAGAAGGGCGACTTTTGGAACCCCCGTCTCGGACCACCGCATCGCCGTCGATCCGCTTGATTCCCCGCCCTCCGGCGGCCGCTCCGGCGGCGGGAGGACGGGGAATCGACGGATCTGTGCATATATGTAGTGTAGGTGTGAGTTGGGTGCTAGCCGGCGGCGCCATGGCGGAGGAGGCGTGGTCGGAGTGGTTTTTGCAGGTGGCGGTCCTTCCCCTCGACGGTGGTGCTCCGAGGAGCTCCGGCGTCGACCTGCCACCGTCGTCGAGCTTGGGGCTCTGCGGAGCTGCTCGGTTCGGCTTCCCCTTCGCCAGCGTCCGCGGGACGGCGGATCTGGCGCAAGAACATCCGAAGGTTGCAGATGTACAGCGGCGTGACGACGACGACGACTTCAGGCGTAGATCCTACGGGATCGGTGCTTGGCGACTTCCCGCTGGCCTGGGGAGGCTCCTGATCCAAGGCATCGAGAGGAGCTTGACCAGCGGCGCGTCACCGACAGCGCTCGTCGTCAATGGCGTGGTCGAGTTGCAGAAGGGTCGGGGTGTCATTTTCTTTCTTTCGAGGACCTTTCTGTAATTTGCCGTTGTAGCTCTGTTGCTTTCATCGCAAAAAAAGGGTACGTTTTGATAAAACAAATCGAACTCATTTATTAGCAGGCAATGGCACATAAGTTACTTTAACCAATACGATGACAACTCTATTATAAATGGATGAGTGAAAACTTTATGGACATAATAAAATGTCGAAACCTATGAACATGTGGTGTACCTAGTTCTGAAGATCTACAAAGCCAACTTTGAAGACGAAACTTGAATCGTTTGCATGGTTTGAGAGAAACAAATATGCTAGCCTCCGTCGCGCTACAATATTGTACAGTAGCCCCCAAAATTGGATCAACCACGTGTAAAGATGGAGAAAGCAATGAGAATGGATAGGATCTGACGCGTAAAACGGGTAACAGTTAATTAATTAACAAATAAAGACTACCAGCAACGATGTTAGCTATAGCAAGTAAATAAAATAATTAAGACAAGGATCAACCAACGATGTTGACCATGGGTCCATGGCCATGTTACATGTGCTGTAGCCTGTAGAACAGGGCTAGTTAACACGGTAAGTTAACCATAGTTTTATCATGGGGGAATGTTCTTACAGGTTGCTGGGTGTGAAACAAGCAGACGAATTAGAGTTCAATAATCGCGCCACTTAACACATGCTTAACAACGAATGACAAAGCTTTTGTACGCGTAGAGGCAGCTTTCGCCTGGCTCGAGGATACGTGTGTTCCCACTCACATTTTTCTTCATTGGTTGTACTTTATGGACATCAGCAACAGGGTCGAAGAAGCTCAGTCAGTCCTAGTGTACATATAGACCACAGTTATACCTGGCCATCTGTCGGGCCGGGCCGGGCTCGGGCCGGGCCTAAAAAAGCCCGACACAGAAAAACCACTGCCCAGGCCCGACCAAAAGCCCGAAAGCCCGGCGGGCCGCCGGGCCGCGGGCCGGGCTTCTTCCTGATTTGCGCAAAACCCACTGCCCAGGCCCGCCCAGGCCCGACCGTCGGGCCTAAAATTGCTGCCCAAGCCCGGGAATTTCGGGCCGGGCCGGGCTGGTCGGGCCGGGCTGCCCATGCCCAGGACACAGTACACTCCTCAGTCCTCACTCCTCGCCACCTACACATCATCAATCACCAGGCACCAGCATCTTCTTCTAAGGGCATCTCCAGCCGTCTAGCCCCAGGACTCAAAAACGGCGCTAAATTAGGCTCGGCGGCGTCAAACGGCGCAAAATCAAAACCTGGGGTGGGCATTTTTCCAGCCGCAACCCACCCCAAGTTGGAAAGACCAGATGAAAGTCAAAGAAAAAAAACGAGCAGTCCTCGCACGAGTCCGTGCACGAGCTCGCGCTTGATGAGCCGGAGAAGCCCGTCGCCGGCGGTGGAGCAAGGGCTCGGGCGACGTGCTCCCGCCGCGCCGCGCCAGCAAGGGCTCGAGCCGGCGCGCTACCGCCGCGCCACGCCATGTCCTCGAGCACCAGCCGGCTCGCCTCCGCTCTGTTCTCCCGGAGTCAGCAGGCGACGGATGGACGTGATCCAGCGCGGCCAGGCGCGGCCAGGCGCGACGGCCAGGCCCGTGGGAGCTCGTCAGGCCGCGGTCGTCGGGGGCGGGCGCACCAGCAGCGGGTCGAGCTGCGGCGGTCGGTCCTCGGCCGAGCTCGATGCGCACCAGCAGCGGGTCGAGCTGCGGCGGTCGGTCCTCGGCCGAGCTCGTCAGGCCGCGGTCGTCGGGGGCGGGCGCTGCGGCGAGCTCCTGCAGGGCGCCAGGCCGCTCACGCGCGCGCCGTCCGTCCTGGAGCGCCTTCGCTCCTTCGGCCTCTCCCGGTTCCGGTCCGGCAAGCTCGCCCACGAGCAGACCGCGGCCGCCGTGGAGGAGCTCGAGAGGAACCACGCGCAGAAGCAGGACGCAGCTGTACAGCCGGAGCCGGTCGGAGCCGTCGCGGGAGCAGAGCCAGGCAGCGGCGTCCTTGGCGAGCTCCACGGCGGCGGACGGCCACGGGCACGAGGAAGAGCGCGGGGAGGTCGAGAAGAAGCGTAAAAAAGTCGCGGTTCTCCCGGTGGCGGAGCTGGGCGGAGGCGCGTGTCCTGGCCGGAGCTAGGCGGAGGCGCGTGGCCAGAGTTGGGCGGATTTTGCAGCTGGGTGGTGGGTGGGTGGGGAAGAGAGAGGAAGAGAGAGGGCACGTGGGTGGGGGAGAGAGAAATGGAGGAGAGAGAGGGGAGATAGACGCTGCCATGTGGGGGCTTTGCATGCAAATTGCCCCCCCAGGTGCGCCGGCGCCAAAACGACGCTATTTCACTTCCTGGGAGGGCTGGCTGGTAGCATTTCGGCGCTATTTGCCATCCGAGCCTAAAAACCGAACATAAAACGCGTCCTGGGGGGACGGCTGGAGATGCCCTAAAGCCTTCAAGACCGACAGGAATTAAGGATTCACTCGATGGCGGCGGAGTCTTGGTGGTGCTGGCTCAGCTCCGGCACGGCGTGCTTCCTCTTCTTCAACGCCCTCGTCGGCGTGGTGGCCGTGCTGTCATGGGGGCTTGGCGGCGATGCGACTCTGTCGACCAGGCGCAAGAGGCTCACCCGGAGCGCGTCGTCCATGGTCATGGAGCGCCTCCGGTCCGTGTCGTCGACCATATTCTCGTTCCAGTACCCCGCGGCCGACTACGACTACGACAGCATCGCGCCGCCGGCGTCGCAGCTCCACCACCACCACACGCCCCAAGAAGAAGGAGAGACGAGGCAGGCGGTGAGCGACGTGGAGCCGGAGCCAGCCGTGCCGCCGGCGACCACCATGGCTCCACGGGCACCGAGCGCGCCTGTTGCAGTAGCAGGAGCGGAAGTACGTGCAGCGGCGCCGACGTCACGGAGGGAGGGGGCGGAGACACGGGGGGAGATGTCAACGCCAGACGCCGCGGCCGCCGCCAAGGGCGCTGCTCCGTTGAGGAAGTGGAAGGTGGTGGGTATAGTGGAGCGGCGAGCGTATGCAGAGATGGAGGACAAGGCGGAGGTGAACGCGCGGGCGGAGCGGTTCATCCGTCAGTTCCGGCAGGATCTCAAGCTGGAGCGCCTCAACTCCGTTCTCAACTCCGCACCGGCACGGTAGCATAGCTGTTCACCTCGCAATGTCGTAGCAGTATCTTCTAGTAGTACCAGTAGACTTAAGCCTTAACTCAGTTTGAGAGGAGTGGGAAGGTAGCACAAACAGCCAACGATGGAATGTGCTGCAACAGCGAGTCATCAGTCTTCTCCGCTGATCCCAAATCTTGTTTTTGTTCTCCCTCCATTTCTAAATATGAGATATTTTAACTTTTTTTCATACTAGTTGGCATGTATGTGCAACGCGCGTGTAATTTAAAATTTTCTTTGCTCGTCCTAATTAGCAGAAAAATATTAAACATATCCTTTTAACAGAAAAAAGTCTATTACTTGCACCGTTATGGAATTTCATAGCCCCATCTGTGTTCTTTGTAAATTGCACAATTACCATTGCAAGTCTACATGCAAGAACATATTTTCAAAATTATCTAACATGGCAACATGGAATCTTTTTAAATAATTACGTGCATAGATGGAATTAAATCCAATACTACAGTTGTTCCTTGAATTAAATAAGTAGGATAAATCTTCATAGGCCTGGTCAGTAATAAGCATTTCTCAACTATTCTCACTCCTTCCTTTACATTTTCTTCGCATAACATTGGAACAAGACAAAAATAAATGAAATCAGCAGATGGCCATGCTGCCCATACATCAAATTACCCTTGTATATCTCGCGGTGTATAGATTGCGGTGCATCACCAAGAACATAAGTATTCAAAGAGTAGTCCAATTCACAAAATTACTAAGCATTTACCTTGGCAATAAGACAGTTGTCAAGCATGCAGGTAGTACAATATCAAACTCGTTACAGTGCCTCGTCAAGTCGTCATAGCATCTTTTGTCCGGTTGCACAACTTTCATACAAATATTGCACCAATAAGAGTGGTTACATATCGCGGTGAAGCAATATTGTATAGATACCTAGCTATCGTTATCCTCTAACCATGGTCTCTCTCTCTTCAATTCTTTATGGATCGATGCTAGCTACACAACCACATCAGCAATACAACAGCTTAGAGTGCAGGGATAGCTGGGCACACCGGCGCCTAGCTGTGCCTCGTGCCGCCACACCATCGTGTGAGCTTGGCGTCTCGAAAAGCTCCTGTAACTGAAATGTCTCTCGCTGTTGGCTGCGTCGAGGCGTCCGCAGGTTGTTGGAGTGAGGCACAGCCTCGCGTTTCTCGGGTCGGCGCTCCTGCTGAACCCATGGCGGCGCCGCGACAGAGCAAGGGCCTTGCGCAGCGGCGGTGGTGAGTGCCCAACAGAGATACGTCGACGAACTGCGGTGACAGCACCGTTGCTAGTGACGGGTAGTTGGGGATCGGGCCGATGGTTGCAGCTGGAATTGGGAGCGACGTGTTAGGTATGTTGGGGAGCTGGCGACGGGGAGAGGCCCACCGGGAGAAGCGTGGGAGTGCCTGCCGGTGGCGGCGCGGCGAGAAGGGGGCGCTACCTCCCCCGGCGGCGGTGCGGCGAGCTGAGGTGCGCGGTCTCCCGGCGGCGACGTGTCAAGCACATGGGCGCACGAGAAGGCCGGGCCGACGGCCGGAGGCTCGCGGGAAGGCCGGGCTGACGGTCACCAGCGCGCGCTGGGCCTGCGGTCGCCGGCGCGTGGGAAGGCTGGGCTGGTGTTCAGCGGCGAGCGGCGGCCGGGAGGTGGTTCGAGTCTGGCCGTGCGGGAGGTCAAGATAATCGCCGTGGGGGAAACAAAAGAAACATGGATAAAATGTTTCGCCCTGGTGTTGAGGTGCTCACCAGTGTTGGAACGATCTGGTTCGTTGATTAGATATTGAACGGATTAAATTTAATGTATCTGATCATGTTTGCTCTTTTAACATTAGTATAGATTCACATGTATCAACATGTAACTAGAAATTTTTTTGTGTGTATATTCACTCATTTTAATCCGTAACTCAACTCCGCATGTAAAATAGCTAATACATGTATCTACTCAACATGTATTACGTTTAAGAACAGAGGGAGTAACAGGTAGCTAGAGAGAGACCAACCCTATTTGAAGGCAACTGTTAATATGTTTGGAGCCACCACAAGTATTAACCCTATGGTAAAAGATAGAAACAAAACACAACTTTTAGGCTAAACTCTCAAGAAGGGATCACTACACATGATCATGGTGACGAGTTTGGAGCCGCCGCCTATAACAAGGGCACGTTGCAGCCGCGCGTCGACATAGGCTGATAAAAGATCTTCTATTTCCACTGAAGTGCACATACTCGGCGTTGAAGCGGTCTCTACCATAATCATTTGTCGATCTACCAACAGCTCGGTAACAATATACTGCTGGAGGAGATGCCAAAAGACGGAGACATCCCATACTGTCTCGCCTCTCGTCACCACCGCACCATTTTTTATCCAGCAACAACAAGAATAACTTGACGCCTCCGCTGGAAGCACCATGCGGAACTCCCCCTAGCAACGGACATTTGACGCCTCCTGAAGAGATGTCCTGCGTAGCACCTGCCGAGCCGGCTAGAACCCGGTCTGGAGCTGCAATGGGCGCCCATACCACCACTAGCCTCGAAAGGCCATCACCATCTCGAGACCTAGCCGTCGCGTCATCCACAAGATCAGGTTGGCCGCCACCTTCAAAGATCCAGGGCCGCCACTTTCAAAGATCCAGGGCCACCAACCCAATTTCCACCTTCAAAGATCCAGGCACACACCAATAGCGACCTCTCCCTTACAAGTTACAATGGCAGCGCTCGGGAACACAACATCCACTGTGATGCTGAGGAGGCATGACAGGGAAATACCGAAATAGGCAGTGCTTTGGAGAACCGCAAAGTTTTTAGATTGATTTTTCTTCCGACTTTGGATACCTACTTTTTTAAATCTGGTGTTTGTTGAGATACACAAAAAGCCTGTTAGCCATGCACTGAAAAAATTGTTTGTTAGCAAAGTAAGTTCCCTTGAGATGCATGCACTCCTCTGGATATATTAAAACCTGTGGTGTGCGGTGACATTTGGTGGATAAATATTGACAAGTGTGAAATCGTGATAACTGTGACACACCCACCGATCCAGTTTTAATAGTTTAGTAAAGATACAGCACATTGGTCAATTCTTCTATTATCTACTGTGTGAAATTCTAGTGTTTCTCTCCAATTCGCAGTTACATATATCGTTTCCACTAATTCTGTGGGAGAAAATATTTATTTGCTTCCAAGAGAGACCAAGACTTGTTCATTTTTCCACTAGCAGCAGAATCAAACATTGTCTGCCTCACAAAAGAGAAACAAAGTGAAGTTCATTGGCAAACTAGTACTCGAAGGTCCAAAATAGTCTTTACAGTTCACCAATTTTAATCCAAGTACAGCCAAAGGCTTCATGGTTTGGTCTGAGTTTCATGGAATAAAAAATATATAATTAATTATACAGATGAACATGGATGTGCAACTAAACAAGGATCTGTCTCCACAAGTGTGGACATTTACTAGCACGAACAAGGTTCTGGGGCGAGGGTAGTTTTGGTACATTATTATTCAACATTCTACTCATAGAATCATGGGACACTTATAATTATCTAAATTGAACCGGTGGAAACAAAACTCCCTTGGCTGTTGTGAAGGATTGAAGAAGTGACGCGGACTACGGGGCATTGGCCATCTGGGTAACCAACGAGTACACAATGAAATGGCCTGCACAGGAATAGGTATTAACTGGATGAGTGCAGAGTGGAAATAGAATTCGTATCGACAAGGAAAAGATGAATGTTTTACCTAGAGTCGACAGATGCTGATGAATTCAAGGAGCTGGCAAGGTGGTCTCAAGATCAGCGTTATTTACATCACCACAGAGAGAAGGGAATGAAGGGATGGATTTCAGGATCAACTTCCTGCCGCTCTTGCAGATCGGGGACAATCCAGTACCAATGCGCGGGGGAGATACCCTCTTTTTATTCGGTGACACGACCTTCACAGAAGTCTGAGGAGATAGACCTCCTTTCAGGCTATCTGATGTACCAGCACCCCAAACCATTTCTGCAGGATAGTTTTCGAATGGGGAGAGAAGTATGTCAGCCTTCGAGGTAGCTTGAGAGTTGCTTAGTCGAGGAGAATGTCCAAGGAGCTTTGTCGAAGATCGTGGCCTCTTTTTGGAGCTTGTAGGCGGAAGAGAAGCCAAGGGTCTGAAAATTGCCACCGATTTCAGTATGAAACAGTAGGTTCACAATCGACGGTAACATGTGTGCAAAGGTGTGACACACAAACCTGATGTTAATAACTGAAGGTGTGGTCAGTACATTCTCAGCAGGAGCTGGATTAGCAGCTTGGTTGATAACGAGCTGATTATCATTTTCGTTCTTTTCTTCCTTCACAAGGGCACTATCTTCCTCGTATCCCAGCTTAACTTCGTCCACACTCAACAGTGAAACTCCTTCAATGGAAAAATGGACGATCAAAAGCTGATGGCTACTTATGACTGGTAGCAAAATTTCAACAATACCATAAAAAAATTCAGAAAACTATAAAAGAAAGTTATGTCATGGTCATATATAAACACGTTGGTTCCACCAAGATGATTATACCTTTTTATTTCTCCCCCCATTGTTCTATTTGGTGCTATTGCATTTACAAAAACATATCCAGATGTAGTAGAGTTAGAAGTAGAAAAAAAATGTTTAAAAGCAGACAATTGTCCAAACTCAAACTGAAGCAGTGTAGCCAGGCCTACTGAATTCATCACTGTACAATGACGGAAGTACAAAATAATGTCAGGAGAGCACATTTCATACAGAATTAATGCAAAATATACTAACAAAAACTAGAAAACTCCTGGACCCTGGTACAACATTTCAAGCTGAAATACTAATCTTCAGCCCCGCAACTTATTGAGTTTGTTATTTTAATCTGAAGTAATTACTGTGAACCTAAAGCTCTTGAAACATTTTTTATTCGCCTAAACGGTGTGCTGAATGAAACAGCTTGAAGATGCAACTATGCTCTCTGGTGCATGCAGAAATTTGCAGATTTATAAGAGAAGCCTACAAATATAAAAGGAGCTCACCCTCTCTTTTTCCAAAAGCATTCTTACATCCCTCGCATCTGCAACTTATGGAGCATCCCACGCTACCCTTGATGAAGAGTACAGTAAGACAGATGCAGGTAGGCTAACCAGGTAAGTAAAAAAAAATTATACTGGATCATGTAAGAGTAAAAACCTGATAGCATTCACAGTATTTTTTCAGACACGACGACTTCTTGCAGTTGCAGCCTCTTTTGTGACGAGCCGAAGCAGGAGTTTTGTTAGAGTACTCCTACAATATTGGAAGAATGGTAATGAGTGATAGTAAAGGAGAAAAGGAAGAAAAATACGAAGAAAGGCTCTTACCCCTAACAACTCGTGACCAGGCTCAGATGAGCGAATTACTTTAGGAGCAAATGCTAGTGGATTGCGAGATTCAATCTGCTCTCGAGTAGCTAGAACTGTTTCCATGTTGGTAGGCTTATTCAGACAGCCTTGGCATGAACAGGGTTCTGAACAAAATACTCCAGCATGAAAACACTCGCAGTAACTGCATGAGAGTTAGCCAATACGTCAATATATTTGATAGAATGCATCACAGCATGAAGATAAACTTTGCTAAAGTATCTTGTACATAACAAGAGCTACTTTTTCATAACTCTTAAAATGTGCAAACAAAAGTAAATTGGGTGCCAAAACTAGTATGACTACAATACACTCTAGATTTGTGGCATTTGCTGCCAATCAAAATTTCTGGCTTTGCATAAAACACTCTCAAAGTATGATTAGCCACAACACATCACACCCATCAATATAATATTATCTAGCTTAGTAGGAGATAGTGCGTGCATGAAAGGTTGTTTTGCCCTTGTACACTTGTAAATCTGATGGTTGTTTATAGGTAACCATTTGTATGTCACAGTGCACGATTATGTTTTTTTTTCTATCCTTGATTATTATATAAACATATTTTCTGTCAAAATCTATGTGTATGTAGTGCAATTTGTGCTATCAATTCTAGAGGAACATCAGAAGTTCAGAACAGCTTGTGAATTATCTTCTATTCTGATGCTAGCTCGGGGTACTGCAGGTAGAGAATCAAAGGAAACATGCCTTTTTCTCAAGAATGTCAAGCTTCAGTGCTTAACTCAAATCCCAAATGCTTGATGTTACAGAATGATTCAACAGAACTCGTGGAGAAATATTGTTTACAACGTGTAAGAAAACAAGCAAAAATGTTCAAGCCGGCAGATTATGAGTTATGCTTATTTAAATTTATCAACAAAACACAGGTGGGGCGAGAATGTAATGAGAAGTCCTAGAAAGATAATTATGTTTTTCTGGCATAACAAATGTAGTCTTCTAGAATGCTGCTATATAAGATCATAGTTCCCTAGTTTAGAATACTTCAAGTTTGCCTCTTTCATTTGTGTGATCGATTGGTTCAAACAAAGAACTTCTCTGGAAACAAGGGCATGATTGTCATTTCATCAAGCACTGTTCTTTCACAAGAGAAAAACAATGGGGAAAACTGAAACAATAGAGATACCAGTAATAACATTAAGAAGAAACACACTCCATACTGGGTATCTAGATTCAAATTCATCTAAATCTTAAGTCAGTTGCATTGGACCCTTACAAAGTTTAACACCACTTTTTGCACTACAGGTCACCAAACTTGGCAGCTATGTACACTATAGCCCAACAGCACTCGAACCGAAAAGCAGATTCCTAAACTTGGCATTGGGTTCACTCTTAATGCAAATCACACCATGGAGGCACAATTTGCCACGCTGCACAGCATGTTATCCAGCGAATGTTTTCTTACATTTCATCAGCGCAACAATGTATACATTTGTAACTGGCTTATGAAAAACACAGCTAACTAAAACGCCCAGACATCTGAAAGCCTGTATTGTGGTACTTTTTTATTGGATGATACAACTACCTGAAAGTTGGAAAACATCTTTGGTAAAGGCGTAAAAGGAACTTCTTGCTAAATACCATAAAGATTATCATAACTAGACTCTTCAGTACACCACAGCAAGTACAAAACCGTAAAGCAATGGTTGAAAATCAACCGGCTCAGGAATGCTGATAAATGAGGATAACATATGAGGGAGATGAGTGTGACATCCCAGCCCATTAAGAAATGAGCACATTGCGGCCCATGTAGGTGTGAGGGAGATCATGGTAGGCATAGTCCCACCTTGCTTGTTTAGGAGGAGCAAGATTAACATATATAAACCATTGGTTCCATAAGATGACGACTCCAGCTAGCCTTTTGTGTGAAGGGAGGACGAAAACAACAGAAGTTGCTACTTGTGAGTGGCCACCCAATACAGGATTAAGTCTAAGCCAATTTGGAACCTGGGGCATTACCTGGGTCAATTGGAAGTTTAGAGAATCATGTGTAATTAGAGGCTTAGAGCAACGATTTTATCTAAACTATCTAGTGAAAAACTTGGAGCCCAGATACATCATGATAACTCTGTATGCCTGAAACTCAGATCTCAAGTGCTAACAAACAGCACCAGCACATTTAGCTAACTAATATTCAAAGGTACTTTCATGTTTGCGTTAATCTTGTAGCATAGTTTGATGAAAAAGAGAGGAGAGAGTATAAAAGACCTTACAGTTTCAAGCATTTTGACTTCTTGCAACTACAACGCTTGCATGAAGTCCCATCACCATCATCAAACTTGTGTCTGCACAATACTATAGCATTTCCATTATTTGTTCAATGAAATTATGCTGGTGACCTAAAGTAATGGGCATAGACATCGTACCTTTTCTTCTTGGGACTGCCTTGACCAGTCTCATCAGCATTTGCAACCACGATTGCCTGAGAGGAATCTTCATTTGCAGTATCTGGCTCCAGTGTTAGTGGAGAATAACTGAGATCACATGGAAAGTTGCTTGCTTGATTTATAGAAGACTCAGCAACATGGGGGACTCTTTTGTCTTTTGGTATTGTGGCAAGGGCATTCAGATGCAAACCAATACCAGGCATTGCACATGGAGGGGTTCTCATAGGCTTTGAGTTGTTATCACCAGATTTAGTTTTGCATCTAGGGGTAGCTGTATTTGCAGAATGATGACCTGAGGTCTTCTTCACAGCTTTATTTACAACTCCAGCCTTTTCGTTGAAAAGGCAACGCCTGCTCATAACACGCATATGCTGTGACAAGACCTGTCAGAACAAGAAAATAAGTTATAATGCTGTGATGAGAAAAATTGACACTTCAGTCAGATAAGTTATAGATAGTAAAGCAACCAACAATAGGCAATGCAAGATTGGATTCATTTCTATAATATTAGAAAATGGCTGCTAGAGTGCAGAGAGCTAAACCCCATTGGCAAGTTGTAAAATATTAACAACTGATTGTCAAAATGGAATCAGGTTCTCCTAAATGGTTTTGTTACAATTTCTCAAGGTTGTAAGATGTAACATTTAATATGCATAACCACTAGCATATCTAGTTAGATAAATAAGCACCCAACTATTATTTATTGTAAATTTAGAAGTATACATACACTTTGGTCCATTGGCAAATATTCACTAGGTTCTTCGAGGGCATTACAGATTTGATCATTTGACACCAACTGACTTTGAGAAGCACCAGGCAGCAATTGGGGGGTATAATCCGGTGCGGACCCTTCAACTGCTCCATCCCAGTAAAGATGAGGATCATGTGCAGCATTGTTGATATAAGAGCCACTTGACTCACCAGCCGACAAGGGTTTGCCAGAAAATGCATTGTCAGCATTTAATGTCTCGTTCACTAACTGTGTCTCTGCAGCAAATGGTGGGGCCAATCTCAGCATATGACTACTTGATTCATGAGTAATCAAGTAATCCCCATCATATGCTGCAAATCCATCCTCATGTTGTTCAGGTAGTTGGTTTTCATGGACAGTTATTCCCTGTTGTGATGAATCCGTTTGATCGGGACCACCGTGATCAAGGAGGACGTCTTCTAGTTCTATGCTCTCCTGATCTCTAGCAAGATCTTCTTTACCATCAGCATTCTGATTCTTATCACATTCTGTAGCTCCACCAACAAACTGGATGGTTTGAGGCAATTTACTTGTAGAGTTTGATCTGTCGACAGAAGAATCAATAGGTCCCTCATTCAGGTGACAAGTGAAACTGCAGTTCTCTGGAACAATGTTTTTGCATTGAATCATCCTAATTGTACTCCCTAATCGAGTCCTGACACTATTAGGAGAATTCGAATCTTCAGAAATTTGAACAGAATCATCCCTGGTTAATACGAAAAGATATAGTAAGGCTTAAGCTTAAAATGGATCAAACTACACAGGTTACAAGATAATGCAAATTTACCACGTCAGAAGTTTAGATTCCTTTGGTGGGTTGACATGCGGTGAAGCAAAGATTGAAGTAACAGGAGCCAAGTCCAATGACTTGAATAGCTGCACGTTATGTGCTGAGTCTTGAGGCTTATGAGTTGGTATAGGAGATAGATTATTGATAAAATTGAAGACAGGGGAGTCCTGCAGGTGGGAAAAATATAATTAGAAAACAAACTAGAGAAATTTCTATTGGAGGAATTAAAGTGCTTATGTTCCTGCCCACACATTGGATAATTAGAAAACAATTTGCTGTACAATCACAGTAAGTATCAACAATCAGATCGGTTCATCTGATAAGAATGGCTCATGTCCTCAGATCGAATGTCAACAGTAAGTATGTCTTGAGATGATTTGATTGCTCAGAAACGAAGTCAAAACCCCAAACTATGCCCCTAAATCTCACCAATACAGCATCGCTCAAAGCTAAGGCTGAATGGGAACCCTAATCACACCCGGAATGCATCCCCTTAAATCTAATTAGAAAACAAACTAGTGGATTTTCTATTGGAGGAACTAAAGTGCTTATGTTCCTGTCCTCACATTAGATGATTAGAAAACAAACTACTGAATTAGATAACTTTTCATTAACCGGATTTAAGCAAGGCCACGGCTAACAGAGATGAAGGATTACAACCAACAAAGGCACATCAGGAGTTCAGGACTTTTCTAGCACCACGCCAACCATACGGCAATCAAATCCTAATTAGCACAACAATTTATACATGATCACCAAGTGGTAAAAGCCTAATCAAACGTCTAGTGTCCAAGATGAAGGCAGACGATCCTGCCTAGTGGGAAGTATGAGCAGCCATAAGAAGTTACATTTCCCATGGATACCCGACTAAAACCGAAACCAAGTCAGTAAGCATCGCTGTAAGGCACGGATCCAAGCACCAATCGTGAAACTAAACCTCTACTATTTCTTTGCAAGGCACACATCATATCATCCTAGTGCTCCAATAAAACTAAGAGGACAATCTAAGCAAACAGCAAACCTACCCTGCCTGTCAGGATCAGCAATCAGATCGGTTCATCTGATAGTAATGGCTCATATCCCCGGGCAGAATGCCAATAGTATCTCTGCAGATGATTTGATTGCTCAGAAACGAAGTCAAACCCGAAGCTAAGCCCCCAAATCTCACCAATTGCAGCATCGCTCAAAGCTAAAATGTAAGGCTGGATGGGAACCCTAATCGCACCCGGAATGCATCCCCTTAAAACTAGCCCACTCAACGGATCCAGGGCCCCCAGAATCCCCTTAGGCGGCGGGCGGAGACGCGGACCTCGAATCCGGCGGCGGCGGCGCGGGGCCTATCGGGCGTGTCCATCGCGTCTTCCTCTTCCTCCTCCTCAGGCGGCGGCGAGCCCCCGTGCGATCTCCCGCATCCGCCCCTCAATCTCTCTCCTCGCTCTACCTACTACCCTACTGCTACTGGTGACGAGTGATGAGTAGCAGGCAGCGGCGCCACCACCACCGCTCGGCTGATGAAGGTGTGGGTTTTTTTTTTTACTGGGCCGTGCCTGCGCGTCCTTCGACCTAAGCTACATATACTACTGCTACTGCCACTAGTTGTGTTGTGTGGCCAAATACACACACAACATTGGCGGCCGTGGGCGGGAACCCCATTTTTTCAGCCTGACGGGTGGGGCGCCGCTGTCGGTGGGCTTGGCCGGCTAGGAAGGAACGGCGACGACCAATGAGGCTGCCGTGGCAAAAAAAATATTGCGAAACACGGTATAACCTAGACGCTCACATACATGTGCACACACTCACCCCTATGAACGCACACACGCACACTCTACCCCTATGAGCACCTCCGAAAGACTGAGCCGGCGGTTGGGTCTTGAGATTGACGAAGTCACTACAGGCGCCTCGCTGTCGACGGGAACGTCGCCTCCCACTGAAGAATATTCCGTCTAAATGAGAAACATCAATGAAAAATCTAGGATTTGAACTCTGGTGGGCTGAGAGTACAACCACCGTCCTAACCATTTTACCACAAGCAAGTTCTCTAGCTGCGGTGCCACTTGTTGTTCTAGGGAAAACATTGTGCACTTGCAAAAGTAAATTGCTCGAAGGAAGGATTCCCACTGGCGTCGGTAATTTTCCGCTGGAATCTGTCAGGCCAGTTACATATGTGTTCAAAAGTAAAAAAATATATTACAAGCTCACAAGTCAACTTGTTGGCTTTTGAACGATCAAAGGCGTCTCAAACTAGAAGCAGACGATGAATGTGCGACATGCATTTGTATTCGAAATATATTTAAAAAAAGGTCGTTCTTCTATTGAGATACAGAGGAGTCATCTAATTCAACTACTATGTGCAGTGGTGGACCTAAGAAATTATCGAACCCTCGTAAAGTTGCTAGTTAGGCACGCTGCCCATGTTGGCCATCTCATGGTCGATGGGAAGAGGAAGGAGAGAAAATTTGGGCTTGGGAGTTATATAGAAACAATTTGGGATCTAAAATCAGGATTCCAAGTACCACAGATATTCTGCACGATGTCTCCTTTCGAGGGCTTAGTTGCCTCATTACCCTCATCTTTTAATAATTGTTTGACCTCAAGCATGCGCAGTAGGATAATGACGCCATAGGTCATATGGGTATTCCCAAGTCACAGGTGTTGATGCTACCGACCCACCAAACTTGCACGCGTGCACTAGTACCTATTGAAAGAAACAGGGAGGTCCACTAAAGGAGAGGGGTGAATAGCGTCTACAAACGTTAATACTTTGTTGTCCATTTAGGGAATCACACAAGCATGGATTCTCTAGATAGTGCAACTAGATGAACAACCTATGGAAGTAAGGTTACAATATAAAAAGGGAGATAAACAAGTATACAAATTTAGGTACAGGTAAGTAAATGAGTTTAGAAATAACCACACAATGGACGTGAGGTTTATCTTGAAATTCACTTCAGATAATTTAATCTTTGATGGGGAGGTGTGGAGACACAATGCTCCCCAATGGCCACCAAGGCTATTCTCCTAGAGCCTGCACAAAACGCGTAGTGCCTCGATCCACTCTGTGGTGTCCTTGAAGGCGACAATAAGAAAATCAACTTAATTGGATGCTCTTACCTATATGCCAGATCTTCTCACCAAGGCCGAGCTACAAGAGGACATCTTCCGTCTAGGGTTCGAAGAAACCCAAGAGAAACAAAATCCAAAAAGTATAGTATGGAGAAATCAAATTGCTTTGGTGTAGCAACACTTCTGAAGAATTCAACAAGATTGGAGCACGTGAGTAGGAAATCTCGAATATTTAAACTTGGAAACAATGGAGGAAAGAGGCTTAAGAAGGGGGCCTTTTTAAACTAGTATCTTGTCATTACTAAATATAGTGATTATTCTATGATCTTATCCCGTCACTTTTAGAATGAAAACAAAAACATTTATATAGCAGGCGAATTGTGAGTACACTGCACCAATCTTTCGTAAAGCACATCTTTTTTTGCGAACACGCAAAAGGCTTGCGTGTCTTTTTTGATAGAAAGAGATAACAGAACGGACTACAGCGTTTCCAGCATCAGCGATGCGGTTACAGGCATGTAAGGTGTGGCGGGCGACCACAGCCAAAAACACGAAACAGAAACAGCGCCCAAAAAAACCCTAACGGACTACTCCCAAATTTGTCTCAGTCCAACAGCACCGGAGAGCTTGCAAAGCTCAATCTCGTCGATGATCCTACGGCAGACCAAGCTCACCATCTCAACTGATCGCTGAAAAACCCTGTTGTAAATCACATCAGATCACTTCTATAAACAATCAATCTTGTTATAACAGTACCAATGCATGAGCACCCTATTAGTCTAACAAACTTAGTACACTCTAAAAAACAAAGAACCTTGGATAGTAATAATGATGCTCTAGGACACGATGTTTTGACTGGTAGGTTTGGATGCACCCGTTATAAAAAATGCATTTTAAATATATTTGACAATGTCAAGAAATTTAAAACAAAAAGTTTGGACGTACATTCGAACATCATTTTAAATATTAGGTGCATCTACACACCTACAAGGCAAAACCGAATTCCCTACTGCTATATCATTATTTGACATGTCTAACAAATATTGGTTATTATGATTGCCTGCCCAATAAGTGGGCACTAAGCTTTTTTTGTAGTATTAGAACTCAGAAAGGAAATACTGCAATTCTATGTGTATACTGAATCCTCTGTTAACCAAATTTCAGTCTTCTTTTGTGATATATTGTTCATGCTAGAAACATAGTCTTGTCCGAAATCGATTAAATTGTCTTGGAACTCGAGCAAATACATTACATCGCTAGAGATAAGTAAGACCCTTATTGAAACCAAATACATTTCAAAGAGCGACAACCATATGTCTAAGTCGGTGGAATTAAGAAAACAAGGGTGTAGCTTGCATTGAATTGTCCATTTCAGTTAAGTTTTTCTTCCCAGTCATAGCCATCACAAAATTCCACAGGCAAGGTAATGTTTCTCGTAGTACGTCCGAGGAGATCATAAAATTCAAGCTTGATATCTACAGTGGAGCTTGATTTGGTGCTTGATCCATGAAGGAAACCCCATCCAAGAGAGAGAAGATAATCTCTTTCCCAATCCGCTCCCACCATGTCAACGTCGGCTCTTCTATCCGCACTTCGCGGTGCCGGCCGGCAGCGGCTGTCGGCCTCCACTGTCGTGCTCCCCATGCCAGAGACAGTCTCCTTCCTGCTGAGGATCGAAGGGTACAGGAACATGCAGGAGACGTTCGGGAACGACACGTCCATCAACTCGAGCGAGTTCCACGCCGGCGGCCACGACTGGCGGATCATATGCTATCCCAACGGCCTCCTGTCGGAGCACATGGGCTTCATCTCCCTCTTCCTCCGGCACGCCAGCCACGGGAGAACCGGCGAGGCGGCGACGCCTCCGCCAAGTTCCAGATGAGCGTGCTGGATTCGTCCGGGAAGCCGTGGCACACCATGGTCTTCGGTCCCGCATACTTCTCCAGCGACACCGAACTCGGCTGGGCCACCGAAAGTTCCTGAAGATCAAGAAGCTGAAGAAGAATCTCAAGCACGACGACTTCCTAAACCTTATGTTCGACGTCACCGTCTTGGAGGTCCGGGCTGACGACATCGACCACGCCCAGGCCGCCACCGCCGCACCAGCAATATCTGCTAGTACAGGTGCACAGCACAGTCTATAGCTGCTCATGTGAAGCCAGTATCAGATATGCGCAACGCTCTCTTGGAGAAAAAGGGAGACGGTGGATGTGGAGATTGAGGCCGAGACGCCGATGAAGCAGCAGCAAGAGCCGGCGGTGAAAACGTCCATCTGTGAGGAGATTCTGTGCAGGCACATCGACATGAGCTCTGTTGGTGACATCCTAGCATTCGCGGAGCAGCATAGCTGCAGCGTGCTCACGGAGGCTTGCGTCCAGTTCCTCTCCAAACCTGGAAACCTAAAAGAATTCATGGCCACCCATGGTCTTGAGACAGGTTGCCCCTCTGCTCTCAAGGAACTCATCTTGAAGCAATTACCATGAACAAAACCAAACTACTCATCTAGTAGCTAATTATATGCTTTAATTTGATTATTATATCTATGATATGCGTTTAGTTTGACGCATGTAGTAGAGACGCATTCCTACATCACCATCGAAATGTGTTAGTCTACGCAAATATTAAATTTCTGAACGCGCCTGAAATTCTTGTCCTTATAGTTGGTTTGGGGCCAAGGATCTCCCCATTTCCAAAAAAAAGTTTGTTTGAAGTAATGTTATTTGTTTCCGTGCAAATCTAGGTTGTCGGATCTTGAGAACTTGCCTGTGGCAAGATGGTTAGGTGGATGGTTGTATCCCCAGCCCACCAGAGTTCAAACCCCAGGTTTGACGCTGGTGTTTCTCATTTAAGGCGGAATATTCTTCAGTGGGAGGCGACGTTCCCGTCGACAGCGAGGCGCCCGTGGTGACTTCGTCAATCTCAAGACTCGACCCGCCGGCTCAGTCTCTCGGAGGTGCTCATAGGGGTAGGGTGTGCGTGCGTGCGTTCATAGGGGTGAGTGTGTGCGCGTGTATATGAGCGCTTACGTTGTACTGTGTTTCAAAAAAAAAAAGGTTGTCGGATCTTTAAGACACAGAAGAGATTAGACCATGTACAATGGGGTGATGTGTCAACCATTTCTTAAAGTTGCCACATTGGACTTATGCTTTTTTAGGGGACATTGGCTTTTGCTTAATTAGAAGAAAAGGAATAAAAAGAGTTGTCGTCACTTAGCTAAGGATGATCTAATTAAGAGATTGCTATTTCTCCGTCGTACCACATGTCTTATCTTAGTATGTCGCGTGTCGAAACACGGACACCGGGGATGTTGGGCACCCCCTAATTGTTCAGTAGGAGGGCACGGAAGTGCTCCGAAATCGGTCCCCAAATGCAAGCACAAGCGCACAAAGATTTACCCAGGTTCAGGCCGGTTTGCCGCGTAACATCCTACGTCCTGCTTGTCTGGATGTATTGTGGTGGTGGTGGATTACAATGTGGAGTTTGGTGGCCTACTCTACTCTCATCAGCGTTGAAGGAACGAGCCCGAGAGGTTCTCGGG
Source organism: Poa pratensis (assembly GCA_947311845.1). Lineage (NCBI taxonomy): Eukaryota > Viridiplantae > Streptophyta > Magnoliopsida > Poales > Poaceae > Poa > Poa pratensis. The sequence continues at coordinate 18,207,883 of CAMZMU010000120.1, forward strand.
GGTTCGTCCTCCAAGCCCCGAGTCTAGGTGGAAAGCTCAAGTGGATGACAATATGCTAGAGTTTTCTCCTTCTTCTCCGATGTCTCCCCCTTCTAAATGACCATGGACATCCTTTTATAGTTCAAGGGGTTGCCACAGGTGGTCAAGCTGCATGCGCGCCACCGAGGCGTGGCACGCGTCGCCACCAAGTCAAGGTGGCGCTCGGAGACTACCTTCGTGGCAGCGCAACGCCGAGCTGTCCTCCATGATGTCCGCTCCGCCGGAGTCGACGGGACGGCTGGTCCTGTCTTGTCACGAATCCTCACGTCGCGTCGTGCCCCTTTCCTGCGCCGGGTGGACGGCGCGTGAAGTCTCGTCGATGTCTCGCTTGCACCGGACAGTTGGTGCGTGAGGTCTTGTCAATGACGCTAGCCGGGCTTGGCGTGCCGTCAAGCGATCTGTGCCACGGCTGGGGCGCAGGATGCGCCCGCCACGTCATTGGTCCCCGCCTCCCCCGGGGAGAATGCCTCCTTGTCGGGGTGCCAGTGGTGGGTCCCTCGGCGAGGGGATCCTATGTGTTCCCGCAGTCTACTTCCCGGAGGTCTTCCGTAGTTGGCGTCGCTCCCCTGTTGTCTGGTCGTCTGTTCCCGGCAAAGCGGGCCGGGTTCGTGCGCCAGGAGTGCGGGGAACCCCCATTTCCCGAACGCCGACAGTAGCCCCCGGGCGTCCCTGGGCAAAGGGCGGCTGGCTTCTGCCCGGGGACGTCCAACAGGCAAACTTGTGAAACCTAAGTCGATGTAGTCAATCATTGATGTATGTGACTCACCCTCGCCACCACCACGTACGGCGCTCGGCGACGCGGCATGGCGCCGCTCGTGGTACGTCAAATGACCTTTGATGTGTTGCAAGTTACAACAATTGTTATCGATGTGAACTAGGGGTGAGGGATGAGGGTGGTTGTACCCCCAGCCCACCAGAGTTCAAATCCTAGATTTGACATTGGTGTTTCTCATTTAGGCGGAATATTCTTCAGTGGGAGGCAACGTTCCCATCGATAGCGAGACGCCTGTGGTGACTTCATCAATCTCAAGACCCGACCGCCGGCTCAGTCTTTCGGAGGTGCTCATAGGGGTAGGGTGTGCGTGCGTGCGTTCATAGGGGTGAGTGTGTGCACGTGTTTGTGAGCTCTACGTTGTATTGTATTTCAAAAAAGGTGTGAGGGATTATGTCTTAATTTTTTTCTGCGGGTAGATTGTGTCTTAACTTGTCAGCACTAGCTATCTTTATAATGGAAGAGAGAACATTTTCTCCTCTTCCGCCTAGACTGTTCGCCACATAGCACAGTGCCTATATAAGAGAGGTCGTCCCTCTCAGATAGACACACCACAATAACCACACTCTCATGCATGTGCCTAACTCCTGATTCTCGAGCACTGCGTCACCAATCAAGTCTTACTCATCATGTCTCGTGGTGTTAGCGCGGACAGGAGAGTAGACTTTCGGAACCTTGTCTCTCGTGATCCTGTATGGAAGAGTGGCGATAAGATGACTACTAGCTTCTTCTCCTTCTCCAACACGAACGCCGGTGACTACTTCTCGGACGATGATTTCTTCCCCGATGTCGAGATCTCTTTGGGGACGTCTTCTTGTGCCAGCGCGAACGGTTCTTCCTATTCATTGTGCATGTATCTTGTTCATTTGTTTCACATTATGCAAAATGTTCTCCTACGTTTAGCAATCTGCTTAGACTTGCTGATGGCGTACTCTGTATTAGACTGCAGGACTAGTTTAATTCGTATTTGGATTAAATCATGTGAAAAATTGCTCATGTATCCAACAATTTGTGTCTTTAAGATCCGACAACTCAGATTTGCAAAGAAACAATTTTTTCAATGGTTAGCTTACCAATTAACCTTAATCCAAGCTGCAACTATAAGATCAAATATTTCACGGGCTCTAAGAAACTTAATAAATTTTGGTATACACTAAAAGTGCGTTTGGGAGTAAAGTATTCTTAAAGTACTCTAAGGGTTTTTAAAATACTATGGTTTTAAATATGTTGAGGTGTTTGACTTAACCAAAAAACTGTAGTTTTATATACTTCAATATTTGAGAAAAGTACAATAATTCTGAAGTATATAAAAAAGAGGTCCATACATCTTTTTCCAAAACCGAACTATTGGTTAACACATTTGGATGGCGATGAATATAATGTTTTTTTTGGAAACAAGACAAAAGCTTTGCGATATAGAAGGAGAAAACAACCACGGCCTAAGATGGATATAATGTGAGTACACCTCTATCCTGTGCGTCAAACTAAATGCATGTATATATAATAATCGAATTTATACGTACATAATCCTGCCTGATAAACTGGGACTAGACTATGCTTGTAATTAACTGGTACGTGGAATTAATAGTTTGCTTGTGCTCATGGCGGCAACTGCTTCAGGATGAGTTCCTTGAGAGCAGATGAGCAGCCTGTCTCGAGTCCATGGGTGGCCATGAATTCCTTTAGGTTCCCAGGCCTAGAGAGGAACTGGACGCAAGCCTCCGCGAGCAAGCTGCAGCTGTGCTGCTCCGCGAACGCCAGGGTGTCACCAACCGAGCTCATGTCGATGTGCCCGCACAGCATCTCCTCGCATGTGGACGTTTTCACCGGCTCCCGCTGCTGCTTCATCGACGTCTCGGCCTCAATCTCCACCTCCACCGTGTGCCTCTTCTCTCCAAGGGATCCTTGCGCACATCTGATCGTGGCGTCACATCAGCAGCTAGAGACGGTGCCGGTACGGCGGCAGCGGCCTGGGCGTGGTCGATGTCGTCGGTGCGGACCTCCAAGACGGTGACGTCGAACAGAAGGGTCAAGCGAAAATGGTTCAATCGCGGGAACAACCAATCTCAACCGTTCAATCGTGGGAACAGACCGCCAGAGATAGGGGTTGTGAGCCATATGAGTTGGAGAAGCTCGTAACCGGGGTCAAGCAGTCGTCGTGCTTGAGATGCTTATTCAGCTTCTTGATCTTCAGGAACTCCCGGTGGCCCAAGGCGAGGCCGGTGTTGCTGGAGAAGTACTCGGGACCGAAGACCATGGTGTGCCACGGCTTCCCGGCCGAATCCAGCACGCTCATCTGGAACTTGGCGGAGGCGTCGCCGGTTCTCCCGTGGCTGGCGTGCAGGAGGAAGAGGGAGATGAAGCCCTCGTTCTCCTGCCAGAGGCCGTTCGGGGAGCACTGGATCCGCCAGTCGTGGCCGCCGGCGTGGAACGCGCTTGAGTTGATGGCTGTGCCATTGACGAACGCTTCCTGCACGTTCGTGTACCCTTCGATCCTCAGCACGAAGGAGACCGTCTCCGGCACGGGGAGCACGACAGTGGAGGCCGAGAGCTGCTGCCGGCCGGCCGGCGCCGAGGGCGGACAGAAGAGTCGACATTGACATCGTGGGAACGGATTGGGAAAAGCACGACAGCACGAGGTAGTACCGGACCTATTTGTACTGCAATAACTGAAATCGTGTGGACCGGAGTTCTTCCCCAAATCGGATTCAGGTTAGTGATCAGTTCCGATTCTATTCCATATAACGAGAGGAGAGGAGAGGCGATCAGCGATCTATCCTGATTCGATTTCAGGAGCGAGTTGAGGATCACAAAGACGGTGATGGCGGCGACCGGGGGCGGGCCGCTGGCCGACGGCCTGCCATCAGAACCTAAAAAGCGCAAGGTGGTTACGTCGGAGGAGAAGAAGCAGCAAGAAGCAGTAGGAAGTGCTGCTGCTACCGGCACCCCGCCGCTCTCTTTTCGCAAGCGGAGGGAGTGGCACAAGTGGAACCGTGAGCACAGGAGGGTCTCAAACTCAAAGCCTGCAGTTTCTTCAGATCCTCGTAGAAGTCTTCCCACCGTGGTGAAGCCCAAGGACCCGGACACCGCCGACAGCGTGGAGTGCCCACGCGACAAGGCGCTCGTCCGGGAGGCGGCGCGCTCTGTCGTCAGCGTCTCCTCCTTGGGGCTCGACGGGAAAATAATCAGCCAATGCAGCGGCATGGTCATCAGTTGGAACGGGACCAACAAGTGCGCCAGAACATTGACTAGCTCCTCCGCAATCATCAGTATATATGATGATGACCCGAAGCCTTATAAGTTGCATGTTCTCTTGCCAAACAAGGCTGTCTTGGAGGGACAACTCTTGTTCTTCAATAAGCATTATGGAATTGCTTTACTGGAGATCTCGTCGGAATCAAATCTGCCATTGCAGGTCCCCTCTTTTGGATCTAGCCCAAGCTATGGTCAGCAGGTCTTCGTGCTGGCTAGGGGCGCTCAGGGCTGCAACCTGATTGCTAGGCATGGGAGAATCAGGTGGTTAGAAGCACATCCAGATGACATGAACCCGAACTACCTCATGATCCTTAGCTGTGAGGACTCTCCGTATGGCAGTGGAGGACCAGTCATTGATCAAGATGGCCATGTTGTTGGGATGTCTTCATTAGGTGCCCTGAACAACTGTACCATTCTTGGCATCTCCACCATTCTCACATGCATTGAAATGTGGGTCAAGTTCGGTCGCATTGCTCGCCCCGTGCATGGTTTGGGCTTGAGGACGATCGAGCTGCTGGACATGTCCCTCCAAGAGAGGATCTTTCTTGACCACAACATCACCAGCGGCTACATTGTTGATGAAGTATCAACCAAGTCTACTGCTGAGAGGCTTGGCATTCGATGCGGAGATGTGATTGTTTCTTTCAATGGGCTGCGTGATCACACTCTACCTCAGTTGGAAGATTATCTTCTTTCTATTGGTTGGGCTTTCCTTCACACATCAACCATTGAATCAAGCTCCACTGTAGATCTTAAGCTTGAAGTGTATGATCTCCTCGGAGGTACTACAAGAAGCATTACCTTGCCCGTGGAATTCTCTGATGGTTGTAACTCGGAATAAAAACTTCACTATAATATTGTACGGACAATTTCGTGGAAGCAACATACCCTTGTTTGCTTATAATTCAATCGACTTGGACATAGGATCGTTGCTATTTGAAATGTATTTGATTTCAACGAGGGTCTTTGTCCAGCGATGTACCTGATAAGGATGTTTCAGTTCAATTTACATTTGCTCGAGTTCCAATATAAATAAATTCATCTTGAACAAGATCATTTTCTAGCATGAACAATATATTATACAAAAAAATGAGGTAATAGAGGATTAGATATGCATATATGATCGCAATATTCCAAATCTAATATTGTACAAAAAATAATGTCCACTTATTGTACACACAATCAACTAGTAATAGCCAATTTTTGTTAGGACAGCCCTATGCGTTATCCGTCTGGAGGGAGCGCCGATTGTCCCCCTCCAAAGTCGTTCAATGAGAGCATTGCCGGCCGTCTGATCCACCCAGCCTTGTCGCCCCTTACCTATCCGCACAACGCTTCGATGCTAAAAATAGCAGGTTGCACCACATGATGCTTTTCTCCTTCCCCACCTCCGCCCGTAAGGCGTGACCTGAGTCCAAGGCCTAGTTCCGACGAGCTCGTCAGTGACTGGACGTTGTAGCAACGGTGACCTAGGGTTCTATCTAGCATCGACGCCCACCTTTTGCAGCATTTCACGAGCGACAACTGCATTCTCTGCGGCAGTGGCCACAGTTTGGCAGCAACGGCTTAGTAGCATGAACCCTATATTTGTATAATGTGACATCCACATCAGTGAACACTTGCAGGAGTGTTTACGGGTGTCGGCGGCCAACAGTGTTGACTTTCCAGCATTGGTTGATGATGTTGTAGCACACAACGACAAATTTTGTAGCACCAACGACAATACGGTGAACAAGCAGAGTTCAATGTACATTTTAAAATTCTAAGTCATCCCATCAATATTCACGATATACAATGTTGTCATGTCGATAGACACATCACTGATACACATATGAGATACATTTATTTATACTAAATTTTAATACTTATTCATAATTGTTTGTCAAAATACAACATTTTTATTTATTGTAGTTAGCAAACTTGACCAAATATCAATAGTTCTAAAATTAAGGTCATCTTATTTGTTCTACAATTCAAACACAACCAAATCACTAAATCTAAGAAAAATAAAAAGGACAAGCCCCCATGTCACCATGGTTTAACTTTTCCTAATTAGATGAATTCTATCATATACATGGGGTCGTTTCTCTTTTAGTATCCTTATTAAATATCTTACAACAAGCCCAAAATATCTTTACAGATATTCCTCTATGTCTTAAGTAAATTGAATTTCAAGGTTATAAAAGGACTCAAGATGGGTTTGTCCTCAGTTAGTTACTTAAGTGGATGTATTCTATTATGTGATGATGTGTTAAACAGAAGGCCAAAAGGCTCCTAACTCGAGTTGCCTACTCATGACCAATGTCACACTACAAACTATCACCACTTGCAGGATATGAATTGTTCTTTGTGCATCACCGATTCTGGTAGTAAGCTTATGTTCATTTGTGTTATCCCCAGGATAATGACATTGTTAGCCCAATGCTTCCTGGTACCAATTCCATTGTCATATGCCATTGGTGGGTGTTGGGGGGGGGGAGGGATTGGGGATGACGAGAGCAAGTGAGAAAAGGGGTTCTTCATCGCATCTACAGAATTATGGGGTTTCAATGCCTCTCTCCCACACAAAATGTTCCGATGTTTATCTTATGATTGTGACCAAGTCAAACAAGCCCAAGTGATTCATTTATTTTAAAATTAATCAAAAGTCATATTTATAAATTAAAAACAGATTTTTTTGGAGATAGTCGCATTATGTGTCCTACAAGTATGAATTGTTCTTTGTGCATCACCAATTCTGGTAGTAAATTCTTCTACAGATAAGGCGTCCTTCAGGAGCGTTCGTTGCCTTCGGATTCATTTGTGTTACCCCGAGGATAATGACATTGTTGGCCCAATGCTTCATGGTACTGATTTGTGATTTCATTGTCACCTGCCATGCTTTTGGTTTTGGGGTATCAGGATAGACGAGAGCAGGTGGAAAAAAGTGATCATCATCGCATCTTGATGAATTACGGAGTTTCGACTATGCAAATCTCAACGATATATTCTTGAAATTATGAGCTATTTTTAATATGAAATCTCATAAAATTTAGGGGTTTTGAAATTACTGTGCTATATAATTTTTTATTATATACTTGTGTCGCTCATAGAGTATTTCAAATTGAGATTTCACATTTTATAAGGTTCATTGTTCAGGCCTTGTTTGTTACTAGGCTAGTGGATTGGGTTAAACCGCAAACTTCACCCAATCCCCTAGGGGATTGGGGATCCAATCCACTAGGTAGGGGTATTGTATTGGATCCCTAGGGGATTGAGAAAAAATGAACTATAGTTTGAAAATTTGTGGGGAAATGTGGAAATAAAACTTGTCCAATACACTACAAACAAACAAAGGATGTTTTAGAATATGTGGGAATTTCAAGATATGACCGGATAATCCCACCAATTTCAACAAAAAACTCTAGAAACAAATAGGACCTCGTTGGGATCACCGGAGCTCGCCACACGTGTCAAGGCGTGATAGGATACGACATGAAACGAGTTAAAAATCAGCTACAAACAACACGTGAGTTCAATGAGAGGTGTTGGAGTGAGTCATCATCCCATCCTCACTCACTCATCCAGTGAGTCATCGCTGAGGAGGAAGAAGAAGAAACGTCAGGGACTCCTCCTCGACGACGTCTGTCCCCAGTCACCACCCCTATCCAGCAACCAAGCGCTGCCCCACCCCACGCCGCGGGGCAGCGCAGCATATCCCCCGACGGACCAAACCCATCCCCGCCCACTCCACTCTGCCACCGAGCGACCATGGCCTCCCGCCTCCTCCTCCTCCACCACCAGCTCCGGCGCCGCCGCCACGGCGCGAGTCCTACTCTGAGCAGGCTCCTGTCCTCCTCCTCCGCCCGGAGCCGCCGCCGCCGGCACCGACGGTGGAGAAGGTGCTGGTGGCGAACCGCGGGGAGATCGCGTGCCGGGTGATGCGGACGGCGCGGCGGCTCGGGATCGCCACCGTCGCCGTCTACAGCGACGCCGACCGCGCCGCGCTGCACGTGGGCGCCGCCGACGAGGCCGTCAGGCTCGGCCCGCCCCCCGCCCGCGAGAGCTACCTCAACGCCGCCGCCATCGTCGACGCCGCACTACGCACCGGCGCCAAGGTGAACTAAACCAGCATTCTCTGCCGCCAGCGCTCGCAGGTAGCGACGTGACGTGACCGCCGTATCAGCTGGGGAGCACGGTTGCTGCTGTTAATATAGACTTCAGTTAGGTAGCTGTTACTCGAAATGAGGAATTCTCTGCTCTATATTCTACTGTAGAAAAGAATTCTCTGCTCCCAAACTGACACCAGTGGCTAGCCTGCAAAACCGTGTAGTTCTGCTGCCTCCTGATGTACTTGCTGTGTCATGCTGATTGCTGAAGGAGGTCCGTTACTCGTTAGGATCACGATTGGTTAGGATTGACATAAAAAATGAAAGTAGTTACCCCTGTTTACTACTAGACTGCTGCATTCTTGATTTCGGTGTACAGTTGCCAAGGTGAACTGAAATTCCTGCAGCGGTATGCTGTTATCCCGATAGCCCGAGCTTGTTACGCCCTGGCGAATGTGCCACCTGGATCTATTAGCACTGATTGGCACTTGCTGCTCTGTAAATTTCAGTTAGTCTGTTACTTGAAATGAGGCTTCCCCTGCTACATGCACTGAAAAAAGCAGCTACTCCTGTCAAACTGTAATTCTTCCGCTTGATAAGCTCGCTGAGTTGTGCTGAATGCTGTAGGAGCGCCAGGTGCTACCATCATGTTTTGCCTTTCCGAAGTGGTCCTACAGGTGTCCCAAAACAATTTTCCAGTGTTTGGTACTTGTCAGGATTTACATGATAACTGAAACTAGTTACCGACTACTACTACTACTGGACTACTACATTCTTGGTTTTGGTGTACAGTTGCCAATTTAATTGTTAGGTTGAGGTGTGTTGTGATGCTGTTGTGATGGGATATTAGTATTTCTGAAGTCTGACAGATATGTGTTGTTGTAGGCTATCCACCCTGGATATGGTTTTCTTTCAGAGAGCGCAGATTTCGCGCAACTTTGTGAATCCGAGGGGCTTATATTCATTGGGCCTCCGCCATCTGCAATCCGAGACATGGGTGATAAGAGGTAAATATTCTTGTCATGTGGTTTGCATAAATATCACTTATCATATTTTATAAGGTACAATGCGTTCTGATGATATTATGTAATAAAATAGCGCGTCAAAGACGATTATGGGTGCTGCTGGTGTACCGCTTGTTCCAGGCTACCATGGGGCTGACCAAGACATTGAGCTGTTAAAACTTGAGGCTGATAAGATTGGATATCCAGTTTTGATAAAGCCTACCCATGGTGGAGGGGGCAAGGTATGCTTGGAATGCTTTGGAGAAGTACAGTGTTAATTTCAGTTTCCAATATTGTCAAGACTAGAAGTCGAGGCTAATCCAAATAGAACACATATGTTTATGTAGTTGTAGGCTCTCTTGCGTGTGAGTTGTATGATCCAACTTAATACCACATTTATAATGTTGCTCATCTAAATTGAGTCTTCTGTTCTCTATGGTCTTCAATTGATCTTTGATCTTTTTATTCAAGGGGATGAGAATAGTTCAAAGGCCTGAGGACTTTGTGGATTCTGTACTGAGTGCTCAACGTGAAGCTGCAGCATCATTCGGCATAAACACGCTGTTGATTGAGAAGTATATTACTCAACCCAGACATATAGAAGTCCAGGTAACATTCTGATTTCAGTCCTTCCACAATTCTTCTCTCAATTTGCACAGGTTCTCTGTTGTTTAATGTGGCGCTATTTCAATATGTGAAGGTATTTGGTGACAAACATGGAAATGCTATTCACCTTTACGAGAGAGACTGCAGTCTACAAAGAAGGCATCAGAAGATTATCGAGGAAGCACCAGCTGTAAGGCTTTTACCTGTCAATGCCCTGGATTTTTTCTGTGAACAAAATAAAATTTTACGTTTTCCATTTTTATATTCTCTGCAGCCAAACGTGTCAGCGGAGTTTCGGACTCATATTGGTGAAGCTGCTGTGTCTGCTGCGAAGGTGACATACTTGATACTTTTACACAGTATTGCATGCTGTGATTTAAGATGTAGATTTGATGTTCTTATGTTTTTCATCTCATTACACTGTCGAGCTATTTGTTTGTTACCTACACACCATCAGGCCAGGGACCAACCAAAAGCCATACAGCCTTTTCTTACATTATACAGATGGAAAATATGCAAGCAAAGTATTCCATATATTTGAGTGCTCTAAGTGCATTTCAAAATTCCAGTTTGATATTTGCCTATTTATAAAGTTGGGTTCATTCACTATTTATGAAATGGTACCGAACTTAACACTTGCAAGCTACCTAACCCTCCACCCTTTGTTCTGCTGTAGTTATTCTGTTTAATCTTTATATTTTATCACAGGGTCACTTATTGGATTCTTTGTGTTGAAGGCAGTTGGTTACTACAGTGCTGGGACAGTGGAGTTTATTGTGGATACTCTTTCAGGGGAATTCTATTTCATGGAGATGAATACTCGACTCCAGGTACAGTATTATGATTATCAATTGATCGTGTAAGATGCTTGAGTACCTTGTGACACCCAAACATCCAAAGCTGCAAGAACCATAACGGTGAAATAATATGTTCAGAACTAGCAGAAGAGGTTGTGTGATCACATATATATTATTCGATCTGTTTACTGATAACCTTCTAACCACCTGGATCTTTGAAGGTTGAACACCCAGTAACAGAGATGATTGTTGGTCAAGATCTTGTGGAGTGGCAAATACGTGTTGCAAATGGTGAACGCCTACCATTAACTCAAGAGCAGGTCCCATTAAATGGTAAGCCTTGTCAGGGCATTCATGATTTCATCCTAAATGCCTACATATGTTTTTGTGGTGTCAGGCTTTATCTCTTGGCTATATTTCCTTCTCATTTTAAGTTTCATCACATAACCATCTGTTTTAGTTATATTTGGGTTATGCTTTTGAAGATCCAACTTTTATCCATTAACCTCATAGTACTGCACATCATGCTTTTGTGGCAAGCATTGGTAAATGTGTTATTATTTGTTAAAATCATTAAGAATTAGAAGGTATACTAGTGAGTAAGCAAAATCCACTCGCTATTGCTTTTGACTTCTCTAGCTAATTGCATCGAGAAAAGGAATCCAACTATTTCTAGAAGCGGGCTGTAATATTTTGTGCGTTTGACAAAATGTGCATAAGTCTTCTCTTGATACTTGACCCAGTATTTGTAACCCTGAATTTATGTTAAATGAATAACATTAGTTCCTCCAAAGTTTCTCAGGTTGTAAATTTATATTGGTAGAATTAACAGTTCAAGTTTATAAAGCCACTTGAAGTAAGAGCTATTTGTTAACCATTGGTGTACCCTGATCCAGGACATGCATTTGAAGCCCGAATATATGCTGAAAATGTTCCAAGAGGATTTCTTCCTGCAACAGGAACCTTACATCACTATCAGCCAGTCCTGTCTTCCACAACAGGTAATTTTGGATATATCCATCTGATAGAATATTTTACCAGTTATTTTTCAGTAAGGTGGTGTTAACATATTCTTGATCAGTTAGAGTTGAAACTGGAGTCGAACAAGGAGATGCTGTCAGCATGCATTATGATCCCATGATAGCCAAACTTGTAGTTTGGGGTGAAAGTCGTAATGCTGCACTAGTCAAGCTAAAGAACTGCTTGTCAAACTTTCAGGTACATATGCCCAATACCTTAGTTTACACTTCTATTAGAAGTCTTATCTCTTGGATCTTTTTATAATTTGTGAAGAACTGGTATGTTAAGGGTCATGATGCGATACTTTTGATATTCTGCCTATCATGCTGTAGTTAATGAATAGACAGATTGCAGGTTTGCCTACAAATATTGCTTTCCTTCAAGAACTCGCAGGCCATAATGCGTTTGAAAGAGGTCTAGTTGATACACACTTTATTGAGCGCTACAAAAATGATCTTCTAAGTATTTCTGGTAAGGCCTCGGGTGAAGCACATGATGCAGCTGAGCTTGGTGCGATTTTGACTGCTGCCTGCATTTGCAAGAAGGACCAGATTACCTCTGAAGAATCCCTTCGTATGTTATATGCCTGCCCACTTTTTTTGGTCGCTCGACAACATTGCCAATATGGCCTGATGTTGACATATGTTTTTCGGTAGGTGACAAGACACTTTCTGTATGGTATTCCCGTCCACCTTTCAGAATGCATCACTTGGCGAAGCGTCCATTGGAATTTGAGTTTGATAAAGAACTTGAGGGGTCGACTGATGAGCTTCTCAAATTGTTGATTACATATAGATCTGATGGAAGCTACTTCATTGAGGTGATTACTACACACACAAACATCTTTTGCTGTTGGTTGTTTGATAAAACCCAATGAAACTTTTTTACTGAGGTGTGAGTACTACAAGTGTATAATATAAGAGGCCTGATGGAAAAAGATATTTAACATTTTTGGTGGAAATTATGTCTTCACTCTTCAGATATTTGAGATCGGTCATGTTGCAACAGATATTTCCGAGCAGCATTGTATAATTACATCAAAAGGCATGCTTCAGCAATTTTTTGGTAATCATTGTATAATCTTAGCAAAATCCACTACAGTTTGGTCCTTACCGTGGAAGCTGTTCGATGTTTCTTTCTACCATATCATTCTAAATGAGGCTGTATGCTGCACTTTGTTTCTTGATATGCCAAAGCAAATGGGATTAGAAACTGAATTATTTGTGCACTATCCATATTAGACTTTCTGGTTACCAGAGCAATAAGGAACCTCTTAGTTGCCGTTTATGACTTGCTTTAACTCGTTGTTCCCCTTATGACTTGTGACCAGGCTGAAGATGGCTCTTCTCCTGGCTTGGATATCAAAGTAGACGATCAGGGCGAACATGATTTCCGGGTTGATGTTGGTGGTGTGCAAACAGATGTGACATTGGCATTCTATTCAAAGGTTAACCTAATATAGTACCTTACTATGGTGGTTGTGAGCCTGTTCACTAGTTTCTTCCGACTGTAATGTCATCCCTCAAAAATTTCTTCCTCTGCTGCTTTCAGGATAATTGCAATCATATACACATCTGGCATGGGAAGCATCATCATCATTACAGGCAGACCATGAGAGCTGAGCAGTTGATTGATGATAGCTCTCAGCCTAGTCATGCTTCGGAGGGAAGGTCACAGCATCCAAAAGGAAGTGTTTTGGCGCCGATGGCCGGTTTGGTCGTGAAGGTTTTGCTTAAGGATGGGGCACAGGTGGAGGCGGTCAGCCTGTCATGGTTATAGAAGCGATGAAGATGGAGGTCTGACCGTCGGAATAAACCTGCTGTTGGTGCCTTATAAATTGACCAAACTAATCAAAGCTAACATGACTATCTTGTACTCCTTTTCTCAGCATGTTGTGAAGGCGCCTCGGGCTGGTTACATCGAAGGGCTGAAGGCTACTGCTGGGCAACAAGTTTTTGACTCCAGTGTACTTTTCACTGTCAAGGTATGTGTTTATTACTGATCGTGTCTTGGAATTTTACGATTCTCTTTATATTTCGTCAAAACAAAGTCTCTGCCAAATTTTAAGTTTCGTCGTCATTATGTTTTGACCCATACCAATCATATTCTTGAGAAAATATTTAAACTTAGAAGATTGATCTGAAATAAAGGAAACAACTGAAAATTTAATTAAAAAATCATATTAAAAAGTCATATGTAGTTTATCAGCAGCAGCCATGCCCGTCAGTGTGCGTCGTCAGGTCGTGGCAAGTGCTAGCAGCAGCAGCAGCTATGTAAAGTTTCTTCATCTCTAAGCTGAACCGAGAAATCAGACCCCGTTGTGACCTGTGCCGATCAATGTACAGATGCTTCAGGATTCGACGCAGCGCCTCTAGCACCCAGAGAGGAGAATAATGAAGCAAGCAGAGCAGCTGGAGATCATTGCGCAACTAAATAATAATAGTTGATCGCCCCAATACATATAGTTGGAGCTCATCTATCGCTGCACCTGTTTCTGTATAGCGTGTATTTTACTCTGTCGGTGGTTGATTTTAGAAACCATGTATCTACATGATGTATGTGTATTACCAATTGGCCTGCCATGCATTCTCCAATAGGGTCATTCTTTTTTACGAGAAAACCTGTAGGAGCGACCGCTGCCATTTCGTGGAGAAGGGTTCGTGAACCTTGCAATGGAAATGATCCGTGGTTGTTCTAAAGTTCTTCTGTAATCCTTGATGAGCTCATAAGAGCGGTTTCCTCTTATCTACATTGCAGATGACCGGGTTTTTTTTTTCCGAGAATAGGTGCCCAGCTACCAATTTCATTTCTGAAATTGATAAACAGATAGATAGTTCAGGCCGTTTTGCGCCAACGCCAGCGATCACAACCAACCAGCTATGTTCGCTTTAGCTGGAAAACACTCTACCAAAACCTACACACCAGGAAAAGAACAACTAGTTTTAAGTTGGACAGACATCCTGTATATAAAAAGCAACACAGTTTACAAGCACAACATAGTAAGGATTTTCCTTGGACTGATGGGCCAATTTGGAAGGAATTACCTACTCCCTCTGATTCAAAACAGTGTCGTGAGTAGTGCTATTAGTTTGTACGTATCATTTTCTCCGACATTTATACCGGATTGGAGGGAGTACTATTTTGGTCATGCGCTGGGGGGTGACGGCCCAGGTTTGGCCCCGAGAAGCTCCGCCACTGGGTCCCCTCCTTATTCCGATGGAACATCTCGGAAGCCACGAAAATCAACAGTTTAGCTCCTCTGACTTCCATTTCTCAAAGATATATATGTTTTCTGCAGACCAAACTAATACGAGATATAATGATTTGCAAGGAAACACTAATGGTAGAGCCCAAAGGACAAACTCTCTGTGGGAAATAAGCCTTATTTCTAGATTTACAAGGAGTCTAGATCAGGGAAGTCACACCAACTGAAATCAAAATCATTACTTAACATGGGAATTTCCTAATCCAAATCAAATTATCTTCAAAACTCCCAGGTTTAGTGTCTAAAAAAAGCACATTTAACTACACTTCACATATATCAAGCATCCGGGCAAGTTAAAAAAACAAATGACTAATACCTTCGGTACTTTTTTTTCATTTCTCTCCTCCACCTCAGCAATCTTCCTACATGGCAACGCTAATATATAACCATTGTACATGACCTAAAGGAACTACACGAGCAGCTAACCTGGTCGGACACAAGTTCTAAACCGATCGAATAGGGATTTTGTTACTTTAGTCGGTCGTGTCCGTGTTAGCCCTGTCGATTAGGATAGGAATACAGATTCGAATCAGAGTCCTACGAGCATAGTCCATGCACTATATATATAGGCACGTGCGTATCTATCAACCTAACAGAAATTTGTTACGAGCCGAGCTTCAACGTGCGAATCAGTCGGCCAACGGAGATGGCGGCGGAGAGAGAGGCGCAGGTCTCCGGAATCCTCGACGGCGGCGACGACGCGGAAGGGAAGGCCTCGGAGGCGAGGAATATGAAACACTCGGGGTTCCTTGGCAACGTCGACGAGTACGTCCGGGCGGACATGTTCGAGCTCGACAACCTTGACGTCGAGGTGGAGAAGAAGGCCATCGCCAAGCTTATTGCCACGGCGGAGAAGCAGCGAGACAGGGCTGGCGACGAGCCGATGGAGCCATGGGAGATCGACCTCGCCAAGCTGGAGGTTCACAAGCTGATATCGCCGGGGACCTTCGGCTCCGTCTATCGCGCCACCTACGACGGCAGGGACGTCATAGGTATGTATTATTTCGCGTGGTTTTTATTCCTCCATCGATCGGTCGTAGCTCTTTTTCTGGTGTTGCTTGATGTACGCGCGTGTGCATGCTATGCGAAACAGTTGTTCAAGGGTTTAGGGTTCCACCGTCATATCGATCTACTGTTCAAGGGTTTTGGCCGTCTAGGGTTCCAGGGTTATATCGATCTTCTTCTTGGTCTTTTTAGAAAATAAATTACAAGTGATAGGATAATTATTATTCTGTTTCAGTTATCCTTGAAATCTAGCTTTTCGAACCCATGTATCCGCGAATTGGATGGATACCATGTTCTACTTTGTGCTAATCGCCTGCCGCTTGTATATGCATATTTTCTTTCTATGAACTATGTGTGATTAAAAGACCGGACCTCTTTCGGAAATCCATAGCAGCTCCCGAGCATCAGTGCTCCCGTTATTTGAAATTTTTGAAAATCGTACTTTTTTGCTTTCAAAAATTCTGTAATTTTTTTACACAAATACATATACATGTTACGCAAGTACGCCAGAAATTTTCGAAAAAAAATCGATATATTTTGGGCTAGGCAAAACGAGAAATATCTGACAGATTCAACACACTTTTTTCACTGTTTACTTACCAGAATTTGTTATTTTTATACAGCTCGGAATACGACATTTTTTGCACTGAAAATAACCACGCACGTAGGAAACATGCATATGTATCATAGGAATTTGTTTTCGGATTTTTTTAAACATAAATTTAAAATTTTCAAATTTTCAAAATAACAGGTGCACTGGTGCAAATCTGCATCCGACCTCTTTTCCCTATCCCCCTCGTCATTCATAAAATTCATTGTTGATGGGCATTGGATACCTTGATCTTAAATAGTTAATTCTTGCCATGTGGGCAAAAAATATTAGTTCTTTCCAAAGTTGCAATCGGTATACAAATTTGAGATTATTTTTTCCGCTTCAATTTCTTAGTCAGACTTTCATACGTTGTTGGGTGCATCGGGTGCATGAGTATATATGACTGAACCTGTTACGTAAGACATTATTAGTAGTATGTTTAACTTGTCGATATTCCAAGCATATACTATATATTGCTCAAGTCTTTGTGAGTAGATAAATAACTGCCCTTAAAAACATCTATCTAAGGACAGGATCTTGGCTCAAAATAAAAGAATTCAATTGTGCACTTATTGTGTGCATGAGCTCATGATCTGCCAGAAGTACCTAATGTTTTTTTGCTTGCTTTGTGTGAAGCTAAACTTATGGACTGGGGCGAGGATGGCTTCTTAACAGAAGCTGAAATCGCTGAGCGGCGCAAAGCTTTGAGGAAGGAGGTTGCTGTTTGGAAGGATCTCAGCCACCGAAATGTCACAAAGGTGGGTATTATTTCTGCTCCCGGTCATCCACACTATGAATGCATGGTTTCCTGTATTGGCTTTCTTCTTATTTCACTCTGAAAGTGTTCTGCGTTTCTTTCTTGCAGTTCATTGGTGCATCAATGGGTACAACTGACCTTAACATCCCAGCTGACAACGATGAGACCGATGTACCCGTTGATTTTCCAGATAGGGCATGTTGTGTCGTCGTCGAGTATCTCGGGGGAGGTACACTTAGACAATATCTATATGCGCACAGGGAAGATAAGCTCGAATACAAAGTTGTGGTTAAGCTCGCGCTGGATTTGGCTAGCGGGTAAGCAAGTCAGCTAAATTTCAGTGCCACACATTTTCCCCAACAATCTGAATCTGTGGATAACCACCAATTAATATCATACATGTCTCTTATTTTACAGATTGAGCTACCTACATTCGAAAGATATCGTGCACAGGGATGTGAAAGCGGAAAATATGTTGCTTGATTCTGAAAGAACCCTGAAGATTGCCGACTTCGGCGTTGCCCGTATCGAGGCTAAGAATCCAGCGGAGATGACGGGCATGACAGGCACACTAGGTTATATGGCCCCAGAGGTATGTATATACTACTTAAATATCACCAATTTATGATATTTTGGGTGCTCTATTCTTGAAGTTCTTAAAGTTTCTTGTATTTTCCTCTGCAGATCCTTGAAGATAAGCCATACAATAGAAAGTGTGATGTGTACAGCTTTGGGATATGCCTATGGGCGATCTACTGCTGTGACATGCCGTACTACCCCGACCTCAACTTCGCGGCGGTGTCATCCGCTATAGTTCATAAGGTTTGTTTTCAGCCGTTGGATTTAGTCTCATTGCCAGCCCTGGAAATTGTTCCATGCATAGACATGTTAAACTATGCCATGCAACGGCAACACCATTAACTGTTTATGTTGTCTGCACAGAAATTGCGACCTCCGATCCCACGCTGCTGCCCAGCCCCAATGGCGAACATCATGAACATGTGCTGGCACGCGAACCCTGAGAAGCGTCCTGACATGAAGGATGTGGTGGAGCTCCTGGAGAGCCTTGACACGAGCAATGGCGGCGGCATGGTCCCGGAAGGGACATCGGAAGAAGGGAAGAGCCCCGGATGCTTCTGCTTATTCCGACGCCGTCGTGGTTGATGTACAGATTGCCTCGCGTTATGTTAGCGCTTCAGCATAGGTTTTCAGTTAGTTTTGATTAGAAATATGGTGGTGGTGGTGTTGTAATTTACAGTTTTACAACTCTGAAATGTCTGCATGGAACGAAGAGGGTTAATTTAGCACTCGATTCATGGTTGCAGTCATTGTATAATTTATTTGCTCCCAGTTATTGTGTGGATTATAACTGAAAGATGTAGATTTTTTTTTGTTGTCATGGGATCGGCATGGAGAAATTATTTGCTTTTGCTTATCCTCTGCGTTCTGCACCTGCCTTATTTGATCTTCTAGTTCTAGAAGAAAATCCAGTAAGAATACGCATGTGTTAATTTTTCATGGTTCCCACTGTAATTGTGCAGCGATTTGAGCTGCCTTTTTTTCACAGAGAACAAGGGTCAGTTTATGGTTGTGCTCTTTGTGATCTGAGTACGGAACATAAGAATTTATGATCTGATTATTGATCATAATAAGAATGTGAAATGGAGTGCAGTTTGTATGTTCTTGTGTTCATCATTTGATTCTCTTTTCCAGGAAAGATCTCCGTGCGCAAGCGAATCTTATCTTTTGTCTTAGGTAAGCTTAAATTTCGGGGTAATTAATATACCAAAACCTCTCCCGTTATCTTCTATCCCAAATCCAAAGGCATTTCCTCCCTGTGACCAACCCAAAAAATTTAACCTCCCACATCCGCCGCACCATCTCCCCTCCACCACTGCGGATGACGACGGAGGCGACGGCGACGGCGAAGAAGGGAGAGATCCGCATCGCTATCGACTGGACTGACGGCGACAGCGACGATGCGTTCCGCCGCTCCTCCCCGACCGCGGCGTCCCGCCTCCCTCCGCGTCTAGGAAGAGGATCGTGAAGGCGGGTGGGCTCGCCTGCTCCTCCCATGACCGCTGCATCCACATCGACGTCTGCTTCACCTCGCCTCCCTCGTCTGCGCTGAAGGTGAAGGGTGATGGTGTGTTCGTCGACGTCCGCTCCTCCGGCGACCGCGGCGGCGACGTCTCCCTTCGCCCAGCGGCGTCCAAAGGTACTAAGGTGAGGATGGATGCGGCGGCAGAGGGGGAGTGGGAGTCCTCGGGGAGGTGGAAGGACGCGCTGCGGCGGGAGGTCGCGGGGATGTCGGACGGCGAGCTGCGGCGGGAGATCGCGGCCCTACCCAGTACGGTCCGTCGACTCCAGCCGTTCGGGGAACTTCTCCGTCCGCTGCTCGAGGCGGAGGCGAGGAAGAGGAAGGAGAATGCCTACTCCCGCTCCTCCGCCGACCGCAGCGGCGACGTCTCCCGTCCCTCGGCGGCGGCCAAAGGTACTAAGGGGAGGAGGGATGGGGCGGCGCAGGCGGAAGGGGTGGAGCTGTCGAACGACGCGTTGCGGCGGGAAATCGCGGGGATGTCGGACGGTGAGCTGCGGCGGAATATCGCTGGCCTGCGCAACCGTGGATCCCAGCCGTCTCTGGCGGAACGCCGCAGACGCCTCCTCCCGCTGCTCGAGGATGAGGCGCGGCGCCGGCGGATCGATACGACACGGACGCCAGGGATGAAGATTCGATCGTGCGCTCGTGTCTGATGCGCGTTCTTCAGAATCCCTCCTCCGCGGTCCACTGATTGCCTCCGGCAAGCAAGCAGGCCTTGTCTGAGAGCTTCTGCAATGTTTACCATCGGTTTTTATCTGAAATTTGAATGTGGTGGTGTCATTTACACGTTCACAACTCTGAACATTCTAGACTGTCTAGTCTAGGTGATACAGATGGTTAAATTGGCACTGGGGATTCATGCTTAATTGCACCCGTTATATGATCGTCTTGCTACCGGACGGTAGCGTGTAGACAGAAGAGTGGAGATTGTGTTTTTGTCACAGAGGGTTCTGCACCAGCTTGGTAGATTTCACCTTGGGGTTTTTCATGTGTCATATATATGGCTGATCTGATAATCTGTGAAATACATGATCTGATAATCGAAAAGGAAATACATGCCTGATCTGGATACCTGTCCTGAAGAAAAAGTATCTGAATAATTCAGCAGAATTATATGTTAGCTTTTCTAGAAACGCCGACAAACTCTTAGTTGTGTTTACTTTTATTATATGGTATACTAGATGTGTTGAACCGTTATATGGGCCTGGCCCATGAGAGTGTGAGGAGGTATAAGAAGGAAGAGGCATACTGCCTGGAAAACTTAACCAGAACCAGCAGCTAGCTCCAGCCGCCACGAACATGGAGATCACCGAGGTGAGCTTCTCTCGGCTCAACATGGTATCAGAGCTCGGGCTTCCGGCGGCGGCCACGGCGGTGGTGTAGTCGCCGGCAAGGCGGCGGTGGTGTGGTCGCCGGCGAGGCGGCGGGGTTCCTGCAGCGGCGCGGTACATCGGGGCGGCTGCGTGTGCAGGCTGTGTGCGTGCGAGAAGCAGCCGTGGAAGAGCTACGACCAAGGGAGAGGTGAGCTGTTTGTTGCTGCGTTGTGTGAAGGGCAGCAGTTGGCAAAGCCTATTGGGAGTGCAACTGACTGAAAGAAGGAGAAGGAGGAGGTGGATGTGCTGCGTGTGTGTGTGAGGAGGAAGGTGAGGTGGAAGAAGCTACTACTAGGAAGGGGCTCGAGCTGTCCTGCTGTTGCTGCTGCGTGCAGCTGCTCGTGAGGAGAAGAAAAACTGCAAGAGGTACGGTTCTGCTAGGAAGGGAAGGAAAGGAAAGGGGATCTTGCTGCTGCGTGTAGCGGGTCAGGAAAAATGGGTGATGAAAAGAGTCTAGCTGATGCTGTGGAGAAGCTCACTATGTTTCTCACCTCTGGAGGTTTGGCTGCTGGGACCATCGTTCCTCTAGGGGAAATGGTACAGAAGCTTGTATTGCTGCCTACTGAGATCAAACTTGAGGGTAGTGCCAACTATCTGAGTTGGTCAAGAAGGGCTCTACTGATTGTGGAGCAGAAGGACCTGGAAGGGTATGTGCTGGGCACAATTTGTGCTCCAGAAGACAAGACCGGTGCGGAGGGAAAAAAGTGGAAGTCCATCAACTCTTTGCTTGTTGGATGGCTGTTGAACTCGGTGGTGCCCTCTATTGCTCGCTCCGTGGAGGGGCTAACCACTGCTGCGGAGATGTGGAAGACTTTGTCTACTCAGTACTCCGGCAAGGGCAATGTCATGCTCATTGCTCAGATTGATGGGAAGATTCATCGTCTTCGCCAAGGCGAAATGTCAGTAATGGCATATGTGGCAGAGCTGCAAGCGTTGTGGGCAGACCAGGATAACTGTGACCCTCTCGAACTCTATGATGCAGCTAGCATCGAGTCAGGGCACAGGTGGATGGCACGAAGGCGTGTGCTGAAACTTTTAGATGGTCTTGACCGACGCTTTGATGGCAGGAAGGCTTCCCTGATGCACCAAATGTCACTGCCTACTATTGACGAGGCTATTGCAGCAATGACTCAAGAGGAAGTGCGCCTATCCCTTGAGAAAGCAGATGAGAAGGTTGTGCCTCCTCCGACATTTGCAATTACTGAACGTAGGGAGTGGAAAGATACCAGGGACTGTTTTAGCTGCGGGGAGCAAGGTCACTTGAAGTGGAACTGTCCAACTCGGGGCAGAGGTAGGGGATATTACAGAGGGGGAGGCAGCAGAACTTCTGGGGGTAGAGGTGGATACTCAGGAAGTCAGAATGCTAGAGGCAGAGGAGGATATTCAGGACACTCAGGGAGTCAGAAGGCACACATGGTAGTTGAAAAGGACAACGGGACGTCAAATGATACAAAAGTAGATGATGCCACCTATGGAGACTTTGCTCACTGGGCCTCCAGAATGAAGGTAATTCTGAAAGGGCATCTCTTGCTGCAAATGAAATCGATACCGAATGGGTTCTAGATTTGGTGCTTCCAAGCATGTTGCGGGTAAATTCTCCGTGTTTGAGTCTTACAATAAACATCCTCCTACTCATAAGGGTACCATTCAAACTGCTGATGGTACAAGACAGCCTGTGGCCGGGATTGGCACAGTAAAGTGTACCCCCAACATTTTTCTATCCTCGGTTTTACATGTGCCAGCGTTTCCTGTAAATTTGGCATCTTTAAGTGCACTGATTGATCAAATTGACTGTAGTGTGACTTTTGACAAGTTCGGTTGCTTGATTCAGGAGCGACAGACGAGGCAGATGGTTGGGACTGGCACCAGGCGTAGGGGCCTTTGGTACATGGACAAGGGTGTGCAACCGGAGTTGGTGTATGCCGCAACCATGGAGGACAAGGAGAAGCGTGCGATGATCCATCATTGTAGAATGGGGCATGTATCTTTCGATAAGATGAGTAGAATATTTCCTGAAGTTATGTGTGGAATAAGTAAGGACAAGTTGTCATGTGATGCTTGCGAATATGCTAAACACACAAGAGCCTCATATGTGAGTAAGGGGCTGAGGAGTATATCTCCGTTTATGCTTATTCATTCGGATGTATGGACATGTCCAGTGGTGTCAGTTAATGGAATGAAGTATTTTGTTACCTTCATTGACTGCTATTCTCGTATGACGTGGGTTTACTTGATGCGCCATAAGGATGAGGTGTTTAACTGCTTTCAGAACTTCCATGCATATGTGAAAAATCAGTTTCAGGTGCAGGTGCAGGTGTTCAGGACTGACAATGGCACAAGTATGTGAACACCAACTTTGGGGTCTTCTTGTCTGCCCAGGGAATTCTTCACCAAACATCTTGCCCAGATACTCCTCCACAAAACGGTGTGGCGGAGCGCAAGAATCGTCATGTTTTGGAAGTGGCTCGCTCGTTGATGTACACGATGAATGTTCCCAAGTTCTTGTGGAGTGAAGCAGTCATGACAGCCACATACTTGATCAACCGAACCCCTTCCAGGATACTAGGTATGAAATCTCCATGTGAGCTGTTGTTTGGAGAAAATAAGTTTGTTGTTCCTCCGAAGTTATTTGGAAGTACTTGTTTTGTTCGGGATCATAGGCCATCTATTGGGAAGTTAGACCCACGGGCACTGAAATGTGTGTTTATGGGTTATTCATCGAGTCAGCAAGGGTATAAGTGCTGGAGCCCCTCTGCAAAACGCATGTTTGTGAGTATGGATGTCACTTTCAGGGAATCTGAGCCATTCTATGGTGAACCGACTGATCTGAGTCTGTTATTTGCAGAACTTGACCACCTACACTCTGTGCAAGATGGTCATGAGGGGGAGAATGTTGTAGGTACTGATGAGGGTGATTCCGTGGGTGCTAACACTGATGAGGATGTTCAGGTTCAGTCAACAGTGAATGTTCAGGTTCAGCCAACAGTAGGCAGAATTCAAATTGGTTCTCTCTAGCTTCCGGTTCCAGAGGTTCCAGTTCGAGATCGTTGGCCACAGAATCTCCGTGTGTACTCCAGACGGCAGCCCCAAGTGCAGGGGGAGCAACAAAATAGTGATATGAGCTTACCTGACACGTGGAACAACAGGCACAAGTGCAGGGGGAGCAGCAAGGCAGTGATGCTAGCTCAGGTGGCAATGTGGATCTTCCTATTGCCTTGAGGAAAGAACCACGAGCTAAGGCAGGAAAGCCTCCTGAAAAATACAGGGATGAGCAAGATACTATAGTGGCAAAGAAGGCACTACAAAATATACGGGATGACCATGATATTGGAAACTTTGTGTCTTATGAGGCTTTGTCTCCTTCCTACAGAGCCTTTGTTGCCTCTCTCCAATCTGCGTCTGTCCCAAAGGATTGGAGGAGTGCAAAGCAAGATCCCAAGTGGCGTGCTGCGATGATAGAGGAGTTGGAAGCACTGAAGAAAAACAAGACATGGGTGCTAACCACATTGCCGACAAAAAGAAAGCTGTGAGTTGCAAATGGATTTATACTGTGAAGCAAAATCCAGAAGGGAAGGTAGAACGATACAAGGCTAGATTGGTCGCTAGAGGGTTTAGTCAAACTTATGGAATTGACTATGATGAGACATTTGCACCAGTGGCAAAGATGAACACAGTAAGGATATTGGTTTCCTGTGCTGCTAACTTTGGGTGGAAGTTGCATCAACTAGATGTCAAGAATGCCTTTTTACATGGTGATCTGAAGGAAGAAGTGTATATGGAGATACCACCAGGTTTTGGTACCTCGGAGACCACAGGAAAGTATGTAGGCTGAAGAAGTCCTTGTATGGATTGAAACAATCACCAAGGGCATGGTTTGATAGGTTCAGACGTGCTATTTGTGGCATGGGGTATGGTCAATGTAATGGTGACCACACGGTGTTCTACAAACACTCTGATCGTAAAATCACAATTCTTGCAGTATATGTGGATGACATTATCATCACGGGTGATGATCAAGAAGAAATCAAGAGACTAAAGGAGTGCTTGAGTAAGGAGTTTGAGGTAAAAGATTTGGGCAACCTAAAATATTTTCTTGGCATAGAAGTGGCCCGGACAGAGAAGGGAATATCTCTGTGCCAACGAAAATACACCTTAGATCTCCTGAGTGATATGGGCATGATGGGATGTCGTGCAGCTCCCAACCCGATTGAACAAAATCATCAAGTGACAGCACAATCAGGTGAGCTGGTGAACAAGGAAGATTATCAAAAACTGGTTGGGAGGTTATTATATTTGTGTCACACTAGGCCTGACATTACATATGCCGTGGGCGTAGTGAGCAGATACATGCATGAACCTAGAAGTGGGCACCTTGATATAGTGCACAGAATCTTGAGGTACCTGAAGGGGACTCCAGGAAAAGGGTTGTGGTTTGCAAAGAATGGACATCTTGATGTGGATGGCTATAGTGACTCAAGCTGGCTGATTGTCAAGATGATAGAAGATCAACAGCAGGCTATTGTGTGTTTGTGGGAGGAAATTTAGTGTCTTGGAGAAGCAAGAAACAGCCTGTTGTGTCTAGATCAACAGCAGAAGCTGAGTATAGAGCCCTATCTCATGGGTTGAGTGAGATGCTCTGGATAAAGCACCTTCTGGGCGAATTGAAACTTCTGAGGAAGGGGCCTTTGCGAGTGTGGTGTGACAATCAATCAGCTATACGTATTGCA
This sequence comes from Poa pratensis, assembly GCA_947311845.1. Lineage (NCBI taxonomy): Eukaryota > Viridiplantae > Streptophyta > Magnoliopsida > Poales > Poaceae > Poa > Poa pratensis. The sequence goes on from CAMZMU010000120.1 coordinate 18,233,284, forward strand.
AATAATCCAGTTCAACATGACAGGACAAAGCATGTGGAAATTGATCGCTTCTTCATTAAGGAGAAACTCGATGCTGGAATCATCAGTCTTAGTCATGTTAGCTCTCAGCAGCAGTTTGCAGATTGCTTGACAAAGGGTTTGGGAACAAAGAAATGTAACTTGGCATGTGACAAGATGGGGTTGATTGACATCTACCATCCATCTTGAGGGGGAGTGTTGAACCGTTATATGGGCCAGGCCCATGAGAGTGTGAGGAGGTATAAGAAGGAAGAGGTATACTGCCTGGAAAACCAGAGGCGGCGGCAGGTGTATGCACCTGTATGCCAATGCATACCCAAGATTTCAGCAAAAAAAAAAAAAGTATATTTTCAGCCCAGCCCACGATGGAGGAAGCGCACATGCATCCCAGCCTAGCACGCACGACTCGCTCCAGCCTGGTTCGCTCGCCGCTCGGTCAGTCTCGCACGCACGCACGACGCTCGAGCCTGACCTGTTCCTCTGCTCCCCTGTTCCGGACCTGCCCTGTTCGTCGAGACGCAGGACGCATCGCCGCCAGCGGCCAGCGAGCCGATGTCAACCGCCCCCCCGCGCCGACGACCCTGGCGGCGGCGCCCCGCCCCCCGCGCCGGCGGCGCCCGGCCCCCCGCCCCGACCGGCCGCCCTGCCTATTCGCCCCCGCTTAGCGGCACCGAAGCAAAAGGTATGGCCTTGCTCGCCCCCAATTTGGGAATTTCTTGATTTTGCTCTAAATTAACAGATGCAAGTAGTCAAGTAGTCGATCTAATTTCCAGATGCAAGTATTTAAATTTGTATTTCTCTTGTTTTCCCAACTTATTTATATTTAGAGCAAAAAAAAAAATTGAGGATGCATACCTAGGCTTTAGTTCCTGGCGCCGCCCCTGTGGAAAACCTAACCAGAACCAGCAGCTAGCTCCAGCCACCACGAACATGGAGATCACCGAGGTGAGCTTCTCTCGGCTCAACAAGATGACCCGTTGCGCAACTGCGCAACCGCCTTAAGGTGAAGCACAATCCAAACTATTGAGATACCTTCCAAATGTATTTTACTATCCATGTTACTTATAATTTGATGAAACTAAATTTCTGTTTGGACACTTGCATGCATAGTTCAATCTGGACTATTAATACAATCCAGACTATTAATGCATGGTGCGTTCAACAGGTCTCACCGTTTATATTTTTAGATTTTTGTTCTGATAGTGTGCATTCCTTTTAATGATTATTTTATTTGCATATATGGTTTGTTATTTTGAAATAACAAATGATATAGCACAATTTGACAACAATCCTGAAGAGCAACCCATAAACGTGCTTTTTGTGGGATCGCAAACTATTCATAGTATATATAAAAGCTGAGCAGATCGGCGGCCTGTCCGCTGCCCGGGTACTGTTCATCGCACTGTTCATCTACAGCGTTGAACAGTGCCCGGGTACTATAGCGATTTTTTTTCTTTTTTGCACCATTTTTTCCTCAAAATTTTTTTCCCTCCAAAAACTTATACACATGAAATATATTCGCGTCGATGAGTGAGTTCCATCCCCGTGAACGGTTTCGAGTTTTGTCGGCTCTAACCCCTCGATTTCCGATTCAAATTCGCACAAACGTTGACGAATTTTGTCAAATTTTTCGCAAAAAAACCCGCGTTTCCCAAAAATTACATACATGAAATATATGCGCGTCGACGAGTGGGTTCCATCCCCGTGAACGGTTTCGAGTTTTATCGGCTCTAACCCCTCGATTTTGGATCCAAATTCGCACAAATGTTGACGAATTTTGTCAAATTTTTCGCAAAAAACCCCGCGTTTCACAAAAATTACATACACGAAATATATGCGCGTCGACGAGTAGGTTCCACCCCCGTGATCGGTTTTGAGTTTTGCCGACTCTAACTCCTCGATTTCCGATCCAAATTCGCACAAACATTCGACGAATTTTGAAAAAAAAAATCCCCGCGTTTCCCAAAAATTATATACATGAAATATATGCGCGTCGACGAGTAGGTTCCATCCCCGTCATCGCTTTCGAGATTGCTGGACTCTAACTCCGTAATTTTTTGATCCAAATTCGCACAACCATTCCACGAATTTCGTCAAATTCGAATTTCCTTCGACATTTATTATGTCATTATAACAAAACATTCCATTTCTGTTATTCAAAAAAAACCTGACACGTTGGCCCGCCATGTAAGAGGTTTCGCAATTACAAAAAAAAATGTTTAAAATTGGAAAATTTATAACTTTCATAATATAATTCAGCAAAATGCAAATAATATGTCAAAAAATCACAAATTTTACAAATTTCCAACCTTTGCACACAAAAGTTACACCAAAAAAACAATCCCCACAATATTTCGAATGTTTCCGAAAATACCTAATTTCCATACTTTCCACACAGAAAACGCAACAAAAAAAACATTGTACACATTTCTAAATTTAAGAAAAAATAGATTTAATGAATCTTTAAACTTTCCACGCGAACTAACAAATGCTCATTTTTTCTTGAAGATTTGCTGGTTTAGTTTTCCAGGTATTTCAAAGTCTCTGCAATTAGAATAGAATGATTAAAATTGCAAAATTCATAACTTATTTTCTTTTTCCAGAAACTCTTGCAACTTTTGAAATATAACTTCCATAATTTTGAAATCTGCACTGCTTAAAAATGTGGACATTTCAAAAAAATTATTCAAAACGTAAAATTTCAAACAATTCCAGAAAAAAAAACAATGTATTTCCCCAAGCCATTAGTTCCCTCTAAAATATTCGATTAATTTCTAAGTTTCAAAAAAATATTTCAAATTTTAACTAAGGACGCGGCGTGCCGCCGCGCTGAAATTTAACTAGTACACACATTAATAGAAGGCATGGCAAGTCAAAGAAAAACACTATCCTGTAGTATAACGTCACAGTGAAGTAGGATTGGGAGTCAATCCACTGAGGAATCAGAAAGAAGCTGCTGCTGCTTGTGAGGGGGTTGAAACGGACCATAGTTAGAATAGAGTCGACTGGGACTCTCAGGTCACGCGTCCAACAACAACTTGTATCAGCAGAAACATACTGTGCATTAAGCGAAAAATAACTGCAAGGTGAGGTTAATTAGAAGGTTTCATCGGTAATTTAACACAAGGGGCTGGTTACCTGCTCAAAGCGATGCCCTCAACGTCTGCCGTCGAGAGCAGTGCCAGTGCCTAACCACAAGGGCAGGCATCACAGCCTCTTCTTAGGTGCTCGGGGAGATCGGTCTGTTGGTCGTGAAGAATCCTAATTCTCTTTGTTCAGCACGTTGATGGTAAACCCTCGCGGGCCGTATCAGCAGCCCATAGGTGTGTGAGCGACAAATTCCTCACCTCCAGGCAGCATGTTGGATTTCCAAGGGAGAAACTTGGCAGATCCTCCAAAGCAGCAGCGTGGATACCTAGTTGTGATGTGGATCATGGAAATAGAACAGCTCCATTGCTTGCACGGAATTTCTCTTTCCTGCGCTTTGTTTCGTGGAGACGATGAGGAGAGGTTGGAATCCATCGATTTCTCTTATACGGTGCAGATATTGAAGAAGATCAGGAGGATTTGGAGCAGAAGATGTACATACCAATCCAAATAAATCGGTAGGGAGTAATACGGAGACTATACGCCTACTGGTCCATTGCCCGACCTTTGTTTTCTTTGCGAAGGCTTGTACGGGGCAACTTAGTATGACATGGATGTGTTGCATGTGAAGATAGAAAAATCATAAATGAACTTAGTGGGGTTTTGTTTATAAGAGCTATAGATAGATACTATATAGATAGATGAATTAATGATAATCAGTTGTTAGCCCGTGAAGAATTGCAGGCATTTAGTAACAGATTCACCTCATCTTAGAGGATCATGGTGCCCTTGTCATTGGACTAAGCAGTGAGTTTGGAGTGATGATCCCGGGGTTATGAGTATCAATTGCATTTTTCTTATTTATTTATATTTTTTGTCTTTCCCCTTTTCATTTATTATTTTTTTGGTTACTCTTAATTTACTTTGTAATTCTCTCTTAGTGTTTCGTCAATAAAAACACTTTTCACAATTCTTCCGTTATATAAATATTTCTTTTAGTATTTTTAATTGTGTTGTAACAAAAAGACATAATTATATTAGTAGCATTCATGTGTGTTAGGTGGAAACATTTTAAAACTCAGGAGTGTTTTTACATTGACTTCATAACATAGCAAGAAATGTGTTTTGCACATGGGGTGCTTGTTGTGACCTAGGTGAACAATTTTCACGACTCGTATTAACACTTTGTATACATGGCGAAACAAAAAAAATTCAAATTCCAACAACCCCGTATACACACGTGTATAAATTTTGAAATCTGTATGACCGTATAGCATCCCGTATAAGAAACTCCGCGAGCCAATCTTCCGGTGGAAGCTAACCTTAATTTTCGGCGTAATCCCAATCGCCGCGGCAACCTCCTCTCCATTCCCCCCCAAACCCAAACCCCAAATTTCCCTCTCGCATTAACCTCGAAAAAATATTCCCTCTCGCAAACCCCCAACGTTCCCATCGCCTTCCCCACAACCTCCGCGCCGATCGCCGGCGCCGCCGATGATGATGGGGGCGGCGGCGGCGGCGGCGAAGAAGGTCGGCCAGCGCATCGATATCGACTGGGTAGAGATGTTCTCCCACGGCTCAACCGACCCCGTCACCGACGACGTCTCCTTCGTCCCCACTCCTCCTTCGGCGGCGCGGAAGCGGAAGGCGCAGGCGAAGGCGAATGCGTGCGCCCGCTTCTCCCCCGACAGCCTGGATTGCTACCCCATCTCCCCTCCCTCGGCGCCGGCCAAGGGGGCGCGGAAGCGGAGGAGGGAGGAGGTTGAGGAGGCGGGAGGGGAGTACTCGGGGAGGTCAAACCGTGCGCTGCGGTGGGACATCGAGTCGATGTCGGATGGCGAGCTGCAGCGGGCAACGGAGGATCTGCACCCTGCATTCGGCGGACTTCTCGGGGAACACACCAAACGCGTCCTCCCGCTGCTCCAGGAGGAGGCCCGCCGCCGGGGGATCCGTACGGGCCCCGCCAAGGTTCGATCGTGCGCCCGTGTCTCATCGGTCCCTCTCTCTATCTCGTACGATGAATTTTATCTCGCTGTGAGGATCGCTGCAATTAATTGGTTAGGGTTCGAGGCGCACATGAATTTGGGGAATGAACAGTCGTGTGTTTGCTTGTGCGTGCGTGCCTGCGGGGGATTGGAGGCGCTGCTGTCTGTATATTATGATTGATGTGTACTTTGTAGGCTGTTCTTAAACCCGTTGCTCGTTTTGTTTGCAGGATGGTGGCGATTGCAGTCTGGCTGCTCGTTCTAGGGATGACAGTGTGTTCACATTTGGTAAGACTTTTGCTTACTGCATTTCCATTTCTGAGCTTAATCCACTACTCCTCTAGCAATGACAAGAGAAGGATTGGCAAAGTATGAGTTCATTGCAGTTGTTAGCACTTTTGTTGCGGGATGTGCAATGTGTGCGGTTTATTTGAAACATCTAATGAAAATAGAACGACTGTTGAATCTGCTCCAGTTAATCTGTTCATCATTACTGCTAACCATGCCCTGTGCAGTTAACTGTCTGCCATACAAAGGAAAGTGTACCAATGTGTTATGCGCCCTTTTTTTGCAGCTATTGAAGATGAGCAGACGGAAGATGATTCTCGCAAATACCTTCAGAAGCCATCTACCATTCGCCCGACGAACAAGAACTATGGCTCGGTATACAGTAATGCATTGTGCGTGTTTTTGTTAATCTATAGACATCTCTGGAGATTATGATTGGGACCATTGTGAATGCAGCTAGGTGTACAGACACGCAGAAGTTCTAGCCAAATTGGACCAAGGAAGCCTATTCCAGTGGATAAGATGTACCCAAGCAGAACATCTCCAACATCTTTCTGTGGGCACACTCAGAGAGTTCGTGCCAATGATCCAAAGGAACATGATAATGCAAAATCTCGGCATACTTACCGAGATTATGCAAACAGGTATGTGTCAGTTTTTCAGAAAGTCAGGCCAACACCCCTTATCCATTTATAATAGAAATGAATCATAGCATCTACTGTCAGCTGCTTACCGCATGAAATATGTGTCCATTTATGTTTTTTGACAGCCTCTGTTCCTTGCATCCTTGCCTAACCTGTTTTAGGATTTCTGTGCTACTAAATCATAGTTTTTTTCTTATTCGCCCTGCATGTTTCTAGTATTACTACTTGTGTATTCAGCAAGCATGCTATATATTTTATTGGTGTTTCACAATTTCAAGGCATTTCTGTTTACATACTTTTATGTTTGATTTCAAATATCAGTTTATTTCTTTAGCTGCATTTTTTAAGAAACCATTATTTTGCAACAAGTACTTTCTAGGAATAATGCATTTCTTTACTTAGTTCGGTTGTGTTTTAGAGTAGTGCAGACCTTGTAAGTAGCAATGGAGTTCCGAACACAGGAATATTGATTGTTTTTAATCAAAGTGATACTATTTTGTCGTATCAGTTTAGTTGGTGGCATCATGCCGAGTTCAAAGATCTACTTTAAAGCATTCTGCAAAGCCATGTCAGTATTCCAATTTTTTGGAAAGAGAATGCCGTCTCTGATGTTTATTTTGATAGCTGTGCTTTACCATTTTCCTTGCTTATTCATTTGGTATAAAGAGAACCAGTACTCCAATCTGTTAGACCTGTTTGGCATAAATTAATAGAAATGTATGGAATACATATTCTGCTGAGTTCTTCTATAGCACAATGCTGCGTATTAAACATTGTGTATATATTATTCACATACTCAGATAGTCATATCTGTCAGGACTTCTATATAATACATCTCAATGTACTGTTTATATTTAACCAAAATATTAATGTGATGTTCCTTTTCAACTCTTCGACACAGGAGGAAGGAACATCACGAAGATTCATCTCTTCTACAAAAGGTGGGCATGCTGACAAAGTGTCGATCATCTGTAACAATTAAATTACGATTTAAAAAGTTATCTTAGATTCTTCCCTATACAAATGATCATCATTGCCTATTACTCGAGTGTTACTTGATGTTGGCTTCTGCTGAAAGCAGAGCTCCTCCTCATCATTTGGCATACACTGCTATAATTTCCACTAATAGTTTGGTCATGCTAATTAAGACTTTGCATACAAGTTAGACCATCATAAACCAAAACCAGAACATTTCCTGGGCACTTGTTATGCCTTCCATTAGTAGATTATCCCAGTGCCACTTTTACATGCAAAGTTTATCTTACACGATTGCATTATTATAATGCATTGCCTCTTAGGTCAATGAGGTGGTTCTCTTGGATGATGAAGACGTGCAACCTGATGAACCTATAGACTGTGTGGTGCCAGACGAATGGTATGCCCCTCCCCAAAATTGTGTTTGCTGTGTTATATGTGCTGAGCTAAGCTTTTGATAACACAACGTTTTTTTTTTCAGGAAAGAGTTAAAAATCTACTATCCGTCAAGGTGAATACCATGCATTGTTTCTTAAGACCATCGATTCATGGTAATAAGATTTTTTAGTTCTGTTGTTAACATTACCCATGTGAACAGTGATGATCGGGAAGCTGTAGAGCTCAGCAGTTCGGATATTAGATGTCTTAATCCTGGAGTATATTTATCATCGCCAGTGATAAACTACTACATTCAGTTAAGAATATGTATTCCCATTTGTTTAAATTTTACTTTGTATCATTCTATGATCTTCTCTTTGTAGAGACTGCTTGAGCATATCATATGTCGAGTTTCAAATAATAGGAGGCAATCATTACAGGATTTAAATTGAGAATATTAGGTTTTAATTAGCAATAGTTGTACTGCCTGGTAGCATTGAAATGTCTGGAACATCATCAAAGTATCAAACTATCTATTTGAGCTGTTGAGCTGAATACGTTGATAAAAATAGCATTATGTGAATATTGATTAAGTGCTGTTGCACATAGATAGTGGAACTGAAGTGAGAAACTTCTGAATTCTGTTCATAAAAACGTAGCCCCACCAATTGATGTTTCTCTTTAACTCTTTCAACTTCTGGCAGATACATCAAAAGAGACGAAATGCATATTGAATATGGCGCAGACAAATTCTACATGTTCAACACATATTTTTATAGCAAGCTTCAAGAAGCATTGTTGGATAAGGTATCATTACTTGTGCCATGACCTTAAATTTCTATATACCATATGATTAATGCCATAAAAATAAACTTCAATTTTCTCTAAGTTCTGTTGTTGTGGATACATGAGTACTAGCACTGCTTTGTAATCTTATGTTAGTACTTCACCACTTGTCTTTAATATACCTAATACTCTTTCATGACGTATCGTTCTTGTTTGTGAAGTATTTAATTATCTTCGTATGATCTAGGTTAAGTTCTTGAAGTTGAGAAGATGGTGGAAAGGTGTCAATATATTTCAGAGAGGATACATTATCTTGCCAATCCATGGAGCGTAAGTTACATACTTTGCTTAGGAATTCTAATATCTTTTTAGTAAAATATTCGCATAGCCGCCATGAGAGCCAAACCACTATAGTGTTACTCTACTGTGTATATTATTGATCACTTTATCCTCAAATGTACTATTGGATAAGTTCTATGATACTGTTACATAATTTTATGCCTCATCTGGATCTGCAACATGAAGCTCATATAATGCTTTAATCGAAGTTCTCTGAACCATTGTACAAGCTTTGGGTTGTGGCGTATGAGGATGATAATAATGTTAAAACTTCTATGTGTTTTTCTGCTGAATGCTTCTTTTGCTTTAATTAGGTCGCACTGGAGCTTGATAATTGTATGCATGCCTGCAAAAGAGAGTAATTCAGGACCAATCATACTTCATCTGGATTCCTTAGGGATGCACCCCAGTGCTGAGATTTTTGACATAGTTGGAAGGTGAGTGACCATCTGAGTGCCAGCTGGAAATTTCTATAACTATTATGACTAATGTTTCGTGGATGGCTCACTTGTTGCTGAGTTATATGAGATAGGGAAGGAGCTCTTTCATTATTCTGATGTCGTCAACTGTACTCTTTGTAGATACCTTCAAGAAGAATGGCGTCATTTAAGGAAGAACCGTCCTTCTGACACCTCGATTTCAGACTCAATATGGCAAGATCTTCCGAGGAATATACTGAAGGAAAAACTTGACGTAAGTGTTCATGATGGGTAGATACCTTATAGAAGTAGACCATGATGGCGTGTGTTAAAGGTAATGATGGTTGAGTAGGGAGAAATGTACCATAGTTCATTAGCAACATGACTTCTGACAACGAAAAACGGATTATTTGTTCCTTCTTGATTTATAAGTTATTACCTCCGTTGGACAATATAAGACGTTTTGGTAGTCTGGAACGGAGGTAGTACAAATTGACTACCAAAACATCCTATATTGTGGAATGGAGGTAGTACATGCGTAGCCTTTTGTAGGATTAACTGGACTTATCACCTAGGGCTCAAAACTCTTATCTGAGAACTCTTGAGGACGCTAAATATCCAGGTCATTGTGTCCATATTTGTTTTTGCGGTGGGTCGATCAGGTATCTTGTTTGTATTCTAGAAAAAAACTAACTGAAACTCTTTAAGTACATCATCCTAGTCAAAAGGATCATGATATTGGTGACACATGCTGCAGTATATAGGCTACAGCACACTTCGTGTGCTACAGCAACTCACAATGGCGCATGCCCATAAAAGCCACCTCATTATACTTGTACATATAGTTCAGTATTTTATGATGCAGCTGTGGTTGTGATCTTTGAAAAAAAAATCCTTATTGGTTCCTGCATGTTTGCATTGAATAATTGCTTAGATTATGGTCTGCAATTAAATTACAGTACATTTTACTCTTAATTCATTATTACATAATTGTACAATGACCAGGTTCCAGGGCAGAACAATGCATATGATTGTGGCATCTTCATGCTTTTTTATATTCGACGGTTTATAGGAGAAGCACCAGAAAGGTTCACAAGAGATAGTCTTGAAATGGTCAGTGGTGCCACCTCTTTTCTGTATTGTTATTTCTTATAATGCTTCATCTATTTAGCTCAGGGGGTTCCTTACTCGAGGCTTTAACACTGAGCTTGTATTGGCTTTGCAGTTTGGTCGAAGTTGGTTCAGATCTGAAGAAACTTCTTGTTTAAGAAACAAGATACAAGGACAACTGATGAAATTATTTGCAAATGCCAAGGTTGAAAACGTTATGCCAGAGGCAGCTGCACCAGATGGCTCGGATGAATGTATCATAAAGGAAGGTGAATCAGAAGCGGTAGTTACACCTTGTGGCAGTTCAGGAATGGCTGTAGGAGGCGGAGATGCTAGCACACGTGACGAAGAAGACTTCATGGAGATCAGATCACTGGGAGGCACACCTACTACCCACAGAAGCGATGGCATGATCCGAGACTGTGCTCTTTCAGAAGCAGCTACATTGTCTGATAGCACGGAGGTCGATGATACCATGAAAACCGATTGTGGCAGCTCAAAAACTGAACAAGACATTGAGATCTTGTCCCCTGACAGACCAAAACACAATGAAGAGGTGGTCATCATACAGAGTACACCAGATCCTACTCTGTATTGTTCCGACAGCTGCGACAGTGACGTGGAGGAAGTGAAGACCCTAGAAGTTGAGAAGCGAAGAAGACGTAGGAGTAAGTTTAAGTTTTGCAACATCAGCTGACATGAAGGGCTCATCTGCGCCCATGCCCCAGACGACGGAAAATCAACCCACGATTGTGAGGCGCCTGTTAGGCTGTTACCGTATGCCAACCGCATGATCTCTGGCACCTGTTAAGATATCCCAACCGTACAGGTGAGTCTGAATGTATTGCAGAGCAATGCATGATCTTCCTCTGGCTCTTTGCCCTTGGCAGTAAAGTTTTGGTAGCAAGGCCACGGGCGTGTGCTTGGAGGGGGATGTATAGTGTACAGGTTACGCATATCTATATAATATATGTAGGGCATTTCCAGAATGCAAGTTCAGGTGTTACCTCAGGACTCCTACAAAGTGGCGCATACTCCTGCGCAGATATAAGCTATCGAAATATACTAACAATACGTTTGTTTCCTTCTAGTCCACTGACCATGTCTGCAAAATATATGCCTGTTAAGTCTTTGGTCAGGTTATACTCCTGAAGAAGGCATGAGATACTGTTGCCATGCTTGCAAGCTGAAGTAACGTGTGGGCTATTTCTTAGCCGTCGTTGCTGTCAAGTCTTATGTTTGGTTATCTTCAGTTGCTTGATTTGTCACTAGATACCGCGGTGGGTGGCTAATCAGCATCTGCCGCGTGGTTCTTGATTCAGTTCAGTCATCATGCACTGACAATGTATATATGTAGTATTATATTCGATGCAATTTCTTTTTCTTAATCATGATGACTGCAACTCAGGAGAGAGATGCCTTGTTGGTCATGGATGCTCTGTAACCCACCCATTGAAATGCGGCGTCGAGATCGTGGATGCACGCTCACCTGACGGATGAGCGCATAAACAAAAGAGAGATCCAACGGGAACCGCTGCGAGCTGGGTTTTAAAATCGTTGGTCACGACTCCAGATGCTGCCTAGGATATGATTAACAGAGACCAGGGCGGCTTGCTGCCTTGTTTATATCACAAGGCATCTTGCTCAAGCGACGATGATACGCCAATCTTGGGTGATGGCAGACACCTGCAGGATTTGAGAAAAGTTGCCGTTAACAGGTAAAGCTGACAGCTGCACGATTTTAATTTGCCGGCTGTTCTCGAGTTTTTGTTAGAAAAGGAATTACTCAGAAATGACCCTCCTAGCTATTAGGATTTAATTAGTTTACTTAATTAATTATGTAATCCTCCCTATGTATAACCGTCTCCGGCGGTTGCTACCGAAACTAGCAACCGCAACGTCGCCTCCAATGTCGGTTTGTAGAGGCGACGCTTCACCTTGTATAAATACTCGATTGTCAAAGGAATAAAGAACACAGTTGATTCATTGTTGTCTCCTCTCGTTTCTCTCGATTCTACTTCCAACACGTTATCAGCCACGTTGCTCTACATCTGAGCGATTTCGAGATCGAGAACAACAAGAACAGAAGAGGAGGAAAACGAGCAGCGGACAGACACAGCGCCATACCGTCGACGGACGACGGTGGACCACCGAAGATTCCTCTTCATGACAAGGTGAGCCTATCCCGGTGTCGCTCCGGCGGCACGACGCCCACGCGCGGCGGCGCAGCGGTGCCTACACCTTCTCTTCAGTGCGGTGGCCGACGCGGCCGCGGCTCGCATCCTCGCGACTTGGTGGCGCCCGCGGCACCTTCCGGCGCGACTTCCGACGGCGGCGCGTCGTGCGCAGTCCGGAAATCGCCCTCGACGGCGGCAGCGTAGCCGCAGCCGGCGCGCTGCTCCCCGCGGCGCCCCTGACGCGACCACCTCGCCGGCGGCATCTCCGGATGCGGCTCCCCGCAATGTGGCGGCAGCATAGCCGCAGCCGGCGCTCGGACGGCGACACCCTCAAGCCCGTGCGAAGTGGCCTCGTCTCCTGGCAGATCGGCAGACACAACACGCCCGGCACGCGCGGCGGGAAATCTTCTCGCCGCCGGTGATGCGGCCGGCCGGCCGGCCTGCCGGCCGTAAGGGTCTCGCTTGTCTCGGCGTGGATTGGGATTGAAGCGTTGGGGAATTTTTCCTCGGTCGCTCTCCCTTATCCGACCGGTTGACCTGGTTGGTATAGCGATGGCTGCCTTCTTGGCCCATTTGCTGCATGCGTACTGGACCTGTGGGCCATCACGAGTCCATGCTTATTTGCTGAATTACTTAGTAGTATATTTTAGCTTTTTAGCAGATTAGTGTTCTAACAACACTTATAGCAGTGATTTTATTCCTGTTTTAGACTACTAAATTCGGTACATATATTTCAGTACCGTTTTCTGTTGAGTACTGATATATTCCAGATACTAAGTTGGTGTAATATATTTCCACGTTTTTCACGTGTCGAGATTAATTACGCCCATTTACAATTGAGATTTTTAATTTCTTGCAAATATAAATTTAGTGCCTATATAGTAGTCTATCCGTCGAGTACGATGTATTCCGGAATCTTTCTACGATGTATATATTTCCATGTTCGCCACATGTCGAGATTAGTACGTCTATTTGCAATTGAGATTTTCAGTTTCTTGCAAATATAGATGCAAAATTCAGAGTGATTTCTTCAAATTGATGTTTTGGGATCATGAGGTAGTGTGTAGATTTATCTACAACTACTGTTTAAGCCTACATTGTGTCATTTTTGACATTATGATTGCCAATATGCTCTCCCATGCATTTTAATTAAGTTGTGGCATAAGGCATTCGAAGTGTGAGTATCTTATACTCCGCTAATGCTGTTAGATCTACTCCGAAATTTCTTTCGGAGATTATCTACAACGTGTCATACTTAACAATTTGAAGTTCACACTAATGAGTTCAAGCCCACTTCTTGAAACCTCATTTAATTTGCATATTTCATTACGACATAATCATGATGGATTTTAATTTACCAAATGGAAATTAATATTCTCTGATTTATCCGTATGTATACAATGGCTCGAGAGTTTGATGCACTCGCTCTCAACGGCCACAACTATCCTATATGGGTCATGGACATCAAGATCACCCTTGCGTCTCGTGGGTTATAGTGCGTGCGATCCAGGCTCCGGATGTTCCAACCCTGGCTGGATAGACGCATGACGCCGCTGACAGATAAGCAAAAATATGCTGCTTTGTACATCATAAGGCACCATATTCACCCAGATCTAAGTCTGAATACTTGGAGGAAGAATCCCCAAGTACCTAGTTTTAGGCCCTCAAGACGAGGTATGAACAACATAAGGCAGTTGTTATGCCAGAAGCACTCCATGATTGGACAAACCTCCGACTCCAGGACTTTAAGTCTGTCGGGAAGTACAATCATGAGGTTCATAAGATCAGTTCCAAACTGTGCTTTTGCGGGAAGGAACCTACTGATGAGGAGAAGATAGATAAAACTCTGTCTACAATGCTCCCATATGACAGGATCCCCCAGCAGCAGTAACATGCTCGCGACTACCAAATCTATTCCGACCTTATTCATATATTACTTCAGGCTGAAAAGCATGATGAGCTGCTCGCTAAGAATGGCTCTCAACGCCCGGTTGGTTCTCAACCTTTACCTGAAGTTCATATGAATGTCGCGAACGGGCAAAAGTTTGATGCTGCCTTCAACGGCAAGCCTACGAACTTCAATGGTAAGCGAAAGCACAACCGGAACATGAAGCCTAGAAACTCAGACCGTGGGAAAGGCACCGCAAAGCATGAGTTTGAAAAAAAAAACTAAGCTTTGTGACAAGTGCGGCTGCTACACGCATCTCACTAACAAGTGCAAGACCCCAAAGCATCTAGCTATTCTGTATCAGCAATCCCAGGGATGCAAAGCACCTCAAGGGAAAAGGTTTGAAGCCAACTTCAACCTTCCTCCAGATGACACCAATGGAGCTGCTTGTTCGCGAGATGTTCCTACTGGACCTTGCAACGCCATAACTCTCCATAAGTCACAGGACCCTACAGGCACGGAGAACATGATGGTTGAGCACGCCTCAACCAAAGTGTTTGGAGACTTAAACTAGTCCCACTATCTCCTTAGTGGTCGTTTTATTAATGTCCATTTGTGTTCTCGTAATAGAACGTATATATTGTATCAGCACTCTGATATAAATAAGATTGCATACATTCTATATATCTGATAAAGATTTCCATATTGGAACTTCTTCAATTCTATATATAGATTTCTACGAGTACCAATCCGATGGATGTGGAACAAGTATATGAAAATGTACCCCTCTGTTGTCTGGATTGTACTACACGTACATCCAACTCGTAGCATATGTTGCATATAATGCAATTCCATCGGTCATGTTTTGCATGAGCTAAACTTTCCTAGTCATGAGATTTAGTTGCACTATTGTGCCAGTGGATCACTTCAGTCCCTTGAACACATTCAAGGTGATATTTGTGGTCCCAACCAACCATTGTTTGGACTAAAGATCGAATTAAAGCAATTCGAATGGACAAATATTGTTGCAGAATTCTCTTCACATGCCTCCACTATTTTGTGCATGGCTCCGAGGATCGAAGTTCAGCACAATGTCCTATGTGTCCATACACAATTGTTTTTGGTTTCGTCTCTGATCAAAAGGATTTTCTCATTGCACGACCCATGTTAATGAATTGCAATTTACCAACTTTACATTGGAGTCATGCAGTTTTACACGCTGCTACTGACTAACTGCATATAGCAGTACTTCCCCTCTGCAATTGATACGTGGAAATCCTCCGAGCATTTCCCATCTGCGTAAGTTCGGAAGCGCTTCACGCGTACCGATCTCACCACCGCAGCGTACATCATGGGCCCACATATGAGGGATCTATGTGGGGTACAGATATCCGTCGATAACCCAGTACCTTGAAACCCCTCATAAGGGATGTATTCATAGCCTAGTACGCTGATTGCTTATATTTAAGGAGGATTATTTCCAGGCATTAGGGGGAGATTTCAAGTACCACATCGAATGCCAGGAAATCAATTGGGACTTCACGTTCCTCCTCATACCCACGTACTCAAGAATCGGGACTCTACGTTCGATTCACAAATTTGCAACACATGCAAATAACCTGCCAGATTCATTTACTGATCTCAAAGGTGTTACAAAATCCTTCAATCCGGTTAGAAATGCGCCCGAAAGAGTGGAGGTACCAATAAAAACCACTCAACTCCCTGTTTCATAAAAAGAGGGGGAGTAGTACGACCTCTAACCAGGATCCAGCTTTCTGCAAAGCAACAAAGGAAATCAAGGAATCCTCTAAATCAGTAAATGCAAGTTGACCTTGCGTTGATAAACACCTTATGGGTAGTATACACCCAGTGGAAGGGAAACCTCCACAACCCCAGCTTCAGCTTGCACACACTGGCTGGGACATCGGAACACCTGGACTCACGCGTATTGGGAAATCACGAAGAGTCATCATAGGTGCATGAGATTTCCTCCTACAATATCGACTATGGAGAATCACATAACAAAAGCCTACAATTGTCGACAAACATTTCTCTTGTATGATTGCAAATATCCTTCACAGTGATTCAGATCCAAAGACCATGGCCATGGCAGAGTGTAAACCACTCGCTCGGACTGAAATAAACAAAGGATGCAATCCAAGCAGAATTAGCCTCGCTCCTCCAATTGAATTCCCTATATAGGATTCAATATGTTTTCTTCTAGAAACAGAATGAGAACAACAAGGTGGTGAGAAAGCAAGGCTTGTAGCATAAGGTCGGGTTTCCGCAGAGATTCGAGACCTACTCTCCATACAGGATTGGAATACTCAAAAATTTCCGATAATTATATCATTGGCAGTGCAAAATCGTCTATCTATGCAGTTGATAGATGTAGTGACTACATTTCATGTGGATCACTAGATTTGGACATGTATGGTTCCCGGTGGAATCTCTATCCAAATCGAAATGTAAATGCAACATGCATTGTGTAAAATCAGTGAGTCATTACATGGCTTGTTGTTGTCGGTATATTTTGGTACAACCGACGTAGTGAGTTCCTTACACACAAGGATTACTCCTATAATGATGATTACCCATGCGTGTTTGTCATACACAAGGATTACTCCTGCAATGATGAAGCACGTGATCATCTAAAAGACGGAATTTGAGATGAAGGATTTGGTTAAACCCAAACAGTGCTTGATACTACAAGTCAGCTACTTCACTCAAGTATTATGGTACACCAAGATGCCTATATTATAAATATTGGAGAAACCTAAAACGGACAAGTCATGTCTATCTCTCATGTCGGTTGTTCGATCTCTAGACGTAGAGAAAGATTCACTCAAACCACGGCATGGTGTAGAAGGGAATTGGGACTTCTAGTTCCATATCACTGTGCCATTGGACCCACCAAAACAACTGGTTGGGAATCAAGAATATCTTTCGATATCTCCAAGGCACCACACATTATTTGAAATGTTCTTGTAATTTCAGAGAAATCTGAACTCCAATATAATCAGGGTACACTGATGTTGGCTACTTGAATGATCCCCACAATGTGTACCTACATGGTAGAACTGTCACTCCATTGATGTCTTCGAAACAGACTTCGATGACTACACCTACCAATCATTCTGAAATATAAAGCCGCGTTAATACGCGTGGCTTCACGGAATGATAAACCACATATATTATTCATGTGGTATTGATTCTCTCGAATCACCTATCATTATCTGCAAAGATAATGTTTCTTGTGTTGCACGGATGCAAACATGTAACATAAAGAGCAATATCATTAAGCATATTGTGTTTTTATCCCCATGAGCTCATGTAGAGTCGGGGAATAAATATCTTGCAATTCAAATCATGCGATATCCTCGCTGATGTATTCACAAAGTCTCTACCAACTATAACATTCCAGAAATTAATTATGGGATTGGTATTCGACGACTTCGTGATTTGCAAGGGTCAGGGGGAGAACCTTCCTGAATAATAACATGTTCAAAGCATTATATTACACTCTTTTTCCCTTTATGAGTTTACTTTTCAGGTTCTCATTAAGGTTTTTAATGAGGTAATATCAACATAAGATCATATGTCATACTTTCTGTTTTCCCCATCGGGGTTTTTAGGAAAGTATACACGACATATTTATTGTCCTCTAAACTCTATGGATTTCATTCATATTGAGTTAACAAAGACAATAATCATTATATGTTGTATCATTTTCTCCTTACTTTTCCCACCGGGTTTTAAAGGAGTTTTTACAACATATCAAATACAATTCTCCTCACATTTTTCCCAAGGGGTTTTCGGGGGAGAATTTATCATCATATGTCATACTTTCTGTTTTCCCCATCGGGGTTTTTAGGAAAGTATACATGACATATATTGTACTCTAAATTTTATGGATATACTTCATATTGAGTTAACAGAGACAATAATCATTATATGTTGGATCATTTTCTCCTTATTTTCCCACAGGATTTGAAGGAGTTTTACCAACATATCCTACACTACTCCTCACATTTTTCCCACAGGGTTTTTGGAGGAGATTATTCCAAGGATGTTCAATCGCAAGTACAAGGAAGGATTAGGGGGAGTATTAGGATTTAATTAGTTTACTTAATTAATTATGTAATCCTCCCTATGTATAACCGTCTCCGGCGGTTGCTACCGAAACGTCGCCTCCAATGTCGGTTTGTAGAGGCGACGCTTCACCTTGTATAAATACTCGATTGTCAAAGGAATAAAGAACACAGTTGATTCATTGTTGTCTCCTCTCGTTTCTCTCGATTCTACTTCCAACACTAGCTACCCCAAGCACAGTAAGGTAAATTAGTCCAGCTTGGCTCCACGGAACAGTTTGGACATGAATGGCCGATAAGTTGCCGTCGCCCTTGGTGTTGCACCGGCAGATCAAAGTGTTGAGCGCTCGTTTTTTATCGACAGAAAAGAAAAGAGCAGGCTCTCCATCTCTGCACTCTGCACCATTTCAGCCGAAGTATGCAGCGTAAGACGTAGGGCATGTACTACGAACAGAGACACCTAGCAGAAGAGACAGAAAGCAAACACCCACCGCGCGTCTCTTAATGAACACGTAAAACTGCAGATTAATTATAAGGTACTCCATTAAGGTGCCATGGATGATGGATGATGGATCGCCGTCACCGATCCGGATTAGCAGTACTGGTGATGGCAGACAAGATATGGCTGGATCCCAAGATTAGAGAGCAGTAGCGTACGTGCACGCATAGGACTATAGGACACACGGCGCGAATGTGATGCTGAGCGCGCTTTCGGCGTGTATTTGGCTACTTTTGTACTGTATTACAGTAGTCTCTGTAGTAGAAAAAAAGGCAAAAAAATGTCTCGTATAATATCATTTTGGAGCGTCTGGATTTGTCTTTTTTTGCACAGGTCATAAAAAATGTTTTTTCTTCATGAAATGCTCGCATAAGATGTCTTGAAATATGTTCGAAATATTTATTTTGAACTTTTTGACATTTTCAAATTTGTTTTTTTGGACAGCGTGTGCATCTGCACCTGCTACCCGTTATGGAGTAGCGCCGTCTCTCCGGCCCAAAAGAAGCAAAATCTCCGGCAAACTTGTCTCTCTCTGGGAAGAGGTGACTGGCCTGGCAGTGGACTTCGTTTTCCGTACACGTGATTTTTCTGGGCCACTCCAAAATATCGAAAATACCACCTCGCGGACGAACTCACTACGTAGTTACTCCCTCCGTTCCATAATATAAGATGTTTTAGGTGTGTCACATGTTGTCTAGATTCACACTAAAATGAGTGAACATGTACACTAAAAGTGTCTAGATACATGTGTACACAAGTGAATGTGGAAGATAACTAAAACATCTTATATTGTGGAACGGAGGGAGTACGCTTCTGTCGGTTTCCTTCCTTCCGGTCCCGCCACTGTGTAGTTATTTGACTACACAGTTTTTTTGTGAAAAGCTTCATATCTATGGTAAAAATCATGCAAAAAACTATATAAAAATTAGAAATGCATGTATATGACATCACAAGTTTAAATTGACATCACAGGTTTATACTTTTGGCTCCGCCACTGGTTTCACTCGTGGCGGCCGGCCGGCGATGTGCAGCGGGTTGGAAGATAGTGGTGTGTTCTTGGCAGGGCGACACTGACCGACAGACAGTGCCGGTTTATCTACCGCACAAGTGGACAACACAACGGGCGTGGCTGTCACCGTCGGTGAATAAGTTTGTTCGGATTCACGCACGCACGAGGGTCCGTGAATCTTTTGAGAATCTGTTTTTTCTTTTCTGAATCTTTTCGTGCTGTTTTTTATCTACCGCAAACGACTGGCATCACTGTTCACGCGAGAGGTTTTTTTTTCCTTTGAGAGCTCTTTTCTGAATCTGTCGAGGCTGCTACTAGCGTAGAATGAGTGCGTGCTCTGTGCAAGGCGGGCCGCATCGCGTGGCATCTGTTCAACATGATCGACAAAAGTAAAACCTAGAGAAAAAATAGGCGCAAAGAAGCATGATGCAAGACCTCGTATTTGGTCTTCCAATTTCGATGATATACTAGAAAATATAGAAATATCTTTGATGCATTGGAACCCACCGCACTCAGCAAAATTCATATTGCAAAATTTGAAATATTACGAAAAAAATCATGCACCTATGTCTCGAGTTGCATCTGCAATTTATTTTGAAAAATGTTACTGTATTTCCTGTGTGACCTATGTGGAAAATAAAAATTGAATAGCTACGGTACAAGTTACATGTACCCTACACTATACCATTCTCATTTCCTCATTTTCACATAGATTAGGGAAAAAAATACAGACTAAGCCAAACCACCTATTTGCGTGATTTTTACATTTTTTTGGAACTTATACATACTTTTTTTCCAAGTTAAACAAAGATTCTGGTGTAACTATATTTCGGAACTCTCGTCTAGCCATGATATCCATTCTATAGTTCCAAACGTCACGAAGGTAAAAATTGTTGGGATACCGTACGCATGAATGTACATGCGGGCCTCGCCCGTTCTTGGGCATGAGTTGTTTCCCCTCTTGTTGGTTCATCCATCTACAACTCGAGTGGAGATTTGGTGCTCCCGAGTTCCAGTTATCTCGCTTATTTTAAAAAATATTTGAAAGTTTCAAATAAGTCTGAAAATCATGCACATCATCAATGATATATGCTATATGTGTGTAAAATCTCAATGCAAAATACTGTACGGTTTGAGCTCCACAAAAATGACAAATGTATAGATCTGGATATAGTGAACAATATGTAGTTTCATATTTCAACTTTTGTCTTTTTTGTCTAGCTCTGCATTGAGACTTGCATGTTTGTAGAATGTATCATTTAGAACATGCATGATTTTTTCCAGATTTTTTGAAACTTTTAAATACATTTTTAATTTTTGAAAATGCGAGATCACTGGAGCTCGCTTGGGAGCAAAAATGACTTTCCGGTATAACTTTCTTTATATCAATGTATTGTATGGAGGTAAATACACCAATTGATAATAAAGACCAGTGTCACCTATATTTTTCCGTGTCTTATACTTTTCGTATCTGTAATTGGTTCGTGTGTACGATTATTTTAACTACGTTCTTAGTCCAGACTCGTCTATAAAGGCCATGGAACAAAAAGTTCACCCAGATCCTATCCTGCAAACTCCAAAAACAAAGTGAGATAATGACAAACAAAACCACGTGTTATGTTATCTAGGACACAGAAGAAAAACTGATTGTCAAGTTAACAGTTGTTGAACTACGCCGGATACGGAATAAACTCTTACCACATTAAACTACCAACTTAATTTACCAACGTAATATAATCTTACCACCTGAAAATCTTATCACCTAAAACCACGGTAAATTTTCAAATCAATTACCTCGTATTCGAACCGTCGTAGGATCCATAGCTAGCAGCATCAGGCAGCCCACGAACATGTAACGAGCTGGTCCAGTCCCCATTAAATGCGTATCATTTCCCGTATTCCCCCGTATTCGTCTCAGATGGGATTTTCCCTGATTAAAAATGCTACTTTGTCCACGGATCGCTCACCACCGTCCACATTCAGACCTCGCGTGTCTCCATGTGTCAAAAGCCGCGTCCGTCTTTTGTCATGTTATAGTCCTTCACTTTGCTACCCTTTTTTATTTGAGGTTCACTTTGCTACCCCTTTGTACTAGTGACTGAACCGTTGCCATGCTTGAAAGCTGGAGCAACGTGTGGCTTTATTTGTTAGGCTCTTCAGATTGTCACTAGATACCGCGGCGGCTAATCAGCATTTGCCACGTGATTCTTGATCCAATCATCGTGCACTGACGATGTATGTATTATATTCGATGTGATTTGTTTTTCTTACTGATCATGGATGCTTGTAACTCATCCATTCAAATGCGGCATCCAGATCGTGGGTGCACGGTCACATGATGGATGAGCGCATAAACAAAAGAGGGATCCAATGAGATGCTGCCTAGGATATGATTAACAGAGACCGGGGTGGCTTGCCGCCTTGTTTTTATTTATCGCAATGCAGAAGCGACGAAGAGACGCTTATCTTCTGTGATGAGGTTTTTTAAATACCAGGTAAAGCAGAGAGTTAACAGATGGGTGTGGCAAGCTTACACCTGCACGATTTGAACTTGCTGGCTGTTCTCAAGGTTTTAGAAAGGGAATTACTCAAGAAGAAGAAAAACCATCCTTGCTACCCCAACCCCAATCACAGTAGTCCAGCCCTTGGTGCTGCCCCCACTGAAAACGACATTGTTGTTTCTGTGTCTCGAAATGCGCCGGCAGATTGGCAGGTGTTGGAACGCTCTGTTTTTGAACAACAGTAGAGAACAACACGTAAAAGAGGAAAAAAACAGGCTCTCCATCTCTGTACTCTGCACCGTGTTGTGCATTTCAGCCGAATTATGTTATCAACACGTGTTTGTCTCAGGTTCTCATCCAAGACAACTCTGTAATTCCTGATGCTTAATATATAGCCTTTTTACCCGCAAAAAAAAAAAAAACACGTAAAAGAGGAAAAGAGCACAGTGTTTGTTATTAACACGTAAAACTGCTGATTATGAGCTGACAGTCTCGTGTCATCGATCGCCACCTAACTGAATCAGCGTCATCAATCCGGATTAGTGTTGATGGCAGACAAGATAAGGCTCGATCCCAGGATTAGAGAGCAGTACAGGTTGACGATTGTGTGCTCTAGCTCATATACGTGCACGCAGAGTACAGACGGCGCGAATTTGGCAACTTGTTTAGAAGCGCCGTCTCTCCCAATACAAGCAATCTCCGGCAGACTCATCTCTCTCAAGAAACAAGCGTTTTCGCTGTGGAGGCGACTAGGCACTGAACTTCGTGTTTTTTCTACCTACTACTCCCTCCGTATCAAAATATAAGACATATAAACCTGTGCGTTCCCGGTTTATGGCGGTTCCTCAAACCAACCCGTTGCGGCACGGTTTCGTTGGATTGGTCTGGTTTACACAGTTTAGGTACGAGGTCATATTCCAGTCTGGTGCGGTTTGGTTTTGCGGT
Organism: Poa pratensis; assembly: GCA_947311845.1. Classification (NCBI taxonomy): domain Eukaryota; kingdom Viridiplantae; phylum Streptophyta; class Magnoliopsida; order Poales; family Poaceae; genus Poa; species Poa pratensis. The sequence goes on from CAMZMU010000120.1 coordinate 18,256,423, forward strand.
TTAACTGGTTCCACACCGCAGGCAATCACAGGACGAGGCCGCCGCGCGCGACTGCGCTCTCGTGCTGCGCGTGAGCCGCATCTGGTGGAGCAAGACGTGGCCCGTGTGGGGGTGCTCAGCCGCTCGCTGGGTTGACTTCCCGGGCGCGGCGGAGGCCAGGGCGTCGGGTCCTCGCGGCGCAGCTCCCCGCGCGCCTCGGCCCGGAGCGCGACGAGCACCACGGCCTGCCGTGCGCGTCGGCCAAGCGGAGGAAGCCGTCGAGCAGCAGCCCCGCGAATGGCACCAGCCACCAGGACCTGCCCTCCCCGATCGAGCGCGCGATGGGGCCACCGCCAGATCGGACATGCGGCCACGCCGACACGGCACGGACCGCGACGCGCCAGGTGGTAGGTCGGACAGCGAGGGGTTCCCTAAGGCAGAGGAGGAGGTCGTCGAGGTGAAGCTTGGCCAGCTCTGTGCGTCGACGACAATGGCGATCTGGCAATGTTCTAAACGCCGAACAATCCCTGCACGTCGAGCCGCCGTGTTGAACAGCCTGAGCTCACGGCTACCATCTCCATGCCCTACCCTTCCGCCACCAGCCCACCATGTCCCTGTACCAGCAGTCCAGAACGGCGTGGATTTATAAAGATCGCCGGCCACCGGCCACCGGCCGTAGATGGTGGACTGCGGTGGCTTCTCCATGCCTCGGCCGCGTCCCCGCGCGGCCCGGATTTATAAAGATCTCAGCTAGCTCGCGGCCGGCCGGTGTTCTTCAGGACCCTCGCTGTACGACGAGAAGACAGTGGACTTCTCCGGCGGCCGGCACGATCGTGCGGCAAGTGCTTCCCCAGGGACATGCGAGAGGTCTGTATGCGTTCGGTTTGATTGGTTTGGTCAGTTTGAGACCGTCTCAAACCAGCTAAAAAAAATCCTCGCGGTTTCGGTCTGGAGACCATCGAAACCGTTGTAAACCGTAGATCTGGTCCGGTGCGGGTTGGTCTCCGGTTTAACCGGTTTGAGACCAAACTATGAACACGCTTAAAGACATATTTTAGTTCAAGGTTTGAAAGTTTTATATTTTGATACGGAGGGAGTAGCTCTGTTTGTAAGCATAAGATGTTTTAGCCTTTTCTGACCCACACGTATCTAAACGTGTTATAATGCAAGATTCATTGAATTTTAAACTAAAATACATCTAGATACACTTGGGTAAAAAAAAGGCCGAGGCCGAGGGAACAGAGGGAGTAGCTCGGAGAAACTCACGACGTAGTTATATTTTGGGCTAGCAGACAAATGATCGTCTAGACCGATCTTGTCTTAGGCGACCGAAAGCCGGTGACCACACCGATCGGACGCCACCAACAACTGATCCTGACTTACCTGAAATTAAAGCACCCTGGATGCGCCCAGGTACAATGAACGTGCCAGGTCGCCCTCTTTTCTGAATATAAACACAGTATAAGCTGTCGGGTTTCGCGTGTCAGAGAGCTTATCGCAGGCTCCCGTGTCGGTTTCCTTCCGGTCTCCGTCTATGTTCCACTCGCAGCCGGCGATGTGCGGCGGTTTGTAAGGTAGTGGTGTGTTTTTGGTAGAGCGACACTGACTGACCGACAGTGCCGTTTTATCTACCGCACAACACAATGGGAGTGTCACCGTCGGTGAATAAGTTTGTTGGGATTCAGATTCACCAGGGTCCGTGAATCTTTTCTGAATCTCTCGTGAGTGCTACTACGACTTTTAAGTACTGTAGGAATCTACTCCCTCCGTTTTTTAATATAAGATGTTTTAGCTTTTGTCCACATGCACATGCACACAAATGTATGCACTTATTTTAGTGTGCATATAGAAAACATGTGTACCACCTAAAACATTTTATATTAAAAAACGGAGGGAGTACTACTAACGGAGAGGAGATATTAGTAGTAGTTGGTTAGCACTGTGGTAACTAGTCCGAGCGCATGCCATCTGTTCGGTGCTGATCAAATACGGATCAACCGAACTAAGTAGCTTGCTAAAAAAAGGGTTATATTGTGAGTATAAAAGATTGGTTGTTGGTAGCCAGAAGTAACCCCAACAAATATTGGAAGTTGAATTCACATAAGGTATGGAGTGATGTGTGTGGATTGTGCATTTGCAATCTCGTCGCTGCTCAAGGCCCATTTGGAACACGTGACCTCAAAAACGGGTTTCTATAGAAATCCAAACAACAACAAAAAAAACCTTTAAAAATATAATCTCGATGTCAAGTATAAAAAATAGGGATATTTTGCAGCGAAAGCGAGATATGAGATTCAACGCACCACATTTTACCTAGAATATTATTTTACAAAATCTCCACCAATTTATTAATAATCGCCAACTATGTAGCGAAGAACCCGAACGTAATAAAAAAACGAGCTGTAACCGTCTTCGACAGGAACTAGAGGGTCTTGCCCTATGGTCTTGATCCAGTGGATTCAAATAGGTTTTAGACCACTTACCGATGACTACAAACACTGTAGCGAACTGACGCATGACTGTCCGCATCACCGGAGCCGGGTAAAACTTTCATAATAGAGCTTGGTGTACTATCAAGACGAAAAATCATCATGATAAGCCCTGAAAGGACAAACTGACCATATTATCAATGATAACCAATGATAAAAATGCTAGATCGAAAAAGTTCGAACTGTAATCACACCAACGAACGCAAAAAACCGGCTGTATCGTAGTAGAGACGTGAAACACACAACTCTAGATGCCCTCTTTTGATGCTAGGTGCATCATCAGAGCGGAGATAGGACAGACAAAATATTATTCGGGGTTAAGAATATCGCGACGGCCTCACCATTTCAAATAAGATACTAGAATTTCAAAAAACAACAAAAACCTCCCACGGACGTGGGACCATGGTTCCCCACACCTCTAAGACCCAAAGGGCCACCCGGAGGCGGGACAGGCCGACGACGTCACTGGCATGGGGAACGAATAATCTAGTTCGGTTTTGATCGCCTCCTCTCTTTATCAATCGTCACAAAAATAGTTAGTGCCTCTTTAGTTCGTAGGATTTGAGAAACACAGAAATAGGATGTCATCGCACTTGAAATCATACAGGAACCAAAAACGCATGAATCAGTATCCGGTCTTGATTGGTTACACCGCAGTAAAACGTAGGAAATTTATTTAGGGATTGAGTGCACGTCATAGTGGTCAATACGTACGTAGGAATTTTCCAAGAGGTTTCACCTATTGCCAGAAATCCAACAGGGTTATGGTATAGGATAGCAATCCATAGCAATTTTGAAGGATTCAATTATTTAAACCCAATGAACTCCACAAGAAAAATTCTTATGAGTGGAAATCCTATAGTACAATTTTGTTGAAAATCCTTTAAAGCAAAGAGGCCCTTATACCTTCAACTATACAGTTACCTAAAGTTTTTTTTAATCGAAATCCTGCCCTCTAAAATTACTACGCTTAGATGATGGCGATTCCGCCGCCCTCCTCCTTCCTGTCGGCCTTGGTGCTGTCGGAAGGGGGTGGGGGGTCGAATCGCCGGGCGGATTTGTGTGCTGCTAGTCTAGGTGTAGCTAGGTAGCTTAGGTTTCCTGCCGTCGGCGATGGTGGCGGCGGTGGTGAATAAGTTTGCTTCAGATCGACGGTCGGTGGCTTCCTTGGCGGCGGCCGGTGGTGGATCTGTGAGCTCCTTTCCTTGGTTGGTCGGCATGGCGGAGGTGTTGGCCGATCTTATGTGGATCTTGTGTCCCCTGTGCTCCGTCTTCGCGGCGGTGAGGTGTGCTCCGCCCTCACCGTGGAGCCTCTGGGGGTTGTTCTGGAGCTGGAGCTACCGGTGCGTGTCTCCGGTTCCCCTGGCCGGCCGTGGTGGCGAGGGGGGGGAGCGGGAGTGTTGCTGTGTGTGCTTCGCAGGTTGGAGGTTCGCGGCGTCGGTGCGGATCAGCGGATTCTTCGGCGTCTGCTTCCGGATCGAGGACGGGAAGCGCCATGGCCGTTCTCTTTCATCGAGCTCAGTTCCGGCGTCTGACGGCGGACGACATATGCGGTCTTCTTCTAATGTGGAGGTGCTCCCTGTCTGGGGTTGGCGGGCGGCCTGGTGTCTTCCCCTCCGGCGACGGCGTCGGCTGATGGAAGGTGCTTTGGTTCCTGTACTTGTATTTGTACCACTGTATTCCTGTTTGTATCTCTGTTTTGGTATGAATACAAGGGCTGTGTTCAAAAAAAAAAAAAAGTCGAGATGATGACAAACAAAATCACGTGTCATGTTACCTAGGACACGGAATAAGCTCGTGTAGATAGATAGGGTTGTAGACCTAAAAACCCTCCCCTCTGCCGCGTCAGCATCAGCTGAACCCACTCACGACTCATCTATGCTGCTGAGGTTCTCTTCTCCCTCCCTCCCGTCTTCTCCCACCTATAAATCTTCCCCAACGCCGCACGCAAGAAACCAAAATCCCCCACCCTCAAATCGCAGACCTAGCACAACACACCGTAGCATTAGCAGCAGGGCGGCGAGGATGGTGGTGAAGAGCGGAGGAGTCGGCTGCGCGGACGAGGGGGCCGCGGGCGCGGCGGTGCGGCGCTGGGTGGAGGCCGGCGGCGGCAGGCTGGTGCTGGACGGCGGGCTGGCCACCGAGCTCGAGGCCCACGGCGCCGACCTCAACGACCCGCTCTGGAGCGCCAAGTGCATCCTCTCCTCCCCGCACCTCATCCGCCAGGCAAGCCGCCGCCGCCACCGTGCCCTTCTTGCCACTTCGGCGACACTTTTTTTTTGGCATTTACTGTTCTTAGGACGATTAGTCAGTTGATGAAAATGGAGGTCTTCGCCATGATTCATGATGGGGCCGGGCTACTGAAATCTAGCAGCATATGCCATATTTGTAGATGGGGAACAATTTGCAATCAGCTCACCTAAATCGGTCAACGATATGAAATCATTTGGTCACTACTCACTACTAGCTTACAAGGTGGTTTGGAAGTGTTTCTTTTTTTCCTTCTCCAGGCTTGCTGGAAAAATACCCCAGGCCCCCCCATCAGAATAAGGTAGTTAGAATAAGGTAGTGTGCTGTATCATGAACAGCGCAGTAGCACCTGATGCCATGCTAGCATGGGCTTAGGCAAAGGAGGATTCGTTTTCCTTTCTTTGTCTGACTGATTTATGTTTGGATGGAAATCAATCTACAAGCCTGCAAAAGATGGTTTGGTGTTGTAGAATAAAGTGTGTGCGAGTTGCCAAAATTTGCACCGAACCTCATTGCCATTCAGGGATCAGGAAGAAAGCTTATGCCACATGCCTAATTTATTCCTGAGTATTCTGAAACGAAGGCTGTTCCTTATTAAAAACTATGATTAGGTCTTTATTATCCAGGCTAGACCTGAAAATATCTAGCATGGCCTCGGGTTTTTGGGGCACTCTGTCGAGCTTGAGACTATTTTGAACCATCCCTTGTTGGACTGGCTCTAACACGATGTGACAGTTATTGGCTAGTTCCTTCTTACCTGGCACTGGTCTGATCTAGACAGATTGTTTCTTACTTTGCCATTGAACAAGCGGTTGGAATCAACCCAAGACTTTTGAGATTCAGGACCCATGTTTTACCTGACAAGTAGGTGATTTCAGATGTTTAGTATATTCTAGTCTGTAAATCTATTGGTGAAATATGCGCAGTTACTGTTAGGTCAACCTGCAAACCAAAATCAGAACAGAGCTGAATTCATTATAGCAGTTCACTTTATTGGGTTTCTACTTTATTGTGTTTGTGAGTTATTCACATCCGTTTTTGCTGTACTTATCTTGTAATTTGCAGCTCATTGAAAAATTGTTCTTTCACATGTAAATAGCCATTTACGCATGCTAATGTTGGTATGCTTTTGATGAAACAGGTCCATTTAGACTACATAGAATCAGGTGCGAACGTTATAATCACAGCATCATATCAGGTTCCAAGATATGCTCTCACTCTACCTTCTTTATGTTTCTGTGACATTCATGAACATACTGACATTCACATTTGATGTTCCAGGCTACTATTCAAGGGTTTGAGTCCAAGGGATTTTCAAAAGAACAAAGTGAAAATTTATTAACAAAGAGTGTTGAGATTGCACATGAAGCACGTGAGATGTTTCTGAAGCAACATTCAGATCAATCCACTCCCATTCACCGTCCTATTCTGGTTGCTGCTTCCATAGGAAGTTATGGGGCCTATCTTGCTGATGGCTCTGAGTACAGGTATTTACTACTTAACTTAGCATGCCCTTCCCCATTTTACTTCGGGAAAATACTAATTTTTTCTGGCTATCACCAGTGGGGATTATGGAGAAGCTGGAACTCTAGAATTCCTGAAAGATTTCCATCGGCGAAGACTTCAGGTTCTTGCAGAGGCATGTCCTGATTTGATTGCTTTTGAAACAATCCCCAACAAATTGGAAGCTCAGGTATGCTGAACCTTATACTGCTTGTGTCGGGGATATGCTACCTCAGATTTTACAGTACATTCTTGTGAAATAATATCTGAAGAATTGCTCGTGATGGATCTTTTAGGCATATGTTGAACTTCTTGAGGAATGCAATATAAGTATCCCTTCATGGTTTTCCTTCAACTCGAAAGATGGAGTCCATGTTGTGAGTGGAGACTCACTAATTGAATGTGCTACTATTGCTAATGCATGCGCAAGGGTTGGTGCAGTTGGAATAAACTGCACGCCTCCAAGATTTATTCATGGCCTGATACTCAGCATTCGAAAGGTAAGAGGATCTACCTTCCTTCTAATTCAAACAAATGCAAGTTAAGCTTCCATCCTTTTCCTGTGTTGCACGAGATGTGCATGCCTATGTGTGCGCAGAAAATATCTACCATGTTAACTGTTGAGTAGCTGCGCTTCTCTTTGTTTGACTAAGCTGAGTTTTGCTCCATAACCGCAGGTCACAGACAAGCCGATTCTTATATATCCCAACAGTGGAGAAAGATACGATGCTGTGAAAAAGGAGTGGGTGGTAAGTATATCTCAATGCACTTACCCCGTTTTTAATAGCAACTTTTTTATTCTTCTGAACACAAAACCCTGTCAATCAAATACCTAAGTCTAGCTTATTTCCTATTTACTTTTGTTTTTTATTTTTCTACTCCACTTTATGTAGAAAGTTAAATGTTAATAGGATGGATGAACGTCCACAATGATTGGGAATTACATTACCACCGTTCCTTTTTCCGTGGAAGGCATAATAGGGAAATACATATTCCCTTTCTTTGAGTCATCTGTATTATTTTAAAATGGACAGTTTCTCACATTAGCACCTAGAACTAGGCACAGAAACCATCCTCTAGCCTGTCAAACTAACATAGTACCACCAACACTGAAGATACGCTTCATTTGGTGTGCAGGAATCCACTGGCGTGTCAGATGGTGATTTTGTTTCTTACGTAAGTGAGTGGTGCAAAGATGGGGCTGCCCTCATCGGGGGCTGCTGCAGGACAACTCCAAACACCATCAGGGCCATATCTAGATCCCTTGACCATTTCTGCCCTGCACCATAATTATCTGTGGCATATAGTCGTACCCTCCTTGAGAGGTGTTACTTCTGGTGTTGCCCTATGAAGATGTCCTGGAGATCGAGCAATAGCGCGGTTATGTTCTCCTGAATGAGACAGTTTCTACTTGGAGATTCAACCAGTCAGGGATTAACAACAAGTAATAGCGAAGTAAGTTCTACTATAAGGAGTGGGCGAAATGATGTGCGGCAAGGTTCATGATCCCTTATTAGCTATCAAGAGAGATCAAAACTATGTATGTTAATACAGACTCTGAGTTGTTCCAGAGATGTTAACCTCGAATAAGCTCTTATGCTGTGTACTAGAAATTCCTTGTGGACTCTGTTTTCTCCATGAGATTTGTTTGAACTACACATCTCCATCTGAAAATGAATACTTCCTCTGGGGTTACCTCTGCAGCTGAGCTACCAAATCAGCACCCCTCTTTAGTCTATAGGATGTTCTTTTTTCTGTCCTTCCCAAAAATCTTACATATTCGATCTCTCTTCCCTGGTTCTGTGTTCACTTGAACCTTTAATCTAACTGAGAAGAACAGAAGCCCTATACGTGTGCTTGTAAACTCGTCGACAAAATTGTTGGTTTGTTTCCACCAGACGAATCGACGAGGTGGAATGACACCCTTCAACTGTTCTTCAGGTTTCCAAATTCACAAAAAAGATGACAAGCTGCTCTGATCGCCAGTGCGTCCTCATCTGCCTCCTGTCAGCTGGACCGAAGACTGTCAGCTGGACCGAAGAAACGAAAGAATCGAATGCCTGCTCAAATGTTGCGACTGTCAACTTCGCCGGAAGACTTGGGAGCGGCACCTCAAGCCGAAACACACTGACGACATGGTTAATGGATGGCCTGAGACTGCGGTCAGGGTATGCGCACCATAGCCTGACGACCAACACACACTCCATCTCCCGGTCATCAAACTCCATGTTGAGCCGTGCATCAGCCGCATCAATGATCCTTCCATCATTCAGTGAATTCCTGACCCATTGAACAAGATGGATTACGTCCTCCGCTTCTTCCCGAGCCACCGCGGGCCGCCTTCCGCACGCGATCTCAAGAAGAACGACGCCAAAGCTGTAGACATCGGACTCAGCACATGTCCTCCCAGTGACCACACACTCAGGGTCCAAGTAGCCCATAGTTCCTGCAAAACCTGTAGGGTACGGTCCTCGTCCATGGTTGACGAGCCTGGCGAGACCAAAATCACCGAGCTTGGCAGTGAAGAATGTGTCCAGCATTATGTTGCTTGGCTTGATGTCCCGGTGGAGAAGTTGTCGGTCGCAATGGACAACTCCTTGTATTGAAATCACTTTGGCCCCAACATCCCTTTCTCGAAGTCGGCTTCCATGACTAGATTATCGTCCCAGAGGTCCTCCTCAAATATTTTGATCTGATTCCGCCATCGACGTACAAATAGCCAGATGAAGTAGCCCAGAATGATGAAGGACACAGAACCAGCAAAGAGCCCGGTTATAAACCCTGGCATAGGATTTGTATCAGTCTCATTTTGGACTATCAGTTCGGACTTTTGGATGAAATGGGTGGTACATGCGATTGAAGACAAGGGAAGCTGCTACAAGCTTGCAAATTTTGTGCGCATTTGGAGTACTTCAAATTACTCCTAAAACAGAAGACCTCGACGGCTGCTGCGCAGGTACATGCGCCATGGGGGGCGTTGCCGGTGCATCAGGGGGCAGGATGATGTCGAACTTAGCCGAGCTGGTATCTCAGGTAGCAGCTGTACCCCTTCACGGCGCCTCCGCTTCTGTGGTACCTACTGTAGGTGGAGGCACGCCTCTTGCACTTGCTCGGCGCCAGCTCCCTCGTGCACTGTCGGCCCTGTAGCTGTTCATGTTCAGGGCCAAGTCGCCGGCCCTGTCGGCTAGATCTTCCATCAAACGTTACCGGGCGTCCGCCAAACTGGTCATGTTCACGTCGCCTTCGTCGGGCCAGGGCCAGGGGCAAGACCGGCCGGAATCCGGGATCGGAGCTGTAGCTGACGTCGGCGAGTCAGAGTAGCGGAGCATGCACGAGGTGTGAGCCACTGCAGACCGCTATGGACCTCAAAGCTCAAAAGTCAATCTCTGATACCAGATGGTTGCTCTCAAGCTCGATCTACACACTCAAACACAAGAGAGATGATCGCGTGAGAGGATTTTTTGGCGTGGTGCAAACGTTACAACTTTTCTTCATTTCTTCTCTTATTCAGTACAGAAGGGAAAACGTGATTGGTAGGGATCAAGGTTTTGCTTACCGGTCGGGAAATCCGGTTACCGCCCAGTAACCGGATATCCCGAGCATCCCCGGGAAATGGTCATCCCGGGCAAAAGATCCCGGAAATTTTGAAAAATTTAAATTTTAACAAAAGCCCTCGGCAAATGGTCAAATCGGGAACCAATTTTTTGAATTTTAAATTTTAGTTTTCAAATTCGTCCGGTAACCGGTCGGGATTTTCCCCCTTGGGAATTTTTTTCTACGAGGAACCAAAACCTTGGTAGGGATCCTACCTTCGCGCCACGATTCGCGAGACTCACGCCATCTCAATTTACTTTCTTTTCATAAAGTCAATAAATAGTAGTAATTCTTGCTGCAAACTCTGATCGTGCCTAAGCCACGATGCAAACTCAAAGGGAAATGACCCGATGTGAACGAGCACATCTCAGGCCCATGCGCCTTCAAACACGGCTCGCACAGGTTGCGGCTCGTGCCTAGCGAAGGAAATAAACACTAGATAAACATACAAGATGACATGACAATTAGACTAGAATCGCACCAGGATCATCCTTCAGTATTAGGAAACCTCTTCACCATGTCACGAAGCCGCTCTTCTACATCAGTCATATCTGGTCTCCCATCGACATCAACACATAAACATTCATGTATCATCTCTGTCCATCTATCCAGAAGTTGTGGATCTACCTCTAGCAGTTCCTTGTCCACGAGCTCAATCAAAGATTTTTCCTTTTTGTAGGCGTCAACAAATTTCCTGAGTAGTTCGTTCTGGTTAGAATGAGAGGCCTTCTTCCTTGTAATGAGTTCCAAGAGCACAACTCCAAAACTGTAGACATCACTCTTGCTGGTTAGTAATCCTGTCTGCAAAAATACTGGATCCATATAGCTCATGTCACCAATAACATGTCTAGTATGTTCCTTATCTGCGGCCATTAACCTTGATATACCAAAGTCTGATATCTTTGGTGTAAAATCATCATTTATAAGTATATTAGCTGGTTTAACATCACCATGCAGGATTGTGGCATTGGCTTTTGAATGCATATAAGCTAGACCTTCTGCTGATCCTGCAGCAATCTGTAAGCGTAGACCCATACTGAGAGCCTTGCTGCTGTCACCATGAAGAATGTCCTCGAGGCTACCTTTAGGCACAAACTCATAGACCAATATCGGAGAATCAACTTCTAGGCAACAACCTAAGAGCTTGACAATGTTCTTGTGTATCACTTGAGACTGAATGCTGATCTCGTTTGCAAATTGGCCATTGTGTACTGAGTTTACATTGATGGGCTCCTTCACAGCGACTGGCTCAGTATCACTCCCAATGCACCCCTTGTAAACCTTACCAAAACCACCTTGTCCAATAATATTGCAACTTTTCTGGATTTTCCTGATATCCTCTTTTTTATATAGCTTCATATTTCTAAGCTTTTCTAATGTAGGTCCGCCATTCTTTTTAAAATTGTCCTGCATCTTTCTCTTCTGTATTATAAGGAGGAAGACAAATACCATAATTGCTGCGATGAGAAAAAACACAAATGAACCTGCATAAAGAAATAAATGTTTAGACCTCAGTAGACTGTTAACACCTCCTGTATTCCTAAAACGAAGATTTTTTGTTTCAAAAAATTGCATGTGGCAAATATTTCTTACTTCTGCTTGATTATAAACAGTTCCATGTTTCAATTAATAGAAAAGGAATTATGGCCAAGTTCCTAATATTCAAATGTAGTATCTACTGACACAAAAGTAGCAGTTACATGCATGTATTCAGTTTATTGAGACCTATTTAATTGGAAATTATTACATATTTGGTTACAACGACCACCAGCAGTCTAGGATATTATTAAAACTTAGTCTACCGAAACATGAGATAGACAATCGTTAGATCAGGCAACTAAAAAATCCGACTTTGGACTAGTAACACCAAGGAAAAGCTATTAATGCACCTACATGGTGAAAAATGCCATGGTAGGATGTATGGACAACTATGGTTTATATTTAGGAGAAGTTATTCAACCTACGAGTGGGATTGGACAACCGCTTGACAAAGCTATTAGTGCACGTACATGGTGACAAAATTCCAAATTGTTTTTCCTTTTTCAGATTATTAATGTGTGATTTTAGATATTTATCCATACCAATATGTCTAACCTTAGAAGGGCACAACCTCTGCTAAGAAATATAAAACTTCCAATAAATCGTTTCAAACTTTAACTCATGTAACATTGATCGTGATTGAATGCGCATAATAAGTTGGAATGATCATGAAAGTAATGAAAGTGCGTCTAGGACTCTTTTGTGGCGTTTGATGAGTAACAGTCAACCTACTAACGGACTAATAATTACATAAGTTTTTAAAATGTATTTATAGTAGTCCTATATGCTCGTTGGAGGAGTCAACGACCCAAGAAAAAAGAATAAAAAAGAGGAAGCCAGAAATGAAGAAGACTATAATTTCTATAGCTCTTTTGGTGATTCTTCCGTGGCCACATTTGAGAATATGAGCTCCACTGTGAATGGAAACTTTACTTATGAAATGAAGGATATATCTAACTTAATTATCAATCAAAAGTTTGACTGAAAACTTATGAACATTTTCTCTACACAAAACTATCTGTCTAGTATTGGACCGGTCGGTCATGAGAGTGCTGGTTTGAAACCAACGAGAATGTCCGGAAGTGTGATTGTCATAGTTCAGTCATTATCCAACACTTTCCAGCGGAGTTCGTTGAGAACCTCTGAGCTATAAATTTGTCTTCTTTCTAGTGCAATCTTTCATTTATATTCTACATCTTAGTTGTTAGTTGTTTCAAGAGGCCGAGTGTTTTTTTAGACCCATGGGGCTTGAGTTGGATTTTCACCGAGAAGACAAACCAGGGATCTGTTGGGTAATCCAAACATTGTCCTCTTTGGTTGCCATGTGATTAGCTTAGGAAAGTGTTGCCGTGAGTGGTAGTAGTTGCTAGCTGGTTGTTTATACTTTCCTAGTTTAGCTAAGCACTACTAGTTTACGTTCAAGTATTTGGCTTGTGTTAGCTGGGTACGAGTCGGAGTGTTAGCTAAGCACTACTAGTTTGTGTACGAGTCGAGCAAATCTTGAGCCTCTTGTGTGCTATATAAACAGGGGTATGGAGCCGGTTGTAAACCACCAGAAGACGAGAAAGCAATACAAAATCTCTGGCGATCTTTTGTGTTCCCGCGTTCGTGTGCGTGTTCAAAGATTCATCTAATTCACAATTTAATTTTCAGCTCCATGTCTAGCCAATATCCTTTGTTCAGTAAGGAGCATCAATAGATTGTGTGAAGGCATACAAAGCAAATGATTAACCGAAGACAATGCAAATATCTCATAAGATAACTACACAACAACAACTACCATTCAAACGATATATACATTACACTGGATCTAGGTGAAACAAACAACACATACATACCTGTGATGAGCCTCCATCTGAGTGGAAAAATTTGGTCGCAGGGTTTTGTTTTCGCATCGGTGCTTCTTGAGTACTTGGGGCAGATGCAGTCGTAGGAACCTTGTTTGTTCACACAGTTTCCCTGACAAGGGTAGTTATCGGGATGCTCGCACTCATTGATATCTGCATTATTTATTAGCTATAACAATCAGAACAGAGTATTAACTGACCATGCATAAATTATATAGTAATGACAATCTATTTTCTCATCTAAACTACTACCTCCAATCATACAAGTAAGACATAATTATTTTTGAAAAGTCAAAGAGTGTTAAGTTTGAGAAACATGGAATTAGCAAGTGGTTTTCGAAACGAATTGCACTTTTTTCTATAAACGTGGAAGTAGTTGCATGAATTTCGATACAAATTGCAATTTTCTCAAAAAATGTGCAAGATTAACCAATTTCATATACAAGTTACAAGCTGTGCTTATCTCAATTAGTACTCCCTCTAGGTACAGTCTACATGGCATGCACGTAGTTTAAGAAAACATTTTAACCATTAATTTGGTCAATAAAATATAAATTATACATCACAAAAATTATATAATTAAAAAAATACTTCTGAATATAAATTCAATGGTATAACTTCCGTGACATATAATTTATATTTTATTAACAAAATTTCATGGTAACCTTTTTTTATGCTACGTGCATGCCCTGTAAACTGTACCAGAGTAAGTAGTTTTGGAAACAAGTTCCACTTTTCTTAAGAAACATGTAAGTAGCAACTATTTTTTGCCCGAGTTACACTTTTTTTAAATAAATGTGTAACTCCAAACGGTTTCCGAGGCGAGCCACACCATATTTGCCCTTTTTTTTTTGTAATGTGCAACAACTCATCGAGAAAATTCTAACAATGATTCTACATGTATTTTCTATTTTGGGTTAGTTACTTTAGTACGTTACACTTTTCATCACACCATAGTTACACTTTTTAGAAATGTTTAACTAACTCATTCAGAAAAGTGCAACCGAGCTTTATATGCATTTTATTGGTATTTACGTGTAGCATGTTTTCCCACTAATCGAGAATTGTGCAAGAAAATATGATTTATGTTTTTTTTTGAAATGTCAAAGTCTACAGTTTTTTCTTCGATTCAGCAGACAAGCTCGACAGCCGAATACACATAGCCCAGACGCAACCAACATGGACCGGCAGAATACAAACATGATTCACAAAAAAAAAACAGGATTTGATTTGAATTGCCTATCATTTTCTCATGCGACTGATAGATAGAGGGACCCTTAAGACAGTTCATAAGCTAGGAGGCACAAGGTAGTAGAAAAATTGTAACTAGGGTTGTACAAATGAAGCAAAAATAATAATATATAAGGAAATATATCAACATATGAGATCTACTTTCACAGAGCATGTCTTTATCTAAAAAATCTACTTTCACAGAGCATGTAGCAGGACGAACTTACCGGTACAACCATCGGCAATATAGGGATTGCCCTCGTAGCCGTTGGCGCAGTTGCAGATGTATCCAGGTCCATTGGTAGCGTTGAGGCAGCGGCTGTTGGAGCTTACGCAGGCGTACTTAGTCTTGTTCGTCATCGCCTCCTCACAGGTGGCGCTGTCGCGGATGGCCCAGTCGATCGTCACCGGCATCAACCGGGGTTCTGGTCCAGGTGCGACATGTTGAGGTCGGTGGTGTTGAAGGTGTAACTGTCCTTCTCCGCCAGAAACACATAATCGCAGGGGCTGAAGTTGAGCGAGTCGGCACGATCCATGATTCCGTTGAAGCGAATCGAGTTGCCACCAAGATCCGGCGGGATGTCGGCGTGGCAGCAGCCTACGCCGGAGCAGACACCGTTGACGGCGCTCTGATCATCGTCGCAGTAGCCGACACAGCCGCTTAGCTGGGTGTAGACGATGCGGTTGGGGCTGCCAGGGAGCGGCGCCGGATGCGATTTGCCCCGGAGAAGCCCGATGGTGCTGCAGCCAAGGACAAAGAGATAGTTCTTGGCGTTGGAGATGCGGAAGGCGCTAGTGTTGCGTAAATGTAGGACCGTGCGTGACGACCCGCTGGTGTTGCCCGTGGACAGGGGCGGAGCTGGAGCTGAGCTGACCCTGATGCACCCGATATTTTTTAAGAAATAATCTACTATATAAACGTATGGTTTGCAACTGCTAGCATAGATAATATGACATAATAAAAGAGAACGCATGAATTTATAAGAACTAGTAGTAAAAAAAAAAAATCTATATAGATGAAATAAAGGACAAATTTACTTGTAAAAGATGTCTAGCATTTTAAAATTTCAGTATACATCATCAAACACCTAGATTCAATAACCAGCAAGATCAAAGGTAGACTTAATTTCCAAGCGGAACATAGTAGAATGACAAAAATTATACAATTCACATAGTTAAAGTTTTCACATTACCTTTTATTCTTCTAGTAGATTCGGTTCTTCAAACCCATGAAATACTCAATCACTTGATCATTGGTGACTTTCTTCATTTCTTCTTTTTCTCCACATAACAAATAACATCATCACTCAAGCTGTCGTCATTGAGGCGATTGCGCAAAAATGTTTTCACTAGTTTCATGGCTGAAAAGCACCTCTCAACTGTGGCAGTGGCAACAGGCAACACAATTACTAGTTTCAGCAACCGATAAAACAAAGGATACATAATATGCCTCCTTGTCTCCACCATTTTTTTTAGAAAGATCAATGATTGTTGCTAAGTTGGAAAAGCTATCATCTGTGCATACATCAACAATATATAGGCGCAGATCCTTATCAAGATCCCTTAGTTCCCCACAATCAAAATCTTGAGGATATAGCTTAGCCAAATTTACCAAACTCTCCAAATTAAAATCACGAAATGAATCCCTTGGACTCAAAGCCGCTGACCAAACAGGCAAATATGATTTGTCCTTCGATTCACTGTATTCAAGCCAGCTCCCAAATTCATCAAACCAACCAGGAAGGAACCTTCTTCTTTTTTCACCAAAACTTGAATATGGAAAAGCAAACTCTCTTGGCTGACAAGGTCCATTAACCAAATATTTTCTTCTTACCACTTCTTTCAAATTAGGATGATAATTCTCTATCAGTTTTCTCTTGCCTGGATCATATTGAATCTCCTCTTTCTAGTTCATGTCTTCCGGGACATCTTGGGACGGAGCTTTTCTTTTGAGAAGATACTTGTCCATTATGTATCTGCATTAGGTAAATAGGTAACCAAATATTTCAATTCGATTAATAGGTACAGGAAAATTCAGTTATCAAGAACAAACGAACGAGACTAGCAGAGACAAACGCGATTACGCGAAGGACGGCGATTCCAATTACCTTGATTTCGCGGATGAATCGCCTTGATTTCAGCTGTGCGCTTGCCGGTGCTGCGTGACTGCGTCCGATTGCAGTGGCCGGACCGCCGGAGAGCAGCCGATTGCAGCTGTGCGCTCGCCGGCGCTGCGTGACTGCGTCGGCTCGTCGGTCGTCCCCTCGTCGGGCGAGAAATTTGGGCCCGCGCGATTGGGCGGCGCCTGCTCGGGTCGCGTGAGACGTGCGAGACGCTTCGTGCGCGGTGTGTCGTTACTGCTGATCGATCAATGGATCGATCAAATGCGAGACTCCAGAGCGAGAGCGGTATCCGCGTACGAGGCTACGAGCAGCCAGTCTCCGCGTGCGGCCGGTGAGTCGTGAAGCATGCTGCTTCTTACCTTCTTGGGCTGCCTGATGCACTAACTTGGGCCCAACCTGATGCACGGGCCAATATTAGATGGTAAGTGCTATTAAAAAAAAATTGGACCCGCATTCCTGTGCATCAGGGTTGGCCCATTGGGCTCCGCCCCTGCCCGTGGAGTCGTAGCACTCCCACATTATGGGTATCCACATGCGGGCCTCCGCGGTGTTGAGGGAGAAGTCGCCGATCGGAATGGGTAGCGCCTGGCCGGCGATGGTGGTGGTGGCGGTGATGTTGGTGAGGGTGGTGGAGGTGCTGTGGTACACCGGTTTGCCGCCCACACACGCGATACCGAACCTTTGGCGGAAGTCGCCATTGCCGTCCTGGTCGATGATGCCGAACGGGTAGGGGACTTCAACGCCGCCGCAGCTGTGTGGGCCGTCGGGGACGTTGCTAGAAGCAGCATCCACCCAAACTATTCCTGCTAGCACAACAAGTAGCAGGAATTGGAATGGCCTCGACATTGATCACTAGCTAGCTAATTGTCTCGATCGATAGGAGCTTCCGCTTTGTGATGCCACGGCAACCCGGCCTCCATGTGCTTAAATAGCTACTAAGATGGATGTTGGCCGCGTGCCCATGCAGTCGGAAGCTAGTAGTACTTGACGCGGGAGCAACAGAAATCCAACGAGACGCTCCATAGAAGAAGTAGCCTTCCACTAAGATCGACGAGGTAGTACTCTCTCCGTATCAAAATATATGTCGCACCACCAACTTACCACCATATTAAATTTTGCACTAAAACATGTCTAGATACATGTGTGGTAAGTTGGTGGTGTGACTTATATTTTGATACGGAGGGAGTACTATATTAGTTGGACCAAACAAATTGGTGTTTTAGAAATAGAGGCGGGTCTTTATTAAAAAAACTAAAAATAGCGGCGACCTCTGAAGGAGGGAGATGTGTGCGCATGACGAGTGTTTTAGAAATAGCGGTGACCTCTGATGGAGGAAGGTGTGTGCGCATGACTGGTGTTTTAGAAGTAGGGGGGACTTCTGATGAAGGTGTGGGCGCATGACGGCTTGGTTTTTTTTTTTGCGGGCTTAAATTGCTGGGTGACAGTGAGATTAAACCCTTTGACATTTGTTTCTTTTTTAGATGGCATCACCAGCTGCTTTCATCAATGGTATAAAAGGACCTTAGACCTTGGATCGCCGGCCGGCTGATTTGATTCTACAAACTCCTGGATTTAAGTTTCTTTGTAATCATGCTACCCACTAGCGCTTGTAGTAGTATATGATTTAAGTTTTCTAACGGGAATTTATTTCTGTGTACTCATGCTAGCTACTAGATTCTACGATTTAGGATTTCTTATGGGAATTAGTTTTTATGATAGTCATGCTCACCACTAGCTCTATGGTTCAATTTTTCATATGGGAATTAATTTTTATGTAGTCATCATAACCACGGGCTTAGATGATTTAAGTTCCGAAGTACTCCCTCCATTTATAAAAAAGATGTCTCAACTTTGTCCAAACATGCATACATCTGCACACTAAAGTATATTTGGTTATTTGTTCATAAACTATGGTCTCGTATTTTTTAAATAGTTTGGTCCAATTTTGATACAAATATTTTGTAGTTTCTTTGCAAAAAACACCATTTTTGGCACTCCGAAAATGAAAAATGATTTTTGGCACTCCGTTTTTAATATAATATGTTTTAGCATTTTCACATTTATACATAAATAAATGTATGTAGACATATTTAATGTGTGCATGTTCACTCATTTTAGTGTGTATCCAGATAACATGTACAACACCGAAAACATTTTATACTAAAAAACGGAGTGAGTAGCTACCAAATTTCAACACCATTCACTATATACAAGTGTGTGACTGAGTGATTCGAGTATTTGGCTGCTGACAGCAAGCATGTGTAACTGCAGGTAAGTTGCGCGTCTTTCAGTTAAGCTTATGCACCACACTGGCGAGTGTCCCACGAGGATATTGGGACAAGGCGACGGCGACTAGACGAGAACTTAGCCATGTGTGGTAGATGTCGATGTGCGTTACTCCCTCCGTTCTAATTTAATTGACCTGCTATTCACGAAATGTGTATATATCTAGACATGTTACGTATATAGATACATCAACGTATGGTGAATAGCAAGCCAATTAAATTGGAACGGAAGAGTAGATGCTAGGTGACAAGCACGACGACTTGACTGAGTTTCTCTCCATAAATTCACGAGCTCTGTCGTTCCATAAATTCACGAGCTAGGTGACAAGGACGACGACTTGACGAGGGAGGCAGGCCGGGGCCAGCCGGCCAGGCAGCAGGATCACGTGCCACGAACACTTATTGATAATATCAAAGCTAGCTCGACTGAGTTTCTCTCCATAAATTCACGAGCTCGGTCGTTCCATAAATTCACGAGCTAGGTGGCAAGCACGACGACTTGACGAGGGAGGCAGGCCGGGGCCAGCCGGCCAGGCAGCAGGATCACGTGCCACGAACACTTATTGATAATATCAAAGCTAGCTTGACTGAGTTTCTCTCAGTAAATTCACGAGCTCGGTATATATGGCATCCGGCATGAAGTACCCATGGCGCCACCGGGACTTGCTGTACCGAGGGAAGCTCCCGCGACTCCGTCCCTACCGCTTCGGCCGGACGGCTCTTATGGGCCGTCACGTCCTCTATGGTCGCCATGGCCTGGTCACCGTGAAGCTCCAGTGCCACCATTGGATTCTCTTGGAGTTAGGGATCCTGGCATAAGATTAGATGCACCAAAGCCGGGACCGTCACGGGGTAGCAGGTTGCCCTACCCGTTTTGGCGCCCGTGTCCGCCACCACCGCCACCGGAGACGGGGACTGGAGGAAATAGGCCATTTCCTTCATTGCCACCGCCGCCACAGGCAGGATGATCTCGTAGGTGCAGCAGCGGCAGGGCTTTGCTCACCCATTTGCATGCGTGCTCATTTGGCTGAGAATGGATCCATATATCCTAGTGATGTTTAGGAGTTCTCTTTGTATTCTCTATCTCTGCGAAAGTTCTCTAGTTTAGGAGTAGTACTAGTTAAATTTCAGCGCGGCGGCACGCCGCGCCCTTAGTGAAAATAGCCAGAGCCGTGCGCGGCTGCCGGTGTTGGAAATTTCTGTTTAGGCTGTGACAATATAATTGTTCCCACTTTGTAGCATTGATGAGAAGAAAAAGAGATGCAATTTTATACAGTAACGATGGTAGTATTTCACAGAGTGAGTTACATAGTTGTTAATGGTAGTACAGATGTAATGTTCTATAATCACTGTCACTTAACCTGAAAGAAGAATGCAAATAGATTTACATCCAGCTGGTAGCATACAATCCAATCCGCAGCTAGTAACGACGCCAATTCAGGTTACTTGCATGCGTTTTAAAGAAACAATATACAGAAGTGAACATGGTACTACTGCTATACAGATACATAACATGAAATCAGACCTGAGATTTTACATAAAGGACATACATTCTTATCAAACTAAAAGCTAATGTCGTTGTCGCTGAAATGCAATACCAAAGCCTCAAGAAAGGATATGAAAACAACACAACAAACATAAAATTAGCATAGGGAAAAGATGACACCTGACTTAACGGAGAGTATCTGGAAAGCAAATCAGTAACTTATGAGAGTTCTTCAGAAATATAAGGAATGAAATAATTGATACATACATTCAAGGTACCAATACTTTCCTAGGGAGTTCAAATATGGAACATTGGGGAATAGCTTTTTCTTCAAAAGAATATGTAACCATGCATGCATTTAATCAAGCTACTTCTAAGAGAAAATATGTGCCAAAGAAAAGCATTATATATCTACAATGACCCAAGCAGCTCTTTACATGTAAGACCACTATCACAGCCTCATAGGAAGTGAATTCACTTAAGTGACAGCAAACATTAATTGACGCCCCAATCCTTAAAAAATAAATGCTATTCCTCCTCTGGAAACTTTGGACTTTTTTAAACAGCTGGTTGCATGACATAAACAGCCAGTATGCACAGAATAAATACATTTGAACAAAATCAGGTTAAGTGATCTAAAAATCATCTAAGGAGGACTCTGGTTCACTAAACTTTAGTGTTTGTGAGATAGACTGAAGGAGTATAATTAAAGAAGGGTCGAAAGAAAATGCACAATTTTGAGGCACTATACCATCATAAAAACATGGGTATTCTTTTTCATAACATATCTGAATAGAAGAGAAGGATCACAAAATATTATATTGACCTGTAACTAAGATAACGTGTCCCCATAAATCGAAACATCAAGTAGTAATGCATCTAATTGGTGCATTTCCATCTACCACTCAGGATATAAGTCCTCTACATCACCAGAATCAATCACATAAATCTGTAACAACCTACACTAATCCGGAAGAATAGTTTTGTGCCAAGTCTAGTTTCGAATGGGTAGGCTTACCTATTTTTGCCCTTGGTCTTTGCTGTTATCTCGTGCCAAGATTACTAACGGCATCATATGCTTCATTAGGAATCCAAACATAATTCCTTGCCGCTGCATGCCCAAGGGAGCTCTCCCTAAAATAATAGATTGCCCAAGGGATTAACTCGCATAGCACAACAATAGAGAAAAAGCATATGCCTCAATACTTTCAACATAGAAAGGTAGAGCAACAATTAATTCATGTTAGTCAAAGGAGGCAAAACCTAGAGCAGAGCTCTCTGCACAAATAAATTGTGAAGATATTTGACATCGCCGCACAAGTTGGCGATCAAATGTAGAAGATCATAGGAATATCGAGGAGGGCATTGTATATATGAAATACTGTGTTCGCATTAATTTTGTCTAAACGAACCTAGCTCCCCTGGGTTTCACGACCAATAGTAGTGACTCGAGGAACAGTTACTGCAGTAGCAACCTACTGTAATAAAATGTAAATATTGGTAGTATGCAGGAAACGGCTTAGAGAGGTAACGTAATACTGGGTAGAAACAAAAGAAGTAACTTATCACTAATAGTAACAGCACTGCATAAGTAAAGAAAAAAACTACCAACATTCATTGGGCTAACACAGGAGCTTTAAACTAATGGAAAGAATATTATGCAATGACAGTGTAACAACAGTTTAGAACTCTGGAAGTAACCAGGACATGGTAGGGATCAAGACCATACCGCAGTACATAAAGCTTACTCTTGATGATAAATAGCTGCAGCAAAACACAACGCAAGCCATGGAGAAAGAGTGCCATCAATCCATCTTTTGTTCCCATTATCCACCGTCTCCATCCATTGGATGATTGCTAGTGCAGCCTGTAAATCATACGTGCATGAGTGGATGGGTAAAAAAGGTTAAAATGTTTCTGGGCAAGTGCAAATAATACACAAAGTAACCCAACGAATCTAAACAGCACCAAGCAAGAAATTAGCACCGTTGAGCTTGTAAAAAATACGACATGCCTCCATCACCATATGGCTGCCACTTTTGATTTCATCACACCATCATCTACATGATTACCTGAAACAAAAATCATGAACCACGTCAATTTTATTTATCGATTCACGACTTGCAAGCTATTTAAAAATTGACACAAATTAAGAGAACAAATACTACCTCTGCTTCATGATCGATAATCATATACAACAGAATGACGAACACCAATTTTAGACTTCACCTACACCTACAGCAATAGAGCAAACAGAATTGAGTTATTTGGTTGAGGAATATAAATAAAATAACAATGCACGAAACGAATACACACAGGAGCATAACAGTTACATAGAGTAATCTTCTTCTAAAGCATGGTTGAATTTCGGACACATTATAGGCATAGATGAAAGTATCTTCACACAAAAATAACACATTTTCTAGGGATTAAAAAACAGAGTGAAAAGAGAGATTAAGAGAAAGGGGACGCTGGGCACCTGCGAGAGAAACAGCCTCCCCTTCGCTTGGCACCAGTGCAGCAGACGCGGTTCCAGCTGTACTGCGGCGGCCCGCTGACTGCGGTCACGCACGTCCATCCGGCCGCCATCGCCATAGTAGGGCAAGTTTGACAGAAATAATGAAACCCCATAAACTAGAGAACCCCGAGAATGATAACTTAACATCTGTAAATTGCATAGTAGAGTAATTAACTGTCATATGGAAGAGGATGATGGCATTTAGCTTCATTGTAATGCATTGAGTAAATTTGGGCTGAATCTAGAATCCACCAGGGTATAAGCATGCATAACTATCCAAAAACGTTTGCAAGTAAAGTATAAACAGCAGATGCAAGCATGACAGACAATTATATTTCAGTTCCTTTTGGTGTACATAAGCTAGCATATTCACCTAGTTTGAGACTACACAGTATTCATGCAAGTTATGTATCTATCCTGGAGCTAGACCATAGGCATTAACAGGGCCTCGTTCCACAATTCAGCTAAACCTTCAAAAGCACCGAACTCTATTCCATTCTCGTCATGTAGAAAACAGATTCAACTGAACTTTTAGCAAGCGAGATATCCTAAATGTTGAGCTAAGTGTCTAACTTCGCAAAATACCAACTGCACACCACAAACAGTTGTTTGTCGCTACTGTCTACTCTTACACGGAAAACCTAGGATTCAGCAAGTGTAACAGATAAATCCAATGGATCGTTCTCTGAAATTCAGCATAACCCACTTGACTCCTTTTCCCCGAACAGAAGCTCCAAAACCACCCAAAATTCTCCGCCAAACCCAGCCAAAAGCAGAAGAAATTACTACGGCAGATGGGGTAGGGAGGGAGGTGAAAGGACTGACCTAGGAGGCGGCCGATCTTGTCGATCTCAGGCCCTATCCATGGCGGTTGCCGGGCTCGGGCCTAGGAGGCGGCGGATCTCGTCGATCCCCGGCCCTGTCCATAGCAGCGACCTTGGAGGTGCGAGCAGATGGGGATCCGGCTCTCCTCCTCGACGTCGACCCGTGAGGTCCCATGGATCTCCGGCGTGCTGCAGGTCCGTGGAGCGGTAGAAGCCCGCCATGATGGCCTGGAGCGGCGAGGGTGGGGAGAGCGGCGGTGCAGTGAGAGAAAGGGGATCGAGCGAGAGAGGAGAAAGGGGAGGGACGATCTTGCGGTGGCGGCGGAGGCCGCGGCGGGGAGGCGGAGTGGGGCAAGGCAAGGTGACGCAGCCGCCGGGGAGAGGAAGACGGGAGCCAGCGAAATGAGGGCAGACTGCGATCTAGGGTTAGGGCTCACCCTATGTGTACGAAGGACCTATGTGCAAATTTCGTAAAACGCAGTGGCTTTTTTTGCAAAAAAGCATGGGTACTGTTCAACACTGTACCTCACTGTAGCTAGCTACAGTGCGCCGCACGCTGATAGCTCGCGCTTCTGGCCTCCTTTTATATAGTTAGTAATAAAGTACTACCTCCGATAGTCTAAATACTTAACTAGATACATATGAATCTAGACAAAGTTGTGCCCACTAATATGGATCGGAGGGAGTACTAATTTCCAATCAGCAAAAATGCATGGTTCCTCCACGATTTCGATCAGTACCGTCTCAAGACCGTCTGGATTGAAGACTATCAAGCACCGTAGGTGGTACCAGCATTCCCTGTCGATAGGGCAGGGCTACCGCTGTTGGGCTGATGCAGGAAACTACTCCGTATCGCTCGGGCGATTACTACCCAGGAATCGCCCGCAGCGGAGCTAGGAGAGCTGACGGCCCAGAAGCTCAATAAGGAGCAGCCAGTATTGCAAAGGTTGGGATCGCCTGTTTGACGACCTGGTCGATAATAACAACCAATCGCATACCCTTCTGGCGTTACTCGGCCTGGCCCATTTTGTCCGTTCTATTTTCTCATCTCGTCGACTGTTTCGTCTACTGTTTCCTTCTGTAATCTTCGCTAGCATTGCTCCTCCTTTTCTTTTTAGATGAACTGCTTCTTTGTTTCTTTTCCAACTTTAGTATATGTGTCAGTGCACTACTTCAAAATAATGTGTATACGAAAATTATGTGCGTCCATTAGTAGGTTCCATTCCTGTACTTAGTTTCCAGTTTTGTCGATTGTAACTTTTTAATTTTGAATCGATGCTCGGAACTTTCTTAGAAGAATTTTATCAAATTCGTCGCGCTTGTTTGAGCGTTGGTTGTACTATAGACCGATTCGTTGTTTTGGGCCAAAGTAGGAGCGTTAAAAAAAAATGAGATTACATTCAAATTAATTTGGAAAGCATACAAATGTGTGGATGTTCTGCTGTTTCGTGCATGCTTTTCTTTTCCGTGCATGATATAAACCGAAGAAGAAAAAGTCTGCGAACGAAATTATTTTTGAACGGTTTTCAAAATGTGAAAAAAGGTATTTAAACGAAAACTATTTTTGAACGATTTTCAAAAAAGTCTATGAACGGAAATTATTTTGAACGATTTAAAAGGCGAACAGAAAAAGTCTATGAACGGAAATTATTTTGAACGATTTTAAAAGGCGAACAGAAAAAGTCTGTGAACGAAAATTATTTTTGAACGATTTCAAAAAAGTGAACAAAATAGGTATTTGAACGGAACCTATTTTTGAACGATTTTAAAAGGCGAACAGAAAAAGTCTGTGAACGGAAATTATTTTTGAACGATTTTCAAAAAGTGAACAAAAACGGTATTTGGCCGGAAACTATTTTTGAACGATTTTAAAAGGCGAATAGAAAAAGTCTGTGAACGAAAATTATTTTTGAACGATTTTCAAAAAAGTGAAAAAATAGGTATTTGAACGGGAACTATTTTTGAACGATTTTAAAAGGCGAACAGAAAAATTCTATGAACGTAAATTATGTTTGAACGATTTTCAAAAAGTGAACAAAAAATAGGTATTTTGAACGAAAACTATTTTTGACCGATTTTAATACATGAACAATTTTTGAATATGACAAATTTAAAATTTTGAACATTTTCAAAAATGAAAATTCAAAAAATAATATCTAGTAAGAAAACTGAAAATAAGAAAACTAAAAATATAGGGTGTTTGAACGGGATCTGAGTTTGAACAATTTTTGAAAACGTCATTGAACGGAATTTGGTTTTGAATGGAAATGGGAGAACTGTTGCACGGATTGTGTGTTTGAACAGGCTTTGAGTTTGAACGATTTTTGAAAATGTCGTTGAACAGAAATTGGTTTTGAAGGGAAATGGGAGAACGGTTGCACGGATTGTGTGTTTGATAAACCGGCAACTGAACCGATGAACCGGCGGTCCGACCGGTGAACCGTGAACCGACGCGATTATCGTTCGATCGCCGGTCGAGGTTTTTAAACTATGCTTTGCCCATTCGAATTACTTTCATGCGATGAACGGAAACTATTTTTGAACGATTTTAAAAGCTGAACAGAAAAAGTCTGTGAACGAAAATTATTTTTGCACGATTTTCAAAAAAGTGAACAAAATAACTATTTGAACAAAAAATATTTTTGAATGATTTTAAAAGGCGAACAGAAAAAGACTGTGAACGTAAATTATTTTCGAACGATTTTCAAAAAGTGAACAAAAATAGGTATTTGAACGGAAACTAGTTTTGAATGATTTTAAAAGGCGAAAAGAAAAAGTATGTGACGGAAATTATTTTTGAACGATTTTAAAAGGCGAACAAAAAAAGTGTATGAATAGAATTTTTTTTGAAAGGTTTTCAAAAAGAGAACAAAATAAGTATTTGAATGGAAATTGTTTTGAACGATTTTAATACGTGAACAATTTTCAAATATGAACATTTTTAAATTCAAACATTTTCAAAAAGTAAAATTCAAAAAAAAGAACTAATATCTAATAAGAAAACTGAAAAGAAGAAAGAAAAAATAAACAACCAAAAAATAAAAACAAAAAGAAGCAGGAAAAAAGAAAAAGAAAAAAGAAACAACAAAAAAAAAGAAACAAAAGAAGCAGGTGGCGCCTACTGGGCCGGCCCATAGAAAGGGGTGTGCTGTCCGTCCGAGTTGGGCCGGCCCAATTCACCACATGGGAGTGTGCAACGGTTGCTTAACATCGACCTGGTCGATAAATAGGAATTGCCCAAAGGTTGGTCGATCGCTCCGTCGCTCTGCACCTGTCGGCTCAGCCAATCACAACGAAGTACGAGGGTCACGTGTTGTTGCGAACCGAGCTGCTTGTACAATCAAAGAGATTTGTGCGATTGCTCAACGGTCGCTTATTTTCTTTAGTTTACAGTTTTTTCCCTTTTCTGTTTCTCTATTAGTTTAGTATCTTATGTTTCTCCCCTTATATAGAATAAAAAATTTGTTATGAAATTTATAAAGAAAACATGATTATTTTTTGTAATTTAAATTTTAATGTTTCGCTGGTACACAAGATATTCTATACTATACATTAAATACTCACAATCTCTAACATATGTTCAAGTTTTTTTTTGAATGGACTATAATATTATTCACGTATCTACAACATTCATACATTAACCTGAAAAGGAAATATAAATAAATGTTCGTGAGATAGGGGATGGTTTCGGACATTTCGACTCCATCGATTTCTCGAGAGCACTTTTTCTACACTGTAGACATAATTTTCTCATGAGGTAGGTACTTACTAGGTTAAATATATGATTTTCCTTTTGTTATTCCAAATTCTTTTTAAAATATCCTTGCACAATGATTTTTCTTGCAGAATATTGTTACTAAATAATACCTACCGTACGTCTAATTAAACCGCCAATGGATGCAATAGAGGGCTACTACCCATATCAGCTTGTAAGATCAAGAAAAGGGGTGTATTTCCTGTGAATTGATAAGGATTGGCCTCGGAATAAGCACTAGTAGAAACAGGACCTCTAGTCTGGGGTGGTGAGGGCTTCTAGTCCCGTTGTGTACCCGGGACTAGCGAATCGGGACTAGAGGTCCTCCCCCTCTAGTCCCAGGTGTGTTACGACCCCGGACAAAAGGGTCCGCACGTGGGCGTCCTGACAACGCGTGGTCGAGAACCTCTAGTCCCGGTTGGTATTACCAACCCAGACTAAAGGTACAGGAATTTTTTTTAATTTTATTTTCAATTCTATTCTTAATTATTTTTAATTCTATTTTTAATTCTATTCCTAATTCTCACTCAGCAACACACTTAAACTAGTTATACACTTAATCTCATGTCAAAGTACTTACTCTCACTAAGCCACACACTTAAACTAGTTATACACTTAATCTCAAGTCAAAGTACTTACTCTGGTCAAACTTCCCACTCGGTCACCCATCTGAAATTGCTCTAGCCCGAGCACGCTTAACTTTTGATTTCCTTCTAAATTAGCTTCCAAATAAGAAGTTAGAACTTATATCCTATTAATCATATTAACCACTGAATCATGATGTAACACTTTTTATTGTTAAATTTTCAAAATTGATCTCTTCTATAAGAGTCATGGTGGACATTTTAACCGCTTTTTGAAAACAATCAAATAAAGTAAACAAAACCTCTAAAAAAGATATGGTGCAAAATGGCACCCATATAATTTCACAAAGAGTAATCCATATTTATGAATAATCCTCAAGTATTAGAAATTTTCTTGATTTCTACCTAATTTCGCTTAGTTAAATGAGTTTAGGCTGATTTTTCGAAAGTAATTTCTTCTATTTAAATGAGTTCTTGTGATGCAAAATATGATATAATTGTTAAATTTGGATTCATCTTGTTTTTCTAATCGATTTAGACATTTTATTTGTTAAATTTCGATTTACATTTGAATATATGAATTATTCCATGTTAAATGAAAAATAGAAAAAAAATAAAGGTATGCCGACGGCTTTAGTCTGGGTTGGTGTCTCCAACCGGGACTAAAGATACATCTTTAGTCCGGGCTCGTGATACGAGCCGGGACTAGAGGTGCTCACGCGGGCCCCGCTCTACGGCTACCCTGCCACGGACCTTTAGTCCCGGCTCGTATCACGAGCCGGGACTAGAGCTCCCCCACGACCCGGAACAAGTGCTCTGCGGCCTCGTATCTATTGACCCGGGACTAGTCCCCCTCTTGTCCGGGTTAAAAAGGCACCCAGGACTAGAGCGCAAAATGGCTTTGGACCAAAGACCCTGTTTCTACTAGTGAAGTGTTGGCTTCAAGTTTGGATCATACTGAATCGTTTGGTCAGAATGGGTTTTGAAGCATGACAAAGACCTTAGACTCCTCCTAGCATGTCACCAGACACCAGTAACATGGAAGAGTTAAATGGATCCTGGAAGATTTTTTTTTGCGGATAAGAGCTGCTGGTATTAAAACACGGATCTTACAGAAAAGTCCAGAAACAAGAGAAAATTACACATAAGACCCTCTGGACCCTGTTGACGAAGACGACGATGAAGACGTAACGCCGGCGCGCCGCCGCTGCTGCTCCACTTCAAACTTGGATCGGGAGAAGCCCCTCTGCGGACGGGAAGTCGACGAAGCTCGGCCCCGAGAGCCTCCATCCAGCGCCGCCGAAGCCAACACCATGCTCAGCACCACCAGCTCGAACTAGATCTACGAACGCCCGGAGACGCCGTCCCACGTTCTCCGGCGAGGGATTGGCATGCAACGCGGCTCCGAGAAGCCACGAGCGCGGAAAGGACGGTGGATCGCGACGGCGCTCCGCAGAGCACCACCACCGGAGGAGGGAACCACCGCCACCAAAAGCCACTCCGGCCACGCCGCCATCTCCACAGCGCCGCCGGCTAGCATCCCACTGAAACCTACACTATATACACACCGCGATCCGGGGATTCCGTGACCTCCCGCCGCCGGAGCGGCCGTTGGAGGCCAAGAAATCCACCGGATCGACGGCGGCGAGGTGGTTTGAGTAGGGGGCTCACAAATCGCCTTTCACTGTAGACGGGGAAAGGGAGAGGTCCAAGCTCCTCCTGTGGTGGTTGGATCCTAGAAGATATTAACTACAACATGTTCCGTTCTTCTATTTGCCTAGAGACAGTGAGAAAGCAACATGTACAGAGAATACTGAATGGAACTTTGACGAGGATGTTGCAGACGAAGAGATGGTAAAGAGAATATTGAATGGAACTCTGACGAGGATGTTGCGGGCAAAGAGATGGTTGTTTGTTGTTTCATAGAAGGCAGCAAGAAATGTGTAGTAGGAAAGAAATTGGAATGGAACTCCAGCGATCATATTGCTCTTAACAATGGAGATAAAACTGGAGGGTGTTTCCTAGAGGAAGAGCACTATAATCACTTCTATTACAATGTTAAGGTACTTGGATTTCACCCATATAAAGATGTTGTATTCTTGAGTGCATCATAGCGGACTGGACTGGCATATCATTTGAGTGTATTAAAGATTGAAAGCTTAGGAAATATATACCCCAAGGAATATGCATATTTCAAAGAGTCACTGATGGACAGCAATCGATTAAATGTTTTCCATACACTCCATGTTGGATTGAAGAGTTCTCTGTAAACATTTAGTCTAGAACTTCATCTCACTATGGGCTATGTTATGTGAGTGATGTAGTAAATGGCTTTCATAAGATGTTTGAGTCATCTAGAATTTACATGTGAACTTTTTGCAGATCCACTCTCGCTAGTGTACATGGAGTCGACGCTGCTCTCTGTCACAACCAAAGACATGTAACCTGAACCAGAGAAACCGTATCTCGCGGCAGGCATGTTCGCAGGGAGGGTCGGCAACGGCGCCTCAAACCGCAGCGCATTGACAGCCTGCCTGGCCGTCGGCCTCACGGTCCGGTCAGGATGCACGCACCAGAGCCCGACGACCAACACCGCCTCCATTTCCTGCTCGTCGAACTCTCCATTTAGACGAGTGTCCGCCGCGTCAAGAACCGCACCATTGCCGTATAGCTCCCAGACCACCTGTGAGATGTGTATCGCTGTCTTGTCCTGCAGAATGACGACCGGTGTCCGCCCGCAAGCGATCTCGATGAGGAGGACGCCGAAGCAGTACACGTCGAAGGCAGCGCTGGCCTGGCCGGTGACCACGCACTCGGGGTCCATGTATCCCATGGTTCTGGCGATGATTATTGTCGTGTGTGAGCCCCGGCCATGGTCGACAAGCCTTGCGAGTCCAAAGTCGCCGAGTTTAGCGTTGAAGGAGGCGTCCAGCATGACGTTGCTCGGCTTAATGTCCCTGTGGAGAACGCACTGATCCCAGTCTTGATGCAGGTATAGAAGTGCCGAGCCGACGCCGAGCACGATATCATGCCTAGCATTGAAAGTAATAATATCAGCTATATATATCAAGTAGAGCCGAAAATGAGCTTCTACAACCCATATGGCGCACAACCCGTATCTATACCGTCCATTTCAGCTCTTCAACGGAATGATCTACTCCCTCCATCCCATAATATAAAATTTGTTGGTAAGGTAAAATAGCATGCGAAAACATTTTATACGGTGATTATTATGAGTATAGTAATTTGATATGATGGCAAATATACTGTATTAAATAGTTTACCTAGACTGCCACGTCAACATGGCATTCTTGGAACCGTGGAGATGGGTGTCCAGGCTGCCGTTGGGCATCAGCTCGTAGACGAGGATAAGCTCGCCGCCGGCGTGACACCATCCCATGAGCTGCACGAGGTTCCGGTGCCGAAGCCTGCTGATGATGCTCACCTCAGAAACGTACTCCTTCCTCCCTTGGGTTGAGGTCTTGGATACCCTTTTTATAGCCACGTCAAGGTTCAAGTCTTTGAGGAATCCTCTGTAGACTGAGCCAAAGCCTCCTTCTCCTAGCTTCTTCTCATCGGAAAAGTTATCGGTGGCTACGACTAAATCGTTGTATCGGAATCGCTTTGGCCCGGTCCCGTCCTCAAAGTCGTCTTGCATGACCAGCTCATCGTCCAACATCTTATTAGCCTGGTTGCGCCGTCGCCGTCGCCGTCGCCAGCATATCAATATCATCAGGACCAGAATGATCATGAACGAGGCAGAACCGGCTGAGAGGCCGATTACTAGTCCTGTTTTGCTAGAAGGCCATTGTTCTATGCGGAATATCCAAGAACAGAACCTGGATTAGTGCCTGATTTGCCGAACGGGCGAGAACGCCGCCATTAGCGTGGATTGGAAGACTGACCTCTTCCGTCTGGCTGTGGAGACGATGGCGGCATGGAAGACTGATCACCTCCAGACGGTGGTGGCGGCAGGGTTATGTTGAACGGCGCGAGCTCATACCTCACATAGCAGCTGTACCCCTTGATGGCACCTCCGGTGTCGTTGGGGAAATTCAGCGGCAGCAGATCAACGATGTAGCTGGTGAGGCAGCGGTTGCACTCGCTCGCCGGCAAGTCCCTGGTGCATTGCGCAAGCCCGTACATGAGCTGCGAGCCCTTGTACGGCTCCGTCCCGTTCTTGAATCGCAGCGGGGAGACGGCCGCCTGCTCCGCCAGTCTGGCCATGAGCTTCCACCGCGTATCATTCATTTTTTTTAGAAATGGGGTGAAGCCCCGGCCTCTGCATCACGGGGATGCATACGACCATTTTATTACAAATTTTGAAGTACCAGGTTCAAAGTATCACAAATCATGCGACTGAAAGAGTGGCAATAAACACTAGCCAGCGAAAAACAACAAGACTAACGAAACACTTATGCATCACTTAATCTATTGAAGATCTGCCAGCCAGCGAAGTTGTAGAATGCTCGTGCGACCGTCTCAAGCCGCCACACCCAGAAGCCACCGCCTCCCGTTGCTCCAGGGGGAGGAGGAAGGACCACGCGCCAAGCAGGGACGTAGCCTTGTAGATAACCTGCAAATAGTTCATACGTTTTGTTTTGTTAAATACCAAATCATTCCTGCACGTCCACAGAGACCAAAGTATAGCACACACGCCTACTCGTACACGTGTTTTGTCTATTTTTTGCATCCCTCTCAACCAATTCTCAAACATATTTGTGATATTAGCCGGATGTGGTAAATTAAAGGTGAATTCGACAATTCTCCAAATAAAACGTGCTAAAGGGCAGGTTATAAAAAGATGTTCAATTGACTCCGTTGAGTCACAAAATTCACATTTCAAACAACCTTTCCACTTCCTTTTTGCCAAATTGTCCTTAGTTAGGATGACCTTCGTATATAGAAACCACATAAAAATCTTAATCTTTAGTGGTACTTTCATTTTCCAAATATACTTCCGTAAGAAAACCGTATGATCATTTACCAAATCATGATACAAGGATTTTACCGAAAAAAGCCCAGAAGAGTTTAGGTCCCAAACGAATTTATCCGGCTCTTCTGACAACCGAACCTGCATGAGTCGCTGAACCAAGTGCACCCATCTATCCCAATTATTTCCACTTAACACACGCCTAAACTCAATATTTAGAGGTTGAGCCGGAACACTTGTGAAATCAGCACATGTTTATGTCGCACTAAATTGTAAAGAGATGGGTATTGAACAGCTAAGGACGTCTTCCCTAACCATACATCCTCCCAAAAACGGGTGATCATGCCATTACCAATAACAAAATGACCACGCGAGAAGAAAGTGTTCTTAACAGCCATGAGGCCTTTCCAAAAGGGAGAGTCCGTTGGGTTACTTGTCACTTGTGACAAAGTTTTGTGTCTTAAGTATTTATTATACAACAATTTCTGCCACATTCCTTCCTCTGTCAAAAGCTTATAAAGCCATTTGCTTAGTAAGCAGTTATTCTTAATATCAAAAACCTCTATACCTAAACCTCTCTGATCCTTAGGTCTACAAACAATGTTCCACTTAGTTAAACGGTATTTCTTTTTAACGCTGTCACTATCCCAAAAGAAACGAGACCTATAAAAATCCAATCTTTTGCGTACCCCTTTTGGTACTTGAAAGAAGGAAAACATGAACATCGGTAAGCTAGTGAGGACCGAATTAATCAGGGTAAGCCTATCACCGTAGGACAACAACTTTCCTTGCCAACATCCAAATTTGCGTTGGAAGCGATCTTCCACCAGCTTCCACTCACTATTGAGTAGACGCCTATGATGAATTGGGATCCCTAAATATTTAAAAGGCAATGAACCAGCGTCACAGCCAAAGATTTGTTTATAAGCTTCCATCTCCTCTTGGGCCCTCCCGAAGCAAAAAATCTCACTCTTATGAAAGTTAATTTTTAGACCAGATAATTGCTCAAACAAACACAAAATCAGCTTCATGTTAACAGCTTTTTGTAGGTCATGTTCCAGAAAAAGAATTGTGTCATCGGCATACTACAGAATTGAAACCCCCCCTTCTACAAGATGAGGAACAAGTCCGCCGACCTGCCCATCTCGTTTAGCTCTATTAATAATGATAGCAAGCATATCTGCTACAATATTAAAAAGAATAGGAGATAGAGGATCTCCTTGACGTAACCCTTTTCTTGTCTGAAAATAATGGCCAATGTCATCATTAACCCTTATTCCCACACTCCCACGTTTAACAAAATCCTCAATCATCTTACACCAGCATGGATCGAAGCCCTTCATGCGCAGGGCTTGTTGTAGGAACGGCCATTTAACCTTATCATACGCTTTTTCGAAATCTATCTTAAAAAGTACCCCGTCCATTTTCTTCCTATGAAGTTCATGGATTGTTTCGTGCAAGACTACGACCCCCTCAAGAATATGTCTTCCCGGCATGAAAGCCGTTTGGGTCGGTTTTATCACTTTATCCACAACAGTGGAAATCCTATTTGTTGCAACCTTCGTAAAGATTTTGAAACTCACGTTGAGTAAACAAATAGGTCGATATTGCTGGATTTGCACCGCATTTTCCTTTTTGGGGAGCAAAGTTATAATGCCAAAATTTAATTTGTACAGATCAAGCTCGCCTGCTTTTAGTTGTACAAACATTGCCATAAGATCGTTTTGAACAATATTCCAACACATTTGATAAAACTCAGCAGGGAACCCGTCTGGTCCTGGAGCTTTATTATGTTCCATTTGCATAATGGCATCATGTACCTCCTTTGAGGTAAAATCCGCAACTAGAATTGTATTTTCCTCATCCGAAAGTTTTTGTATATCCTCATCTAGTGTTTCATCTAGGGTAACATTACTTGGTGCCGGTGCTCCAAATAATTTTTTATAATAATCCGAGATGTACAATTTTAAATTATCTTGCCCTACAACAATCCCCTCATCTTGCTCTAACTGAAATATTTTCTTCTTGCGATGTTTACCATTAGCAATTAGGTGGAAGTATTTCGTATTACTCCCCCCTTCTTGGATATATTTCACCTTAGCCCGTTGTGCCCATTAAATTTCCTCGTCCCGTCTCAGTGCATCTAGAGTAACAGAAGCACCCCGCAATGTATCCCTTTCCACATTAGTAAGGGGAATTGATTCAGCTTTCACGTCTAGCTCATCAATAATCCGACAAAGCCTATCTCTCTCCTTTCGGTAGACGCCACTTTTATTTTTAGCCCATCCACGTAGAAACCGTCTAAGATGTCTAATTTTTGTTGCCAAATCTGAATTGGGGTCGCTCCCGTATGGACCGAATCCCATTCTTTCTTAATCATATCATAGAACCCTTCTTGGATTAACCAAGAAAGCTCAAAGGAGAATTTGCTGGAATTACCTAAATAAGATTGGTCTCCGAAATCAACTAATAGAGGTGTGTGATCTGACCCGGACCGTGTCAAAGCCTGAACCGAAACTAAAGGGTATTTTTGCTCCCACTCCACCGTAGCTAGCACTCTATCTAGCTTCTCATACGTTGGTGTGTCGCGGCGGTTAGCCCAAGTGTATTGCCGGCCAGAGAGATCGATTTCTCTAAGGTTGAGGCATTCAATAATGGCGTTGAACATAATTGGCCATCGTGTCGGAAAACGATCATTATTTTTATCTTGAGGTCGACGCATAATATTGAAATCGCCACCAACTAACATAGGTAGTGGCTGATTTTCGCACATACGTACCATCTCAGCTAAGAATTCTGGTTTTCGTGAATCTTGGGCTGCACCGTATACAGCAACAAAAATCCATTGAAAACCATCAGATTTCGACCTAAGCTGAAGTTTAACCATATAATCTCCCGTATCAACTTTTTGAACAACAAGAGAAGTGAAGTTAATTCCTATCAGAATTCCTCCCGATCGGCCATGTGGGGGTAGACAGAACCACGTATAGTCCCTACCCCCAGACAAGTGATTCAAAAAGGAGACCGAAAAATTCGACTTGCCTGTTTCCAAAATAGCTACAACATCTAGATTACGTTCTCTAATAGACTCCTGGATGTACCAAATCTTACCAGGATCCCTAAGGCCCTCACTGTTCCAAATAAACGCTCTCATTTTCACCTCAAGAAGACTTCTTAACTTTAAAACGAGAACTACGTCTTACGTTAGAAAAATCAATTTTCTTTTTAGCTCGAGATTTCTTGGCTCTCACAGGGCTGGTGGGGAGATCCGTATGATCTTCAAACCCCTCCGCTTCCTCATTGTCTAAATCTTCACAAAGTGCGGACACTTTTGAAAGAAATAAATTTTTAGGTTGTTCTTCTTCAGAGTTAACCGTTTTATGTAAAATGGTTAAAGTTCTTTCATTTTCTATGGCCCTCACGACATTAATAGAATCTGTAACTTGTGATGGTGAACGTCCTAGAGTAACCCCAAGAACACTAGCAGTAGTAACTAATTCATGATCTGAAAAACTTAGAATAGAGAGCTTGGACTTGTGTTTTGTACCTGAGTGAATAAATGAGTCCCGACTTTCAGCAATTTGGATCGCCCTCTCCAGAATAGGCGTATCGGCATTCGGTTGTGCCCGTATACGATTACTCGAGCGCAGACCCAACGACGACGGCTCTGGATTCCACCAAAGGCCACAATATCCGCAGTTGTAACCTTTGACGGAGAAGAGAAAGTGTTGTCGATCCTAGCCGGGAGAGGAGATGGACTTTTCGGGCAGTAGATCAGATTTCCCTTGGGTGTCTTCTTAAAGCAAGAACCAAGAACTGTACCTCATCTCCCAGGCCTTCCGACATACGATCATGGGATGGCTGCACATTGCTAGCACCCGAGAGCACCGAGGTAGGGGACGTTGGCACAGAAGTCATACCAACACCCGCAACCCGAGGCGAAACTGACTTCAGAGACGGTGCCGCAGAGACGACAGGTGAAGCAAGAACCTCCTGCACCGATTCCGAGACCGAAGGAAGCATATTTCCCACAGATGGAGACGACACACACACACTCTCAAGCAGTGCTGCAGCAGCTGTATGTTAGCGTGGACACCCCCATGCATGAGCTTTGATGGGGTGTCAAACAGCCTTCTTGCCTCCATCGCTGACTCTTTCTCGATGAGACGATCTCCTCTTCATCAACCATGTCAGCCCAGCGGTCCAGAAGGACCCAAAACGGATTGTCTTTGCAAACACATCAGGTTTCGAGAAAGACGTGGGTAGAATGACTCCAGCCCAGGTGAGTTTGCCTTTGAACCTCCAGAAACAGTGTTACTCTTATCATCTTGCTTGAGAGTCTCTTTAGTTGTTGACTGATCAACTTCATCCTCTTTGTTAGAGCTTGACTTGTCATCAGCATTGCCATCTCCTCCCTCATTCTTTTTTTCGCCCTTCCCCTTTGATTCATCATCCTTCTCATCAACAGCTGGTGCTTGCGGCATCTCCTCCTCAACCTCCAAAAGTTGTTCCTCTTCAAGCTCAAAGGATAAACGATACCCTTCTCCCTTAAATAAAATATCCTTGTGATATGGTATAGCTGAAATATCTCTCACTCTAAACAAACCACGTACCACATCAAAATTTCTCGTGTAAGCCATGTCCATCTTCTTTGTTTTCCCAAGCAAATCACCTAGTGGCCATAGCGCCAAGTAATCCTGCCTCAAATCATCAGGGACACCATGGATCAGCACCCAAATATCCTCCAACTGAAAAGAGGGTTTAACCGCAGATTTCCACTCCTCAAACTGAACCGAGCACAAGCCATCTTTGGTGTCAAATTTTCCAAAACGTGTTGCTCTAATTAACTCCATCTTGCTTGGGAACTGTGTCTTATACACATTGTCCCCAGCCGGCTGCACATCCCAGTGGAAATCATCATCAATAACAATCCATCGAAGCACCTCTACAATTTGTTGTACCGTCAAAGAACCACCCGAAACTGAAATCCGCCCCATCTGACCGTTATCAGACTGTGGCCGAAAATTGGGAGTAACATGCGCCTCAATAACCATGAGATCTTCGTGAGCCAACCCAAATAAGGAGAGAGATGACTTGGGTGCATCATGTAGGGGACAAACATCACTTGCATGATCTACCGAACGACAGAAATCACATAAAACAGTCGTACATTCAATTGAAAAGTGTCCCTTGGCTCCACACCTAAAACACTTAACTTTTTCAGCATTTTTATCCTTCTTATCAGCAGACTTGGAGAGATCCGCTGGGGCTGCCTCCTCGACAGCAGTAACAGCCACGTAACTCTTCTGGGTTTGATTAACTGCTCCCGCCACAGCTCCCACCGCAGCAACAGCAGGTGGCTGGGACGATGTAGAAGCCACCTGCGTAGACCTCTCGACTCTAGCCGAGGCAGAAGGAGTGCGTCTTGGTGGTGGACGGCGAATGTCACGAGCATAGCTACGTCCACGATGATCAACCCCATCACGCTGTCCACGGAAATCCCTCCGATTAGGGTAACCATTGTTGTTCCCATTATCATAGAAACCAGGGCCGCCTGATCCCGGGTGAAAACCCCCATGGCCGCCGCCTTGGAAATTGCCACCGTAGCCGCCATTACCCTGGAAGTTGTTTCCATTGTTGCCATTGAAATTGCCACGACCTTGATCAAGATAGTTGCCACGACCGTTGTCGTTTCCCCCACGACCGTAGTCGTAGCCCACCGCTCTGTACCCTCCACCGCCGCCGCCAAAGCCCTGGTTGTTGAAGTTGCCTCCACCACCCCGGACGTTGCTAGGGCCAGCTCCAGGATCGCCAGCCCCTTGGAAGCGGAAGTTGTGACCACCACCGCTCCCCTGGTTCATGCCGCCGCCACCTCCGTCTCGATTCGCCATGATCTTCCTTGGAGCAACTCGCGCGCAGGCACCGAATCACGGGACCAAAAGTAACCTAGCAGTTTGCGGAACGAGTTCCCTGCCTTAGATGATCGACAGGTGCAAGTTGGGCCCGTATGGCCGCTCTGCATCTGGCAGCACGTGAGAAACGGCCCGTTTGGCCCAATGTGGAGTCTCGAAAATTCAAAAACTTCCGACGCGGATCACTGCCGGCAGTAATCGGCGACGAACGTCCGATGAGCTGGTTGCCATGGCGAGCATGAGACCTTGATCTGGCTCGTCGCACCACCTTGATCCACTCGCTAGGATCAAAGTTCTCCAAAAGGAAGGTCGACGGTGAGAGCACCGGCGGAGAGACTCCGGCTGTCGCCTTCCGACCGACATCCTGCAGAAGTTTGTTAGATCTCATACCTAGGTCTTCTTCTCCGGCGCCTGCACTGGTGGCCATCATGGTGAGCCTGGCCTGACGCTTGAATGCTCTCTTCTCCATCCTTCGAGACTCCGCCTTGAGATCCCTGTCTTCTTCTTCCGCCGGCGTCGCGCAGAGGTACGCCAGCCCGGTGTTGGAGCTGGCATCTTCTCCGTCGTCAATATCCTCGCCGGCCACCTCCTTGTCTCCGTCTTCCGATTCCGGTGAGATTCGCCAGAATCGCCCTAACGGCTCCTCTCCGCTTTCTCCGGTCCCCATCCGGTCCCCATCCGCGTATCATTCATGGTGTCCGTGTCGCTTGCGTCGATTTCAGGCGCCACCCACACGGCGAACGCGGTGGTGAGGTCAGCGATGTAGAAGAAGGACTGGTTGGAGTAGCGTAGAGGCAGGCGTCGGCGGCGGCCTTCATCTCCGGCTGTGAGGGCACACACTCATCATGTTTGTGGCGGCGGCCTTGAGGCAATTCTCGCAGAGGTACCAGCTGCGGTCGGCGAAGCACATCTCGAGGCCGAAGACCTGGTCGGGCGCCTCGCCGGCCGTGCGGTTAGCGAACCCGCCGTTGCTTATGGCCGCCGGAGCGAGGTCGCCCATGACGCTGATGAGGTTCGTCCTGTACAGACTCCTGTCCGTGTAGTTGTCAGTGGTGGAGCAGTATGGCCCCCACGGCAAGTAGTCCTGCCCTGGCTGTCCATCTTCTGCTGCGGCAACGTCGAGCAACGGGATAACCACGGCGAGCAGCAGGAAGAGATTAAGCCGCCGTGGGGACACGGCAGCTGACAGCAGCCAATACGGCGCCATTGCTTGCGAAACGTAAGTCTCTTCTCTCTTAGCAGTTGTAACGATAGGTGAACGCATTTATGCGTGCACTTCTCCCATGTTTATTTTTTTTTTCTTTTTGAAAAAATCTTTGCCTGATCAATTAATTAAGAAGAAGTGTTTGGTTATAATTGTAAAAAAGGGCGAAAACCGATACAACTTTGGCTAAACCCACTCGAAAGCGACACCAACAAGGCCATGCCCACACTCGCCGATGGCGCAACAAACAACACAAACATGTCAACCAACTACAGACACAAAACAACAGCGAACCTGTTCTACCGAACAAGCTGGACTTTGACCACCGCCGAAGAGAAGAAGCCGTGAGTGCTATGAGAGGAGCAGACTCGAGAAGCTCCCGTCATGGTGATGAAACCTGCATCCCACGAAACTTGCACAAGTTGCGATGATTGGCACCTCCACGGACAACATAGAAGACGACTTTGTCGCCCACACGACACAAGGACAACACCCGACATTGTTGAAACTCACGGGGTGCATCCGCTCGCCACACCCTAGCCCACCAGCACCACCTTCCGCGACCCCTGCCCCAACGTAGCACCACTCACTCTAGAGTTGCAGCTTCGCATGACCTGAAACCCCAGAACCCTAGCTGCACAGGACAACCACTCGCAGACCACGGCTGCTGCACCAAAATCAGGGCCGCTGCACCGACATTTAGTTAACCACACCCTTTTGGATATATGGACCGAGCCAAAAACATCGTTGCCCTTGCAGTCTGAGCTTGCCACTCGAACCATGCCGAGTTGCTGCCCTTCCTCGTAGGGCTGCCGTCGCATGGATTCCTGAGGTCGCCGCCTCGGAACACGAGCAAGAACCACCCGGGCCAACGCCTCGGAATTCACCAACCACGGAAGAAGGAGATGCAAGCATACGCAAACCATGTCGATTTTATATAATTTTTTGCTTCTTCCCTGACTGTATAAATAATATGCAGGGATTAAGATATAGACCTTTTCAATGTCGTGGTAACTTTGAGCTCGTATCTAGTCTTCGGTGCTGTCGCCCTCGAAAAAAAAAAGTTTTCGGTGCTGTCAATTCCGAAAGGTAGGTGTACTGTCTATATACATGCAATGAATTAAGATTATGACTTTTCATTGATGTGTTCACTTTGAGCGTAAGTCTTCGGTGCTGTCAATTCATTTCAAGACTAAGTCTTCGGCCACTGGACATGAAATCTTGATTTTGTCACTGCCTATGCTAATGCTATGTACGCGACCTCAATGCATCACCCATCGCTCAAGCTACTAATCGGCCATCGTCCATCGACGAGGCTGAAGAGGATCCCGGGCCGGCTTGCACGCTGACGCACCTGATGTCCTCAACGCGAATTTCATCATACCAATTTCACGAAGATAAAACAAGGGCACGGGACAGGAGTTTGTCAGATGCACCTGATGTCCTCAACGCGACCGCGACCCCGAGTCGGAGAGATCGATCCAGACCAGGCCAAAGCCAGTGTCCGTATGTACGATTCCCCTCGCGAGCTAGTTGCATCGATTCTGCAATTCCGCCGCAATCAATGGAGCCGCCGTCGTCGCCGGCGGGTGCGGCGCCGGTGCCGCGGGTGAGGCGGCTGACGCAGGAGCAGATCGAGAAAGCGATGGCCATCGAGAGGCGGCCCTTCCGGCCCGGACCTGTTCGCTCGGATGGGCGCCCGCGGCGCGGAAGTCCTGAAGATATTTGCCGAGGCGGCGGAGCTCATCGAGGCGAACCAGGACATCGAGCTGGAGTACAAGGAGAGGGTGCTCCGGCAGTTCGCCGCCAAGGGCTACGTCGAGGTCATAGACAACGAGGACGAAGACGACGGGGTGGACAAGGAGTACTGGGAGCGCGATATGGTCTTTGATTAGTTTTCTGTTTTTGCTTTTGCGATTCGTGTCTTGAGTACCATCTGAGAGTTCGTAACAAGGACCATCTACATTTTACTCTTCTGAGAGTAGACACCCCTCGACTTTAAGGCCTCCGAGATACATTTTACTCTTCTTTTAATGGTCTAGAATATCTATTTGGAAAGATGATAAGGGTATCTCAAAAGCTGTATATCTTAATGTTCACAGATCGAGCTCAATCGCCGGTGGGTTGCCTGAGGAACAAGGTCTGGATGGAGATGGTCACTGGATTTTCTGGAAAACTCTACCGCATTCTTTCGTTGCTTCACCAAACGTATATATAGTCTCATCTTTACAATTTACCCACTCTACAACCCACAC
Organism: Poa pratensis; assembly: GCA_947311845.1. Taxonomy (NCBI): domain Eukaryota; kingdom Viridiplantae; phylum Streptophyta; class Magnoliopsida; order Poales; family Poaceae; genus Poa; species Poa pratensis. Next base: position 18,298,732 of record CAMZMU010000120.1, read on the forward strand.
ATTACAACTCAGGACTCCCAACACCCCCCCCCCCCCCCCCCTAAGATGGGGCAAATATATTTATGAGCCCCATCTTGTTACATAGCTTTTCGAACACTACGACACTCACACCTTTAGTTAATACATCAGCAAGTTGATCTACAGTTTTGACAAACCCAACTTGAAGTGTTCCCTCATCTAGTTTTTCTTTGATGAAGTGTCTATCAATTCCAACATGCTTTGTCCTGTCATGGTGGACAGGATTATTTAACAAATTGATAGTGGCCTGATTATCACAATATAGTTGCAGAGGTGTATCATCACATAACCTGAGTTCGGCTAGTAAGAGTTTCAGCCACATTAACTCACACAAGCCCGAGGCCATTGCCCTAAACTCCGCTTCTGCCGTAGACCGTGCCACTACACTCTGGTTTTTACTCCTCCAGCTGACCAGATTTCCACCTACAAACATACAGTAACCTGATGTGGACCTTCTATCGTCCAAACATCCTGCCCAATCAGCATCCGTGTAACCTTCTACTCTCAAATGTCCATGATTTGAGAACAAGATGCCTTTTCCCGGACAACCTTTGAGATATCGCAGAATTCCATACACAGCATTCAGATGACCAGACCTAGGATCATGCATGTATCTGCTTACTATGCTCACTGCATATGCTATATCAGGCCTTGTGTGTGATAAATAGATTAGGCGCCCAACTAATCTTTGATATCCCCTCTTATCTACAGGATCACCAGAGTTTGCTATAATCTCATGGTTTTGTTCAATTGGTGTACTAGCTGGTCTACACTCAAGCATACCAGTTTCAGCAAGTAAATCGAGAACATACTTCCGCTGTGATAGGTAAATACCTTGGGCACCATAAGCAACTTCTATTCCCAGCAAGTAATGTAGATATCCAAGGTCTTTAACTTCAAATGATTTTGCCAAAGTCTTCTTTAGACACCTGATTTCCTCATCATCATTTCCTGTAATCACAATGTCATCAACATAGATGGCTAGTAAAGTAATCTTACCACTACGATGCTAAAGAAAAGAGTATGATCTGGATTGCTTTGTTGATATCCCAGGAAGCAAATCTCCTTACATAATCTCCCAAACCACGCTCTCGGCGACTGTTTGAGGCCATAAAGAGATTTTTTTAGCTTGCACACTTTCCCTCAGTTTCGTTACTATAAAATCCTGGAGGAATAGCCATATAGACTTCTTCTTGTAGATCTCCATGAAGAAATGCATTTTTAACGTCTAATTGAAATAATTTCCACTTGTGGTTTGCCGCTATTGATATCATTGTTCTAATGGTATTCATTTTTGCTGCCGGAGCAAATGTTTCATCATAATCCACTCCATAAGTTTGGCTATATCCTTTGGCCACTAGTCTGGCTTTATACCTTTCTACCTTGCCTTCAGGTGTTTGCTTCACAGTGAACACCCACTTACAACCCACAATTTTCTTTCCTATAGGAGCTGTGGTAAGAACCCATGTACTATTTTTATCAAGTGCTGCCATTTCTTCTAGCGTTGCTGCTCTCCACCTAGGATCTTTCTTTGCTTCTTGCCAGTCACGAGGTATAGAAGCTATGGAGTCTAGAGCAGCTATAAATGATCTATATTCGGGACCAACCAATGAATATGAAACATGATTGGAGACGACATACGGGGATAATCTTGAGGGCAAATTTCCCGCAGTATTACGAGGCTGCCTTCTATGTGCAATAGGGACATCTAGGTCATCATATGGAGGGGGGAATATACCTTCATGTGAAGTTGAATCATGCGAGTCGACTTGTACTTGGGATTCAGAATCATGTCCCAAAGGTAGGAGTTGTTCTTCTTGAGCTTGTTTCTCTCCACTCTTGTGCCTTCGTGTATACACTTGTGGATTCCGTTCTTCATTTGGTTTTGACCATCGTAAATCCTTATTAACTGAGCCTTGTGGCTCCCCCTCTCCATGTACTTGTTCGATCTCTATTGTGTCCATGTCTTCAGTTGGTATTGCTCCAATCACCACCTCACGTGCCTCATGATTGTCTTTCTCCACCTTATCTTCACCTATCTCGCAATCTGAACCAGGAATATCATTAGACAATAAATCAGGGAATAAATTAGTCAAATCAGTTGCCTCCCCATAAAATGGTTCATGCTCTCTAAATACCACATCCATACTCACAAACATCCTTCTTGCAGATGGACACCAGCACTTATAACCCTTCTGCTTCCCTGAATATCCCACAAATATACACCTTAATGCCTTTGGATCTAGTTTACCAACCGACGGTCTGTAATCCTTCACAAAACATGTACATCCAAATACTTTTGGAGGAACTACATAAGTAGTCTTCCCTGTAAGACACTCAATTGGTGTCTTGTAGTCAAGTACTCTAGATGGCATCCGGTTCATCAAATATGCTGCAGTCATCACCGCTTCACTCCACAAAAATTTAGGCACATTCATGGCAAACATTATACACCGTGCAATTTCAAGAATATGCCTATTTTTCCTCTCTGCGAGGCCATTCTGTTCAGAAGTACCAGGGCAGGTGGTTTGATGTATAATTCCATAATTTGATAAATAATCATCGAACTCATTATTCACACACTCAGTACCATTGTCAGTACGAAGTATCTTAACACATACATGCATTGTACTGAGTCTTAATCAAATTATGGAAATCTATAAAGCACTGAAAAACATCACTCTTATTTCGCAGGACATAAACCCAAGTAGTTCGAGTGCAACAATCAATAAACGTGACAAAGTAGCAGTGTCCATTTAGAGACACCGCTCCACTAGGACCCCATACATCTGAATGAATAGTTTGGAGTGGAACATTACTTCTATTATCAGATGGCAAATAAGAGCTTCTAGTTTGCTTTCCAAACTGACATGCATCACATACCAATTTCACCTTGCTAACATTACAGTACAAACTAGGGTATAGTCGACCCAAAATAGCAAAAGATAGATGTCCCAACCGACGGTGTTGGAGTAGAAGTTCTTCTAGTGGTGAGGTAGACAATGCAGTAGCCACTGTAGGCGAGATATTTCTGTCTAAGTAATACAGTCCATCACGCATGCTCCCTGTCCCAATCCTTCTTCCAGTCCCAAGTTCCTGGAATATGCACCATGTAGGAAAGAATATAGCAGCACAATTCAGTTCATTGGTGATGCAACTTATTGATAAGAGATTAACTGGAAATGCGGGAACATGCAACACAGAAGAAAGGGACATATTCGGGCTGCACTTAACCATTCCAGACCCAACAACCATTTGTGTGGAACCATCGGCCAATTTTACACTCCCCTTTTTTAGATCGGAAATATAGTTATAAAGCTCCCTATTAGAGCCAGTCATATGTGTAGAGGCACCAGAATCAATTAATCATTGTGCACTTGTTGCGAGATTATCACCACGCATTGTAGTATAAGAGGAGTTACCAGAGAAATTTGCTGATGACGATGCCGCTGGTGCTTCCGAAGACTGTCCAACATCAAGGCTCAAATTCTTGAACTGACGCCACCTCTCTAACTCATCAGCAGTCAACTCAACAACAATGCAGGTGTTCGCCCTTCCTTGTGGATGCACACCTCTTCCACGACCACCACGACAGGCATCAAAAGATCGTCCGCGGCCTCTGCCACGCCAGTCCTGGCCTCTACCGCGGCTTCCCCAATCAATTGTGGGCACGTTGCCTTTAGGTGTCCCGGGTCACCACACTCAAAGCATTTCCTTTCCTGACCAGCCCTCTGATAATTTTCAGAGCCTGCTACGAGAAAGGCTGAGCGTCTATGTGACACACTCTGTCCAACTTCCTCCACTGCCTCGAGTTTTAGTCGTGTTTCCTCACTCACAATTGCTGAAATCGCCTGCTCCAGACTTGGTAATGTTCCACTACAATATAATGCAGCTCTTCGGTTTTCAAACCTGGGATGAAGACCATTTAAGAAATCCCTAACACACCTTCTTTCAGTCCACTTGTTAAATTTTTCAATGCATTTGCTGCACTCCATTTCAATCGGGTCAGAGTAATCGAGATCACTCCACAACCTCTTCAACTCCGACACATACTCTACTACTGACTTCTTACCCTGACGTAACTCTTGCGCCTCCCTCTGAATTCTACATGCCAACATCTCGTTTCCAACTCCAGAATAGGTGCCTTTTAGAAGGCGCCAAATTTCAGATGCCTCCTTAATCCTTTCAACCTGTTTGGCAATTTGGGGAGAAAGAGAACTCAATAGCCAAGCTCTTACCAGAGCATTAGTCATCTTCCACCTCTGCCCCTCCTTTGAATCTTCTTCTTCTGGTTTCTCAATTGTGCCCAATATATAGCCCTCAAGTTTCCGAGAAACTAAGATTGTCTCGGCATGCTCAGCCCAGCTTGCATAGCTTTCAGATCCCTCAAGTTTCACAAGAGGCATCTGCAGTGGATGTACTTCTTCCTTGGCTTCAATTTCTGGTCTTGGTCCTGCTGCCTGTTTGCTAATTGTATCAAACAGAGTTCTATATTTCTCATCCATGGCTCGCAGTACCGCTGCAAGTTCACCAGATGTGACCGGAACTTCACCCTCGCCGGCCATTTTCTGAGCCTCCACAAATCAGCACAGGAATCTCCCCCTGGAGCTTACCACCACTTCACCTCTTCTTGCTGCAGCCACAAGCTACCTTCCTCCTTCCTTTTCCCTGGACACCGTTCCTCTGCCCGCACACATGGCCAGAAGTACTTCTCGTAAGCAACAAACAGCTGTGCCTCCCTTGCTTCTTCCCCACAAGCTACAAACAGCTGCAGTTCACCTAGCTGTCTCACCACCACGGCCCAGTGCTGCAGGTTGTTGTCGCGCGCGCTGACGGCGGCCGCCTCCGCACGTCCACAGCACCCGGCGAAAATACCTCCAACTGGGTCTGCTACCCCTGAAGCCAGAGCTCAGCTGCACGCGCCTCACAAGTCTTCCGCGCCGTCGCCGCCGACACACCGGGACGCAGCACCTCCCCTTCAACGGCAATTCCACGGACCTGGAAATCCCCCAAATCGGCGCACACTGTCTCCACCACCACCCAGCGCCGCCAAATCAGTGCCACCCGGAGCTCGGGCGGGCCGGCCGCCGATGCTCTGATACCATGTTGACAGATCGAGCTCAATCGCCGGTGGGTCGCCTGAGGAACAAGGTCTGGATGGAGATGGTCAGTGGATTTTCTGGAAAACTCTACCGCATTCTTTTTTTTTTTTGAAAGTAACAACTTGTATTCAACAAACAGTAGTAAGGATACAACATACAAACGCGTCGGAATACAAGAGCACATGGAACGGATACAGGAGGTGAAACCCCAGAGGGCCATCTTCATCTTCAACCTCACGCCATCGACCCGGACCTCCACCAGTGCGCACGCCCGCGAAGAAGCCGCCGTCGACGCCAAACCTTGGAGACGGAAGAACTCCTAGCCAAAAGGCTTTGACGAGCCGCAGTATCCACCAATTCCAGAGAACTGGATCTGAGGCGAACTGAACGAACATCAGCCGGCGACGCACGCCGAGCTCGAACCGCATCCGATCTGGCCCAGAGCGACCAGATCCCTCCACCGCCGACCACTCCACCACCTCCGCAGCACCACCATCCTGACCGCCGAAAAAAGGAGGCGCAGAACACCTCCCCGCCGACCTGGCACCGCTCCACCTGCAAAGCAGGGCTTCCAGGCTCCACGACGAGGACGGAGCCAACCTCGTCATCACGAAGAAGGAGCCAGAAGACCAGAAGACCAAAACGTGGACATCGCCTCCGGCACGACACCCACGCACGGCCACTGCACAGACCGAGAGATCCTCAGATTCCCGGCCCCCAAAAGACACGCGAGCCATGGCGGGGCCCCAGAGGACGCCGTCGCAGAAGGGAAGCTCACGGACACCACACACCGCGCCGACGACATCACCGCCTCCACAACGCCGCCGACCGGGACGAAACCTACCCCTACCCTATACACAGGCCGAGATCCGGGGTTCCCCCACTGTGGGGACCCCGGACTAACTGTCCGAAATACCCTTGTGCCTACATATCAGCGATCCCATGATCAGTGCGTCGCTGAAGCACAATTAAACTTGGTAACCAAAGAACATCCATACATACCGAATTTATTTACTTACTTGATGGAAGTGATCAGCTTCAACAGGTACTTGCAGCGGAATCACCAAACAACGTGGAGCCCAAGTCATTCGCCTTAACCCTACAGGCAGCTGACTGGGAAGCGCCCTAGTTCGCAAAGACGCCAGTGAATCCTTCTCCCTTGACGGCTCTTCTTCTAAAATCTGGCTAAGACAATAGCCAGGGACGAAACCAATATGAGTACATTTGATTGTACTCGCAAACTACCCCAACTTGAGTAAGCACTAGTTTTTATTTCTTAAATACTTTTATTTGAAAAACTCTCAAAATCTTTTACTGAAAAGGGGGAGTGAGAAGAAGTTTATAACTATCTTTTAAGAAAACACCGTTTTAGCTGCTTCTCCGGAACTCCTCCGGTATCCAACCATAACCTGGTCATGGTTCCAAACCCATCACCACCTCGTACCAACTCATTGGTACAGGTGGGAAATAACCCCTTCCAAGTCAAATTTCCTCAACACAATCCAGAGTTTGCAAAAACTTTGCACATGGCCTTAGTAGTTCTTCCCAACTGTCCATATCCGAGGACTCGGCTATTCGAATAGTTTTACCCTCTGCAGAGGTAGTACGCTTTTCCCACACCCATCCGGTCACTCATCGTGTCAGCCACGTCCCGCCATACCAGAGGTATGCGAAGTTGAGTTCCCGGCCGTAGCCTGTCCTTTGCTCATGCTAGTATAGGATCCTGCCGCTACGATACTTTCCGTCAACACTTAAATCCTCAGAAACTAAGTGTGAGGACTCGTAGTTCTGCCCGGCGAATTTTAAAGGCCCTACAAATCCTCTATCTCCGATTCAATCTCAACAGCCCTTAGGCGTTCTTCGCTTTAGAGGACCCGGGTCAGGGGTAGGTCCTCAGACCATCCCCTCATGGAACGAGGTCATCCTCGTTATTGAGGCATCCAGTACTAACACGAGCAAATTATATGACTACGCCCTTGCCCATATGTGGGTAAATGTGGTCGCACTGAGTTTTGGCTGGGGATGTAAGTACAAGGACACAATGTGCATTTTTCTTTCCGAACACAACACCAGACTCTGTTTCTCCACCTTCATACCGACCTTTCGGTACTTCAGCTTCACCCAAGTACTTTCAAAGGAGTTTTGAATAAACATCGTTTTTCCCATCCTATAGTTTTATATAAACAAACTGATATTTCTACTTAGAGTGGCAAAATAGTTTTTCATAAACTTTCAAAAAGGTTTTCACAATCATTTCCAATTTTCATAGCAAAATACTTTTAACCAAAACTTGGGTGGTTCGTAATCCCACCAAAAGAATTTCATAGGAGGCTTTTGAGTAAAACAAATTTCATTTAGAAATCATTGTATACCACTAACACCTCTATATCGGGTGTCTCAATAATATACTTTGTATTTTGGAAAAGGGTTTTCAAAATCATAGCTTTAGTGGCAAACACCACGTAAATCACTTATGCTTCTTATACGTAAAGCAGGTGAATCAAAATAGATGTAGATAGATGCAAGCTCAGTGAAGTAGCTTGCCTGGTTTCAGCAAAATGTCCCTGGACTTCTCTTCGTTGATCAACATAATAAAAAGTCCCATCCTTCCTCGATCAATCCTCTCCGAAAACCACTCCGGTAGCGTTATTATCTAGCGTCGCAAACAGGGAAATAAACAACAATCAATACACCACACAAAACCACAAGTGGTGCACAAACAATTAACAACCACAAACATCAAACTAATTATTCAAGCAACAAACTAGGATCTAAGCTTACAAGGGCCTTATACTGATACATGCTAGGTGCCTAGATCACAAAGCTATCTTAAGCCAGGATGAACAGCAAGCACTTTTATCTAAACAGGAAATACTTCACCGCAACACAACCACTCAATTTTCAACAGAGAAAACAACCACTCACACCTAGTAGATAAAAGGCTATTGGAACTATGCTTATGATTGAGAAACCTATTTTTCAATCAATATGCAATGGAATCAGTGGGTGTTCCACTATCATAACAAGGCATTAAGAGGTTGATTATCCTCTGGCTATTTGTAAAAATCTCTAAAACAAAAACTAGACACCAGAGCTACTCATGCTAGGAAGTTCTAAGTAATCCTACCCATAAACCTAACTAATCAAGCCTTGCTAAGAACTAAATAATAAGTAACCAGAGGTGACATGCTACAAAATCAGTAGATAAGAAAGGCTACTGATGTTCAAACAACATTTTCTAAAATCAAGCACACAAATGATTTTATCCACAACAAATCCTAAATGCGAGGAAATTCTAGGGAGTACTACCCTTGTAACCTTAACCCTAGAATACACATGCAACACTAAACTTTCTAACATGCTAATTAAACCAGTAGCAATATGACATGCCACTGATGATCTAGCAATACTAACTAAAACAAACGTCGCACTAAAGATTTTCTACTAAAACAAATCCTATTAACTAGGAGAATCTAGGAAAATACTACCCTAGTACTATTAACTCTAGGTAACTAAATGCAATACTAAACTTTTCCCAAAATGCTACGATACAGAGCTAACACACTCCTAGTAGATAGCATCACACTTACACATGCTAGAAAACACCAAAAGAGATACTAACACACCCTAAATAGTTAAATAAAACTATAAACATTAATTAACAGAAAAGCACTAAAACTAGTTATGCACACCAAAAATAATCTATAGCTATGAAAATCACACCAAGCTAGGATTAGGTACTCCTAATCATACAGAAGATCACACAAGTGGATTCACATCAAAAATCATCACCAAACAATTTACAAAAATCCTAGAAAAGCTCTCTGGTCATTCACCAAAGTGGATGCCATTTTATTTAGGAAGATCATTTGCATAAGAGGTCAATTGCTACTGCTAGGTATCACTTAGGGCTTTTCAAAACAGTTGAGTTTGCAAAATTAGCTATCCTAGGAAAATAGTTTTTGAGTTTTTGGTGAAAACCAGTGTTTTTGCCTTCCATTTTATTTATCTAGGAGTATTTGTCCAAAAGTGGATCTACCACTTGGATCTGGTTAAAAACATTCTAAGGTACCTCCAAGATTTTTGGTTTGGTCAACAAAGCATTTAAACTATTTTAAAATGATTTAAACTAAAGGTCCAGAAACAATTCTACAAACATTTAATAAAACAACCTAAGAAAAGATCAACGGGCTGGATCCGAAGCTGGATCTGGATGGATCTGGGCCGCGCAGTGAGGAGAGAGGCCCAGCTCGCGGCCCACGCGAGGGAGCGAAACGGTACGGGCCAGCATCTTCTTCCTCGACACGAACAGAGGGACGAAGCGAGCTGGAGCTCCGGCGAGGACGGCGTCGGCGACCTGGTGCTCCCTGGGCAAGGATAAGAGATACATGAGAGCGAGCGGAGCAAGGGAAACTCGGAGATGCAAAAATGGCAGGGAGAGGTGGACTGTGGCGATCTCGAGTTAGCTCGACATCCCGAGGCCGGAGAAGGAGAAGGTGAGGACGGCTTGCTCGATCCAGGGCTTCCCTCTGCAATTCCTCGCGCAGAGAGGGAGAGTAGGGTACGGCGAAGATGTTGGTGGTCTGGGATTTGGATGGGGAGCTCTCTATGGCCGGCGATGCGCGACGGCAACTCGGCCTTGGTTGGTGTCTGTGGAGAGAAAAAGAGAGGGCGAGCGAGAGGGGGCAAATGGGGGAGCAGAGGAGCAAGGGAGCGGCGTGGCGCTTCTTATCGTCTCGCAGAGCGGCAGAGAGGAGCGGGGTCCAGACGGTGTCGACAATGCGCGGGAAGAGCACGGCGACGACGGTGTGAGCAACACGGCGCCCTTGCCGTGCTGCATCGCTGCAACAGGTGTGATGGGAGGGGCAAGGGAGAGCAGAGGTGAGTGGCGTGGAGGCTTCGGCTCCTCCAGGTCGAGGCGTGAGGCAGAGGCGAGGCGAGGAGAGCACGGCGAGTTCGGGAGCACGCCACCGTGCCGTGCCGCCATGGAGCTACAGGAAGTCAACGGCGAAACTGCAAAACGCCCCCTGAGCTTAATTCTCCTCTCACAGACAGGTCCTCGTCTAATTCTTTTATTTCCTTTTCAAAACCAGAGGGGTTTCTGGAATTTAATTGAGGTGCTTAAACGTTTTACAAAATTTAGAGAAAATTTAGGTAGCCTCCCATATAAATGAGGAAGCCCCACAAAAATTGGTTTTGCAAAATAAAATGTTTTGCTCCATTTTTGTTCATAGGATTTAAATAAATCATTTTTGGAAAGTAATAATTTGATACTCCTTTAATATTTAAAACCAGTGATAAAATATGGTTTTGAACTTTTGGAACTTCTTTGTCAAATAGGATAACTTCAAACAAGTTTTATTTTCATAGAGAAAACATTTGTTTTGAGGAAATAGAGAATTTGGGAGGGAAATATTTATGAAGATCATTTTTAACTCATGACCTTCATTTCCTTTTTAATAAATGAAAAGAGGGGTTTGCTTTAAATCGCAAAGTAGGTTTACTTGAGGGGGAGTGATATGAAGTGGGGATGATTATTAGTTCACCTCACTCCTGGAATTTTGATAAAGAAAATATAATTGTTTTTATAGAATAGAGGAATGGATAGAGAGGAAATTTTAATAGGATCATTTCTTATAATCAAGATTTGATTTGAGGGTTACCTGAGGAATCATCCTCACAAGCAAACAACCATACCAAGATCAGCATCACAACAACATTAACAACACACAATATCAACCACACAACTCAGATCATACAAATTAATCACGCCACACTTTTCATGATCAACAATACTACCTTAAAAAGAAATGATCATACTTAATTATGACAAGATGAAGTTTAGGAAATGGCTCAACGCATAACTGAATAGTTTTTCAAAGGTTTGAGAATGGAAATATGTGGGGGTAATATATTTCCCACTAATGTTTCTTTAAAATGGAATGAAACAGAGGAGGTTATAAATAAGAGTTGTAAAATATCAAGGTTGAATAATAGAAAGGAGGCAACATATGAATCTCCATATTTTAGAAACATGTAATTTTGGAAATACTTTTATCTTCTCAAGAGTGGGTATTTTATTTGCTGCTAAAACCAAATCATTATTGAAATAGACTTTTGGCCAACATAAGAGTGGAAAAGATATATGGAATATATTCTTGTCATAACATGATCACCAGAGTTTTAAATATATTTTTACTTAGGTTGAGTTCTTAGGTTGACATTTACTAGTCAAACAATCGTAAACATTCAAGTCACACAAGGTCAACAGAACAAAATAAGGGAAGACACAATCATTTGTGAAATAATTCAAAAAGTTTTTGTTGGTTCTGAAATTTGGGTCTTATTTACTCTTATTATAAATTTGGGATGTTACAGATCCTTCCCCCCTTAAAATAAATCTCGTCCTCGAGATTTGCCCGGGGGTACAGGGGAGTTTTGAGGTACGGGTTTTGGGGTGGACTACTCTTCCGAGGTCGTTGCTTCTTCAGTAAGGTTGCCAGGTGAGATCTTGACAGCTTGATGTTGCGAGGCCTCCTATTGGTTGGTTGTATAAGAATGTGGGTGTCTTCTATGACATCGAATTGCCTTAGTCATACAAGAAGAATTTGTTAACAAGGTAGCTAGTCTTGTCATCAAATCACTTTTCATATTCCAGAGGCTGAGATGTACTGAATTATCTGATGTTCCGATTATTTGTGTATGACACTCCATTGTTTGAGCATACCGAAGTGAATTGCTAACAAGTTCATGAGGCTTGTTACCGAATCACTTCTATATAACCCGAACATTGGAATATCACACTATTTCTTGAGAGATTAAGAATGATAGATTCTGATATAAGAGTTTCCAAATACTCAAAGATAGTCGGGTATGTCACTTCTTTGGTTCCGGGTCTTCACACAGCTTCGCAGGTCTTCACAAGTAAGTTAGAGTGCACCAGAATAGTTAGGGTTTTCGGGAAAACTTTGTGGTTGAGGGGCTTATGTTAGTTTTCAAGGGAGTTGGGTGCCATACCTTAAGCATCAAACCTATTATACCTAAGATCCTAAACGACCAACTTTCCATAGGCCTCTAATTCTCAATTCTTCAAAATACCATCTCAGTATTTCTGGTAAGGCCACTACTATCAATGAGTTAATTCAAAACATGGTCCTTGCTCAAGCTAAAATTATTAATCCACCCTCATCTTCCTTGGGCATAAATTCTTTGTCATGGTATATTTCAATCGATCGGTTACCCATCAAATCTTTTTAGGCATAGTCTTCCCATTGCCTTCTATCACAAAAATCATAGTGCTCCACCAATTATTTCCTGATTGACTTTTCTCTCCAGATAGGCATATCTCACAATATCTGACTCCTTCAGGTTGTCATTTTCCTATGACCACATCATCAAAGCTAAATAAAGCATCCAACAATCATGTGATCATATCGTCAAGAATTGACCCACTTTATAACCAAATTCAGATTTTATCTCCACACTTTCGGGCCTTGATCTCATAATCAAAGATAAGTGATCTTTCCAAAAACAATCCAAACAGAGCGTGACAAGCTCTGAAAACTTCTGTCACCTAGAATGTCTGGCTACTTGACCAAGTCATATTGATTCCTAGAATCCGATAAGCATTCATTTATCCTCCTCCAATTATTCCTCGCACACAATGATCTGCTCATTTGCTAATTCATCTCTGACCACTTCCTATATTCCGATAAGAATTTATTACAAAGGTCACTTGCGCTAAGAATTACCCAAAACATTCCAACACTGGAGTATTCTTCTTAATTTACTTGCTTCTAACCAATCCAAATATCATTTTATCAGCAAGTGCTTCCTAAAAATCCAATAACTTTAACCTTTATTTCTAAACCTTAAATTAAGGGTCACATCTTCTAGCTCCAGATAATCACCAATGGTTGGGGACCACAACTGGTTAGCCCCAGAGCATAAATCAGATATATCATTTGTCCAAATCCAATTAATTTATCGATCCACTCTTCTATTCTAAACCCCAAATTTTGTTATTACCAACATCATCCACCAAATTTTGATCTCATCACTAGATTCTTAAGGGATCCTTTTAACTAATAATCTTATAGTTCAACACTCGTAGATCCTCCTAAAGTTCTTCTTTCCACCAAATAGTTTTGAGTCGTCCTATGGCACCTCTTTCCTTTGTCTAGAAAAAGCAGTTAGTAGCTTTGCAAAACTTGGTTAGATGAGAGATTTAAAATTAGATCAACTATGTTAGTCATGTTAGCTTTCATAATCTTTTGTTAGTCCGACGGGATCCAACTAGTGTCATCGAACGTCGGGTCTTGAATCTTCATCTTTCTCGATAGCTTGATGTGGTTGTTCAAAACGACGTATGAAGGCCGCTATCCGTCTTGCAGAAGGTTGTAGAGTCTTGGGCCTCAAGGTTGAAGTAGAGAGTATTCAATATCTTGTTCCTCTTACTAGGACAAAATTTTCTGGAGGGTTTTCTAAGTCGGACTTTTGAAAGGATACAAAAATCTCAGGCTATTTGGTTAAAGATCGGGGGTCTTTTGTATCTTACGGAACCGTCAGCTCTTTTGGGAGATGATTTAGATGAGAGGGAAAATATTTTAGAAAGCTTTTCCTTGGCGGGTTTACATCCGTACAAGGTGCACTTAGGTGGCAAAAAAAAGGAAACTAAACTTTTCTTTTTGTAAAACTCCTTTTTCCATCTCACAACCAACACACAAACAGAGTACGCACAAGCAAGGTGCACACAAGGTACGTCTAGTACCAACGGATATCTAATACGCGTGGTAATCGGGGTGAAACAACCAAGGTTCCTATCATATGTTTTTCCTATGGGTCTTGATTAAACAGGGGTGCTGAAATCTTCATTTCGTCGCCTTAGTCTTCAGCTGGAGAAACTGAGATTGTCGAAGTAGCAACTTGAGTAGAATTGCTGAGGTTGAGCTGAGGTCTTCGGAGGTCTCTTGCTTTGTTGGTGTCGACGATCTTGGCATTTGCAAGTCAACCACCTTGATGTTGAATGTTGAATATTCGAGATGGAAGCTTCTTCTTGTAGGTGCTAGCTAATTAGGTCTCACTTGGGTTCATCGTCAAGTATTTTGAACGGGTAAGAGTAGGTAGAGAAACCCTTGGAAAATCTTAAAATAGCGGGGTAAGACTTTGAAATATTTGAGAAGATGAGAAGTATTGGAAGTCATTTTTGGACTTCCCTGGATAAAGATATATTTTTGGTATTAATATATTTTTAACAAAATACTTTCTTTCCTAACTAACGTCCATGCTAACTAAGGTCTGTTACAGTCAGGATGGCTCTGATACCAAGTCTGTGGGGACCCCGGACTAACTGTCCGAAATACCCTTGTGCCTACATATCAGCGATCCCATGATCAGTGCGTCGCTGAAGCACAATTAAACTTGGTAACCAAAGAACATCCATACATACCGAATTTATTTACTTACTTGATGGAAGTGATCAGCTTCAACAGGTACTTGCAGCGGAATCACCAAACAACGTGGAGCCCAAGTCATTCGCCTTAACCCTACAGGCAGCTGACTGGGAAGCGCCCTAGTTCGCAAAGACGCCAGTGAATCCTTCTCCCTTGACGGCTCTTCTTCTAAAATCTGGCTAAGACAATAGCCAGGGACGAAACCAATATGAGTACATTTGATTGTACTCGCAAACTACCCCAACTTGAGTAAGCACTAGTTTTTATTTCTTAAATACTTTTATTTGAAAAACTCTCAAAATCTTTTACTGAAAAGGGGGAGTGAGAAGAAGTTTATAACTATCTTTTAAGAAAACACCGTTTTAGCTGCTTCTCCGGAACTCCTCCGGTATCCAACCATAACCTGGTCATGGTTCCAAACCCATCACCACCTCGTACCAACTCATTGGTACAGGTGGGAAATAACCCCTTCCAAGTCAAATTTCCTCAACACAATCCAGAGTTTGCAAAAACTTTGCACATGGCCTTAGTAGTTCTTCCCAACTGTCCATATCCGAGGACTCGGCTATTCGAATAGTTTTACCCTCTGCAGAGGTAGTACGCTTTTCCCACACCCATCCGGTCACTCATCGTGTCAGCCACGTCCCGCCATACCAGAGGTATGCGAAGTTGAGTTCCCGGCCGTAGCCTGTCCTTTGCTCATGCTAGTATAGGATCCTGCCGCTACGATACTTTCCGTCAACACTTAAATCCTCAGAAACTAAGTGTGAGGACTCGTAGTTCTGCCCGGCGAATTTTAAAGGCCCTACAAATCCTCTATCTCCGATTCAATCTCAACAGCCCTTAGGCGTTCTTCGCTTTAGAGGACCCGGGTCAGGGGGTAGGTCCTCAGACCATCCCCTCATGGAACGAGGTCATCCTCGTTATTGAGGCATCCAGTACTAACACGAGCAAATTATATGACTACGCCCTTGCCCATATGTGGGTAAATGTGGTCGCACTGAGTTTTGGCTGGGGATGTAAGTACAAGGACACAATGTGCATTTTTCTTTCCGAACACAACACCAGACTCTGTTTCTCCACCTTCATACCGACCTTTCGGTACTTCAGCTTCACCCAAGTACTTTCAAAGGAGTTTTGAATAAACATCGTTTTTCCCATCCTATAGTTTTATATAAACAAACTGATATTTCTACTTAGAGTGGCAAAATAGTTTTTCATAAACTTTCAAAAAGGTTTTCACAATCATTTCCAATTTTCATAGCAAAATACTTTTAACCAAAACTTGGGTGGTTCGTAATCCCACCAAAAGAATTTCATAGGAGGCTTTTGAGTAAAACAAATTTCATTTAGAAATCATTGTATACCACTAACACCTCTATATCGGGTGTCTCAATAATATACTTTGTATTTTGGAAAAGGGTTTTCAAAATCATAGCTTTAGTGGCAAACACCACGTAAATCACTTATGCTTCTTATACGTAAAGCAGGTGAATCAAAATAGATGTAGATAGATGCAAGCTCAGTGAAGTAGCTTGCCTGGTTTCAGCAAAATGTCCCTGGACTTCTCTTCGTTGATCAACATAATAAAAAGTCCCATCCTTCCTCGATCAATCCTCTCCGAAAACCACTCCGGTAGCGTTATTATCTAGCGTCGCAAACAGGGAAATAAACAACAATCAATACACCACACAAAACCACAAGTGGTGCACAAACAATTAACAACCACAAACATCAAACTAATTATTCAAGCAACAAACTAGGATCTAAGCTTACAAGGGCCTTATACTGATACATGCTAGGTGCCTAGATCACAAAGCTATCTTAAGCCAGGATGAACAGCAAGCACTTTTATCTAAACAGGAAATACTTCACCGCAACACAACCACTCAATTTTCAACAGAGAAAACAACCACTCACACCTAGTAGATAAAAGGCTATTGGAACTATGCTTATGATTGAGAAACCTATTTTCAATCAATATGCAATGGAATCAGTGGGTGTTCCACTATCATAACAAGGCATTAAGAGGTTGATTATCCTCTGGCTATTTGTAAAAATCTCTAAAACAAAAACTAGACACCAGAGCTACTCATGCTAGGAAGTTCTAAGTAATCCTACCCATAAACCTAACTAATCAAGCCTTGCTAAGAACTAAATAATAAGTAACCAGAGGTGACATGCTACAAAATCAGTAGATAAGAAAGGCTACTGATGTTCAAACAACATTTTCTAAAATCAAGCACACAAATGATTTTATCCACAACAAATCCTAAATGCGAGGAAATTCTAGGGAGTACTACCCTTGTAACCTTAACCCTAGAATACACATGCAACACTAAACTTTCTAACATGCTAATTAAACCAGTAGCAATATGACATGCCACTGATGATCTAGCAATACTAACTAAAACAAACGTCGCACTAAAGATTTTCTACTAAAACAAATCCTATTAACTAGGAGAATCTAGGAAAATACTACCCTAGTACTATTAACTCTAGGTAACTAAATGCAATACTAAACTTTTCCCAAAATGCTACGATACAGAGCTAACACACTCCTAGTAGATAGCATCACACTTACACATGCTAGAAAACACCAAAAGAGATACTAACACACCCTAAATAGTTAAATAAAACTATAAACATTAATTAACAGAAAAGCACTAAAACTAGTTATGCACACCAAAAATAATCTATAGCTATGAAAATCACACCAAGCTAGGATTAGGTACTCCTAATCATACAGAAGATCACACAAGTGGATTCACATCAAAAATCATCACCAAACAATTTACAAAAATCCTAGAAAAGCTCTCTGGTCATTCACCAAAGTGGATGCCATTTTATTTAGGAAGATCATTTGCATAAGAGGTCAATTGCTACTGCTAGGTATCACTTAGGGCTTTTCAAAACAGTTGAGTTTGCAAAATTAGCTATCCTAGGAAAATAGTTTTTGAGTTTTTGGTGAAAACCAGTGTTTTTGCCTTCCATTTTATTTATCTAGGAGTATTTGTCCAAAAGTGGATCTACCACTTGGATCTGGTTAAAAACATTCTAAGGTACCTCCAAGATTTTTGGTTTGGTCAACAAAGCATTTAAACTATTTTAAAATGATTTAAACTAAAGGTCCAGAAACAATTCTACAAACATTTAATAAAACAACCTAAGAAAAGATCAACGGGCTGGATCCGAAGCTGGATCTGGATGGATCTGGGCCGCGCAGTGAGGAGAGAGGCCCAGCTCGCGGCCCACGCGAGGGAGCGAAACGGTACGGGCCAGCATCTTCTTCCTCGACACGAACAGAGGGACGAAGCGAGCTGGAGCTCCGGCGAGGACGGCGTCGGCGACCTGGTGCTCCCTGGGCAAGGATAAGAGATACATGAGAGCGAGCGGAGCAAGGGAAACTCGGAGATGCAAAAATGGCAGGGAGAGGTGGACTGTGGCGATCTCGAGTTAGCTCGACATCCCGAGGCCGGAGAAGGAGAAGGTGAGGACGGCTTGCTCGATCCAGGGCTTCCCTCTGCAATTCCTCGCGCAGAGAGGGAGAGTAGGGTACGGCGAAGATGTTGGTGGTCTGGGATTTGGATGGGGAGCTCTCTATGGCCGGCGATGCGCGACGGCAACTCGGCCTTGGTTGGTGTCTGTGGAGAGAAAAAGAGAGGGCGAGCGAGAGGGGGCAAATGGGGGAGCAGAGGAGCAAGGGAGCGGCGTGGCGCTTCTTATCGTCTCGCAGAGCGGCAGAGAGGAGCGGGGTCCAGACGGTGTCGACAATGCGCGGGAAGAGCACGGCGACGACGGTGTGAGCAACACGGCGCCCTTGCCGTGCTGCATCGCTGCAACAGGTGTGATGGGAGGGGCAAGGGAGAGCAGAGGTGAGTGGCGTGGAGGCTTCGGCTCCTCCAGGTCGAGGCGTGAGGCAGAGGCGAGGCGAGGAGAGCACGGCGAGTTCGGGAGCACGCCACCGTGCCGTGCCGCCATGGAGCTACAGGAAGTCAACGGCGAAACTGCAAAACGCCCCCTGAGCTTAATTCTCCTCTCACAGACAGGTCCTCGTCTAATTCTTTTATTTCCTTTTCAAAACCAGAGGGGTTTCTGGAATTTAATTGAGGTGCTTAAACGTTTTACAAAATTTAGAGAAAATTTAGGTAGCCTCCCATATAAATGAGGAAGCCCCACAAAAATTGGTTTTGCAAAATAAAATGTTTTGCTCCATTTTTGTTCATAGGATTTAAATAAATCATTTTTGGAAAGTAATAATTTGATACTCCTTTAATATTTAAAACCAGTGATAAAATATGGTTTTGAACTTTTGGAACTTCTTTGTCAAATAGGATAACTTCAAACAAGTTTTATTTTCATAGAGAAAACATTTGTTTTGAGGAAATAGAGAATTTGGGAGGGAGAATATTTATGAAGATCATTTTAACTCATGACCTTCATTTCCTTTTTAATAAATGAAAAGAGGGGTTTGCTTTAAATCGCAAAGTAGGTTTACTTGAGGGGGAGTGATATGAAGTGGGGATGATTATTAGTTCACCTCACTCCTGGAATTTTGATAAAGAAAATATAATTGTTTTTATAGAATAGAGGAATGGATAGAGAGGAAATTTTAATAGGATCATTTCTTATAATCAAGATTTGATTTGAGGGTTACCTGAGGAATCATCCTCACAAGCAAACAACCATACCAAGATCAGCATCACAACAACATTAACAACACACAATATCAACCACACAACTCAGATCATACAAATTAATCACGCCACACTTTTCATGATCAACAATACTACCTTAAAAAGAAATGATCATACTTAATTATGACAAGATGAAGTTTAGGAAATGGCTCAACGCATAACTGAATAGTTTTTCAAAGGTTTGAGAATGGAAATATGTGGGGGTAATATATTTCCCACTAATGTTTCTTTAAAATGGAATGAAACAGAGGAGGTTATAAATAAGAGTTGTAAAATATCAAGGTTGAATAATAGAAAGGAGGCAACATATGAATCTCCATATTTTAGAAACATGTAATTTTGGAAATACTTTTATCTTCTCAAGAGTGGGTATTTTATTTGCTGCTAAAACCAAATCATTATTGAAATAGACTTTTGGCCAACATAAGAGTGGAAAAGATATATGGAATATATTCTTGTCATAACATGATCACCAGAGTTTTAAATATATTTTTACTTAGGTTGAGTTCTTAGGTTGACATTTACTAGTCAAACAATCGTAAACATTCAAGTCACACAAGGTCAACAGAACAAAATAAGGGAAGACACAATCATTTGTGAAATAATTCAAAAAGTTTTTGTTGGTTCTGAAATTTGGGTCTTATTTACTCTTATTATAAATTTGGGATGTTACACCCACCCTCCCGCCGCCGAAGCGGCCTCTACCGCATTCTTTCATTGCTTCACCAAACGTATATACAGTCTCATCTTTACAATGTACCCCCTCTACAACCCACACATTACAACTCAGTGTAAAATATAGTCTAGCCTGTTTGTATGCTTGTACACGTAGACTTGTACGTATGTATTTGTAACACCTGATCATCAATATATATGTGAGACGTGCGGTGGCTGTGACCCCCACGCAAACCCTAAACACGTTCTTGATTTGGTATCAGAGCCTTTGCGATCCCGCCGCCGCCGTCACGATCTCTCTCCAACTCGCGCCGCGTCCTTCTCTCCACCGCAGGGACGTTGACTTCCTCCGCCCTGCAGGCCTCGGACACCGTCGGCCCGATCGTCTCCTCCCCGGGAGCGTCGATCCCGGCCTCCATCGCTGTCCCAGTGATCTCGGTGCGGCTCGGCAGGAGCAACTTCATGCTGTGGAGGGGTCTCGCTCTCCCGGTTCTCGCCGACGCCAACCTCCAGGGCCACCTCGACGGCACCACGGCAGCACCGGCTAAGACCCTCACTCAGGGCACCGGAGACGCGGCGATCACCGCCGCCAACCCCGAGTATCACCGATGGTGGACTCAGGATCAGAAGGTCAAGGGCGTCCTCCTCTCGTCCATGGATGAAGATATCGCATGCCAGCTTATCGGCTGCGAGACGGCACAGGCTGTGTGGACGGCGGTCGCTGCCATGTTTGGCGCGCAAAGCCGCGCGAGTGTCCGTCATATCCGGCGGCAACTGCAGTCGCTGAGGAAGGAGGAGCTGTCCGCGGCGGAGTATATGCATAAGATGAAGGCCCTTGCCGACGTCATGGCCGCCGGCGGTTCCCCCATCCGTGACGACGAGCTCATCGACTACATCCTAACCGGGCTCGGCTCGGCATACGACTCCATCGCCGCCTCTCTTTCTGTGAGCAACGTTGATATGGTCTACTCCACCTTCTACTCGCTCGTACTGTCGTTCGAAGCGCTGCAGGCTCAGCAGAGTGTGGCGGAGGGTTGGTCTACCTCTGCCAACGCCGCGACCCGGCCGGGTCCCTACGGAAACGGCGGGAGGACGCCGTCCCAGGAGTACTACCCCACTTCCTACGGTGGCGGTCGCCCCGCTGGTGGCAATGGCCAGCCCGGGCAAGGCCGTCATGGCGGTAAGACCAACAACCAGGGCGAATACGGTGGCAATCAGGGCGGATACGGCGGCAACACTGGCTACGCCGGCAATGGCCGCCAAGGTGGCAATGGTGGCAACGCCGGCCACAACGGCGGCAACGGAGGTGGTGGTCGCCGCAACAACCGCTGGCGCCCCAGGTGCCAGATTTGTTCGAACTGGGGTCATGAGGCGAACGACTGCCGCAACAAACGCTTCAACCAGGACTACAATACTCGCTCCGACAACTCGGTCTCCACTAGCTCCTCCGACTACCAGCCCTGGCTGATGGACACCGGGGCTACGGATCACCTCACCAGTGAACTTGAGCGTCTCCAGGTTCACGAGCGCTATGACGGGAAGGACCAGGTCCAGGTGGCAAATGGTGCAGGTTTGTCTATTTTGCACATTGGTCATTCGAATTTAGCCGGTTCGTCTCTAAAATTGAAAGATATCCTTCATGTTCCCACATTAGCAAAAATCTTTTATCAGTTTATCGCCTTGTTTGTGATAATGACGTGTTTGTTGAGTTTCACCGTCATTTTTTCTTTGTTAAGGACAAGGCAACCCGGCGCGTAATCCTTCACGGTAGAAGCCATGGGGGACTCTATCCAATTCCTTACGCCCGTGCATCATCATCGTCTTCTCGCCATGCGTCCACTAGTGTTAAAGTCTCGCCTACGCAGTGGCATCCGCGTCTTGGTCATCCCACAAATAATGTAGTCCACTCTATTGTTCAGAGTCATGAGCTTCCTTGTTCTAGTTCAGATAAGCCACCGCTAGTCTGTGATGCCTGTCAGCGTGCTAAGAGTCATCAACTACCTTACTCTACATCTCATCGTGTTTCTACTGTACCTCTTGAATTAATACATTCAGATGTTTGGGGTCCCGCTATTGCTTCTTCGGGGGGTACAAGTATTATGTCAGTTTTGTGGATGACTACACTCATTTTACCTGGATTTATTTGCTTAAACACAAGTCTGATGTCGAGCAGGTCTTCTATACTTTCCAGTCTCATGTCGAACGCCTTCTGGATTTTAAAATTAAGGCCGTTCAGTCTGATTGGGGTGGTGAATACCATAAACTCCATCGATATTTTCAGCGCACGGGGATCTCTAACCGTGTGTCGTGCCCGCATACATCTCAGCAGAACGGTATTGCCGAGCGCAAACACCGTCACTTGGTAGAGACAGGTCTTGCTTTACTTGCCCACTCCTCTCTCCCTCTTCGTTTTTGGGATGAGGCTTTCCTTACGGCGTGCTACCTCATAAATCGTATGCTCACTACGGTTCTCAACAAGGATACACCTTTATTTCGCATGTTTCATGTTCAGCCCAATTATTTGTTTCTTCGAATTTTTGGGTGTGCCTGCTGGCCTAGTCTCCGCAAGTACAATGCTCACAAGCTCGAGTTTCGCTCCAAGATGTGTGTTTTCCTTGGCTACAGTTCTATGCACAAAGGCTATAAGTGTTTAGACCGCACCTCGGGTAGGATTTATATTTCTCGTGACGTGGTTTTCGACGAGACTGTTTTTCCTTTCTCCAACCCAGGTGCTTCCGTTGATATTGAAAATCTTGAACGTGCCATCACTTTTCCTTCTAATGAACCGTGAGCTATAGGTTGATGAACTGTTAGAAAACAAGTGAGACATACATCTATAGAAAATTAACCAAAGACAAACTCTATTTATGATAATGATAGCTGAAAACATGAGTGCATACATCTTGCTAGACCATGCATATCATCGATCGGTGATTGATGGATCTCTTATTTGATGGCAGCGGCGCAGGTGCTTGTAATAATAGTATGGAAACAACAACAACAACATATGTCTTCCGAAAGTACGACATACATATATAAATTAAGCTACCTTTCTTCCGGGATTGTTGCAATCCTTATCAAAGCAGCCTAGGCATGCCGGCTGCTCAAGGCAGTGTTGACGACATTCATAGTTATTGCTTTCACAGGACTGATCACAAGATGATGCACATGTGGAGCACCTCCAGTTCTTCATTGCCAAAGCTCTAGGGTCGCATTCGGCCACCACCAGCTCCGCTACGAGCAGTTGCCCGGCGAAGAGGACGAACGTGAGCACGGCTGCCATCTTCAGGGCGGCAGAAGAGTTGGTACCCATTGCGATAGACCAAGGATATATATGCTTTGAGAAGTGAATCAGTACTAGACGGATAAATGGAGGCTTGACATATGCATGGGAGTAGAGGCGAGGCTCCTGTTTATAGCCAGCTTGGTTAACCAGGACGGAGATCCGATCTCGATTTTGATATTTGGTCAACTATCGGTTATAGTACAATAATCAACAGTGGGAAGCATGATAATACCACTTCCACCGCCTTGAACACGGGAAGTGGAATTAATAAGAACTCCCTCCATTTCTTAAAGGAAACTAGCTGGTTTCGTGCGAGGCGTGACGCCAACTCGCTTAGAGCGACATATATAGTGGATTCGAACGGATCTCTTGCAAAGAATTTTTAATCAAACAAGCAAAAGGCGAGATGCCACCAAGTATCGGGTTCGTCTCTTGGCAAAGTATAAGAATTGATAAGGCGGGCCGTGGGCTTGAGATCTGTTCTAAACATGGACCGGACCCTATAAACGGCCTACCTACGTACACAGCCACGGACTTGAGATATGTATTCTCCTTTTTATTGCACATCTGATTATCTCTATCAGTGCAAGAACAGCAACCTTCCATGACTGGTGTGTAAGATGCTTCACGAGGCCTTTGCAATTGAAGTTATCTTCAGAACTAGCTGCAGTTGATTTCATAATATATTTTTGTTGCTCTAAAATTCGTGTATGTTCAGTGAAAGTGAAACTTTTTAGTGCTTACTTAAT
This sequence comes from Poa pratensis, assembly GCA_947311845.1. Lineage (NCBI taxonomy): Eukaryota > Viridiplantae > Streptophyta > Magnoliopsida > Poales > Poaceae > Poa > Poa pratensis. The sequence goes on from CAMZMU010000120.1 coordinate 18,322,711, forward strand.
TTGGCAAAAATGCTCCTTGTATTGGTTCAATGCCACATGATTTTACAGTATCATATAATGGTTAATCACACCTAATTGTCATTTATTTATATAAAGAGAAATCTACTGGAGTATAATTCTGCAACTCAAGAAGGTTTGAATTAACATGCATGTAATATCGATATAATGTTTTTTTTATTTGTGAAGTCTATTAATAACCTGGAATCTCCCGAAGTAAGTGATGATTTGTATGAGAGCTTGATTTTAAATTTTAACATTTGGCATGCTAAGAAAGAGGGCGTTTTCTTCCAATGATTGTAGGTGCACAAAGAATGTTGAGATGTACACGTGAAGTTTTTATCGCAATTTTTTGACAATTCCATTCATGTTGGGGTAAAACCTCCTTGACCCGCCATAAGCATTATAGTGAAAATATATAACATTTCATAAATACATTATTAAATTATATCTTATAGTGAAACTATTGATATTGATTTGGTATTATATATATTTTTTCAGTCAAAATTAAAAATGTTGACCTTTCTATTCAATTTATACGCCACCTATTCGATGATGGAGGGAGTAGTCCGTAGTGTAAGACCATCGAATGCAGGCAAATCCTTTTGCATCTAGAACGTGAAACCAAAACTTGTTATTTTCCTATGCATCTCGCATGGGATGCTTGCGGAGACAAAACCTGCACCGGCCTTTGTTGCTTTGCAAACAAAATGTCTGGTGAGTAACCATGTAAGATCTTTGCTGTTGGTCTAACCACGAGAGAACTATTTTGGGAATCAAGTACGTTTGAGAAATTGTACCGAATATTTATCATGGAGTTCCCATTGTTTTAATGGTCAACAATTAATACCCTTTTGAAAGAAGATAAGGGTATCTGAAAAGCTATCTATCTTAATCAACTGCGTCGACAAATGGATAGAGCCTTGTCCAACCAAATAACCAGTGGCGCCACAACATATTCAAATCAGACAATTAAACTCAACGGGTGATTAATCGTGTGTCGTTACAACAAATTACAATGGAACCTCAAGGAATGACTTGAACCAATTGAAATGAAATCGACATGAACAATTAAACACAATATGCAATTAAAGGAGAATTGACATGACAGGCACACGCACATACGCATGCAAACTAATCCGACGACACGCTGACGGGACGTGGACCTTGCTTTCAGCTGAGAAGCTAATGACTAGCCGCTGCCGCCGAGCACGGACTTGAGCTTCTTGACGGTGGCGTCGTCCAAGAAGGTGATCTTCTCCACGACGGGTGAGGGCAGGTTGTTGGCGAAGAGCGCGAAGTCGGTGATCTGAAGTCCAGGGTTGGGGCCGCCGAAGGCGACGAGGGCAACGGCCGGCCCACTGCCGCCGTTGTACTGGTAGTGGAGCAGGCCCTGGGGGAAGACCATGATGTCACCCGCGTAGAGGGTCTTGGTGTACGGGACGTTGGCCCCGGAGCTGATGAATCCCGCGAGGATGGTGCCCTGGGTGACGAAGAGGAGCTCGGAGGCGGCCGGGTGGGTGTGCAGCGGCACGACGCCGCCGACGGCGATGTCGAGCCTGGCCGCGGAGATGCCGAGGCCGTTGACGCCGGGGAACTGGCCGACGAAGGCGGGCGTCACGGCGGCCTTGATGAGGTTGGTCGTGTTGCCGGCGACTGCGAGGCCGTGGTAAGCGAAGTCCCCGGCGGTGACGCTCGCCTTGCAGGGGTATCCTGCGGGCGTGTCGGAGCAGGACAGGTCGGCGACGCAGAAGTCCTGGGTAAGGGCCAAGGCGGAGAAGGGGAGGATGAGAAAGGAGAGGAGCACCGGGAGCAACATTGCGTTGGCCATGGCTTGCAAGTTGCTGCTGCTGTGTGTGTGGTTTATGTTTGCTACTGTGTGCGTGCTCTTGAGGTGTTTATATAGGCATAATAGGCGAGGAGAGGAGATAGTGCAAGCAGCTGGCACGTCCACAGGTAGAACAACGTAATGTGAGTGATATTTGGCGAGGCGTGCTCGTGTTCACGTGCATGCATGGGCAATATTGTCTCGATTTTTAGTGAGAGGTACGTTGAGGAGCCAGTGGACAAAGAGCTTAGCTGTGCATGGTCCTCAAAATTGGACGGCTTTGATGACGGAAAGCTCTCGAGATGCTGCATGATTAGGGAATATGCCAGGAGACATGATGTGAAGCTTGTTTTACGATGATATATTCACATGCATTCATATATATATATATGAACTTAATATCTCATGCAACTCGCTGGATCGTCACGTACAACGGTAACATGCTTGGTGCTTGTTGCAACTTGGAAGTATAGGTGAAACCAAAACTTGGTGTTTTCCTATGCATGGTCCATGGAGATGGTAACCTCATCACTTGCATGGGAAGCTTGCGGAGACAGAAACTGCACCGGTCTTTGTTGCTTTGCAATCCTAAATATCTGGTGCGTAAGCACGTAAACTTTTAGCCGTTGGGGTCTATAAAGATCTACAAGCCTCGCTCTAACACTTAATATTTAGAACATCTATTGACAATTTAACAAATCACACACGTTATAGCATTACTTTTCTGTATTTGTTTTTGGAAAATCTATAAGTACTGTAATGTATGTATAATCACATGCATGGAAGTAGTTTTGGAGCCAAATTTACACCATGGATTTATCATGCTTCCACCTAAAAATTTACAATACTGTAAATTATATTTTACAGCGAGTTGGCTGTATATATATTGAAAAGATTGGCGGTTTATTAGCCAAAAACTTTTCCTTTTATTTTATTTTTGCCTATCACAATGCTAGAAAAACCCAAACTTTGCACCATCGGTTGCATGTTTCCAAATGGCAAGTGTCTATCCTGGCGTAAAAGTGGTTGCTCAATCTCTTTCTCCTAATCCACAAAGATCTTCCGTTGAGTGCAACAGCTGGGGTTGGGCGAGACACATGGTACACATGGTAGGGCAACTAAAAAAATGAGAAGCTTCGGTTGTCATCTATTATTGATGAATTAGAGGCTTTTGCGGAAGTTAGACCACTATCAACGCAGGAGATTGAACTCAAAATCAATCAAATGCCGAGATGGCGGGTATTCTTCGTGAAGAGGAGCTCAAATGGTACCAAAGATTAAAGGCCCAGTTTATTCTGGAAGGGGACTCGAATACGAGATACTTTCATAGTCTAGCTAATGACAGACATAGAAAGAAACTCATTCATTCCCTTGTACAGGAGGAGGGTACGATTGAAGGCCATGAGCAATTAAAATCCTACATTACGAAGTACTATAAAAATTTGTTTGGAGAGCCGGATACATATAATTTCTCGCTCGACGAAACCCAAACAAATGATATTCCGCAGGTTTCCGATCAGGAAAACGCCCATCTGACAGCTCCTTACTCTGTGGAGGAGGTAAAGAAGGCGGTATTCCAAATGGAACACAACAAAGCACCGGGTCCGGATGGTTTTCCCGCGGAGTTTTATCAAACTTTTTGGGATGTTATCCATTCGGACTTGCTCAAGATGTTTCATGCTTTACATGCTGGACAACTCGAGCTATTTCGCCTAAATTTTGGTGAGATAATTTTGTTGCCAAAGGTTAATGGAGCAGAAAAGATCCAGCAGTATAGACCTATCTGTCTCCTAAACGTTAGCTTCAAAATCTTCACTAAAACCGCTACTATTAGGCTTAATTCGGTGGCTGATCATGTTGTGAGACCCACTCAGACGGTGTTTATGTAAGGTCGCAATATTCTTGATGGTGTTGTGATTTTACATGAAACAGTTCATGAGATGCATCGGAAAAAACTTAATGGAGCTATCCTAAAAATAGACTTTGAAAAGGCTTATGATAAAGTTAAATAGTCTTTCTTGCAACAAACACTCAGAATGAAAGGTTTTTCAGCTGAGTGGCGTGCAATGATACATAATTTCGTTTCCAGAGGAAGTGTCGCCATCAACGTGAATGACGATGTTGGTAGATACTTCCAGACGAAAAAGGGATTACGACAAGGCGATCCATTATCTCCTATATTATTTAATATAGTTGCTGACATGTTAGCCATAATCATTTAGCGGGCAAAATCCGATGGGCAAATTGTTGGAGTGGTACCGCACCTAGTGGATGGCGGATTATCCATTCTCCAATATACTGACGATACAATTCTTTTTATGGAACACGATATGGAAAAGGCAAGAAACCTGAAATTAATATTATCAGCGTTCGAGCAACTTTCTGGTCTAAAAATTAATTTCCATAAAAGTGAAGTGTTTTGTTTTGCCGACGCTCAGGATGAGGCTACCCAATATGCTGAATTATTCGGTTGTGGGCTTGGCCAGTTTCCAATCAACTATCTAGGCATTCTAATTCACTTTAGAAGGCTGACAATAGCTCACACTAGTACAGAACGACACATCGGAAACGGGCCAAAAACCCCATCGGCAACGGAGAAAGGGTCCGTGTCCCCGACCCTGTCACCGATGTGAAGAGCTCAATGGCAACGGAGGTGATAAACCGTTGCCCCTAACATGGGCAACGGTTGTTATATTTGATCGTCACTGATACGTTTCACATTAGACACGGAGTTTTTCAAATCACCGTTTCTAATAAGGGTTACAGGAAAACAAAAAAAAAACACGGTGACGGGCTGTGCCGTCGATGGAGCCTCGCTCCATGCGACTAGACGGCCGCCCGGTCGTCACCGTATTCCTGTACGCCCTGCTTTACAAAAGTTCATCAGTGCGCGTGGCTGGAGCTCTGCTCCTATGTCTTCACGGCCGCCAGATGAATATCTACTGTCTTCATCCTGCTGCGCAAAATGTACTGCTCCTGGTGACGGCACCGTGTATGGAGCCCCGCTCCTAGGTCTTCACGGCAGCAGCATCGTCACCAAGCATCCACCAAGCCCTTGACACAACGAATATTCTTCGTTAAAAACAACAAACAAAGCTAATAAACAGAGCCAATAAGCAGTAAACAAAGCAAAATGTAGTGGGATAAGCAGCTAACAAAGCAAATACATAGCTAAATAAGTAGCTAACATAGCAAATACATAGCTGAACAGAGCTAACTAACAGAGCAAACCGAGCTAAATAAGTAGCTAACATAGCAAATACATAGCTAAACAGAGCTAACTAACAGAGCAAACCGATCGAAATAATTAAGTAGCTAACAGAGCAAATACATAGCTAAACAGAGCTACAAAACAGAGCAAACAGAGCTAAATAAATACTTAACATAGCTAACTAACAGAGCAAACCGACCTAAATAATTAAGTAGCTAACAGAGCAAATACATAGCTAAACAGAGCTACAAAACAGAGCAAACCAAGCTAAATAAATACTCTAACAGAGCAAATACATAGCTAAACAGAACTAACTAACAGAGCAAACCGATCGAAATAATTAAATAGCTAACATAGCAAATACATAGCTAAACAGAGCTACAAAACAGAGCAAACGGAGCTAAATAAATACTCTAACAGAGCTAACTAACAGAGCAAACCGATCTAAATAATTAAGTAGCTAACAGAGCAAATACATAGCTAAACAGAGCTACAAAACAGAGCAAACCAAGCTAAATAAATACTCTAACAGAGCAAATACATAGCTGAACAGAGCTAACTAACAGAGCAAACCGATCTAAATAATTAAGTAGCTAACAGAGCAAATACATAGCTAAAAAGAGCTACAAAACAGAGCAAACGGAGCTAAATAAATACTCTAACAGAGCAAATACATAATAAAAAGAGCGGTCATTTACCTTAGGCGAGGCGGGGTCGCTTTCCGTCGCGGATTGCGTCCCACGCGTCGGCGCCGGAGCCACTGCCAGAGAAGACCCCATCCTGCTCGAACACCGGAGCGTCCTCCTCCTCCTCATCCTCCTCCTCTGCCGCCGCCGCCACCGCTGCCGCCGCCGTATCTGGCCCAGGGCCCTGGCCAGGGAGAAGAGAGCGGTCTATGGCCGCCCGGAGCTGGGTCTGGAACAACGCCTCCTCGGCGGCTTCTATCGCGTGCTCGGCGGCCGAGATGCGGATAGCTCTCTGCATCGCAGACGTCCGAATGACACCGTCGGCGCGCTCGCGCTCAAAGGCAGCGCGAGAGAGGAGGAGACCGACCTCCAGATCCTCGTCCTCATCGTCCGAGGAGGACGAGATCCGGGCGTCGGTGGCCGCCGCCGCCGTGGATCCGGATGGGATTTGACGGCTAAGAATGAACTGGCGACCGCGGTCGCCGGGGATCTCGCCCCAGTTGTAGGGGAGATCCGGGCTGCTCCATCCTGACTTCCGTCGGCGCCGGAGGGTTTGCCATCGATGGGTGAAGTAGGAGGAGAGCGTGTGCGTCTAGGGTTAGGAACTGGGGAGAGTGAGAATGAGAGTGAGATACACTGGAGTGGGAGATATTAATACCGGCACCGCTTAATGTGCCTTCACATGGGAAACGAAGATAGACCGATCTCCGTTTCTGATGTGGTCATATAAGCAACGGAGATATTATTTTCTCCGTTGCCCATATATGAGCAACGGAGCTGTTTTCCGCCTCCGTTACCATTGTGTCGGGCCCATCGACCGACTAGCGCGCGCGCGCACTCGCGGAACTCATTCTTCTGTCGCCTAACTCTTGCCGTTGCCATAGAGAGGTATCCGATGTGTCGTTCTGTACTAGTGTCAATGGAAGCATGTTGAGCAAAGACTGCAAAAAAGATTGAGTAGTTGGAAAGGAAAACTATTATCTTTGGGTGGGAGGTTGGTACTCATAAATTCAGTCCTAACTAATATGGTACTGTATATGATATCCTTCTTCCAACTACCAAAGGGAGTCTTGCATCGATTGGATTACTTTCGATCCAGATTCTTTTGGCAAGGGGATAGTGAAAAAAAAAATATCGGCTGGCAAAATGGGATGTAGTGTGCCGCCCTAAGGACTATGGTGGTCTTGGGATTCATGACCTGCAGGTAAAGAATAGAGCCCTCCTTGGTAAATGGCTGTTTAAACTGTTGACCGAAGATGGGGTGTGGCAAACTCTTCTTAGGAGGAAATACATAGGCTCAAGTGCGTTATCTCAGGTTTCTTGGAAATCAGGTGACTCACACTTTTGGGCTGGACTAATGGCGACGAAGAAATTATTCTTCCCATATGGTTCTTTCTCCATTAAAGATGGGTCGGAGATAAGGTTCTGGGAGGATACATGGTTGGGTACTACCCCACTCCGAGAACAATATCCAGCGTTATACGATATAGTCCAAGGACGTCACAAGAGCGATACGCTTGCTCAAGTATTGGTTGATAATCATCCAATAGTGACGTCCAGGAGAGATCTTGTTGGTCCCAGACTAGTAGCTTGGCACGAGTTGCTACAGCGACTAGCTACTGTCAATTTGACACAAGGGACCGACGAGTTTCGGTGGAATTTACGCAAATGCGGAAAATTCTCAGTGGACTCCATGTATACAGCACTCATTCAGCCGGAATTGCCGGCACATAATAATAAGAAAATCTGGAAGATGAAAATTTCACTAAAAAACAAAGTTTTTGCGTGGTATCTTCGCCGAGGAGTAATTCTTACTAAAGACAACCTTGCAAAACGCAATTGGCATGGGAGTAAATAGTGTGTCTTCTATGATAAGGACGAGACGATCAAACACTTATTCTTTGAGTGCAAATTGGCTAGTTCTATATGGTCCATCATACAGATAGGTTCTACTATTTACCCGCCTAAAAGCATTGCTAATATTTTTGGCAATTGGCTGAATGGTGTGGATAATAGGTTCAAACAACTTATTAGGGTGGCAGCGCTTGCCGTAATATGGTCGCTTTGGCTATGTAGAAATGACAAGATTTTTAACGATAAAAATTGCTCTCTTATGCAGGTTATCTACATGACTACTGCTACACTCCGTTCGTGGTCTCTGTTGCAACGTGTGGTGCATGGAGACCTGTTTATCGAGGTCTGTACAAGACTGGAGGATACGGCGATAGACTTTTTATCCCAACATGGCAGCATAATTTGCGGATCGGCCCTCCACCATTATAAGCGTTTTTACAATTTCTCATTCTGATATGTAATTCGCCTTTTTTGTTTCGTACTTCAGACCTGTTTTCGGCTGTGTGCATCTTAGTTATGCAGAGGTGGGTGTAATGCTTAAACATTTTAAGTAATAAAAACTACCTTTATCTAAAAAAGCTGGGGTTGAGAACAGCTGGGGCTCGTACAATTTGGAACAATGTGTACTTTCACGGAAAGCTTGCATAGTCGCATTGGGGATGTTGCAATTGGAGATACGATAATATGCTTGAAAACCATTATTTGCGCTTTACAATGGTTGTTGTATCAGAAAGACAACTCTACTCATTGGCGCTACAGGGAGCAAGTTCATGTGAGGGTAATTTTGTTTGAACCCGCTAGCAGCAAAATTGTTCATCACTGAATTTGGCACACATTGGAGCACGCACGCCTAATTGCATTCTTACAGTTTAAACTATGTCTACTCTAACGGAAAGCTGCTTTGCCTCAACTCAAATTAGACAGGAAACATTTTACAAAAATCACCGCCGATAAATAATTAAGAAGAAACATACACAACCTTTATTGCTGTTTTAAATTCACAAGTTTACTTCACGCTAGTGGCATGACGCGTTTTTCTAGGGTTAGCGATTAAGAGGCGACCGGCAGATTCCCCTGCCCTCTGTGTGGAACCCCTGATATATGTGTCCGGTCCGTGTCCTATAGGGTGGTCGAATTCTTCGTCACCGGTGAAGTTGGGGCATCGGCGACGATTAGAATAATTGTTTTGGCCCTGACTCTCCCCAGGTTAATGTCCTTCCTCGGAGTGGCGTAGACGAGTTGCAGAATGGTGTCAATCGTCGGATATTAGGTTTGTTCTGAACTTCTGATTAGCGTTTGTCTACGGTGGTGGCCTATGGAGGGGATGATGTCGCAGCGTTTGTTTGTTCTCTAGTTGCATCTCCGTCTGATGAAGCTCAGCTAGATACGACGAACTTGCGAGTTTTGTGTCCCCCATCTCAGTCTGACAGGAGTTGTGATTATCTCTTGGCCTACTAGATTCTCCAGGACGACGATCTTTCCATCACGGACATCGGCGTCTTCGATCAGGTCTATATCGATTTCCCGGCTGCTGCTTCTACAAGCTCCTATTTTTTGACAAGGTTGCTCTGGTACACCGGAGGCCCCGAGGCGGCAACAAACTTTGGTCATGGCATGCCAACGACGGTACTGATATTTTCAAGAACCTGTATGTAATTTCTTATTCTTGTAAGGGATGTTTTAGATAACACAAGGACTTAGCACTTTTCACAAAAAACAAAATCACGACTTCATCGTTTTTATGTAGCTCAGTTTTTATGTAAAGGCTTAATGTATGTGATTACCTGAACTGTTTGAAACATGAAAATACGAATTATAAATTTGTTTCCTTCAATATTTTGTGTTCCCAGGAGACCCAAGCTCCAAATATCTGCACTGGTGAGCATTGTTCGTGACAAATAGGAATCATGAGTTTGTGTAGTGGTACCATAACTTTTATGTATAAAACAAATCAGCAGACCAAAGTACATTGTCAATGACAACTGGCATGGCCCAACAAAATATTCGCAAGTGTACACTGAATTTAGTGATAGCGAAAGAGTAAATGTATTTGATGGGCAGTACACGATTTTAATTTACAGGATGCACGGGTCACAGTCACCCTCTTGTATAGGCAGGGTACATGTCGCCGGCTGGCTTTCCTGGCTCACAGGCTCTCTTCCATCTACCTTGCAGTCTCTTCTCTCGCTCTCTTCCATCAACTGGGCGGGCGGTGCCTGGCGTAGCGGCTAGGCCATCTTGCTTGGTCCTTGTGCTCGGACAAGGCCAGCGGCTTTGCTTGACGAGGCTGGCGCAGTGCAAACATGGATTTTCTACAACTCATATGGCGCGCAACCCGTATCTGGGCCGTCCGTTTCGGCGATCCGATGGCCCAGATTCGCCGTTGACCGGTCAAATTTTGTACGAGGTCAACGGCGAATCTGGGCCGTCGGATCGCCGAAATGGACGGCCCAGATACGGGTTGCGCGCCATATGAGTTGCAACTCATATGGCGCGCAACCCGTATCTGGGCCGTCCGTTTCGGCGATCCGACGGCCCAGATTCGCCGTTGACCGGTCAAATTTTGTCCGCGGTCAACGGCGAATCTGGGCCGTCGGATCGCCGAAACGGACGGCCCAGATACGGGTTGCGCGCTATATGAGTTGCACAAACTCATAACGGGGCGCAGAAACATGGATTTTCTACAACTCATATGGCGCGTAACCCGTATCTGGGCCGTCCGTTTCGGCGATCCGACGGCCCAGATTCGCCGTTGACCGGTCAAATTTTGTCCGCGGTGAACGGCGAATCTGGGCCGTCGGATCACCGAAACGGACGGCACAAATACGGGTTGCGCGCCATATGAGTTGCACAAACTCATAACCGGGCGCCAAAACATGGATTTTCTACAACTCATATGGCGCGCAACCCGTATCTGGGCCGTCCGTTTCGGCGATCCGACGGCCCAGATTCGCCGTTGACCGGTCAAATTTTGTCCGCGGTCAACGGGAAATCTGGGCCGTCGGATCGCCGAAACGGACGGCCCAGATACGGGTTGCGCGCCATATGAGTTGCACAAACTCATAACTGGGCGCAGAAACATGGATTTTCTACAACTCATATGGCGAGTTTTAGCATTGTGTGTGGTATGGACGATAAACATCCCTCCCTGCGTGTAAGTATTCTACCTAGTATTTCAATATTGACTTCATAATACTGTACTAAAATAAATGAATATATATGTACAAAATAAATTTAGATACATTTGAATCAACAAAAAACTAAAATGACATACATTTAGTTAACGGAGGGAGGGACACTAAACGTGAAACGTTCGGCCTAGACAGATCCAGGAGAAGTAGAGTAAAAGAAAACAAAAATCCAGGAGAAGCATGGAGGGCGCATGGGCCTGCATGCTCTGAGACGCGATGACGATGGCATGCGACGAGCAGTGATTGAGCTGCTGGGTCATTGTGGTGGCAGGACGAAGTTGCCTTGTACTGGGTCCAGCGGGAGCGGGATGACCTGGCCTGGCTCTGGCCTGCTGGTGTTGACTGTTGAGTCTTCGGTAGCGCTCCCGCGATCCCTTGTGACAAATGCTATATATCGCCCAGTAGCGGCGCTAGATGGCCGCGTCGCTGCTGGGCCGACCTATTTTATCTTTTTCCTTTTCTGTTTTTGTTTTCATTTTTTTGTTTTGTTTTTTTGTCTGTTTCTTTTTTCTTTTCCTTTTTTGTTCTTTATTTTTTTCTATTTCTTTTCTTTTCTCCTTCTTTTTTCACTTTTTATGATTTTGAAAAATGTTTTCGAAAATTGTTCAAATTTAAAATTTGTTCATGTCGAAAACTGTTCAAATTCAAGATTTTGTTCATGTATGAAATTGTTACAATTCAAGATTTGTTCATACTCGAAAATTGTTCAAATTCAAGATTCGTTCATATTCGAAAATTGTCCTAATTCAAAATTTGTTCGCATTCCAAAATTGTTTCAATTCAACATTTTATTCATATTAAAAAATTGTTCACTTTCAAAAATTGTTCAAATTCAAAAGTTTTTCACATTAAAAAATTGTTCAAATTTGAAATTTATTCACATTCAGAAGTTCTTTAAATTCGAAATTTTTCAACTTAAAAAATGTTGTACAAATTTTTTATTTGAATATTTTTTAAATTGGAACATGTTTAATTTGATCATTTTTCGTAATCACAAAAGTGAAAAATAAAAAAAGAAAAGAAAAGGAAAAAAGAAAACCGTAAGAAAACGGATAAAAAAAACAATGTGCTTTTCTTATTGGGCCGCTCCAAAGTGGCCCATGAAGTGTGTCGCTTCGGTCGCCCGACGCGAAACGCGTATAGCATCTCCCATCCCTTGCTATCAAATCGCTCGGTTGGACTTTTTTTTCGGGGACAATATGACGTAAAAGCACTAAAATTGGGGCAGACGTGTCACAAAACTACCACCTCTGACCAAAATGACACAAATCATCACGTATTGGGACAGGTTGTTGACACATTGCACATATTGTTACATTTTTAGCGGGTTAATGTGATAAGATGTTTTCAGAGTCCGAAAGAGCTAAGATCGATGAAGATGGCGAAGGAGGCGCTTGAGATTCTGGAAATTCCGAAGAAGCTCACTAAGGTGCTCCCAGGCCATGGTTGGCAACCACCAGATGAGGGTCTTGTTAAGATCAATACTGATGGTGGTGTGTCTTTTGTTTCTCGCCAAGGAGGAGGTGGGGGTGTGGCTCGAGGTCCCTCTTCGTTTTTGGCAGCATGGGCAAAGCCCTATCCTAGAGTTACTGATCCGCTGGTCACGGAAACTTTGGCTATTAGAGATGGAATCATCTTCGCAGAGCTAAGAGGCTATCCAAAGGTGGTGATCGAGACGGACTCTTTGGAGATTGTTAATCTCTGGAACACGGAGCTGAAGAATCGTTCGGTTGTTGCTCCGATCTTATTGGAAGTTAGAGAACTAGCTAGTGGTTTTATGTTTTTCTGTATTCAGCATGTACCGAGGGCGGCGAATCAAACTGCGCACCTCTGTGCAAAAACTGCTTGTAACTTGTTGTAGACGAGCAGCTCGTTGGGCTCGCCTCCAGACTTTCTGGTCACAAGCCTGCTGGCTGATGACGCTAGTGTTTGAATAAAGCTATCCAAAATTAAAAAGAAAACCACTTCCTGACCGATCGGGCGCAATATAGCATAATGACGTAAAACCACTAAAATTGGGGCAGACGTGTCATCAAGACTACCACCTCTAACCAAAATGACACAAACCATCACGTTGGGACAGGTTGTTGACACATTACACAGATTGTTACATTTTTAGCGGGTTAAACCACTTCCCGACGGATTGTTAAATTTGTTCAGATCTAAGTGGCAAATGAAAAGGAAAAAAAATGTCAACACTGTCAAGTCTCCAACCTCGACCTCTTGCTCTGCAGCACCACCACGCTGTTAGCAGCCGGTCACCGTGTCTCCGGCAACCATTTGGACTCCGGCGCTCCAGATCAATCCGTGCAAACGGCGCCGTGGCATGAGCATTGGTGTCGCGTCGCCTTCATGTACGCCGCCCGAACCGGGCATTGCCGCGTCGTGCGACGTGCTCGCGGTGTCCTCCTTCCAGTGCGGCCTCCGCACTAGCGTCGTACACCAATGGCATGTTCACGAGTGCGACCTCGGTGTGGCTAAGCCGGCAAGGGTGACAACAGTGGCTGCTACGCTGGGGAAAGCCGGCGTACCATATATAGGCCACAGATCCCTCCAACGCGAAGAACAAGCTCATCTCTGACGTACGCATCTTTCGTTTCCTCCCTCATGACCTCATATAGAATCGGCCTCCATTTTCTCCATTGAAAAGTCTGTACGGGATGAGCTTATGCATGCTGGAGTCGTGGATTAAGAGATACTCCAAGGGGCAGAAGGGCTCCCTCTGGAAAAAAAGTAGTAGATGCGAAATATAATACCAGGATATTCTTTGATATCAAGACACACTACGGGAAAGCCACAAGACGCCGGCGTACAGGCGAGCTAAGGAAGCCGCGAACGCGGCCGTCGGCGTAAAAACCCCGTCGGCATAGCCCGACATAGGCCGACGGCAGCCGTCGGCGTCTACAATGCCGTCGGCGTATAAGGCCCGCCGTGACGGAACGCAGACTGGGCTTTACGGCATTGATACGCCGACGGCCGCCGTCGGCGTCTACTTTGATACGCCGACGGCGTCCACTTTTTTCTATTTTCCATTTAATATGAAATAATTCATATCTTTAAATCCGTAAATCGAAATTTAATAAATTAAATGTCTAAATCGATTAGAAAAATGAGAGGAATCCAAATATGACATCCATAAAATCTGTTTCACCATGCACATGACATTTTGAAACATATGTTTGGTACTTGCTTAATTAAAAAGTCATTTTTGACACTTAAAAAATGGAAAATGATATTTACGAAAATATTTTGGAAATTGTTTTTGGCAACAATGTTTTCCATACCAAGACACCCCTATGTGTCAAGTATGGACACATTATCACAAACTATGGCATGGGGATGGCCATAACTTGGTCATTTGACGCGAAAGCTATACATGTCTATAGATGATAAACCTTTTTGTGAAGCATTTTTTTAAAATATTTGTCAAAACTCAAGTTTATTATTTTTGATAGCAACTAGTACACATAAAAGGTCTCCATGACAAAGGAATTCATTTTTTGAGTATTTTCTCAATTTCTTTTATTTTTGTGAAAAAACGGTCAAAATGACCGTCGTGCTTATTCATTGAAAGTCACTACTTGTGTACCTAAAAATGATTTTTGTAAAAAAATTAGACCAAATTTTATACAATGCAAAGGATGATATGGATGTCATATTTGAATTCCTCTCATTTTTCTAATTGACATAGACATTTTATTTTTCAAATTTCGATTAACGGAATTAAAGAGATGAATTATTTCATATTAAATGTAAAATGGAAATAAAAGTAAAATTAATTTTATTGTCATTTATTCAAAATATACTATTACATAATCATTGTTACTTATTCAAATGAATTTTTTAAATTTAAACAATGAAAAAGTGTAACATCATAACTCAGGAGTTAATATGATTGATATGATACAAGTATCAGTAAGTTCTCATTTGGAAGCTAATCTTGAAGGAACTTAAAAGTTAAGCGTGCTTGGGCTGGAGCAATTTGAGGATGGGTGACCGAACGGGAAATTTGACCAGCGTAATTACTTTGACCTATGATTACGTGTGTAATTAGAGATTTAGTATGTAGCTGAGTTAGAAATTTCGAAATAGAAAAAAAAAAGTTTAAAAAAATTCAAAAAAAATTGCATGCAAAGGCCGACGGCATTGCCGTCGGCGTATGAGGGCTGACGGAACGACCAGATGCCGTCTTGTGGTGCCCACCACAACGTACGCCGACGGCTTGTTGGGTACGCCGACGGCGAGACGCGTCGGCGTCTCCTTACGCCGACGGCTTTAGGGTATACGCCGACGGTTTCCGGCCGTCGGCGTCTTGACGGATTCCTGTAGTGACACTCACCTTTCGACGTTTTGGAAGAGTGTGATGTGGGCAGCGAGAGCTGTTAGGTTTAGTTATAGATGGAAGGTTTGCAATGGTAGACTGATAAAATTCTGAGAAGATGTGCGGTTTGGTAATACAACACTGGCCACACAATTCTAGGAGATTTATGTAGTCTCGAACCAACAAATCGAAACTATGGCTGATCTGTGGGAAGGCTCAACTTTGCAGTGTGATTTTAGGAGGACCTTTACAAAGGAGATGATGGTCCAATGGTTACATTTCTAGACATCATTAGCACTGTAGTTCTTAGTCAGGATGAAGATCAAACGATTTTGCATTATGAATCAAATGGTCTTTATTGTTCGAAAACCATGTATGCTTTAGTTGATTTTAGAGTTGTCAAACCTATCTACTTGTCTTCCATTTGGGAGCTTAAGATTCCAACTAGGATTCAGGTCTTCTTGTGGCTCTTTTCACAAAACAAAATCCCCACAAAAGATAATCTTAGGAAAAGGGGCATCCCTAAGGAATTAGAGTGTAATATGCGTAGTGAGATAGAGTCTGTGTATCATCTTTTCTTTGAGTGCATTGTAGCAAAAAGTATTTGGGACGATGTTTTCCTGATTAGGATTGTGAATTATGCATCTTTAGCTTCCAAATGGCTTTGAAGTAAAAGATATATGCACTTAAATCTAGTTACCTCCGATGTATTGTGGGGGCTCTGGAACAATAGAAACAATCTGGTTTTAAATAGAAAAACTTGGATTAATTCGAAACAGGTATGGTCCCTGGTGCTATCGTACCTAAGGAATTGGAAGGTTCCATACAAGGAGTTATAAGGAGGAAATCTCGCGTTGTTCATGGAGCGAATGGCCGCAAGGCTCAAAAGCCCTCTCTGTCTAGAGATGGGGTGAAGATGAGGTGCACCAACTTTGACTGGATCTCTTCGTGGGTGGCAAGTGCAGGCTCGGCATATGGGGCGCGTGTGACGCTGTCTTACGTTCAGAAGCACCCTGAGGAGGACTCGAGCATCAATGTGGTGATTCAGAGATGCAGACAACGAAGCGCCCCTTCGCCAGCCCTCGGGTCACCTGTTGGAGTTGTAGTTCCGTAGTGTCCGTTGATTTTGGTAGCCTGTAAGCTTGTTTCCTGCTGGATAGCTTTTGTAGCGAGCGCTGGGGGTGATTGCCCATGCTAGGCCTTCGATTTGGTCAATGGAAGTTTGGCATGTAACATTCGTAGCAGAGAGAATTCCTATCTTTTAGCTTTCTGAACCTGTGTTTCGAGCAGGAGCGTAAAAACGCTATGGTTTCGTTATTCAATAATGGAACTCGGGAGGCGATCCCTGAGAATCTAAAAAAAAAATACTTTCAACAGTCAAACACTCGAGCCACAGTTTTTTTTGTTATTTGCAACTTATATATTCCGAAAATGCTGACCAACGGGGGAATGATCCCTCCCTTAGAAATACCTTGTTTTAAAATTGCTTGAGGTCCACATTGGGACATGTACTTGTCCATGTCTACATTCCCAAGTGCGTTTTTTTTATGAAGAAGAAGTTGTAAGAAAGCAAGTTTGGGACCTAGGTGCTATTTTAATGTCTATATATGTCAAGCTTTTGTTTTTGCGTGAAAGACCTAGCTGAAAGTTGACCGTAAGTCTTTTTCATAGAAGAAGCCACGATTGATAATACGCAATTGCCGGCTATGGCTGATGCATGCAGAGAGAGATTGGATACCCACCCACCTCACACCTGTGCTAATCATCCGTTCATCCGTTCGCGCGAATCAAGGTCAAAAGGTCGTCTTTTCTTGGCATACCGTGTTGGACTCGCACACCGTGGACGGCGAGAGTTTTGCCGTTCGGGAAATGATCAAGGCGAAGAGGGTTGCGTCAGGGGTATAGCTTTCATGTCAATAAAAAAAGGTATAGCTTTACGAAGGCTGTGACAAATACTTCCCTGTCGATCATATCCACTATACAAACAATTATTTTGTGGCAGGTATTAAAGGCATATACCATGGAAAAAAACCACATCTTTTAACTAGCACCTTTGTAAGTCAGTCAACCATTCCTGTGGAATTTTCAAAAATAATAATAAAACATCCATGTGACATGTGGTAATGGCCCAGGAGGGTAAACTAAAATCACGTCACGATCGAGATATCTTTAAGGATATGCTTGATGGAAAGGCATATCAGTTTTAACTAAACTAGCACAGTGGCCCTCGCAAATGCGAGGGAATCGTCTGAAGTGTATCATATGTGTTTGAGAAATACGTTTAACTCCCTCATTTTGCATTATGGTCTCAATTGCTAGAAATGAAATTTTTGCATACACTTCAACTACTATATATGTAACATTTAAATTAAGCTAGAGAACTAAATGAATGTGTAGCTCCAGAATTATGGAAATCATGGTCTAATAACTTTAACCTCCGTGCATGTCTTGTGCTAAATATTTATGAATATTCTGTAGATCAATGTGGCAATTTCAAACTATTTTCTAAGGAAAATAAGATTGTGTCGTATCTTCATAGTTTGGAACAACTACATATTCACCTTGGTATGCATAGCACAACTCGCCTTTGTTTTTCAAATTGTTCGAAGGGAGTCTAGGGATGAGAATAATTTCTGATCATGCAACAATGTTTAGTGTAAGAAAAAAATGATCATCGTGTAGTCATTATTTTCCTTTCTGAATAACGTTGGTACATCTAAATAAAATCTGTATATTAATATTGAAATTCAATCTCTCTCTCTCTCTCTCTATCTAAAGAGCAACATGTCCAAACATGAGAAAAATACATAAACCATCTTCCAAATATTTATATATACATTTTCTGTGCATGAAGTAGTATTGTAGTTGTTCGAGTGTATTCGTTAAGATATACTTACCATTTTTTATAGCCCAAATGTCTCTTCCGTGCAATTCTTTGATATATCACATCGAACATTTTTTGTGCTACTACACGATTTCCTTTGTTTTTTTAAAGGTTCTACATTTTTTTTCCTATTCATCTTCGTATTTCACATTTTTTAAATGGAACATGGAATCTTTTTTCGTTTGTGGCCCGCCGGAACATGAACTCTATTTCAATGGAAGGAGAGAAACAACTTTTATTTCAATGGAGTGGCTCCGGAGCTTGGTTCGTGGAAAGGTAGATTCAAAGAATAGTTTTTTTTTGTTGGTTCATAGAACCAAAGAAGACAAACATAACTTTATTAGATTTTTTTCACTTACTTTCCCATGTAAATATGTAACTGTGTTCCTCCCCTTCTTCGGGGTTTATTAAATATATAGGCAGTAGGAGCCTTTCCTACTGTCATAAAAGCTCGAAAAAAACATGGACTCTATCCATACCCCTTCTTTGCAAGAGTGTAAAATCTTGCCAAATCCTATCCGTAAATTGCAAATAACCTTGGACTTACAATTAAACATGTCGGCTAATTAAATTGTACCCTTCAATTATGTGGTGGTTTGGTCGGATGTTTGCGATTGTCTGAGAATTTCCAGCGGGTCTGCAATGTATTTTTAGTTGATAGATTGGTTTTGATACATACAGATACATATAATCTCGAATAAAAAGAGGATACATAAGATTGGTGGTTGGATGATTTCTTATAAAATTCTAATATATATTTCTTTTTATCTTATTGTGATTGTAATATGTTTTAGATCAAGTCGATAATTTCTAGACTATGATATATTCACCTGGATGTACTTTTTGTTGTTGAAGATTTTACATGTCTAGTGTGAGTGAACTTTCATCGGAGTGTTCTAGTATATCCAGATTTTATATTTGTATTCCTTTTTTATGTTTGTACTAAATTTAAAAGTCTAGTTGTCTTATGATGAATTTTGTCTGCTCAACCATGCACATTTTCTAAAAAAATTAAGAAAATGCACGTGTCAGCTTCTTATATGTCGACCAGTTTATATTGTAGCAGACCTTCCCACACAAAAGTCTAGTTAGCTAGCCAGCCAACAAACACACATAATAAAGAAAAATTGAACTGACTCGCTATTAGAGATGTATATTTATGCTACTTGCTCTGATCCGAAATATGTGCCGCAAGTTGTACTATAAATTGTACCTGATCAGTTGTTCTTCCGACATTTAAATTGGATCGGACTTCGGAGGGAGTACTGGTTTTCTAACGCTGTTAAATTTAAAAAGTTATGCGAAATAAAAAAACTCCGTGGACCACGTATCCATACATAAAGCATGTGCCCGTGCCTTGCACGTGAGGGGCTGAGCCAATCCAATCTACATCAAAAGCTCGGACGTGCTATTTTTTTTTTCTAGATTTTTTTTTTTTGAGTTTTTTTTTGTGAGTCCTGCTAGTTCACGACTGACCTAAAAAAATAAGTTGTGTTAAAGGGTACTGTACGGTACGTGACATGGACATCAAAATAAAGGGAGTCCACATTAAAGTTACGTAATCTCTCAGTAAATCTAAACCGTAAATTTTAGATCTAACAGTTTAAAATAATTCTGATGATGTGGATTAACGTGGTGTCTCGAAAAACTAACTCATTTTGCTTTTAGTATATAATAGATTCACACCACGATCGAAATATATTTCTATGACCAAAGTTACATCGCGGGCACAGACGTCGAGCGCCCAGGCCCACCCACGCTGCGTAAGTAGGCAGCCACACATACTATACGGAATACTCTCTACCATCCACCGCTCCGCCTGTAGAAGGTATCTTATATATATAAGGATACGCCATGGAAAGGCGTATCATTTTCATAGATAGAAGAGGCCAAGCGGCCGGTCACCAGCCCGTAGGCTATACAACACGATTCAGACAAGAAAGGACCATGCTCTCACTACATAATCCACTCAGTCCTCTCGTCCTAGGTGCCTCATGGCGACTACTCGCGGTCCTGTCTCCCCGACGGCCCTGCGGCCAAAGACCTAAAACACTCCCCTCTCAACAGCCTTGCTCTTCGCCATTGCTCCACCTCCTCGCGGATCCTCCTGATCACGAGTGACGACGAGACCGCCTCTCCGTTGAACACCACATTGTTCCGGTGTGTCCAAATGCTTCACATGACTAGAATGAGTATCGACCGGGTGTCCCTCCTTTGGCTCGTCACGACCGGCTGCACCGTCCACCAAGCCTGTAGCCGCTCATCCACGCCCGGCATCCTGTCCATCATGTGCCACTCCTCGAGCACAGCATGCCAAACCTCTCTAGCCACCACGCAGCCAATGAGTAGGTGCTCAATGGTCTCGTCAACTTGATCACAAAGAGGACAGCGCGGGGGGTGTTGTAATCCACGCTTCCTCAACCTGTCCGCCGTCCAACATCTATTCTTTGCCACCAGCCAGGCAAAGAATTTGAGGGTGAAAGGTGCCCGCGATTTCCATACCTGCTCACTCGTGGGATCAATCGTCATGCCACCGAAAAACGCTCTGTAAGCTGACTTCGCGGAGTAAACACCATCGCTCTCCCAACACCACTCAAGTCTGTCTGGCACCTCTGTGAGCACAACGTTTGCGATGAGCTCCCACATCAAGAAGAACTCGTGTAGCTCATCCTCTGCCAAGTCCGGGCCAACATCGGCAAGCCAAGCCCCTTGGCACGCTTCCTCCACGGTGCGTCGTTGCAAAAACTTTTTCCGCACCTTACTGGCAATCCTCGGGAACCTATCCCTGAGCCGCTCGCTATCCAACCACTTGTCTGTCCAGAAAAGTGTTGTCCTGCCATCCCCAACATGAGATCGTGTCGCCGCCTCAAAAATCGCTGTGACCTCGGGCGGGACTCTGATGTCAAACTCTCCCCACGGCTTGTCCATGTCGATCCGCTTCAGCCACAACCAACGGACTCTGAGAGCGATGTTGAAGTAGTGTAGATTGTGAATACCTAATCCTCCCATCGAGGTGGTGGAGCACACCTTCTTCCACGCCACCT
The DNA here is from genome assembly GCA_947311845.1 of Poa pratensis. Lineage (NCBI taxonomy): Eukaryota > Viridiplantae > Streptophyta > Magnoliopsida > Poales > Poaceae > Poa > Poa pratensis. The sequence continues at coordinate 18,343,727 of CAMZMU010000120.1, forward strand.
TGCAGTGGCCTCCGTTAGCCTCCTTCTTGCCGTGCCACAAGAAGCCTCGGCAGATCTTCTCCGCTGCCACAATAGTTTTGACTGGGAGATCGAAAGCCATCATCAAGAAGACCATCATGGCTGTCAACGTCGTCTTGACTAGCTCCAAACGACCCCCGTGCCTTCCAGCTTGCCTCCCAGCTTGCCTCCCAGCTTCTCGACGGTGGGTTGCAGCTGAGCCGCCGTCAGCCTCCGCGGGCTCAAAGGTAGCCCCAAGTACGTACATGGGAAGTCCTTGATAGGACAGCCCATCTCTCTCTCCACCATGTCTGCCTGCTCCTCCGAACACCGGATAAGATGGGCAGAACATTTGGCAAGGTTCGTCCGTAGGCCGGATGCCTCCCCAAAGTCCTCCATGATGACTTGACAACCGCGTATGTCGCGCCATGTAGGCCTTATGAAGGTAACCACGTCGTCCGCAAAAATGGATGTGCGGCGACTAAAACCTCGCGGGGCAAGCTTGGTGAGGATCCCAAGCTCCGTTGCCCGCGCAAACATGAAGTGAAGGACTTCCATCTTCATGATAAAGAGCATAGGGGAAAGAGGGTCCCCTTGCCGCAAACCTCGACGGTTATCAATCCTTCTCCCCGCCACGCCATTAAGCATAACTCTTGTGTTTGCCGTGGCCATAAGCCCGCAAACCCACGAGAGCCAATGTCGACCAAACCCTAACTTGGTCAACACCTCCATGAGGAAGGCCCAATCGACGGTGTCGAAAGCTTTAGTGATGTCAAGCTTAAGCAACACCGATGTCCGCTTCGTTGAATGTAGCTTTCGCAGAGTTTGCTGCACAAGCATGAAATTATCATGCATACTCCGCCCCCTGACGAACGCGCTTTGATGGCCTCCAACTATTTTTGGCAGATCCATCGTCAGCCTATTTGCCAAAACCTTAGCCATGAGCTTTGGGAGGCTGTGGATTAGGCTGACAGGCCGAAAGTCCTTGATCTCCTCCGCATCTTGCTTCTTGGGAAGCAAAGTGATCAACGCCTTATTACCCGAGCTAAACCCTCTGAAATCGGAGCGCTCCATGGCCCGGAACACAGCCAACACGTCTTGCTTGATAATGCTCCAACAAACCACATAGAAGCGGCCCGAGAAGCCGTCCGGGCCTGGCGCCTTGTCCAGCGCCTGGGACTTCACCGCTTCCCAAATCTCCTCGTCACTAAACGGTGCCTCGAGGTGCTCCAAATCGTGTGCCGGCATCTGCAGCTCTTGGAGATCCAATGTGAACTGCCTGTCCGACGCCGATCCCAGCAGCTCATCGTAGAAGTCATCAATTGCATCAGCCTTGTCATCGTGGTTCGTCAAAATGCGGCCGTCCACTTTGAGCTCGGCTATGAAATTTTTCCTCCTTCGGTGGCTGGCATGCATATGGAAAAATTTGGTGCATGCCTCACCTTCTTGCAACCACAGGAGACGCGATCTTTGCCTTGCTATTGATCTCTCAAGATCAAATAAGAAGGATACAAAGGTAAACAAGGCCCGCCCCTCCCGCCGCCGTCCGCCGCCATGACGGCAGCCCCTACCAGCCCAAACCCGGCGAGCGCCACCCCGGCCTCGCCGTCCACCCACCTCTCCACCCCACCCACTCGCCCGAGCTCTCCCGCCCGCGCCATGTCCGGGGAAGGCGGCGCATCTGGATCGCGGTGGGGCTCGGACGGGCCGTCGTTCTCGTCGGAGAGCGGCGTGACCGAGCGCACGTACTGTGAGGTGCTCAGGAGCGGAAGCCCGAAGGAGTCCCGCGGCGGCCGTGGGCATGTCTCGCCCGCGGAGGTCTCGTCGCGCCAGGAGGGCGCGCAAGGTGTTCGACATGTTGCCTCGCTGGTGATTCGGTCCCAGGGGACGCAGGAAGCGGAAGAAGGGGGCAAGTGGTACACCGCGGGTCGCAAGAAGAAGAGGCGCCGCTCGCCAACGGTGCCTCTGCCGTCGATGTTCCTGAGAGAGGGCCTCCCGCCGGGCCTCGCCGGGCTGTGCTTCAAATGCCTGGAGCCGGCACACGTGGTGGGGATGAGCACTGGCAAGATCAGATGCCTGCGGTGCAAGCAAGAAGGGCATGTAGCCAAGGAGTGTAAGCAGCCACGCGGACAGCCCGGGGTGCCGTTCGTGCGGGTGCCAATTCAGAGCAGGCTGGCGGCGTCGGAGGCGGACGCGCAGGCTTCGGCCGTGGTTTCAGTGCGGGATTGCGCACGGGCACAAGGAGCAAGGAGCGGCTACCGGCAGGTGGCGCGTGAGGAGCATGGTCAGGAGTGGCCGGCTTTGGACGGCAATCTGAGGCAGTCAGGACAGGCGCAGACAAACCTTCTCTCCCAGCAGGGGAGGGGAGCTGGGGAGCAAGAGGGCACAAGCAGAGGGCAGCCGAGTCTGGGAAGGCAAGCCGGGGGTGCCGGCGTGGATGGGGCTGAGGATGGCAGGCCTGGAATCTGTATCATTCCGCGATCGCGTGAGATTGTGGAAACAGAGGAAGCGCTCAGGTGGAGCGTTGTTGGCTATGTGGCTGGGCAGAGGCCAAGGATCTCTGCGAGGACAGCGGTGGAGCTGATCTCGCGGCAGCTCAACATAGACGCACGCACCTTCTCGGCCCATCGCTTCTGGCCAGCTGATTTCCTTTTCGTGTTCAGGAGCAGAGAAGACAGGGATAAGGCTATGGGTGGCACCTTGTATGGTGACAACTTCACTCTGAGATGCTCGCCTTGGAACAGGCAGATGCAGGCGATTGGAAGGAGGTTGAAATACAGGGTGAGGCTGCAAATGACAGGGATCCCACCCAACACTTGGAACCTTACCACAGCGAGGATTCTGCTCCGCACCACAGCTTGGGTGGAAAGAATGGATACCACAACTGAAAATCAAGAAGATCTGAGCTCCTTTGGTGTGACAGCATGGGTAGCTAGCCTCACGGCGATACCTAAGAGCAAGCTGATGTGGGTGGAGGAGCCGATGGCGACAGACTGCTGGATTGCCGACGACCTTCGCGTCCCAGCAGATCAGGTGATTCCATCGACCGTGGACATGCTGGAGTATCCAATCCAGATTTCGGTGGTGAGCTCGGTGGACATGGACATGCGTCCAGATGATAATGGCCCCGGTGGAGACTGGCCATCGAGTGATGAAGAATGGCTTGTCGGACAGGTTTGGAGGAAGCGGTGAGAACCCGCGTGGCTCGAGAAGACAGATCCCTGGCCCGCATGACTCTGGGCGAGATAGGAGCAGGTCTCGCCAGGGAAGGGAGGGGTACTGGCGAAGAAGGGCGGGCAATGTGGGCGATCCCCAACTGGACGTGATGCCGACGAGGAATGCAGTGGAAGTGGAGGCATGGGTGGATCCCATGCTATGTGAGGTCGAAGCCTCGAGGAATTCTGATCAACTCAGCGGCTCTAAGGGGGGCTGCATCCGGGGCAGCACTTCAATCCAAATTGAGGACGCAGGGTTGGGCGAACAGTCTGGCGTACGCGCCGTGGAAAGTGACTTGGTTCTGTCAATCTCTAAGACAGGCCAGTCGTGGCAAGCTCCAGTCGGGATGATGGGGAGCGATGAGGATCTCAGCCCTGGGAGCGTGGCCAATGGAAGTGGCGCCAACAACCTGGAGATGTTCAGCGTGGAACTTTCTTCTGATGGTTCGCGGCAGACGGAGATGGCTGCGCAAGCCACTCCGGACACGCCGTATGCGCCGACGGTGGGGTTTGCAAACCAGGTGCAGGCAGAGGAGCGCTTGGATACGGATAGCCCAGGGCTCGTGGGATCCGCTGCAGGATGACGAGGCGCTGGGCCGTTTCCGTGAGCGAATCAGAAAGGCCACGGTGCATGTCCTGCCGCGGCCGAATCTGAAAAAGACCCGTACTAAGAGGAAGGCACCTTCAGTGGTGCGGAGAAGCTGCAGGATTGCAAGAGTGTTCTCAACAGGCTCTGCGATCAACCGGCAACAGCGAGCGCTCATTACTCGCCTGAAGATAGCCAGAGAGGGTGAGATCATTGGGGACGAAGCCTTGCAGGCTTACCTGACTCTCTTCGACGAGCCACTTGGGGATGACAAGATTGCAGCCATTGTGTCTCTCTTTGGCTGGGAACCGGAGGAACTGCACCAGCAGGAGATGGGGCTGGTGGAAGTAGCAGTTTAGGCTGTTACTTGCCCTTGAGGCGTTGTATGGTAGAATAGGTCTCAATGTTTACGAACTTAATCTTCTTAGTGTGGAATGTGCGAGGCCTCAACTCTTTGGCAAAGAGGCTCGCCGTGGCTAAATTAGTGGAGGAAGCTGGAGCATGTTTTGTATGCTTCCAGGAGACTAAGCTGGACGTCTTTACGCCAGCACTTGTGCGGGAATGTGCAGGACCGTCCTTTGACGGGTTTTATTACTTGCCTGCGGATGGTACCCGTGGTGGGGTGTTGGTCGCCTGGGTCTCTAGGGATGTGAGGATCTCTAACCCTCACATCATGGAGCACACGGTGACGGTGCAGGTACAGGCCAGCGGCGATGCCGGACCTGGGTGGTTGTTCACTGGGGTTTATGGACCCCAAAATACCGATGCAAAATTAGCTTTCCTACAGGAGATAAGGGACGTGCGTGATCTGCATGCAGGGCCATGGATGGTGGCCGGTGACTATAATCTCCTCCTCAACCCGGAGGACAAGAATAACACCAATATTAACCGCCGAATGATGGGGAAGTTCAGGCGGGCTATAAGGGAGCTGGAGTTGTCCGAGCTCTACCTAAATGGTAGGAGCTACACTTGGACGAATGGGAGAGCACAACCAACCCTAGAGAGGCTGGACCGTGTGTTTGTTTCGGTGGAGTGGGAAACAGATTTCCCTAGGGCTTTTCTCTCAGCGATGAGTTCGTCCACCTCGGACCACTCGCCTTTGAGGATTTGCCCAGAAGCAGACCTGCACGTGGGGAAACGCTTTCACTTCGAGGCTTTCTGGCCGAAGGTGGACGGGTTTATGGAGGTGGTGGCTGAGGCCTGGAACTCGGTGCCTACAAACCCCAATCCATACAAGAACGTGGATGATAAGCTGAGGGCGACAGCAAAGAAGCTTGCGAGCTGGGGAGATAGGTTTGTGGGGAATGTCAAGCTCCAGATCCTAGTGGCAAATGAGGTAATCCTCAGGTTGGATATAGCTATGGAAAAGAGGCAGCTTTCGGTGGCAGAAAGGGGTTTGTGGAGGCTCTTAAAAAAGAAGGTATCTTAGAGAGGCACGGAAGCCGCCAAACCTCAGCCGGCTCCAGGATCCTTCGACCACCATCCCCTTAGCTGCCATAGTACCGTTGAAGACGATGTCATTGCGATCTAGACATGTCATTTCCTTGTTGCAAGTGTCTATAGAAGCGATGTACATGCTACTACGATGCCAGCGGGCCAGAACAATGAAAATAGTGTCTAGTTCTACATCTCGGTACTTGAAACTATGAAACACAAGGAGAACATGTCTTTCACTCGAGTAATATTTATTATATAGAGTAACATGTTTTGTGGTAGTACAGTGGCCTACAGAAATGTGAGGGCATCACATTGGGTTTGCGGAGAGTGTTCGAGTAATAAACTTTGGATTCCATAGAAACTTGTATCACATGACCACAAATGCTAACGTTCTATAACAACGGGAAATAGCACTTGTGCATTAAACTACTTATAGCATATCTATCTTGGGCGTGTGTACAACATTGATTTATGTTAAGCGAGGTTAAAAGTTTAGATTATGTGGTGATTACCTTAGACATATATAGTTATAAATTGCATTTTTTGTTGTTGAAATAATAATCGATGTCCAGCCACGTGAGTTTTGCAGACTTGAGGATATGAAATCTCGGAGTCTCAAAATTCATTTGTACAATTTAACGTTGGAGATCTATAGGCTGTGGTCTTTATAATAATTAGGATTGACATGAGAAATACCAATTTGATGTTATGTGTAATAATCTATACATTTAAATTATGACAAATACATACGGGTAGCTATAATTGGAAGTGCCTATCCAATCACTGGTTAGGGTCAGATCCATGGACGACCTGAATGACTGCTATCGTCAACGAAGACACTCTGTTGAACCTGTTGACTATCAAGTATATTCCCATTACTTGGCGATACTCATCATACACCCGAGGCGAGATATATCACATCACCATTACTTCGCGATACTCATCATACACCCGAGGCGAGATATATGACATCACCATGAATGAGACCTTTCATTCACTATTTCAAAATCTCGTGTGCTCACTTCCATGATGTCATGTTTACTCCGTGATCCCTCCCTTTACGTGCGTGAGGTCAGCAAGCCCGCAAGCAAAAAATGACCGAATTGGGAGAGTCAAGGTTGATTCAGACTCTTCTCTTTGTAATTCTCCTACTGGCGGAAGCTTCATTTCTCAACGAGGTCGCCATATACAAGTTAAATCCGGGAACTTCCTGCTTATTTCAGGGTGTCCTAAACAGAAAACTAATACTAAGAGATTTGGGCTATTTTTCATTCCCCGTGACTTACGAACTTTCCTCTTCTTCCTCGACGTGGTCACTGCACAAGCTAGTTGCCCACTTGTTGTATTGCTAGTTGAGACGTGACGGGGCAGGGGCTACATCTTATGCTATTTAAACTTGACGATGGCAGCGAGCGCTGCGATCTTTATGTTAAGAGAGAGCAACAGAAGAAAGTTACAGATTTACAGAGTTACCGCGTCTAGACGCAAGAACAAAAGGGAAAGAAAACATAGGAAAAACTACACAGACAGACGCTATTTAAACACCGGGAAGGTTTTTGTGGGATCGTCATAAAGTGAGAGTCATGGCCGAGAGAGAACTAAAGCTAGTGATCCCGAGGACATTAGAGTTGCTGCTACTACTTGTTGTGCTAGCAGGAATAGTTAGGGCGGATGCTGGTTTTAGCAGCGTCCCCGACGGCCCGCACAGCTGCGGCGGTGTTGATATCCCCTACCCATACGGCATCATCGGCAACGACGGCAACGGCGACTTCCGCGAGGGGTTCGGTGTGACGTGTGAGGCCGGCAAGCCCACATTCCCCCTCGCCGGCGATGTAAAATCCGTTCCAATGGGCAACTTCTCCATCAATACGGCGGAGGTTACCCTGTGGCTGCCTGTAAGGTGGCAGTGCTACAACTCCTCCGGCCAGGTGTTGTCGTCCGATCTCTGGTACATAAATTTTAACAACAAGAAGGTGTACCGCGTCTCCAGCGCCTGGAACTACCTCTATGTAGTCGGCTGCAACACCCTAGGCTATCTCTGGAGCGACCTGTCGGACGGCTACATCGACAACCATCTCATGGGCTGCACGGGCTATTGCAGAAACCAGCGGAGCGCGGTGAACGGTGTCTGCGGTGGTGTAGGATGCTGCGAGGCCGACATCCCGCCGGGCCTCGTCGACAGCTCGCCCTACTTTATGCACCTCTTCAACGATGCCAACTCCACCAAATTCAGCCCCTGCAATTATTTGTTTCTGGCGGAGAAGGGCTATTACACCTTCGACACCGCCGACCTCCACATGGACCTGAACCAGACCCACCGCCGGTACATGCCGGTGAGGCTCGACTGGGCCATCCGCGACAGCCTCACGTGTGAGGAGGCGAAGAACGATGTAAAGTATGCCTGCATAAGCTCCAACAGCATCTGCCTCAACTCTACCAACGGACCTGGATACATCTGCAACTGCAGCGCCGGCTACGAGGGCAATCCTTATATCCTCGGTGGTTGTACCGGTAAGTTCGTCTTGCTACATGGAGTATAAGTGGAAACTCAAATTAAAATTTGAACACGTTAGAAGAATTCTTGGTTGATATCCGCTGCCCCCGATTTCTCTTCGGGTGCTAATTTTTCTTAAGATAAACATAGGGAAAGTTGTCCTCAGTAGTACTAGCGCATCTATGAAGAAAATATAAACTTTGATATATCATTAAGGTTCTTGAAAACTCAAAACTGTTTCTTCTCAAATGGTGGATCCAATTTACGATCTGTCTTTTCAGTATCGGTTTTGTCTCGACGAACCTCGAAATTCATCTAAGGACTAAATCATACACGTGATTAAATATTTTATTTTCAAGACTGTTCCATAAAAAGAAACAAGTTTGAGAAACAAACATAGAATAAAATGTTATTGGGATATTATTATTCCTACACTAGGGAGGCAAAAAAACTATGTTACATAAAGTAAAGTCAAGTTAGGGATCTAACTAGGGAGTTCGACAGAAGAGTACACCCAATATACAATGCCCATTAGAGCAAGCACAATAAAACAGACGACTGTTGGCTATATAGTTCTATCACGTCATTTAAAGCCATAAGAAATAAACATCCATATAATAAGTAGGCTATTTAGTTGGACCAACGAGTATTTAATTATTTAATGCCTACAAGTGCATGGCGTTTAATATGATTGCATGCAAGACCCATGGGATGGGTGAGCGCAGCAATGGCGCCAGCAGCTGGCTGCATGCAGGCTCCATGTAGTTTTTTTGCTATGGCCGAGCGACAAACCAAGCGCTAGCTCTCATCTCTCCTCGTTTCTCTCTCTTCCAGCTAGGATTTAAGTGACGTGGGATTGCTTATAGCCTGTTGAGTAGGATCTACTCTCTCCGTTCCAAATTAGATGACTTTCATTTGTCTATTATATTAGGCTGATCACAGTGAAAGTAAGTAAGGTGGTAACATAGATGCCACCTAAGTAAAAAAAATGATGTGGTGGCTAATTAATGATGAGAGAGACAAATAGAGTAGTTACCATCACGTAGCCTTTTTCAAGACATGATGAGTCTACAAGCTAATAAATGAGACCATCTATGTTACTCTCTTGATGTTATTTTGCACTATGAGGGTAGTAACATAGACTAATGCTTATGTTACTAGTCTAGTTACTCTCCACTTTGACCAGTCTTAGTAGTTGGCAGAATGAAATTATCTAGTCTCCCTTCATTTAGGTATTTTATAGTCCATTCGTTCTGGGTTGTTATATATAGTCCCTTCTTAATTGGCCTTAATTCACGTGAGTAATTAATGTTGTTTTCCCTCTCCCGTAATGAATGCAGTTTCTCTCTCAGTTTACCTTTTTTTTTTACATGTAGTTTTCTATCTCAACTATGAGTGCATGCGGTAGAGAGTAATATTAACAAGTCGGTTCTTAGGGCAGCTCCAACGGGCCGACAAGTGTAAAGTCACCATGTCCGCCCTTAGTGTCGATGATGACCCCAGCCGCTAGGCGGGCCTTGACATGCATAGAGCTCTGTGTCACTTCTGAGAAACTCAAGTGAATATAGTAAACTGTCCGGAATCATGCATAACAATAAAATAAAACAATATTTGTGAATGCCATGAATTATTTGGCTATAATAAGCTAATAAAATTCCTTTTTCTTGCATAATACTTTTGATTTTTTTTATTTTTTTGGTTCTTCTTTTATTACTACTTACTTCATTGTCCTTTAAACTTTGAAAGACTTCGTTTATAAAAAGTACAGTTTATTTTTATTCTATGGTTATAGTATATTTCGCAATTTTGTTGTTGTCACGATAATCATATGCACCTACGTCATGTTATCTTTTGTATCCTTTAGACCGTGGCCCAAAGAGTTTTTGGTATCTAATGCTTAATTTAAATTTTCTGGTTTTGGATTATTGTGACCAAGTTTATAAACTCAGCCACTAGTGGGTGGAAAAAATTAAAGTTTGGCCATATGAGCTCAAAGTCTATTTTGCTGATTAGAGTTGATAAATAATTAATGTAGATATCAACGAGTGTGATTATCCAGACAACTATACCTGCGGGGGAATCTGCAAGAACACAGAAGGTTTCTATGAATGCACATGCAACAAGTACTCAAACAGTGTTGATCCGTACAAAGTGCAATGCATGCCAAATTTGACACAGAAAGAGAAGATCGCCATAGGTATGTACTGCACTTATTATACAATTTGTTTATACTGTTTCGGATCCACTATTTGTTTCCCTTCAACCTCGTTGTGAATTGAGTATATTCTGTTAATTGGTCAACCTTCGTAAATCCGGTATCATAAACATAGAGATGGTGCAACAGAAATGATTCCATTACTTTCCATAAAAATGCAATGAAAAGTAGTCTCATATATTGGACGAAGGGATATGATATTTTTCAAATTTAAGTTCTAAAGTGGTTAACATGCATATTATTAAAATAGGCAATCGTCGCATGGAGAAGGTAACAAAATTACAAAGAATACATTAAGAAAAGGGGGAATTTTCTCCCAAAGTGCAGGCTCTCTTTTGTAAAATGCGGTCATAATGACTGCAGTCACAAAAACCTAGCTAACTCCATCTCCCTATCATTTTACAGCTTTGCCCACAAAGTCCTAGCTATGTAATGGTGGTATATCTTTAACTTGGAATGGAAAATTTTCAAATCAAATTTTAAGAAAAGATTGTTGAATTCTCTATAAGTTGTGTATATTTTTACTCAATGTACAAAATGAATTGACTAAGAAGGCAAATTGAATGGAGAGCTACATTACCGAAACATGTCGAAATTCTCGACATATTAATTGTTCCGTGCAAACTTAAAATAGAGCATTTCTGGCCTTGCATTTGTACATGTTAAATTTGTCAAATTTATAGTCCCGCGGAGTTTGTTTCTCATCCTGGGTTGCGAAGTAAAGTATGGGTAAATTTGTATGTTTTAGAACTCCAATAGTAATTTTGGTAACTTTCTCTAAATATTTGTCCATACCTTTCCAACCCTACTACTTTGGGTATTTGATAACACGTACGTTAACTTACCATTGGTGGTACTGGACTGAAGGCAGATCCTGAATATAAATGTTTGGCCCAAATTTGTAGATCCATGTCTTGTTGACTGAATTTTACCGTTCTACCATTATGATCTTCCTATGCGCACCAAGAATCCTTCCACTTATCTTCATTACGGAATTGATGGATGTAACTAATCCTGAATCCATTAACCATTGAAAGTAGAAAGGATTTGCCACACTTCCATGCACCTAGACCCCTAGCCACTTGGGCTGCACCTAGGGGGTGGCATGGGCAAAACCCTACATCCCCCGTCTCCCCTATTCTCCGTCCTCCCCGGCACAGCCATAGAAAGGTTGATGGTAGATCCCACTCGGCGGACCGTGGAGGTGGGGTTTCGTCGCCTCCCTCTATGGGGACCTCCGGCCTAGCGTATGACCCTAGACGGCGTCGTAACCGATGGAGTTCGGATGCCGATACAGCCTTCCCAGAACTTTTTGGTGGTGGCATGGTTGCAGCAGCTGTGAGGGTGGTGCGGAGGCCGCCTATGGATCTGGGCAGCTATGTTCAACAAGTGCGGCGGTGGAAAAGGGATAGAAGGCGGATACGCCAGTCATGGTGGCAGTTGTGATTCGTGGTACTGCTCTGTCCCGATCTGAGGCAGGATATTGCAGCTTCATGCCGTTTAGGTATAAAGATTACGGTTGATGCGCGGTCGCGGTTGCAGCTGGACAAAGAATGGGTTTTGAAGAGGATCTCATTTTCTCAAGCCCGTTGTCTGCTGATTGCGAGGGGGGATTTTACCTTTGTTTCGAGATATTTTACTATTTGCCACTTTTCTCGTAAAATATCTCGATTGCGAGAAGGACATGGGTATCCAGAGAGGCCCTTAACGTGGGTATTGGTGCTACCTGCACTCTCGTTGTTCACGTCCACAAGCTCATACTGGCACATTTTGTTCGTGTGGGTTGAGCAAGTCGGAACTGTATACGCGAGCATAGTTTGGAAGACTCGACATTCAGACTCACGACGTTACAGGACACGACATGTACGAGTATAGATGTCATTGTGTTCGTAATATCAAGGCTAGAAATAATGAGTCTGGTTGAAGCGGACGGGACAACGCACGTGTTTGAGTTTTTGTGGTGCTTCTTTAGTGCCGGGAATACAGCGCCGGGGTGAAAACCTCTGGCTGACTTTCACTAGCTGAACCTGCCAAAGGCGGTGTTTTGATATCTTTAAATTGAAGGCATTACACAGAATTTTTCGGTCTTGCTCCGCAAGATAAAACTCATGATCTAATCTTTGACTAGATCCGGCGACGGTGACACTTATGTGTTATTACTACCGAAGACATTGCTTTTTTGAGAACATTCATGTGTCCCGTGTGTTATTAGGACAGTGGATGATGTCACCGTTGATTACCATGTGACTTAAATCTTGGTATTTCTTTTTTAATAATTGCCTGTATGCTTCCTCAATGTCTCATATATCTCGTAATATCGAGTTGTTGTGGAGCCCAGGTTTAGTTGATATTTTCTTGATATACTGAACAAAATCAGGGTGAGAAGAGTGTCACCAAACTGATTGATGGTGGTAGCCCATGGTGAGCGACGTAGGGGCCCTCAAGCTGCCAAACAGCTTGCACGGGGCGCGAGCCACAATGTAGAGCCCATGATCGAGCTCCGACGAGCTAATTAAAGGCCAAACATGCTCTAGCAGTCATGTTAATTACTCCCTCCGTTCCAATTTAATTGACTTGCTATCCACCACATGTGGATGTATATAGCCATGTTACATGTATAGATACATCCACATGTGGTGGATAGCAAGTCAATTAAATTGGAACAGAGGGAGTAGATAGCAAAGGGGAGGTTCAGAGCTATCTTACGAACCTGCTTGTTCAAACCAACAAATAAATTTAGGATCGACTAGTTAGGTATTGTGTAGCTAAAGTTTGATTCTTAGTCCCCATAGGTAAACTGTGAGACTAGCTACTTTGTAGATTTAAACGTCCTAGCTTAAATGAGGTAATTTAATACCTATTAATCTAGACTAGAAGTAGGAATCCCCACACCAGTACTCAGCTTGAGACAAGGTATCATTACCTATGTACTTATTAGGGCCCTTTGGTTCGCAAGAATTGCAAAAACCAGGAATAGAAAAAACACAGAAATAGAGTGTCATGGCATGGGAAATCCTACAGGAACTAAAAACACAGGTCACACTAGTTGTTTGGTTGCACCACAGGGAAAACACATGAATTTGCTATAGAGATTGAGTACAAGTCCTAGTTGTTCTAAACACATAGGAATTGTTCCATGAGGGTAGACCTTTTGCTAAAAATCCTATGGGATTATAGTGTAGGAGAGCAATCCATATAATTCTTGGAGGATCCATTCCTTTCAACCAAATGAACTCCATTGAAAAATTCCTAAGGATTGAAATCTTATGAAGAGGCCCTTAGAGAAGATCATGCTGCCAAGTTCCCTCTTGAACTTTGGAAGTTTAAGGAGTCATTTCTATGTAGGCAGTTATTTTTCAATCTAAGTTACATAACACTAATCCAATTGTTTCTTTGTTCTACCAAGTTTATTGTACATGCCACTACTGCAATTCGATGTTAACAAGTCAGCTATGATTCTTCTTTTTTATATTAGAATCATGCTACTTTTTTGTTCAAGCATCAGTAAAATTAATTATACAAGCATTTTCAATCCTGTTATTTATCCGATGAATAAGGTTGTGGAAATTATTGTGTTTTGCAGGTGCCGCAGTGGGTATAGTAGTCGTTCTCTTCATTATGGTAATTATTGTTTTCTTCTGGATTCTTGCCAAAGAGAAAAGAAAGATGAAAGAACTTTTTCAAAAGAATGGTGGGCCAACATTGGAAAAGCTTAACAATATAAAGCTATTCACAAAGGATGATATCAAGAAAATTACAAAGGTTGGCAAGTATATTGGCAAAGGTGCATTCGGTAGTGTTTACAGTGGGCACATTGAGGATACTAATCAGGCAGTCGCAGTGAAAGAGCCCATCAATGGTAATTCAGCGGACAAGAGCCAGTTTGTAAACGAGATCATAATTCAGTCCCAAGTCATCCACAGAAATATTGTCAAGCTCGTAGGTTGTTGCTTAGAAGTTGATGTTCCAATCTTGGTCTATGAGTTTGTGCCCAATGGTAGCCTGGATGATATACTCCATGGGGTCAGGAAGTTGCCTCTCAATATGGTTTGTCGTCTAAAAATTGCTGCTGAATCAGCAGAAGGTCTCGCTTATATGCATTCAAAAGCACATACAACGATCCTTCATGGTGATGTTAAACCAGCTAATATACTTTTAAATGATGAGTTTCTACCAAAGATCTCAGACTTTGGTATATCAAGGTTAATTGCCACAGATCTTCAACATACTACACATGTTATCGGTGATATGAGCTATATGGATCCAATATTTATGCAAACAGGCAATTTGACAAAAAAGAGCGATGTCTATAGTTTTGGAGTTGTGCTCTTGGAGCTCATTACAAGGAGGAAGTCTTCACACACTGACAAGAACAACTTGCTAATGAATTTTACCGATGCCTACACAAAGCATAAGTCAGTGGCTGAGATCGTGGATAAGGAACTTGCAGAGTTAGAGGATCCAACACTTCTTGTTAGTCTGGCAGTGATGATTAAGCAATGTTTGAATCTCGATGTGAATCAGAGACCAGAGATGACAGACATAGCAGAGCGTCTTCGTGATATGGTGAAGAGGGTTAATAATAAATAGAATGAGATATCAGATATGGAACGATCATGTGGTTTCATGGCAAGTTCATGCATGGTACAGCTGAGAGAAGAAAAAAACATAGGAAATGATTATATGCTACTCGTAGATAGTTGTAAGTGTTACCTTTACTGTCAAGAGAATGTTTTTTTAAGCAAGTTCAAGAGAATGTTTCATGTAGTAAAATATGGTAATTTTTCCTAGATATTTCATAGTACTTCGCATATACATTATGTATGTATGATAACCTCTTGTATAGACAAGAGGTATGTACTTTGGCCCGAATAGACATCTATATTAACGTACATGTGTCTTTTACTTGTAATATCTAGCTTGTGGTCGCTAAGTGATAATTAATGTGTTGTGTGTTGTTGTGGAATATTGTGTCCTCTTCGGCAAATCAGATTAGTAAGTAACAAACCTCAGTAAGCATTTTTCTTAATGATTAGTAACATGCCCGTGCGTTACACCGGGTGAAAAAAATTACGTCGCGGAGGCTTACAAAATAAGTTATTGGTACAACCGCAAAATCTCACACATAAACCAGCCAATTTCAGCAATCGCCACCTCGCCTCACTTCGCAAAGAGGACTTCACCTCCCTCGCCCCACTTCGTGAAAGCCTTCACCTCCGTCGAGGTTGGGGAGTAAATAAGTGGGGAAAGATGGATAAATCATGGGGAAGGGTGTCAAAATATGGATGCATGGCATCCATTCGATCGTCGTCCACTCCAACTCCGAGGCCTCAACTAACGAAATCCCATCAAATTAACGACATAGACATGCAAATTTCCACAAATTGGTCAGGTGCGTTGCCACGGGTGACAATATGTGTGACCAAATAAAAAGGAAGATTAAAACAAAAACTTCAAGTCATCCACCTATGGCATTGTTCGCTTTTTTGTTAAACAGGCATGTGCTTTTTAGGTGTAACATAAGAAATGAATTATCTCGTTCCTTTTGGTATACAAACCCACACGTCAACCAATTTAAGTAATTTATTATTTAAATCTGACTACTGCTAATGCTGAAATTTACAGAACTCAGTGCAACAAATAACTGACCATATAGAGGTCTAATTTACTGAAGCGCCATATATATCTTTACTAAAATATTATAAGCTATATTTCAGCATTGTATGCATACATATGCTACCGTGCTCTTGTGGTGAAAAAACGTGTTCCCTCGACATTGGCACGAAGGGTTATCACCTAGTTTATCGAGCACCTCATCAGATTCCTCTACAGTCCAAGCTCCATGACGTGACACTGTCCACGACGCTCCCTCAAACGACCAAATGTGTACCTACTTTTACTGGTGACTATTTTGGTTTATCTCTGGTCTGACCGTCCGCGGCGCTCCTGTTGTTCGCAATGCTACCGCTACGACTGCGGGGATGCTAGGGTCAGGCATATATGTTTGTTATGATAGTATAGAATAGAGATAGGATATGTTTCCTTTCAATCCTAATTTTTTGTGTGAAAAGGAAACTGGCATTAAAAGAAACACCGAATAGTACAAAACACCTCAACAAAAACAAAAAATACATCGAGATCCTTGAGATGCCCTTCGTCTTTAACCTCCAGACCGTGTCGATGGCGCTCTGCCGTTGCCGCTCCTCCCAGAGCCGGCTTGACGTTCTTGTTTGTGGACCGAACACGCCGAACGGGTCAAGAAGACCATATCCGTCCCGGAACCGAAGAAGAAGGAGGAACCGCCAATCAAGCTCCAAGACAATCCGAAGAACGCCACCACCAGAAGAAGTCCTTGAAAACCACACCTCTCCCACAAACTTCTCGACGTTGCTGCCGAGATGAGGCTGAAGTCGGGGAGCCTTTATTGGAAGAGACACGCTGATACGTCTCAAACGTATTTATAATTTTTTTTATGTTCCATGCTTGTTTTATAACAATGCCACATGTTTTTATTGTAGTTTTATATCATTTTAGACATTTATTGGACTAACCTATTAATCGTTGCAAAAGTGCACAATGTTCTGGTTTTACACTTTGATGTGTAGGAATTACTTAGAAATTGACAAGACCGCAAAATTAGCCTTGTTGGAGGTGGACTCTGATTTCCTGAAATTTGTTCCCACCAGAAAGTTTTTTAAGATGTCCCCGAACCGACCCGAAGACGACGTCAAATGGAAAAATTCTAGTCGCGAAAGTTGTTGGAAATTTTCCGCCAATCATCATCGACTTGTGCATTGTCCAAAACAGATCCCACATGCCCCAGACAACCCCTGGGCGCGGCCAGAAGTGGGGCTGCGCTGGGGGGGGTGTCTGACCGCCTCTTCCACCGCCTCTTCACCCATAAATACCTCTCTAACCGAAAACTCACGCACACCGAAGGAATTTCTCAGATACGACTCTGAGCTCCGCCGCCATCCAACCCTAATTTCGGTGGTCAGAAGCTCCTGTTCCGGCACCCTGCCGGGACGGGGATAGACCCCCGGAGCCATCTCTTTCGATACCGCCGGCTCCATGATGCTCCGTGAGTAGTTCCCCCATGGAAAACAGATTCTATCTGTAGCTAGTTGGTACTCTCTATCCCATGTTCTTCAATACAATGATCTCTTGAGCTACCTTACATGATTGAGATCCGATGAAATGTTACATTATGATCAGTCTATCCAATGTTTATGAATTATTGTTGTTGCATTCTTGCTGTGTTCATTGCTTTTCACTAGTGTACGAGTGGCATGATCTTATATTTAAGCTCTATAATTGTTGCTTAGATTGTATCTACGAGTTGTATGCACTAGTTACTGTTCGGAACCCGAGTCCCCAAAGTGACAACAACTGGGACAATCGAAGGGGATGGCTGTGACATGAAGATTACATGTTTTCACCAAGTGTTAATGATTTGCTCCGGTGCTCTATTAAGGAGTACCTTAATTACCAGTAGATTCCATGACCGGCCCCGCTGAAAACGGACTGGTTGGACAAAAGATGTCAGGCAAAATTCTTATTGCAAGCACGTACACTAGTAGAAACAGAGGCATTGGTGCGCCCCTTTAGTACCGGTTGCAACAAAAACCGGTACTAAAGGGGGCCAGCCAGGGCCCCGCGGCGAGGACCTTTAGTACCGGTTGGTATTAACAACCGGTACTAAAGGACAACTTTTAGTACCGGTGGTTCATACCAACCGGTACTAAAAGGGTGCAGCCCCGCAGGCCGCGGTCAGTGGCCCCACGGCAGGCCCTTTAGTACCGGTTGGTAAATAAAACCGGTACTAAAGGTCCTGCCTATATCTTCCACCCCGGCCGAGCCAGCTCCATTTTGGAGCAACTCGACCCCAACCCCATTTTTCCTCTCTCCCAAGCCCTCCCAAGCTCTAGGTCACCCATTTTTTCTCCAACATTTGTCAAGATTGGTGGCACCCTATACAAGGGTTAGCAACTTCTTCATCTTCTCTTCCGGCTTTTCAAGTTTAGCTCATTTTCGTGCAAGTTTAGCAAGTTTGATTTTGGTTGTGCTTGCAAGGTGTTTGATGAAATGACTAAATTAGGGATTTCATTTGTTTTATATGCATTTTGAGCTCGAATTGAAGTATAATTTATGGTTTTATATAGTGTCGTCCCGTCCCCTGATCCTCACCGCCGTCGATCGCCCGCGCCGCTCCGTCGCCGACACCACCTCGGTGAGCCTCTTTTTTTATCTTTTATTTTAAAAATTGTTAGTTATATGATTTAAATGCATAATTATTTCTTGTATAATTTTCTTATGTTTTTTTTATATATGTATAGTGTCATGGTTTTGATATCAGTCCCCTTCGGCCCTCGTCCGGTCTATGATTCAGATGTGGTATATCTTTTTAACTATTTATTTTGTTTCGTGTTTATAACAATCATACCGACCAACTTGACGTAGATATATTTTTATTTAGGAGGTAGTTGAACCAGAAATTCCGGCCGACCCTATTGTCGAGTATTTTAAAAAAGAAAACGACGATTTGAGAGCAAAATTGAAGATAAGTGAAGATCTCCGTCTCCAATGCCTAGAAGAGAAGATGGAATTGGACTTGAAGATTGCCGACATCGTTGATGCTCACGGGGTCGAGCTTGCCGACGTCGTCACTGCTCACGAGAGGAAGATGGATGCAATGCTCGCCAAGCTTAAAAAGATTAGAAAATATGCCATTAGTCAAGAGGCTTGGTATCATTATGCTGTTGGTTCAATAGTTACCTTGGTTGCGATTCTGATCGCATTTGTTGTTGGATTTAAATTCTTTAGATAGTTGTATGTTAGTTTCGATTGATGTATGTTTCGTGAGAACTATGTATTACATTTGGGCACTACTCTACTTTGATTTTAATGTGATGAACTTGTATAAATTAATTTGGTCACGTATCTCTATTCATTATTTAGCTGGTGTAATGGTTTTTGATATATTTATGTAATGTAGATGAGCCGAGAATGGATGTACGGTGATCGACGCTGTCCCGAGTTCATTGATGGCATGCATCGTTTTCTCGATGTGGTTAAGTTAAACAAGCTGAAGAATGGTTTTATGATTTGTCCATGTGATGAATGTCGGAATAACAGGAATTACCCGAGCGTAAGAACCATACACTCCCACTTGTTGCGACAAGGCTTCATGCCCAATTATTTTTGTTGGACCAAGCACGGAGAAAGAGGGGTTATAATGGAAAACCCTGAAGAAGAGGATGATGACAACTATCCCGTGTTCTCTGATGAACACGGTGATACTACAATGGGGGAAGAGCATGAGGTCATTGTTGATCAGTCCGACGATGATGATCTTCGTCAGGTCATTCGTGATGAACAGATGAACTGCTTAACTGAAAGCGAGTGGTCGAAGCTGGAGCGCATGTTAGAGGATCACAAAAAACCGTTGTACCCAAATTGTGAAGATGACCAGAAAAAGCTAGGTACCACCCTAGAATTGCTGCAGTGGAAGGCAAAGAATGGAATATCTGACAAGACATTTCAAGAGTTGCTACAAATATTTAAGAAGAATCTTCCGAGGAATAATGAAATGCCCCACAGCACGTACGAAGCAAAGAAGATTGTCTGCCCTCTAGGATTAGAGGTGCAGAAGATACATGCATGCATCAATGACTGCATCCTCTACCGCGGTGAGAAGTACGAGAATTTGAATGCATGCCCGATATGCGGTGCATTGCGGTATAAGATCGCGCGAGATGACCCAGATGATATTGAGGGCGAGCCGAGCCCCAGGAAGAGGGTTCCCGCGAAGGTGATGTGGTATGCTCCTATAATACCACGGTTGAAACGTTTGTTCCGAAACAAAGAGCATGCCAAGTTGTTGCGATGGCACAAAAAAGACCGTAAGAGCATGCCAAGTTGTTCCGAAACAAAGAGCATGCCAAGCATGCCAAGCGCTCGAAAGAAACACACCGCTTGATCCAACGGCTCCCAATCGCTGGAAGGAAACACACGATCCGTGTGCTTCTTCCTGAACCACTGGAGAAGGTAGGCAACTTCGATCCCGCCACCGTTTCCCGCCCAAATATTTCCCGCTATCGTTCCCCCAAATGCCGCCACCGGTAGTTCTATAAAACCCAATCGAAGGTAGGCATGGTACTCACTTGAGCGCAAGCATGGTGTGTATTGGTCCTTGCGAGAAGTGTGTGTCCGGGTTTCACATTTCCGCATCCGAGCATCTCGCCAGGCTTTCGAGTAATTTGAAGGTAGATGGTAGGGTAGTTCCAATTGAAGAAATTTTGCACACTGAGAGTCATCTCGCTTTGCTCGGGGCGAAGCTATGCCGCGATGGGTTTCCGTATAGGACCCCGCTCCAAATTCGTGCAGAAATGCTCACGCTTGCAGAGAAGTTTGACAGGAAAGTTACGAATAGTCCGTTCTACCGAACTGAAGCTGACCGTGATTCGTACGGTCGTTCCTGTCTCTGGGTAGTTGACAGCGATGATGACGATGATTTCATGCCGTCGTCAAAGGAAAGGAGGGTTGAAGCACTGAGCAAGAAGGCTGAAGCTTCGTCCAAGGGCAAAGGCAAGAAGGCAGAATCTTCGTCAAAGGGCAAGGAAGGCAAGAAGACAGAATCTTCGTCAAAAGGCATTGATGGGAGATAGGTAGAGTCTTTGTTTTACTTGTGTTGCATCGTAATTTCAAGTTGTACCTTAATTTGTTCTATCCAGTATTTAGAACTAGTGAAGTTGTAACGTAGATGTCTAGTTGTATGTTAAATCGTCTCTGCATAAGACGGTTGACCGCACATCGGAGTTGTATCTTGGTTCACACGGTTGCGAAGATGGCGGCCGGCTTTTGGAGATTTTGTCCTCTGTTCCTCTCTTCGTCGCGGTTGGGTTTGCTCTGACCTTTCTGCGGAGGTACTGGAGGTGGTGTGGCCTGCTCCCGGCGGTGGTCGTCGGTTGGCGTGCTCGCCTGAAGAGGATTGAATCGGGGCGTCGCCCCCGCCGATATGGCTTTCCTCCGTCTCCAGATCTCGGCGTCCGCGTCGGGTGACTACTGCGGCGACATCACCTGGTGGCAGTAGAGAAGAAAGTAGAGAAAAAAACAAAATAGAAACCAAATAGATATAAAAAACAGAAAACAAAAGAAAGAAAAAATTTTCAAAAGCCCATTAGTACCGGTTGTAAACTACAACCGGTACTAAAGGGCTGGGCTTCGCGCGGGAATTTTCGCCGCGGCCCAAAAGGCACCTTTAGCACCGGTTGTAGTCTACAACCGGTACTAAAGACCCTTTAGTACCGGTTGTAGACTACAACCGGTACTAAAAGTGTGTTGGGGGCAGTTAAAGCAGGGGATCGACGAATCGATCCCCAAATTCGCCCAAGTGCTGCTCCTCGACGCCCGCTCCTCGACGCCGGCGAAGTGCTGCTCCTCGACGCCGCACGCCTCCACGCCGTCGACGGGGCCGCCGCCCTCCACGCGCACACGTACGTCGCCCTCCGCGCCGTCGACCGCGCCGCCAAGGCCCTGACGCAGCCGCGCCCTGCTCCTCTGCCCTCCGGCATGCTCCTGCGCTGCGGCCTGCCGTCCGCGCCGTCGACGCCCCCCGCCGTCCGCCGCCGTCGACGCCCCACGCCGTGGACGCCCCGCGCGCCCACTCCGGCCGCCGCGCGTGCTCCACCGCGCTGCGCCCCACGCCGTGCTCCACCGTGTGCTGCTCTCCACCACTCCGGCCGGCCACACATCAAGGTAATGTTTTTTTTTAGTACTGTTTTTTTAAGTTAATATTGTTATTAGGTTAATATTGTTTAGTTTCTAAATTATGTTTAGCTTAAATAAATTATGTTTGAATTCTAGTAAATAAATTTATAAGTTAATATTGTTTAGTTTAGCTTAATATTGTTCGGTTTTTTGTTTTTAATTAGTACTGTTATTTAGATTAATTTATGTTTGAATTTTGGTAAGTCATTTAGATAGTTAGAAATTTATCAAAGTTAGAATTTTATGTGAGTAAGTTTTATGTTTAGGTTGAGTAAATTTTATATTTAGGTTGAGTAAATATTTAGTTAAGTTTTAAATTTTGTTTAGCATTTTTAGAAATTTGTACCAATTTTGTAGATAGCAAAATATAGATAGCATTTTGTTCATTTTGTAGATAGCAAAATAACAGAAATATAGATAGCTTAGAATGAAAATATAGATAGCATTTTTTGTAATTTAGTACTTTGTACTTTTGTAATTTTTGTATGAAAATTCTTGTTTAAAATGAGTATGAAAATTTGTTGTTCAAAATAAAAAAATGTTGCTAAGTTTCAAATATTGCAAGTTTCAAATATTGCAAAGTTTCAAATCTTGCTAAGTTTCAATTAGCATTTTTGAAAGTTAGCAATTTTGAAAGTTAGAAATATTGCAAAGTTTCAAATATTGCAAATTTCAAATATTGCTAAGTTTCAAATATAGTTTAACATTGTAAAGTTTGAAACATTGTAAAGTTTGAAATTTTGCTAAGTTTGAAATATTGCTAAATTTCAAATATTGCTAAGTTTGAAATATTGTAAAGTTAGAAATATTGTAAAGTTTGAAATATTGCTAAGTTTCAAATATTGCTAAGTTTCAAATATTGCTAAGTTTGAAATATTGTTAAGTTTGAAATATTGCTAAGTTTCAAATATTGCTAAGTTAGAAATATTGTTAAGTTCGAAATATTGTTAAGTTAGAAATATTGCTAAGTTTCAAAATTTGCAGTGACATTGAGCTATGGCGGACGATGCCCCCACCTTCGTCCGAGATTTGGAGGAAGAAGACCGTCTCCAACAAATAATATATAACACCGCTGCCGGACCCAATTCCGATGGAGAATATTCCGATGGAGAAGATTCGTCCGACGGAGAAGACGCCGAAGAATTCAGCGCGAAATGTTTGAATGACTCCGGTGAGGGACTTGAGTTAGAAAAATTCAGAGATGACGACGACGACGAAGAAGAACCGTCTGGATCTAAGGCGGACGATGCCCTAGCTAAGAAGAAGGTATATATTAAGTCTTGTTGATCACTATAGCTAGATGCATTAATTGATTTATATGCGCACTTATTAACGAAACATTTTTCTTTCAGCCCTCTGGATCTAAGTCGTCAATCCCCGTACGAGGCCCGGCCCAAGGGTTAAAGCTCCCGGAAGGTGCAACGTTGTCGATCGACGAAGTTACCTTCAAAGGCAAACCAGAGAAACCCGATGGAATCTACAATAAATATGTACGGCAGTGCGGAGTTTTTGTAAGGGACATGGTCCCGATCACTGTGACAGAATGGAATGAGCCGAAGAAAGCCAACATAGGCGCAAAATATCTCGAGCAAAGAATTAAAGAGACCCTTTGGGACTCGATGATGTCTAAATTCAACCTACCGGCAGATCTCCCACAGAAGATGAAGGATAAAGTCAAGGAGTGGACTCTTAGCAAGATGGCCCAGCAATTCAACAACTGGAAGAACACATTGTGGAGAAAATATGGGAACAAAGATATAGTTTTCAAAGGACATCTAGAGAAGCTAAAAGATGATTGGGCTGAATTTGCGGCGTATAAGAATTCGGGCGTCTCTGTGGCCCGATCGACACAAAATAAGTTGAATGCCTCGAAGAAGAAATATTTCCATCATTTGGGCTCAGGTGGCTACAAGACTGCCTTGCCTAAGTGGCAAGCCTATGAAGACGAGCTGCGACTAAAAGGGATCACTCCACAGACAGATGACTGGCCCGACAGGTCCAAGTTCTGGTTGTTCGCGCATGGGGCAGTGTTGCACCCAGAAACAGGGCTGATTGTTGCAAAGGGAAAATGGCGGAGAAAAATTAGAAGAGTCATCAGAAAAATAAAAAATGTCATAGTACTAGTCAAGGAGGGAAAATTTGTTCCCGATAGAGAGGACGACGAGCTTTCACAAGCCCTCGGGAATAAAGAACACTGGGGGCGATGTCGAGCCAGAGGAGGCGGGGTTGGTTTTCTTGAAGGGTTTCCGGAAGACGTTGCAACTTATAGAAAACATTGCAGAAGTAAGAAGAGGGAGGCGGAGAGGGTTACTGCATTAGAACGCACGGTGCAGGATGTGCAGAAGCAACTGGCCTCAATGACCCAGACCAGGGAATCTCAACTGCGAGTAGAAGATCCTGCAGGCGATGCCTGCCCATCTCAGCGGAAAAGCAGCGTGGGTTCCACGCAGCTACAAGATCCTGCAGTTGATGAACCAGTTGCTGAACCATCGGCGGCTCACTACCCCGTGGATGATATCACGGAGAAGACAAATTGTGAGTTACATGCGCCGATGATGAACATTACTTATCCGGTGGCGACTGGCTATGCTTTACGACATCAACCTGGAGAAACCTTCCATTTTGGTGTGATTCCGCCTGGATTTGCTCGTGTCGGGGTCACGAAAGTTATGCCGGGATTCAACGCAATACGTCTTGAAATTCCTGGAGCTGAAGGCGAGAAGACATTGGGAGAAGTTGAGTTTGGTATCGTTCTATGGAAGAAGAAATACATCAAGTTTCCAGACTCGGAGCCAAGGCCACCGACTCCTCCCGTTAGACATTCACCACATCAAAGTCCACCCGCCTCCCCCCACGAAGTTTGGGATCCCGCCGCGAGTCCATCTCCCGCGCTGTCCCGTCAACCGACTGATGCGCCCACTAGTAACTTGACAAAGCGGAAGCTGTTCCCGTCGTCCACCCCTGTCAAGAAACGTGGAAAAAGTGTGCGGGCTCCTGAGAACCCCAAGGAAGTCAAGGCTCCTGAGAAGTTAACTTCTGAGATGACTCAGCAGGAAATAGCTGAGAGCCTACGTGAAGGGTCGAGAGCCTTTTTTGAGCAGAAAAAGAAGGAAAGAGTGGAGGCAAGACTTGACCCCATAAAGGAACTTCTGAAGACTATACCAAATGAGGTAAAAGATCACACCGTTGACAACCTATATGACCCTCCACCTCCGCCCATTTCAGACTACGAGCGAGGTATTGACAAGGTACTTTCCTCGCAGAATGAGCAAGAGAAATTGTGCGGGAAAGGAGTTGCCCAGCTCGGAGAACAAGAAGCACAATCGCTCGCCCCGCTCATTGTACCTTCTGAAACTCGGGAAATCGAGCATGGAGAAGTTGTCCTTGGCGACTCAGGTTACCCCATGGCGGAGATTGCCCCACGATTTGATTTTGAACTCGGGCTGCCTATGGTGGAAAATCCGAGCCAGCTAACAACACAGTTATGGAATTTGAATCGCTGGTACATGACCGCCGCAAAAGAAGGGAAATTCTATCTCATGGCGGCGGTTAAGGAACAACACTACTTCCGAGAATATTGTGTGCATGTTGAGTTCCGAGAACTTTTTCAGATGTACAATCAACGTGCTCTCGACAAATCTCTCATCAGCTGCTATTGTCTGTAAGTAATTTATTCGTGTAATTTAATTATTATAGTTATAAGCTCTCGTTCATTGCTTGTAATTATCGTCACAAAATTCTTTTGTACGCTAATTATGCAGAATGAAGATACGTGAATGCAGACTCGAGGAATCTGGGACATTGGTTTCATTGACCCGGATAAAGTTCATGTCAAGACCGTGGATGAAAATCCCGTGAACACAGAGGACGTTTTGCTAACGTTCTTTAAGCGACAAAGTACCAAAAAGGAAATACTATTTCCTTACAACTTCGGGTGAGTTTTACCGTCTTCTACACATTCTATTTTGCTTCCCCGATATAAGTGTAATCGATAAGTTCTGAATACCTGCGTATATAAACGTGCGCAGGTTCCACTACATTCTGCTAATCATTAGACTCGAGGAAGGAGAAGTTGAAGTCTGGGACTCACTAAGGAAAGATCAAAATGAATACAAAAGCGTGCGTCTAATGCTCAAGAGGTAATTTCAATCGCACTATATCAGCCTCTTTCGTTCATTTCCGGATATCAAAAGTATAAGTAATAACTACTCAATTCATTTTCTTTTCCGGACAGGGTTTACAGAAAGTTCAAAGCGGAAGAACGCGGTGTATGGCCAGAAAAGCTGGAGTTCAAGTCTAACAACGTAAGTACTACTACGTGTATCTTTCTAATACCATTATCATTCTCTTGATTATTATTTGATTAAATTATATTCTTGTATATATAGTGGTGTCTGCGACAACCACAGGGGACAGAACTATGTGGATACTACGTTTGCGAGTACATTCACACGAAGGTCAATGAGAGAGTCAAGAGTGTAAGAAATCGAGAGGTACGTGAACATCATACACAACTTTTATTTTGCCACCATGCATCAATTGTGTTTAGTTTCGATCATAGCTGATTTTATTTCCTTCTTTTAAAGATGTCAAACAAGCGGACCAGCTCCTACCACGCAACCGCGTAAAAGCTATTGCGGAGGAATTGGCGGGATTCTTACTTACACATGTCATAGATGAACACGGTGAATTCTACTTTGACGAAAGACCACCTCCACCCCCTGCAGTCGATGCTACAAGGGAACCGCCGGCAGTCGATGCTACAAGGGAACCGGCTCCATTGTAATTAATTAGGAGTACTTAAATTTATATGTGACGAGAGTACTTTGTATGTGTATAATGACTACTTTATATGTGTAGTGAGTACTTTATACGCGATCTCCTCCGAAACCCTGAAAAATGAGCGAAAAGGAAAAAAACAGAAACCCTAAACCCCGAAAAATAATCGAAAAGAAAAAAAACCAAAACCCCCCTGAAATAATAAGCAAAAAAAGCAGGAACCTTTAGTACCGGTTTGTATTACAAACCGGTACTAAAGGTCCTCAGGGTCGAGCTCGCCTGTGCGCCCACGTGGAGACCCTTTAGTACCGGTTTTATTTAGGTGCCGGTACTAAAGGGTTACCCCTTTAGTGCCGACCCTTTAGTACCGGTTGTGTGGCCGGTACTAAAGGCCATCTACAACCGGTACTAGAAGTGGGTTCTCTACTAGTGGTATGACTATATATGGAAAACATGCCTACGTATGATTTATAGACTGAATGGTCTGTCTTAAGGTAGTTTTAATTCTGTCAATTTCCCAACTGTAATTTGTTCACCCAACACATGTTCTTTTATTTGGAGAGTTACCTCTAGTGAAGCTGGGAATCCCGGTCCATATTTAGCCACCATGTATTTCCTGTGCCATTGCCTGCGCTGTTACTGTTATTGCTGCTACTTTACTGTTACTATTTCTCTCAAGTTACTGTTACTTTCACATCACTTTTGTTACCAGTTCTTGTCCAGGTGTGCCAAGAAGAGCTTCAGAACCCTCCAGAACTAGGGTTGGTGACGGCGGCAGCCTCAGATGTTTTCATGAAATTGTGTTCGGCTATTTAGGATTTTCAGGACAAAGTGAATATATAGGTGAAAAGGCGGCGCGAGGAGGCACCCGAGGCGGCCGGCCAGACAACCCCCGGCGTGGCCCCATCTTCTGTCACGCCGAGGTGGCGTCTGGGCCCCTGTGTCGCCACCTCGGCTGCCCTTTGGACCGTCTTCATGTCTTCGTAAAATTGGGCTCCATAAAGTTTCGTCCAATTCCGAGAATATTTCCTTACTAGCTTTTCAGAAACAAAAAGAAAACAAAAAACAGGAACTGGCACTGTGACATCCTGTTAATAGGTTAGTCACAGAAAATACGTAAAAATGATATAAACTATGAATAAAACATGTAACATTTATTATAAAAGAAGCATGGAATATAAAAAATTATAGATTCGTTTGAGACGTATTAGTTGCTTGATAACATTAATTGTATTACTATTGAAAATGGGATTGGAGAGGTCTTGAATTTAGCTAGATGGAGTCCCATACCTTTTGAGAGTGATCAATCATCTTGCTATAATATTTTAAAAAGTGGGTTTGGAGAGGTCATGACTTTTGTTAATTTTTATCCCGCTATTTTGGATCTTAATAAAATTTATGTGTTTGTAGATCTTGAAAATCATGCTTTATGCGATAGTTATATTGTTGAGTTTTGTTCATGATGCTGCTGGAAAGTATTATGAGAGAGGAAAATATGTTTGTATAAATTTTCATGGCACTAAAACACCTCTCTTTATGTTGAAAGTTTTGAAGTTGCTCTTGTTTTACCTACATATGCTTGTCATTATGTTCTTCATGGATTTATTTGTTTACAAGATTAGTATGCATAGGAAGTGGGTTAGACTTAAATGTGTTTCATATTTGCTTCTTGATGCTCTGTTTTGCTTCATTTTTCTATACATATGTGAGAATCATTAAAATCTTAAAGCATAGCTAAAAGGTATTAAAGAAAAGCGATTGTGAGAGGCAACACATGTTATTTTTGTTTTCGGTTTTCTTTTGCTTTTGTTGAGTCAGAATGTTGTTACCCCTGTAACATATCCTTTGTATCATTTCGTTTTCATTTTTGTGCCAAGAGTAGGCTCTAATGGTAGGAAAGTGTAAAAGTTTGGTTTGTTGTCCAGAAACAGATTTTGTTGTCCTGCTGCAAAAATCGTTGAAAAATCCAAGAACGTCATTTTAATCTGAAATTTATTGTGTGTGAACCTGAGCTTTATATATACCTTTCATTAGTTTTAAGTTTTCTTATTTGAGCAACGGAAGTGTTTCGAAAAAATTCATCTTTACTGGCTGGTCTGTTTTTGACAGATTCTGTCTCTATGTGATCAACGGGTCAAAAATCGCGTATGACAGATGTTCAAGTAAAATTCTCCATGCGGGGTCATATATGGAACCATATTTTGACAACACTTTGTGAACAAAAGTTGTTTGTATTAGTCCTGCTTGTATAATTGGTAAGAACAGTGTGCGATACTGGTTCTATCTTTGATGATGTGCTGATTCTGGTTGTATAATTGGTAAGAATAGTGTGCGATGCTCTTGATTTAGTAGTATACTACTCCTTGTTGCACATGTATAGTCTCTCTTGTAAGTTAAATGTGTCGAGAGTTGGGGATCTGGTATTATTGTCCATGGACAATGCTATACTAGTGTCCACTAACCGTGTGTAGCTGGAGTGCATAGTTTATTTTCTTAATCATTTCCAGTAAGAGTGGCTTTTGCATCTAAGGTGTTTTAGATTACTGGTGGTGGTGTTTATAAGCTGAGTAGCAGGAGTGTTCTTTGACCTGTAACTTCCCTTAATCGATGTTCTTTTGATGATGTGGCGAGCAATCATCCTTTGCTAGAGCTGTCCAGGGGGAACCCATGGCCGCTGGATCCGATGCGTCTCGGCCGTTCTGGCTCTCGCTGTGCTGCTGCTCTGCTGGCCATGGTTTCCTGCGCCTCACACGCGGTTGTAGGCCCAGCCGGCCCTTGGCTTCTACTACCTCGTGTCCGAGCTCTGTATGACGGCAGCAAGTTTGCAACCGCTGTGGCGATGATGCTCTATTGTACTCCCTCCGTTCCAATTTTAATTGACTTGCTATGTATTATATGGGGATATATCTAGACATGTAACACATGACATATTGTTTTGTCAAGTGGTAGCCTTTATATCTTTTTTGTACGGATTTGGTGAACATGCCATTATAATTGCTTAAGTAAAGAGAGTATTATGTTGTTTCATGATTTTGTATTCTGTTGATTATAGCATCACCTATTTAGGGGTCTGATCTCGACTTCAAATTGGTTTTAGCTCCTGACTTTTTACTACCGAGGCACCCTGTGCTGGCTACGGTCATGACAGACACGCCGTTGGCTGTACGCTGGTGAGCTTCATGCGCTCTTGACGCTGGAGAATCTAATGTCATGTATGGTGAAACTGGAGCTGATGCAAACATCACTGTTAACTGTTGCGTGTTTGTGATTTTTAGAAAAGAGGAGGAGAAGAAGAAGAAACCGAGAGCTGGAGGCGAGGATTCTTGTTTCAGCTAGCTAGGCTTCTTGTCTCCAAGAAAGAAGCAGTTTTTTGCATGACGCCTTCTGGCCGATCGATGCTGTAGATTGTTGGTTTGAGATATTTGTCTGTCTATGAACATTAGCACCTTGATCTGATGAGCTCACCGGCTGGGCCGGCGACTTGGCCCTGAGCATAAGCATGTATAGCCATGCATATGTATATCTGGTGCCAGGCATGGAAGTGATAACCGGGCTAGCGCAGTGCACGAAGCACCTGCCGCCTGATGCACCGGCAATGCCGCCCCTACCCGCGCAGCCGCCGTTCAGGTCTTCTATTGCTGGAGGTAATCTACGGTACTCACGTTGTGTAAAAAAAATTCGAACTAATAGAGAAAAAAGTGGACATTATATTTCAACATGTTGCACGTAGCAAAAAATGAGACTTTTTTAGAAAAGGGCAGTCCCAGCCTCTGCATCGATTGATGCATACGGCCTTTATTTCTTTATTAAATAATCAGTCATTACAAAAATTCATGGATCACACAAAGTCGATACATGAATCAACCATCTAAACATCAAAGACAAACATGAATGACACTGCATTAACATGCTATCCGAAGATCAGAACGCCAACTGCACTGGGTGTACAAGTCCCGTGCCACCGTATCCAGTCGGTTGCACCCAGAAACCATCTCGTTGCGCTTCTCCATTGATTGTAGGTAAGATCACATACGGATCCGGTGTGTAGTCATAGGTATAACCTGCATGAAGGAATGAAGTTTTGCCTTGTTAAAGATATAATCATTCCGTATGTTCCATATAGCCCAAAGTAAGGCGCATACTCCAACACGGATCGGTACTTTATCTGTTTTGGAGACCCCCCTAAGCCAATTCCTGAACAAGTGAGTGATATTATTTGGGGTGTTAAGTTAAAAGCTATATGAACGATACGCCAAATCATTTTTGCAAAAGGGCATGCTATGAACAAATGTTGTATTGTTTCATCTTTGTCACAAAAACAACATTTCTTACAACCCTGCCATTTCCGTTTTGCTAGATTGTCCTTAGTGAGGAGCACTTGCCGGTTCAAGAACCACATAAAGATCTTAATTTTTAGTGGCACTTTCAGCTTCCAAATATATCTTCGTAGGAATCTTGTATGTCCATTCAGAAGATCCAAATAAAGAGATTTGACCGTAAAAAGCTTAGATTTAGTCAAATTCCATTTAAACAAATCGGGTTGAGTAGTGAGCTGGACATCCATTAGTCTATTTACCATATGAAGCCAAGCATTCCACTTGTTTCCTGTTAAGCTTCTCCTAAAACCTATGTTTAACGGAGGAGCCTGTGACATAACCGTAGCTACTGAAACTTGTTTTCGTTGAGCTATGTTATACAAGGAAGGATATTGTTCCGAAAGAGGTCTCTCCCCTAACCATGTATCCTCCCAAAAACGAGTATTCTCTCCATTACCTACAGTAAAAGCTCCTCTTTTGAAGAAATCATCTTTTACCTTCATGAGTCCCTTCCAAAAGGGAGAATCAAAAGGCTTAACCTTTACTTGGGATAGAGACTGGGAATGCAAATATTTATTTTGTATTAATTCGTGCCAGACCCCCTTCTCTGATAGGATCTTAAACAACCATTTGCATAAAAGACTTTTGTTCTTTATTTCCAGAACTTCTACCCCAAGACCTCCTTGTTCTTTGGGACGGCAAATAATGTTCCATTTAGTAAGTCTATACTTACGTTTATGGCCATCAGATTGCCAAAAAAACCTCGACCGAAAGAAGTCCATTCTTTTCCTTACCCCTTTTGGTATTTCGAAAAAAGAGAGCATAAACATCGGTAGACTAGTCAACACCGAATTTATTAGGACTAAGCGATCTCCATAGGAGAGAAGTTTTCCTGCCCAACTAGCGAGCTTCCTCTCAAATCGGTCCTCCACAAGCTTCCACTCTCCGTTTTTTAGCTTACGAAAATGTATCGGAATACCCAAGTATCTAAATGGATATGATCCAGATTTACAAGCGAAGAGAGTTCTATACTGTTCTTCTACTTCTTTTGCTTTTCCAAAACAAAACAGCTCACTCTTATGGAAATTAATTTTAAACCGGAAAGCTGCTCGAAGATACATAATATTAGTTTCATATTTAAAGCCTTCTCCAAATCGTGTTCCATAAAAATAATTGTATCATCGCATACTGTAGGATTGATACCCCACCCTCTACTAGATGAGGTATAAGTCCAGCTACCTGACCATCCTCCTTTGCTCTTGCTATCATGGTAACTAACATGTCAGCAATAATGTTAAAAAGTATAGGGGATAGAGAATCTCCTTGTCTTAAACCTTTGCGCGTTTGAAAGTATCTTCCTAAATCATCATTAACTTTAATAGCCACACTACCGCGGCTAACATATTGTTCCACCCATTTGCACCATTTTGGATCGAAACCCTTCATTCTCATCACTTGTTGTAGAAAAGGCCATTTAACTTTGTCATACGCCTTCTCAAAATCAATCTTAAACAGTACACCATCCATTTTCTTCCTATGAAGTTCATGTATGGTTTCATGAAGGACCAGCACCCCCTCTAGGATGTGTCTCCCTGGCATAAAAGCTGTCTGGGTTGGGCTTATAACCTTCTGAGCTACCTCCGTGATCCTATTAGTCGCCACTTTAGTGAAGATTTTGAAACTAACATTAAGTAGACATATAGGTCGGTATTGCTGAATCTGAATGGCATTTTCTTTTTTGGGAAGTAGAATAATGTTACCATAGTTTAAATGAAATAGTGGTAAATTTCCCTGTTGGAAATTACCAAACAAGTTCATCAAATCAGATTTAATAACATCCCAAAAACTTTGGTAAAATTCATCTGGGAACCCGTCCGGTCCCGGAGCTTTATTCTTTTTCATTTGCATAATGGCTTCATACACCTCCTTCTCTGTAAAGTTGGTCGTAAGAATATCATTTTCTTCTCCCGAAACTTGTGGAATATCATTTGTGATCGTCTCCACTAACGAGAAGTGATTTTCGGTTGGAGCCCCAAAAAGCCCTTTATAATACTCCGTGATGTAATTCTTAATATTTTCTTGACCTATAATTGTTCCTTCGTCTTGTTCGAGTTGAAAGATTTTTTTCCGTCTATGTTTCCCATTTGCAATGAGATGAAAATATTTTGTATTGTTTCCCCCTTCCTGGACATGCTTTACTTTTGCTCTCTGAGCCCACTTAGACTCCTCATCTCGCCTAAGCGTGGCTACTTTATCATTTGCATCTCTTAAAACTTCCCTGTCGGAATCATTAAGAGGGCATGTTTCAGCTTTTAAATCTAGGGAGTCAATAATATTGAGTAGTCTAGTCTTCTCAATTTTGTACTTGCTACTCAAATTCCTCGCCCAACCCCTCAAGAATGATCGAAGATGGCGGATCTTATTCTGCCAAATCTCCATGGGGGTATTACCTTGATGAACCGAGGCTCATTCTCTAATAATTAGGTCCTTGAAACCTTCATGTCGTAACCATGATAACTCAAACGAGAATGCAGATTTATTTCCCGGGTGAGCATGGTCCCCTGAGTCCATAAGCAACAGAGTGTGATCAGACCCCTCTCTAGTGAGGGCTCTTACGGTGACTAGGGGGAATTTTTGTTCCCAGGGTATACTAACAAGCACTCTATCTAACTTTTCGTAAGTGGGGTTCTCTCTGCGGCTGGCCCAAGTGTACTGTCTTCCTGAGAGATCTATTTCTCTCAAGTGCAGACTCTCGATAATCGCATTAAAAATAAAAGGCCATCTTGCATTGAAATTATCATTATTCTTCTCTTCTTGTCGACGAATAATGTTGAAATCACCTCTAGCTAACAATGGCCTTTGTTCATTCTCGCAAATACGCACTAGCTCAGCCAGGAATTCCCCCTTTTGGGCATCCTGAGCAGCACCATACACCACCACTAGTGCCCATTCAAAATTATCAGATTTAGAAGAGAGATGAAACTTTATACACCTCTCTCCCGGGAAAACATCAGTAACTCGTAGTGTTTGGGAATTAAAGCCTACTAGTATACCACCCGACCGTCCTTGAGGAGGGAGGCAATACCATAGAAAATCTTGTCCTGCCGAGAGGTTATTTAAAAACGGTGTGGAGAAGTTGTCCCGCCCAGTTTCAATAATAGCACAGAAATCTAGCTTGAATTCTTTTATGGAATCCTTTACGACTGAATGTTTAGCCGTGTCCCTAAAGCCATCGCTGATCCGAATCCTACACCAGGGTTTGTGACCAGGCTCTTTGCCGGTTATGTGTTCCTCATTCTGGTCTTTTTCATCTGGGTCTTCATACATCAATGGCAGAATCAGACGTAAATATTTGAAGGGATCTCTGCGATAATGATCTTGTCATGGAAGACCACTTCGTGAAAGGTACATAACCAAAACGATTTCGATTCAAGGAGTTGTACATTGCGAGCAACGGCTTTTCTAACGAGAGAAAGCTCGGGGAAAGAGGCTTTGGCTTCGTGCACAGAGGATTCCTCAAGAAACAAACCTTCACGTGGCTGTCAATAGAGTGTCCAAAGGCTCGAAGCAAAGGATTGAAGGAGTATGCCTCCAATGTGGGGATTATAAGCCGGCTGAGACATTGAAACCCTGTGCATCTCAGTATCTCACCAGCTGGTGCCATGGCGGTGGCGAGCTGCTCTCTCTTTTATGAGTCAATGCCTGATGGAAGCCGTCACACTCACAAAGAACATTATTCCTTTGAAAATGAGGTGCCTCATAGCTGAAAATTATGCCAGCCGTCACACTCAGCTGCTCTCTCTATTTTAATGTCTATCTCAAGCTTTTTTTTTTTGAGCCTCAACTGAGTACAAGCTGTAGTATCTGTTCAGACGCACAGTCACACACACCACACGCACGCACACCACAACTCACACCCGACTAAGCGCCTAAACTAGACCTACAACCTATATCTCCAACACGTCCTTGAGAGACTTCCGAAGTCTTGAACTCCGTGAATGACGGGCACGTCATCCTCGCCTGTGGCACATGAACGTCTTGAGGCACCTGCGAAAAGACCCGTAGCTACAGTGTTCCTCTGAACAGTGCAGCGCATGAGACACCAGAAAATCGCTCCCGCTGGGAGTCGATCTCAGGCGGGTGGGGTGGCCACTGCCAGCCCGCACCACTGGGCTAACGCGCCCGTCTCTCAAGCTTTTGTTTTGGCGCGAAAGACCTACCTCAAAGTTGACCGTAAGTCCTCTTCCATATAAGAAGCTACCATAGATTATACGTACTTGTGGCTTGCAGGCTATCGCCCTCACAGACAAAGAGATCAATTAGGAACTCACTCACTTGTGAACATATATGCCGTTTTGATTGGACTCGTATGCGCCCATGTGATATAAACGATAGCAACAAAAACGATGAAGTAGCGGAAAGATCAAACCAACGGGGACACGAGATTTAACGTGGAAAACCCCTCCAACAATGGAGGAGAAAAAATCACGGGCGCCAGCCAGCAATATTTCACTATATCGGGTGAGGTTACAAACAGCGCGGGCTTACAGTGTATGGCTTACCCCGACCGGCGGCTTACAAGATGTATTTATGGTGGTAAAACCCTAAGTCGGCTGCAGTACGGCCCAAGCCTCCGGCGACGGGCCTCCGCTTCGCTACGAAGTTAGCCTCTCACTTTATATCTTCATATGAATTTGGAACACATCAAAATAACACCATGGAATTCCGTGTTAAGATCTACTCCCTCCGTTTATAAAAGGATGTCTCAACTTTGCCCACAAGTGGATGTATTTATACATGAGACATGTCTACATACATCCATTTTTGGTCAAACTTGAGACATCCTTTTGTGAACAAAGGGAGTAGCTAGCACCGAAGAGTATGGCTGATGATAGATAGTTAGATGTTGAGCACAACTACGAGGGCGAGAGTTATGTCGATGGCGTATTGACGTTGGTCGTGTCCTTCTTCTATTTGATAGCTTTGCCTGGCGCTCGCCCGTTCGCACGAAATCAAGGCCAAAGATTCATCTGCACGTGCTTCGTATTGCGTCCTGCTTACTATGGATTACATCAAAAGAACGACAGTACGCGATTAACAGCAGGCTGTTAAGTTTCCAAGAACAATGAGGTAACACAGGAGTCGAATTCGGTTGATTGCTTCACTCTGCGTAACTATAAAGAGCATAAGCTTTAACGTAAACGGGTTTTTCATCATTACCAGTACTTGCCTTTTCATGAGGCGTAAAACATAATCAGCACAACCAAAGGAATTCAAAAAAGAGATGCTGGAGAAACTACAAGATTCTGGTTCCACTGATGCCATTCTATAAAAGCAATTCAAGTGGAAAAATAATCGGTTTTGCTAAGTCTCAGCTAGCTGAGACTTAACTTAGGTCTCAGTCAAAACATCCACCCTCCATCAATGCGCCAAGATTCGTGCTAACCCTAACTGGTCTTCTTCTTCCTCGGGACGGTGGCGCCAAGCTGAGCCACAGCCGCCGCAGCCGCGGCTGGCCGCGGCGGAGGCGGCGGGGGCGAGGAGTGACTTAACTGGGGGGTGCAGGGGTGCGGGGTCACCGGAGAAGAGGGGGCGGGGCTTAGAGGGATGGCCGGGGCGCCGGCGGACCGGCGGTGGGTATCGGTTGGAGGAGGGCGGGGCGCCGAGGCGGCGCGGGTGGCGGCAGCAGGCGGCATGGCCGGCGGTACGTGGCGGCGGGGGGTCGCTGGAGTTGAGGAAGACGATGACTGAGAGATGACTGAGACCTGACTTAGGTCTCAGTCGACTGCGTCCTAGACACTCCCAAAAGGATTACCAACATTGCAACATCAAATTCATATTACTAGATTTGTTATGGTAAAAGTATTACTTTGAAGACCATGTCAATGTCTTGCTTATATTGTGAGTACGAGGGGGCAATTCACAAATATAGCTATGCTTCAGTGTACCCCCTATCCCCAACTCAAAAGGGTAAATATGTCTAATTAGTTAATTATCTGATTTAATTAGCAGCCCACCCCAGATCTAGATCTAATCCCGTTTACCCACGTATCTTATAAGAAGATGGTGTCTCCTCCCGCCTATGCAGCCGCAAACACATAGGTAACCTCTCGAAACAGGCTTTCGCCCCGCTTTATAAATAAAGCAACATGCCAAGCAAGTCCATACACAGTAACAAGCACAAAAAGCTAGAACAGTTTGCTGGGGCAGCAGCACAAGTAAGCCCAAGAGCAAGAAGCAAGGGAGGAAGAAAGGGGGGATAAAAAAAAGGGGGGGGGGGGGGGGGGGGAGAAAGAAGAGGGGGGATAAGAACAAAAGGCGAGCCCCTCCGGCGCTAGCTGGAAGAAGAAGAGGAGAGACGCGGAGCGGTCTCCACAAGACTAGCGAGCATGTCATCCAGCTGCCCCCTGTCGTGCTGCCTAGACAGCGGCTGCCACTGCTGCAAGAAAGCCAGAAATTTAAACATCGAGTCAGAAGCACGTCGAAGAAAGACCCCGCTCAATCACCATCTTATTGCGAATCGTCCAAAGTGTCCACGTCAACGCGGCAAACACCAACCAGAAGAGGCGTCGCCTCCCTCCGGTACGGTTTGCCTGGAACTCTATGAACTCGCCAAGGTCTGAGGCCTGCCAAGCAGGCCCAAGCGCCTCATGGACGAAGTTCCATAGGAACCTGGCAGCGGGACAGGTGAACAGGATGTGGGTTCCCGTCTCAGGGATCCCACACATGGGGCAAAGGCCATCCCCCGGTCCCTGTCGCTTACGGACCTCCACCCCTGAAGGGAGACGGTCCCTAAGAAGCTGGCACACGAAGATTTTTATCTTTAAGGGTAGAGGGGCCTTCCACATCGGAGAAGACCAAGCGCTAACGAGATTACTGAAGAGACTCCGATAGGCCGAATTCACGGAGAAAGTCCCAGAGGGCGCCAGGTGCCAAGACACGAGGTCTTGGTCATCTGGCAACGCCTCCGGGACTAAACTCTGTAATTCCGCCCAGGTTGTGGCCTCGGTAATACCAAATGTTCGTCGGAACGAGATGTCCAAGTCCCATCGTGCATTGCCGAGCCCACCAGCTGCAACGGGTCCGCACAAATCGCAAACAGCGACGGGAATCTATGTTGTAACGGGCTTTCATCAAGCCACCGGTCCAGCCAAAAAGGGTGCCTTCTCCATTACCCACGGAGAAGCGGGCACCCTTCCTAACCTCATGTTTGATGGTTTGGATGGATCGCCAAAACTGAGATCCATCCCGGCGGTCACAAGAGAGGAGGGGGCGGCCCTACAGGTACTTCGCTTTGACAAGTTGCAGCCAGAGCCCCCTTCCTCTCTAAGTATCCGCCAAAACCATCGAAGCATGAGCGCGACGTTCATCTTACGGGACGATAAAATACCTATGTCCCCCATGTCCTTGGGGGCGCACACATCCGCCCATTTGACCATGTGGTACTTCTGGTGCCCATTGGCCGCCTGCCAGAAGAAGCGCGAGAGTTCCCTGTCAAACGTGACATGCGTGCCTTCTGGGAAATGTAGACTCCCATCATGTACATAGGTAAGGTAGACAAGCAGGCGTCAATCAGGATTGTTTTGCTCCCCTTGGAGGTAAAACGCCCCTGCCAAGGCTCTGCCTTGGCTTGACACGCTGGGTAACCAGCTCAAGATCCTTAATAAGGATCCTCGAGTCACTAATAGGCATCCCAAGGTAAGTCACAGGGAAGGCGGACAACTTGCAATTTAGTTTGTCCTCTATCCTCTGTTGCTCCTCAAGGGAATACCCCATGATCATGACTTCGCTCTTGTCGAAGTTAATCTTGAGGCCTGACATGGCCTCAAAGCAGAGGAGAAGGAACTTGAGATTAACAATGTCAAGATCCGACCCCTCCACCATGATCATGATTTCATCCGCATACTGGAGGTGGGAGTATCCACCTCCAGGAATAAGGTGCCCAACCACACCAGAGATGTGGCCGACCGTCTTGGCTTTATCCAGGATATCCGCCAGGACGTCAACGGCAAGGTCAAAGAGAAGGGGGGAGATCGGATCCCCTTGTCTCACCCCACACGATGACCTAAAGTAGGCACCAATGTCCCCGTTAATGTTTATCGCCGTGTTCCCAGACATGGCAATCTGCATAATCCAGCATATGAAGCGATCATCAAACCCACGACGTTCGAGGACCTGGCGGAGAAAGGCCCAGTCCAAACGATCATATGCCTTCTAGAAATCTAGCTTATGGAAGACACCCTTAAGATGTCTAACCTTAACTTCATGAACAATCTCATGAAGTGCCAGAACTCCGTCATGGATAAATCGTCCCTTGAGAAAGGCGAACTGATGTGGGTGTGCGAGTCGCTCCACAACTGGCGCCAAGCGTGATGCACACACTTTAGCAAGCATTCGCTGGATGACGTTGATCACCGTGATCGGTCTAAACTGGCGTATCTCCGTGGCCCCTACTACTTTGGGGATCAAGGTAATAACCCCAAAGTTGAGGCGAGACATAACCAGGGTCCCAGTATAAAACTCCTGGAACAACGGCATAATCACCGCCTCAATAGTCTCCCAGAATTTTTGGAAGAAGGAGACAGGAAGGCCATCCGGACCCAGGGCCGAGTTGGCCTTCATCCCCATAATGGCCCGACGAACCACCTCAGGGCCGAATGGGAGCGTAAGCTCCACATTCTCGTCATCCGAGACTAAGGCTCCTAAGGGCCAGAAGTCCGCGGCTAAAGCAACCACCGTGCGGGGTCCCTCCGTAAGAAGCTCCTTATAGAAGGAGTATATGTGGCTGGAGAGATCCTGAGCCTCCTCTAATAGGAGGACATCCGCCCATAGGCACGGGATAGAGCATCTCCGACGACGCCCGTTAGCAATGGCGTGAAAGTACGCAGTATTAGCATCCCCACGGAGAATCCAATTCTGGCGACTGCGTTATCGCCAAAATATCTCCTCGCCTTTGTAGATCTCCATGAGGGAGGTCTCCAAGGCATACCGCTGAAGCCACTCATCAGCGGTCAG
The DNA here is from genome assembly GCA_947311845.1 of Poa pratensis. Taxonomy (NCBI): domain Eukaryota; kingdom Viridiplantae; phylum Streptophyta; class Magnoliopsida; order Poales; family Poaceae; genus Poa; species Poa pratensis. The sequence goes on from CAMZMU010000120.1 coordinate 18,383,550, forward strand.
GCCTACCGAGTCAGCCGCCACGTCAAGCGTCTGAATCTGGCCGAGGATGTCCGCCTTATTCTTTCGCACCTCTGCTCCTAAGTTCGTGCCCCACCCACGCATAAATTGCTGCACGACTTTAGCACAGTGATGCCAAATGTCAACCGCATTATAAGCACGAGTAGGAGATGCGACCGCGGAGTCCCACTTCAGTCGAACCGCTTCCACAAAGCCCGGCTGCCCAGGCCAGAACTCCTCAAATGGAAGCGGTTCGGCCTCGGCGTGGCCCCCCCTCCGGTGGAAAGGAGCAGGGGGAATGGTCCGAGCCAATCCTAGTGACCGCATGAAGCGAGCATAAAGGAAAGGCCACTTCCCATTCTACCGACTCTAAAACCCGATCAAGCACACTACGGATCGGGTCTGCCTGGTTGTTGGACCATGTATAGCGCGCCCCCACTCGTGTAATCTCTCATAGCGGAAGATCAGCAATCCACTCGTTGAACATGCGCATCCTCAGTAGGTCCACATTATCTGAGCTCTTGTCATCAGGGGAGCAAATAAGGTTAAAATCACCCGCCAGCACCACAGGGATGGGGCAACGCTCCACCTTTGACCTGAGCTCACCTAAAAACTCTGAAGACCTCCGGTGATCCGCAGGGCCATAGACAATAATCACCTCCCAGCGAAGGTGAGACCGTATATGGGTGAGCGACATGCTCACAAAGAACTCCCCGCGATCCATATCCTCTACCTCAAAGGTATCCTCCTTGACACCAAGGAGAATACCCCCTGAGTGTCCCGTCGATGGGAGCCAATGCCACAAGAACTTGTGGCGACTAAGACTCTCCAGCTCTGAGATCGAAAAATCCTGTCGAATCGTCTCTTGCAATCCCACAATGTCCACATCTTCGTCTCTAAGATAATCGATTAGCTGGCGACGACGGCCCTCCTGCCCGAATCCCCTCATGTTCCAAATAAAAGTGAGGACATTCATTGGGAAACAATGTCGGGGTTGGTCCCCTTACGGGGGAACGATCGGGCCCTACCAGAGGTCGAGGGCCGGGACGCTGCCTTAGGGGCCCTCCCGTGCTTCTTCCCTGCTTGGGAAGATGGCACGGTAACTGTGGCACTATCAGGCCTAGGAGGGGCTCCACTACCGGACCATTCACTACAAAAAATCCGGCGATCTGGGACGATACAATAACGTGGTGATCGCGCTCCAAAACGTCGTGATGTGCAATCCTCGACGTTTCACACGATGTTACCGAAAAGTCAGGGACCGCGTGTCATAGGCGATTCTACGACGGTTACGCGAAACGGAAAACGTCGAGAGGTAACCACAACGTTTGTTCATTCGTCGTGAGTTGTTGGTCGCGTCGGCCCAGGCCCAACAAGCCGCGACGTTTAATATTTCGTCGTGCTGATTTTCCACGTGACAGACCAGGTTCACACAGCCCCTGCTGACGTCACTGTTAAAACCGCCTACGTCATCACGTGTCTCGACGTTTTTTTACGTCGTGCGGAGATACTGTTACATTCCCGGTTATGACATCACTAATCCATTTTTGACGTCAGCTTTTTATTTCGACGTATTTTTTCGTCGTAAGACCACGCAATCATACGATTACATATGGGCCAACTAGAAGAGTACACGTGGGTTTCTATCCGCGACGATTCCGTTTTTAGGTCAGTTTTTTATTTGGACGTTTTTTTTCGTCGTAATACCAAGCAATCGTATGATAACATGTGGACCAACCAGAAGACTCCACATGGTTCTAGTCATAACGGTTCACGATCGTCGCGGGCAACGCAATGACGTCATCTGTACCACGACGATTATTTTCCGTCGGCGATGAATACAACGAGATAGCGACACGTGCAATCGTCGAATAGTGCCACGTCGTGTCTATCCGTGACGAATTAAATTCGTCGAGGTCAAGGTGGTGACGTCATCTACAGACGCCCGGATTAGACGTTGATACGTGGACCATCCGACTGACGACACGTGTCGTTGTCCGTGACGTTATTATTCGTCGCGGAAATTGGTTAAGGCGCCGCAGTGCCGGGACGTTTATTTTTCGTGGCTATATCTCCCATACAAATAGCGACACGTGGTCCAGTTATATTACGACATTTGCCACACTATATCTGTGACGTACATTGCCTGTCACCGTTATGCTGCTACTTAATTAGTGCCCTACTCGTTGGCACAGCAACGGCACCTTAAAACAGGCTTACACAGATTCATCAAATTGTCCAGAAAACATACATAAATTAAGTTTTCAGCAACACCACCACAGGCCACAGCCTCACAGTTTCAGTTATCACAATATCGCGCAACCAACAGCTCAGTTGGGCAACTCCCTGTTCTTGGGACTCCTTTAGCTCTGCTTGTTGCTGACGCATTTCTTGCATATCAACTAAAAACTTGAGTCTCACTTGCTCAGATTCTGCTTTGGCCAACTTCAGTTCAGCAATTGTGTTGCGCACATTATCATTCCCTTGTTTCTCAGAATCAAGTTCTGCTTCAAGTTGATACTTTGAAAGACTTGGTTCCACACAGGTTTTCTTCAGCATGACACCTCCAGTATCATTGGGAGTACATGGAGACATCCTTTTCTTGCTTGCCTGTCAAGCATGCCAAGAACATAGATGAAAAATAGCAGATGACAAGCATGTACAGAAAATAGATGAAACATAGCAGATGACAATCTATTAAGCGTGAGTGTAATGAATAAGCAGATGACAAGCATATACGAAATAGCAGATGTGAAGCGTGTGTAATTGATATACTCCTTCTGTCTTTGAATACAAGGCCACTATCAAATATACTCCCTCCGTTCACAAATATAAGATGTTTTAGCTTTTGTACACATTCATTTGTATACAAATGTATCTAGACACGTTCCATGTGTATGTTCACTTTCTATATAATGCGACAAACACTAATCAAGATAAAACATAATGACGTTCTCCCCGTTCTATGCTCGATCAGTATTACTCCAGCCCAACTAACAATGAATATTAATTATTCCAGCCAAACTAAAAGGACGAACTGATAGAAAGGGCTAGTACAATTCACATATACATGGTAGCAATTTTAGGATAAATTGCGCAAGCCAGGACTCGAACTCAAGACCCTGGGCACTGATACCATGTCATGTGTCATGCACTAGCCAACTATCCTATCAGTCCGAACTGATAGGAAGGGCTAGTACAATTCACATATACACTTCAACAACTTGATGCTGTGGCATGCAATAAGTAAGGAGAGAGCAAAGTTGTACTACCTCCATCTCGGTTTATAGATGCAATACCAAAATCAGATTTTTCCAAGAATAAGCAACAATTCGCATTAACTAAGAGTAGTTAATGTTGGGTTTTGGCCTTTCAGAAGAGTTCCCAAGAGCAATAAGAAAAGCGATTGGGTTTGGCCTTTATCTAGTTAATGTTGACATTAAATATGAGAGTGCTAATTGGGTGATATATTTAGTACAGTAGATAGATTTTGCATGGCTAATCCTCATTCACCTTGGTCCCAGATATTTGCCAGATGCATCTTATAAACATGTATGGAGGGAGTATGTAAACTAACCAACAGCTATTGCACAAGCTCTAAGGTGTAATGGTATCTATTACTTCAGATTTTTTTGGACTGTAGATACAAAAACATTGGATTAGTTGTATGATACCGTGTTGGTTTATGACATGGGAATCTTTTTCCAAAATAAACTAACTACAAATTGTTGGAGATGCCCTAAGAGGTTTTGACAGTCATAATTTACTTGCCAAAATGTATAATAGTATGGAACAGAAGAGTAGCACAAAATATATGGCACAACAGTACTCAAGCAGTTCAACACAAAGATAAGTAAGCTGCACCCTCCAGCATGTAAGGATGTTCAGCTACCAGATAAGGGAATAACCTGCAGCTCATTGTCCTCACTGCCTAGTGATTGGCATGACACGTCTCCTTCACTACCATCTGATTCCCCCTCAGGATCATACTCAGATGCAGAGTCTTCCTTCTTGATCTTTTTGGGGGTGAATACAGTCGGAGATGCAACAAGAGTTGCTAAAGACTTAAGACCCAGTTCTTGCATCCGTGCATTGTTTCTCATGATAGTTTTGAGCCGCTCTTCTTCGATGGGTACTAGTGGTCCTAACATGAATAAAGAACTCAAAGTAAGCTACAAATAAAACACATACTAAGAAGCGAATACAAACATCAAAAAGTATGCTGCTCATCATGTAACAACAGTCCACTATGAGTTATGTAAATTCAGATCTAAGACTGATAGGATCACAAGCAAAGTGATCTTAAACCTAATAGTATACAAACTGGAAATGAGACAAGTTTGAGATATGAACACAAAGCACGATAATAAGCAAACATCACACAAACAATATGGACAGACTGATTGCATGAAACACTAGCAGGATAATTAGGAACCGTCAATCAAACGATTAAGAAGGCAAACAATAAAGACTGATTAATTGCATCAAACATGATCAGAATAATAAGTAAGCATCTATCATACGATTTAACAGATCTAAGACTGATAGGATCACAAGTAAAGTGATCTTAAACCTAACACGGAGTAGTATACAATATGGAAATGAGCAAAGTTTGACCATATGAACACAAAAGCTCGATAATTTAACAATTTAGACAGATTAATTGCGTCGAACATAAGCAGGATAATAAAGAAGCATCAAGCATACAATTTAACAGGAAACAAAATAGAGAGAAATTGCCTGCGGATTCAGGCCTTCCTGTCATACTGCGTTTCTCCTCTCCTTCAACCTTAACTCGTAGCATCGGCGAGGTTGGTGACGAGGTGGCAGACCGGCGGGCTGGACGGCGAGGTGGCAGGCCTTGACGGCGAGCTGGGCAACGATGTAGCAGATCTTGACGGCGTAGTTGCGGCGAGGTTGGAGACGATGTGGCAGATCTGGACGTATGGCGAGGTTAGTGAGGAGGTGGCAGACCGGCGAGCTGGACGGCGAGCAAGCAGGAGATGTGGCAGACCTGGACGGCGAAGTTGCGGCGAGGTTGGAGATGAGGTGGCAGATCTGGGCGTCGAAGTTGCGGCGAGGTTGGAGACGAGGTGGCAGGCCGGCGAGGTGGCAGACCTGAGCGGCGAGCACGGCGTCGAGGTGGCAGATCCGGACGATGGCGAGCTGGACGGCGAGGTGGCTGTCCTGGACGGCGATCCTCGACGGCGACGCGGGAGGTCTGGAAAGCGAGCTATACGGCGAGGTGTAACACCCGGTTGGCCGAGCTGGACGGCGAGGTGGAATAGAGGATGGGCTAGGGTTTGGGAGGACGGCGAGGAGGAGGGGAAGGGGAAATTTCTGAAATGAAGCTTCTTTCCGTGAGGTGCGAGAGGGGCGAGGGGATAAGGAGGGTTTTTGAAAATTTGGGTGGGCAGTCCAGGCGCGAAATTTTCAACGCCGCGCGAAATTTTCAATGCCGGCGCAAAATTTTGGTTGGTGGCCGGGAAACGTTGGTGGCCGTCGGATGCATGATGGGTGGCTTTAACAATTTGATCATTTCAAACAAAGGGACCTTGTGAAGCAATCTATCTATAAAGTATTGACGAAAAAATTTCGGGTGAACTTCCACTTCGGATGCATCTGATGGAATCCTATGACAACATGAGCCGAAACCCTAACCAGTTGACCTTCCATCGTCGTCGAAAGGTTTCGAACTTAATGTACTTTTCTCCTTGTTTGTGTTAAGGTATCTCATATGAACATTCAAAACCAAGTTTGGACTCATGTTGTCACATGATTCCATTCGATGCATCCGAAGTGGTAGTTTAGCTCTAGAAGATCGCAGAACCTTTCATGCGGGATAATTGTGGAATGTGAAGCGGGTCACACCTAGCTAGTAGTTTGATGTTAGCTCTTCCAATGTACCAACACGCTCTATACATATTTTGGGACACAATACCTAGGTTTTGGTGTGATTCCGACACTCCGGAGCCCCCACTATGGTCGAAACCATAAACAGTTCACTGTAAGTCAACCCTGTCGTCAATCTCGCTTCCACGCGCGGGCGTCGAAAACAGGGTTGTACATATGTACTTTTCTACTTGTTTGTGTTAGGGTACTATGAATATTTAAAACCAATTTTGGGCTCATGTTATCACATGATTCCATCCGATGCACCCGAAGTGGGAGTTCAGCCCTTGAAGATCGGAGAATCTATCGTGCGGGGTAATCGTGGTTTGTGAAAGCAGGGCATACCTAGGAGTTTGAGTTAGCTCTTCCAATGCACCAACACATTCTTAACACATGTTAGGACAATATACCTAGGTTTTTGTGTGATTCTGACGCTCCAGAGCCCCCACTATGGTCGAAACCCTAAGAAGTTGATTGAAAGTCAACCCATGTCCTCTATCGCTTCCAGGGCGGCGAAATGGTGGCTCAATGAACTTTTCTGCTTGGTTGTGTTAGGTAGCTCATATGAATATTTAAAACCAACTATGGGCCCGTTTTATCACATGATTCCATCCGGTGCACCTGAAGCGATACTTCAGCCCTAGAAGATGGCAAATCATTTCGTGCCAACACAGTCATAGGAGTTTGATGTTGTCTCGGACAATACCTACGCTTTTTTCCGATTCCGATTCTCCGGGCCCCCACTATGGTCGAAACCCTAAATAGTTGACCGAAATTCAACCATGTTGTGTCTACTGCTTCCTTGAGCGTCGAAAGGGGGTAGCTCAATGGACTTTTCAGCTTGGTTGTGTTAGGGTAGCTCATATGAATATTTAAAACCAACCCTGGGCCCATGTTATCACTAGATTCCATCTGGTGCACCCGAAGTGGCCAGGAGTTCAGTCTTTACAGATCAAAGATCATAGAACCTTCGCGTGGGATAAGTGTGTGTGGTCTGTGAAAGCGGGTCACACCTAGAGGTTTGATGTCTGCTCTTGCAATGTACCACCATTCACACTTTTGTACACATGTAAAGACATTGCCCAGGTTTTGGTGTGATTCTGACGCTCCGGAGCCCGCACTTTAGTCGAAACCCTAAACAGTTGAACAAAAGTCAACCCTCTCATCTATCGCTTCCACGGGGCATCGAAAGGGGTGTAGATTAGTGGGCTTTTCTCATTGGTTGTGTTAGGGTTGCTCATATATGAACATTTAAAAACCAACTCCAGGCCCATGGTATCACATGATTCCATCGGTGCACCCGATGTGTGGGAGTTCACCCTTATAGAAGATCGCAAAAACTTCGTGCTCGATGAGTGTGGTCTGTGAAGCGGGACACACCTAGGAGTTTGATGTTGGCTCTTCCAATGTACCAACATTCACACTCATACATATGTCACATACCCATGTTTTGGTGTGATTCTGACGTGCGCTAGAGCCTCCACTATGGTCGAAACCCTAAGTAGTTGACCAAAAGTCCGCCCTCTCGTCTACCGTTCCATGAGCGTCGAAAGGGGCTAGCTCAGTGGACTTTTCTCCTTGGTTGTGTTAGCGTAGCTCATACACGTATAATATATACTAGCGTGGAATGCACCACAATGATTAACAAGTTTCACGGCCAAAAGGCCCTTACAACAATTTAAACATAAATGAACCCTAGATCTAAAAAAAACTAGATAGATGGCCGCGTGCTCGACGAAGCCCTACTCTTTAACTAAATAACTGCTAGCTAGCTGGCTCCACGGCCGACCGCGTGCTGGACGAAGCCCTACTCTTCACCGCCGGTGAGGTCGATGTACACACGGGTCGGTGGTGGTGGCAACCGGCCGGTGTGTGGTGGTGACGGTGGCTCTGGCTTCACTTCGGCTGAATCACTACGAGGGCGCGCCGGTGGTGCACGCTCGGGAGAGCGAAGGTATGCGTGTGGGAGAGCGGCGGGCGGGCTTGGCTGGCGCAGACGAGGATTCCGGGAGGCCCGGCAGTCGGCGAGGACTGACTCGACCGTTTGCCCCTCCCAGAAACGCCACCTTCCTGCACTGTTCTTCACGCCGCGAGGGATAAACGGGCCCTCGTAGCTATCGATCTGCTCCTGCCTCTCCGCCTCGAGGATGCTCGGCCACGCATTGCAATGAGGCGCGTAATCTGGATCGAACTTGAGCTCCTCAGGAAGACGATTCCACCTGTCGAGGATGAGATCATCCATCTCGTCGGTGCCGACGTCGGGGAGTGGCGGCACGGGCATCCCGCCCTCGCTCAGACCCAAGCTGATGTCTGGCAACGACAGCCAGGACGGACCATGATCCCGTACTTGACGAACTCCTCGGCGATCTCCTTTCGGAGCTGGTACGGCCACAACCAGCGCTCCTACGACCCACTACCGCTGCTCTCGCCGTTGCGTGTCATTGAGGGAGGAGAGAAGAGGCGACGAGAAACGGAGTAGTGAGAAGAAAAGCGAGTGGGGGATGAGAAGAAAAGCGAGTGGGGGATGATCTTCTCTCGGGTGCAATTGATTTATCACTTAGCATGTGAGGGAGAAGGAGTGCTATGATCTGACTTGGCAGGACAGGCGCCACGCCTTAAAGGCTGGCCGGCGCTGCGAGAGGCTGAAGGGTTGGATATTAAACTCCGACCAAGATAGCTCTCTACGACGCCGTGGGAAAGACGTGACGTCGCCACAGTTCTGATATCTTGCATGAGAGCGCCAGCTTTGTGGCTAGCCAGCTGTTGCACGCCATGCCTCCGCCTGAACGCCTCGCGCTAGACGTCTGAAGCCCGTCCCCTCAGTTATGTGTGCCTGCACGCGCGTGCCTCCGTTGCCTGCGTGCGCTGCGTGATCCGTCGCGTCGTCTTAATGCGTGCCTGCCTGCCCGGCCGCGCATCCATGCCCACGCATCACTCCTGCCTGCATGCGATGCCTTCGTTGCCGGCTGTGGACTAATGGGTCGAAGCCGGCGTCGTGTGCATTCGTGCCTGGGTTCCCGGCCGTGCATGCCCGTGATGCATGCGTGTCTGCTCCGCGCCTGCGTGACCCGGCCGTTTGTGTGTGCTCGTTGTCATCGCTGCAACTGGACCGCGATAATTCAATGGTATAGGACGCAATGGTGCCGGCCTGCCTCTCCCCACCGCGCTATATTAGCCGAACGGTGCAAACTCAGGGCCTCTGCAAAACACATCTCCATCATCACTACATCTCGAATAGCTAGCCTGTGCAAAACACAAGCGGGCAAGTTCTGCTCTCTGTGCGCGCCATGGCCTGGACGACCATCCTGCTGATCGGGGATGAACCTCTCTAGGCCGCACACCCGGTGGAGTTCGTCGGCCCCGACGCCCATGGGTCCGGGAACGTGCTGCAGTTCTTCACCTCCGGTGGAAATATCTCCACTTGGCGCGCCGCCGACATAGTGCTAGGCGCAAAGTACACCCACAAGCACATGTTCATCGTCGACACCGGCAAGGATGGCGAAGGGGTCTACGTCAGGCTTTGGGAGCTAGACGCCGCGGCAAAAATGCACGGCAACCTCTACTGGATCGGCAACACTCTGGTTACCTGCATCCAGGTCAACCCTTTGCTCCTCTGGAACTCGACCGTCCCACTGGTGTACCCGGTTGTTCGTGTCCTCCATGGCGGCAACTAGTCTGCTTAGAGCATCTTTGTAACTAGTCTGCATGTGCACGTCGTCGTGTTTTACAATTTCGTGGTCATCGATCGATGTAACCCTGCTACCACACTGGTCTGTGTGTGCTGTCGTTGTGTTTTGCTACGCTATCAGTTAATTTGTGTTGTGTTGCAAGTATTCAGTTACGTACTCCATCCTATCGTTGTTTAATTAATGTTGGTTTTGGAGTAGAATAGTGAAAAGTAAAGTGTGACAAAATTACTCCAACCCCACACATGTTGGGGCCCACGTGTCAGTGGTACAAAGTCACCTGACTTTGCATTTGACAAAGTCAGCGCGTCGTTACTGCGGGCTACCCGCCGCGCCTCTTAAAACACCGGCAGCATCGCCATAGTTGACAATCCTTACCCACTTCGGCTCCTCTCTTCTCTCATATCGATGGCCTACCCTCTCCCCTCCATTGTCTTCAACGACGACGGCGAGGGGGACTGGGAGCAAGAGCTTGAGTGCGAGGAGCGGATTGAACAAAGCGCACCATCCGTGCAAGGAGAGCCTTCGACCCAGAAGGAGATCCGAGCAGGGAGATCCAAGGAGCACCTTTCGAGCAAGGAGATACAAGGCAGCACGCCTTCTGCGCCGGGCAGCCACCACCCGCTTACTTTGCAGTTTGCGCACTTCTTCGAGAACATACCAGTGTCGTCCGACTACAAGTGGCCGGAAGGCCAGTCGTCAAGCACCGCTGGAAGGGCCGGTAGCCTCCGCCTCCGCCGCCTGTAATAGGACGGCCAACGTCAACTTGTTCTAGGTCATTAGGCTCTAGGTCCTTAGGCTTAGGATTAATGCATGACAAAAATCATTTAGTCTTCTAATTGCTACGTATGCAATGATGCAAATCAGTTTGTTAAATGAATGAAATTTCGTTTTGGCGTTGCTTACTTCCTGCTTGAGTGCTTTGGTAGCCGGCAGTGACGTGTACAACTACTACCGGCGTGGGCCACATGCTATCAGAAGATAAGAGTACTTTCATTCATTACAGATACACCTTACAAAGTAACCTCTAATCTTAACCTAAACTAAGATTTAATTAAGCGGTTGTTAAGATAGAAGCTGCAGCGGCTACCGAAGCTGCACCAACAATGCCTCGACGGCTAGCTGCATGCATTGCCCGGAGCTCAGTGGCCGTCCTCGTTCTCCGACATCACGACTTCGTCCACACAGGGCGCCGAAAGGAAGCTCCCACGGAATCCCCTGTTAGCCTTGCTTGGCGCCCAGTCTTCCGGCACCATGCAGTCGGCCGGCAGAGGGATGTCTTGCATCCCGAGGAAGTGCGCCTCTCGGAGAGTCAGTAGGTGGACGGGGTCCGGCGCCCTGCGCATGCGCGACCCGGGCAGTTGGATTAGCTAGCCACAGTGTTTCATGTAGGACACCAGGGCGGGATCCCGTCCGGCCCGGCAGAGCACGAGAACTTCCTCGATCGTGCGCCCCTTCCAGAAGCGCCACCTCTCGTCGCGAGCAGGAGCATCGACATCACCGTGCTCGATCTGCTTCTCCCACTCGGCCACCAAGATGGCCGGCCAGCAGTGGTTGCCATGCCCGAACACCTCATCGGATTTGAGGGCGTCGGGTAGCTGACTCCGCCTCTGGAGGCTGAGATAGAGCATCTCATCGGAGCCGATGGCGGGGAGCGGGCAGACGACCCGCCCGTCCACGCTGATGTCCCAGCCGGCCGGCAGCCGGCAGCCAAGTGGGACCAGGAGCCCATCGCTGAGGAGCTCCTCGACGACTTCCTCTCCAGGGTTGCGCGGCCACAGCCAACCGGGCGTCGGCTTGTCGTCGTCAACGGTCATTGAGGGAAGAGGGTAGGCCATTAGAGAGAGGAGAAAGTGATTGGAATGGGGATGGGCCATGACGCTCCTTGGTTTTTAGGGGCACGGCCGGTTGGTGCGCGCATTGACGAAAGGAGCGGGGGTGAGTGCACACATTGACGCTTGCATTGAGAGCCACACAACTGCCAAACCCTCAACCGTTGACCCTCAACTTTTTGACCGGTATCGAATGGGGTGGCCCACCCCACATCCCATCCCACTTTTATACTCCCCCTATCCCAAATTACAGTCAATATATAATAGTGTATAACCGTATTATATCCATTTCGTATTATAGATGTTGATATTTTTCTCTATATGTTTGGTCAAACTTTGAAAAGTTTGACTTTGACTAAATTCAAAACGCAGGGTAATTTGGGACAGAGGGAGTACATGTGCTAGGGCCCCGCCTTGGCTTAGGTTCGATTCTCTCCGTTTCGCCCGAAAGAGAAGTTTCCACCCCTGATTAAGTGCATAATATTTCTAATGAGTAAGTGATGCCGATGAAACCAGTCACGCCTCGGAGTTGTATATTGGCCCTCCCCACCACCCACCACACTTTTATACATATGATATATGCCTCCATCTTGGCTTAGCTAGGTGGGATTTCGACGCTACGAAGCTCTCGCTTCTGTTGAAAACGGAGGAAATCTCGTGACAAAGTAGGGGTAGATTTTGGTTTCAAATGTTCATATGAGCAACACTAATACAACCAAGAAGAAAAAGTCCACTAAGCTTCCCCCTTTCGACGCCCATGAAAGCGATAGACGAAAAGGTTGACTTTTGGTCAACTGATTAGGGTTTCAACCAAAGTTGGGGCTCTGTAGCGTCGGAATCACACCAAAACCTCGGTATTTTCCTAAAATATGTATAATAGTGTGTTGCTATACAATGGAAGAGCCAACATCAAACTCCTAGGTGTCACCCGCTTCACAGACCACAATTATCGTGCACGAATGTTTTGCGGTCTTTTAAGGCTAAACTCCCACTTTAGGTGCACCGTATGGAATCCCGTGATAACATGGGCCCAAAGTTAGTTTTAAATGTTCACATGAGCTACCCTAACTCAACCAAGGAGAAAAATGCACTGAGCTACCCCTTCGACCCCCGTGGAAACGGTAGACGACATGGTTGACTTTCGGTCAATTGTTCAGGGTTTCGACTATAGTGGAGGCTCTGGAGCCTCAGAATCACACCAAAACCGAGTTATTGTCCTAATATATTTATGAGAGTGTGGTGGTACATTAATTGGAAGAGACAACATCAAACTCATAGGTGTGACCCGCTTCACAGACCACGGTTATCGAGCACGAAGGTTTTGTTATCTTTTAAGGCTTAACTCCCACTTCGGGTGCACCGTATGGAATCTCGTGATAACTTGGGTCCAAAGGTTGTTTTAAATGTTCATATGAGCTACCCTAACACAACCAAGGAGAAAAATGCACTGAGCTACCCCCTTTCGATGCCTGTGGATCGGTAGACACATGGTTGACTTTCGGTCAATTGTTTAGGGTTTTGACCAAAGTGGGTGCTCTGGAGCCTCAGACTCACACCAAAACCTAGGTATTGTCCTAAGATATGTATGAGAGTGTGGTGGTACACTGGACGAGCCAACATCAAACTCGTAGGTGTGACCCGCTTCAAAGACCACGGTTATCGCGCACGTAGGTTTTACGATCTTTTAAGGCTTAACTCCCACTTCGGGTGCACCGTATGGAATCCCGTGATTACTTGGGTCCAAAGGTTGTTTTAAATGCTCATATGAGCTACCCTAACACAACCAAGGAGAAAAATGCACTGAGCTACCCCCTTTCGACGCCAAAATATAGGCCTTGTTGTCATAAGATTCCGTCCGGTTCGCTCGAAGAGGGAGTTTCAAGCTCTTTTTTTTATGGAGGTGCTTCATATTGCTCAAATTTTACATTAATATGTAAACAAACATGCACGACAGTGCACACTAGGTGCTACATATTGCTCAAATTTCCATTCATATATATGCAAACAAACATGCACGGTAGTACACACCACTTTGTTCGCACACACACCATAATACAAATAAAAACACTTATTATTGAAACCCTGAAAACACTTATCAAACTAGTTGATTATCCTCCTCGGGCGCTTGCTGCTGCTGCTGCGTGAAGTTCCCTCTCCGTCGTCGTCGTTCTTCTTGCGCAAGGGGAGGAGCAGGTCTAGCCATGCTGGACCTAGACTCTCCTTCATGGTTTGGATCCTACTGTATAGCTCGTAGCTTACATACCCGTCCACTGCTGCATAGTCGAGGCTTTTCTTATAAAGCGGCATCTGATCCCAACGGTGGTGCAGCCATGATGGGAAATCGTTCTTCATCTCGTGGTAGGAAGGGTGGATCATCTCCCTTGCTAGAGTAGCCATGCCAATTTTGCTCCCGAATAGCGATTGGATGTCAATGTGTTGCATCGGTGGCGTGAAGCCCGACTCGACAAGAGCCCTCGTGTCACCCGTCGTGTCTACGCTTGCGAATTTGATCCCCTTGCTCGAAAAGAAATTTTGGAGCAGATCGCGTCCATGCTGTGTCCGCGACGACCTGCACCAGTGGAACAGGAGGACGTGCTTGCACATGGCGATTTGCACGAGGGCGACGGCATGGCGATTGGTGCGAGGATTCGGACGAGGGGTGTACTCCAGGTCGAGGCCCACGAACCTGTGCTTCTCAGTCGCAAGGCATTCCTCGTACATGACGAGGATATCCTCCAAGGTACGGTCGTCGGTGGTGTACACCACCCGCAGCATGGTGCCGTCAGGGGCACGGACCTCTTCAATCTTCGTTGTTGGATTTCCGGCGGCCATGGCGGGTGCTCGCGGCGGGCAGGGACGTGGGATCGATGGGAGATGAGGAACTGAACGAGTGGACCACCGGCGCAAATGGCAACTGCCTCTAAATATACACTGATCGAACGATCGTGTGGAACGAAGGTGTGTGAACGCAGGCGGGGAAGATGAACGAGCGTGAACTGATTTCGGCCGGGTAAGATAAATTGGCAACTGCTTGAACTCCCCGCAACTGCACTCACATGGTGGCTGCGTGAACACATGTTCGTCACCGTGGAAAAGATTTGTACCACATTTCGCAACCGAACACGTGCCATACCGTTCTGCACGCGTACTTGTACAAAACGGAGTCCGCTGATCTGCACGTACACTAGAAGAGTGAGATGCTGTGGACGACTCTGCCGGACTTTTCAGTCACTTACAGGTGGTCCCGTTGCGTGGTACGCCCCATTTGTCAGTGAGTGAAAGTCACATCACTTTGTGTTTGACAAATTCCACCGATGCATGCCCGCAAGAGAGACATGCATGCGCACACGTCAGCGGGACTTCGAAGCGGCACTCAGTATAAACGCCCCCGGTGCCTTTATCGTCTCCCTCCCCCATCCGTTCTGCCCCCAAATCTAGCAAAAGAAAACCCCACTCTCTACTCCGGCCGTATCGCCTCTCTCCTTCTCTCCCAACCGCCGAGCACGCAATGCAACCGAGACGGTGCAACACTACAAGAAATATGCTAACTTGTGACCCTCGATATTGGTCACAGAAATGGTCATGAACTGTCATTTGTGACCTTTTTGTGACGAAAAACGATTGGTCAAAAGATGAGCGTCACAAATGGCAGTATGTGACCTTTTTTGGGGATTGGTCACAGACGGTTGTGACCAAAACTAAAGGTCACAGATTTTATGACCAACTGTTTTGGTCACTACCAATCTAGCATGTCCACGTCAGATCCAACGTGGCAGAGATGACGTGGCAAAATTGTGACCAAATGACATGGTCGTAGATCAGAATCAGCCCAATCCATTCTCGTGTTTTATATGGGCCGAGCCCAACAATTCAGCCTTTTTCTTTTTATGTTCCAGTCAATTATGATAGGTTACATGGGCCAAGCCCAACATTTCGAGTTTTTATTTCTGGCCCACAGACTTTTTCTAATTATTTTCTATTTAGTGATTATATTTTTAGGTGGCCCCACAAATCAGAAAGGTCCCACTTGTCAGGTTCTTCTCCCAAATCAGTCCCACACGTCAGATAGTCGATTTTTGATATATTTATTTTAATCAGCGGGTCAAACTGGTCATGTTTCCATATTAATCATACAAAATCCACATTTCAAATGTAACAGAGAAATTCATCCAAATAACACTAAATTAGTCTATTACAGTCTGTACAAACGAGATATGACTACTATTACAATACATAACTAGCTACTCTTTGCTTTGTCACGCTTCTTCAAAATTCTTCAGCCTGGAGCTCCTGGAAACTTGCCATCTCCAGCAAACTCCCTAACCGCCCGATTGTTACCAAGACTATGGTTACATCTGGAGTTTGAAAGAAATTAGAGTGGAGATATCTGAGGCATGCATCTTCAGGCGGTTTCAGTAACTGGGTACTCGAAGACGACCTCCTTCCCGCAGAGCCTGCGGTACACAGCGGAAAGGTCTCCAGCTTGTATTATGTTTTGTTGCGCTCCTTTGGGTCCAAGTAAATCTGGAAGAACAGAACATCAGGATCAGTACTAGAAAGTGCAAGATGCTGCTGGACTAGTGTAAGAACTTCAAAATAATCAGACTTTGTACTTGTCAACTCAAGTAACACGTAAAATAATAGCATGTGTAGAACTACAAGTGCAATATATGCTTAGCAGCAACTTCTCAATAGGATTTATGTGATAATCAAATCAATATACGCAGAAGTTGTGTAGTCTACTACCTTGATGACCTTGGCTCCATCCAAACGGTATCTGATACGCTTCCCCACAATCTCAGCCGGGTATGCAACATCCTCCAAGATACCATCATGAACAGATGTCAATGTTCTAGTGCGAGGGCGCTGGACAGCCGAACCCTTCTTAGGTGGCCTCACGATCTTCCTTGTCACAACGACGACAACATCCTGTGCAAAGCATAGAAGCACATCATCAACTCACTCTTTTTGATTGATCCTAAGTCTTTCACAGTTTAAACAAACTCGCAAGACAAACACGACCACATGTTATTAAAATGAATGAACTAGTACATTTTGTACAGAGGATGATCCGGGACAAAGTACATGGATTTACAGCACAAGTCAATAGGTTCCATATGCATGCAGCTCAAAACAGTAGAACTCAAGTTTGGATGCAACAGAGCATATTGTAAAGAAGGCCAGACTAGCAGGTTTACCAGCAGTAATACTTTGACCACTTGCAATTACTTCTTATCATCCTAACGACTACCTATTGCAAAATTTCGCTATCTTTCAATGTTACAACGGGAATAAAATGTGAGCTGTGAGAGGCAGACAAGGCATGTAGATTCCCCAACATGGCATATCATGTTCGTACTAAGTTCTGCGGAGCATAGTAATACTCGAGTTATGCGGAGCGTAGTAAAATTGTTAATTACCCCTTGTAATACGGCAAATTTTTATAGCATCCACACATATCACACATCTACCTATAACCTATCGAATTGTTCAGCGCTGCTACCACACGGTACAACTGAATCCAGCATTTGTGTAGCAGCTCAACTATGCACTATGAAAGTGTTAACTCAAGAGAGCACGCAAGTATCTCACCTTGCCGCTGAACTTCTTCTCGAGCTCCCTGACGAGCCTGACGTGGATCTTCCTGAAGGCCTTGCGCAGGCGGTAGGGCACGTGGATCACCACGGCCTTCCTGTTCCCGACCACGTCCATCTGGCTGCAAATCACGCGCGCGCGTCAGTCAGAGGCAGCGCTGGCGGAAGAACGACGACGAGATGTGCGGCGGCGGAACTTACATGGCGGTGTTGATGTAGAGGTCCTTGAGGTCGCTCTTCAGCTCCTGGTTGCCATTCTCCAGATCGAAGAAGGCCTGCGGGAGATCGACCACCAGCGTGTCAGGAATCCAGAGGCCGAAGAGCAGTTGTGGAAAATAGAAGGAGGGGAGGAACAGTGGAGAGGAGTGGGGAAACCTGCGCGACGGTGTCCTCGAACTCGGTGGGGTCGACGATTGGAGGAGGAACCCGGCCGGCGGTGCAGATCTTCCTGGAGCCAATCTGCGGAGACATAACTACCACCAGCGACTGCACCAGCCCTCTAGCCCGTGGAGGATCTGACGGAAACACAACACAGAACTCAAAACAGATCGAGAGGGAGTGGGAAGAGAGATAGGTTGGAGAGGTGGAGCAACGCCGGCGACGACTGGATCTCGGGATCGAGATGGCATGCAACGGGCGGGTTGGTGAAGCTGGGCGTCTCTCCTCGCGGGCAACCCTCCTCTCTCATCTTCGTGTTTGGCGAGATCGAGTGCCCAGGAGCACGGACGGGAAGAAGGCGGCGGGGCGATGTCAGGGGACGGGAAGAAGGCGGCGGGGCTATGTCAAAGGGATGGGTGCCGTGGGGCGGTGGCGGCGAGGGGGAGACGGCTCTGCTGCAGGGTGGCTTGATCTGATCGGGGCTGCAGCAGGGTGTGGGGAAGCGACGGCGGTGTGGGGAAACTGGATTAGGGTTTGCCGCTTCGGATGGGCCTTTATATGGTCGAGGTAAAATTTTCGACTCCGCGGGCTGATTTTCAAAAACAAATTCCCTCCACCCTCCTATTTCGTTTCTTACTTTCGCACTTCACACTACTGCGGCTGCAACTGGGACCTGCCTCTTCCTGGCCCTAATGCACAGTCCTTATTAGGTTTGTTAGTACTAGTAGAGTAGTTTTAGTGAGCCATATGAGTTAAAAATAGTTCGTTTTCTCTATTTGTCTATTTGATATGAAAAAAAGCAATACATTTAGTTAACAGTTCCATTTTATTTTCCTTAAACAATGTTGCCGAATAAAATTTTAATTTTCCTAGCACAAAAAAATCATTTTTTTATTTTCCGAGTGCGAAACATGGGTTTTTTTGTGAAGCACCTACCAAAAATATGTTGCCAAATTTGAGCAATACATTTTCTAAAAACACTATACCACATAATATTATGTATAAATGAAAAACATTCGCATTGTGTCATTATATGTGTCCTACTATCCATAAAAAAATCACATAATATTTACAATTAACCAAATGGTTGCGTGTTAAACAGTTTCTATCTACCTCTCGTAAAAAAGACAAATTTCTGCCGATTCAGATGGAAAGGGGTCAAATTTAAACTACAGGTACACAAGTACCTATTTCATCATAGATACAACAAAATTGTCGCAAGATTTAACCACTAGGTACGAATGGTCATGTCCGCCGTTTTGACCATATATTAAAATCGGCATACGAAATTCAAAAAAAATCAAATAAATGGAAAACCTTCGCGTGGAGTCATGATATGTGACCTAGTTAGCACAAAAAAATATAAACTTGGAATACGTCAATTTTCTTGGAAAAGTGTTCTCAGAAATGAGCTATCATCTATGAAGATTCATGGCTTTCGGGCCAAACGACGAATATTATGACCACACTCATGGCATAGTTTGTTCAAATATGCCCATATTGGGCACAAACGTGTATCTTGGAACCGTGAACAATGTTGCCGAAAAAAGTTTTTATTTTTCTTGCACAAAAAATCATTTTTTATTTTCTGAGTGCAAAAAATGGGTTATTTTGTGAAGCAACTACCGAAAATATGTGGTAAGATAGGAGAAATACATTTTCTAAAAATACTATACCACATAATATGTACAATTAACCAAATGGTTGCGTGTTAAACAATTTCTATCTACCTCTCGTAAAAAAGACAAATTCCTGCCGATTCAGCTGGAAGGGGGTCAAATTTGAACTACAGGTGCCTCATGGTTTTCTTATGATTTTTGAAAAAATCCTATTTAGGTACACAAGTACCTATTTCATCAGAGATACAACAAAATTGGAGCAAGATTTAACCCCTAGGTACGAACGGTCATGTCCACCGTTTTGACCGTATATTGAAATCGGCATACGAAATTCAAAAAAAATCAAATAAATGGAAAACCTTCGCGTGGAGTCATGATATGTGACCTAGTTAGCACAAAAAAATATAAACTTGGAATACGTCAATTTTCTTGGAAAAGTGTTCTCAGAAATGAGCTATCATCTATGAAGATTCATGGCTTTCGGGCCAAACGACGAATGTTATGGCCACATTCATGGCATAGTTTGTTCAAATATGACCATATTGGGCACAAACGTGTATCTTGGAACCGTGAACAATGTTGCCGAAGAAAGTTTTTATTTTTCTTGCACAAAAAAATCATTTTTTTATTTTCTGAGTGCAAAAAATGGGTTATTTTGTGAAGCAACTACCGAAAATATGTGGTAAGATAGGAGAAATACATTTTCTAAAAATACTATACCACATAATATGTACAATTAACCAAATGGTTGCGTGTTAAACAATTTCTATCTACCTCTCGTAAAAAAGACAAATTCCTACCGATTCAGCTGGAAGGGGGTCAAATTTGAACTACAGGTGCATCATGGTTTTCTTATGATTTTTTGAAAAAATCATATTTAGGTACACAAGTAACTATTTCATCAGAGATACAACAACATTGGAGCAAGATTTAACCCCTAGCTACGAATGGTCATGTCCGCCGTTTTGACCGTATCTTGAAATCGGCATACGAAATTCAAAAAAAATCAAATAAATGGAAAACCTTCACGTGGTGTCATTATATGTGTCCTAGTATCCATTAAAAATTATA
The DNA here is from genome assembly GCA_947311845.1 of Poa pratensis. Taxonomy (NCBI): domain Eukaryota; kingdom Viridiplantae; phylum Streptophyta; class Magnoliopsida; order Poales; family Poaceae; genus Poa; species Poa pratensis. The sequence continues at coordinate 18,403,619 of CAMZMU010000120.1, forward strand.
AACTTGGAATACGGAAATTTTCTTAAGAAAGTGTTCTCAGAAATGAGCTATCATCTACGAAGATTTATGGCTTTAGGGCCACATGAAGAATGTTATGTCCACATTCATGGTATAGTTTGCTTAAATATGCCAATATTGGTCACATACGTGTATCGTGGAACCCTGAACAATGTTTCCGAAGAAACTTTTCATTTTCCTTTCACGAAAAAATCATTTTTCAATTTCCGAGTGCGAAAAATGGGTTTTTTTGTGAAGCACCTACCAAAAATATGTTGCAACATTGGAGCAATCCAATTTATAAAAATACTAGACCACATATAATGTACAAAAAAACTAAATTGTTGCAGCCAAACGGTTTCCAACCACCTCTCGTAAAAAAGAAAAGTTTCTGCCAATTCAGCAGGAATCGGGTCAAATTTGAACTACACGTGCCTCGTACTTTGCTCAAGATTTTTTGAAAAAATCATTTTTAGATACACAAGTACCTATTTCATCAGAGAAACAACATTAGTTTTGCAAGATTCAACCCCTAGCTACGAATGGTCATGTCCGCCGTTTTGACCGTATCTTGAAATTGGCATAAAAATGAAAAATAAATCTTGGCATAATTTAATATCCAAATTTTAGAAGTGTATTTTTGTATTTCATCTCGTATAATTTTAAAACCTTGCTTTTGTTTTATATTGCATTTGAATATAAAATAATAATCCAAAGAAATATTTCAAATTCTTCAAAACCCTATGTAAAGGAATATATAAGTTTAGTGGTATTTTGTTATTTTAATTTGACTAAAAGCAGTCCCTAATAGTCTATAATTACAGAGTCCAACATTACAATTTTTCAAAGTTTATTTGATTGAAATTGGAGTTCAAAATCAAAAGTAATAAAAGAAAACATAAAAGAGTAATAAAAGGAACAAAAAAAAAGATCAGCCGAGCCGGCCCATTAAGTTACCGCACGGGCCCAGGCCTCTGTCCAAACAAAGTGCCCGACTGGCCGGCCCATTACATTGCCTCGGGCCAGGCCTGTTTTGTACCGAGACAGAATGCAAACTCAATACACATGAGCTTCACAGAGCTAACGTCAACATGGTCCTAGACCAGCGGTAGGAATCGTATCTTGTGAGCCTGCGGTCGGGAGTTCGAGTCCCCGCTCCGCGCGCTAATTTTTGCGAAATATTACACATGGTTTGGGCGAGGGGACGGGACCAACATGTCAGTCGTGTGGGGCCAGGGGCGACACACACATGTCAGACTGGGGTGCGGGACCTACGTGTCAGGGCGATGTTGTGGGATCCATGGTATTGTTGGTGCGGGAACCACATGTCCCTGCTGGTGATGGGACCCACATGTCAGAGTGACATGTAATCCAAAATGACGCTGACACGTAGGCGAGACAGCTGAGTTGGATGTCTAGTCAGAGTGACATGTAAGCGAAAATGACATATAAACAGCGACATGTGGGCAAAACTGCTGAGTTGGCTGTCAGCTCATTCAAATGACCATTTAAATTGGTCGTAACCGGGTTAAAAAAAGCTCTAAATTAGAGCTATCTGCATTATGACCAATTCATGTAATGAGATTATGACCTTTTTGACAGATTTGGTCGTTATGTTTTAGGATTTAGACCCTCCAAAACAGCGAATGACCAAATTGGGCAAAATGGTCACAGATCTATGACCAATATTTTCAGGGTCACTGTCAAAAGGTCATAAGTTAGCATATTTCTTGTAGTGCAACCAGGAATGGCAGATCCGATGGAGTAGAAGAACGCCGTCGCTGCATCTGATGTCGCCTTTGCAGGTGCGGCTGGCCATGGCGGTTCGAGTCCATCGCCTGACCCGATGCCGGAGAAGAGCGCCGTCGCGGCATCTGATGTCCCCGCCGGCGCAGGAGCGGCCGGCCATGGCGGTTCGAGTGCATCGCGTTCTCCTGCCGCGATGGATGCGTCGCCACTCCCTCTCCTGTCGGATCTGGGGGACCCCTTCGGGCATTTCCCGGCGTTCGACGAGGTTGTCTCCGACGAGGAACCTGAGGTGCTTCCCTAAACCAATCTATATATTCTTGGTTTATCATTGCAGATCCCTACGGTTTGTGTGTGCAAGTTAGGGATTCATGGTTGGTCGTAGTTGCATCTGTAGTCTTGGGATTACATGGTTTGTACATGCATGCAAGTTAGGGGATTCCAGGGTTTGTACATGCAAGTTAGGGATTCTAGGGTTTCTACATGCATGTTCATCATTAATCTGTTGCAAAATCACATATGGTGCCGAGGCGCTTCATGATTTAATTGTGTATGATTTGATTCTTGATCATTTGTTTCAATACAAATTTCGATAGCATTTTGTGTATATGCAAGTTCAATTGTCCCATTGCAATTCGTGCTTAATTTCTATATTTGTTACATTTTCAGTCCATTTACTAAATGCATGTGTATGTGGTACTATATATGTTCTGCTTGAAATGTGTAAATGCTAGTTCATCGATGTCGTTTAAAAATTGCCTCATTAGTTTTTCAAAGGCAGCGTTTTTGAATTTAAACTATTGTTAGTACATGCTGATGCATGTAAAATGCATACATGAACTTTACATTTTATTACATGTTATTCCATGTTATTTGCATCATATAAGGGTTATATTCATGATTTATATTGAGTTTTGGGGATAATTAACAACTTCCCCATTTTTCTGGAATTAACCCTGCGCTGTTAGAAAACCGCTTTTTTCTATATTTTGATGTTTCAGGGACCCAAACGACGTCCAAATGACCTGAAACTTTACGGGGATCATTTTTTTGGAAGGAATGAAACGTAGGCGCAAAGAAATCGAAGAAACGAAGACCGGAAGGCCAAAAGGGGTGGGCCCACGCGGCCAGATTTCCTGACCGCGTGGGACCCACCAAACTGGCCCTCGAGCCTCCGCTGCCGTCGATCTTTCTTCCCGAAGCTTCGTCTTGACCTAAAAACGACTATATATAGACCCCCCAGGGCTTTCGCGAAAGAGAGCGCCGCAGAAACTCAGAAACCACGAAACATAGACCTGGAGTTGCAGATTGGAGGGGGAAAACTCCGGCGGGGCGCTGCCGGTGTGATCTCCAACTCCTCCAACGACTTCTCCACCGTCTCCATGATGAAGAGGGAGTAGTCCACCCCTAGACTATGGGTTTATGGAAGTAACTTATGTATCTCTCCTCTCTTGAGCTTCACTAATTATTACCGTATGAGCTGCTGAACATGATTACGGTCATCTATGTAATACCTTTGTGGTGGATCTTTTTATGAGTTAATATATGTTTGAGATTGCAATAGTTTTGTTTCAGTTATGAAAGTAGATGCATATTATATACCCCGTTCTTGTTTACTTGTTTTGATCAAGCATGTGTATGAGAGCGTGTGAGGGGGAACATGTGCATTAGTTGGAGTAACGGGGAGTGGCTAGTGCGGTGAACGTGAGAGAAAGTTCCGCGATCCACTTGGGTTTTTACCTTACTTTGTTGCCTCACTAGGGATAAAGAAAAATACCTTGCTACCGGAGATGTGGGTGTGACCATTGCCACTACTCCATGACTAGATCTAGCATGTTCTTATTTTAACTTCATGTCATGATACTTAATGCTATGCTCTGATTTATCTTAATTACTAAGGTGTTATGATTTAGTTCGCATCTTAGTGGAGTATAAGAGAGATTAATAAACAAAAGATCTCTATGTTAGGACGTGATGCCCATATAATTAGTAACTTGTCATGAAACCTTTTTGTTGCAATCTCATATGTCAATTCTAGTGTTCCATTGTCTATCACTTTATTAAAGAGAGAGTACATTTGTGAAACCATGAATCCCGGTCCATTTTTAATCATAAGAAACACCTTTCCAACAACTTTTATCCATTTTACATTTTCTGCCATTATTAAATCCGAAAATACAAAAATACTTTTACATCTTGCATTCATCATAAAAAACCCAAAAATATCATTTATCATTACTACCACCATCCTTGCATATTTATTTTACCATCATTGCATATTTACTACTGTTTGCATATTTATTTTATTATCATTCTCACACCTTGTGCTTGACAACCACTTGGTCAGGTTGAGGGCACGAAATAATTTATTTTGTTGCAGGTTCTCAAGAGAAGGATAAGGAGATAACACCTGAAATACTGGTTCCCCGAGAGTTCGATATTAAACCCTCGAGTCACCCCTCGTGGGGAAAATTGTCTTCCACTACTACATACACTCTGCACTTGGAGTCTCAACCTAACCCATTCATTGGGTATCACATGCATAAATTTACAGTGAGGGATATCCCTGGTATAACTAATTAGACACACACACACACAGGTTTAATGCTGTTATGGACATTAATGTCCTAGTTAGGGAGTATTTGCTAAATAATTGAATGATCTAGTGTATGCACATAAAGAACGATTCTTGTATGGTATTTGTGATCTGGTTAGGGATATTAATATGTCCTGGTTAGAGATATTAATTTGTTTCATGTTATTTACAATCACCAATGAATTCCCGATATGTTATGTATCAGTTTAATTAGTAGTGTTATTATCACTTAACTTTTGCTGATATGATCCTTTAATTGAACATAAGTGGTGATGTGGTGTGTGTTTCAGTTTAGTAGTGTTATTATTATATCATTCTTTTGGAGAATGTAGGAATTAATAGAAAATTAGCCACACACTTGATTTTATGCTAATTTTCACTGTCATTGAACGTGGTTTTATGTTTTTTTGCTAACTAGAGTGTGGTGCTAACTTTTGCTTTATTGCTAATAATTTGCAGGAGCTGGATGATGAGGTCGATTATGATAAGGACTCCAGGGATGCGAAGAGCAGATATGTCTTGAAGGAGTTGGAGGCGGGGAAGCATCGATACCGCCGTGGCGACAAATGGATTTGCCCTTTCTGCATTAGAATTATAGACACCCAACGCCACAGCATGATCCAGCATGCCGTTGGCATTGGACAGGGCTCGGAAAACAACAGATCGGCCCTTGTTATGGCTCAGCACGCTGCCTATGGCGTGTTTCTGAAGAAGCTGCTTGCGCGGGATATCCGCTTAGGCCTCGCGCAACCGCCTCCTCCGAAGAAGGCCAACAAGGACAAGAAGGCCAGGAAGGGCAGGAAGCCTTGGAGGAGGTGATCGATGTTGCTGCTGCTAGTGCTTGATGTTGCAACGGTGTTTCTGTTATATATATGTTGCTTTTGGTACTATAAGAACTTAATTACTATCATCGTCGTACTGCTATGTAAGAACTTAATTAGTATCATCGAAGAATTAAGTGGTATATATAGTGTCTATATATATGTATTATGTTGCTTCAGCTGATCATGTTTTTGAGTATGTAAAACTCAAAAAGCGGTATATATACTATGTACATATGTCATATATGTTGCTTCAACCGATCATTTTTTGAGTATGCAAAAAACAAAACTTATTGAGTATGAGTTAGTAATAAGTGGATGCGACAACTCATCGATCCAATCGATCAATGAATTGCCATCCATTTACTATTGGATCATGCCCAATAAGCCGATAGTAGGCGCAACATCACCACAAGTGCGAGAACGAGACTCGACTTGGGTGGGTGGAAAGGCATAAGCCCCTCGCGACCACTAGGCGTTGCCTATATGCGGAATTGCGCTTATTCGCTAACCTAAATAACTCTGATTCTAACTCGTTTTCCCTTGTCAAACACATATTAATTAGTCTAAATTAAAGAAATAATTAGAGAATACCAATCCTTGTAGAATTAGCAAAGATTTTCCTTTTAAAAAAATCCTTCCATGGACTGGGCCAACATGCCACAACTGGCAGCTCTAGCCACTAAATTTTTAAAAAGAGATCTAAACTCTACATCAGCGCACCAAATCAAAACTGAAATAGCCTCACATGGGTCCCACTCGTCAGCATCACAGACAGCCGCGCTCCTCGCCCCCACTCGGCTACTCCCTCCACTCGGCTGCTCCTCCACTGAAAGCGACCACTCTGCCCAACACCTCCACTTCGCCCACTCAGCTACTCGGAGCTCCCAGCTACTCCCCCCAACCCACGGCGGCGCCCTCCCTTCCCCGTTCTCGGCGAAGTCCTCAACCAACGACTGGTAAGTGCTGGTTTCGTCCGTTCCCCATCCTCAACCCCACGATGCGATCTAGGTTAGATTCTGGCGGATCTAGGTTAGATTCGGCGGATGTAGGTTAGATTCCGGCGGATGTAGGTCACCGTTGATGTTTTTAGGTCACCACAGGCCATGGATTTAACTCACGCTACCGTCACAGGTCCCTCGGAGATCGCTTCCCCCACCCAGATGGACATCCACCTGGACAATATGAGGAAGATCGCAATGTCCATTCTTCAGACAGTCGAGGTAAATAGCATACAAATTACTATCTCCTTTCGCCTCGTAGCTACTTCTTAGGTTTGGCTATAGGACTTCAGTCGAGGGTGCAACTTCTGCAGCATGTGGCCTGATGAAATTCTTAACTGGATGCAGGCGCCAGTTGAGACAGATGAATATTATCGTCTCTGGCTGGAGTTAAACGGTGACATTCCGGCTGATGAAGTTGAAAAACTCACGAAGCCTACCCGGGACCGTTTGTACGTTCAAACCGCAACTCGGGAGGATCTCATGAGTGAGTGCCTCAACCTCCAATCGCGGCAGGCGGCAGAGAGGGAAGCCCTGAGGCTTGTCGAGGAAAAGGCGATGATGTTTATGAAGGAGAGGGATACAGCCTTGGCCGAGCTGGAGAGGGTGCAGAAAGCTAAGTCAGCACTCGAGTTGGAACTGCAGGAACAGTTGGAACTGCAGGAACTCGAGGTGCACCCTACTAGAGTAAAGAGCTAAGAGAAAAAAGAACACTCGTAGAGGTCACAAGTCTAACTGAGGTAAAACTGTTGTTTGCCTTAACTGTGGTAAAACTAGCTTGCTCTTTAATTAGATTGTGTGAACCTGCTATGCACTTTATCTTGATGGGATGATCAGCATTTACCTAGTGTTGTGTACAACCACATTTGTTCTGCATTTTCTTTGGTAAATGCTCGATGATCTCATCGATTTGTCTGTGCTTCTTTACTATGAGGCCCCAATTATGATTTTCCCGGTAATGCACAATCCAATGATTACTGTCTTTGCAAGATGAGATTATTTTCTGTTCATTCTCTATTCTGTGCCGATGATTAAACTCTGCACTTTATCTTGATGGATGATCAGTATTTACCTAGTGTTGTGTACAACCACATTTGTTCTGCATTTTCCTTGGTAAATGCTCGATGATCTCATCGATTTGTCTGTGCTTCTTTACTATGAGGCCCCAGTTATGATTTTCCCGGTAATGCACAATCCAATGATTACTGTCTTTGCAAGATGAGGATTATTTTCTGTTCATTCTCTATTCTGTGCCGATGATTAAACTCTGCACTTTATCTTGATGGGATGATCAGTATTTACCTAGTGTTGTGTACAACCACATTTGTTCTGTATCTTCCTTGGTAAGTGCTCGATGATCTCATCGATTTGTGTGTGCTTCTTTCCTATGAGGCCCCAAATATGATTTTCCCTCTAATGCATTAGCCAATGATTAAAAATGTGGCACAATATTAGTGCAAAGGGGCGATTTCATTTTACCTTGTGCACCCATTATATGAGACTTAACATCTTTCTGCACCCACTTAACGGACATGTGTGACACTTTTCTGTAGGGTTTGCCAACCCGTGGACGTGGCTTTGGAATGGATGCGAAACACACGAGAAGTTCAGTTAACCCTATCGATGATGTGAACCTCTGGAGGTGGTTTCGGTGTCCTGTATAGCTAAGGAATTAGTTTAGTTAACCTGCTATTCGGTTGATCCTGATGTGAACCTGTTGTGCCGCTGCTGTGAACCTGTTGTGATGCTGATTTGAAAATGAAGCTTATGGCTGCTAAAAAAGAGCACCTCGACAAGCAGATCCAGATGGCTATGCGAGAGAGCGTTTACAAGTCGCAGCCGGACGTTTTGCTGCGTAATTTAGTAGATTCTACTCGCTTTCGACATGGCCCTCCACTGCTGCATTTCCCTTGGCGTGGAGCTCCTTGACTTCTTTCTCCAGGTTATGGATTACAATGTTTGATGATGCTATGTCATCTTTCAACTTCTTCAGTTCTCCCTGAGCCGTCAGTCTAGCCGCTTGGGCGGTGATGGCCAATACGAGGTCACGATGGTGTTCCTCTATCATCTTGATTTTCTCACGATAAAGGTTTTCATACTGCATCTGGAGGTTCCTCTTCTCTTCCATAAGCTCCTTGATCAGGCGTATCGCCTTGTCCTTCGTTTCATAACTCATATTGTTTAGCCTCTTCAAGTTGGCTACCTCATTCTGTAGTTTGGTGCGGTCCGCACGAAGGTTTCCTGCTTCCTTCGCAATCTTTTCAGACGCCTTCCTCTGTAGCTCCAAATCGTCACGGAGGCGTGCACACTCTGTTTTCAGGGTCTTGTTACTGTTCAGAAGCGTGGCGCACCATTCATTTGCCTTAGCCTCCTTGGCTTTGATCGTAGCCATGGCTTCCTGCAGGCAGTTATTAATTAGTAGTGAGATTAGTCCGAATATGAGGAATAGAACAAAAAATTGGATAGTTCAGACCTCGCTGTGTCGGAGAGCGAGGACGACGTTCTCGAATGATTGTTTGTCTCCCGCTTCAACATTTGTGCTTTGTTCTTGGTCTGGATTGCCGTTGTTCGAGCCGCTGGCTCTGAGATATGTACAAGTGACTTCAGTTTGATGGATTTTGGGACATGTTTCCACCAAAGAAATTATACTTCATGGATATTTAAACGTACCGGGCATCTTCTCGGAGGTGCTGATTTGGGATCAAACTAGAGGTGGAGTTATCGCCCGTCTTCACGTTCTCGCTCAGAGATAGCAGGGCTTTTGCCTCCGTCAGAGGACAATCTTTTTCGCCGCCATCTTCTTGAGCCATTTGCGGTATCTTCTTACGGCGTTTTGCCTCGCGGGCCTCCTCAGCCTTCGTCGCAGCTACCTGTTGCCTCCAACTTGAAGCTCCACGATGCGAAGACATGGCTGGGGTGGTATATATGTAGAATGGGGAGTTCTCCGCCGAGTGGTGGCGAGTGGGGAAGATGGTGAATAGTGGAATGACAGAGACGTGTTCTGGGCTTCTGGCAGTGCTAGTTTAATACGTGGCAACCGTCTCCTGGCATTCACCGCGCAATCTGGTCCGTCCATTTAGAATCGACGGCCTAAGGTAGATGCCTTACCAGAGAAGGGACTTGCACTGAAGCCGATGGAAAAACTTATTTACGGGCCTGTGCAACCTACAAACATTAATTGGACGGAGTAGAATATTTGTTTTTTTCAAAGACGGGGTTGTTGTGCTCGGTCTCACCAGTTCTCTCCACCTTGTTTTTCCGTTGATTCAATTTCTGACATAAACGGCCAAAACGGCTGTGAGCCTCAACCGTCCATGACAGGTGGGGTCCAGCCAACAAACGCTCGGTCGTTGCTAAAAAAATGGTCAAAACTATCTGACAGATGGGTTGGACAAAACATGTAGAAGCAGCCCTCTCACGCAAACAATGCTGTAAACTACAACAGTTTATGACAAGTGGGGTCCAGGATCCAACCGCCGTGATGGTTGACAGTCAACGAGTCAGACAAGGGCACGCCCTGGCGAGGGACGAAAATTCGCGACGTAAGGCCTGTTTCGTCGAAGGAAACTGTGATTAAACTGGGCTAATGGGCCGCGGACGAAAATCTACGACGTAAAATGTGTGAAACGTCGCGCGCAACCGGCCCATGAATGAAAGAATCAAAACGTCGAGAGCAAAATCAACTTTTTAGCCATCCGCGACGAAAACACTCGACGTTATCGGAACGTCGCCGCAACAACGTCTAGGATCGACGGATTTTTGGTAGTGATTGTGCCTCTTGCACAGGTCCAGCGGGAGCCGGGGGCCACTGCCACTCATGCTCCGCCTGAGCACGAGCTGCCGCTAGGGCCCCCTCATAGACCTCCTTAGCCTTGATAGCCGCAATCTGCTCTAGGCGAGGCCCCCGCTCTCCACGGAAGATAATGTCGCAGTCTGCCGCGACCTGGGCTAGATGAGCCAACGGAACTGTATCAAGAACCAAGAACCGAGAACCAGAGGGGGGAGAGTGAGGGGGAGGGGGAGGGGTAGGGGTAGGCTGCGACGTACCAGTCCCACTGTCGAGCGCCTCGCGCCGGCGTGACGCCACCACCGCAACAGTAGGCTCCACCACCTCCCCGCCAGTCCGAGCACGCGCCAAGCGCGCACTCTGGCGTCGAGTGCCAGTGGCGGGTGGGGAGGACCGGTGGCGTCGAGGGCGACCCCTGGTGCCAGCCACAGGAGTGTCGGGGAAGACTGTGACTGGCTCCAGGGTCGGGGCGGCAGGGGTACCCGGGGACCGGGTGTACCAGACCACGCCCGGAGAGCGCGGGGAGTCGGGGGCCATGACCTCCAACCCCACACTCGTCGAGTCCTCCGCATCCTCCACCTCCGCCTGATGTTAAGACTGGAGCCCCAGGGCGGCCGAGACAAGGACGGAGAGGTCCAAGGATCCCGGCCCCTCACAGAGGTTGGAACCGTACTGTGAGAGTGGGAACCCAAAGGACAGCGGTGGGACAGGGCGGGAAGGACGAGAGTCATCAGACCTCCCAGCTTCGCCGGCGCACTCTGAGGAAGAGGGGCCGACGCTGGAGGTCACTGTCTAGCCAAAGATGCCTGAACATGGGCGTCTGCGTGGGAGGACGCCCCTGGCGGAGGAGGAGCTGCAGAGGTCGGAGCTGTGGGCGCAGGCGGCTGGAGAAGGTTCCCACCGAGAAGATCGTCCCCGTCAGACTGGTCGTCCCCCAAAGATTCCTCCTCCGCGTCGGACGGGGTGAGGTGGGGGGAGGGCGAGCGTCGGGTCGGTGGGGAGGTGGACCTCGGCCGATCCCCTCAGGCTCCAACTCAACCACCAAAGTCCTGGGCGCCCCGTCGAAGTAGACCCTCACAGCGGCGCGATGAGAGGCCGAGCTGAGGCAGCGCCGGACGCACGAGTCTAGTCTTTGGATGAACACACGCATTAGCTAATCAAGCAGCGCGATGGATAGCTGCCTCACGTGCCTAGCTAGCTTACGCCAGATGCAATTGCAATGCTAGCTGCTGATCATGCATGAGAGATCGTGGACCTAGGCGGGATGTACAAATACGGCCGTACTAAGTGTACAATACGTTATTATCAAAAAGATCATATGGGTTTCTACAAGATTATACTATGAAATAATTAGTAGTTACGATTTAATATTTTGATAATGACAATCATGTCCTTCGTTACGAAGGGGTATGATGCGATCTTAGCCGTCTTTGTGCTTTAATTTGGGGGGAGGGGGTACACCGAAGCACAAGCCCATTCACAAATTTGCCTGAACGGCCAAAACATAATGTATCACAGATAGTTATCTTTAGAAGTAGAAAGACTAGCATATGACTTGATTGATGCAAACATCAAGGGAATATATATACAAGAGTGTACATGACATGCGCACACACACGTGGTCGCGACAGATAACAAAATATACAAGCAGAAATTACCTCATGTACTTGGTGAACTCAGCGGGAAGAAAAGACTCGAAATAACAATACTTGCTTTGCAAAAAGTCGGTCTCACGAGTGATGTCGGTGTCTTCTAGTTCCGGATTCCAATATGGATGGCAAGACTTGATTATCTTTTTGCTCAAGTCAATAGACACCAGCCAAGTCTCGGAATAACATTTCCCTTCAACCCTCTTAGTCAACACAAAGCAAAAACTAGTGGGGTCATCAATGCTGACATGAGGAAACTGTAAGAGAGTGCTTGGGAGACTCTTAAAACCTTCTACAGACAAGAGCTCCTCATATGTAATCTCATCGGTCTTAGCCCACTCAATTTTATCCACTTCTAGCGTCCTCCTTAGAGACCTAGAGCTGATGATGAAACCTGAAGACTGTTTGAACTCATATACATATACCAGGACCGAGCATGGTGGCAAAGACCTGCTGCTCTGTACAGGAGGTTGCGTGTTTGAGTCCCGCGCTAGTCTCCATTTTAATTTTAGTTTTTTTTGGTATTATTCTCTGTTGCAACACTAAATCTTCATAATTATCAAAAAACTAAGAAAAATGGTTCAAACCCGCGACCTGTAAGTACAGGTCCGAAGCGAGGCATACAGCCAGGATACAATTAAGTTTGTGTCCAGATTGAGTTGAAAACTTAATTATAACCCTTCCGAGCAAAAATTTGAATTCAAAATTTAATTTTCAAATTTACTCGGTAACCATTTGGGATTTCCCGGTTACCGCGGTAACCGGGAATCCCAAGCCCCCTCAGGATTTTTTTTTGGTCGGGAACCAAAACCTAGCAAAACGCCTATTTCAAGTTGACTCTCAGTCTCCGCTAGCTCGCTTCCTCGTGGGTTCACATTCTATTTACCGAAAGAGCTACGACAGACAATATACACCACAGATAGACGACGTGCACACAGAGACAGAATGCTCTCACTCATCTGTGATTGGTTCTGCAGTAGCATGGTGACTGGACTTCTGGAGTCGTCGAAACACTGACTGCTAAGCCATGCGGAAACGGGACCCATTTGTCCCACTTTTAATCCATTTCGTACATAGTTAGTACTAATTATATATAAAATGGAGTAAAAGTGGGATAAGTTGGTCCCGTTTTCGCAACCCTACTGGCTGCTGAGTACTCGCTCATGTGTGATTAGGACCTCTGCTAATACTTTTCTGGTTACTCTCTTTCAGTCACTCATCAGACGACGTGCACATAAGACGGAATGCTCTCACACTCATCTGTGATTGGTTCTGCAGTTGCGTCTTGAGTTGAGTCGTCGAAACGCTAGGCTACTGAGTACTTACCTGGTAATAGGAGTCGTCACATACTTGCCTGGTTACTCACTTTCAGTCACTCATCAGTGATTTTAGGCCTCATGTAGTGTGGTAACGCAGTTGTCGGAGTCGTCGAAGACTGCAAGCTAGCCCGAACGCGAGGGATTCGTCTCATGGCGTGGTCGCCTACTTTCATATCGTTGTTGTGATCTTCTGACTGAATCTATCGATCAAGGCAGGAGAGGGTTGCATTAACGGTATTGCCTCTAGAAGATTGTGACAAACGGTTTGATGTTGATCTTATCCTCTAGGCAAAGAATGTTCTTGTGGCCGGCTTTTAAAGTGTTCTTTAGCAAAGTCAAGAAGACTTCTCCTATCCACAGATATAATTTTCGTTAGTTTTACCTGTTTAGTGGATGTCACGTAGTTGCGACATGGAACCCGCCCTTGTAGGGGAACATGGTCTGCTACGGTAGGACAGATTAAATTTTCTGCCGCACAAACCAAGATCATGCCGCTGTTAGGTTGTGGATTGCTCAACATAGATCTGAGTACACTGCTCGCCCATGAGTTCCCGGACATAAAAGGATAGCTGGAAGCGCCTACTAGGAGAATGTGCCAACTTCCAAGTCTTTGTAAAAGCCAACAAACAAACATTTATTATGCGTCATATGCAATATTCCTTTTTCCTCATACTCTCTCCGTTCGCAAAAGGATGTCACAAAAATGAACTATAGATAGACCATTTTTGTGACATCCTTTTCCGAACGGATGGAGTAATATATAGTGTGTATTTCAAGGTGAATGGATGCCTGTCATGCTTTGTTGGGAGCTCGACCTTTCTTCTCGATCTCGTGATATAGATTCCTGAACTGGCGTTAATTCTTAATCCAATTCGCACCACTCTGCTTTCAGAATCTGATCACCCGAGAGGGTCCAGATAATATATTTCCAAGTTGGAGAGATAAATCCAAACATGATGAATCATGCCTCGTAGAATGTTTCATGACTAACCGAAAGCTAACTTCATTACTGTATAGTTTAGGAGTAGTGTTTGACAGACACTAAGCATGTCAATTTACATCTCGAGAACATGTGAAAACCTCAGGTCTATGACATGGTATATACATTATACTTACGAGTAACGAATGATAATCGTCTCGTTGCGTAAGTGGGTATGTCAAACTCCGTGATCTCCATCAATGAGGTAATACTACCGGATTAGCATATTTGTGGCCATGACTACTGAAGCATAGACATCAACTGAATGGTATACTATTCTAAACATATGTGTCTCCATAACCTTACGGAATAAGGATCATGTAGAAAAATCAACATACAACATATATAGTCTCACAAAAAAGCGACATACTCGGTGATACATATTAGTGATGATGTTTAAGGATGATAAAAATAAATCATGAATGGATGAGGAAATAGTAACCTCATATATACCTTCATGGCGGCCAGGTAGACCGGCCAGGTGCTGCTCGAATATCAACTAGAAGCCTCCTAACCGATCATGTCTCGAAGACAAGATATGGGTTCAAAGAAATGTCTTCAAGCTGAAGAAAGAGATCTCAAAAAATATTTCACATGTGCACATGACTCCTACTCATGCCATACAAGGACTCCTGAGTCAAACTGATCCGGGATCCTAAACCCTTATACGTCCACCATAGCCTCGTCGAGGTCATCTTCTTAATCTCGCCGGTCACATGTTTACACGGGCATGTGCCATTTTCCAAGTACTAGTATGGGCTATTTGAAATTTCTCCATATTTTCCGAAGCTAACTAGTGGTGGGAAATCAAATAGATGTTGAGTTATTTTCGACAAATCATTTATTTTGTCAAAGTCAAAAGACATCTGTCATCCGAAAACAACAATTTCATTGGTTCACTTGGTCACACGGGATGCTGGGCAATGGGTAAGACCCGCAGAAACTCCTAAAAAAAGATAATTATGATTTAAAACTAATGAATACATCAACTTTTGTAGGCCATGCATGGTCAACCTCTGAGGCTCTGACGACCTATAGGCCAAACACACCCTAGGATTCATGTGAACTGAGAGACTATTTTACTAGTCACGGTGGTACCTACACACTATAGCATTATACGACGCCGTAACCCGTATATACCCCAGTTTAGCTTGTTTTCCAACTAGAGAACAGAGTTTTGGTGTATAAAACTAGTTTCAGAATTTTGAAAACAAAAATTTTTGTCGTAATTTATTTAGGTTGACTCTTTATGTCAACTTTTTAAAGTAATCAGTTTTAAAAATTCAAAATACTTTTGAGTAGTGTATCAACTCTAATGTTGACATCCCCCATCCCCCTGAGTATATACGGCGTACATCGTTGTATAATGCTATGGCGTACATCCGCTTTACCCCATGTTAATTAAATACCTTAGGGGATGGTCCGAGCGACTCCCTGTATATTCCACTTGTTTCTTTGGTCTACCAAAGATGCTACCACTTTGCAAGTTTATATTTGCGCTTTTGGTAGTGCCCTAATCTTTTATTAATAGGTGATTCAACCATATTGATTATGCATGTTGAAGTTACACCGACTTAACATATTTTCCATGCTTTTATAGTCGTTGTAAATAAAATAATGATTTTAATTTAATAAGTCACCAAAATTTGTATATACCGAGTCGGACACTTTTAGTACATGCCTCTACTGCGGTTCAGTTTTAACTCTATGGATCTTATTTTCGATATTTAGAATCATGCTGCTTTTTTATATTCAGGCATCATTAAAAAAAATTATAAAAACAGTATGTTGATTCATTTACTCGTTAAAAGAATAAGGGTTATTTCTATGTGATCTTTAGGTGTGACGATAGGTGTAACAGTCGGTGTTTTCATCATGGTAATTCTTGCATTCTTATGGATTCTTGCCAAAGAGAAAAGAAAGATGAAAGAACTTTTTGAAAAAAATGGCGGACCAACATTGGAAAAGCTTAATAACATAAAGCTTTTCACAAAGGACGATATCAGGAAAATTCGGAAAGCTAGCAAATATATTGGAAAAGGTGCCTTCGGTAGTGTTTACTGTGGGCACATTAAGGATAGTAATCAATTGGTCGCAGTAAAGGAGCCCATTAATGGTACTTCAGCGGACAAAGGCCAGTTTGTTAATGAGATCATCATTCAGTCCCAAGTTATCCACAGGAACATTGTCAAGCTCGTAGGCTGTTGCTTAGAAGTTGATGTTCCAATTTTGGTCTATGAGTATGTACCCAATGGTAGCCTTGAGGATATTCTCCATGGCGGCAAGAAGATGCCTCTCAATTTGAGTTACCGTCTAAAAATTGCTGCAGAATCAGCAGAAGGTCTAGCTTATATGCATTCGAAAGCAAATACCACAATCATTCATGGTGATGTTAAACCAGCTAATATACTTCTAAATGGGGAGTTTGTACCAAAGATCTCAGACTTTGGTATATCAAGGTTAATTGCCACAGATATGCAACACACTACACATGTTATTGGTGACATGAGTTATATGGATCCAATATTTATGCAGACAGGTAATTTGACAAACAAAAGTGATGTCTATAGTTTTGGAGTTGTGCTATTGGAGCTCATTACAAGGAGGAAGTCTTCACGCACTGACAAGAACAACCTACTAAAGAATTTTACTGATGCATACACAAAGAATAAGTCTGTGAGTGAGATTGTGGATAAGGAACTTGCAGAGTTAGATGACCCAACACTTTTTGTTAGTTTGGCTGTGATGATTAAGCAATGTCTGAATCTAGATGTCAATCAGAGACCAGAGATGACAGATGTAGCAGAGCGTCTTCGTGAAATGGCGAAGAGGGTTAAAAATAAATAGAATGGTCTACAGAATAATCATGTGGTTTCCTGGCAAGTTCAAACATGGTACAATTGTGAGAAGAAAAAACATAGGAAATAATCATACATGGTTATAGATGTTGCCTCTACTGTAAGAGAAAGTTTAATGTAGAAAAATATGTTAGATTTCCCTAGAGATTTGTTAGTACTTCCATATACTTTATGTATGTATGATAATCTCCTCAACAGAACCTAGAGGAGTTGTGTACTTTGGCCTGAATAGATATCTGCATAACATGTGTATTTTACATATAATGTTTAGCATGTGGTTGCTGAACTTATGTGTTAATTTTTATGCGCTGTTGTGGACTATTGTGCCCACTTCATCAAAACAGATTAATAACTAACGAAGCTCAAAAAACATAAACAGTTAGTAGCTATAAATGTAATAACATATATGCAATATATGGATGTTTTATTAAAGTCCAAACGCATGCAGCGGAAAATAGAACTAGGTAAAGGAGCAGGAGTAAATGACTATGAGCGATTAACAATATGATATAACAGCCCGCAAAAAAATGAGATAACAAGATGTAAGAACCTGCTGGTCGCGTGCACTATTTGCGCATATATAAACACTTAAAAATGTGTGCCAACTAGAAAATTTACCTAAATGTCCACGTCAGTAAATCGTCCTAGTAGTGAAGCGTCAACTGCAATTCAGCATCGGCTTATAAATGAGACGAACTCGCGACCACCAAGGCAACCGATGAGTTGCTTAATATTGTGGTGCCGAAGGAAGCTTATGATTCACCTCGGAAATGTGCTCCTTCATCCCGTGCTTTGAGCTCTTGGATACTCTTTTTATAGTCTAATGATCACATCAGGGTTCAAGTCCTTGTAGACTGAACCGAAACCTCCTTTCTTGAGCTTTCTGTCGTTTGCATATGAAAATGCCAGTGGCATTAGCAAGCTCACCATAGCGAAATCACCTGGGTCATGTCCATTTTCTAAACTCGCCTGTCTTCTTCCATCTCATGGATCCTTTTACCCAGGTGGCTATTCTAATCAATGAGAAGACCGAACCGGCAGTCATTATATTACTGAGAAGTTTGGCAACCGAGACAAAATACTCGTTTGGGTATGTGAGGGCATCTCTAGCTGATCCCCTAAAATCGATTAGACCATTAAATTTTTGGTTTTACTTCTTCAGTCCAGAGGACATGGGTGTGGCCGATTTATGCCTCAATTATGATAAGATGGATACAAGGAATGTGGTCGAGGAGGAGGAGGTCGATGTTCGCGTTGCCAACTATGAGACAAAAGGAGGTCGATGATCCCGTTCCCAACTATGATACAAAAGGAGGAGGTGGACGTGGAGTATGTTTATTTATGTTTATGATAATCCACGAAATAAGGCATGCTATGTTGTGGCTATTTTGGATATAATTTGATTGATCGTGGCGGTTTTCGGATTAACTATAAGCATGTTTTAATTTGAATTGTTCGATTGGATGACACTAGTATAGAACGACACATCAGACACCCCTCTGTGGAAATGTCACGAGTTAGGCGACGGTAATTCGCGATTTTCGCATGGTCGACGCGGTCTGCCGACCTGGGCCGCAGCTCGCTCGTCAACATTGGCTACGGAGATATTTCAAACTCCGTTTTCGATATGGAACTCTATGGAAACAGTTGGCGTGGAAACCGTTTGCGATGTGATTTGGAAATTGCAGTTACAGACTAGAAGCGTCTCTCTTCAATGCGGCTGAATTAACGAGCAATTGGACCCCCGGCTCTCGGCTAATAAAATGGGTTTGGAATTGCGCGAAGCCAGACAGTTCTCGCATTCTCCCCTTCGTTCTCTCCTACGTTCTCTAGCACAATGATGTCTACTACGCGCTTCTATTCTTGTAGACTGTGTTGGGCCTCCAAGTGCAGAGGTTTGTAGGACAACGACATTTTGCCCCTAAGTAAGTAACCCAAGGTTTATCGAACTCAGGCAGGTAGAGGTCAAAAGTATCCCTCTCAAGCAACCCTGCAATTAAGATAAAAGAAGACTCTTGTGTCTCAAACACACCCAATACACTTGTCAGATGTATAGGTGCACTAGTTCGGCGAAGAGATGGTAAAATGCAAGTGATTTGGATGATTGCAAGTGGTATTTGTAATCTGTAATAAAAATGGCACAAGCAAACATGCAAAAAAACTAAGAGTAAACGGTGTTTCAATGCGTGGAAACAAGGCCTAGGGATCATACTTTCACTAGCAGTCAATCTCAAAATAATAACACAATTGAACATATGCATGATATTTCCTCTTCAACATGTAACATTGGTGCTACTTAGAACTATCCTTGATAAGCAACATTATTACTACGGCATGGGGCTAGTAAAGCACACCTTAAATATCCACAATTTCATAATGCCATCCAACACAAAGAACAACTCATGATAAATATCCCTCTAATCTATTATCCATAAAGTCACACACGCCACCCACACTTTCACCAAGCCTTTGTGTTGTCAACAGTGACTCCGGAAATTATACTAGATAAAACCAATTGAGCAACATATCCATGACATAATGAAGGGGAAATATCATATGAATTCAACTAGATTACAATGCTCATGATCACACATAAAGATCACACCATGGGAGAGAGAGAGATAACCACATAGCTACAGCTACAAAGCCCTCAGCCCTGATGAAGAACTACTCCCAGCGCATCATGGGAAGCAGTAACGGTGATGAAGATGGCTCCGGGGGCAATTCCCCATCCCAGCATGGTGCCGAAACAGGAACTTCTATCCCCAGAATTAGGGTTTTTGGTGGCGGCGGAGCTCGGTTGTGTTTATGGAGAAATCCTTCAGGGGTCAGGGTTTTTTCATCGTGGGGAATATATAGTCCAAAGGGCGGCGTGAGGCGGTGCCCGAGGCAACCAGACGACCCCTCGGCGCAACCTCCTGGGCCACGCCCAGGGGGCATTTGGAGGTTGTGGGCCTCCCCCGGACTTGTCATTCTGGCTCAGGGAGTCTTCTGGCCAAATAGAATTTTTGTATTTTTTTCGGATTTTTTTAGCACTTTTATTTTTGTTCATTTTCTGCAATGCACAGACAAAATAAATAGAAACTGGCAATGGGCACTGGGTTAATAGGTTAGTCCAGAAAATGATCTAAAATGATATAAAACCATAGTAGAAACATGTAGCATTTGATATAAAACAAGCATGGAACATCAAAAATTGTAGATACGTTTGAGATGTATCAACATCCCCAAGCTTAGTTCCTACTCATACTCGAGTAGGTAAATGATAACAAAGATAATTTTTGAAGTGACATGCTACCAACACAATCTTGATAAAATAGTAATGTAAAGCACATGAACTGAATTAAGTGATCCAAGACAATGGTCCATAGTTGATAGAAAGTAAACAATGAGTAAGCAAGATGCATCATCTAGGTAAAAACTTTTCATGAATAGTACTTTGGAGACAAGGAGCAACAGTTTCTAATCAAAAGTGTTTGACCAACACAAAGGAAGATTTAAGTTTCAGCATTTGCTTCAACTTTCAACATATTTATCTCATGGATATTGTCAACACAAAGCACCGTAATTAGTCATACTGTTAGCATATAAACATTCTTGTACCAAAGTTGACACTAGTGTCTGCTTGTGGAGAAAAACATAGGAATAGGAAAACTGAGTCAACATAGAAGTAAAAGAAAGGCCCTTCGCAGAGGGAAGCAGGCGTTACATCATATGCTAGTGTTTTTTTGTTTTTGAAAACAATATAGAGATATAAAAATATTTTGAGAGGTGCATTTTATGGTCAACGAATGGTAGCAGACAATGCAATATTACCCTTGCCAAACAGATTTTTTAAGAATGGTTCCCATTGAGGAACGTTATTTCTGCAGCAAGCAGTTCATTTCTCGTATCTTCTTTGTTTACACATGCAGATGTTTGACTGAATGCTCAGGAGCAAAATGTGAGGAGAGTTTTTGGTGAATGTTGTAATTTATCTTTTATGGGGTTGGGCACCCCGCTGCCAACTCTTTTTGCGAAATTATAGACAAGCAGATGAAGCATGCAAGTCAAGCGTAAAGTCTGTTTAACTAGTGTAATAAGTACCGCCTACCACTTCTTCATGAGTTGGAAACAGAGACACAAATAAGGAGTAGTAACAATTTTGAATAATTTAAAGGTAGCACATGACAAATTTACTTGGATTGGCAGGAAAATACCACATATAGGTAGGTATGGTAGGTATGGTGGACACATATGACATGGATTTTTGGCTCAGTGTTTTGGATGCACAAGTAGCATTCCCGCTTAGTACAGAGTTTTAGGCTAGCAAGGTGTTTTAAGCAAACACATAACGTCAACCGGTACAAGAATAATCATATAATAAACATTAATAAAAACCATAAGACTCCACATTGTCTTCCTTGTCAACCAAAACTTCCTTTTAACGAGAAAACATCTAGACTTTGGAACTACCAAGTATGACAAACCAAACAACTTCAAGCTTTAACAGTAGTTCTTCACTAGTGAGCCTTTACTTACATGATACACTAGTTAAATATTACTTACTTGATATCTCACAATAATTGACAAGTATCAAGTTATTAAAAACAAATGATCTACAAGACATGTAAGCTTTTCTTTATACCACTACCAGATGCATAGCATTTTCTGCTCCAACCAAACACCAATCAAATTATTTAAACAACTTTCCAAACAAATATAAATGAAGCAAGAGAGTAATTTCTACAAAAAAAACTAATAGATCTGAACAAGTTATTCGTGAAAAACAAGAGCTAGAAGCTAACAGAACGAAAACTGAATACTCAACAAGTATAAGTGAAGAACAGGAGTATTCTACGAAAAAACGGAGCGTGTCTCTCTCCCAAACAAGAATGTTGTGATCAAGCATTGTAATGACCAGAAAAAAAAACAAAAACAAACTGAAAACAAAAACACACAAGACGCTGCAAGAATATAGCACATAATATGTGAAGAAATAAAAATGTAGTCTCACTAGAGATGACCTGATAATTTGCCTTGGGCATCCCCGATCTTAGATGCTTGTGACTTCTTGAAAACTGCAGGGGGGTGCCATGGGAATCCCCAAGCTTGAGCCTTTGTCCCTTCTTAATCTTCTTTTATCATCCTCTCTCTTGACACTTAAAAACTTTCTTCACATAAAACTTCTCATAAAATTCATTAGAGGGTTAGTAATCAAAAAATTTAATCCACTTTGTTTATGTAAAAACACATTGCAAGAACCCATTATAACATTAGCTACTGTATACCAGGTCTTTGCAGCACCTTTCCACAAAAATAAACTACAAAGAAAGCTCGTATAAGAGACAATGCAAAATAAAGACAGAACCTGTCAAAAATAGAACAGCCAGTAAAGATAGAATTTTTTGAGACACTTACATAGCTTAAATCAGAAAGTTAAAAACTAATAAAAGGTAGATAAAAAGATCATGTTTACGCACAAAATTTTTCAAATCAAAATACTGTTCTGGGATTTTACACGATTTCTTACAGTGAAGCACATAAATCTGTTTCTGCGCAGGAAACCAAACTTTTGCACTTTCGTACCATTAGAGGCTACTCTTGGCACACAAAACAAAAATAAAAAGGATACAAGGGATTTGCTACAGAGGCAAAAACAACCTTGACTCAATAAAAAGTAAAGGAACCGGAAAGTAAAAATAACATCGGTTGCCTCCCATAAGCGCTTTTCTTTAAAGTCTTTTAGCTAGGCATAACGATTTTTAATGATGCTCTCATAGGAATAAGAGTTGAACATATAAGAGAGCATAAAGAAGCATATATAAAACATATTTAAATCAAACCCACTTCCTATACATAGGAATCTTATAAGAAAACAAATCAATGAAGTACAAAGTGATGATCGTAGGAAGGCAAAACAAGTGAAACTTCAAAACTTTCAACATAAAGAGAAGAGACTTAATATTATTGAGATATATGAAAAGATATCTCCCTCTCTCATAATGAACATTAGATATTAAAGCAAACAACATATAAAAAAAAGAGAAAGCTCAAAACTTTCATCATAAAGAGAAGAAATTTAATAACATGAAGGTTTCTATAACCATATTTTCCTCTCTCGAAATAATTTTCAATAGCATCATGAATAGACTCAATAACATAGCTATCATTCATATCATTCCTTTCATGATGCACGTGCATAAAAGTATTATTACTCTCCACATAAATATAGTCATTATCATTAGTAATAGTAAGAGTAAAACTATCACGGCAATCATTGTAATCATCATAAATTGGAGGCATAGTATAATCATAATGAACTTTATCCTCAATGGTAGGTGGATCGAAAATACCATATTCATCATATAGGAGGCATATCATAATCACTATAAATTTTATGCTCAATAGTAGGTGGACTAAAAATATCACAATCATTATAATCATCGTATATTGGAGGCAAAGTATCATCAAAGCAAATTCCCTACTCCAAGCTTGGGGGACTAAAAAGATCAAATTCAACAAAACCATCTTCCCCAAGCTTAGAATTTTCCATTACATAAGCAATAATGGTGTTCAAAGAATGTATAGTAATAACATTGCTACTGTCATGCAAACAAAGTTTCATAGGTTTCTAATTTTCTCTTCAAACACTTCATGTCCTAACTCAAGATAAATTTCATAGAGCTCTCTAATTTTGTTGTTGTTTTACATTAAGCCTAACTAGTGAAATAAAAACAAAAAAACAAAAAGATAAAACTACAGGATCTAAAGAAGATACCTTCACGCACTCACCTCCCGAGCAACGGTGTCAGAAAATAGCCTGATGTCTACTACGCGCTTCTATTTTTGTAGACGGTGTTGGACCTCCAAGTGCAGAGGTTTGTAGGACAGCACAATTTTTCCCTAAGTGAGTAACCCAAGGTTTATCTAACTCAGAAAGGCGGACGTCAAAGGTATCCCTCTCAAGTAACCCTGCAATTAAGATACAAGAAGTCTCTTGTGTCCCCCACACACCCAATACACTTGTCTGATGTATAGGTGCACCAGTTTGGCGAAGAGATGGTAAAATGCAAGTGATATGGATGATTACAAGTGGTATTTGTAATCTGTAATAAAAATGGCAGTAAGCAAACATGCAACAAAACTGAGAGTAGAGTGTGTTTCAATACGTGGAAACAACGCCTAGGGATCATACTTTCGCTAGTGGTCGCTCTCAACAATAGTAACACAATTGAACACATGGCTTCCTCTTCAACATGTAACATTGGTGCTACTCGGAACTATTCTTCTGCTGGATAAGAAACATAATTACTATGGCGTAGGTCTACAAAAGCACATCTTAAAGTCTGAATAAACACACACCACAATTTCATAATGCCATCCAACACAAAGAACAACTCATGATAAATATCCCTCATATCTATTATCCATAAAAGTCACACACGCCACCCACACTGTCACCAAGGCTTTGTGTTTCAACAGTGACTCCGAAAGTTATACTAGATAAAATTGAGCAACATATCCATGACATAATGAAGCGGAAATATCATATGAATTCAACTAGATTACAATGCTCATGATCACATAAGGATCACACCATGGGAGAGAGAGATAACCACATAGCTATAGGTACGAACCCTCAGTCCGATGAAGAACTACTCCTAGCGCATCATGGGAAGCAGCAACGATGATGAAGATGGCTCCGGGGGCAATTCCCCGTCCCGACAGGGTGCTGAAACAGGAACTTTTGTCCCTAGAATTAGGGTTTTTGGGTGCCATGTCGATGGTTTCTTCAGCTTCTCTGGAAGCTGGTGTCCAGCAGGGTCCTGTTGATCATGTTATTGAGATTTCTGATGATGAAGTTCAAAATGCGGTCCCAGTTGTTGTGCTTGATGAAGAGGGTGATGTTCAGATGGACGAGGTGAATAATGATGTGGTGCCTGTTCTAGCTGTTGGTGAGATTCTTGAACCAGTTGTTGATCATGTGTTTGATGGTACAGTTGCTGCTGAGGTCCCGGGGTTGCTTCCTCCTAATGTTGCAATTGTTCTTTCTGATGTTGCACCAGGTGGGCCGTCTGCGGAAGAGGCAATGGGCCTCCCTGGTATTCCTTTGGAGAATGTGGCCCATGAAGAGCCTTTTGGCAAATGTTTGGTTGTTTTTGTCCCGCCTACAGCTGTTCAGCCTATTCAGTCAGTGAATACAGTGGATGTGGATCTGGTGATGACATGAGAGAACTGTTGAGGTCGCATTTGAGTCAGAAGCTGACGTTTCTTTTATCCCTTAGATGCATGTCCCGGAGGCTTCTTTGGACAGATGCAGGGTTACAGTTCATCGTCCCACCGCAACACCTAGCCAAGTTGTCCCTGAAGTTCAGAATGCAGTCTCGTTTCAGGCAGAGAGTTCTTCGGAAGCTACTCGTCCCAAGCGTTAAGCACGCAATGCTCCGCGCTTGGTAAACAATACCCCCAGGATGAAAACTCGTAGCCAATCAAAACTCGATGGTTTAAAACCACCAGTTGTGCAAAGTGCACCAAAACAGAGAAAGAGAGCCAACAAAACAGTAGCTAGCAAGCCCACCTAGCCAGATGCTCATGCGTTAGTCAGGCCACCAACTCCAATCACAGTTCTCCAGCAGCTCGGTGCAATTCTGGAGATTGATCCCTCTTAACTCACGGCGGCAAAGCTTAATGCTTCTGCTGCGCATGACTGTGCAACGAAAAATGTTTCTGATGATTAGTGCGAACTTTTTGAGCTTGTGGGGTGGATGTGCCCCCCTTCACATCTGTTATCCTTCGCTTTACTTTTGTGTGCTTGCTATCTCGTTTGTAATAGACCTGAGTTTGCTGTGGTTGGACAACTAGTTGTGCCAACTTGAGATTATCGCTGCTTTTTTGGTTTGTAATGGATTACAATATTAATTATCTTATATGGAAGGTGTTGTGTTGGAACATCAGAGGTTTGAATGCGGATGATAAACAGTTGGCGCTTTATAATAAAATTGTTGAGAGTGGTTGTGCGGTTGCTTGTATTCAGGAAACAAAAAAAGGAAACTTTTGATAGAAATTTCATTAAGAAATGTTGCCCGAGGCAATTTTATAATTTTAGTTTTGCACCTTATGTGGGGGCCTCGGGTGGGATCCTAGTGGTCTGGAAATCAAGCATTTTTTGAGGGAACCTTGATTCAATCTCAGAGATTCGGGTTAATCATGTCCTTTAAATCATCACACTCGCAGCAGAAGTGGACACTTGTGGTAGTATATGGTCCTTGTGCAGGGGAGCTGCGTGACCTCTCTGTACAGTGGTTATATTATCTTTCTATCCCTGACGATGAGCTGTGGTTGTTTATGGATGATTTCAACTTCATACGCTCTCAGGAGAACGGAAATCGACCGGGTGGAGATGTAAATGATATGTTCCTTTTCAATGAATTGATTGATCATCTTGGCATTCTTGAGTTACTGATACGTCTCAAATGTATCTATAATTTTTGATGTTCCATGCTGATATTATACCAATTGTTACATGTTTTGCATCCACTTTATGTCACTTTTATACATTTTTTGGGACTAACCTATTAACAAGATGCCACAGTGCCAGTTCCTGTTTTCTGCTGTTTTTGTATTCCAGAAAAGCTAGTCAGGAAATATTCTCGGAATTAGACGAAAATTTACGGAGGCACCTATTTTATCAGAATACACATGAATTCCAAAGGAGCAACGAAGAGGATCCAGGAGGGCCCCACACGCACACAGGGCGCGGGCCCCCCTGGCGCGCCCTGGACACGTGTGGGCCCCTCGGGCTCTCCAGCCGCCGCCCTTTCGCCTACTTATTCCCCCGATGCGAAAACCCTAAATAACTGAGCCATTATCCACGAAAAGTTCCAGAGGCGCCGCCGTCGTCAACCCTAGCTCGGGAGGGTCGAGAACCTCTTCCCGGCACCCTGCCGGAGAGGGGAATCATCACCGGAGGGCTCTACATCACCATGCCTGCCTCCGGAGTGATGCGTGAGTAGTTCATCCTTGGACTACGGGTCCATAGCAGTAGCTAGATGGTTGTCTTTCAACTTTGTGCCATCATGTTTAGATCATCTTATTGTAATGCTACATGTTGTGTTTGCTGGGATCCGATGAATATTGAATACTATGTCAAGTTGATTATCAATCTATCTTATATGTTATTTATGATCTTGCATGCTTTCCGTTACTAGTAGATGCTTGTAACTCCAAGAGGGAGTATTTATGCTAGATAGTGGGTTCAGTCTCCAGTAATCTGTGCGAGTGACAGCAACGCCTACGGTTGTGGATGTGCTGTTGCTATTAGGGGTAACCTAACAATGCTATGTCCACAGTCATATGTATTTGTTTACATTACGCACATTACTTAATGCAATTATCCGTTGCTTGCAACTTAATACCAACGGGAAACTCGGATGACAACCTGGCGGTGGATTATTAGTCATAGACGCTGTTGGATAACGGTCTATGTATTTTGTCGTAATGCCCAATTAAATATCATAGTAATCATCATGTCATATATATGCATTGTCTTGTGCTCAATATTTTGTCAATTGCCCAGCGTTAATTTGTTCACCCAGCATGTTAGTTATCTTTTATGGAGAGACACCACTAGTGAACTGTGGACCCCGGTTCATTCTTTTACACTGATAATACAACCAACTGCAAACATTGTTCCTTTTCATTTTCTGCAACTAAATACTGTTTTCCACACCATACGTTTAATCCTTTATTTTCAGCAAGCCGGTGAGATTGACAACCTCACTGTTTCGTTGGGGCAAAGTAGTTTGATTGTGTTGTGTGCAGATTCCACGTTGGTGATCGAGTAACGGCACCACCAACAACCTTCTGAAGTGCTACTGCTCCTACTGGTTCGATAAACCTTGGTTTCATACTGAGGGAAAACTTGCTGCAGGACTACATCATACCTTCCTCTTGGGGTCTCCCAACGAACGTGTGCTTCACGTCAGCAGTTACCTTTAAAGGGCAGATCCTACACATGGTCTAATATGCAGCATGACCCACTCCTGGAGCAGTTGGATTGGTTTTTCACTACTCCTACCTGGACTACAGTCTACCCCAACATTGTCGTCTTAGCTATGGCTAAACCCACCTCAGATCATGTGCCTTGCATTGTGAGTATTGACACAGTAATTCCGAAGGCAAACTTATTTCGTTTCGAGAACTTTTGGGTACATCAGCCAGGGTTTTATGAATGTGTCAAGGTGGCATGGAATAAACCCACATGAGCTACTGCTCCTTCGGCAGTTTTGACTGAAAAAATGAAAAGGCTAAGAGTTGATCTGAAAAAGTGGAAAATGGGTCTTTCCAAACTGAAGTTGCTGATCTTGAAGTGCAACCTTGTAATTCTACATTTTGATGAGCTGGAAGAGGAAAGACCTTTGTTTACTCCTGAGGCAATTTTTCGGAAGATAGTTAACCAACACTATGAGAATCTTTTGAGATTTCAGTACTAATACTGGAAGAAGCATTGTACTATTAGGTGGATGAAGTTGGGAGAGGAAAAATAAAAGTTCTTCCATGCCATGGCAATAGAGAGATACAAGAGAAACTCAATTGCTAGCTTACGACTGCCTGATGGACACATTGTCACTGATCATGATCAAATGGCTGCGGTTGCATGGGATTGTTATAAGCAGCGGATGGGAACTTCAAATGGGATTAATATGCTTTTTGATATGCCTGCTCTTGTCACCCGAGTTGATGATTTGCAGGAACTAGTAGGTGAATTTATAGTAAAGGAAATGGACGATATGATTAGTCACATGCCTGTTGACAAAGCTCCAGGTCCTGATGGTTTCAATGGGATGTTTTTGAAGAAGTGTTGGTCAATTGTTAGAAAAGATTTTTATGCTCTGGCCACTGCTTTCCATCAGCAGACATTCAACTTGGAAAACATAAATTCCACTTTTATTACTCTTGTACCGAAGAAACCAACACCAGAGCAAATTAATGATTTTAGGATGATTTCTTTGACTAACACTTGTTTGAAATTCGTCAAAAAAATGGTGGCATATCGGTTGCAAAAGAGAATTTTAGGATGTATACACAAGAATCAATATGGCTTCATCAAGGGGCAATCGATCCATGACTGCTTGGCTTGGTCATTTGAATATCTTTATCAATGCAAACTCTCTAAGAAGCTAATTGTGCTGCTGAAGCTAGACTTCGAAAAGGCCTTTGATTCAATTGAGCATGAAGCTATTTATCAGATCTTGAGGCAGATGGGTTTTCCAGAAAAAATTATTTATTGGGTCAAAATTTTACTTCACAGGCACATCCTCGGTTCTTGTTAATGGGGTTCCTGGACGAAAATTCAGATGCAGGGGGTGGACCAATCGGAGCCAATGCCCTGACCTAACACACCTACACACATCATTTAAATCTGGAGGCTTCAACCAGGCCGCCAAACAGCGTGCCGGAAACACAAACCGGTCCAGCCGATACTCAACGCACACCACATGCGCACAATAGAAGCCGCTACCACCATATTCCGCCATCCCAGCTTCTTGAGAGATCAATGCAGTGACCTTGCAAGGCATGTCGTCGGCATTGCCATGACGCCAGACAACTCCACCATCCTGCGCGAGTGCATCATCATACGCCCGTCGCGGAGACCTCGTTACGCCACGACGCCGAGACTCGCCGTCGACAACGTGGTAAACGTACACCGCTCCACTTCTTGCATCCTCCGTCCAGCAGCTGCTCCAAACAATGCCCCCAAGAAGGAGAGCGACACTGAGAGCATCGCCATCATCCAACCCTGGAATCTCAGGATCTGGGGTTTCCCCTGAAGCAGTGCGAGTGGGTAGACAGTAGCTGTAACAACGATGCATTAAACTCAGACCTCGGTTTTCACCGGAAACCACGTCTCCCCAACTCGTCGCCGGGACTGGCCATGAGATAAGTAGATCCGCCACAACCAGTCGGCCGACCACCTCCGGCGAAGAAGGACACCACCACCACCTTGCCCGGGGCACGAGCCCCCAGCTTCCTCGCATTGCAGGCCGAGCCCAAAGGCCACGTGTCGTCGACGGAGTCGGGGAAGATGCAGCCGAATGACCTCGGCCCGTCGGATCCCAATTTGGGCTCAGATCGGTCGCACCGCCGCCGCTGGCATCACGCTGTTTGCCGCCATCTTCGAGCTGACCTTGGTCGCCACTGTCCCACGCCGCCGCCATTGATCGGCCCTGAGTGGAGCGCCTCCACTTCGGATCGATCTCCGACCGAGGAGTAACCCCACCGCCGCCGCCATGCCACACAAGCTGAGCCCTGCGACGCCTCTGGCGGCGGAGGAAGGAAGGCTTGCGAGAGGGGGGCGGACTGGAGATTCTTTTCTTCTTCGATTAAAAAAGGAATAACTTGTATAGGGTAGTAAATTATATCGCAACAGCCATAAAATAAAACATGGGATGCAACCAACGCTCCCACAGAAATTATTATACTTCGTAGTCTTCACGCAAATACATTTCCAAATATAAAGATGCAAACTTTCCGAAAATATATAATGGTACTTTCTTCATGATAGTGTGCCAAATTTCCATTTTTTTAAATGACAAAAGGGGGGCATTTTGTGAACCAAGTATAATACTATGGTTTAATATGTCACATTTCCAAGTTTCACAAAAAATAAACCTTATTGATGTCTATTATCTTAAGATTTTTATTTTTCTAAATTCGCTCCTACTTTTTTCCATTTAAAATGATTTTAGTCGATTTACCGAAACTAATTGAAATATGAACTACAAGTATGTCATATTTTATTCCTAAAAATTTCCAAAAATCATTTTAAGGTACCAAGTAAAAATCTAAGGAAGAGCCACATATGGTGTTGAAAGATTTAAGCCCTTGTTGTGGAAAGATGCGTCCGTAATTTCCATCCTATTTTGAAAGTTGTTCACGAGTTCAAGATAAATTTTCACAACATTAAAGAATATTCCGTACAACAAAATAAAAAAATGATATGATTTTTAAAGATAGAAAAAAGGAAAACATGAACGAAAAAGAAATACAAAACGAAAAACATGAAAGAAAAGACCAAATAAAAATGGAAAATAGAGAAAAACAAAAGGAAGGAAAGGTAAAAGTACAGAACATGCAACCGAAAAAAATCTGCCTAGGCCCCACCTAGGCGAGCGCTTTACCGGTGCCCCCCAGCCGCCGCCCCACACTAGTGGAAACAGGAGGTTTGGTGGAGAGGGGTGTTGGGCTCTAGTCCCGGGCGTGGTTCGAACCCGGACTAGAGGAGGGAACTAGTACCTTGCCGGCTGCTCCGACGTTGCGCAGGTCGGGTCCCGGGTTGTAGGGCACCTCTAGTTCCGGGCCGTGATACCACCCGGGACCGAGGCAGTCAGCGGCAGGGTGGAGGCAGGAGGGTGGGCCTTTCGTCCCGGGCCTTGGTACAGCCCGGGACTAGAGGTCCCGCTATATCATCTCCCACCCCGGGCCAGCCACCATTTTTGAACTCTCAAGCTCATCTTCATTGTTTCCTCTCTCAAACTCAAGTGTAGCCCCATTTTTTTCCAAGATTTGTCAAGATAGACGGCACCCATCTCTCCAAGGGTTAGCAACACTTGATCCTTTCACCCGGCGGCCGAATTTTAGCCATTTCCATACAAGTTTAGCTCATTTCATTTTTATAGTGCTACCTAGGTGTTTGATGAAATGACTAAGCTAGGTAGTTCATTTTTTTATGTATTTTGAGCTCAAATTAATTTATTATTTGTGGATTTTAGTGTCGTCTCGGTCCTCACCGCCGTCGATAGCCCCCGCCATCCCGTGACCGGCACCACCTCGGTGAGCCTCTTCTTTTATCTGTTATTTTACAAAATTACTTGTATGATTTGAATGCATAATTATTTTTCTTGTGTAATTTTCTTATGTTTTTTATGTATAGTGTCATGGTTTTGATATCCGTCCCCGTCGGCCCTCTTCCGGTCTATGATTCGGATGTGGTATATTTTTATCACTATTTATTTTGTTTCGTGTTTATAACAATCATGCCGACCAAATTGACATAGATATATTTTTATTTAGGAGGTAGTTGAACTGGAAATTCCAGCCGACCCTATTGTAGAGTTTTTTAAAAAAGAAAACAACGATTTGAAAGCAAAATTGAAGATAAGTGAAGATCTTCGTCTCCAATGCCTAGAAGAGAAGATGGTATTGGACTTGAAGATTGCCGACATCGTTGATGCTCACGGGGTCGAGCTTACCGACGTCGTCGCTGTTCACGAGATGAAGATGGATGCAATGCGCTTGAAGATTAGAAAGATTAGAAAATATGGCATTAGTCAAGAGGCTTGGTATCATTATGCTGTTGGTTCAATAGTTACCTTAGTTGCGATTCTGATCGCATTTGTTGTTGGATTTAAATTCTTTAGATAGTTGTATTCTAGTTTCAATTAATTTATGTTTTATGAGAACTATGTATTACATTTGGTCACTACTATACTTTGGTTTTAATGTGATGAACTTGTATTAATGAATATGATATGTTTCCTATTATGTTGGTTTATCGTAATGGGTTTTAGCGGTGATTTGCAGATGAGTCATCCGTGGATGTACGCTGACCGACGCTCTAAAGAGTACATGGATGGCGTGCAATCTTTTCTCAATGTGGCTAAGGATAACAAGGGGCCGAATGGTTTTATGTGTTGTCCATGCAAGAAATGTCGGAATGAGAAGGATTACCCTAACACAGACAGAATTCACCTCCACCTGATAACTTCTGGTTTCATGCCCGGCTATAATTGTTGGACCAAGCACGGAGAAAAAGGGGTTATGATGGAAGACAACGAAAAAGAAGAGAACGATGACAACTACATGTACCCTGAATATGTTGGTAACCCAACAGGGGAAGCTGATGATGAAGAGGTACCAGATGATCCCATCATACATGATGATTTACGTGGGGTCATCGTTGATGCGCATACCCTAGCAGAAACTACACTTGAGAAGTTGAAGTTGGAGCGCATGTTAGAGGATCACAAAACAAAGCTGTACCCAACTTGCGAAGATGGCAACAAAAAGCTCGGTACCACACTGGAATTATTGCAATGGAAGGCAGCGAATGGTTTATCTGACAAGGGATTTGCGAGTTTACTGAAAATAGTGAAGGACAAGCTGCCGGCTGGTAACGAATTGCCCGAGAGTACGTATGAAGCAAAGAAGATTATCTGCCCTCTAGGATTAGATGTGTAGAAGATACATGCATGCATTAATGACTGCATCCTCTACCGCGGTGAGAAGTATGAGAATTTGAATGAATGCCCGGTATGCGGTGCATTGCGGTATAAGATCAGAGCAGATGACCCTGGCGATGTTGAGGGCCTGCCCGCCAGGAAGAAGGTTCCTGCCAAGGTGATTCATGGAAATGGAAATGGGGGAGGTCCCTGCTGCGAGGTGATCAGATAAAGTTTCTACCGACATGTCTGCGACAACTCCATAGTTGGTACATGAAAACCACAAAGGAATTTGATGAATTTTTGATCTCTGTGAAAGTTACAAAAAATCATTTCAATTTATTTATTTCCAAAAAAGATAAAGTCTTTAGCTCTCAGCTCGTTCATTGCCATCGCTAATTATGCTCACTACGGTATTATGCAGAATGAAGAGTGATGAATGTGACAGAAAGGGCATCTATGGCTTTGGATTCGTTAACCCAGTACGAGTTAATGCAAGGACACTAAAAAACGACGTGAAGGACACGGAGAAGAACTTGCTAAATGCCCTAATGAAGCAACATTTCAAGGTGTAGATAATGTTTCCTTACTTCTTCAGGTAAGAGAGTGTTACTCGCTTGTACAAATTAAGTGTAACTGATGAGTTACTGACGTGTATATAATCATGCGCAGCGATCATTACATTCTGCTAGTCATTGAAGTTGATAGATCAAGAGTTCAAGTCTACGACTCATTGGACTGGCCTGAGGAGAGGTACCAAAGCATTCTAGATATGCTCCAAAGGTAATTTCAAACATTTTCGCACTATATCAGTCTCTCTTATTGATTTCAGAGATATCAAGCAACTAATAACTCATTTATTCTTTTTTTTTTGCCGGCAGGGTTTGGAAACAATTCAAAGCGAGGACAAAGGGTTCAGTTTCATTTGAAGAACAGCTGACTTTTATTCACCCACAGGTAGGTAGTACGGTCTAGCTAGGTTCGCGCATCTCTTTATTTATAGTTTTCAATACCACTATATGTTGACTATGATTTGATTGAATTCTATTCTCGTAAAGTGGATCGAGAGGCAACCACAGGGGACCAATTTCTGTGGATATTTCGTTTGCGAGTGGATTCGTCGTTCGGTCACTGAGCGGGACCCAAAGAAATTTTTAGACGTACGTGAACAATCATATTCATCAATTGATCTCCAGTGTCATTCATAATTTTTGATAGTCATGATTAATATTCGTATTGATCTGCTTCTTTTATAGGCAGAGTCATTGCACGAGAGTATGCCACTAAAGAAGCGCTTTCAAGCACTAGCAGAGGAACTTGCGGGGTTTCTGCTCAGCGAAGTCATACCTACAAAAGGAACATACAATGGAGAATAGCGGTGAAGTCTCGGTTATGATCTCCCGTGTAACCGAATAGACGGGCTCTAGTCCCGGTTATGATCTCCACACACGTGTAATCGAATAGACGGGCTCTAGTCCCGGTTATGAGCACCTCCATGTAACCGGATAGACGTGAACATATTTTTATTTATGAACATTTTGATATGTTATATGTAGTTTCTGTTTTTAATTAATTAAACGCATTTTTTTTTGCACCATTTCAATATTAAATTGGGAGGAAAAACAAAAAATTACAGGCTGCCACGTGTGAGGTCCTTGGTCCCGGGTCGTATGACCAATCGGGACTAGAGGTCCTCCACCACGCCCGCGCCTAGGCGGCCACGTGGGAGCCTGTTGTTCCGGGTCGTAACGGACCCGGTACTAGAGGGGGGGGCCTCTAGTGTCGCCTTGCTAGTCCCGGTGGACACCCGGTACTAGAGGCCCTTACGACCCGGGACCAGTGGCCCTGTTTCCACTAGTGCCATTTGATGGGAACTCATTTTGAGTGTGGCAACTTGTTGGATTTCCCTAATTTTATAAATTTCTTTTGCTGGAAATGAGAACAAATTATGGTGATATTTTAAGCCCCACTTGTGTCCGCCATAGTAGCTTGCTCTAGTATTTGGCAATTTTAATATTTGAGAACCGTTTCTTGCTCATATCTACGGAGACGGTTAAAAATAACACAATGTGAGTTAATAATAAGACAGTTGTAGTCATGGGTATTATAAATATTTCATTTAATCACTCAGACAAAATAAGCTCAGATGGAAGAAAGTTAGAAACGAACTGGATTGTCATTTCTCCGAGTTTTTTTTATGTGCATAGAAAAGCTTAACTTGTTCTTTGAAAAGCTTATGCAAAAAAAGAACAGAGTAGCATACACCAGCTTTTCTTCTGTTCATCTAGAAGAAGAGGCAACTCATGATGCCTTGAGTGGTTGATTCCGTCACAAACAAACAGAGTCCGTCGAAAGTATATCAGATCGTTGTTGTCTCATGAGAGCTTTGGAATGATAGAAAGTGAGGGTTTTCATAAGTGCATCTTAAATGTCGGTCATAAATTTTCACTAACATAGAGCGAGGCCCCATCCGGTGTAGCATCGCCGGGACGAAGCATTTGAGTTCTATATGCTGCGAAGAGTAGTTCTTAATTTCTATGTGTTGTGCCTTCGACGCCTCATGTACATATCTAAAATTTATCTTAATTAATGAAATTAGGAAAAACGTTTGCCGCCATGCATTTGAAGAAATGATGCCTGGTGG
Organism: Poa pratensis; assembly: GCA_947311845.1. Classification (NCBI taxonomy): domain Eukaryota; kingdom Viridiplantae; phylum Streptophyta; class Magnoliopsida; order Poales; family Poaceae; genus Poa; species Poa pratensis. The sequence goes on from CAMZMU010000120.1 coordinate 18,439,218, forward strand.
AGCAGAAGGCAGCTGGCTGGCAGCAACGGCGGGAAGGAGCTGCACTTGTGATCTCGGGTGACGCATGAGACGGGACGAGGTAAAAACGAGAAACAGATTGCCTGGTCGTGATAAAATGAACTGTTGCTTTACTCGGGTTTCAGGTCGTAAACGTCCGTTAGCAAATGGCTTATTTCATGTTGACTTGGAGCCTCCTGGTAGATCGATCGCCTCCTCGTGGTTTCACATTCTATTTACCAGGCGGCTAGACGTGATTGGTTCTGCAGTAGCGTGGTGACTATGGAGTCGTTGAAACGCTTGGCTGCTGAGTACTCACTCATGCGTGATTAGGTCCTCTGCAGTAGCATGTCAATCTGAGTCGTCGCACGCTTCCCTGGTTACTAACTTTCAGTCGCTCATCAGTGATTTTAGGCCTCAGATGTAGTGGTAACGCGGTGGTCGGAGTCGTCGAATACTACAAGCCTGAATGCGAGAGGTTCGTCTCCTGGCGTGCGGTCCTCTCACTGAATCATTCAAGGAAGAGGAGGGTTGCCTTAACGGTATTCCCTCCAGAAGATTATGACACACGGTTTGATGTCGATCTTATCCTCTAGGAAAAGAATGTTCTTGTGGCCGGCTTTAAAGTATTGTTTAGCCAAGTCAAGAAGACTTCTGCTATCCTCAAACATCATTTTCGTTACCTATTTATGCAGATATCAGATGTCGACGTCACGTAGACGCGTACCCCGGACTTGTTGGAAAATACAGTTTGCTGTGCTAGCACGAATAAAAATGTCTACCGCGCAAACCAAGATCATGTTGCAGTTAAAGATCATGGGTTATCCCCTAGACGACGTAGAGTCCCGCATCAGAAGAAGAGTTCGCATAGTGTGTCGGACAGTGTAGTCCTTGGGTGCGTTTGGTTGGGTGGCTAGCCACCAGGTGGTTAGTGGTAGCCACTTTTTAATTTGTTAGTCCCTGTTTGGTTTGTGGTATTGGGTTTGTGAGGGTAACCACATTGTAGGTATATTCTCTCCAAAAGCAGGTTGAGCTCAACCACCAGAAATGTGGTGGTTGAGGCCAACCACCCACGGTGGCCTCGCTAAAATCACCCGCGGAAGAGTTTTTCGGTCGCTCACCTTCCCTCCGAAACAGAGAAAAACCCGCGACGATGAACCCTTATCTGTTTCCCTCATTTCTTTTCCCCTCCCATCCAAGATATCAAATATAGCGAATTTATTTTTGGATATTTCTACCGATCATTGCGTAATTATATCAGAGGTGTGCATGTGTTAATATTTACTGCTGGAAGCAACTTAAAGCGAATTTGCTTTTTTGATCTTTATTTGCTGGAAGCAAATTATCATTGGCCTGCCTAGCACAACATCAGTTATAGAATTATTTTGATTATTATTATTCTGAGAACTATGTGCTAAAGCATTTGAACAATTTAATTGATGGACCTATCTGAAGATGACAATTATGCGTCCATTACTTTTTCTATTAGTGCTATCTAAAACTGTTATAAATTAGTAAATGTTGATTTTGCGAGGTGACATACTAGGAGATGATTTTAAGGTGGCAAGCAGTACGAGAATCACCGGCTCGTAGCTACGATGATTTTGTTTGTTTCATGTCTAAATGGAACATGATGTCCAAATATATTCTATTTTTGAAATTCTTATAATCCATACCATAATTTAATCGATTGATGTAGCCAAAAAATCATGTTGTGAGGGTATTCTCACCATCATATCAAAGAGCTTACCATATCACCCCACACCTCAAATCAAATAACATGGCTACCCCTAACCACTTTTTGTCCCTTCAACCAAACACAAAACTTGGCTAACCAACCGACACAACCAAATATGAAAAATGGTTACCACCAACCACGTGGTTGTGATTACCCCCAACCACTTTTTCATAGCCACTAAACCAAACGCACCCGTACTGTACGTCCTCCTCCTCCTTGTAATTACCACAAACAGCTCCTTGCGGATTCACGAAAGGTTCGTCCAAGCATCACAAAGGCAATCTTCGAAGGTATCTGTGCGTGCAGAGAGGAACAACGAGCTGCAAATTGCTAGATCGGATTGCTCAACATGGCCATGGAGGTGTGACGACTAGGTCGTGAAGTAGTCGAATCCTTTCTGGGTGATTTTCCTCCATTTATATGGAAATCCATAGATGGCTTTAACACTTGAGACCCATTTGGGCTCTATGACTAAAATCCATCTGGATCCAACCCAAGTGGGCTACTTTCCCTTAAACACACGACTCGATAGGTTTACTTACTCAGGGACAGAACATAAGTTCCTTGCGAGTTCTCACATATGGATCTGAGTAAACGACTAGCTTTAGAACTCAAAACTATAGTTGGTAGGGGCTTCTAGTAGAACGTGCCAACTTCTAAGTGTTCGCAAAATCAAACTAACAAACATTTACAATGCCTCTTATGCAACGTTCCTTTTGCCTCACAATATCTGTTGCCTATCTCAAGGCGAGTGAGTACTTGTCATCTTTTTGCATATCGACCTCTCTTCTTGATCTCGTGATATAGATTCCTGAAATGGGTTAGCACTTAATCCAATTCACACTACCGTACTTTCTGAATATGTCACTTGAGAGGGTTCAGGAAATATATTTCCAAGTCAGAGGGACAAATCCCAAATTGATCAACCATGCCGCGTATCATGTTTCACCTAACCAGAAAAATACCTTTGGATCTGCTTAGATACAGAATAGCGTTTAATAGCCATAACTAAAAGACAAATTAAATATCGAAAATAAGCGAAAAAACACAGATCTAGGACATGACTTATACATTATACTTGGGACTAACGAATGACAATCGTCTCCTTGCATCTCAAAGTGGGACTGTCCAACTCCGTGATCTCCATCCATGAGGTAATACTATTAGATTAGCATATCTATGGCCAAGACATGTGAAATATAGTCATCAACAAAATCGTATACTAGTCTAAAAATATGTGTCACCATAACCTTACTGAGTAGGGATTGTATAGAACAATCAGCATATATATATAGCCTCACAAACAAGCGACATACTCATTGATACATATTATGGATAATGTTTAAGGACAATACTAATAACTCTTGAATGCATAAGGAAATAATAACCTCATATGATTGCCTTTAGGACACATCTCCAACAGAGTTGTACCCTTCAAGATGGCATGGTAGGACCGCCAGGTGCAGGTCGAAGATTACATAAAAGCCTCCTAACTCATCCCTTCCACAACACTAATTAATCCCTTCCCCAACCCGCAAAAAAACTGATCCCTTCCCCAACACAAGATATGGGTTCAAACGAATGTATTCAGGCGGAAAAAGAGATCTCAAACAATCTTTCTGTATGTGCAAATGACTTTTTACTTGTGTCATACAAGGACTCTAGCATCATCAACATCGAAGAACCAAACCGTTTTGGATCTTAAACCCATGTTCATCCACCATAGCCTCGTCGAGGTCATCTTCTCAATCGGGCCGAAATTTTTATTGGTTCACTTGTTTACACGAGCATGGGCTATTTGCAGAGTACTAGCTTGGGCTGTTTGAAATTCCTTCCCTGTTTTTTTTTACACAAATTAGTGGTGGCATATAGATGTTGTCGAATTATTTTCAACAAGATCATGTTTATCAAAGTCAAGAAGACTTATATTCTATCCTAAAACATCATTTTCCTTGATTCGCTTGTTCACATGGGACACTAGCTGGGCCATGGGTAGGACCCGCAGAAACAATACGCTTCTCTAATTCTCTAAGGTCTTCCCTAATGCATTGTATATTAGTGCGGCACCCTAGTTTGTGGTTTAATATAAATGACAACCACCGTAGTGTATTGTTTTCTAGGGGTTGTATCTAAGTGAATTTACATTTATTGATTTTAGCCTAATACTTGCATGTGATTGGGTTAGCAACTTTTTTTTTTTTTGCCTGTAATCTCGTGTAAGAGTTGTATGTTAGTATAGTGCCACACAAGCTATTTACCTATTAGACCGTGCTAAGATATTAGCATTAGGAAAGGCCTAAACTTTGTAGAGATACCTTGTGTGGTGGCATCATGTGATTGGTTGCATGCAAATGTGGATCATGCATGCTGGTGACCTATGGTGCACGGCAACTCGCATTCTGTGTTATCACCGCGACAGAAAGGTCATTTTTAGCCAAGTCAAGACGACTTGTACTATTCGAAAAATTCATTTTCCTTGGTTCCCTTGTTTACGCAAACCGGGAGTCACACACTCACACCTAGTGTGGACATGCACTAGCACGTGCCATACGGAATTAATACACCCTGATTTTTAGAAGCATTGCTCGACGACGACGTACGTCGCTGAACAAGTGAGAAGTGACCTACCTTGTTGTATTGCTACTTTGCTAGACATGCATGGGCAGGGGCAACATTTTAGCTATTTAAACACCGGGAGGGGTGTTGTGCGATTGGCACTGCAAATCACAAAGTGAGAGCCACGATCGATCGAGAGAGAAATAGCTTATGATGTCGAGGACATTACACCTGCTGCTGCCACTTCTTGTGCTAGCAGGAACAGTTAGGGCGGATGCTGCTTCCGGCGCTCGTAATAACGTCACCGACGGCCCACACAGCTGTGGCGGCGTCGATGTCCCGTACCCGTTCGGCATCGTCGACGACAAGGGCAACGGCGACTTCCGCCCTGGGTTCGATGTCACGTGTGAGCACGGCAAGGCTGTACTCGCTACCGGCGGTGACGAGATAGCCATTCCGATCGGCGACTTCTCTATCAAGACGGCGGAGGCCCGTGTGTCGCTGCCCGTAAGGTGGCAGTGCTATAACTCCGCCGGCGAGGTGGTCGAATCAGGGTCCATGACCCTCCAGATGTACAACGAGAGTGTGTACCGCATCTCCGACACCAGGAACGACCTCTTCGTCCTCGGCTGCTTCACCCTGGGCTACCTCAGGAGCAAGCCCGATGAATCGCGCGCTACTGAAATAAACGGCACCACCTACGCCCAGCTCAACGGCTGCCTCTCCTACTGCAACGACTCCCAGAGCGCGGTGAGTGGTCTCTGCTCCGGCGTAGGCTGCTGCCACGTCGCCATCCCTCCAGACCTGGTTGACAACTCGGTGGACTTCATCAACTACGAGAACACCGACAAGCTCCGCTTTAGTCCCTGCAATTATGCGTTTCTGGCGGAGAAGGGCAATTACACCTTCAGCACCACCGACTTCAGCATGCACCTGCAGCAGTCCCCCCGGTTGATGCCGGTGATGCTCGACTGGGCCATCCGTGATAACCTCACGTGCAAGGAGGCGGAGACGAAGAAGGACTATGCATGCAAAAGTCCCAACAGTCTCTGCCTCAACGCCACCAATGGACCTGGATACATCTGCAACTGCAGCGAAGGCTACGACGGCAACCCTTATATTTTCGATGGTTGTACCGGTAAGTTCGTACTGCTACCTATATAGCTGAAAACTCAAATTTAAGTTTGAAAACGTTAGAAGAATTCTGTTGGATATTCCCAACTCCAGATTTCCCATGCGTGCCACATTTGTCTAATATATCGCTATTTAAAACATAAATTACAATATATAACGTGTCATATGCTTTTAGTATTTCTGTGCCATAATAATGTTTTCTTTCAGTTCGGTCTCTCATCTATCGACTAGCTAGCTTAGTATTTCTGTACCATAATAATGTTTTCTTTCTTTTCGGTCTCTCATCTATTGACTAGCTAGTTTAGTCATTCTTTTACATCTAATGCTAGACAAAATTTACAGTAATTATTATTGTACTACAATAGTACGGCATGCCCAGGCGACATAAAATAAACAACAAAAAATCAATAACTAAATCGGACTTATGAGCCGTGGAATAGAATATTTGATTTTTTTTAAAAAAAATTGAAATTCAGTATAGGTGAGTAGAAGCTCATAATCTGGAAATACTTTAGAATTTTTAAACCATTCAACGGTTATTAATACAAATTGAAGTAATAAAATTAAGAAAAACAAGTGTTATAGAAAAACAAACAAAGCATGGAAACATGCAATTAATAAATGGGTTGTCCCGATAGTATTATTCCTTTTGTCGGTTGGCTCAATAATCCTTCATGGCACAAAGTCAGGTGAATGCAATGACTCTAGCAAGGAAGTAAAAATAGAGAGTTAAGCCAACTTAAGGCGCAAATATACGAGGCCAGATCCCAGTATGATTTGTGTAGTCCGCTATAAAGCATGGACCTTATATGTTGTACTCTAACGTAAAGCAAAACCGTCTTGTTCACCCCTAAGAGTGTCGACGAACGATGATGACCCCACTCGCTAGGCGAAGGATGATGACCCCCACTAAGCATGGACCTTAACTCCGTGTCCCTAACGAGAAATTCTAGTGACAACATAGATATGTCTTAGATGACCAAGCTGTAGTCAACTCGTAGATCTCTTGATAGAATTAGATCATGCACGCACCACACGGCATCAAACTATTAAAATCAACATTCAGAATATTATCGAGTGCACAATGATTCTCTGTAAGTACTACTGGCCAATTTATCGTCGTTTCGTCTTTAATGGTATCTCGATAGCCAGATCATTCATGAAAAAACAATGAATGGTATACATACTAATTTCCATGATTTAGTTTATCAAAATCCTTAGTTTCCGATTTTGCTTCACTCTCCAAATAACTCTTTCAAACAGGGGCAGATCCAGGATTTAACCATGGGGGTGGGGGGGGGGGGGGGACAAGACATTGCCCGTAACATGAAAATGTATCAAAGCTTATTTTTTAACCGTGGTAAAAGATTTGCCATTTTCCTAAACACGGTGGAACGCAAGCGCTCATATACACGCGCACACACTCACCCCTATGAACGCACGCACGCACACCCTACCCCTATGAGCACCTCCGAGAGACCGAGTCGGCGGGTCGAGTCTTGAGATTGACGAAGTCACCACGGGCGCCTCGCTGTCGACGGGAACGTCGCCTCCCACTGAAGAATATTCCGCCTTAAATGAGAAACACCAGCGTCAAACCCGGGGTTTGAACTCTGGTGGGTTGGGGGTACAACCACCCTCCTAACCATCTTGCCACAGGCAAGTTCTCAAAGATTTGCCATTTTCATTAATAGAGAAGAGAGTTTTTTAGAGGTTTTAAGTTTAATGCCTAGAACATGCCCTTGGACTCGCATAAAAGGCTAATCTCCCGGAATTACATAACTCAAAAATTTCGCCCCCGGTTTTCCCCAAAGCTTGGCCTCCTCTTTTATCTTGGCTATGAAGATATACGGAAGGGTGGTGTGGTTTCGGAATACCTGCGCATTGCGCTCACTCCGAATGGTCCAAGAGATGAGCATGGTACGGTGATAGACGCCAAAATATATCAATTCTTACGAATATATGAAGTATATATTAAATTGTAACAATATATTATTTGCAATTGAGAAAAGTTACATGTCCACTCGTTTGAATCTGGATCAACGTTCATGCCTATCAAAGAAGCAACCCTACTAATATAAAATAACCGATGAATAAACTTAAAATGTTATGCCTGGCCAATTAAACCAGCAAGTATCAATAATTGTATCCCATGAAGCTAGCACAAATGACGTGCGTACATATACAGGGATCCCATATACAGTAATACCTTCGAGGTTGAAACGAGTGGCGTGCAACGGGCGTCAGGTCGCAATCATCGGCGCCGGCGACAACTGACGGAAATCACTTCACTAATCACCGAACCTGGCGGCGCGGCGTCGGCGATGATGCTAAATCGGAACCAGTGCGGCTGGGAGCGTCACAGGCTGAGATCGATGTATTGGAGATGAAATCGTGCCGTCGTGCGCCTAGTACAGGAAGTCAATCCATCAATTGCAGGGATTTCGTTTACCCTGGGACCTAGGCACGTACGTGCTTTGGGCTTGGCCCATCAAATCAGCAGGCCACCAAATCTACAGTGTATAGTCGCTCGGCCGGATACGAATAGGATTAGACTTTGCTGGCGAAACATAAATGCCGCTCGCTAGCGCCCCTTAATTCTAGCACCGCCTGAAGAGTTTCGCTCGCGAGCGTTACTGGGCCAGCCCATTAGCACTCATCAACCGCTAAAAAGGATAAAACAGCTCCGGCGGGATTCGAACACAGCACGTACTACGGGGAACATAACCAATGGGCTACACTCATGTTTACGTTCATCTATCATTATTCTTCATTTTATTTGTTTCCAGTTTTGGGTTTTCGGGTTTCTTTTTCTCTTTCTTTTTTTTCCGTTTTATTCTTTCTTTTTTGTTTTCTTTTTCCGTTTCCTTTTTATTTTCTGTTCTTTTTCTTTTTCTGTTTCTTTTCCCGTTTTGTTTTTATATGTTTTCTTTTATGTTTTATTTTTCGGTTTTAATTTTTGTTTTCCGTTTTTCTGTTTCACTTTTTCCTTTTTCCTTTTCATGTTTTAATTTTCGCTCATTTTGAAAATGGTTCATATTTTGGAAAATAATTATTTTTAAAAATGGTTCATTTTTTAAAATGTTTCCTTTTTTAGAATATGGTTCCGAACGGAAAAAATGGTTCTGAATGAAAAAATGGTTCTGATTTTTCGGAAATGGTTCCTTTTTGAAAATGATCCGAACCGAAAAAATGGTTCCGATTTTTCAAAAATGGTTCCGAACCGAAAAAAAATGGTTCCGATTTTTCGAAAATGGTTCATTTTTCAAAATGGTTCTGATCCAAAAAAATGGTTTCGATTTTTGAAAATGGTTCCGAACCGAAAAAATGGTTCCGATTTTTTAAAATGGTTCCGTTTTGAAAATGGTGCCGAACCGAAAAATGGTTCCTTTTTGAAAATGGTCCCGAACCGAAAAAATGGTTCCGATTTTTGAAAATGGTTCCTTTTTTAAAACGGTTCTAAGCCGAAAAAATGGTTCCTTTTTGAAAATGGTTCCGAACCAAAAAAATGGTTCCCTTTTGAAAATTGTTCCGAATGAAAAAAATGGTTCCGATTTTTCGAAAATGGTTCCTTTTTGAAAATGGTTCCGAACCAAAAAATGGTTCTGATTTTTGAAAATGGTTTCAAACCAAAAAAATGGTTCCGATTTTTAAAATATGGTTCCTTTTATAAAATGGTTCCGAACCAAAAAAAAATGGATCCTTTTTCCAATTTTTACAATTATTGTTCATGCAATTTTTCCATTTTTTCATTTTGAGTCAATCAGTTTTGTATATGGTTTGTTCAACAAACAAGCAAAATCACCATGTAACAACGTCTACCACTGAAAAGAAAACAAAGCCACGATTTCTAAAGCTGGTTTGCTGGCTTCGTAGTTGATGCGACATTGAAGAAGCAGCTAATTAAAGAAAAAGAAACGGAAATCTATCATCACCAGGAATCGAACCCTGGCTGACAGCTTCAAGCAGCGCGCGAACCAAATATGAAGAAGCGGCGCGGGCGCAGATTTCTTGGGCCGGCCCATCTAAGGACTGCTTCAGGCAGCGTGACCTTTAAGCGGCACTAACGAGCGCCGCAAAGGCGCTCCCGACTTTCTTCTAATTAGCAAGGTATAATTGTCTAACTAATAGTGGCCCCTGCTGCATTACGTTGGGGGTGGCCGAAGTATAGGGGTAAGGATAGGTGCAAAATCATTAACTATACGGGTAAAGGGTATGGTATTGCTCTAGCTGCACCATACCCTACCCATTGCCATCCTTACATAGGGGGCCTGGCCACCGCTCTCCCCTGGATCCGCCTGGCTTTCAAAGGAATTTTTTTAAGAAATAATATTCTTATTGTTCTAGGTTTATATTTTGTCCGCACTTCTATGCTTGCTTTGTTATCACATGCACCTAATTATGTCGTGTCTTCGGTTGCACCCAAAGCTTTCCGACATCTAATGCTGAGATTAAATTATTTGGTTTTGGATTATCATAAACGAGCTTAATATCTCAGCCACTTTGGAGAAAAATGCAAAAAGCCAGCACATTTGGGGCTAGGGTTTCAAGGTACCACGGACTTGTCGTGGCGAGCTCCTATAGACCGGCGGTGCGGCGATGAGAGCTGTCGTTGGAAGGGAGCAGATATGTCGGGAGAACGATGGCCGTGGGGGATTTTTTTTCATTTTCTTGAGAGAGGGCCTAACAACTATGGTCCACGCGAATTTCACATAAAACCCAGATTTTAGAAGGGTACCCTTTAACTGTTTTTCTCCTGCCAAGTAGGCCTGACACTGAGACCCGCCAATCAGAAACTCCCTTAGAGGAGCGTCAAATCAGTGCTTTCTATAATAAAATTACTGAATAGTGGTGGTTTTTGCGGAAAACAAAAGTAAAGTGGTCGTCCCTTGAAACCCTAGCCCCAATTGTGGTGGGTTTTTAAAAATTTCTCGTCACTTCGTGACATGGAAAAGATAAACTTTGTCTAGGTCAGTTCAATACTGTGATCTAGTGATTAACTTTGTGAATTATACAGATATCAATGAGTGTGACCATCCTGACGACTATCCTTGCGTGGGAATCTGCAAGAACAAACAAGGTTCCTACAATTGCACATGCGACAGGCACTCACACAGTGCTGATCCGTTCAAAGAGCCCTGCAAGCCAAATTGGACGCAGAGAACGAAGATCGCCATAGGTATGTAATGTACTCCGTATTACATTCTCTATTTTTTTTGAAGGGATATTACATTTACTATTTTTTTGCCTTCCAACGTAACATTGTGAATTTTGAGTTCAAAACACTTCTCCTAATAAATATCCATATCTCTCCAACCTCCTGCTTTGCGCTTACGTTTGCTTTTCCTTGGTGGGTACACTGGTACTGGTCTCCGAAGGTGGAGCAAGCTGAACAAAAACATTTGCCCCAAATCTCTCTTCTTTAAGAAATTTTACCGTTCTACCATTATGGTCTTTATCCCCTCGTGACCCTACCAAATACCTCCTGTACTGATACGGATCTACTGATCTCCAATCCATCTCCATGGGCGCAGTAGACACACTCATCCTAGCAAGAGCTGGCCTAGTTTCGTACCGCCGCCACGACGCCGGCCTCATACATCCATGGCACTTGACGGATCAACCTTAAGCGCAGCCCTGACGTCTGCGCCCCTGCTCCTTCCCGCAGCCTGCCTCAACCCCGTCTTCTTTCCAGCCTCCGAGAATCATGCTACATTCTTATACCAAATGTCAATAAAGAACAATTCTCACAAGCTATTTTTTTAGTTGTTAGACGAGTAATAGATTTGCAATTTATTTTTGTTATGTAGGTACAGTCATGGGTGTTTTTATCGTAGTCATTATCATATTCATTTGGATTCTCGCCAAGGAGAAAAGAAGGATCAGAGAAAATTTTAAGAAGAATGGCGGACCAATATTGAAAGAGTTTAATTGTATAAAGCTGTTCTCAAAGGAAGATCTCAAGAAAATTCTAAAAGGGAGTAAGATTATCGGAAGAGGTAAATATGGTAAGGTTTACAAGGGGCACATTAAGGATGCTAATCAGACAGTCGCAGTGAAAGTGCCTGTCAATGGCAGTTCAGCAGATAGGGACCAGTTTGTAAACGAGATCCGCATTCAATGCCAAGTCAGCCACCAAAACATTGTCAAGCTTGTAGGTTGTTGCCTAGAAGTTGATGTCCCGATCTTGGTCTATGAGTTTGTGCCCAAAGGTAGCCTCCATGATATTCTCCATGGGAACAACATGATGACACTCAATATTAATCGACGTCTACAAATTGCTGCAGAATCAGCACAAGGTCTGGCTTATTTACATTTGAAAACTCCAACCACAGTCATGCATGGTGATGTTAAACCAGATAATATACTTTTAGATGATGATCTTACACCAAAGATCTCAGACTTTGGGATATCAAGGTTAATCTCCACAGATGTGCAACACACTGGGCTTGTTATCGGTGATAAAAGTTATATGGATCCAGTGTTTATGCAGACAGGATTACTAACAGGCAAGAGCGATGTCTATAGTTTTGGAGTTGTTCTCTTGGAGCTTATTACAAGAAAGAAGTCATTGCATTCTGAAACCAACAACTTACTCGGAAATTTTCTTGAAGCTTATAAAAAGGATACGTCTGTGACTGAGCTCGTGGACAAGGAACTTGAAGTAGATCCCGAGCTTCTTGAAAGTTTAACAAGCATGATTAACCAATGTCTAAATCTCAATGTCACTGAGAGACCAGAGATGACAGTTGTAGCAGAGCATCTTCGCGACATGGTGAAGAGGTTGAATGGCGAATAAAATTATCTTCCAAATGATCATGTGGTGCGTGGTAAGTTCATGATTGATCCAAAAATGTGTTTTGTGTGTGTGTGTGTGTGTGTGTGTGTATGTGTGTGTGTGTGTGTGTGTGTGTGTGTGTGTGTGTGTGTGTGTGTGTGTGTGTGTGTGTGTGTGTGTGTGTGTGTGCGTGTGTGTGTGTGCCTCAGGAGAAAATTTCCTAAAGTAAAAGCATGATAGATAGCCTTGATCTCTAGGACTGTTGACATGCTTATGTGCTCTTCTATTCTCCTGAGTTAGCAGCTAGATGAGGATTTATGTACCTGGTCTAAATAAATGTCTTTTTGTAAGTATGTGTTTTGCTTGTAATGGTTAATTAGTTCGTGGTTTTTCTTAACTTTATGTGATGTGTTTGATTAGTAACTTGTGGGAGACATATATATATGTGATGTCATCCTAAGGAATTTAGATTAACATATATCTTTACAAAGATCTCAAGTTCCATGGAATAGGGAGCTGAGAACGCTTGGAGGAAAACCACACAAAAAAGGGTGGAGACACGTTAGCTTTCGAGTGCACGATCGGTAAAAAAGGACAGATAACCCCTCTACTTTCCTGCCCATGATTTTTTGGCTTTTGTCTATCCCGCCCTCACTTTTCCCATTAGACACCACGAGATAGGAGGCAACCAAGGTAGTGTTCATCTAGCATGTCACCGCCGCTCTTTCTCGCCATCATGCTGGTTGGATTGGTTTCCTCGCCCATGTCGCCGTTTTCTCCGACACTCCACCGGTCAAATCGGCTGCTCCATCGCCCCCATGGTGCAGCTACATAGGGTTCCAAGACTGTGATTCATTTTTTTTCTTGACTTCCCTTGCTTTGTCCCTCTTAGTGACTTTTATTTTCTCCTATTTTTTATTTGGTTTCCCTCTCAATTTTTGTTGTGGTAGCTATGTGTTCAGATTTATCCTTTGGTTTGCTTAACCATGTTTCGATTCTTGGCTTCCACGGTGATAGTTTGTGATAGCCTATTGACTAAGATGTTAATCTAGTGATGTTTTATCCATGAGATTATAATCAGTATCATTGGAACTTGGGGATGGAAACCAAACGGAAACTTATCGTTCCATGATAAATTGAAACGAAATGAAACACTAGTAGAAAAACAACCTTCGGTTCAGACCTTTAGTCCCAGCCATATTTGGAACCCGGACTAATGTGATCATTAGTCCCGGTTCCAACGGCTAGGACGCCGCACGGAAATACCGAAACAGAATAATGTGGAACAAAAACAGAAACAGAAACTTTTATGCGAAAATAGAAATATTACAGCGTATTCCGCAAAACAACCAGGAAAACAGAAATCCTGTTTTCGGTAACATGGAACTTTCCCTTTTATTTGCCACAAGGTGTTATCCAAATCCAGCAGGCCCATAATTTTAGTTGAAAGATTTAGACACAAAGAAAGATCTGAATAAAAACATAAAAATATCGAATGCAACCATATTAGGCCCTATGATCTCGCATATCATCTCCCCCTCAAGTCATTCCCGGTTCGCTTATCCCGATCATAGCACTTACTAGATTAATTTTTGAATTAGTAGTTAGTATTATTTATTTGAGTTACCTCAACAGTTCCAAAAGTTACATCTATTTTTGCAATACTTGGATGTATGTTTATTTAGTTAATATTTATACTTTTTTTGCCGGAAGCATGAGTTTATTTCGGGCACACTGCAAAGAAAATGTTCTACTGGTGTATCCGAGCTTATCGTGCATTGAAGGTGTATCCAACTTGAACTCCAACTCAAATAATATAGATAAACTCTTGGTGCCAAGACGGTTCAGCACACCTGCAATTTTGTTCTCCCGTGTTATGTGTCCATTATGTTATATTTATAGTGAGCTAAGGGGGAAGTCATATTCTCTCTTTTCCCTCCCAGTGACATTTCTATGCGCAAGCCGCCTGACAAAGAGATTGTTTGGAAAAGCACGAAACATCAACCCCTACATCTTTGCTCTGCCGCGTTAAACATCTAGAACATTTTTGTGATCATAGATCTTATTACAGTCTTATAGGTTGAGTGAGATATTGTTTCTATTGACATTACAATGTGTAGTATGTCATATGATGATAGAAATGTAATGATGACATTGGTCTATGTTAAGTGTGAAATAGGTTACCATTTAGTGCTTTGTGTTGTCAGCCTTTTCATGTGATGTGTCACCTATACTCCTGCTGTAGACATACGAAAAAATCTCAGTGCAAACGAGTGGAACAAGAAAAACCGTTACCGATGTGTCCAACCCCGGCCACTACCCCCCCACCCCCGATGTGAAACGGAGGAGTTTTAATGACCGTTTCTCATAAAGGGCCTCATCGATGATGGTTATTGCCTCTGTTACCAATGAGGGAATCCATATACCCATAAACTAAAAACTGTTGCACTCAAACAACCCACTAGAAGGTAGACACGACCAAACCAAATCCTTATGCCCCTTCAATCCGGTTGAGTCCAGTCAATTGTATATTTAAACCCAACCCAACAAATTAAGTAGAGGCGTTTGTAGCCAATCCATTAATATACCTAGCCTTGATATTGTGCATTTTCAATTTTGTTATGTGGCACACACTCAATTTACCCCTCCCACGTACTATGGATTACATCAAAAGAACGATATTCCGTATTTAAGAGCATCATGTTAAGTTTCCCAAAACAATTAGGCAACACATCAATCATTCGGTTAACTGTGTCAATCTGCTTAACTATAAAGACAATAAGCTTTCACTTAAATGGTTTTTTCGTTATCCACTTCGACTACAATGTACTTACCTTTTCATGACGCATAAAGCATAATCCGAGCAACCAAAGGAATACAAACATGAGATGCTGCAGGAAGTACAAGATTCTGGTTCCACTAATGCCATTCAATAAAAGCAATTATATATAGTGCAAAAATTACCAACATTGCAACATCAAATTGTTATCACCAGATTTTTTATGGTAAAAGTATCCCTTTGAGAACCCTGTAAATGTCTTAAATTGCATATATTATTAATACAAGGGGGTATTTCACAAATTTGCCTCAAGGGCCAGAACATAGTGTATCACTGATAGTTTAGTTTAAAAGTAGCAAGACTAGCATATGTACTGATTCAAACATCAGGGGAATAGACAATAGTGTACATGACATGCTTTCACAATGCATATATTTTGTTTAACTCCACACACATATGTGGTCGCAACACATCCTTAAAAGAACTAAACTCCCTAGAAATCTTCTATTGGTTTAGACCAAGGTAAAACTAATATTATTTTTCTGTTCAGATTAATACAAAACTCATTTTTCTATCTGCTGCATAAAAAATAAGGTGTTACCATTCTTGGAGCATCTTCAATAGCTGCCCTTTTCATGGCATAATTATTTTTCAGGTCATTTGAGGCCAAAATCTTGCTCCAACAACTGCCTTTGATGTAAAATTTATCATTTTTTTTGTCAAATAGAAAAACACCAATGTAAAATTTGTCATTTTTTGTCAAATAAAAAACACAGTGTTGTAAATGTAGAACAACTGGGCTGATGCAATATAACATAAAGGCCAACATGCGCACGCTAACTGCCAATCGAAAGCATCATGTCGCCCTCACACCTCTCCTACGGTGACCACCGCCGCCTCTTCTCACATCGATTTGGCCTTGAATCCGGCAGTTCCACCACAACTCTGACCGATTCGCTGCAAATTCACCAACACTGGAAAGGGGCACCGTAGACCAAGAGGGGCATGCAGCCACCGTCGACTCTCATTCATATTGGGTCATTTGGGACCAATTGTTTTGCTCCAGAAGTTGTCCTTGATGTAAATTTTCCCTTTTTTTGTCAACCCGAAAAGAAATAGCAAGTGTTGTAAAAGTAAACACTTGGGGTGATGCTCTAAAACAGACAGACCAAGACGCACACGACAACTGCCAATCGGAATTTTTGCGTTCCACCGTCGCCCTCACGCCTCTCCTGCGGTGACCACCACCGCCTCTTCTCCCATCGATTCGGCCTCAAATCCAGCAGCTCCGCCACAACTCTGCCGATTTGACCGCGAATTCACCACTACTACCCAAGGGCACCACGGGTCGGTAGGGATTCAGCCTCGAGTGTTGTCCTCGCTCTCCTCCCATGCACGGCCACCAATGACTCTCTTTTGTAGCTCTGCCTAACGAGCGGCCCTCGTCCCCTCCCCTTTATCATTGTGTGTCTTCCTTCCCTGCAAGCACGAGCATGAGTGACACACAACAGCTCTGCCTCTAGCTGCACCTCAACCTCGACTGGCCTCGCCTTGCACAGCTCCTCCGCCTCTACACATCATTTATTGTCGGGCTCCCCTCTTAAGAAGTTAACAAATACAAAGTTGTTATTGTTGTATTATATAGTTTATATTGCCGGTGCTAGACCAATACGTACAATATTTTCCTAAAACGGGTATAAATTTATACCTGGTCATGTATGAGACACTAATCTTTACTCGGACCAGTATGTCATATATTGATAACCACAATAATACCCTCGGGCGCAGCAAAGCGCGCCCACCCCTTGTAGTAACAAAGTATATGAGCAGAAATTACCTACTTGGTGAACTCAGCGGGAAGAAAAGACTCAAAATACCAATACTTGGTTTGCGAAAAGTCGGTCTCACGAGAGATGTCAGTGTCTTCTAGTTCTGGATTCCAATATGAATGGCAAGACTTGACTATCTTTTTGCTCAAGTCAATACACACTAGCCAAGTCTCGGAATAATATTTCCCTTCAACCCAGTTATTCAACACAAAGCAAACACTAGTGGGTCATCAATGCTGACATGAGGAAACTGTAAGAGAGTGCTCGGGAGACTCTTAAAACCATCTGGAGACAAGAGCTCCTCATATGTAATCTCATCGGTCTTTGCCCACTCCATCTTATTCACTTCTAGCCCCCTTAGAGACCAAGAGACAAGAGTTCCTCATAAGTAAGAGAGTGCTCGGGAGACTCTTAAAACCATCTAGAGACAAGAGCTCCTCATATGTAATCTCATCGGTCTTTGACCACTCCATCTTATTCACTTCTAGCCCCCCTAGAGACCAAGAGCTGACGGTAAAACCTAAAGACTGTTTTAACTCCCGGGTGATCTTGCCGTCTCCACGCACAACGATGACATACTTCATGGCGCCGCAGCTGGCGACGCCCACCGTCTGGCAGGCATCAACCCATCCGGTGCCATGACATTCGTCATACAGATTAGATACTTAGTTATATCTAACTGTTGGTCCAAACTAAATTTTGTACCAGTGCGACTTACATAAGTTTAATATACACTAAACTCTTATACTTAGTTATAACTTATTTCGTTATACATGTATACTACAATCTTACTAAGTCTAGCTTTTCATTACGTAGTTTGCACACTTCACCAAATATGAAATATTATTAATATTAATTGTTGACATGTTTGTATTTTAATGTACATTATAAAGTACACTTGCCTCGTTTTAAATTTAAGTGCATTTTGTAACATAAACTAGTTTTCTAACATATAGATAGGCCAAGACTTGTCAAAATTGTACACCTCTATTTTTTAGTTGCATTAATATTTATTTACATTTGGTAGACATATCTATTGCATATAGTCTAACAAATATCTTAATAGCAGTTTCCAGAATATCATTGTGTTGACAAAATGATAGACTTGTACAGTATTAAGTGAACTGTTAGCTTGACACTCTACCGGTCAGGTCTGTAGAAAAGTATGTTGAGCACGCCGTTCAATCAATAGAATAACTTTTGCTTATTCCAAATGGGGTCGATACAGATAACAATATAAACCAAAAGACTGTACAGCATGAGCTAAATCAACGATGTACAAATATGTGCCTCAGTCATCAAAACAATGAAGCACATGCTCTGCCCATTAGGGACAAACTGACAATACAGTTTTTTTTCTCTCGAGATTGACGTGGGAATAAATTCCCACTGCTTGTTTCATTCATTGAAAGTAGCCTGGCGGGTCATGTTCTTACAAACAGATGAGAAGTTAAAGGGGTACAAGGAAGAGAAAGACAATGAAAATACATAAAAAGACAACAAGAAAAGGAACAACAAGAGCCACCATGAGAGGCACAAGAGGCGGGGTGCAGTCGAGAGATCACAATGCCAAGACTCGGCAATCAGCCTAGCGCACCGCACAGGCGTGCGACTCGACCCACACGGCACAACTCAGGAGCACCACCACCATCATCGGTGAGTGTCAAGCCCAGCACCTAGCACTAACCTAAACAGGAAGCTCCGCCACGGGAGGTAGAGACGAGTAGGTTGGGGAGGCATCAATTGTGTCATCATTGAGCAAAGGTGAGCCGAGACGCCACTAAGAGCCCGAAGCTCGCCACACCGCAACGGCAACCATAGCAGGGTCTTGGGCAAGCACATCCATGTGACCGAGACCACGCGAAGGCCCGCCGGAGAGAGAAACATGCCAGCATCGGCCCCAAGCTAGCCGCACCAACTCCACCAAACACAGCACCAACAACCCCATGCAGCAGCAAAAGCCATCGCTAGGTCTCCAAAATGATGCCTCCAGGGAGACCACAAGGCAATGAACCGAGGGTGCTCAAGCTCCACAACGGCACCTCCTGCGAGGAAACGATGCCAAAAGACATAGCTGCCGCCGGCAACGGAAAATCGATGCAGGGTTCTCACCCGGAGGTCGAGCACATCCCAGTCGACCACCAACAGCAGCCGCCACAGTCTCCACACCTCGGGGAGACCATTCGTGGCAAGCTTCAGCACAGGGCGCCGGATCCACCAGTTCCGCCGGACGCAGCACAGTCACCATTCCCGTCGAGCACCATGCCGGCAAGGACCGGAGGAGTGCTGCCCGAGGCCAAGAACCACCATGGTTTCGGGCAGCAGCCCTACAGCACGCACCGACGCGCACCGAGCGCGCCACCGTGGTGCTGCCGAAGAAGGCCGGATCCGGGTGCCTACAGTGCGGAGTTTGCAGCTGCAGCGCAGGCCCATCCGGGGGCCAGATCGGGCCCGGGCCTGGGCCTGCCTCCGCCAAGGAGCACCACCACGCCGACCCACCACCTCTCGCCAAGCCCCGCCACCGAGCGCCACGCCTCGCCGTCGGCAGAGCCTGCAGTGCCTGATACAAAGAGGGCGCACGTGCGCCGGCGAACCGCCGATTCCCGCCCAAGGACGCAACGAACCGCGAGGATGTGCCCTGCCGCTGCTGTCAGCTGCGTGAGATTCGCCCGGTGGCTTCCTCCGGCGGCGGCGGCGCGGGCGCCGTGGTGGAACGGTGGCTGGGTTAGGGTTGGGCGAGTGGCCGCCTGAGTCGCCCTGCGCGAGAGCAACGCGGGGGTTTTATTCGACCATCAGATTTCAACTGACAATACAGTGAACAACCTATCCAGTAGAGGCACATGCTTCTGTATAATAAACTTAAATTACACGCCCTGTACTCCACATTAAATTTCTGACCTGACAGACTCACATAGTAATCGTAGCAAATAAATAAACCTTCTCGCTCATGTTTAAGAAAGAAGAAACCGATAGAGATCAGGGAAGGAGGGAAACATGGTAATTGATATCAGGTAACGCTGGGGATAAAGACACATTGCAGCCAAACCAGAACCTCAAGCAAGATGTTAAACTAAAAATTGCTCTACCAACCCACTAGAAGGCAAGGACGACCAAATCTACCCCTCGAGCCCATTCAATCCTTTTGAGTCCAGTCAACTGTACATTTAAACTCAAACCCAACCCAACAAAATCGAGACATTTGTAGCCAATCCATCATCATACCTAGCCTTGATATTGTGCATTTTCAAGTTCGTCATGTGGCACTTTGAAGTTACCCAATCCCGCTTAGTATGGATTACATCAAAAGAACGACAGTACGTGATTAAGAGCTGACTGTTAAGTTTCCTAGAACAATGAGTCAACACAGCAGTCGAATTCGGTTGATTGTGTCACTCTGCTTAACAATGAAGCGCTTAAGGTTTAACTTAAATGGAGTTTTCATCATGACCACTTCTACTACAATGTACTCACATTTTCATGGCGCGTAAAACTTAATCAGCGCAACAAAAGGAATTCAAACATGAGATGCTGCAGAAAATACAAAATTCTGGTCACAATAATGCCATTCTACAAAAGCAATTCAAGTGGAAAAAGAATTACCAACAGTGCAACCTTAAATTTATATTTACAAGATTTATTAGAGTAAAAATATTACTTGAAGACCGTTTCAATGTCTTGTATTACTTATGTTGTGAGTACGAGGGGGTATTTCACAAATTTGCCTGAACGGCCAAACCATTTATAGTGTATCACAGATAGTTTTGTTTAAAGGTAGAAAGACTAGCAAAATGACTTGATTGATTCAAACATTAAGGGAATAGATAAAAGTGTACATGACATGCATTCACAATGCATAGATGCTATCTAACTCCGCACACACATATGGTAGAGAAAGATAACAAAATTTACCTCAAGTACTTTGTGAACTCAGTGGGAAGAAAGGACTCGAAATACCAATACTTGGTTTGCGAAAAGTCGGTCTCACGAGAGATGTCAGTGTCTTCTAATTCTGGATTACTATATGGATGGCAAGACTTAACTATCTTGTTGCTAAGTCAATAGACACCAGCCAACTCTCAGAATAACATTTCCCTTCAACCCTCCAACTCAACACAAACCAAACATTAGTGGGGTCATCCATGCTGACATGAGGAAACTGTAACAGAGTGCTCGATAGACTCTTAAAACCATTTAGAGACAAGAGATCCTTGGATGTAATCTCATCGGTCTTTTCCCACTCCATCTTATTCACTTTTGTCCTCCTTAGAGACCAAGAGGTGACGGTAAAACCTAAAGACTGTTTGCACTCCCCGGTGATCTTGCCATCACCACGCACAATGGTGAGATACTTCATGGCGCCGCAGCGCCCACCGTCTGGATGGCATCGACCATACTTTTACAGGGAATTCTTTATAGTATAGCACTGGACTGTCTTTGAAGACGTCACAGAAGATAATCCCATGGCAATAGTCAATCCAGCAGAGGGAGCTCCCAAAGGTGGTGACTTTGTCCGGATCCCAGTAGAAGAGCAACTTCTGCAAGGAAAAATCCTCCAAGCAAACTAGGGGTATGAACGGTGGTTGCTTGATCTCCCACTGGCCTACAAGGTGTTTGTGTTAACAACTGAAAAGATGGATGGTGTTGTTTGGGGATGCTGCTGTCATTACTTGTTTAATTTTGACCGGACATATCCGGCACCCCAAAGCGGACATAATTGGGGGTGTCGGACAATACCGGTGGAGATGCTCTAAGGGGCTTCACAAAGTTTAAGTTATGGAATCAAAGTATTGTATTATCATTTAGGTTGAATTGCCGTCCGATGGAAAATATTCAATTCTATTAAAACGACTATGACAAAAAAATTGATACATGAATTGATGATAAAAGTGCCCACTTTTTGTCTCTTGAAGACAAACAATTGAACAACCACATAAGTAGTATATTCAAAGTGGATTATGCTTATCATTAGATTTAATATTCCAAATATTACAGCAATAACTCCAGATTTAAAAGGACAATTAAAAGTTCTGATGACCCGATCAAACCAAATAGGGCGTGTTCGGTTTTCTGCAGCCATTTTGGCCTCCTTGCATCCGTGGCCCAGCAGGGCCTGGCCCCAGAGAAACGAGCTCTGGGCCACGTTGTGCAGGCCATTTGGTTGCCCACAAAGAGGCAGCCAGGCCCGTGCCTCTTAAGCTAATTTTCAAAGGCCCAGTGTTTGGTGTGTTGTGTGAGTGAAAAGCATGCAAAACGTGGTGTATGGTTAAATGCAAGCACACACGTACTCTCACCACCACCTCGAGTGGTGAGGATACCATCACACTCTCAGATTAAAGCAGAAAGCAGTAGCATAGTTCATACGATAAATAGCTAATAAGGTAGGAGATAACAGTCATAGGGTTCATACTACAAGTCCAAATGACACAGACATGGAGAGGCATCATATCTAGTTCTGCACTGCTGCCTTGAGCTTGAAGTTCATGGGATGAGCATCACACTTCTTGACGATCTCGGAGCCATCGACGTCGAAGTTGGTGACCCTGTACACATTGCGCTTCAAGATCTTGAAGGTCAGGAAGTACCCGATCTTCACCTCGTGGCACATGGCAAATGGTGCCTAGCCATTGTCAATGGCAGCCCGACCATTGTAATCAACGATGCTCACCTGCCAGCTGCAGCCAGTGTTCGTCTTCAGGATGATCTCTTTTGGGATGTCTCCGATGTGCTCACAGAATGCAGGAGGGATTGGCAGCAGATCCAACCCAGGAGCAAGGATGACTTTGCAGAAATAGGTTGGAGACACCTCCTCATGGAAGTGTCCGACAGGTGCAAGCGGCCTATTCCTCTTCCTCGCACTAATGTCGCTCTCCACAAGAACCTCCTTGCCAAGGGTTGACTACAAACGAAGAAGGAAACCATGAATTAGGATCTGACAGACAATCTAAATGAACAGACACAAAATTATTGCCCAAGCAACAAACAAAGATTAATGCCTCAATATAGTCATAGATAATGAGAAGGTATTTAAAAGTACGCAGCACTAGACTAGCCATCAAAATGAAGTAGAAGACACAAAGAGCTGTGGTTAGTTCTTAATTTTGGTGATTTTCTACTGCTAACACTACTAAAACAGGCTAACAGGAAATAGGATACAAGATCATCATTGGCATAACAGCACATACGCGGTCCAAAATTACCTCATAAGTTTCATGGCAAACAAAGATCACAGGGAGATGACTCTGTACAGGGACCAAGAGGTGTGCACAAGAATAGAACTTGTACATCACTTGTCGTCGTATCGGCATCGTAGATAGGAGACGGGGGTCCTCTAGCCGAGGGTGAACGTAGGGCAAGAAGGTGGACGTCGTCAAGGTCGGGATTGTACACGGCGGTTTACCCAGCTTCAGATCTCGCTACGGTGGCGAGACCCTACGTGCTGCTATAACTCACTATAAGGCAAATTGCCGTGTTACAGGTTACAATGAGTTGGTTGTATGAAAAAGCCTGCCCTAAAGGCGTCCCTGGTCCGGCTTATATAGGCGGCCAAACGCAGGGGTACAAGGTTGTAACGTATCCGACAAGACTACAGAGTCCTAAACCTATCCGGCAAGTATGCCGCCTACCGCCTATGTCTTGATGGCTTCATGGGCTTCGGTCTTGGGCCTCCGTCTTGCCGGCATCCGCCTACCTTGTGTTGCCGGCTATCTGGGCCGCCCGGCAGGCAAAGCCTTAACCACCGCTGCGGGCCACCCGGGACTAGCCGGATTTGCCATGTTGGTGATACCCCTAGTTGGTATAACCCCAACATTAGCCCCTGGAAGGGTTTAAGTTCTTCAGGCGCCGTCTTCTTTTGCCGATAACATTCGTCTTGTTTGTAAGCGTCTGAAGAGCTTGAAGCATTCCATAATTGAAAGAATGGGCGGCGGTCCGACAAAAGTTGCCAGAACGCAGCCGCCAACATGGGAAAGACGGACTGACTGCTTGTCAGGAATCTCCGATGTGTGGTCTTGTCAGACTGACAATTTCCGTCAAATGTTGACGGATGACGTCATGAGTCCACGACAGTTTGAACCTCATGATGATTTCTCCACTACGCGCGGGAATCGAGGAGACATCCTCGCGGACACTGTTGCCACGACGTGCAGATCGTGGACACGTGGCGGAAATCTCTCCCTTGCCTTGTTTCCCGCACAAATCTCGTCAAATGTTGACGGATCAAGCCAACAGTTAGCATGTTCACGTTGCTCTGGTTCACGACAGTTTGAACATGCAGAGAGGTAGAACGATGCCATGATGACATTAGATGTTGTTTGTGCCACGGAGGCGGTCATGACAACGAGGCGGCTGTACCATGGAGGCAGCCGTGTTGCTGACAATAAAGGCGGCCGTGTCGCTGACGACAAGGCGGCTGTGCCATGTTAGCAATTAAGCCAGAACATGGAGCTTTATTATTTTGTACCAATCGATGTCTTCCCAAACTGGCCAGGTTTGGGCGATTGGAAACAACAACTAACAATCTGGCGGCCGTGTCGCTGACGACAAGGTGATTGTGTTGCTGTCAACAAGTTGGTTGTGCCACGGAGGCGATAATGGCGGCCGTGTCGCTGACGACAAGGCGGCCGTGCCACGGAGGCGGCCTTGTTGCTGAAACAAGGTGACCGTGTCGCTGACGACAAGGCGGTGATGATGGAGCTGCATGTCGTGCAGCCCCCAAGTATTGGACGAAGGCATTGTCGAGTCAAGCCCCAGAGTATCTGGCGAGGGAAGTGTTGATGTCGATCCCCCAGGCTTCTTTTTAGCCAGAGTTTTTCTTGATCCGCCTAACTGCAGCCCCCGAGCGTTGAGTCGACGTACTCAAAAGTCGGCTCGATGCTCAGAAGAACTTATGGCGTTGTAGATCGAATGGTTGTAGTTGCCGAGGTTTGTGCCGCCTTGACGGAAAGGCGGCTCCATACTTGATGAAAATGCTGCATTGCAGCCCCCAGGCGTCAAGTATCCTGCACAGTAAACATAGCTGCATTAAAATGTACTTTTAATGTTACCTGAATAAGTTAAGGCCTGAGCCAGCAGTTTGTTAATAAACACATATGGGTTGTAAATTTTACGTGGCCCGCCTTAATATTTTCTGGCCTATATGCTTAGCTTTTTGTATGTTGGCGGTACCTCATCACAGTTACTTTTAGCTGTGCCAACCAGGTGCAATACCAATTAGTTTAGACACAGAGACTAAAGCCGGCATGTTGGTGCCAACGACATACTACTAGGCAATCCACATATAAACAATCAGAATAAGGATATTAGGCGGTGCAAAATGATTGCTTAATTTGGTCCGGAGACGGCAAGTATCGAAAAGTTTGAACCACTTAGCACAGAGCAGATTTTGGGTAACTTTGATACTAAGAGTATATGATCATATGAAAAGACAAAAGACGGCATGATCTCAGAGCATAATGAGCAAACCATAAACTTTTATTTCATGATCATACAATTAATTAAATGTTTATAAAGAACTTACCTTTTTTGACGTTTGCTGACGTTGATGTCGAGGAGGTCGAGGCGGAAGGCGGCAACTCTCAGAAAGTAGGCGGCAGCCCCAGAAAGTAGGCGGCAGCCCCCAGTATCACTCCAGCAAGGCGGCGACGTCCTATTTTTCCTCTTATGCTGCATGCCACAGCTCGCCGGTCACGTTGTGCTTGACGAATAGGTGTCGACGAGTAGGCCGAGACGGCAATTTAAGCCGGCGCGCAGCGATGATGGTGAGTATGCTGAAAAGTGTTTTTCCACGTTAGCAATTAAGCCGGAACGTGACGATAAATTTGCCGGTCTGGCGGCGTGCCGCGTTAACAATTAAGTTAAAACGCGGAACTAGACTGTTTTATACCGATCGATGTCCTCCCAAACTGGCCAGGTTTGGGCGATCGGAAATAACACCTAGCGACCTGATGATGAATGCACCTAAACCGAACGCAATGATTGCGGCGTCCCGCTTAATATTGCAAATACGGTAAGACTGTAATTTGATGACTTGATTTGTCAGCTGCAGTATTTGGTCAAAGACGGAGACGCAGATGTACTGGACATCTGGCCGCCTTGACTCGAAGCCGCTGACTTTACACGATTGAAGCATGGCATCCTAGCCGGAAGATCCAGGCATGTATTTTAGCCTCACGTAATTGGTTGCTCCTTGGAAATTGATCCAACTGAGGAACTATTTTTCCTTGGACCTGAAGCACGTGATTTATTTGTGCTGGTATGTACGTGAGGGTGGATGAGTATCGTGCATGCAATTAGCGATCGGGGCAGAAAATCTGCTGTGATCTCCTTGGATCGGGACAGCCCCGCGCGTCATACCAGCCACGGATCGGATCAATTTTGATCCGTCGTGTACACTGGTCGCCGCACGGTATACTGCCAGCTTTTCGTGATGAATCGACAGCTTAGATCGGAATCAAAGCCTGAGTCGAACTCGCCGTGCGGACATGATTGTGAAGCGGAAAACGAGCTTGCCCAAGGACGATTGCTGAAATCGGGACCCCGGCTTCTCTTGCTTTTCGGCGTCCAACCAACTGGTCTCACGATGTCGTACACGGAGTGACGCCGTTGCTGATGATGAAGTTGATCGCGCCGGCGTAGATCGATGAGCCGGCAAGATGCGATCTAGATCGATCCGCGCGGAGAGGCAGCGCTGCGACTAGCCCCCGCGTCGGAGTAGATGATCCGCCAAGATGCGATTTGGCTGATGACGTTGATCGTGCCGGAGCAAATCAGCCGGCCAGATGCGATTTTGTCGGTGAAGATGTTCCCGCCAGGAACGTGACGCTTGACGCCTTATGCCCCACGGTGGGCGCCAACTGTCGCCGTATCGGCATCGTAGATAGGAGACGGGGGTCCTCTAGCCGAGGGTGAACGTAGGGCAAGAAGGTGGACGTCGTCAAGGTCGGGATTGTACACGGCGGTTTACCCAGCTTCAGATCTCGCTACGGTGGCGAGACCCTACGTGCTGCTATAACTCACTATAAGGCAAATTGCCGTGTTACAGGTTACAATGAGTTGGTTGTATAAAAAAGCCTGCCCTAAAGGCGTCCCTGGTCCGGCTTATATAGGCGGCCAAACGCAGGGGTTCAAGGTTGTAACGTATCCGACAAGACTACAGAGTCCTAAACCTATCCGGCAAGTATGCCGCCTACCGCCTATGTCTTGATGGCTTCATGGGCTTCGGTCTTGGGCCTCCGTCTTGCCGGCATCCGCCTACCTTGTGTTGCCGGCTATCTGGGCCGCCCGGCAGGCAAAGCCTTAACCACCGCTGCGGGCCACCCGGGACTAGCCGAATTTGCCATGTTGGTGATACCCCTAGTTGGTATAACCCCAACATCACTCAAGGTCCTATACAACTCACCTCTGTGCACATATGTCATGCCACATTGTAATCATCGGCTCCAATGAAACTTGAAGAACAAATCAGCCTCATAAACAAGAGCACAAGCATGGGTGCCAAGAAATGGCTCCACGGTACCAAGAGTTGTGCACAAGAATTGTACTTGCACATAGCTCAAGGTACAGTGGAGCCACCTCCTGCACCTATACTCTGTCGCATTACAATCATCGGCCAGAAGTAAAAACCTCAGTTATGCTAACATCAGCGAAGGCATACAGATTATGCACCACCAGACAAGCCAACAAAGTTAAGTTCAAGACACTAATAGTTGTGCCTGGTTCTCAAGTTTGATGGCTGTCTGATGGTGCCAGTATTGCCTCACAAGTATTGCAGATCATCATTGGCAAAATAACAAGTGCAGCAACACACAAATTATTGATGCCTCAGTTAAGTTTTTCACCACAAGACAAGCCACGAAAATTAAGTTGAAGACACAATTAGTTGTGCCTGGTTCTTAAGTTTGATGGCTGTCTGGTGGTGCCTCTACTGTCTCACAAGTATAGCAGATCATCATAGGCAAAAGAAGAAGTACAACAATACACTCAAAAGATGATCTCTTAGTACCTGAAATCATACACAAAAACACACATTTTTGCACAGCAACATATACTAAAAGACACCTCTTGAATCCAAACTAGGGAAAAATAGGCCTCATATATCACAGCCATGGATTAGCAAAAGGAGTGTCTACAAGAACGAAGTGGTACTACAAGCAATGAACTTGTATTTACCCCCTTGTTTTGAAGACAATCTCCTTGCAAAACAGACATAGCTTAATCATTGGCTCCAAGCAAGATATAGCACACATAACAATAGATCTATGCATTTTTTAGTTCGCCTCAGTTTAGATTGTCACTGATAGTTCTTAGGGGTGGAGGTACCGTGCCAAATCCAGTGTGCGTAACTGCTGCACATTGTTTTCGGAAAGGAGCCCCACATCCCTAAGACACATCTGCTATTGTTCGTCATCATCGGCGGGCATCAAGAACGAATCCACGAATACATGAAGCAACATACATGGAACAACCCAAACCGTAGACCAAAATGACAAGACATCAAACCCTAGACGCAGATCGAACCTTAGAAACTTGCAGATCTACAGTGCATGTGTCACATCGCCGCATTATCGACTTTGATCTACAGATCTAGGCTACAAATGGTGCACGAGGTGGGAGCAGATGATCTTACCGCCATTGGAGAAGCCATCAAAGAAGCGGACGACGCAATGGTGTCTCTAAACCCGTGCAGATTTTGGATGTCGACGGTGAAGTGTGGAGGACCCGCCTTTAGCCGCCGCCAAAGCTGCTGCCGGCGGAGCACTGCCGTCGCCGGAGGCGGAGACGACCGGAGCGGTGAGAGGTGAGAGAAGAGGACGCAGTGGAGTGAGTGGGGAGAGTGAGCGGTGAGGGGATTTATGGCGCTTGTTCCCGAAGGGACGAGGCGTCTCCCGCCGTCTCGCGCCCCTTCCCCGCGCGTGCAACCACGTGTGCCTTTTCGCTACCCGGGACCTGGCTCAGCGGAAATGGCTGATTCGGCCGTTCCTCCAGGGCCTGGCCCGACGGTGCTTTAAGGTTCGCGCTGTGCAACAATGCGGCCCAGCCCAGGCAACCAATCGGGCCAAAACCTACACCGAACAGTGGAAAACGAACCCACCCAGGTAACCAAACACGCCCATAAAGTCCGAAAGGTCCTAGTCCGATTGGATAATCTGCCCAAGAGCTTACTTGATATCATCTAGTTGAAGCAAGACGTGAAAATTCGTGTTGTCTTTAAAGTGAACATGTATCCGAATCTCAATGATGTCTCCGACAAAGATTGGAAGACGTATAATGTATCGGAAGTTCAAAGATGCACCACAGGCTAGATCATACCAGTATACGTACGGTGGGGCACCCGGAGGGTAGGCCCACGTCACATAGTGTACGATGACCTTCGTCATAAGGCTAGAGCACACACTCCCTACTAACCAAAATCCGACCGCGTCATTCGAGACACCCACTAATCAACCGTTGTTCAATTCAAAAACAGTGATGCCGTTTGTCGAAACGATGTCGTAACTTGAAAACTACTCGGCGACACCAAGATGAGATGGCTCCGCTGAAGCAAATCGTTCCCGGCGAGGTCAACGTTTCTAGATGAAATATATTCCTCACTCGAGGAAACAATATAACCGCATATCATCAACATCAAGAACACATCGCCCGAAGCTTCCAAAGGCCAGGGCAAAAATGGAGTCCCCGAAGATGACGATGCCACCAGACTTCTCGATGTCACGACGTCGCTCCCAAGCAGAAACCTGGAACCGTAAGATTTTTTTCTAGAACGCCGTTCTAGGGGTTGTGATTTTTATCCCATCCCAAGTGACAAGTGGTGCACTATGGGGAGATCTCATTCTCACGGGTGAACCACAACGTGCCACCTGCCACACTCTGGGAGAGCTTGTCCCAGGGAGAACCACAAAGAGCAACTTGAAGCCCACGCTTGAGAGGGACAATTCCGATGTTTTAAAAAAGGGCACGACTACAAAGCACCCTGATGTGTTGTTCAAAGGTTTATGAGATAATTTAATTAGAAGTATGAACCGTACCAAGGGCCATCGACTTGATACCATTCAGAACATCTGGTTTATCTATGAAAACGAGATCCTTGTTTTCATCGTCTTCAATGCTCAGTCATTCCCGCATGTCGTTGAGGGCTTCACCCTTCTTACTTCCAGAGCCGACAAGAGTGTGGCTCGTCAAACTCGCAGGCGATGAGATCGTCATGTCAAAAAGCAGATCAAGAGCAAAACCCTAGTATGGTCAGGATCACACCAAGCCTTAATAGCAGAAACATTGAGGCCAACCAGAGATCTTGACCGGATCGGATAGGAACTCCATGGGGAACGGAATCCGACGGTGCAGGCAAATAAACCCTAGTCACCCAGGTCTTAAATTTTTGCACTCACTTTCACTATAAATAAGAGGAGAAAGTACTACACAGTTTTTTCAGAAAGGAAATATTACAAATTAACTTTTTTTGAAAAGGATATTATTACAAAGTAACTCATGTAAGTAGAGAGCAAAGGTTCGTGAATATTCAAAAGGCCCGGTCGAAGAAAAGGAAATGAAGGCCTAAACCAGTGCAGCAATCAGATATTGCGTTCAGTAGGGCAAGGCCCATGTTCCATTTGAGAAAAAGTGAAAGCCCACAACGAACAAAACGGCCATCGTACGATCCACTCAAAGACAGACGATGAACCGTACGATGACTGTACACTCGACTGAGAAATCCTACTCCCACCCGCCCGCAATCTGTTTCCATTCCCCGCCCGCCCGCACTCAGTTTCGCCGCCGGCGCTCCGTCCCCGCCACCAGATCCCACCCTCCTTCTTGCCGGCGGCGTTCCGTCCCCGAATCCCACCCCCTCGTCTGGACTCAGAGTCCTGTTTCTACTCCGTTCCCTAGTCGCATTTTCGGGTCATCGATTCCGATTCCGGCTCGTACGTTGACCCACACAAACTCGTCGATCTGAATCCGGAGAGGTTTCGTCTGGACTCAGAGTCCTGTTTCTACTCCGTTCCCTTGATCCAGCAACATCTGCTGGCCGCTACTCGATCCGTCGCGCAGCTGGAGGTAGCTCGCTCATGGCCAGGACCGCGACGAGTCGCCGGCGGCGTCCGAGAGGCGATGACCGGATCAGCGCCCTCTCCGACGACCTCCTCCTCCTGGTCCTGCGCCGCCTCGACGCCCGGACGGCAGTCGGCACCACGGCGCTCTCCAGGCGCTGGGCTGGCCTCCGCGGCGAGCTCCCCGTCCTCGACTTCAGCGTGGACGCCATGCTCCCGCCGCGCTACCACCGTTGGGTCCAGCTCCACGGCGTGGTCGCGAGAGCGAGACTTCAGTACGACTTGCGTCACGTGTCATCAGAGCTGCTGCCCAACATCAGGCGGTACGAGCGTCGCGCCATGCGCGCGCTCACCAGGTCCGTCCAGAGCTTCTTGGACGCTGCAGCTGCCGTCCGCCGGAGGAGGATCAGTATGCTGAGGCTCGAGTTCTTCGTCACCCACAGCACCGAATGCGTGAATCGGCTCATCGAGGAGGCCATCGATGCTTGTGGGGTGGATGACCTCCAAGTTGTTGCTAAGCCAATTTTGTGGCGAAGCGCTGTCGCGGTCCACACCTTTGCCAGCCATGGCCTCTGCAAGGAGCCCAGATCCTCGGGCCTGCAAATCCTCAAGCTCGAAAGCTGCGTGCTCCCGCCGCTGCACGAGTTCGGCGCGCTCACTAGGCTCGTCCTGCAAGACATTCCGGAATCGACGCCCGTGGCAACCTACCAGGGGGTCTTCACCTTGTGCCAGCAGCTGCAGGTGCTGCATCTCATCTCCTGCCGGTGCAGCGGCGGGGCGATATTCGTGGACGCCCCCATGTCGAAAATCAGGGAGCT
Source organism: Poa pratensis (assembly GCA_947311845.1). Taxonomy (NCBI): domain Eukaryota; kingdom Viridiplantae; phylum Streptophyta; class Magnoliopsida; order Poales; family Poaceae; genus Poa; species Poa pratensis. The sequence continues at coordinate 18,470,889 of CAMZMU010000120.1, forward strand.
CGTCGTGGACGAGTGCAGATTCAGACGGTTACGTCTGATGGCTCTGCCCAATCTCGAGAGCCTAGCCTCCCTGGGACGTAGAGTGTTCCTCGAGTCCAACTCGTTCCCGAGTCTCAGGAAGTTTAACCTCACCTCGTCCCTCGGTGTGAGAATGCAAGGATTTCGCCAATACCCGAAGCAACACTTGCAGATAGACCATGAGTCGCTTCTCGAAAACATGCCAGTCATAACGCGTCTGATTCTCCGGATGACCGGGCCAGACAGATGGATCGTGCCGTCTAGATCCCCGTCGGATACATTGTTGCCTAACCTGAGGCGGTTGCTTGTCGCCGACGTGCCTTCTTCCTGGGACGTCTCATGGCCCCGCCTCCTGCTCGAGGCGGCGCCTTCCCTGGAGGTCCTCCACGTCCACATTGCCACTTGCGCAGAAGAGCCCGGTGATGATGAGATATGCTGGAAACCAACCAGGCTTCGTTGGCACCATGGCTTGGAGGAGTTTACGATGGTTGGTTATGAGGGAACAGAAAGGCAGATTTATCTTGTCAAGTTTGTCATGGGAGTATGCACATCGTTGCGCCAGGTCTCTATCTTCAAGAACGGGCATGCTCAGAACAAGGGACACTGGGACTGGGAGTTGGTGACGCAGCAACACTCGTGGACTGACAAGGAGAAGGACAACACAGTGAAGCACATCATGGATGGGGTTTCTTTGTCAACTGCTCCTCCGGTTCAACTAGTTTTTGGCTGAGTTTCCTCATGTTTGTACATGGCCTGCATCCGTCTAGTTTTCTCCAGTCCAACTAGCTTATACTCCCTCCGTTCCAAAATAGATGAAGTCATTAAATGTGGATACAGCACCAGCCAGCGTCCACTCTGTCTCCAAGACCAGCCAACGGAGGGAGTAGTACTCTGTATGTTGCAATTCGCTGGTAGACCTGAATGTGGATACAGCACCAGCCAGCGTCCACTCTGTCTCCAAGACCAGGAATCGATCAACCACCTAATGATCCAGTGCCCCTTCGCTCGCGAGGTCTGGTTCCTTGTTCTACGATGGATTGGTTTTCAACAATTCTCACCTACACGGATGACACGATCCTTTGGTGGCATATAGCTCGAACGGAACGGAGGGGTTTTCTAAGACAAGAGCTCCTCTGCGTGGGAGATTGCAGAACGAAGACTCATTGTGGCAAGCGGAATATGGCAGGCCTAAGTGGACGGATCAGTAGATCGTGTAATCCCGTAATGGCCTATTAAGGTAGAGAGTACCAGATGTTCCCGGTTGTGGAGTCATCTGCAAGTGTTGCTTCGGGTATTGGCGAAATCCTTGCATTCGCACACCGAGGGACGACGTGAGGTTAAACTCCCTGATTTTCGACATGGGGGCGTCCACGAATATCACCCCGCCGCTGCACCGGCAGAAGATGAGATGCAGCACCTGCAGCTGCTGGCACGAGGTGAAGACCCCCTGGTAGGTTGCCACGGGCGTCGATTCCAGTATGTTCTGCAGGACGAGCCTAGTGAGCGCGCCGTACTCATGCAGCGGCGGGAGCTTTGCAGGCGTGACGATCTGGGATCGTTGCAGAGGCCATGGCTGGCAAAGGTGTGGACCGCGCCTCGTCGCCAGAAAATTGGCTTAGCAACAACTTGGAGGTCATCTGCCCCGAAAGCATCCATGGCCTCCTCGATGAGCCGATTCATGCAGGCGGTGCTTTGCGTGACGAAGAACTGGAGCCTCAGCCTACTTATCCTCCTCCGGTGGACGGCGTCCAAGAAGCTCTGGACTGACCTGGTCAGTATGCGCATGGTGCGGTGCTCGTGCCTCCTGATGTTGGGCAACAGCTCTCGTGACACTTGACGCAAGTCGTACTGAAATATAGCTCTCCCGACGAGGCCGTGGAGCTGGACTCAACGGTGATAGCGCGGCGGAACCATGGCGCCCATACTGAAGTCGAGGACCTATGCCATCGATCACAGTTTGGAAAGTGATGGTGTTCCTTTGTGGAAGTGGAACCTTGCATTCATCTTATGTCCTGCTGGTTTGATTTGACAGACGAGGATGTTGAGGCTAGTTGAGTTGCTCCATCAAGTTTGTTTTAGTTGGAATGAACAAGCAATCTAGCAAATGAAGTTTTTTGTGTAGTGCAGTTTAGTAGGAAAAAAGATTTCTATGGAGAGAACACTGATTAAGTATCCCTGCCATTCTATATATCGAATCACTGATTTAATGCATATTACTTGCGATATGAAGCATCATGATCAGTCAGATGAATACTATATACTTTGGCGTAATATTTCTGTTGTCGTTGCTGGTTTCATCCTTTGGCCCGTATGTTTTTAGAGGAGTGGTGTTTGTTTATAGGTCAGGGACTGTGCAGTTGGAAGAATGCGAGGCATAGGAGATGCAGTGATGAATATGAGATGTTGTATATTGTTGGTGTGAGACATTGCTCTGTCTATGAGTGTTAGCGGCTTGAGCTGATGGGTACTTAATTTTTTTTTGTGGAGAAAATGCACTAGTATCTCTTTTGGAAGCGATGGCCTTCGTCAAGCCAGGAATGAGAAGTGTTTCCTCTGTTGTGATATTGTAGCTGAGGTTACAAGCCTTTTCCCGCCATACCTCATATTCAAAACAGATTGTCTCCAATCCGCCGCCTCTATAAATAGAAGAGCACCGTAGAGAGAGCCGCGTGCAGTTGCGCGTGACTTGATGACTTACGCGACTTGGCGAGGCGTAGTCGTCAGCGCGTCGACTCCATCTCCGGCCGGCCGCGAGCTCGATCTTCTCCCGATCCATCAACATGCAGGTTATATTTCCTATCCCTATGTGACTGAGACCTCCATCTTTTGTTAATTCTATTTACTCTTGCCCGTTTTGATCTTTATATATCAAGTTCTTCCCCGTTCTATAGTATGTGCGTACCTATGTCATCGATCCTACTTCCTGTAGTAATATATTTCATTAGCGTGAGCCCTTCATCTATGTTATATACTTCACGTCAAAAAACCGTGGTCACAAAGACCTAGCTAAGACGAGATGCCTATTGAGACTAAGAGTTTTTCTACTTACTCTTCCCCGTTTTGATCTTTATATTTAGAAGCGTTGGGAGGAAGTTCCGGTTAACTTATCGTAGTTAGTATCGATAATGACCCGAAGGTAGTCCATTTGGTCATACACCCTCTTGATCTCCAGATCCTCAACAGAGGTCACACACCCATGTCAAGCAGCTTCTTGATGTAATTAACTCCCAGATCTCAAGCAGCTTATTGCTGTAGTTAACTCCCAGCACGAGGCACATGTTTTCGAGCCTTTCAAGTTTCAACGGCTGCAACTACCGAAATAGACAATATATAGCAATACAAAAAATGATCATGAAGTGCCAAGACTTCTTTACATGAATACATCGTGCAGTAATGTGAGGACTTGTTTACACTAAACTGTTATGCTTCCATTAAATTTCTTAGGAAATATCTATGACCGGTCCAAACTAATTTTTCAACTAGTGCGAGTTACATCAGTTTGATATACACTAAACTCTTGTAATTAGTTATAACTTATTTTATTATCCTACACTCTTAATAAGTCTATCATTCCATTACGCAGTTAGCACACAGTTAGCACACTTCACCAAATATGAACTATTATGAATATTAGCTGTAGACGTCTTTGTATTGTAACTAGCATGGTGGCCCTCGCAAATGCGAGGGCAACATATGTCCATGGTTGAAAGTGTTCAAAACATAAATATGGTTTCATCGATATCATAATATTTCTGAATATGTGACAATAAACAAAATCATTCTACAACTATCGCAAATGTTTTGCTAAGAAAAATAGCACGCATGCAAGTGCATCTTTGGCGATCTATAATTTATGGGCAAAGGATCGATTATCATGCCATATGTTGAAGAACCGATGTAAGGTGATATTGAATCAGTAAATTGAAGTATATATAGGTGTTTGGACGATGTTAGAGCAATATGGTAGGTTAGTTATCTTTGATAAAAACATTCATTGCATTAGGATAAAATGGTATATCCTTCTTAATAGTAGGCCACATTAAATAGTGAGGATTATCTTGTTCAGATGTTTCTTCCACTCATTCACTCACTCCATGTCACAGTATGCAACGTTCTAGAAAAATGAACGTGGTGACACATTGGCCTTTTTATGAATATACTACTAAATATCCAATTATTTTATTCTATGCATATTTTAACATGTTTATACATCAATAATCAAAAATCGAGAAGGACTGATGTAAGGTTTTCAGACTCTTAACCTATCTTGATCTTTATTCATTGGTTCTACACACCCGGTCACATGTCTACGCAGCTTGGATAAAGTCAATCAAGACTATTAATCCAACTGAAATAGCATGTGTTGTTATGTTGATTCCGTTAGATAGGAGCAAGACATGTAGAATAGTCCGAATATCTCTACCATACAAAGCAAGCATATCCGTCAACATAATTTATAAGAAGTGTGCACTTTCACGTCTTAGATTAAAAGTTATATCCATACACCATGTGGATACTAAATATGCAAACATACCACTCGAAAATATGTGTTGACTTGACTATGTGTATCATTAAATAAAAAAAATTATAGTGTGAGGGATGCTCCCGTCATTAGTGCACGCGTCTAGTAATGTTTTATCTTCAACAATTTTGAAGGTTTGACGCGTTGTGTCTCATTAAATCAGAATATTCCTTCAGCGGAAGGAGAATATTTCTTGACTCAGCCCAGGCGAATATTTTTTTTTATATGTACTCAATCATATAAACCATGTATGTAGTGCGACTAATTTCGTCACTTCATTGATTTTAAAATTCCACGACTACGAACTTCTGGAGGCGTTTTTGACTGTGTTGGTCTAATGGTTGTCAAATAAATTTTTCAATTATGTGTACTCAATAATAGAAACAATGTACTCCCTCAATACAGAGTTAACCTGCGTTCTGCTGTTTAGTAAAACTTTATATAGTTTGATCAAATATATATAAAAATTTAACATCTAAAATATAAAATCATTATTATTATAATCGTCATAAAAAAATTCATATTATAATTTGATGTGTTAAATGTCGATATTCATTTCTACGTCTTTGGCCAACTTTTACAAAAGATAATTTAAACTGAACTCGGAAACACATGATAAATAAAGTAGAGAAATTACGGCATGACCAGTTTCATTATTTGTAATGTGTCCATATCCTACCAGTTCATATCCTTTGCCACCAAGCTATCTAATCTCGTACAACAGCCGGGTTTTTTAACGACTGCACCTATTTATCTTGCGGAAGACATGTTTAACGCATGGGATTTCTTAACTAAGATAGTCCACGTCTCAGTTGCCACCACGTTCGAGGTAGAATTGTTTTCTTTTGTGAGCTAGGTACGCACATTGCTTAATCAAGAGAATTCACGTCCGACAAATGTGATCTTCTCAACATAAGTACTGTCAAACATGTTATATGACTAACTTTTCAAAAAAAAAAAAGTCTGTAGTATATTTTAATCTAACTAATAGAATCATTCTTGTCACTGTTTTCATGTTTCCATTTGGTTTGTCATTTAGTTTAATTCTAAATTGGAAATCAGTACCAAGTGTCATAAAAACCATTTTCTTCATGTTACTGTATTTTTATGGTCCAATGGAGTCCATGTATGTCATATGCAAACGTGTTTTTTAGATGGTGTTGTGCAACATGTAAACGTATTGTCTACTAGATTTCCTGGCGCGGCTTGCCGCGCGCCACCCGCCGTTGACACTGGTTTTCAGTTTGTAAAACGCTATAACAAATATTCTTAATATGACACAATTAACGCCTGGAAGCAGGCTTATGAAACAGCGTGCACTTACACAAAATAGCTTCTACATAGCAATTTACACAACTACCATCATCAGTTCAATGCTGCAGACAGGCAGCAAGGGCATCAAATTAGCCTGCAGCACAGCACAGAACCCAGAAGTAGTTGTTGCGTGCATCAAGCGAGTGGAGGTAGCGAGCAGCATTAGATACCGATAAGCTCATCATCACCTGACCCTTGCCAGCTATGCCCGTAACAGGAACCTGCAAGAATCAGATACAATAAGTACATATAATATACCCGTTAAACCATCTACAAATGCATGTTTTGTTCAGGAAACATGTAAAAGATGAAACTCGAATGAATAATCAAACAACATGAGTGGAAAATGCAGAAAAACAATGTGGTGAATCTACTAAACATATGTAGCAAGAAAATGGAAGGCAATGAGCAATACATCATGATGTTTGACTCACTCATTGCAAAGGAAATGAAAGGAAAATATTACCTAACACATGATAGCAAAACTAACAGATTGCAGATCAATTTATTACCTTGTCCATTGCATCAATCTACTGCCCAACCAACTCTCTATAAGTAGCAGTAGGAGCTTAAATTTTTACCTTGTCCATTGCATCAATATCCTTTTGCTACCATCGTATCACTCCCATTTAATTATTTGCAAGAAGAAAAAGAACATAAAATATCCAGATTCATATAGTAAGACAAGAGTGCATCATATTGCATTTAAATAATGAGCTCTTTTATTAACTCGGTATATACAAATGGCATGACTCAAATTACCTAACCATGTGGCTTTCCCAACTGAGAATTCTCAAGAATAAATTTAGCAAGCTGAGAAGGATCCTCCAAAGGATCATCCAAGATATATATGTGTTTAATCCTGCACATAATACAATTAGAAAACAATGAGTAGGCATAAACAAAGAAAGCAAACACATGTTGCAAAAGAAATAGGCTTGACTGGTTTGTGCCCACAAAAGGAGCACACGCAAACCAAGCCACATTTTGCAGATCAAAATTGGCAGCTCTGATTTTGGATATATTGTCTCAAAATAAAGTGGGGGACAAACTGCCAGATAATAAACAATAAAAAAACAAACCCTCCCCTAAATTTTACATGTTCATGTTTTTATATTAGACATGCATGGCAGCTCCCGAGTGTTCAATAGGTGTTTTCCTCTCGTCTCAATTCGTATAATTTATACTTCTATGAACTTCCTACAGTTGTTTTGATAAATAATAGATTGGTTCAGGCTTGGTAAAGGCTCGCTGTTGTGCAGTCAAAGAATATATCTATGGACAAATGCAATACCAAAATTTATTATATATCTCACTGAATAATATTCATATTTTTAACAGTTAACAGAGATATATATTATATCTAAAAGAGTGGCATAGTTTTCACAATAGCCCATTATAGTCCAGATAGATTTTCATCTTCGTGCAACAGACAATAAACCACTATTTAATACCTTGCGTCTACTTACTATTTACTAAAAGGAGTAGTACCCTCTTTTTTTAGGCATCAAAGAACTGTTACATGAAAACCAATGTGGGTGTTATTCTTTATCAAGATATTTTCAGATGATTCAGCATGGGGTCAGACAACTCTTAGGACTGCTTCAGCTAGGGCATTGGAGAATTCAGGCAACGTAAAGGCAATCAAGTTATTCTGGTAAGCATAGATCGTTAAATGGCTAGACTGAGTATTACAAAAATATAATGGGGCTACAAATCATAATAAGTAAGCTTCTGTAAACTGAGAGAAAACGTACAGCCATAACACTTGAGAATTTAGGATCTGCGAAGTATGCTTTATCCAACTTGAGACCACGGATGCTCTTCTTGGATGTAGCCACATGTTCCATTAAACGAGTAACTTCAGCTTGCCTATCTTGCATCTGTCCAAGGTTTTCCTGTTTATGTTGTGATGAAACAATCTGATCAACCAGAGTGAAGTAAAAGTTCTGCTATCTGAAAAATCAATTGAACCATATAGAGCACATACCTAGGTCTGTAGCAAAGGGGGACATAGATCTTCAGCTTCCTCATGAATTTTAGAGAAGTATGCCGCCACCAACTCCTGTCGTCCTCCTCATATGCCCTGTTGTGTCGTTGAAGAACAGGAGGAGAGGGAGGGACTCCGGATCTTGGGTCAGTATAGCAGCGAGAGAGGACGAGGTGTGCAGGGACGACCAGGGAGATGAGGGGAGATGTGGACCACCTTGAGCAGGTCCCGTCGTCCAGCACACGCTGTCGCTCGCTGCCGTCGCCGCCGTCGCCGCCATCTCGTCGGCAGACAGCTGGGCACGGAGGCGAGCAAGGTCGGTGGAGCGAGGCGGAGCTCCGGTGGCCGCCGGTGGCGCGTTCTGGGGAGCGCGGCCATGGCGTCCATCTCCTCAATCGCCGCCGCCATACTCCTCCTCCCGCGACCCCTGCCATGCCGTCCATCCAGATGCAGAGAGACAACAAATTAACTGGAACAGGAACAGAGAAGAGAGAGAACGGACACAGGGGATGTGTAGGACGCCCTGGCCCCGTCCACCACCGGTGGCGCCTCCCTAGAACCCGGTCGGAGCAGCACAAGGAGGGGCGCGAGTTGTCCCCGGCGGTGGAGCTTGTAGCCGCGCCGTCTGCGTCCTCCGCAAGGGCCGCGCCGCCCGCGAGCTGCAGCGCCAGGCCGCACGCCGTACCGGGCTGCCGCGTCCTGCTCCTCCCCGCGACCCTCCCACGATGCGCTTCTCCCAGCTTAGCCGCCACCCACTCCTGCTCCTTCACGGCCCCCATCGTCTTCTCCCATCCACGGCAGAGAGGACGGGGCGGCGCCGTCGTCGCGGACGAGCGAGAGGGAAGGAGGAGAGGAGGCGGGGTTTGGGGGAGGAGAGTAGGCGGCTGCGGGGAGGGAGGTGGAGGGCGCGACGGCGGAGCTCCCCGCGTCCGTCGATCTGAGCGGGGAGGGCTGGAGCGGGGTGCCGGCGCGTCGGCGGCGCCGGCGACTTCGCCGTCGCGCGGGGAGAGAGAGAGAGGGAGGGAGAGGTTCTGCGGAACATTTTTCAGAAAAGCCCCTGTTGTTTTCTAGATTTGCAAAACGGTCCTTTGCGGGCGTTTTTTTGCAAAATGGCCGTGCGCACCACTGTAGAAACGTACACCACGACGGCGCATGAAAATATTGTGCGGAAAGGAAACTGCACCGGAAAACCTACTCTCTCCCTGTGCAGCGGGACCGAGCGGGACCGGCGATGTCTGGACCCGCTGTCAGTGAGAGATGCGGGCAGCAGAATAAGTCACACAGGAAAATGGACGGCCCAGATCGCGCTGTGGATTCCTCGATCCGACGGCCGAAATGCGCTGAGCGCTGTGAGGCCTCCTTGAGGGCTCGAGGTTTACCTCTGTGGATGTTGATAGATTGGTTCTACCGTGTCCGACCATGGCTCCTTCAAATGAACGGTTATATTCTCCTTCAAATGTAAAGCTAGAACGTACAGGCTCTTTCTTTTCTTCCATGAAGGTCAAACGTGATTGATTATGTTTGTTATCCTACCTGATCAATTATGACTCTTTTGTACGTGACTTTTGGCTGAATTGTTTGTACGTGTAGTGTAAATATTGTATTTTTGTACCGCATCGTATTGTGGATAATATTATTTTATCTTTGATGTTACTAGTACAATTGCACGTGCAACGCACGTCTATATAATACTGGTTTTGCGACGTAATAATTTATAGCTATACTGACTAAATTAAACCCGTATGTAAAATTTATGTGGACAAAGATGGGATTCTATGTTGATAATATTATTAGTTTTTTCATAATTCAATTGTAGTTTATCTCCACAATTTTTTAAATTGTGATACCACATTTCGTCAATCTTATGTACATGTGAGCAGGGAGAAAAAGTTAAGCCAAACAGACAAAGCATATTTACATGATCGTTCTAAGTAACATAAAAGGTGCATTTTTAAGTCAGTTCCCATATAAAACACGTGTATTAGTATTTGCAAAATTATCCTTGTTGGTCGAAAATTGAGTGGGCGTCGTGAGATGCACCGGGCGGAAAAAAATGTCCAATGTCCCCAAACGGACAAAAAGGACTAAAATCTGACACATGCGGACACAAAATTGGGGTGTTGGAGTTGTCCCATACCAGACATGTCATAGACTTGTTTTTTCTTATTTCCTCTCAAATCACAAATAATTGCGACCAAAATTTACGCCGAAACAAGAGACAATTCCATCCCAATTTTTTCCCATTCTCATAGGTAGCGACATTTCAATGCAGAGTACACACTGAATACATACCATGAAGTTCAGAGTACTACACGTCAAAATAAAAATTCAGAGTACTACACGCGAAATTTGCACATTTCAGAATTAATCTTGCCATTTTGTTTGAAATAAACTATAACTGAACCTATACTTAGAATTGAGGACAGTACAATTGCAAAAACTGAAATACGTTGTTTTTGCAAACTCTTTTCAGTGAATTAACCAAATGTAAAATTAAGGATATTACACTGGTGAACGGCTGGAATATACTTTTGGAAAAGAATCTGGTGTGGTAAAGGCAACAACAAATCAGTAGTGTAAGAATCTGATGTGTTAAAGATTAGCTTCGATTTCTGGTAGTCTTGTACGTATCATGCAAGTTACAATTGATTTCCCTGATATACAGGAAAGCAGCCAGATTGAACAAAAAGTTTGTTTAAAACAGTAGCGAAAGAGTTGTTGTTGATGCCTTCAGTACTCACAAAACAACAATTGATTGTGCTGATACACCTCGCTACTTCTAGCTGCATGAAACAGGGCAAATTATTTCCCATTACAAAAAGCTTGGCGGCTGAAAACCTCTAGCCTTTTGACTTTATCAACAGTGCATGAAATTTTTTGATCTTGAGAACGCCAATATGAGAGGAGTACCATAAAAACAAACACCCTGATCCTTCAGAATGAAGAAGCAAACCGAATAGAACACGACACGGCCAAGTTACCAAGTTGCGGCCTCTTACCAAACACATAATTAACCATCTCCACTTCCATTGCAACCTCTGGTTTCTTAAAATCTGCAGGTTCGAAACCCACTGGTATTTAAACTTGAAAATGCTAGAGCCTTGATCTAATCACCAAACATGTATCATGTCTAACTGAACTTGTTTTCATATGTTAACAAAAATGTACGGACTTTGATTAGGACAGATACCACCAGTAAGATAAAAAGAGAAACTGAACTTATGTGTTCTTCATATTCAAAAGGACGGAGAACTGGTTGCAAAACGTGCACAAAAGCTAAAGGAACAAGAATACAAGAAAGCACACACATCTGAATTCTAAAAGGAATGACAGACATTTTAGGCTGCAATATTTTAGCATGGTTCCTTCTAAGATTTGGGCACAGCAGCGGCGGAGTCAGCGGTTTAGTATGGGTTGATATGCAAAAAATGCTCAGCTAAAGGGCACAATTAACTGGTACCCATATCAAATCCAGAAACATAAAATGCATTCCGAGTTTAATCAAAGGTTTCCAATATTAGCTTTCTGGGATGAAGCCTCATGAGTTTCCGTGTCCATTAGCTCCCTCTGGGTAGATATCAACTGATTGCATGCCTTGTGTAATTTTATCAAAACACTTAGACCCCAACCAACCTAGCCAATATAACTACAGATTTTGTACTCTGCAAATCGGATTATCGACCTGATGAGTGTGGAACTCCTCGTCCTCCTCGACAAGTGGTGGCAGCAGATCCTCCATCCCAAATGCCTCGCTGAGGGAACGCCAGTGAACTCGGTTCTCCCTCTTTGAGGCCCCAAGCTGCAGTGTATCACCGGCCCCCAGCTCCACCACCGTGTTTGATGGGATCCTTTGGCCCGAGACCTATGCACTGGGTCAATCAAAGCCCAACCATGGGTTAGTAGATGTAATTCTCGCATCATTAATCAAAGTTGCAAGCATATGCGCTAATCATCGCAGGACCTTTTGATTATGAAGATGACAAAGTAGAGAAAATCTGCACATCATCGACCCTATCGAAAGTAAATCCAAATTGATCGATGAGATAAACTCCCCTAATATCCGAGATCTCAGTACCGGAGGAGAGGTCGGTGACGGTGATCCGGCGCTGGGGCAGCTTGCACCGGACCTTGAGGTGGCCGAGGCTGACGCTGGGTCGACGAAGACGTGGCAGTCGGGGCGCCGCCCGAACAGAACCGGCGAATCCTCCTTCTTCGGATCTCCATCCGCGCCGCGTCGCACCTCCTCGGTCAGGGGCCCGGCGAATCCTCCTCCTCCGGATCTCCATCCCCGCCGCGCCGCGCCACCTCGGTCAGCGTCCCGTTGAGGAAGATGTGCTTCATCACGACGCTGCCCTAGGCCACCTGTCATGACTGTTACGGACCGCGATCGGAGCCCCCATCCCCGCAGTCGCCATGGCTGCGCGTGTGGCCTGGGCCGGTTGTGTGCGCGGGCGACCCCGCGAGGATGCGGCCATGGCAGAGAAGCTCCTCCGCGAGCTGCGTGGCGGCGAGCCGAACGGCCCATATGGGCCTCGACCTAACAGGCCCGTCGGCGTCCCCGCGTGGCAGTAATCGAAGAGGGCGGGGCCGTAGCTGCGGAGGCGCGGCGGGGTTTCGACGGCAGCCATGCGGCAGGCGAAGGCAGACGAAGGAGAACACCGTGGCGGGGTCCCGGCGCGTTGCGGTGAGGCGAACAGCGAAGATCTCGAACTCGCTCCGGACGGCGTCGCGGGTCCCGGCGCGTGGCGGCGAGGCCGACGGCGAAGATCTCGAACCCGCTTCGGTCGGCGTCTGCTGACTCGTCTGCGTCGTTGGAGAGGTAGAGGAGGTGCAAAACGCCAAAAAAAACAAATACCGTTTCGGGATTTGATCTGCATCGTTGATCAAATGAACATCTCAGATTTAATGTATCAACATAGCATAACACAAGTTTGCTCTTTTAATAGTAGTATAGACTATAGAATTAATCAGCATCGGAGCGATGACCAGTGTACGATGGATCAAGAATTTCCTAGCCATGCACTAATGTCCAAATGACGGTCGGCCGGCCAGCCGGTGGACACCAGGTTGATTGGGTGAATATCAACCGTGAAAGGATTATCTAAGAGTCCATCTTTATAAGGAAAACTATTTACAATATCAAAACGTGATCTCCTATATTTAAATGTGTCAAACGGAACTACATGTACGGTTACGCAATAAATAATGCTTCATTAAATCGTAACCACTTATTTCAAATCTAACCGTCAAAAATAATTTAGATGATGTGGATTAGCGTGGTGTCTCGAAAACTACCTCATTTTGCTTTTAGTATATAATAGATGTACATTATAAAGTACACTTACCTTGTTTTAAATTTAAGTTTATTTTGTAACATAAACTAGTTTTCTAACATATACATATGCCAAGACGTCAAAATTGTACATCTCCAAAAAAAAAATTGAGTTGCATTAATATTGAAATATTTTTTATTTTGTAGACATATTTATTGCATATAGTCTCAAAAATATCTTAATAGAAGTTTCCAGAATCTCATTGTGTTGGCAAGTTGATAGAACTTCTACAGTATTAAGTGAACTGTTAGCTTGACTAGATCTCTACCGGTTTTGCATGGTCTATTGTGTACTACTCCCTCCGTTCCGAAATATAAGTCGTTCTGGAAACGGTTCCGACCAGGTGAAAATCGCCCAAAAGACTATTCTACCCTCACTTGTTCGCTTAAGTTACACGTAATGCCCTCCCGCAGTCAAGCGACACAGCGAATCGGTACAAGCGAATCGATACACAGCGATACACGCAAAATTTGATATCGCCGGGGCAGAGGCATCGCCGGCAGCCTCCAGATCGCCGGGGCAGAGGGATCGCCGGCAGCGTCCAGCAGATCGCCTTGCTAGGGCCTCTCCGCCATCGCCATCAGGGACCTCACCTTCTTCACCGCGTCGCATCCCTTCTTTCCCGCGTCCACGAGCTCGCCCGCACCTCCAGGAGAGAAGGCCACGATCAGCATCTCAGCGCCAATCACGGCTCCCAGATCAGATCCGGCTGGCACGGCTCCTGGTGCCAAGAGGAAGGAGATGAGAGAGGAAGGAGATCGACAAGAGTGTTACTCCTGGTGGATGGAGTACCTGGGGAGATGTACGTCCTGGTGGATGGTCTTGGGCGCGTAGTTGTCCTGGTGGAGGTAGCAGAGCCCGCGCGCGGCCTCGAGCGCCACTCCCTCCATGGTTGAAGAACAGCAGGTTGGAGACGAAGCCCAGCAGCCTGACGATATAGCGGTGCCGGATCCGCCCCAACGCGCCCACCTCCGGCGCCGCCCACTCCGACGACGCGCTTGTCAAGCCGACCCGCGACCGCATCAAGCAAGTTCAGTGTATTGTACTCTACTCCTAGTACTGCAGGAGAAACACAAGATCAAGCCTACTGCTAGTCTGCTACGGAGTAAAACACAAGCTAGCAAATCGTACTCCAGATCGAGATAGCAAATCCAGTTCCTCTCCAGATCAAGCAAGACGAGACGCAAGAGGAAAAGAGGGAGGAAATTCACCTGACGCACGCAATCACTTGACACCACCCTCCTCCATTTTTTTCGCAGCCAAGATGCTCTCTCTCTCAACTCCATCGATCCAGATCGAGCAGCGCCACAGCCCCTCCTTGCCGGCAGCTTCCGTACCAGCAGCGGCCCGGCGCCCCTCCTCTCCCTCCACCGCTCGTTCTTCTCGGACCAGCAGCGTCGAGGGAAGACACGAGAGGTAGCCCTCCTCCTACTCGCGCTCGTGGTGGTGCCCGCCTGAGGCATGGCGAGCGACCTGAGGGAAGCTGCTGCTGCCGGCTACTTCTCCAGGGTCATCGCCTTCGCCAGATCCAGTGCCAGAGCACGTAGATCGAGCGCCGCCGCCGCTCGGGCGCTACTCCAAATCCAGCACCTCCTTCGCCAGATCCAGTGCCAGAGCACGTAGATCGAGCGCCGCCGCCGCTGAAAAGCTAATCGTCGGCGAAAAAATGCAGTTTTGGCCAACAAATTTGTGGCGCACGCGAGGTGTGAGCTGTTGGAGAGATAACACTGTGGTGGGGAGAAAGGGGTGGTGGGGAGCGGTGGGGGAGGCGGCGGGGCGGTGGATAGCCGGAGAGCAAGAGGGAGCGTGGGCGGACTGCGACAGCGACGGTGAGAGGGAGAAGGGAGGCCGGGGAGCGAGAGGAAGGACGAGAGCGAGAGGAAGAGGAAGAACGAGTGGACGCGAGTGTGAGCGGTGGGTTCGCGTGCGTGTCTGCGGGAGGGTAAAACGGGAAAGTACAAAATATTTTGTACGTGACAGAAGTTGTGCATGAAACCTAAAACGACTTATATTTCGGAACGGAGGGAGTACAAGTTATATTAACCACCAACGATCATAAAAATATAACAATTCAACAATTGTCGCATAAATATGAATTATATGTTAGGCACGTAGATATATGTTTAGTATCATCTAATGGACACAATTCTCGGTACCACTGACTAGGTTGGTTTGTTTCTATGTGATGCACTGTATTTGGTGAGGACGATTTAGCCATTTAGTTGTTTCTTCTCGTCACAATAGATAATTGTACACTGATTATGAGAATATACCATACTATTTTCCCGTCCTACAGGCCAGCTCTGCACATACTGTTCAGTATCGATGAGGGGAGGTGTCACCGACCAATGTGGGGAGTTCGTACCTCCCACCAGCCTCTTGTTAACTTTGGCATCCACAAAGGAACTTGCCATCGTTAACCATGCAAGCGAGGAAACACACGATTTTGCTTGGGGCCTTGCATCAACAGTGTGTGGATGTGCAATCGGGTCGGCGTGAAGCAGGAAGGATCTATTTGGCAAGAGGAAAATAAGCCTAGTGGCAGATTTATACCGTCAAACTATTCAAGAAAGTTGAATTTAAACAATTCCCAAAACTGTGCAAGTTGGTTTTACTCAAATTTCACCAAATTCAAATCATTTGATAAGATCTTTCAACCCAAAAACAAGTGGCCGACAATGGCAAGAAGACTACATTTACACCAACTCGTTGGGACTCCAAGCACATAGTGTGGTAGAAAGTGGCTCTTTCCCCCACAAAGATGACTCAATGTGGATTATCTAACACAAGGATATGTAGGGTCTCCTCTTTCCTCTGAACAAATAACTACAAAACAATGAGTTGCCTTATGTCTCCAACTCAACTGTGATGGAGCCACAAAGAGGCATTATTGGAGTAGCTAATCTGAAAACTATCAATCTTAGTGCAATAGATGTCCCGTGATGATGGAAAGTGTTTTTTGACATTAGTGGATAGAGTCGATAATTTTATTTAAAGAGTATATAGGGTTCGTACTGTTAGATCTTGTTTATTCTTATATATTATCTCACTAGTACAGATCAGGGCAACTGTACCGGTCGTATTGGGCCTTTAGTACCGGTTGTGCAACCGGTACTAAAAGGTCGGGACTAAAGGGGTACCCCTTTAGTACCGGTTGTATATACAACCGGTACTAAAGGCCCGCCACGTGGGCGAACCTGTGCGCGCGCGGCTGAGAACCTTTAGTACCGGTTGGTACCAACCGGTACTAAAGGTTCCTGCTTTTTTTACCCCCGCTTATTTTTTCAGGGGGTTTAGGTTTTCGGTTTTATTTCTTTTCGCTTATTTTTCGGGGTTTAGGGTTTCTGTTTTTTTCCTTTTCGCTCATTTTTCAGGGTTTCGGAGGAGATCACGTATAAAGTACACTGACTACACATATGAAGTACTCGTTACACATATAAAGTACTCTCTTTACATATAAAGTACTCATAATTACAATGGAGATCACCGCTAGCTAGTACATGCATGGAGGGAGTCTATTTTTCGACATAGTGGAATTCACCGAATTCATGTAAGACATGCGTTAGAATGAATCCCGCCAATTCCTCCGCAATAGCTTTTACGCGGTTTTGTGGTAGGAGCTGGCTCCGCTTCCTTGACATCTTTAAAAGAAGGAGATCAAATCAGTTATGATCGAAACTAAACACAATTGATGGTAGCAAAATAAAAGTTGTGTATGATGTTTACGTACCTCTCGATTTCTTACACTATTGACTCTCTCATTGACCCTCATGTGAATATACTCGCAAACGTAGTATCCACATAGTTCCGTCCCCTGTGGTTGTAGCAGACACCACTATACAAGAATATAATTTAATCAAATAATAATCAGGAGAACGATAATGGTATTAGAAAGATACGCAGACCTAGATACGTAGTAGTACTTACATTGTTAGCCTTGAACTCCAGCTTCTGTTTCCATTCACCGCGTTCTTCCGCGATGAACTTTTTCCAAACCCTGTCCGGAAAAGAAAATGAATTGAGGAGTTATTACTTATACTTTTGATATCCGGAAATTAACGAAAGAGGACGATATAGTGTGATTGAAATTACCTCTTAAGCATTAGACGCACGCTTTTGTAATCATCTTGATCTTTCCTTAATGAGTCCCAGACTTCAACTTCTCCTTCCTCGAGTTTAATGATTAGCAGAATGAAGTGGTACCTGCGCACATTTATATACGCAGGTATTCAGAACTCATCAATTACACTTAATATCGGGAAAGCAAAATAGAATGTGTACAAGACAGTAACACTCACCCGAAGTTGTAAGGAAGAAGTATTTCCTTTTTGGTACTTTGTCGCTTAAAACACGTTAGCAAAACGTCCTCTGTTTCCTGGGCATACAGAGGACTTCCTACGGTCACCTCATGAACTTTATCCGGGTCAATGAAGCCAATGTCCCAGATTCCTCCCATTCGGCATTCACGAATCTTCATTCTGCATAATAGCGTATAAAAGAATGTTGTGAGGATAATTACAAGCAATGAACGAGCTTAACTATAAATAATTAAATTATACGAATAAATTACTTACAGACAATAGCTGCTGATGATAGCTTTGTCGAGGGCACGTTGATTGTACATCTGAAAAGTTCGGAGAACTCAACCTGCACAGCATATTGTCGAAAAAAGTGTTGTTCCTTAACTCCCGCCATGAGATATGTGCTCCCTTCTTTTGCGGCGGCCATGTACCAGGTATGCAATTTATATAACTGTGTTGTTAGAGCACTCGGATTTTCGACCAGAGCCAGCCCGAGTTCAAATTGATATTGAATTGCTATCTGCGCTATGGGGCGACCTGTGTCGCCAATGACAACTTCTCCATGCTCGATTTCCCGAGCTTCAGAAGGCACAATGAGCGGGGCGATCGATTGTGCTTCTTGTTCTCCGAGCTGGGCAACTCCTTTCCCGCACGCTTTTTCTTCCTCCATCTGTGAGGAAAGTACCTTGTCAATACCTCGCTCATAGTCTGAAAGGGGCGGCGGTGGAGGGTCATATAGGTTGTCAACGGTGCGATCTTTTACCTCAGTTGGCATAGTCTTCAGAAGTTCCTTTATGGGGTCAAGTCTTGCCTCCAGTTTTTCCTTTTTTTTCTGTTAAAAAAAGGCTGCAGCCTTGCCTTGTGTGCTCAGTTGTAATTCATCCATAGTCATCTCGCCAGCTAACTTCTCAGGAGCCTTGACTTCCTTGGGTTTTTTTGCACGTTTCTTGACAGGGGACGCCGTGAACAGCTTCCGCTTTGTCAAATTACTAGTGGGCGCAGCAGTCGGCTGACGGGACGGCGCGGGCGATGGACTCGCGGTGGGCTCCCAATCGTCGGGGGAGGAGGGTGGACTTTGCTGTGGTGAATTTCTAACCGGAGGAGTCGGTGGCCTTGGCGTCGAGTCTGGAAACTTGATGTATTTCTTCTTCCATAGAACGATACCAAGTTCGACTTCTCCCAATGTCTTCTCGCCTTCAGCTCCGGGAATGTCAAGCTCTATTGAGTTCATTCCCGACATAACTTTCGTGACCCCGACACGAGCAAATCCAGCTGGAATCACACCAAAATGGAAGGTTGCTCCAGTTTGATGTGGTAAAGCATAGCCAGTCACCACCGGATAACTAATGTTCTTCAACGGCGCATGTAACTCACAATTTGTCTTCTCCGTGATATCATCCACGGGGTAGTGAGCCGCCGACGGTTCATCAACTGCAGGATCTTGTAGCTGCGTGGAACCCACGCTGCTTTTTCGCTGAGATGGGCAGACATCGACTGCAGGATCTTCTACTCGCAGCTGAGATTCCTTGCTCTGGGTAATTAAGGCCAGTTGCTCCTTCACATCATGCATCTGGCGTTCTAATGCAGTAAACCTCTCCGCCTCCTTCTTCTTACTTCTGCAATGTTTTCTATAAGTTGCAGCGTCCTCCGGAAACCCTTCAAGAAAACCAACACCGCCTCCTCTGCCTCGAAATCGTCCCCAGTGTTCTTTATTCCCGAGGGCGAGTGAAAGCTCGTCGTCCTCTCTATCGGGAACATATGTTCCCTCCTTGACTTGTGCTATTGCATCTTTTAGTTTTTTGACGACTCTTGTAATTCTTTTCTTCCATTTTCCCTGTGCAACAATCAGCCCTGTGTCTGGGTCTAAAACTGCCCCATGCGCGAACAACCAGAACCTGGACCTGTCGGGCCAGTCATCTGTCTGTGGATGGATCCCTTTTTGACGCAGCTCGTTTTCATAGGCCTCCCACTTAGGCAAGGCAGTCTTGTAGCCACCTGAGCCCAAACGATGGTGATATTTCTTCTTCTTAGCATTCAACTTGTTTTGGGTCGATCGGGCCACAGCGACGGCCGATTTCTTATACGCCACAAATTCAGCCCAGTCATCTTTTATCTTCACTAGATGTCCGGTGAAATTTGGAGGTTTTTTCGCATATTTTTTCCACAACGATTTCTTCCAGTTGTTGAATTGCTGGGCCATCTTGCTAAGAGTCCATTCCTTGACTTTATCCTTCCTCTTCTGTGGGAGATCTGCCGGTAGGCTGAAAGAAGCCAACATCAAGTCCCAAAGGGTATCTTTAATTCTTTGCTCGAGATATGTTGCGCCAATGTTGGCTTTCTTCGGCTGATTCCATTCTGCAACGGTGATCGGGACCATGTCCCTAACAAGAACACCACATTGAGCTACATATTTAGTGTAGATTCCTTCAGGTTTCTCCGGTTTGCCTTTTATACTAACTTCGTCGATCGACAACTTTGCACCATCCGGCAACTTTACCCCTTGGTTCGGGCCTCGTTTAGGGATTGACTTAGATCCAGAGGGCTAAAAGAAAAATGTTTCGTTAATAAGTGCAATATAAATCAATTAATGCATCTAGCTAGTGATCAACAAGACTTAATATATACCTCGCCGGAGTTTTCTACAGAGTTATCTAACGGCAGTTCTTCGTCGTCGTCGTCTCTGAAATTTTCTAACTCAAGTCCCTCACCGGAGTCGTTCAAACATTTCGAGCTAAAATCTTTGTCGTCTTCTTCGCTGGAATCTTCTCCATCGGAATTGGGTCCTCCAGCCCTATCATATATAATTGCTTGCATCCGGTCTTCATTCTCCTCGTCTCGGATGAAGGGGACGTCGTCTCGGATAATGGGGGCGTCGTCTCGGATGATGGGGGCGTCGTCCTCCATAGCTCAATGTCACTGCAAATATGTAATTCATAGCAAACAACTTTAATATCTTATACACTAATAAAATAACTTTTCTACTAAAATAACAATATTGCAACTAAAATGACTTAGCAAAATTTCAAACTTAGCAACATTTCAAACTTAGCAATATTTCAAACTTTACAATGTTATTTTTAGTAATGTTATTTTAAAACTTATCTAAATGACTTAGCAAAATTTTCAAACTTAGCTAAATTTTCAAACTTAGCAAAATTTTCAAACTTAGCTAAATTTTCAAACTTTGCTACTAAAATTTTCTAACATAGCAATATTTCAAACTTAGGAATATTTCAACACTTAGCAACATTTCAAACTTAGCAATATTTCAAACTTTACAATGTTATTTTTAGTAATGTTATTTTAAAACTTATCTAAATGACTTAGCAATATTTATAACAAAATTTCTACACTAAAAACAACCTAAACAATAATAACCTATCTTGGGCTAAAATCTAATTTGCTAACTTAATTTTTACTACACTAAACTCTAATTTGCTACACTAAACTCTAATTTGCTACACTAAACAATTATAACCTATAAACAATAATAACAATAATAATATAAACAATAATAAACTTTACTACACTAAACTCTAATTTGCTAACTTAATTTTTATAGCTAAAATCTAATAGCTAGCTAATTTTCTAATGGAGAAAAATAACAAAAAAAGAGAGAAAACTCACCTATCTTGGGCCGACGCGGCGGTGGTGGCGGAGGAGAGGAGACCCGGAGGACGACGGCGGCGGTCTCGTGGCGGTGGTGGACGCGCGCGCGAGAGGGGACGACGGAGGACGGCGGAGGAGGGGGCGACGGAGTGGGGCGCGGTGGCGGATAGGCGTCTCGGTTGCGCGGTGGCGTTGGCGTCGGTGGCGGAGGCGTCGGGGGCGCGGTGTCGATCAGCGTCGGTGGCAGAGGCGTCGGTAGCGCGGAGGCCGGCGGAGCAGCAGCGGCCGGAGCAGGGCTTCGCCGGAGTGAGGCGCGTCGGCGTCGCGTGGAGCTCGAGAGGCAAAATCGATCGGGTGTTTGAAGGATTTGGGGCGGTGGTCACAACAACCGGTACTAAAGGGTCTTTAGTACCGGTTGTTCTTACCAACCGGTGCTAAAGGTCTGCTGGGCCGCGGCGAAATTTTGGGCGCGAAGCCCACCCATTTAGTACCGGTTGTTCTGACCAACCGGTACTAAAGGGCTTTTCATTTTTTTTCTCATTCTTTTTCTTTCTGATTTTCTGTTTTATTACTTATGTTTTCTGTTTTGCTTTATATCTATTTGGTTTATATTTTGTTTTTTTCTCTAGTTTCTTTTTCTTTTATATCTATTTAATTTAATTGTCTAAGCAAAATGCGTGTTTGATTGTTTAAATGCATGTTATATAATTTGAATTTGTAAAAAAGCTTTTAATATGAATTAAAAAAATAGAATTTAAATGCAATTTGAGTGTTTCTTTAATATATATTTAATTTAATTGTCTACCAAATTGTAATAATTATCTATCTATTTGTTTTCTGTTGGGCTTTTGATTTTTTCTTCTCTCCCGCCAAATTCTTTCCCGCCCTTTTTTCCCGCCATCGTATCTCCCGCCTGTTTCTACCGCCAATTCTTCTCATCTCGGCCTATAAGAACCCCTTCTCACTGAGGTTGGTAAACATTCTAGTCCACTCACTCGAACATGTCGAGCTTTCCTTCAGATGGTAGTTTCCCGGTAGGAATGTCGGCACTACTTTTACAGTTTACGGTCGATTTCAAGGTAGACAATAAGAAGATCCCATTCGAAGATATTGTGAGTCATCCACCTTATCTCCGTGAGCTATCAGCGAAGCTAGTTAGGCATGGGTGGCCACGAAGGGATTCGAAGGAAATAGAAAAAGAACTTGTGAGGCTGTATGCTAGGTGGCAGAGGAAGAAACTAACATATAGGAGTGAAGCAGATATGTTGAGTGCTTTTCGTAAACCGATTTTATGGGTCGAGGAGAGCGAGGACGAAGATGATATCTTCATGCCGAGTGAAGCGAGCAAGAAAGCTGCAGCAGCGGCGGCGGCGTCGTCGAAGGACAAGGGTGTTGCGTCGTCGAAGGGCAAGGGTGCTGCGTCGTCGAAGGACAAGGGTGCTGCGTCGTCGAAGGGCAAGGGTGTTGCGTCGTCGAAAGGCAAGAGTGATGCGGGAGGCTGCGTCGATGGTAGATGAATTTTCTTTTTCTAATTTGCAGAGTATCATGTATCTTCAATTTATGTTGTGTTTTGTTGTCTGTGTAATTTATGTTGTCAATGTAATTTGCATGGTTTGTTTAATATGTGTCATACAAACATAAATATGAATATGTCTCACTGACCTCTGGGTAGGACACGTGTCTGACACGAGTCGTGACCGCGAAGCCCGCCTTTAGTCCCGGGCTGGCACTGGGAGGTGGTATCTTCTGGGACGCGTCGCTTGGTGAGGAATCCGGGTGACATCGTCGACCCGGATCTTGTTTGGTGGAAGTCGCGTGGGCCACTCTCGTTCCAGAGGGAGTCGTCCCCCGAGGAGGTGGTACGTCGCCGTATCAGGGAGGAGGACGAGCACGTCAATCGCTATGTGTCTATGTTGGATACGCCAGCGGTGTATAACAGTGGATGGATGGTTCTTCAGAGGGATCCTTCTCACGTGAGTATTGCCCCTGTGATGGTTCCTGCTCTTTGGGTGCGCAGCGCTGGCCGCTCAGGACCCCGTGGGTTAGGACCCGGCAAAAGTTAGTGACATTATTCGTGATGTATTATGGTTAAATAAAAATGGACCCGAGCTATGTATTATGGTTTTCACCACATAAAGGTTTAATACATTACTACAAATCACATAAAGGTTTAACCATGGAGCATCTTCACATAGAAAACCTGAACCCAACGTTGGGCTGTATGACGGGGAACCGTGTGCATTTGATAAAATGTTTAATACATTATTACACATCACCAACAACATCCCTATCTAGTGTTCACTTTTTTCTTCGTGTGTGTCCCTTTCTTCTGATTGCGCCGTAGCCATGGACAATCTTCATCATTTAACACGATGCTTGGGTCAGTTTTCACTTTGAAGGGCGGAATTTCATGAAACTTATTGTAATCTTCTGACATGTCTGTCTTGTCCTCCACTCCCACGATGTTTCTTTTCCTGAAAGAACTATGTGGCGCTTTGGCTGATCGTATGATGTACCGCTTGCTTATCTTTTCTTTTTTTCGGTCTGGAAGACATGTCCTTCACATAGAAAACCTGAGCCACATCATTGGCTAGGACGAATGGCTCGGTGTGGTACCAAGATTGTTGAGATCCACTGTAGTCATTCCGTACCGCCGGTCTATCTCTACCCCGCTGACAGGTTGACCCATTTGCACTGAAACAAAGGGATCTTAAAAGAAGGTCCATAGTCAAGTTCCCATATCTGCTGTATGCAACCATAATATGTGTCCTTTGTCCCATCGTCGTTTGTTGCATCAAAGCGGACACCACTGTTTTGGTTACTGCTCTTTTTGTCTTGGGTTTCCGTGTAAAATGTATTCCCATTTATCTCGTACCCTTGGAAAGTCAATATAGTCGAAGATGGTGACTTGGCCAACAAGTATAGCTCATCTCCAACAGTGTGTTATTAATGAGATGTGTACGCAACCAACTGCCGAAAGTTCCACGTGTTTCCTTTAATCCAGAAGTTAGTCTCTCCGGGTATTCGGAGCGTAAAATATCCATGTGTTTCACGATATACGGAGCCACCAATCTGGAATTTTGTAGAACTGTGTAGTGTGCTTGAGTGAAAGAATGCCCGTCCATACTTCTTGTTGCTTTCTTTCCTAGCGTGCCTTTTCCACGCAGTCTCCCCTCATGGCGCGATTGAGGAACACCGATCGGCTTAAGATCAGGAATAAAGTCAACACAAAACTCAATGACCTCCTCTGTTCCATAGCCCTTGGACATGCTTCCTTCTGGCCTAGCACGGTTATGAACGTATTTCTTTAAGACTCCCATGAACCTCTCAAAGGGGAACATGTTGTGTAGAAATACAGGACCGAGAATGGAAATCTCTTCGACTAGGTGAACTATGAGGTGCGTCATAATATTGAAGAAGGACGGTGGAAACACCAACTCGAAGCTGACAAGACATTGGACCACACCCGTCTGTAAACTTGGTAGAGTTGCTGGATCGATTACCTTCTGAGAAATTGCATTCAGGAATGCACATAGCTTCACAATGGGTACTCGAACGTTTTCCGGTAGAAGCCCCCTCAATGCAACCGGAAGTAATTGTGTCATAATCACGTGGCAGTCATGAGACTTCAGGTTTTGGAACTTTTTCTCTGCCATGTTTATTATTCCCTTTATATTCGACGAGTAGCCAGACGGGACCTTGATACTGCTCAGGACTTGAAAAAAGATCTCCTTCTCTTCTTTGGTAAGAGCGTAGCTGGCAGTACCTTGGTACTTCTCTGGATTCAGGTTGTCTCGTTCGTGCGTACTTTGCTGGTCCTGCCGTGCATCCGATGTATCTTTCGTCTTCCCATACACGCCTAAGAAGTTTAGCAGGTTCACGCAAAGATTTTTCGTCACGTGCATCACGTCGATTGCAGAGCGAACCTCTAGGATTTTCCAATAGGGTAAATCCCAAAATATAGATTTCTTCCACAAGGGTACGTGTTAGCGTCTTTCGGAACATTTAGACTGCCAGGACCCTTTCCAAATATTACTTCCAAATCCTTGACCATGCCATATATAACATCACCATCAGGGCGTGTAGGCTTCGTTCGGTTATCTGCCTCACCTTTGAAATGCTTGCCTGCTTTTTTACGGGATGCCTGTTTGGAAGAAATCGACGATGACCAAGGTACACATTCTTGTTACCTAAATATATACTGTCAGTCTTATCTAAACAGTGCGTGCATGCATTGTATCCCTTGTTTGACTGTCCTGAAATGTTACTAAGAGCAGGCCAATCATTGATGGTTACAAACAGCAACGCTCGTAGGCCAAATTCCTCCTGTTTGTACTCATCCCACACACGTACGCCTTCGTCAGACCACAACTGTAAAAGTTCGTCAACTAATGGCCTCAGATACACATCAATGTCGTTGCCGGGTTGCTCGGGCCTTGGATAAGCACTGGCATCATAATATACTTTTGCTTCATGCACAACCAAGGAGGAAGGTTATAGATACATAGAGTCACGGGCCAGGTGCTATGACTGCTGCTCTGCTCCCCAAACGGATTCAAGCCATCTGTACTTAGACCAAACCTTAAGTTCCTTGCGTCAGCTGCAAAATCCCAAACGCACTGTCGATGTTTCTCCACTGAGACCCATCAGCGGGGTGTCTCAGCATCTCGTCTTCCTTACGGTCTTCTTTGTGCCATCGCAACAACTTGGCATGCTCTTTGTTTCGGAACAAACGTTTCAACCGTGGTATTATAGGAGCATACCACATCACCTTCGCGGGAACCCTCTTCCTGGGGCTCGGCTCGCCCTCAACATCACCTGGGTCATCTCGCCCGATCTTATACCGCAATGCACCGCATATCGGGCATGCATTCAAATTCTCGTACTTCTCACCGCGGTAGAGGATGCAGTCATTGATGCATGCATGTATCTTCTCCACCTCTAATCCTAGAGGGCAGACAATCTTCTTTGCTTCGTATGTATTGTGCGGCAATTCATTATTCCTTGGAAGACTCTTCTTAAATATTTGTAGCAACTCCTGAAATGCCTTGTCAGATATTCCATTCTTTGCCTTCCACTGCAGCAATTCCAGGGTGGTACCCAGCTTTTTCTGGCCATCTTCACAATTTGGGTACAACAATTTTTTGTGATCCTCTAACATGCGCTCCAACTTCGACCACTCGTTTTCACTTCCGCACTTCATCTGTTCATCAAGAATGACCCGACGAAGATCATCATCATCGGACTGATCAACAATGACCTCGAGCTCAACTTCGTCTTCCCCCATTGTAGTATCACCGTGTTCAGAGAACACAGGATAGTTGTCATCATCCTCTTCTTCAGGGTCTTCCATTATAACCCCTCTTTCTCCATGCTTGGTCCAACAAAAATAATTGGGCATGAAGCCTTGTCGCAACAAGTGGGAGTGTATGGTTCTTACGCTCGGGTAATTCCTCGTATTCCGACATTCATCACATGGACAAATCATAAAACCATTCTTCAGCTTGTTTAACTTAACCACATCGAGAAAACGATGCATGCCATCAATGAACTCGGGACAGCGTCGATCACCGTACATCCATTCTCGGCTCATCTGCATTACATAAATACATCAAAAACCATTACACCAGCTAAATAATGAATAGAGATACGTGACCAAATTAATTAATACAAGTTCATCACATTAAAACCAAAGTAGAGTAGTGCCCAAATGTAATACATAGTTCTCACGAAACATACATCAATCGAAACTAACATACAACTATCTAAAGAATTTAAATCCAACAACAAATGCGATCAGAATCGCAACCAAGGTAACTATTGAACCAACAGCATAATGATACCAAGCCTCTTGACTAATGACATATTTTCTAATCTTTTTAAGCTTGACGCGCATTGCATCCATCTTCATCTCGTAGCAGCGACGACGTCGGCAAGCTCGACCCCGTGAGCATCAACGATGTCGGCAATCTTCAAGTCCAATACCATCTTCTCTTCCAGGCATTGGAGACGAAGATCTTCACTTATCTTCAATTTTGCTTTAAATCGTTGTTTTCTTTTTTAAAAACTCGACAATAGGGTCGGCTGGAATTTCCGGTTCAACTACCTCCTAAATAAAATATATCTATGTCAAGTTGGTCGGCATGATTGTTATAACACGAAACAAAATAAATAGTTATAAAAATATACCACATCCGAATCATAGACCGGACGAGGGCCGACGGGGACGGATATCAAAACCATGACACTATACATATAAAAAAACATAAGAAAATTATACAAGAAATAATTATGCATTTAAATCATATAACTAACATTTTTAAAATAAAAGATAAAAAAGAGGCTCACCGAGGTGGTGTCGGTGACGGAGCGGCGCGGGCGATCGACGGCGGTGAGGAAGGGGACGGGACGACACTATATAAAACCACAAATTATACTTTAATTTGAGCTCAAAATGCATATAAAACAAATGAAATCCCTAACTTAGGCATTTCATCAAACACCTTGCAAGCACACAAAATCAAACTTGCTAAACTTGCACGAAAATGAGCTAAACTTGAAATGCCGGAAGAGAAGATGAAGTTGCTAACCCTTATATATGTAGGTGCCACCAATCTTGGAAGTTGTTGGAGAAAAAAGGGGTGGATTTGAACTTGGGAGAGCAAAGAGAGAGGAAAAAAGGAGTTGAGTTCGAGCTCAAAATGGTGCTGGCTCGGGGTGGCAGAAGGTTTATAGTGGCCAGGACCTTTAGTACCGGTTGTTAATAGCAACCGGTACTAAAGGCCCCTCTTTAGTACCGGTTGTTAAGAACAACCGGTACTAAAGGGTGGCCGCTGCTGGCACAAGAGCACAACCGGTGCTAATGCCCCCTTTAGTACCGGTTTTAGTACAACCGGTACTAAAGGGGGCGCACCGTTGCCCTTTTTTCTACTAGTGTCTTGTCACCATAGAGATACCTAACCAGAAAGGATTTGATAAACCACTTGACATTTTATACTTTTGTAATAGGGATCATATTTTGGTGGCACTGTACAAGAAAAAAGGGGTAGAGGGTTTTGCCCCATACCTAGTTAGTGAATAAGATCCTTGCGGCTAGGCAATCTTCATCACATTCCTTTGCCTTCTTTTGTCCCTAGTAAGTGAACAAGCATTTTGGTTTGCACTCTTTTCATTGTTTCTACATTCTCACTTTACTGAATTTTATGCATGAAACATGCATACCCTTTGAAAAAATACTTGCAAGTATTGCTCTTCCTCAACTTGACGCACCTTATCTTTAGAGATTGGCAAAGGTAAAAGACGGATCAAAGAAGGATAATGAATTTCTAAAGTGTACTTCTTTTCAATTGAGTGACGTCTACCTTGCGAAAGTCACATAACTGATATCCTCTGCGAGATGACCATGATGATGAGCAGCTAGTAGAATTGTCCACCTTCCTTTTAGCTTTCGCATTCAAAACTAAGACGTAACCAAGAAAAGTATGATATTCTTTTGTGTAGTTTTCATATTTTTTTAAGCTAGCAATTGATACATTTGTTGCAATGTATGAATATGAAATGTGAAATGAATGAATCAAAAAGAAGATTTGTTGTTGGATGATGCTTGTTCTTGATATTTGCACGTGTCGCAAAGTATGAATCTGAAATTAAAGCCTATAAGCATTGGTCCTGAAAATTCTAAACGTGTGTGATGGATCTTCAGACATACTCGACTAGTACTAGGACAAGCGTTTGCAATAAGGTTCTTAAAAACACAGGAAAGACCTTGCTAAAGCGTATGCAATTACAAGTAAACCTAGACGATTAAATATCTATAACCGTATGTGATAACCTGAGACATCGGTAAAACAGCGGTCTGTGATACTTGAGCTATCGCACACGTTATATTTTGACCGTTTGCGATCTTCAGCCGCATCGCCCACCATGGATAGCGACGGGTACTATAATCGTGTGCGATGACCAAAGTCGACCGTGTGCGTTTGTCCGATCTGTACTAGTGACGTATTTTGGAACATACATAGCATGAGTAGTCCACGAATACAAGCAGAGAAACAATATATCCATGTTCTGCACACTCCTACATACGCACGGCACCAGGGCTTCTCTTAGTTTGCACTGCACAGGTGGTGCGGCGCCGTTGCTCCTTATGGTTGTCTCGCCGAGATCGGCCCTCAACCTTTAGATATTCCCATGTGTCCGGAAACTTACATTTTCCGGTGAGACAAATAATCCTAAACTTCTGAGTGCCTCCGCACAAGAATATCACCCTATTCCACGAGACTGGACAAATGGCTCTCGAATTACAAGGAGCTCGTTTTTTTGAACAAAAATCGAAAATGTCATTTCGTACACGTGAAAGTGCATCGAAAGGTGTCAGTAGGTGCGCGGAGCCGGAGCCGGCATGTTCGCCCTTAGGCCGAGTGTTCGCCCACTTCAGAGTCTTGGCCTTTAGAGAGAAATCCGTGTCCGCCCCAGCAAGAAAACGTATGTGCCACAAACAAGCGCAACGGCTTTCGCGCTCATCCCTTGCTTCAAAACTACATTTCAAAAACTTCAGCAAAAAATCATGCATGTTATGATGAACTTTACTAGTGTGCACAATATTAGTCCAAAATTCGCTATATTTTATGACAAATAGGGGGATCTGATTGTGGTGAACAATAGACATTTTCAAACATAAAAATTGTCAGATTTTTCATTTTTTGTGTAGTCTAAAATATAATGAATTTTAAATTGAGATTTTGCACGATGTTAGGGTTCAACGTTATCTACATCTAGACCTTTTTATCCCGAATTTTTTGAAAAATTTAAATACCATCAACGATTTTTTCAAAAAACGGCAACCATGAAGCTCGGGCTCCATTTGTGGTTTCCGCCTCCAACACCATCTATTTACTCTATCTGTAATCTTCAAATTCTCAATCTCGCAAAACCAGAAACAACAGGCTCAGGGATGTGTAGGGCACAACCGGCATGGAGCAACATGGTGTTAGTGTGCCTACCCTAAACCCAAAGCCTAAATCTTGCTTGATCATGTATGATCGATCTGGATCACTGTGTGACCATGTGGGGCGTGGAGCGACAGTGCATCAGCTGGAGATTAAGCGGCGACGCGAGGAGAAATCTGTGCCGGGCTTGAGGTTCTCCCTAACCTTTTTCAGTTCTCATGTTTTGGGAAATTAATATAGATTTATGACACATAAATCAGTGGACCCGATGTTTCTGTTACAAAAGTACCCCCACACACATCTAAATATTTCCCTCTCTTATCCCCAAATTCACTTAATTGGTAATAATTGCATTAATACAATGCAAGGTGCTTAGTGAATTGTTTATAAATATAAAGGTTTATTTGTTAGCACCGGTGCTTATTTCTATATATACCAAAGATGTCTAATTAAGAATGTCTTCTACGCAAATAGGCAGTAGTTCTTGAAGGAAAAAAGATTTATTTTTACGTAAACACCTCTCTAAAGCACTTTGCATTGTACATTTCTAAACAAAACGTAGTACGTGACACAAATGAAGTATAACGGGTGCATAATCGTAGAAAGAACCCTGAAACAATAGGAAAACACGGATGAACCACATATCTCTACTATATAATATTGCTTGAGAAGGTGTTGGTGTGTTTTTCACTTTTCCGGTTTTACCCCTGGTTTTTGAAAGAATTTACGGCTGCTGCCACCGCCAGGTGATCAACCGTACCGGTTCGGTGATTGTTTTGCATGGTTATATGGACTCCTCCGTGCGTCCATATCCACGGCCTATACCTGCGGACTGCTGCCAACGCACGACTGGAGGCGCGCGGGAACAGCGATGTGGAGGGAAGGTCGCGGTGAATAAAAGTGGCCCGATGCTAAGGATGCTGACGCGCACGGGCAAGCGGATGCTGCCGGTCCTGTCCAACCTCCGCTCGCCATCATGGGCTCATGGCCCTAGGTACGGTTCCTTCTGAATCGCTGTCAGGTTGAACCTACAGAGCGGTCAGCGTGCTTGCAGCCTCGCCGTCTGCACATGCAGAAACGAACATGGCTACAGAATATGCATATTCTGCTGCAGTATGAACCTCTCCCGCTATGTGCTTTCGCCTGGTGACCTGGGAAATTTGAAATATAGTCAGTATGCATTGACTCTTTTTTGGGAATTTCTTACTGCTACTGTAATAGTACCATGGTGCTGATGGAGTGATGGAAAGGCATGTGTTACTTGGATGTGTTTGATCTTTCATGCCGAACTATTCATATGCTATTTCAGTGACTAATGTATGAAATTGCACCACACTTTTATTATCGGTTCATAGATGTGAACGTGTTTGCTTAACCTTATCATAATTTTTTTAACCTGCAGATTTTTTGACAAGTCCGATCCTCAGCAGGAGCATGCCTTGGCTATATAGCACCTCTCTCCCACATTATCTGCTTTATGGATTGAACTATGCCCGATCAATATGACCGAACAATGCTTTTGGATATTTTATTTTGTTCTTCTACATCCTAGACTGACACTAGTAGAAAACAAGCAATAGGTTTCGACCATTAGTACCGGTTCCCTTAGGAACCGGTACTAGTGGGATCGAATTTCCTATTTTTAACGGATACAGCTCGCGTCCCGGTTCGAGAGGGACCTTTAGTCCCGGTTCCAGACACGAACCGGGACTAAAGGTCCACCACACGCCGCCGCAGAGGCCGGGGCCCGCGCGGGAACCTTTAGTCCCGGTTCTAGGCTAGAACCGGGACCAAAGGTAGACCTTTCGTCTCGGTTCTTTTCTAGAACCGGGACTAAAGATCTACCCTATATCATCTTCCTCCCCGAGCCACTGGCTTCATTTCTGCAACTCGGGTTTCATCTCCATTTTGTCTCCATTTTCCTTCCCTAGATCAAGTTCATCCCCATTTTGTTCATCATTTGTCAAGATTTCACCCCGAGGTTAGCACAGCTTCATCCATTCTTCCGGCGCTCGTTTTGTTGCTTGTTTAGCTCATTTCACATTTCTAGTGCTAGCTAGTTGTTTGATGAAATGTCTATGTTAGGGATTTGTTTTGTTTTATATGCAATTTGAGCTCAATTAAACTAAATTATGATTTGTAGGTTTTAGTGTCGTCCCGTCCCCGTCCTCACCGCCGTCGATAGCCCGCGCCGTCTTGTCATCTCGGTGAGCCTCTTTTTTATCTTTTATTTTTAAAAAATTACTTGTATGATTTATATTGATAGTTATTTCCTGTATAATTTTCTTATGTTTTTTTTATATGTATAGTGTCATGATTTTGATATCCGTCCCCGTCGGCCCTCGTCCGGTCTATGATTCGGATGTGGTATATTTTTATAACTATTTGTTTCGTTTCGTGTTTATCACAATCATGCCGACCAACTTGACATAGAAATATTTCTATTTAGGAGGTAGTTGAACCGGAAATTCCAGCCGACCCTATTGTCGAGTTTTTAGAAAAAGAAAACAACGATTTAAAAGCAAAATTGAAGATAAGTGAAGATCTTCGTCTCCAATGCCTAGAAGAGAAGATGGTATTGGAATTGAAGATTGCCGACATCGTTGATGCTCACGGGGTCAAGCTTGCCGACGTCGTCGCTGCTAACGAGAGGAAGATGATGCAATGCGCGTCAAGCTTAAAAAGATTAGAAAATATGCCATTAGTCAGGAGGCTTGGTATCATTATGCTGTTGGTTCAATAATTACCTTAGTTGCGATTCTGATTGCATTTGTTGTTGGATTTAAATTCTTTAGATAATTGTATGTTAGTTTGAATTGATGTATGTTTATGAGAACTATGTATTAGATTTGGTCACTACTCTACTTTGCTTGATGAACTTGTATTAATTAATTTGGTCGCTTATCTATTCATGATCGATGTAGTATATATATATATATAATGGTTTTTGATATACTTATATAATGCAGATGAGACGGCAATGGATGTACGGTGACCGACGCTGTCCCGAGTTCATTAATGGCATGCATGAGTTTCTCCGTGTGGCTGAGACAAACAAGCGGAAAAATGGTTTTATATGTTGTCCATGCAGTCTTTGTAAGAATATTAAGGATCACCCTTGCTCATCAGTTATTCACGGCCACCTGTTGCGGAATGGTTTCATGCTTGGTTATTATTGTTGGACCAAGCACGGAGAAAGAGGGGTTATAATGGAAGACAATGAAGAAGATGAGGATAATGACAACTACCCTATGTTCGATGAACACGGTGATAGGGAAGACGAAGTTGAAGAAGATCCCATTGTTGATCTCATTGTTGATGAGCCCGACGATGATCTTCGTCGGGCCATTCGTGATGCACAAATGGACTGTGGAAGTGAAAACGAGAGGTTGAAGTTGGAGCGCATGTTAGCTGATCACACCAAATTGCTGTATCCAAATTGCGAAAATGGCCAGAAAAAGTTGGGTAGCACACTGGAATTGCTACAATGGAAGGCAGAGAATGGTACTTCTGACAAGGGATTTGAAAATTTGCTGAAAATATTTAAGAAGATGCTTCCAAAGGATAATGAATTGCCCTCTAGTACGTACGAAGCAAAGAAGGTGGTCTGCCCTCTAGGATTAGAGGTGCAGAAGATACATGCATGCATTAATGACTGCATCCTCTACCGCGGTGAGTACACAAATTTGAATGCTTGTCCTGTATGCGGTGCATTGCGGTATAAGATTGGGCGAGATGACCCTGGTGATGTTGAGGGCGAGCACGGTTGTCCAAGGAAGAGGGTTCCTGCCAAGGTGATGTGGTATGCTCCTATAATACCACGGTTGAAACGTTTGTTTCAAAACAAAGATCATGCCAAGTTGTTGCGATGGCACAAAGAAGACCGTAAGAAAGACCATCTGGTGAGACACCCCGCTGATGGGTCGCAGTGGAGAAAAATCGACAGAGAGTTCCTGACATTTTCAGATGACGCAAGGAACTTAAGATTTGGTCTAAGTACAGATGGATTTAATCCTTTTGGAGAGCAGAGCTCCAGTCATAGCACTTGCCTGTGACTCTATGTATCTATAACCTTCCTCCTTGGCTGTGCATGAAGCGGAAGTTCATTATGATGCCAGTGCTCATCCAAGGCCCGAAGCAACCTGGCAACGACATCGATGTGTACCTGAGGCCATTGGTTGAAGAACTTTTACAGTTGTGGCGTGAAGAAGGTGTGCGTGTGTGGGATGAGCACAAACAAGAGGAATTTGACCTACGAGCGCTGTTGTTCGTAACCATCAATGATTGGCCTGCTCTTAGTAACATTTCAGGACAGTCAAACAAGGGATACAATGCATGCACGCACTGTTTAGGTGAGACTGAAAGTATACATTTAGCTAACAAGAATGTGTACCTGGGCCATCGTCGATTTCTTGTAAACAACCATCCCTTGAGAAAGAAAGGCGGCAGACATTTCAAAGGTGAGGAAGATCGTCGGCCGAAGCCTACCCGCCCTTCTGGTTCTGTTATACATGATATGGTCAAGGATTTAAAAGTAATCTTTGGGAAGGGTCCTGGCAGTCTATCTGTTCCGAATGACGCTCTCAACCACGTACCCATGTGGAAGAAGAAATCTATATTTTGGGAGCTGCCCTACTGGATAATGCTAGAGGTTCACTCTGCAATCGACGTGATGCATGTGACAAAAAATGTTTGCTTGAACCTGCTAAACTTCTTGGGCGTGTATGGGAAAAAGTCAAAAGATACACCACAAGCAAGGCAGGCCCATCAACGTACGATGGAACGAGACGGCGCTCATTCAGAGAATCATCAAGGTCCTGCGAGCTACGCTCTTACGAAAGAAGAGAAGAAAATATTTTTTGAATGTCTTAGCAGTATGAAGGTTCCATCTGGCTTCTCGTCGAATATAAAGGGAATAATTAACATGGCAGAGCTAAAATTTCAAAACCTAAAGTCTCATGACTGCCACGTGATTATGACACAATTACTTCCGGTGGCATTGAGGGGGCTTCTACCAGAAAATGTTCGAGTACCCATTGTGAAGCTATGTGCATTC
Organism: Poa pratensis; assembly: GCA_947311845.1. Taxonomy (NCBI): domain Eukaryota; kingdom Viridiplantae; phylum Streptophyta; class Magnoliopsida; order Poales; family Poaceae; genus Poa; species Poa pratensis. The sequence continues at coordinate 18,505,980 of CAMZMU010000120.1, forward strand.
CTCAATGCAATTTCTCAGAAGGTGATCGATCCACTTTCTCTACCAAATTTACAGAAGGATGTGGTCCAATGTCTTGTCAGTTTGAGTTGGTGTTCCCACCAACCTTCTTCACTATTATGACGCACCTCCTAGTTCACCTAGTCGAAGAGATTTTTGTTCTCGGTCCTGTATTTCTACACAACATGTTCCCCTTTGAGAGGTTCATGGGAGTCTTAAAGAAATACGTTCATAACCGTGCTAGGCCAGAAGGAAGCATCTCCAAGGGCTATGGAACGGAGGAGGTCATTGAGTTTTGTGTTGACTTTATTCCTGATCTAAAGCCGATTGGTGTTCCTCAATCGCGGCATGAGGGGAGACTGCGTGGAAAAGGCACGCTAGGAAAAAAGCAACACTATGTCAAGATGGGATTTCTTTCACTCGAGCACACTACACAGTTCTACATAATTCCAGCTTGGTGGCTCCGTATATCGTGGAACACAGGAATATTTTACGCTCCAAATACCCAGATCAACCTGAAGATCGTATTGATGGAGAACACATGAAGACTTTCGGCAGTTGGTTACACAGACGTCTCATTAATGACACCAATGTTGGAGAACAGCTATACTTGTTGGCCAAGCAACCATCTTCGACTATATTGACTTTTCAAGGGTACGAGATAAATGGAAATACATTTTACACGGTCGACCAAGATAAAAAGAGCACCAACCAAAACAGTGGTGTCCGCTTTGATGCAACAGACTGCAATGGGCAAAAGGAAACATATTATGGTTACATAGAGCAGATATGGGAACTTGACTATGGACCTTCTTTTAAGGTCCCTTTGTTCCGGTGCAAATTGTTCAACCTGCAAGGCGGGGTAGAGGTAGACCCACGGTATGGAATGACTACAGTGGATCTCAAGAATGTTGAGTACGAGAACGAACCATTCGTCCTAGCCAGTGAAGTGGCTCAGGTTTTCTATGTGAAGGACATGTCTTCCAGACCGAAAAAAAGAAAAGATAAGAAAGCGAATACATCATACGATGAGCCAAAGCGCCACATAGTTCTTTCAGGGAAAAGAAACATCGTGGGAGTGGAGGACAAGACAGACATGTCAGAAGATTACGATAAGTTTCATGAAATTCCGCCCTTCAAAGTGAAAATTGACCCAAGCATCAAGTTAAATGAAGAAGATTGTCCTTGGTTACGGCGCAGGTGCAATCAGAAGAAAGGGACACACACGAAGAAAACGTGAAGACTAGATAGGGATGTTGTTGGTGATGTGTAATAATGTATTCAACTTTTATGTAACTGTGTTCTAAAAAATCACAAGAGAACTGTAAACTCAGAAGTATCACGCATACATCTTTATTTAATCCAGTTACATAGCCCGGGTCCATTTTTATTTAACCATAATACATCGGCGGAGCCCAGTCCCGGACATCGCCCCTCGCATCCAACAGGCCGGACATTGTCGCCGAGATCTGAAAAAATGAGGGGGAAATTTGATCAAACACCTAGGTAGGGGAGGGAGAGGGCAGCACCCTGGGTAGGGGACGGAGGGCGGTGTGGAGCCTCCTTATATATAAGCAAAACTGACCAAAACACACGGTTTCCCCGTCATACAGCCCTACGGTGCCTCGTGAGTGACTGCATATCAAATGCACCGTAGGGCTGCATGACGGGAATCCGAATGCTTTGTATACTGCAAATCATCGCGTGGTCGTGAGCATGGCTACCACTTCCACCACCACCACTCCCACCTCCTCGGCAATTCATCATTGTGTCACCCTAATCCAGTGGTTGGATTCAACCTACCTGAGGGCTTGTGTTTCCAACAGCGTCGTTGTGCTGTCATTGTTCACCGACCTATAGGAGGTGGCTCCAATGGCTGGCCGGTGAACAAGGACGAACACAATAATGCCAGGGAACATGCCATCAGGTAGGCTAAATCCAACCATTGGATTCGGTGGCAAGGGTAGACGCTAGTTGTGTGCCGTTCGGCAAGACGTCTCTGATGTTCTACAACCGTCCGGCAAGACGTCTCTGATGATCTGCAACCGTTTGGAACGGTCGCAGGTCATCAGAGACGTCTTGCCGCTGGTTGCCCAAAGATGCCTCTCCGAGTGACGCTGGAATGTTTTGTGTGAGTGAGTAACCTGTCTGAGGAGGTGGCTATATATAGGGTCGCATGGCTTACGAAGTGGTCGTGATAGTGCTGATCCGACGGCTCAGAAGCGTTCGAAAGAAACACACCGCTGATCCAACGGCTCACAAGCGCTGGAAGGAAGCACACGATCCGTGTGCTTCTTCCTGATTGGGCATACTACATTAGTCCCGGTGGGTGTTACCAACCAGGACTAGTTCTAAAAATCCAACGGCTCACAAGCCCTCAAAAGAAACACACCCCTGATCCAACGGCTCACAAGCGTTGGAAAGAAACACACGATCCGTGTGATTCTTTAGTCCCGGTTGGTGTTACCAACCGGGACTAAAGGCGGGCTTAGAAAAACCATATCTATTTGTATGTGAGACATATTCATATTTATGTTCGTCTGAATGAGACATATTATTATCTATGTACGAGAGATATTATTATCTATGTACGAGGCATATTATAATTGATACGAAACATCCCACATTGAATCGATAAATTAATGTAACATACAACTAGAGATCTACGTTACAACTTCACTAGTTCTAAATACTGGATAGAACAAATTAAGGTACAACTGCAAATTACGATACAACACAAGTAAAACAAAGACTCTACCTATCTCCCATCGATGCAGCCTACACCATCCGCCGTGTTGCCACCCTTGCCCTTTGACGAAGATTCTGCCTTCTTGCCTTTGCCCTTGGACGAAGATTCAGCCTTCTTGCCTTTGCCCTTGCTCGATGCTTCAGCCTTCTTCTCCTTGCCTTTGCTCAGTGCTTCAACCCTCCTTTCCTTTGACGACGGCATGAAATTGTCGTCATCATCGCTGTCAACTACCCAGAGACATGAACGACCGTACGAAGCACGGTCAGCTTCAGTTCGGTAGAACGGACTATTCGTAACTTTCCTGTCAAACTTATCTGCAAGCCTGAGCATTTCTGCACGAATTTGCAGTGGGGTCCTATACGGAAACCCATCGCGGCATAGCTTCGCCCCAAGCAAAGCGAGATGACTCTCAGTGTGCAAAATTTCTTCAATTGGAACTACCCTACCATCTACCTTCAAATTGCTCGAAAGCCTTGCGAGATGCTCGGATGCGGAAATGTGAAACCCGGACACGCACTTCTCGCAAGGACCAATACACACCATGCTTGCGCTCAAGTGAGTATCATGCATACCTTCGACTGGATTTTATAGAACAACCGGCAGGAAATAATTGGGCGGGAAACGGTGGCGCGAAAAAAATGTGCGGGAAAAGGTGGCGGGAAGAAATTTGGCATAAGACGGTGGCGGGAAAAAATTTAGGCGGACAAAACTGTGACAAATTTTTTCAAATTAGATGACGCAAATTACACAGACAAAAAAACACAACATAAGTCAAATTTGAATACATTCAGACAATTAAACTAAGTTTAAAAGAAAAATACACTGGAGCAGAAAAAATTCATATTAAAAGCATTTTTAGAAATTTATATTAAAAGAAACTAGAGAAAACATAAGTAAATAGATATAAATTCATATTATTTCAAAACATTCTATTAGTAAACAAAAATGATATAATATGTTTATTTGGCACAAATATTTTATTTAACTTCATAATCCGAGGAATTACATTATGATTATATCAAAATATTCACCAATTTGAGCATTTATTAAATTTGACTTCATAATCCGAGGAAATATGTTTGCATTTTACTTTAAATAGTTAATTAAGCTCCATACATTATTATTAAACAAAAAGGAAAAGGAAACAAAAGGAAAAGGAAACAAAAAAAAACAGGAAAAAGACCTTTAGTCGCGGTTCTATGCACGAACCGCGACTAAAGGCCCGTGGGCTTGGCGCGCTAATTTGGGCGGTCCAAATTTGATCTTTAGTCGCGGTTCCAGCCACGAACCGCGACTAAAGACCCTTTAGTCCCGGTTCCTGGCTGGAACCGCGACTAAAGGTCTGTTTCGCGGCGTTTTCTCTGGCCGCGGCCGAAATTTCGGCATTTTTTCCCCCAAATCGAAGAACAGAGACGGCGAAGCGCTCCCCGACGGCGAAGCGCTGCTCGATCCGCCGCGCCGCCGTGCCCCTCCCCTGCCTCGCGCCGCCGTGCCCCTCCGCCGCCGCGCCAGAGGTAGGTGCCTCCCCTGCCTCCCCTGCCCCTCTCCCCTGCCCCTCCCCTGCCCCTCCCATGCCGTGCCCCTCCCCTGCCTCGCGCCGCCGTGCTGCCGTGGCCGTGTCCGTGCTGGCGTGGCCAGTGGCCGTGCTGGCGTGGCGTGGCCGTGGCCGTGCTTGCCTCTCGCGCCACCGTGCTCGACACGGCCGTGCTCATCCTCTAGGTGTGACATAGAGTGGTGTTTGAATCACCAATTTGAATTTGAACCGTGGGTGAGAGGTAGTGCTAGGTGTGACATAGAGTGGTGTTTGAATCACCAATTTGAACCAATTCAAATTTCGGCCAAAACTGACAGATTCAGAAAATTCAGTTTAGGACTTGTGAAAAATTCTAAGTTGCTGAATTCTGTTAACAAGTAGCTATGTTCAACAGAGGCAAACAAGGTCTTGGAAATTCCAATTTGAGTGAGATGATTTTTATAAATCAGTACTCACCACAAATATGGATGACAAGCAAAAAATGCATACAGAAAAGGATTCTAGATAGGAAAATTAAATAGAGAGAAGAGGTATCTTTTAACTGTTTTAGGACTTGGTGAAAATTGTGTCCTGTTTTCTGTTAACAAGTAGCTATGTTCAACAGATGCAAACAAGAGCTTAGGAAATTCCAATTTGAGTGAGATGATTTTTATAAATCAGTACTCACCACAAATATGGATGACAAGCAAGAAATGCATCCAGAAAAGGAATCTAGATAGGAAAATTAAATAGAGAGAAAAGGTATCTTTTGACTGTTTTAGGACTTAGTGAAAATTGTGTCCTGTTTTCTGTTAACAAGTAGCTATGTTCAACAGATGCAAACAAGAGCTTAGGAAATTCCAATTTGAGTGAGATGATTTTTATAAATCAGTACTCACCACAAATATGGATGACAAGCAAGAAATGCATCCAGAAAAGGAATGTAGATAGGAAAATTAAATAGAGAGAAAAGGTATCTTTTAACTGTTTTAGGACTTAGTGAAATTTTATAGTAGCAATTTTGTAGATGCAAATTTATAGATGCAATTTAATAGTAGCAATTTATAGTTAGCAAATTTAGAAAATTTAGCAAATTGTTGTGCAGTAATTTTATATATGCAAATTTTATAGATTGCAAATTTGACAAGTTAGCAAAGTTAGAAAATTTAGCAAATTTTTGTGTACCAATGTTATAATGCAAATTTTATAGATTTTTGTGTAGCAATTTTATAGATGCAAATTTTATTGATTGCAGGGACATTGAGCTATGGATCCTAACTATGTGCGAGACGAGGAGAATGAAGACGTAATTATGCAACAGATATATGAGGATGCCAATCCAATTGATCCCGATGGAGAAGATGCCGGTGGAGAAGATGTCGGCAGTGCAACCGATGCCGGTGGAGAAGATGATGAGGATTTCACCTCACAATTTATGATGGACTCTGGTGAGGGAATTGAGTCCGAAGAAAGAAGAGCCGACGAGGTATATATATTAAGGCTATTTTGTTGATCACTACATTCATTAATTGATTTGTATTGCACTTATTAACGCATTATTTTTCTATTAGCCCTCCGGATCGAGCAAATCTGCTAAAAAGTCCTCGAGGCGGCACGAAAAGGATGTCGAGCGATCAGCCAAAGTTACCGATCTATGTAATTGCTGATAACGGCGACCCGCTGGAACCCAAAGAGAACCGCCGTAAATTCATAAATCAAGCTGGAGCTATTGTTAGGGACATGCTCCCGATCACCATACCAGAATGGCATAAGCCGGCGGCCGCAAACGACGATGACCCCTGCTATGTCCACAAGTTACAAAAGATTTGATATATGACACACTCTTGTCACATTTTAACCTCCCGGAAGATGTCTCTGAAATCAAGAAGGAGAAACTCAAGCAGTGGACTCTCTCGAAGATGGCCGAACAATTCCGGAACTGGAAGAAAACAATATGGAAAAAATATGAAAATGAAGAGCCAGATTTCAGTGGAAGTTCCGGAACTGGCCGAACACTAGTGAAGATACAAGATGACTGGGCCGCGTTTAAGGCGTATAAGAAATCGGCTACGGCTGTGGCCCGATCGGTGAAAAATAAGGCAAATGCTGCGAAGAAGAAATACCACCATAGGTTGGGGACAGGTGGCTACAGGTCCGCCATTCCTAAGTGGTTAGCCGCTGAAGACAGACTGCTTGCTAAAGGGATCCTCCACAGACACTACACTGGCCCGAGAGGTCCAAATTCTGGATGTTCGCGCATGGTGCATTTTTGGACGAGCAAACAGGGAAGATTGTTGCAGTCGGAAGATGGAAGGAAAAAGTAGAAGAAATCCTCCCGAAGCTTGTAGTTGCAATAGATGAAGCTCGCCGGGGTGTGTACAAACCCGATAGAGAGGACGACGAGCTGTCACGGGCCCTGGGTAATCCTGAACACGTTGGACGATTACGAGGCCAACCCGGCGGTGTCACCGTGAAGACTGGGTTTCCGGAGTGCGCTGATAGTTATAGAAGCCGTGCAAGAAAGAAGAAGAAGGGTGAAGAACGGCTATCGGAATTGGAACTAAAGGTGCAGCAGCTCATGGAACGAATCAGCAAAGGTTGTCTCAACAGCAGCCGTCTCAACAACAGCTAGAAGATCCTCAAGCCAATGCCGACCGATCTCAGCTTAAAAGCAGCGTGGGTTCCACGCAACTAGAAGTCGATGCTCACTACGCCGTGGATGATGTCACGGAGAGGACAGATTGTGAGCTACATATGCCATTTGGAACATATCCATGAAGGTGGCAGTCGGCTATGTTTTACCAAATGGACCCGAAGCAAGCTACCATACTGGTGACATTCCAGCTGGCTATGCTCGTGTCGGGTGGATGAAATTATGCCGGATTTAACACATTGTCTCTTGAGATTCCTGGAGGTGACGGTGAGACGAAATTGGGAGAAGTCTATCGTGGTTTTGCCCTGTGGAACAAGAAATACATCGTCTTGTCAAGGCCATCGACTCCTCCTTGTAGCAGTCCACCTCATCAGCAAAGCCCGAACTGAAGAAAGGGACGTCATGAGCTCGAGTCCATCTCGATCTCCGCCGCGTGAGGAACAACCTGTTAAGTTTCTCCCGAGGAAGCGCAAGGTCGGTTCGCCGATTAGGAGGAGACCTACAAAGCAGAAAACACCGCCGCCTCCTGAGAAGTTACCATGGGATAAAACTGTCGAGGAAAACGCCGCCGCCGTGAAGGCCTATAATGCAGCATTCTTTGCACCGAAAGTGCCCGAGCCAAAATTTACCGCCGGCATCGCTCCGGAGGCGTGTCATCGAACCGTCGATAACCTATATAACCCTCCACCATCGCCGCCATCAGACTATGAGCGTTATATTAGCAAGTCATATGACGATCTGATGGAGGTCCCGCCGCCGAAAAAAGGTAAAGAAGTTCCCCAGCTCGGACAACAAGAAGTACAATCGGTCCCCCCCCTCAAGGTGTTTGACGCAAAAGAAATACACCGTATTGCCGCGGAAGCGCAACGTACTCCACAACAAATAGGTTCGTCAACCGATTACGCCATCGCTGAAGTAGTAAGAAAATATGTTCCCGGGGAAAATTTGGTCGACGGCAGGTTATCAACAAAAATGCGTGAGTTGCATACCTGGTACAAGAAAGCCGTAAAAGAGGGGAATGTCAGTCTGCTGTGGGAGTTAAGGAAGGCACTACTGCCAACTACAATACGCTGTGTCCGTTGAATTTACCGAACTTTTTCAGTTATACAATATCCGGGCCCTCGACAAATCTATCATCAGTTCCTTTTGTCTGTAAGTGATTTATTTCTGTAATTTAAGTCTTTACCTCAGCTCGTTCATTGTCTGTAATTATCCTCACTATAATCTTTTGTGCGCTATATTTTGCAGAATGAAGATGCTCGACTTGAAAAGGAAAAAAAAACAATGACTTTGGGTGGATTGACCCCGATAAATATCATGTAGTCACCTTAGAAGATCCCTTGTATAACAAGGGCACACCGGGGGATTTGCTAAGCTATTTCAAGCAACACCGTGACAAAAAGACTATATTATGGCCTTACAACTTCAAGTGAGTGTTACTGTCTCTTCTACACATTCTATTTTGCTCACCCGATGTTAAGTTTAACTGACGAGTTATGCATGACTATGTATATAAACACGTGCAGGTTCCACTTTATTCTTCTCGTCATTAAAATTCACGATGGAGATATTCATGTCCTTGACTCATTAAGGAAAGATCCTGAAGAATACAAGACATGTTTTGATATGCTCGCAAAGTAATTTCATTTCTTATCGCCTCTTTCGTTCATTTCCTGATATCAAGTCATTAATAACTCTTTTGTTAATTTTATTTGTCGGGCAGCGTTTGGAAAGAGTTCATCAAGGAAGAACCCGGTCAATGGAAAGACAAGCTGACATGGCGTCTGAACCAGGTAAGTAGTACTACCTAGGTCCACGCACCATTGTCATACTTGATTATTATTTGATTGAATTCAATTCTTCTATAGTCTTGCGCGGTACAGCCACCGGGAACTAATTACTGTGGATACTTCGTCTGCGAGTACATACAAGTTCTGACCTGCGAGAAATTCGAGGGCAAAAGAAGTAAAGAGGTACGTAAACATTATTCACAGCGTTATTGTTTTACCATCAGTTGTGCTGAGTTTCATTCATTTCATATATATGTATACACACACAACTCATGTATTTATTTTGATCTTATTCTTTTAAAGTTGGCAAAAAAGCGCTGCAAGCTACCATTGGAGACCCGCTTCAAAGCCATTGCGGAGGATTTGGCGGGATTTTACCTTGCGGAGGTCATACCTGATACAGGAGAGTACCACTATAATACATAATTAGTATGCCTCCATGTAATACTGATCCGCATGTAATTAAGTACCTGGAACCGGGAAAACTTGATCTTCATGTAATTAATTTGTTTGTGTCATCAACATGATCTTCATGTAATTCGATCTTATGTGTTAAATATATATGACTTCATCTTCGTGTTTTTGGCACATCGACGTGATCCCTGTACAATGGAAACCATCCGATACCCCTAAACCCCCTCCTAAAACCCTAAATACAGAAAATTAATCGAAATAAAAAAAAGGAAACGCACTAGTCCCGGTTCGTGTTACGAACCGGGACTAAAGGTTCCAGCCCCACGCGCCTGTGCCGAGCCCACGTGGATGGGCATCTAGTCCCGGTTCGGAACCAACCGAGACTAAAGAGCAGGGGCCTCTAGTCCCGCTTTGCTAGTCTCGGTTGGCTAACCGGGACTAGAAGCCCTCTGGAACCGGGACTGCTGTCCCGTTTTCCACTAGTGTGAACAAGCATGATGTTTAGGAGTACTCAATCGAATGGCTATCTTGTTCTATTGTGGCTATATATATTCATTCGTAGGGGGACCGGATAAGGGCATGATTCGGCTAGGCACAACAACACAGTGAAAAAACAGACAAGTTAAAAAAAAAATAGTGGATTTTGGACCGTAAAGAATTGCAGAAAATGTTCTACAAGAAAAGTTTTGTAAAATTTATAGCTTTCCAACGCCATGTCATTTGAGTCAATTCGATGATTTTGGATCAACATGTATATGCACTTTTGCAAACCGTAGAAGTACTAACAATTTTGCACGAGCATATTCCTTTACTCTATTAGCGATTAAACTTTTTTCATGTGAAATGGAATGCAGTTTTAATGTGTCACTCCACGACATATGTAGTACAGCAATTGAATTCCATTAAAATAGGTTATGGTATGGAACATGTAGAGGAGGCAACAAAAGAGCGCCCCGTTTTTTTTTTTTACAATGTGCAGAAATGCTTGTCAAAATCTTAAAGCCGTATGCGATGATCCGAAGTAAGACAGGGCACCAACCTAGGTTTAGAGTTTGTTTCTTGAATAGGTTGATCAATTGTGCAATTCATCGAACATTCTGAAATTTGTATTTGAGCAAAGAAAATATTGAAACAAGCACCAACATTTAGATGTTGTAGGCGGTGACCCCACGAATAATGCTCCTCCGTTTTAATCACGTTTGTGCATCGTTCACGATGGAGACGGCGAGCTCAGAGGGCAAGATTGTATGGTTGAGTGTCTGTGAGGGGAAGGTGGCCGACGTCACTTTTTCTGTTCTCCACACTTGATCATGTAACGCAGTGCACGCTTCGGTGCCATGTTAAGCCGAATATCTCTTAGCTGAGTGCATCAACAATTACATCTATTTCACTATCGGGAAATGCTATTTTTTGAAATACTTTTGCCATACGGTTAGGAATTAATTATCAAATGAAATTTTCTCGGGTTTTGGCGTGGCAAGAAGTAAACTTAGCGGACTGACATGGCATGCGCTAAATGGTCTAAAACTGTGTCACAATTGTTGTCCTAAGATGTTTGCTTGTTTGGTAACACGAATATACTTTTGGTCCGTAGCAACGCACGGGCACTTTGCTAGTGTCATATATTATTCGTTGATATGGTTGCTTGGTCGCGGAAAATGTTCACACTTCGGACACGGCGATTTGGGTTCTGCACCCACTACCCAATTTTTTTTTTCCAAATGTCAAAAAATTCAATTTTTTTTTTTTTGCATGTAGTCCAACACATTTGTCGGGGGCTACCCCCGGGTAGGGTAAAGTGTGGTATAAAGAGCTCTGGAAAGTGGACCGGGTCAAGGTCAAACCGGTCAACCGAGTCCCGGAGGGACCGAGATATGGTGTAAAGGCAAGCCGGCTCACGACAACCGGTCTCGTAGACCGGGTCATGTTAGCCGAGTCTACACTTGTTTATTCTCATATGCAGGAAAGAGACAACGAGGATCCGGCATATCCTTGCCAGGTCAAAGAAGGGAATCCGGCATATCCGTCCCGGGTCAAGGAAGAGGATCCGGCATAACCTTGCCGAGTTAAGCAAGGTAATCGAGAGACTCGCTGTTCCCATAGTTCCTGGTACGGGTATAGCCCTGACCGAGGAAGAGCTAGAGCAGCAGCGCAAGGATTTGCATGCTGAGGCCGTGGAAATGGCCAAGACTAGAGAGGATTTTGATAGATCCATGCGCGAGTATAGCAAGGCTCATGGCTTTGATACTACTCGCTTAGCTGATCTGCGCAAGAGAGGCAAGGGCCTCAATGTAGAGATGGCTAGGGATGGTAGGGCCGAGTCAAGTGCGACTCGGGTAACACCTGCAAAGCCGAATTATAGCTCACCTGCCAAGACCCTTAGAGCTACAGAGGCAACAAGAGCTGAGCTAGCCGGATTAACCGGTGAGGCTTACCGCAAGCAACAAGCAAGAGTGAATGAGTTGGTGGCAATTGCTAACCGACAGAATGAGGCATGTCTGAAGGGCAACACCATGGCTGGGGCTTCCCAGATTGTTCATTCTGCTAAGGCCGGCAGTCAGAGATCCAAAGGGCAAGCTTCATCGCCGCATCCGAGTAGAGATCGTAACCCGAGTGTAAACTCGGGAAAGAACAAGCAGATCCAGACCTACAACCCGATTATGCTGAGAAGCAGATGGCCGGGCAGAACGGTGCAGGCCGGGCCAGGAGTAACCCGGCTCAGGGAAATCCGGGTCAGGGAAATCCCAACCCAGCTGGCCGAGGTCAACCACCTCGGTATCCGATTCAAAATCATGGTCAGCAACCCCGGAATGTTGCGCATGTTCAGGAACCACAAGGTGTTGACCAGGGAACTACCGTATGATGATGGCAATTCGGCTCTGGAGAGAACCGGATATCAAAGATATGACAATGCACTGGGAGCCCGGTTGGGACCGCACAAGTTGGACAGACATTATATGTCCGAGATACTGGAAGAGCAGGGCCCACCTGGGCCTAAATGCATCGGGCCCCGGATCATGGAGGAGGCACCAGTGCCGCATTTTCAGTTACCCCGAGGTGCAAAGACATATGACGGTAACTCCAAGCCGGAGGACTGGCTGTCGGATTATCTTTCGGCAGTAAATGTGGCCGGAGGAAACCGTCGATGGGCGGTGAGATATATACCTCAGATGTTGGAAGGACCGGCCCGGATTTGGCTGAACAATCTGAGTGAGGGCAGTATCAACTGCTGGCTGGATTTTGAAGAAGCTTTTGTGAGTAACTTCTCTAGCACATACAAGAGGCCGAATCGGCCACAGCAGTTGGTTATGTGTGTGCAGAGGAAGAATGAAACTGACCGAGACTACTTGACTCGGTGGAGTACAGTGCGCAATTCATGCGAAGGAGTTGTGGAGGCACAGGCCATTTCTTGGTTTGCCCAGGGATGCAGACATGGCTCCATGTTGTGGCAAAGGTTGCAGAGGAAATGCCCGCCACCTTGGCCGAGACAATTCGGATTGCGGACAGTTATGCACTTGGAGATCCAATGCAACCTCTGCTCAGCGTGGCTGAGCTGAGTCGACGAAACCCAAGTAACAACAGACCCGGACAGTTCGGGTCAAATGATGGCCAGAACTTTGGACAGAAGAGAAGGGAGATCGACCGGATCATCGGTACGGATCAAACATGGTTGCTGCTGTAGACCAAGAACAGCCGAATGCTGGCAGCAGCCAGAGGCCAAAGAACAATGGCCCACCTTGGAGCCAGAATCAAGAGGGAAAGAAGCCATGGGGCCAAGATGCAACATTGCCTGCCACTTATGAGCTGATGCTGGATGGGCCGTGCAGGTACCACACCAATGACAAGCGTGGGCCAGCTCATCACTCGACTCGACAGTGCAGTTGGTTCCACCGCACCTCGAGGGATGGAGCGAATTCCGGAGGGAACCAGAGGAGTGGTCCTCCGAGGCCAGCACAACCAAGACCGTAGCCTCAGCAGCGAGTTGCACTAACCGGAGCAAACAACATTCCGGTGAACCGGCCGAATCAACAGCAGCAGCAGAGGCCAAATGATGTGAATCAGGTGAATCAGGGAGACAATTATGGCAATGCCTTCCCGAATCGTCAGAATGAGTTTCATGAAGCTCATCACAGTTATGTTGTGTTCGTAACCGAGGCAACTGACAAGAAGAGCCGGACACGGCGCCAGATGGAGGTCAATGCAGTTATGCCGGCTGTGCCGAAATATATGCATTGGTCGGATCAAGAGATCACCTGGGGGATAAAAGATCACCCCCGAATCATGCCAAACCCGGGTGGTTATGCTCTGGTGGTGGACCCGACATTTATTGGGCCCAACCAGAATGTCAGATTCAGCAAGGTGCTGGTTGACAATGGCAGCAGCATCAACATCATGTATCGGGATACAATGGTGAAGTTGGGCATCACTGCCAATATGCTGTTACCAACCGACACAACTTTCCACGGCATAGTACCCGGTGTCTGATGTGCACCCATGGGAAAAATGCGGATTGATGTGTGCCTCGGCACCAAGGAGAATTCCAGGACCGAGACTGTCCTGTTCGAGATAGTGGACCTTGAAAGTCCATACCATGCTCTACTTGGCAGGCCAACTCTGGCCAAGTTCATGATATCCACCCACATGGCTTACTTGAAGATGAAGCTGCCAGGACCGAATGGTATCCTCACCATTGCGGGTAACTACAAGAGCTCCATCGAGTGTGCCTCGGCTGGCTCTAACTTGGCCGAGTCTCTGATCATAGCTGCTGAGAAGAAAAAGATGATGCAAGTGGTGGCCATGGCTCAAGCTGCGCAACTCGGCATGCCGGGAATGGCCACATGGAGCAAAATGCGGCGTTTGAAGCGCCCAAGGAAACCAAGAAGATCACCATTGACCCGGAGCACCCTGAGCGCAAGGCTATCATAGGGAACGGGTTAACGGAGAAATAGGAAGGCAAGCTCATCCAATTCCTCCGTGAGAACCGAGACATCTTTGCATGGTCGAATCATGACCTGGAAGGTGTTCCGAGGGAATTGGCTGAGCACTCATTATTTGTGAGGCCTGAGGCAAAGCCCGTGAAGCAGCCGATGCGGCGACTATCGGATGATAGAAGGCAAGTGATACAAGATGAGCTGACCCGGCTACTGGCAGCCGGATTCATCATGGAGGTACTGCACCCGGACTGGTTGTCTAACCCAGTCCTGGTAGAGAAAAAAAAGATGACCCAAATGTAGCCAAAGTGTGGCGTATGTGTATTGATTACACGAACCTGAACAAAGCATGTCCTAAGGATCCATTCCCGCTGCCTCGGATAGATCAAGTGATCGATTCCACAGCCGGGTGTGAGCTGTTATCCTTTGTGGATGCTTACTCTGGTTTTCACCAGATACCGTTAAATCCGGATGATCAAATGAAAACTGCATTTATCACCCCGTATGGGGCTTATTGCTATCGTGTCATGACATTCGGCTTGAGAAATGCCGGTGCTACTTATCAAAGGTGTATGCAAAAATGTTTGCAGAATCAAATAGGAAAAAATGTGCAGGTGTATGTCGATGACATAGTCATTAAAACTAAAGAAAATCGACCTTGTCGATGATCTAAGAGAAACATTCGAAAACTTGAGAAAATACCGGATGAAACTTAACCCGGATAAATGTACATTGGTGTACCAGCAGGAAATTACTCGGTTTCCTTGTATCTAGCCGAGGTATCGAAGCTAATCCGGTAAAGATTCGGGCTATTGAGAATATGAGGTTGCCTCAAAATCTTAAAGATGTGCAAAAGTTTACTGGTTGTCTTGCATCCCTAAGTCGGTTTGTAAGCCGGTTAGGAGAAAAGGCCTTGCCCTTGTATCAATTGATGAAAAGAACCAATAACTTTGTGTGGACTCCACAGGCAAATGCGGCTTTTGCCGAGTTAAAAAAGATGTTGGTCACTGCTCCGATACTTGCTTCCCCACTGCCCAAAGAGCCGATGTTGCTCTATATTGCAGCCACAAACCGAGTTGTGAGTGTAGTAGTGGTGGAGCGGGAAGAAGATGGCAAAACCGTGCAGAGGCCGGTGTATTATCTGAGTGAGGTGATATCGACATCCAAGCAAATTACCCTCATTACCAGAAGATGGTGTATGGTGTCTATATGGCAGCCAAGAAATTGAAGCACTACTTTCAAGAGCATCCAATAAGGGTGGTGTGTGAAGCTCCTATCTCGGAGATCATCGGATGCAAAGATGCAAATGGCCGAGTTGCCAAATGGGCAATCGAGTTATCCCCTTACACTCCACAGTATGAGAGAAGAGATGCAATCAAATCTCAGGCACTGCCGGATTTCCTTGTGGATTGGGCCGAGATGCAGTATGACCACCAGCCCATGACCCGAATTACTGGACAATGCATTTTGATGGATCCAAGACAAAGATTGGTTTGGGTGCCGGAGTAGTTCTTACCTCACCAAGAAGGATCAACTGAGATATGTGCTGCAAATTCATTTCACAGCATCCAATAATGTAGCCGAGTATGAGGCACTTGTCCATGGGCTTAATGTGGCCAAGGAAGTGGGATTCGCCGAATTGAGTGCTTCGGTGATTCGGCTCTGGTTGTACATCAAACCTCGGGAAATTGGGATGCAGTGGATGCCAACATGGCATCATATCGATTTCATGTCCAGAAAATTTCGGATTTTTTGAAGGATGCGAGTACACACATATACCTCGGGCAGAGAATGAAGCTGCGATGTACTATCCAAACTCGGTTCATCCAGAGATCCAATTCCACCCGGAATAGCTTTGGAGCATTTGAGAAAGCCGTCCATTAAGCCATCGCCAGAATCCGAATCAATTTATATCCCGCCAATGCCAAAGTCGGATGCAGTTCCAATGGATGTTGATGTCGGTTATGTCGGGGATAACTCGGGACTGCCAAGCAGAACCCGGGGACTGATGAAAATGTCGGACGACCAATAGATGCTGAGCCAATGGATGTAGATATGCCAGTGTTTCCTGTAAGACCTGTCCCGGAGTGGGCACAACCTATAATGACATATCTTGTTGATGGGAGCCTGCCGGATGATAGAACCGAGTCTAGGCAAGTGTTGAGAAGAGCAAAAGCATACACCATCATCAATAAGGAGTTGTACAAGAGAAGCACAACCACAGTGCTGCAGAGTGTGTTGACCCGGAGAAGGAGAAGAAATGCTCCTAGAGATTCATCAAGGGGAGTGTGGACATCATGCCTGCTCAAGAGCCTTGGTGGCCAAAGTATTTCGGCATGGGTTTACTGGCCCACTGCTTTGCAACAAGCTGAAGACATAGTCAGAAAGTGTGAAGGATGTCAGAGGTTTGCAAAAAAGATTCACATGCCAGCCTCGGCACTCAAGACAATTCCAATCACTTGGCCTTTTGCTGTTTGGTGCCTTGACATGGTGGGAGAATTCAAGCCAGCCCGAGGTAACATGACTCATATACTGGTGATGGTGGACAAATTCACCAAATGGATAGAGGTAAAGCCAATCCGGAAATGTGATGGACATACAGCAGTGACTTTCTTGAAGGACATAATTCTGAGATATGGTTATCCACACAGTATCATCACAGATAATGGAACCAACTTTGCTGTGGGAGAATTTGCTCGGTTTTGTGCCGAGAAGAGAATTAAGCTGGACATAGCTTCAGTTGCACACCCACAGGCCAATGGGATGGTAGAAAGATCAAATGCCTTGGTGCTAGATGGCATAAAGGCTCGGTTAATTGCACCATTGTTACGCACTCCGGGTTGTTGGATAGATGAGCTCCCAGCAGTATTATGGGGTCTCAGGACCACACCGAATCGATCGACTGGCTACACACCATTTTTCCTGGTTTATGGAGCAGAAGCTGTTCTGCCAACCGACATACAATATGATGCACCAAGAGTGGCAATGTACACTGAAACCGAGGCAAAAGAAGCCCGGGAAGATGGTGTTGACCTACTTGAAGAGGCCCGAGAGCTGGCCTTATCTCGGTCAGCAATATACCAGCAAAATCTCCGACGCTATCATAGCCGGAAGATCAGCCCTCGGTGTTCCAAAGGGAGATTTGGTACTAAGGCTGTGCAACGCACTGCAGGCCGACATAAGTTGACACCTCCATGGGAGGGACCATTCATTGTGAGCAAGGCGCTGCACAATGATTCATACTATCTTATAGATGCACAGGAACCGATGAAGCACAGGATGGACAAATCCGGAGAGGAAACCAAGCGTCCATGGAATGTAGCTCTACTCCGACCCTTTTACTCATAAAGGGCGTAATGTATGTATCTCGGTTTCTATATGAATGAAATGTCGGCACCCCGAATCAAAACTCGGGGACTGCCTCGTCTATATGCATGTGTTGTCTTTTGTTTTTCATTTATGTTTTTCCTATGCCGAATGATTTGAAGCCTTGCCTCGAATTCAAAGTACTGTATGCTATCTTATTATGATCTTGTGACTCGACTGACAAACGCCAAAAAGGCAGTCAAGAGCTGAGGTGATGGTTCGTAGTGAACATGAAAATGAACTCGGAACTCGGCCCAAAAATGATTCGGCATAGCTTGTTTACTAACCCTGTTTTTTATATTTATTTATGTCGGATGACTTTAAACCCCAACCGAATGTTATGAAGTATTGTATGCTATAATTCCTATCTTGTGACTCGACTGTCGAACGCCTAAATGGTAGACAAGAGCAAAGATCGACAAGTATAGTGAACAAGAAAATAAACTCGGGGACTCGGTTTAAATTGATTCGACATAAACCTCGTCTTGTTCGAATTAAGCAAAGTAAAAGTAGTCTCGGAGGAACTTAAAATGTATATTACATCTGCACCCGACATTCCGGGGATTTAACAGTTTAATTTCATCTAAGTTAAGCAGCAGCTTCGGAGGAAGGAGTAGCTTCAGTTGCAGGGACAGACTCGGATGACGGAGGAACCTCGGTTGAAGGAGGAACCTCGGGTGCAGGAGTATCTTCGGTCACCGGAGTAGCAGATTCGGGGGCAGTTGGAGGGATCTGGCTGCTTGTTGAGGCATCAGTAACACTTGGGTTGGCCGAGTCAGGCGCTGGCTCATTGCGAGTCTCGGCAGCCGAGGCGTCAGGAGGTAATTCAGAGTCAGCAGACTCGGAATCAGACGCAACGTATGCTTGTTCAGAATCACCTTCAACAGTGTCCTCTTCTTCCTCTTAGTCTTCATCATCGGAGTAAACCACCCCAGGCTCGACATACCGAGTATTGGCAAACCTGGCCATGAAGGTAGCAGCTTCCCCACGCCTGGCAATCAATGCCGGATCAATAGCCCATGGGATCCATCGCGTAGACTACGCAGGCCGTCGAGGTTGATATCCTCATACCAAGACATCAGAAAGAGCAAGGCCGCATCAGCCCTGGCACGAGCGGAGGAAGACCTCCATTCCCTCAGCCGAGCCTCGGTTTGTTGCAAGCATCTGGCTAACTCGGCAATTGTCTTGGCACTGGGAGATTCGGGCCACAGGACATAGTAGGCTCGGATGCTGGCATTAAGAAGATCAACGCCGATGCTCCTCAAGGGAGAAATACGAGCCTTGAGAGCAACCAAGTGGTCATCAATATCCCAAGCTTCGGGTAGCGGAGCCCCGGATGCCTCGACTTTCTCAGCTCGGGCCTTTGCCACAGTTTTGGCTGCTGCGGCTTGGCAATGCTCAAAGTGTTCTGAAAGCAAATAGGCTGACGCCGAATCAATTGAGTTACCGGCACAGAATTTCATGTCAGGAAGAGATCAAGAAAAGGGATGAGATTCGGGAAACTTACTGTCCATTTCCTCATTGAGTTTGGTGAGCTCAGCCAGCCACTTGGCAGCATTTGCCTTGAGGGCATCCAACTCTTCTTTAGCTTTGGTGGCTTCAGCCTCGCATTCAGACATGCGCGCTTGGATCTTCTGATCACCTGCAGCACGTTTCTCCATAGCTTTCTTCAGTGTGTTCCTCTCCTTCGTCACCTCGGTCTTCTCTTGCTCGACCCGGTCAAACTCTTGCTGGAGCCGGTTCACCTCGGACTTCTCTGCTTTGAGAGCACGTTTGTGCTCAATTTCCTTCTTCTTCATTTCCTCTTGCTGTTTCTGGAAGGAGAGCTTGAGCGCCCGATGCTCCAAAGTTAGCTTCTGGAAGATCCGGCTCCGAGTGTTGGTACAGTCCTGCCAAAAGGAGAAATGTTAGTGAAAGTGAAAAGAATCTCGGGGACTGGAGCCCGAGATTCATGAAAAGTGTTGACAGGATGAAGTTAAAAAGAATCTCGGAGACTGTGAGCCCGAGATTGATAAAAAGTCATACAGAGAAAACTAGACATGAAACTCGGGGACTGGACGTCCGAGTTTTATGTAAGGTCGTACAGAGAAAACTAGACATGAAACTCGGGGACTGGACGACCGAGTTTTATGTAAGGTCGTACAGAGAAAACTAGACATGAAACTCGGGGACTGGACGTCCGAGTTTAATGTAAGTTCATGCCGAGTAAACTCGACATAGGACTCGGGGACTGGGCGTCTCTTTGTTTTTATAAAGTCAAGTTCAATGATCAAGTTTTTTGAAGATTCGCGCCGAGTTACCTATTACTCGGGCGAGTATCAGTTACTCAACCCGAATCTCGGGGACTGTGGATTGTTTTTATAAAGTTAAGATCAATGATCAAAATTTTGAAGATTCGCGCCAAGTTACCTCTTACTTGGACGAGTATCAGTTACTCAACCCGAATCTCGGCGACTGTGGATAGTGTGACTATTGATCATTGAAAAGTAAGTGCTAAGTTCTGAGAATTTACCTCGACAACCCTGCTAGCCTGAAGGGCAGAGACCTGCAAAGAGTGCAGGGATTGCGCAATATGGCCAGGGCCAACCGGGTGTGGATTCGCCGGGGTAGAAGAGACTTCGCTGGGGTCCGCGACATTCCAATCCATCACGTACTGTCCAACCGAGCCGAGGCTATTGTCACTCGGGGTGCGAAGATTCGACAGAACATGGCTGTTGACCCGGGGGCGGGAAACCATATCGGAAAGGTTTTTGTACGCCGGGTTTGCTGTTGGAGTCACAATGAGTTGCTTGCTCTGGTCAATTGAAGATTGGCCAGAGGCTTGCTGAGTTGGCTTGGTTGTAGGCGGTGGAACCGGAGTTTGGACCGGCACTGGGGGTTGTTGCTGCTGCTTCTGGTGCTTATCCTGCTGCAGTTTCTGTTGCTTCTCTTGGTGCAACTTTTGCTGTTGCTCTTGTTGCTGCTTCTGTGCCTTCTCCTTCTCCTTCAGCTGTTGCTGCTGCTTGTTGTGCTTCTGCTGGGCACGAGGCGAGAGTCGGGGGTCCGGCTTAGACGAGACTTTAGTCGGAGTCTTGACCCGCTCCATTCCCGAGTCTTTAGGAGGCGAGAGGGGAGATTGGTCTCGACCCGGAGCCAAGGTCTGCTCGAGGCCTTGATCTTCTCCCAGGTCCGGATCAAAATTCGGCGGCAGAATGTCGGATGAGGCAGCGTGCGCCGGGGAAGGAATTGCTCCTCCGGGGCTGCTAGTCTCGGTATTGGCAGCCAAGGGTGTTGATGAAGGAACGGGAGACAAGATCGAACTGTGGGTCTGTTTTGCGGTGAGGGGAGCGCTGCATAAACCGAGGTAAAAGGTTAACTCGGATGGAGTTGGTTTCAGATAAAAGAAAGAAGGAAATAAAGAAAGCAAGAAAAGTTGTGCAAGGGTTATCTTACCCCTTGCTGGTGGGTAGGACCTTTGCCTTGCGCTTGGCAACGCCCTGCTTGGGTTTCTTAGCCGGAGGAGCCACTGATC
The DNA here is from genome assembly GCA_947311845.1 of Poa pratensis. NCBI lineage: Eukaryota > Viridiplantae > Streptophyta > Magnoliopsida > Poales > Poaceae > Poa > Poa pratensis. The sequence continues at coordinate 18,526,904 of CAMZMU010000120.1, forward strand.
CGGACGCACCAGAGCGTTTTCGAGATGTGCCTGACGCACCCGGATTGGCTGTAGCACGAGGTGCATACCATGAGATAGGAATAGCGTCAATGGGATCTAGGATTCGACAATCGTCATCTTCGTCATCTGACGAGTCTTGAGCGAAGACTCGGGCGGATGGCTTACCCGGGGTAGGAGCCTTGGCACGAGGAACCGGCATATAATCCTCATTGTCCGTGTCTTCAGTCTCCTCGGGTCGTGCTTTGCGATCTTTTGTCCACTTCTTGGTGGTCAGATCCCCATCTTCTCTGGCTTGTCGAGTGAACAGCTGCGCGGGAAGCAAGGTAGATTCGGATTAGTCAGATGGTGCATCTCCGAGTTAAAAGTAACCTCGGAAGGCAGAAGCTATGTCAGTGCAAAAGTGATAAACTAACCGGAGGTGGAAGCCGGGATCGCTGAAACGGCTCTACTCCCCATTCCCAGTCATCCACCATCTCGGTCTGGGCGATGGCCTTGACCCGTCTTTTAACTTGGGCCTTGGTGAGATCATGGGTGCTGACCCGGATAGGGTCCAGCAGGCCACTCATATGGCAGATCTTGTGCACGCGATACTGAAGAGGATTGACCCGGCGCATGATGAAAGTCCTCAAGAGGTCGTCAGCACAGAAGTTCCTTTTCAGCAAACCCTCAAGTATTTGGTGGATCTGTTGAACCTCCGGAATGGAGTTCTGGGGGTCATAATTCCAATTTAACTCGGATGTGGGGGGAGTGATGTTGAACTCCGGCAGGTTGAGAACATCTCTCCCTACTGGGCTCTTCACATAGAAAAAGGACCTTTGCCACTTCCGGCAAGATTCTAACCCGGTAATCCGGGGAAAGATGGATTGTCTTCTCGGAGTAATGCTAGCTGCTCCGCATGCGGTCATATCCTTCAGGACCTCCTCCTTATTCGGAATGGTTTGTTTCCGGAGGCGGAAGTACTTGGCCCAGGCAGGAACAGTGGGCCAGAGGCCAAGATATCCCTCGGTGAAGGAGGTAAAGGCTGATAGAGACACTAGTACAGAAAAGCTATTCTGTGGCGCACCATTTTTCTATTCTGTGGCGCATGGGTGGTGCGCCACAGAATAGTCGCCACTAAATAAGCTATTTTGTGGCGCACCATCGGGTGCGCCACAGAATAGTGGCTATTCTGTGGCGCACCTAAATCACCATGCGCCACAGAATAGGGTGCGCCACAGAATAGTTCTGGGTGTGCCACACAATTACTGTGCTGTATTGTACCCGTATATTACCAGAATACAAATACCAGTATAATACCAGAATACATGTATATTTCATATTTACACAGATATAACAGAAACAGGGATATATTTTCACAGATACATATATCAAAACAAACACATTACTAATATATGTCTCATCACAAGTTGATACAAAAGTGCCGAAGTTTTACACAAGTGTTGAGATATATACAAAAGTTAATCGATCGTTGCACACGTTACAAATGAAGTGTTCACCGCCTACACTAGGATCGAATAGATTACATCTCGGCGTTGACGGTGAGCAAAAGCGGGAGCACGACGATCTCATGTAGCGAGCGGTGCGAGCGGCGCCGGGAATGGTTTGCCGTCTTTCTTCGTCATCCACGCCCTGTTGTCCTTCTGCAACTTTAGGCGTTCTTCGATTTCTCTCTGATGCAACCCTGTAGATGGAGATAGATATATATATTGGTTAATAATATCAATAGAGTATGCATGCATGATTTATTCATCTAAGTGGATAAATAGAGTATGTATGTGTGCATGTGTAAGGTTTTCTTTTATAATACATCCTATCTACCTCGTCGGGAGCAATGGAAGGTCCCCCCCTGCTGTGATAACATTTCCGACGATGACTTCCGATAACTTGGTCTTGATGCATTGGAAGTCTTTTCTAAGATCCATATCGGACTTGCGTCTGTCATATTCGACCCATGTTTGTAAAGCAGATGGCAAACCACATTGCGCTCCATCTCGGATAATCATGTTAATATGACGGAGGGCGTAGAAGGCATCCATCTCGCTGCCCGACTGCTCCTTGAGGCAAGAGAACTCGGTGATATGCTTGAACCGGCGCAACTTATTATCAATTAATTGTGGTTGCACGGTGCTTTCGAAGACGCCTCCCTTTTGGTGGTAGCCGGAACGGAAGTTAATCGACGTTCCGGCAATCTCAAGGGCCTCACGGGGTACCTGCAAACATTTCACAAATAATATCCACATCTGTGCACGGCATCTCCGGCCGGCATCTCCACGACACGATGGTCGGAGCACAACAACCACGACACGATGGTCGTGGACACATATCCTCATGCACATACATCACCACATCCACATCCACATCGAGGGAGAGAGGAACTACCTCGGGTAGGGAAGGGAGGCTCGGGTCCGAGATCGGCGTGGTGGAGGTGCTCCTCGTGGCGCTGCAATAAATTAACAAAACCATGATTTAGCATCTACCACACATGTTTGTAGCAGAATCGCAAGACAAGAGCCACTGCATTTGGGTTTGTGGTCACAAAATTGCTATGTACATGTTTGGGATTTGAAAGACTCAGTAAGGCCATGCCAAGATGAAAAAGGCAGTCCCTCCTCTTCCTTTAACTTGCTCGATGTAGATTCTCTGGACCCAAGCTCGCAAGTTCTTGAAGAAAAAAGGATGGCGGGGAAGCTCGCAAGTACCTGGCGAGGGGCTGGAGGAGGGTGGGTTCGCAGCGCCGAAGAGGAAGGGGACGGCGTCGAGGCCGGGAGCGTCCTCCTCGAAGCAGAGCGCGGGACGGCGTCGAGGCAGAGCGCGGGACGGCGTCGAGGCAGAGCGCGGGACGGCGTCGAGGCAGAGCGCGGGACGACGTCGAGGAAGAAGACTTCTCTGCGGCGCCGTTGCGGGTGGCGCGGACGCGGTGGCGCGGGGTCGAGCGCGGCGGGGAGGCGCGGACGTGGTGGCGCGGCGAATCGAGTTGAGTCGCGAGAGCGCGGCGGCGGCCGGGACGGTTTCCTTGACTTGGGCGAATTTGGGGAAGAACAAAGAGCAGCGCGTGGGCGGGTCCACATGTAAGTGGGTGAAACAAAATTCTGTGGCGCACCGTTGCAGGGATGCGCCACAGAATTATATTATTCTGTGGCGCACCTAGCTGGTGCGCTACAGAATACGCGTATTCTGTGGCGCATGCACCCTGGTGCGCCACAGAATAAGCTTATTCTGTGGCGCATGGACATGGCTGCGCCACAGAATAAAGCCCAAAGTGACTGACCCTTGCGTGGGTGTGGGGCCCGCGCCTATTCTGTGGCGCATGGGCATAGCTGCGCCACAGAATAAGCTTGATCTGTGGCGCACCAATAAGTAATGCGCCACAGAATAACCTTATTCTGTGGCGCATCTTTATAGGTGCGCCACAGAATAAGATTCTGTGGCGCACGGCTAGAAGGTGCGCCACAGAATAAGCTTCCATAGAATTGGCTTTTCCTACTAGTGAGATGTAATGGCATTAGCAGGGAGATGGTGAGGTTGTAAACCGAAGTATCGGAGGAAATCCCGGAAGAAGGGGCTGGCTGGGAGTCCAAACCCACGCTGGAAATGCGCAAGGAAAACCACCCGTTCACCGGATTCAGGATTCGGTTCGAGTTCCTTTCCCGGGAGCCGGCATATGACATCGGTCGTGATACGCCGGGTCTTGAGCAACCAGTCCAGATCATCTTGGACCACATCGGATCCCTCCCATCCGCCTCGATTGCTAGATGCAGCCGATGATTCGGTCGGGTCGGGAGTGCTACGACCTGACATCTTAGGGTCAAACCTGCAAAAAGTACAAGTGTAACCGAGTTAAGTAACTCGGAGTTATGAATCGTGAATCGGAGCAAATGATCCGGAGTAGCAATGCAAGTACCTCGGAAACCGAGGTAAATTCACTCAGAAACCGGGTTAAAGTCACTCGGAAGCCGGGTTAGTTGATCCGGAAACCGAAGTAAGACTTACAAACAAGAATCCGTGTGAATCTGTGTGCTAGTAAGATCTACCGAGCGAGCAAAAAAGGAAATAAAAGATGAGTTTAAATCAGAGAGGGATGAAACTATCAGGGTATCAGGATATCAATGCGAGGAAGATCTAGAAATGGATCTGAGCAGTTGCATCTTTGGGCAAACAAACTTATCCCTGACAAGTCTAATGTTGGGAGATCTAGAACGCCCTAAGGATGAACAGCGAAGAACAGATACGAAGAACACTTGAGATGATTTCTGAAGAAACAATGGTGGGGGATCCATACCCAAATGTAGATCTCGTGGGACGGAGTTCGGCGGCGGCGGAGCAGTCGATTCCGGTCGTCGAGGGCCGCGGAAGGTTCCCGGCGTCTTGCGAGTGCAAGGTGCTCTTCGCAGCGGCGGCGATGGCGGAAGGGTTTTTCGCAGAGGAGGAGTGGAGGAGGAAGAAAGCCTCACTGTGCCCCTCACCCCTATTTATCGGCCGCAGAGGCGTGCGAAGCGGCGGGAACGGTTCCCCAAATCCCGCTGGGCGTGGTAACTGCCCGTTAGTGGGCGTAGTGGTGGGCCCGTCATCATTGGCGCGGTTACCCAGGAGTCGCGCGGCGATGTCAGTTGTGGCCAACAGCTGTATTTGAGATGACCCGTCATGACACGTGTATCCTGTGGGGCGTGCCCTGCGCGGCGCGTACAGAGGTACAATTGGACAGAGCCCGAATCAAGGCACCCCGAGATATCCTTGCATCATGTTTCATAACTTGACTCGGAGGCACTTTGAGGATGAAAGTCGGGCAAGGTTGGAAATTTGACTCGGAGAAACTCGGCTAGACTGAGACCTATCTGAGTCGGAAAGGCAATTGGTTTGTTTTGTTTTGTTAAATCTGGTGTGGCCCTCCATCCGATACTGTAGGACCGCACCAGCTTCGGGGACTAATGTCGGGGGGCTACCCCCGGGTAGAGTAAAGTGTGGTATAAAGAGCTCTGGAAAGTGGACCGGGTCAAGGTCAAACCGGGTCAACCGAGTCCCGGAGGGACCGAGATATGGTGTAAAGGCAAGCCGGCTCACGATAACCGGGTCTCGTAGACCGGGTCATGTTAGCCGAGTCTACACTTGTTTATTCTCATATGCAGGAAAGAGACAACGAGGATCCGGCATATCCTTGCCGGGTCAAAGAAGGGAATCCGGCATATCCGTCCCGGGTCAAGGAAGAGGATCCGGCATAACCTTGCCGGGTTAAGGAAGGTAATCCGGCATATCCATGCCGGGTTAGAAGAAGCTATGCCTCGGATAGGAAGTCAATGCCTTTATCTGTGGGCCTGGCAGAGGAGCGTGCCTGGCCGGAGAACCCGGAGCCTGGCAGGCTGACATCCCGGGATGGGACAGCCCGGATAAGCCGGGACAAGACAATACGAGATGACAGAGCCTCACCTAACCGCTGACCCGGGATAACCGGGGAAAAGGCTACGAGGCTAGGCATGGGCAAGCCACGTCGTGTCTCCTCCAGGGGGTACAATCATGACGGTACAGAGGAGTAGCTACAGTGCCGATCATGACATACCGTTGAGCGTGGCTACAGTGCACCCTCCGGGGTATAATGGTAACTCGGATAGTCTATATAAGGAGGCCCTGTTCCTCCTGCATGAGGGACGAGCTCACAGACGGCCAGAGAGATAGACACAGAGACAAGGAACCAGAGGGAGATAGCTTCATCTTCTACCTCACAACACCACTCCATAGACTAGAATACAGCTCAAGGAGCAAAGCTTGTACTTGTGATTGTGCTTCATACATATATATCGAGAGACAGGCAGGAGTAGGGGTCTTACCTCCTCACGAGGGCCCCGAACCTGGGTAGATTGTGTGTGTGCTCTTGTGTGTTCTAGATTTGTGGTTCGTCCGTGCGCGCTTCTCAGCGTGCAAGCCCTCCCCGGATACCTCCAGCGTCCTATCGGCCCCACACTTAGCCATACCTATGGCATCTGCCGTGACACCACCACGACAACATTTCAAGTCAGCACAAAAAGTTACGCGAAGAAAAAACTTTTTTTGCAACCTGTGCAAAAAAAGGCAAAATTCTGACACGGACATACCGAAATGTATATATACGTGTCAGAATTTTGTCTTTTTTGTACAGGTTGCTAAAAAAGTTTTTTCATCATGCCAATTTTTGTGCTAACACATCACGCTGTAAAGTACATCGGGATTTTTTTTCTGGAATTTTTTGACATTCTGAAAAAAAACCAAAAATAAAATACGTAATGGGTGCATGTAGACCCGCAAGCCGTTGTGAATATCCATCACACTTCTCGTTATTCCGCCGCAGGGGAATAAGAACGACATGTATGCCGCACCAAGACCTGCAAGGGACCGTCGCAATGTGGGGTTTTGAAAACCGGTATGTCTGCCCATACAAGAAAATGGGATATGAATACAAAGAGAAGAACATTGCTCCGAATGCCCGAGGTCACACGCCCGCAGGAAAATTAAGCATTGATCCACCACCTCCACAGTCCACAAAACAAGATTCGGGAGGGAAAGGAGAGAACTGAGCAAATGAGAGGAAGGAGCAGAACCGTGAAGCACCAACATAACTGAATATTCGCTGGATAGCTCCATCGGCACGGAATGGTGGTTGATGGACAAGCACATACCTAAATCATACAAAAAAAAAACATTGCGTGATCAAACCGTAGTGCTCAACTATTTTGGTGTAAAGTAGACTCACGTTTGCTTTCCACGGACACTCACGTCACGGCGGATTTTAGAGTACTGTCCTCGAATCAAACGACGTAACAGATCCCAAGTTCGTGCAAAACTTGGCAACCTTAGCCGAATAACACCAATCATCGTCCGTCGACGCTCCATCGCTCCGCTTAGCAACAGTTCGGCGGACAGAATGCAGACCAGCACAGGCCCCGCCTCCGTCCAGGAGCAGGTGCTCGAGGTGCCACATCCCGCAATGGCCGAGGTGAAGCGGCTGCTGCGGCTCGGTTTTCCGATCGTCGTCAGCTGTGTCCTGCAGAGCCTCATTAACATGGTGTCCATCATGTTCGTCGGCCACCTCGGCGAGGTCCACCTTGCCGGCGCGTCGCTTGCCACCTCCCTCGCAAACGTCAGCGGCTACAATGTCCTCGTACGTTTTGTGTCCATCCTCATTCTCTCCGTCCGTAACTTGCTTAAATCTTGACGACTAATTTCTACATGGCTGTGCAGATCGGCTTGGCGATGGCGTTGGACACGTTGTGCGGGCAGGCGTTCGGCGCCCGGCAGTACCACCTCCTCTCTATCTACATGCAACGCGCCATGGTGGTGCTCGCGCTGTCCTGCATCCCCATCGTCGCCGTCTGGGCCAATGCCAGGCAGATCCTAGAGCTTATCGGTCAGGACCATGGCATCGCGGCGGTTGCCGGCGACTACGCGTGGTGGCTGATCCCGCCGCTCGCGCTGCACGTGCCGTTGCAGTGCCACGTACGTTTCCTGCAGACACAGAGCCTCGTCATGCCCGTCATGGCCAGTTCAGCCGCCTCTGTGCTCTGTGCGCGGTGGCTGGGCTCTGGTATACAAGGCCGGTATGGGGACAAACGGCGCCGCGTTGAGCAACGCTGTTTCCTACGGTGTCAACGTGGTCTTACTGGCGCTGTACGTGAGGCTATCCAGCAGCTGCAAGAACACATGGACTGGGTTCTCCTGTGAGGCCTTCAAGGAGCTACACCAGTTCGCAAAGCTCGCCCAGCTGCCATCGGCCATGATAATCTGGTGAGCCATTTCTGTGTTGATCACCGAGTAGGAAGTTTTTATCTTCGGTCATACATACAACCACTCTGACCTGATATCGATTTATTTTACATGAAGCTTGGAGTGGTGGTCATTCGAAATTCTTGTCATTCTATCTGGACTTCTGCCGAATCCACAACTTGAGACTTCATTGCTGTCAATATGGTAATTAAGCACTCACTCAGTTCTCGATTGTTCCTGCATGCATGGGGCCAAAAGAAACCTAATTTTATGTAGCGTTTGAGGCCTATGTCAATGCAAGTCTATTAGCACGGTTTTATAGACATTTTGCTTATTTGGCATGTTAGTTAATGAAGAGAGAGGGTGAGGTCGTATCTTAGCTAAGATACAACCTTTACACGTGGCCATAGGAAAAAATAGAATGCTTGTCCAATCATATGCATGCATGAGTCCTAAATCATTAAAATAAAGACAACTTTTAAAAAACAACCCATTGACACGGTTGTCTCTTAAAATTTTAATACTCCTATGCTAACGTGCTAAAAGACGATGCAATGGCACATGCCTAGGCTCTGTTGTACATGATACCATTGGGTCTTAGTTTTTCTATAAGGTGTGTCGGCTCTTACACCATGTAATTAAGTCTGTTTTCATTTTTATCTAGTATTTTTTTGCGTAATTTAAGTAGGCAATTTTTTTTGTCTTGCTTTCATTGAGGTGTAGTACTGTCGTTTCAAACGAACTTGGAGCTGGGAAGCCACAACCGGCAAAGCTGGCTGCGCGAGTGGTCATGTATATGGCGTTATCTGAAGGACTGGTGACAGCCTTGATTATGATATTGCTTCGACATGTTTGGGGCTATATGTACAGCGACAACCAGGAAGTCGTGTCATACATTGCCAAAATGCTACCTGTTCTCAGTATATCTTTCTTCATAGATGGACTCCACAGTTCTCTTTCAGGTAAAATTATCTTTTCTTCTTAGGCCGGTAAAAGCATTGCTCTACACACTTATTTACCTTTTATAAATGGCTCTACAAACAAGTTCAAGTCGTAGTTCTTATGGTCATAATGACTAACCGTACGTACATGGACATCAGGTGTGCTTACAGGTTGCGGCAAGCAGAAAATTGGCGCAGGCGTAAATCTCGGTGCTTTCTACTTGTTCGGCATCCCAGTGGCAGCATTGCTTGCATTTGTCTTCCACATGAATGGAATAGTACTTTTTGGACATTTTTATGTTATATACTTCCTCCAGCATAAGATTTATATTCAACAAAGGCCCTTTTGAATATGCTACATATAGGATGTTGGAACCCTATTAGCCTCTTTAGATTGCTCAACTTCATGAAGTTCAACTTCCAAGCAACCCTAACCGTCTAAAGGACACCCATTCCTTAGAGTAGCATGAATGACCAATGGAAGTTGAACATCACAACACTCTATTAAGGAATCACTAGAGCAGGGCAGAAAATTAAGGATAGCTACCCAAGAGGAGCTACAAACAATTCCACACAAAAATAGCTGTTGCTTGGAGTAAACCATCATTCAAAGGTTTCGAACTTGAATACTACTGTCTTGGAAGCTACTGCCTAAACATACCGACCCAGTTTGAGCCAAAGAAGTCCAAGACCCCACGGGGTGAGACAAAACTCACTTAGAGTCAGGGGTCTTGAACATTGTTTTAACGCTAACTTTACCTCATCGTTATACTGCGTTTACAGAGTTTCAATCACCCATCCTACATTGGACATCTGAGAGCACATACATTTGGTTGTTCCTTCGCGGTACTATATTGGCTATCATATGAAGGTTAGACCATTAGAATGTATACTCCACGTTTATATGGTCGCTGTAAATCCAATGGTGTCCTAAGCTCCTAAATAATTGTCTGCAGATAATCAAAATATTTTACTATTTTCAGTACATGACACACGGCAGTTGAATATTATAACTTCACTACCTTTTTATAAGCAAGCCCGAATAAAAGTAATTATTACAAGTGTTTTGTTTAGACTTAAATATATTTGTTTTGACGGATAACCCATTTGTAGTGATACTATATAAATTTCGTTGGTTCTGTAGGAGCCATAGGGGGACTTTTCATTATAGTAACTATGACATTCTTGTGGCTTCTTATCGAAGAAAGAAAAAAGGCAAGAGAACATTTTGTAAAGAATGGCGGACCTGCATTGGCAAAGCTTAATAATATTAGGCTATTCAACAAGGAAGATCTCAGAAAAATTCGGAAAACTAATAATGTCATCGGAAGTGGTGGATTTGGTAAGGTTTACAAGGGACACATTGAGGATATCAATCAGTCAGTTGCAGTGAAAGAGCCCATCAAAGGTAATTCAGCAGACAAGGACCAATTTGTAAACGCGATCAGCATCCAGTCTCGAGTCATCCACAAGAATATAGTTAAGCTCATAGGTTGTTGCCTTGAAGTTGAAGTCCCAATTTTGGTCTATGAGTTTGTGCCCAATGGTAGCCTCCATGATATTCTGCATGGAAGCAGCAAGATGCCTCTCAATATGGGTCGACGTCTACAAATTGCTGCAGAATCAGCAGAAGGCCTAGCTTATATGCATTCGAAAACCAATACCAGTATCCTGCATGGTGATGTTAAACCAGCCAATATACTTTTAAATGGTGAGTTTATACCAAAGATATCTGACTTTGTATATCAAGGTTAATTGGCACAGATAAGCAACACACCGGACATGTTATTGGTGACATGAAATACATGGACCCAGTGTTTCTGCAAACGGGGCTACTGACAAACAAGAGTGACGTCTACAGTTTTGGAGTTGTGCTATTGGAGCTCATTACAAGGAAGAAGGCCTCACGTTCTGACAACAACAGCTTAATCAAGAATTTTCTTGAGACCTATACAAAGGACAAGTCTGTGATCGAGCTTGTGGACAAAGAACTTGCAGACGTGGATCGGGAGATTATTGATAATTTAGCAAGGATGATTGTGCAATGTCTAAATCTTGAAGTCAATGAGAGACCGGAGATGATAGACGTAGCAGAGCTTCTTCGCGACATGGTGAAAAGGTATCATAGTAAATAAGATGATCTTTGAAATGATCATGCTGTTTCTTGGAAAGTTCATCCATCATCCAATTGAGAAAAAAATGATAAAATTCTCTTATGTAAGTCTTGTATACTTTCAGAAGAAAATATCCTGAAGTAGCAGCATATGGTAGATTTCCCTAGAGATCAGGTACTACTTTTCAAATGCTATGCATGTGTACTTATGCTTATCTCAACAGAACTACTAAGCTAGAGGAGCATGTATGTACGTACTTTCCATAGATAAGTGTCTATATGACTATATACGTGTGTATATTGCTTGTAGTTGTCAGTCTGATGTGTTGTGTTTATTTCATAAGTTGTGGCATATATTTTGTGGTACTGACCAAATCAGATTAACATATATACTAACCCAAAATAAGTATGAGTAGTTGCGTACATGCAACCACATGTCGACTATTTACCTTCGTGATTAGTAACGAACTCTTTATACGTTACGGCAATATCAGACATTTGATGAGGTGGAGGAGTGAGAGCGGGGAGAGAGAAGAAGGGCGTTTGGCAGGCGGTTGATTGCCGTACAAATACTGCAGGCGTCTGTAATTTGTACCTTCGGTCCGTTCCAATCACACGAGAACCTTTTCCGTATTTTCTGCCGCCATTGCGAAACAATCAACGCAATGACGGCAGAAAATACAGAAAAGGTTCTACATGACCATGGCCACACCGGCGGTGGTTACCGCGCCTAGGCGCTTCACTCCGCGGAATGGGGAGCAGCAACATCGCGAACAAGGGCTGCAGGCGGACACGATGGATCCCTTTGCCTCTTGCGGTCCTCCATGGTAATCGAATAATTGCTTGATCAATGGACAATCTAGTCTGTTTATTTCTTTAAATGCTCTGATCCATGCCATTAGTATTTGTTTTAGTTTCTCCGAATTAAGATTCTATGTTGAGAAATTGATTAAAAAAGTCGTTTTGCTAAACAAAAAGGATATACACCTCTTTTTTACTTGCCCTTTTGCCAAAGCAGCTTGGTTTCTGCAGCCTTCACTACTAGGAAACTAGCTATAGGTGGATGATCATTCTGTGGCACACTATTTTACGGTGCGCCACAGAAATTTATGAGTGGTGCGCCACAGATTTCTGTGGCGCATGGATATCTCATGCGCCACTGAATATGGCATTTCTGTGGCGCATTCAGTCCCATGCGTCACAGAAATATCGTGGGCCCCACCACCCACGTTTGAATTCGAGGCCCACCACAAATTTCTGTGGCGCATGGGTCTCGATGCGCCACAGAAACATGCATTTCTGTGGCGCATCCGAGCCCATGCGCCACAGAATTCAGGTGGGCCCCACCACCCACGTTTGAATTCGAGGCCCACCACCTATTTCTGTGGCGCATGGGACTGGATGCGCCACAGAAATATGCATTTCTGTGGCGACTGGATGCGCCACAGAAATATTCATTTCTGTGGCGCATCCTAGTACATGCGCCACAGAAACATGAGCTTTCTGTGGCGCATGGACCGCCGTGCGCCACAGAAATGCATATTTCTGTGGCGCATCCAGTCCCATGCGCCACAGAACCCCTTAATGTGACGCTTCAGTTCCCGCGCTGGTCTTTGATCACACGGGGAATGAAGAACCCCTTAATGGATTTGGGAAGCTAAATCACTCTTGGGGCGCCGGATTTTGGAAGTTGAAACAAAGGGGCGCCGGATTAATTAGCATGGCCTTTCAAATCTCTCTTGCTAGCTATATAAGAGAGCTAATGGTGTCATTTGGCAAATGCACCATCTCCTCTCTCTAATCTTCTCTAAAATCCTCTCTCGAATCGCTGCCGCGCGCCATGGAGCCACCTCTATGCGAGGAGTACGAGTACAAGGACATCTCCGTCGACATGGACTTCAAGGTCGTGGTCACTCACCGCGCATCAACCGTTGAGAGTTGGATCGGCGACGTCAAGAGGCGCTACCTCGACGCCGCACCGATGAAGATCGTGGGCCTCGACTGCGAGTTCACCGACGCCACACCCGAGGAGAGGCAGCGTGCCGCCGCCCTGCAACTCTCCGTGGCGACCGACACGTTGGTGTTCCATATTTGCCACGCTGATCGGGTGCCGCAGGCCCTCAAGGATTTCTTGATGGACAAAACCATCAAATTCTGCGGCGCGGCTATCAACAACGATCAGCGTATGCTGGCGCCTTACGGAATTCATATTCCGTCCGCCGTCGACCTCCAGTGGGCCGTTCACCCTAACCCAACATTCCCTAATCTTCCGAGTCTCTATGCTCTAGCCAATTTTTTTATTGGCACAACGCTTGAGAAGAAAAAGAAGATTAACAAGAAGAAGAAGAAGGAGGACGAGAAGAAGAAGGAGGAAGAAGAGGACCTCACATCAGGTTGGGGCAAGTTTCCATTGAGCTTTTATCGCATCAAGTATGCCGCTCTGGACGCTCGCCTAGGCTACGAGATTGCTAGGAGGTGTCTCAATGTGTCGATCTAGATCGTCTCAACAATAATTGTCATATGTGAGACGTTTGATTGAAATTAAAAGTTATGTGATCTTTGGATTTATTTAGCCCTTGTTTTCCTATTGTTAATTATCTCTGGTCCGTACTAATATTCAGCAATATCAAGTTTGTGCATATATCAAAAGTAAATTTTTTTGATTATAAAGTGTTCTACACATTCTAAGGATTTAAATGACTACAAATTTGTTGAATTTGGCCAAGTGGATCAAAAGTTATGGAATTTGAAATATTATGCTTGAATGTGGAAAGTTTTGTCAGATTCAAAAATTTCCAAAAGATAAAAGTTAATGCCATTTTTAATTCAAAATGGCAAAATGGTTAATAGTTTGAATAGTGTGTATATCATGAATAAAATATGTGTGGTATACTAACCACACATATGTGTATGTTCTTTCTTTAAAATGTGTGTATGTTCTTTCTTTAAATATAACCAAAAATATATATTTTTTAAGAATAACAAATGTGTTTGTGTTCTTTATTTAAATTTAACAAAAAAGATTTTTTTAAAAGAAAAAAAAAATGTGGGACAGCCAGGATTCGAACCTGGCTGCCCAAGTACCAAGGTTCTGAAGCAAACCACTAGAGTGTGTGTGTGTTGTTGTCATAGAACAGCACCACACGTTTTTAAACTGTCAGGCCAACGAATTCTGTGGCGCATCCCCAGAGGATGCGCCACAGAATGTCTCATTTCTGTGGCGCACCCTGATACGTCTCCAACGTATCTATAATTTTTGATGTTCCATGCATGTTTTATATCAATTGTCACATGCTTTATATGCACTTTATATCATATTATGACATTTATTGGACTAACCTATTAACAAGATGCCACAGTGTCAGTTTCTGTTTATTATGTCTGTGCATTGCAGAAAATGTCCAAAATTGAAAGTGCTCAGAAAAATCTGAAAAAATTACAGAAATTCTAAATCGCCAGAAGACTCCGGGAGCCAGAAGGACAAGTCCAGGGGAGGCCCACAGCCCCCACACGCCCCCTGGGCGCGGCTGGGCCTTGGCCGCGCCCAGGGGTGGTGTCGTCACCTCGGTCGCCTCCTCGCGATGCCCTTTGGACTATATATTGCCTCCACGGTGAAAACCCCAGAACAATCGACGATTTCTCCAGAAAAGGTCCGTAGCTCCGCCGCCATCCAAAACCCTAATTCGGGGGGACAGAAGTCTCTGTTTCGGCACCTTGCCGGGACGGGGAATTGCCCCCGGAGCCATCTCCATCGACGCCACCGCCTCCATCATCGTCGTTGCTGCCTCCCATGATGAGGAGGGAGTAGTTCTTCATCGGGGCTGAGGGCTCTACCGGTAGCTATGTTGTTTATATCTCTCTCCCATGGTGTGATCTTTATGTGATCATGAGCTTTGTAATCTAGTTGAATCCATAGATGTTACTCTTCATCATCTTATGATTGTGCTACTCAAGAGGTTTTATAATTAATGTAATCTCCGGAGTCACCTTTGTCCCACGGTGCAAAGTTGACAGTGTGCTCCCCGTGTGTGGCTCTTAGGCTAAAGATTACAGGAATACTTATCATGAGTTATTATTTGCGTTGGATATCTCTATAAAATTGCGGTGTTTGTCTAGTACCTTCTAGAGCGCTCAAGTTGACAGTGTGGGGTTAACTAGACATGGGAATGCGACTTTAAGGTGTGCTGTTATAGCCCTACGCAGTGGATTGGTGTTCGTTATCCAACGAGAGAATAGCTCAGAGTAGCACAGTGAAGAGGAAATATCTATGTGTATTTAATTATATTATTATTGTTGAGAGTGTCCACTTGTGAAAGTATGATCCCTAGGCCTTGTTTCTAAGCATTGAGACACCGTTTACAACCAGTTCTGCTACATGTTTGCTTGCTGCCATTTTTATTTCAGATTGCAATTACTACTTATAATCATCCATATCACTTGCATTTTAATATCTTTTCGCCGAACTAGTGCACCTATACATCTGACAAGTGTATTAGGTGTGTTGGGGACACAAGAGACTTCTTGTATCTTAATTGCAGGGTTGCTTGAGAGGGATATCTTTGACCTCTACCTCCCTGAGTTCGATAAAACTTGGGAAACTTGCTGCTGTTCTACAAACCTCTGCACTTGGAGGCCCAACACTGTCTACAAGAATAGAAGCGTGCGTAGACATCAAGCTATTTTCTGGCGCCGTTGCCGGGGAGGTAAGGTAAAAGGTACTCACATCCTCCAGCTACTTAGTTATTTTCTAGCACTGTTGCTGACGTGTGAGTGCTCGAAGGTATTTCCTTTAGATTCTGCAATTATATCTTTTTGTTTCTTGTTTTTATTTCACTAGCTAGGCTTAATGGAAAACAACAAAAAAATTAGAGATCTTTATGAAATTTATCTTGAATTAGGACATGATGCTTTTGAAGAGAAAATTAAAAAACCTATGAAAAATTATTTGCATGATGGTAGAAATGTTATTACTATAAATGCTTTGAACACCATTATTGCTAATGCTATGCAAAGCTCTAAGCTTGGGGAAGTTGGCTTTGATGAATATGATATTTTCAGTCCCCCAAGTTTTGAGGAGAAAATTTTCTTTGATGATACTTTGCCTCCAATTTATGATGATTATAATGATAGTGATATTTTGGTGCCACCTACTATGGAGGATAAAGTTTATTATGATTATACTATGCCTGCAATTTATGATGATTACAATGATGGTTGTGATAGTTTTACTCCCACTATTACTAATGAAATTGATTATGCTTATGTGGAGAGTAATGATAATTTTATGCATGAGGATCATGATAAGAATGGTTTATGTGATAACTATATTGTTGAGTTTATTCATGATGCCACCGAAAATTATTTTGAGAGAGGAAAATATGGGTATAGAAATCTTCATGTTATTAAATTTCCTCTCTTTGTGATGAAAGTTTTGAGCTTTCTCTTGTGTTGCTTTTATATGATGGTTTCTTTAAGACCTACTGGTCATTATGAGAGAGGGAGACACGGTTTCATATATCTCAATAATATTAAGTCTCCTCTCTTTATGTTGAAAGTTTTGAAACTGCACTTGTTTTGCCTTCCTATGCTAGTCACTTTGTTCTTCATTGACTTGTTTTCTTACAAGGCTCCTATGCATAGGAAGAGTGTTAGATTTAAACATGTTTTATATATGCTTCTTGATGCTCTCTTTTATGTTTCAACTCTCATCTTTATGTGAGCATCATAAAAATCACTATGCCTAGCTAAAAGGCGTTAAAGAAAAGCGCTTATGGGAGGCAACTCATTGTTTTTATTTTCTGCAATTTTTCTTTATTTGAGTCAAGGAGGATGTTTATTTGTAGCAACTCCTTTGTATCTTTATTTTCTCGCATTGTTGTGCCAAGAGTAGCCTCTGGAGTTAAGATGATGCTTAATTTTGATTGCTGCGCAGAAACAGATTTTTGCTGTTCGCTGTACGAAAATCCTAAAATCACCATATTGTTGAAAAAATCTTAAAATTTTTGTGCGTAATCTTTATGAATGTATGAATCTTTCATTAGTTCAAAGTTTTTCGATCTGAGCGTGTAAGTGCCTCGAAAAAATTCGTCTTTGCGGACTGTTCTGTTTTAGACAGATTATGCCTTTTATTTTGCATTCTCTCTTTTACTAGTGTTGAGTGAAATTCTTTTTTGGGTGGAAGAGCTTCACATAACATCAGTGGCAGTAGCTAATGTTTAAAGTAACAAGTCATATT
Source organism: Poa pratensis (assembly GCA_947311845.1). Lineage (NCBI taxonomy): Eukaryota > Viridiplantae > Streptophyta > Magnoliopsida > Poales > Poaceae > Poa > Poa pratensis. The sequence continues at coordinate 18,543,921 of CAMZMU010000120.1, forward strand.
GCGTCTTTATAGAACATGTGAGTTTTTGATTATGCACTAACCCTCTAATGAGATTTACTTTGAGTTTGGTGTGACGGAAGTTTTCAAGGGTCAAGAGAGAAGGATGATATAATAGGATCAAGAAGAGTGAAGAGCTTAAGCTTGGGGAGGCTCCCATGGATCTCCCAGCATATTTCAAGAAGACTCAAGCGTCTAAGCTTGGGGATGCCCAAGGCATCCCCTTCTTCATCGTCAAATTATCAGGTCATCTCTAGTGAAACTATATTTTAATTCTTTCACATCATATGTGCTTTTCTTGGAGCGTCTGTGTGTTTTATTTTCAGTATTGTCTTTTATTTTCAATAAAGCTTGACTGGACCCTAGCATTCTTGATTGGGAGAGAGACACGCTCCGCTTTTTCATGAGAATACTCCTATTCTTCACTTATATTTGTTGAGTATTCATATCTAGCGCTGTTCAGCTTTTAGCTCTTGTTTTCATGTATCTCTTGTCAGAGCTATTAGCTTTCTTTTGTAGAAAGTACTCTCTTGCTTCACTTATATTTGGAGAGTTGATAAATAAATTGATTGGTGTTTGTTGGTTCTAAAATGTTGCATGTGGTAATTGGTATAAGGAAAAACTTGCTTAATCTTGTAGATCACTAATATGGATAACTTGATGCTTGTCAATTGTTTTGAGTTAACAAGTAGATCATGATTAAATTGTGCATCACATGAGTTAAGCCTATTAGTGAAGAACTACCGTAAAGCTTGTTGAAAATTTGGTTTGCATCGGTGGTATCTCTAAGGTCTAGATATTTTCTAATAACGGGTTTGGTTAACAAGGAAGACGGTATGAAGTCTTATAACGTTTGCAATATGTTTGTCATATAAAACTTGGTGTACGGGTTGATATTCTTGTTTGCTTACATAAACCTTGCTAGCCTAAACTCTGTACTGAGAGGGAATGCTTCTCGTGCATCCAAATCCTTGAGCCAAAATCCATGCCATTTGTGTCCACCATAACTACCTATATGTGGTATTTCCTTGCCACTCCAAGTAAATTTTTCATGTGCTACCTTTAAATTATTCAAAATGTTATTATTCCCTTTTTGTGTCAATGTTTACCAGCTCATGAGGAATTAGTGTGGTTATTATTTATTCTGGATGTCAAATGGACTTTTACACCTGGACTAGCGGCATATACACACTAGTACAGAACGACACATCGGAAACGGGCCAAAAACCCCTTCGGAAACAGAAAAAGGGTCCGTGTCCCGACCCCGTGACTGATGCGAAGGCCCTCATCGGTAACGGAGGCGAAAAACCGTCGCTGATGAGGCGTCTGTTTGGCAACGGTTGTGCAAAACCTCCGTTTCTGATGTGTCGGAACATCAGAAACGGAGATTCTGTTTCTGCTCGTTTGCATTGAGGTTTCTTCATAAGCCTAGAGAAGGAATAGATTTGGCACTGGACATTTAAAATTTCACAGCAGAAGCACAAAAATGCTAACAAATTCATTCATCAGGTATAACAAATGTCACCGATACATTGCATCACAAGACAACCAATTACTTATCTTCATTGTCATGCCTCTCTAAATCTATCATTAACATGTCTAGCTAAATCTATCTATGTCATGCCTCTCTAAACTTATCCTTGTCATTTCCAACTTAATTTATCTTCATGACTTGCTGTTAGAGTTCATGAATTCAATCTTCTTCTTGGACGGTGTCGCCAAAATATAATCAACTCGCCGCTTTGTCCCCGACCTTGTATTTAGCTCATTTAAATGAGCTAAACGGATCAGCACCATGCTCTGCACATAGTGCAATAAGCGAGTGCTGATGTACTGAAGGTGCCTCTTTTGTAAAGTGGTCACTGAAATGCAAAGAGAGAATATATGACTCCATGTTAGCTCACTATACATCTAGCATAAAGGACATACAACACAAAAGGATGCATAAGACAGAATAACAAACTTACAAATCCATTGCATAGTTGTTCTGTACCAACAATTATGACGGACGACAAGCGCACCTTGGCTAAGGACCCGGCTTTTTATACAGTGTCACCGAAATGTACATCTGTTTTGCAAAGGAGATAAGTCAGCCATGAGTTTCATACACTACCGATTTGTGCTAGGTATGTTCTTTTCGAGCGACACTACGTAGTCGTTGATACGTCTCCAACGTATCTATAATTTTTGATGTTCCATGCTTGTTTTATACCTATTGCTACATGTTTTGCATCTACTTTATGTCACTTTTATACATTTTCCGGGACTAACCTATTAACAAGATGCCGAAGTGCCAGTTCCTGTTTTCTGCTGTTTTTGTATTCCAGAAAAGCTAGTCTGGAAATATTCTCGGAATTGGACGAAATCTTTACGGGAGGTGCTATTTTTCCAGAAGACACAAGATGACGCAAAGAAGCAGCAGAGGAGGCCCACAGGGGCCCCACACGCCATGAGGGCGCGCCAGGCCCCTAGGCCGCGCCCTCGTATGGTGTGGGCCCCACGGGGCTCGCCAGCCGCCGCCCTTTCGCCTACTTATTCCCCCCGAGAAAATAACCCTAGGGCGAGAGCCATTATCCACGAAAAGTTCCAGAGACGCCGCCGCCGTCAACCCTAGCTCGGGAGGGTCCACAACCTCTTCCCGGCACCCTGCCGGAGAGGGGAATCGTCACCGGAGGCTTCTACATCGCCATGCCTGCCTCCGAGGTGATGCGTGAGTAGTTCATCCTTGGACTACGGGTCCATAGCAGTAGCTAGATGGTTGTCTCTCCTATTTGTGCCATCATGTTTAGATCTTGTGAGCTGCCCTACATGATCAAGTCATATTATTGTAATGCTGCATGTTGTGTTTGCTGGGATCCGATGAATATTGAATATTATGTCAAGTTGATTATCAATCTATGCCCTATGTTATTTATGATCTTGCATGCTCTCCGTTGCTAGTAGACTTTGGCCAAGTAGATGCTTGTGACTCCAAGAGGGAGTATTTATGCTAGATAGTGGGTTCATGCCTCCGTTGAATCTGGGACAGTGACAGAAAGTTCTAAGGTTATGGATGTGCTGTTGCCACTAGGGACAACCTAACGATGCTATGTCCACGGGCATATGTGTTTTTTACATTACGCGCTTTACTTAATGCGATTATCCGTTGCTTGCAACTTAATACCAACGGGGACTCGGATGACAACCCGGCGGTGGATTATTAGTCATAGACGCTGTTGGATAACGGTCTATGTATTATGTCGTAATGCCCAATTAAATATCATAGTAATCATCATGCCATGTATTTGCATTGTCATGCGCTCACTATTTGTCAATTGCCCAGCTGTAATTTGTTTACCCAACATGTTAGATATCTTTATGGAGAGACACCACTAGTGAACTGTGGACCCCGGTCCATTCTTTACATGATTAAACCACAAACTGCAAACTGTTCCTTTTTCATTCGCTGCAACTTAATACTCATTTTCCACACGAGACGTTTAATCCTTTGTTTTCAGCAAGCCGGTGAGATTGACAACCTCACTGTTTCGTTGGGGCAAAGTATTGTGATTGTGTTGTGTGCAGGTTCCACGTTGGTGATCGTATTGCACCGTGCGAGCCGCCAACAACCTTCTGAAGAATCGTTACTCCTACTGGTTCGATAAACCTTGGTTTCATACTGAGGGAAAACTTGCTGCTAGGCTACATCAAACCTTCCTCTTGGGGTCTCCCAACGAGCAAGTACGTCTTGCATCAAGCCTTTTTCTGGCGCCGTTGCCGGGGAGTAGCAGTTCTTCTGCAAGGGGAGTTTCACACTTCCAATCTCTTTACTTTGTTTTTGTCTTGCTTAGTTTATTTTATTTTATCTTGTTTGCTTTCAATTATCAAAAACACAAAAAAATTAGTTACTTGCATTTAGTTTATTTTCAGTTTGCTTTCTGTTAGTTATCATGTCTGTTCAGCTCATTATGTGTCGGTTCCTGAAGGAGATTATCACTTTTAAGCAAGGAAGTGAGGAGAGTTTTAAAGACGCTTGGTCTAGAATATTGAGTCCTATGCTAAAACTGAACCTAAAATGACTCTAAGCCTGCTCCTCAGTAGTTTTATTTTGGTCTTGTTCTTTGCTACAGATATGCTTAGATGCTGTGGTAGGAGGAGATTTCCTTCGTCATGATGGGGATCAAGCTTTTAATGCTATTAAAAAGTTGATTACAATTTCTAGCCCTCCAATTAGTAAAATTGAAGTTCTCACAAGCATAAATGATAGATTGAATGCTCTTGAAACAAATATATCTGGTCTAAAAGAGGGTATAATCAGATTCGTGAACATTATGATAATGAGCCAATAAACTTGAACCATCGGGATGGATTCCTTCTGTGAAAGTTGTTATCAATGGTGAAACCTTCCATGCTCGATGTGATATCATGTCTGAATTTTGTTTAATGCCTAGTGAAATTTATGATTCCTTAAACCTTTGGGAGCTTTCTAAATGTGAAAATTGATAACTTTGGCTGATAATACCATTAAAATACCAAAAGGAGCAGCCGAAGGAGTATTTACAAAACTCTTGGGGATAACAGTATCTATTGATTATATTGTCATTGAATGTGCAGGAACAGGACAAATTACGCTTGGGAGATCCTTTCTGAAACGCTTTGGAGCTAATAGATGTGGGCCAAGGAGTTATGAATTTTGCCTCCTCACCTATGTGCAACCAAATATTTCCTAAAGTAAGGTAAGAGGAGTAAGCGTAAGATGTTGATGTTTCTTCACTTGGTAATACTTGATGCATGCTTTGTGCCTAGCTAAAAGGCGTTAAAGAAAAGCGCTTATGGGAGGCAACCCATTTTATTTTTCTGCAATTTTTCTTTTATTGAGTCAAGGTGTTTGTTTACTTCTGTAGCAACTCCTTTGTATCTTTATTTTCTCGCATTGTTGTGCCAAGAGTAGCCTCTAGTGTTAAGGATGCTTAATTTTGATTGCTGCGCAGAAACAGATTTTTGCTGTTCACTGTACGAAATTCCTAAAATCACCAGATTGTTAAAAATCTGAAATTTTTGTGCGTAATCTTTATGAATGTCTGAATCTTTCATTAGTTCAAGTTTTTCGATCTGAGCGTCGTAAGTGCCTCGAAAAAATTCGTCTTTGCGGACTGTTCTGTTTTAGACAGATTATGCCTTTTTATTTTGCATTCTCTCTTTTACTAGTGTTGAGTGAAATTCTTTTTTGGGTGGAAGAGCTTCACATAACATCAGTGGCTGTAGCTAATGTTTAAAGTAACAAATCATATTGCGTCTTTATAGAACATGTGAGTTTTTGATTATGCACTAACCCTCTAATGAGATTACTTTGAGTTTGGTGTGACGGAAGTTTTCAAGGGTCAAGAGAGAAGGATGATAATAGGATCAAGAAGAGTGAAGAGCTTAAGCTTGGGGAGGCTCCCATGGATCTCCCCAGCATATTTCAAGAAGACTCAAGCGTCTAAGCTTGGGGATGCCCAAGGCATCCCCTTCTTCATCGCAAAATTATCAGGTCATCTCTAGTGAAACTATATTTTAATTCTTTCACATCATATGTGCTTTTCTTGGAGCGTCTGTGTGCTTTTATTTTCAGTATTGCTTTTATTTTCAATAAAGCTTGACTGGACCCTAGCATTCTTGATTGGGAGAGAGACACGCTCCGCTTTTTCATGAGAATACTCCTATTCTTCACTTATATTTGTTGAGTATTCATATCTAGCGCTGTTCAGCTTTTAGCTCTTGTTTTCATGTATCTCTTGTCAGAGCTATTAGCTTTCTTTTGTAGAAAGTACTCTCTTGCTTCACTTATATTTGTTTGGAGAGTTGATTAAATAAATTGATTGGTGTTTGGTTGGTTCAGAAAATGTTGCATGTGGTAATTGGTATAAGGAAAAACTTGCTTAATCTTGTAGATCACTATTATGGATAACTTGATGCTTGTCAATTGTTTTGAGTTAACAAGTAGATCATGATTAAATTGTGCATCATATGAGTTAAGCCTATTAGTGAAGAACTACCGTAAAGCTTGTTGAAAATTTGGTTTGCATCGGTGGTATCTCTAAGGTCTAGATATTTTCTAATAACGGGTTTGGTTAACAAGGAAGACGGTATGAAGTTTATAACGTTTGCAATATGTTTGTCATATAAAACTTGGTGTACGGGTTGATATTCTTGTTTGCTTACATAAACCTTGCTAGCCTAAACTCTGTACTGAGAGGGAATGCTTCTCGTGCATCCAAATCCTTGAGCCAAAATCCATGCCATTTGTGTCCACCATAACTACCTATATGTGGTATTTCCTTGCCACTCCAAGTAAATTTTTCATGTGCTACCTTTAAATTATTCAAAATGTTATTATTCCCTTTTTGTGTCAATGTTTACTAGCTCATGAGGAATTAGTGTGGTTATTCTTTATTCTCTTTGTCAAATGGACTTTTACACCTGGACTAGTGGCATATACATCCGCTTATCCAATAATTTGCAAAAAGAGCTGGCAACGGGGTGCCCAGTCCCAATTAATTACAACTTTAACCAATTAATTCTCTTCACACTTTTGCCCTGATTCATCAGTAAGCAATGACAAACAGTGAAATACCTGCATGTGTGTAAACCAAAGAGAAAGAGGGATGATCTGCCTTGCTGGTAGAAATAACGTCCTTCATGGGAGCCGCTCTTAAAAGTCCGTTTGACAGGTAGATACTGTTCTCACCCGCTACCATTCGTTGACAATTAACAAACACCTCTCAAAAATAGATACTCCTCCATGGTATGTGATTGATGGAAGGCACCCGAGGATTCGGTTAGCCATGGCTTGTGTTAGCAAGGTTGGGAGGAGTATCAAATATTTTATGCAATCTCTATATGCTTTCAAAAACCTAAAAGCTCTAGCACATGATTTAATCCCTGCTTCCCTCTGCGAAGGGCCTTTCTTTTACTTTTATGTTGAGTCAGTTTTCCTATTCTTTCTGTCTTCCACAAGCAAACACTAGTGTCAACTTTGTTACAACATGCGTTATATGCAACGTATTGGACTTGTTATACTACTTTGTGTTGACAATATCCATGAGATAAATATGTTGAAAGTTGAAGCAAATGCTGAAACTTAATTCTTCCTTTGTGTTGATTGAATACCTTTTTAGAAACTATTGCTTTATGAGTTAACACTTATGCAAAACTTTGATGCTTGTCTCGAAAGTACTATTCATGAAAACGTTTAGCTTGTGTGATTCATTGTTTACTCATTATCTATTTGATAGCAAATTATAGACCATTGACTTGGATCACTTCATTCATTTACATGTGCCTTGCAATATTATATGATCAAGATTATGATGGTAGCATGTCACCTCAAAAATTATTTTGTTTTTATCGTTTACCTACTCGAGGACGAGTAGGAACTAAGCTTGGGGATGCTGATACGTCTCAAACGTATCTATAATTTTTGATGTTCCATGCTTGTTTTATACCAATTGCTACATGTTTTGCATCTACTTTATATCACTTTTATACATTTTTTGGGACTAACCTATTAACAAGATGCCGAAGTGCCAGTTCCTGTTTTCTGCTGTTTTTGTATTCCAGAAAAGCTAGTCTGGAAATATTCTCGGAATTGGACGAAACTACGGGGGTGCCTATTTTTCCAGACACGATGACGCAAAGAAGCAGCAGAGGAGGCCACAGGGGCCCCACACGCCATGAGGGCGCGCCCCCCTGCCGCGCCCTGGGTGGTGTGGGCCCCTCGGGGGTCGCAGCCGCCGCCCTTTCGCCTACTTATTCCCCCCGAGAAAAAACCCTAAGCCGAGCCATATCCACGAAAAGTTCCAGAGACGCCGCCGCCGTCAACCCTAGCTCGGGAGGGTCCAGAACCTCTTCCCGGCACCCTGCCGGAGAGGGGAATCGTCACCGGAGGCTTCTACATCGCCATGCCTGCCTCCGAGTGATGCGTGAGTAGTTCATCCTTGGACTACGGGTCCATAGCAGTAGCTAGATGGTTGTCTCTCCTATTTGTGCCATCATGTTTAGATCTTGTGAGCTGCCCTACATGATCAAGATCATATTATTGTAATGCTACATGTTGTGTTTGCTGGGATCCGATGAATATTGAATATTATGTCAAGTTGATTATCAATCTATGCCCTATGTTATTTATGATCTTGCATGCTCCGTTGCTAGTAGATGCTTTGGCCAAGTAGATGCTTGTGACTCCAAGAGGAGTATTTATGCTAGATAGTGGGTTCATGCCTCCGTTTAATCTGGGACAGTGACAGAAAGTTCTAAGGTTGTGGATGTGCTGTTGCCACTAGGGATAACCTAACGATGCTATGTCCACGGGCATATGTGTTTGTTTACATTACGCTTTACTTAATGCGATTATCCGTTGCTTGCAACTTAATACCAACGGGGACTCGGATGACAACCCGGCGGTGGATTATTAGTCATAGACGCTGTTGGATAACGGTCTATGTATTATGTCGTAATGCCCAATTAAATATCATAGTAATCATCATGCCATGTATTTGCATTGTCATGCGCTCACTATTTGTCAATTGCCCAGCTGTAATTTGTTTACCCAACATGTTAGATATCTTTATGGAGAGACACCACTAGTGAACTGTGGACCCCGGTCCAATTCCTTTACATTGATTAAACCACAAACTGCAAACTGTTCCTTTTTCATTCGCTGCAACTTAATACTCATTTTCCACACGAGACGTTTAATCCTTTGTTTTCAGCAAGCCGGTGAGATTGACAACCTCACTGTTTCGTTGGGGCAAAGTATTGTGATTGTGTTGTGTGCAGGTTCCACGTTGGTGATCGTATTGCCGTGCGAGCCGCCAACAACCTTCTGAAAATCGTTACTCCTACTGGTTCGATAAACCTTGGTTTCATACTGAGGGAAAACTTGCTGCTAGGCTACATCAAACCTTCCTCTTGGGGTCTCCCAACGAGCAAGTACGTCTTGCATCAGTCGTCCTCATCATCCTCGGATGTATTACAACCCTAGTTCTAGTTCTGTTAATGAGTGTCCTATGGAAGAAAACCTAAGCAGAACAATGACAGCAACCCTAGTTCATCGGCACGACGGCCGGTCACAAACAGATGTATTACCTTTGGATCTGGCGGCGGGAGTACGTAGTCGTCCTCGTCGTCCTCGGATCGACACGCCATGCGCCCTCCAGCTACAGATCAGGCGACGAGATCTGCCCGGTTGGAGCAACGAACGGGTACGCGTTGCCACGGTCGGAGGAGAGGAAGATGCGTGCTAACACGGTCGGAGGGAGGGAGATGCGCGCCGCCACGTTCGGAGGAGAAGAAGATGCGCGCCGCCATGGTCGGTGGAGAAGAAGATGCGCGCCGCCACGGTCGGAGGGAGGGAGATGCGCGCCGCCACGGTCGGAGGGAGGGAGATGCGCGCCGCCACGGTGGAGCTAAGATCTGGTGCTACGTGGAGGCGCCGCCACACTTTGAGAGTGAGGCTGAGAGTGAGAGCGATAGAGTTTAGGGATGTGTGAAGGGCGCATTTATAGCAAAGTAGAACATCAGAAACGGAGGGTATAAATAACCGTTTCCTTTGATTTTTTCCACTGACACACTGGGCTTATACTGATCTCTACTAGTATTGAAGTTGAAGAACATAAAAATAAATAACTATAACTACTCTTCGGCCTCCGCCTTCTCCTGCTCGTATGCGAGGAGAGCCGCGTAGTCGTCCGTGTCGTCGTGCGGGTCCTCGCCGACGATGTCATCGCCGCCCGTGCGCCCCTCCCACATCTCGTCGTCGTCGTAGGCAGGATCGCCGCGCAGCTCCGGCGGGAGGAGGAGCCGGCGGCTCTGAATCAGCTCAACTCTTTCCGGCGGCATAGGCACCGACGCGCGGTTGAGGTGCCAGCCACCGGGTAGCCGAACCTTTGACCATGGCACTGGCCTCCTATATTGCCAGTGCCGCTCCGCGACGGCCTGCCCGACGATGACGCAGTTCCATCCAGGCGACCGCGGACGAGCGTCTCTCCGCCGCGGCGAGCGGCTGCGGTCGCGGGCGCCCGAGGATCCCGCATCCACTTCCGGCGGCATAGGCACCCTCCTGTGGTTGACGCGCCAGCCAGCGGGGAGGCTAACATTTGACCAGGGCACTGGCCTCGTATATTGCCAGTGCCTCTGCGCGACGGCCTCCGGCACGACGACGCGGTTCCAATTCAGCGAAAGTGTGAAACTGCTGCGGCGAACGCCCGAGGAGTTGCTACGAGTATCCATGGCTGCGGCGAAGTGGCGTACTGAGATAGCAGGGAGATCGTGGGTTTTTAAGGAGTAGTGGGCGGTGCCGCGGCGCCACTACGCCACTACGCCATGTCAGTTACTCCGCTCGCATCGAATTCGACGAAGATGGAACGTGTCCACATTGCACACGGACACACAAAAGTCTCCGTTGCTATTGAGACTCATATCGGAAACGGAGCCAGAATTAAGACCGTTGCCAATAATATGGGTAACGGAGTTAATACTTTCTCCGTTACCTATGTTGACGGGCCAGCCACGGCCCATGCCAGGTTTGTACGCACTGGCCGCGCGGAAAGCGCGATTCTCCGTCGCCTAACGCCTGCCGTTTCCATAGAGGGGTATCCGATGTGTCGTTCTGTACTAGTGACATCCGCTTATCCTCTAATTTTGCAAAAAGAGCTGGCAACGGGGTGCCCAGTCCCAATTAATTACAACTTTAACCATTAATTCTCTTCACACTTTTGCCCTGATTTATCAGTAAGCAATGACAACACAGTGAAATATCTGCATGTGTGTAAACCAAAGAGAAAAAGGGATGATCTGCCTTGCTGGTAGAAATAACGTCCCTATGGGAGCCGCTCTTAAAAGTCCGTTTGACAGGTAGAATACTGTTCTCACCCGCTACCATTCGTTGACAATTAACAAACACCTCTCAAAAATAGATACTCCTCCATGGTATGTGATTGATGAAAGGCACCCGAGGATTCGGTTAGCCATGGCTTGTGTTAGCAAGGTTGGGAGGAGTATCACATATTTTATGCAATCTCTATATGCTTTCAAAAACCTAAAAGCTCTAGCACATGACTTAATCCCTGATTCCCTCTGCGAAGGGCCTTTCTTTTACTTTTATGTTGAGTCAGTTTTCCTATTCTTTCTTTCTTCCACAAGCAAACACTAGTGTCAACTTTGTTACAACATGCGTTATATGCTACATATTGGACTTGTTATACTACTTTGTGTTGACGATATCCATGAGATAAATATGTTGAAAGTTGAAGCAAATGTTAAAACTTAATTCTTCCTTTGTGTTGATTGAATACCTTTTATTAGAAACTATTGCTTTATGAGTTAACACTTATGCAAAACTGTTTGATGCTTGTCTTGAAAGTACTATTCATGAAAACGATTAGCTTGTGTGATTCATTGTTTACTCATTATCTATTTGATAGCAAATTATAGACCATTGACTTGGATCACTTCATTCATTTACATGTGCCTTGCAATATTATATGATCAAGATTATGATGGTAGCATGTCACTTCAAAAATTATATTGTTTTATCGTTTACCTACTCGAGGACGAGCAGGAACTAAGCTTGGGGATGCTGATACGTCTCCAACGTATCTATAATTTTTGATGTTCCATGGATGTTTTATATCAATTGTCACATGTTTTATATGCACTTTATATCATATTATGACATTTATTGGACTAACCTATTAACAAGATGCCACAGTGCCAGTTTCTGTTTATTATGTCTGTGCATTGCAGAAAATGTCCAAAATTGAAAGTGCTCAGAAAAATCTGAAAAAATTACAAAAATTCTAAATCGCCAGAAGACTCCGGGAGCCAGAAGGACAAGTTCAGGGGAGGCCCACAGCCCCCACACGCCCCCTGGGCACGGCTGGACCTTGGCCGCGCCCAGGGGTGGTGTCGTCACCTCGGTCGCCTCCTCGCGATGCCCTTTGGACTATATATTGCCTCCACGGTGAAAACCCCAGAACAATGGACGATTTCTCCAGAAAAGCTCCGTAGCTCCGCCGCCATCCAAAACCCTAATTCGGGGGACAGAAGTCTCTGTTTCGGCACCTTGCCGGGACGGGGAATTGCCCCCGGAGCCATCTCCGTCGACGCCACCACCTCCATCATCGTCGTTGCTGCCTCCCATGATGAGGAGGGAGTAGTTCTTCATCGGGGCTGAGGGCTCTACCGGTAGCTATGTGGTTTATTTCTCTCTCCCATGGTGTGATCTTTATGTGATCATGAGCTTTGTAATCTAGTTGAATCCATAGATGTTACTCTTCATCGTCTTATGATTGTGCTACTTAAGTGGTTTTATTAATGTAATCTCCGGAGTCACCTTTGTCCCACGGTGCGAAGTTGACAGTGTGCGCCCCGTGTGTGGCTCTTAGGCTAAAGATTACAGGAATACTTATCATGAGTTATTATTTGCGTTGGATGTCTCTATGAAATTGCGGTGTTTGTCTAGTACCTTCTAGGGCGCTCAAGTTGACAGTGTGGGGTTAACTAGACATGGGAATGCGACTTTAAGGTGTGCTGTTACAGCCCTACGCAGTGGATTGGTGTTCGTTATCCAACGAGAGAATAGCTCAGAGTAGCATAGTGAAGAGGAAATATCTATGTGTATTTAATTATATTATTATTGTTGAGAGTGTCCACTATTGAAAGTATGATCCTTAGGCCTTGTTTCTAAGCATTGAGACACCGTTTACAACCAGTTCTGCTACATGTTTGCTTACTGCCATTTTTATTTCAGATTGCAATTACTACTTATAATCATCCATATCACTTGCATTTTAATATCTCTTCGCTGAACTAGTGCACCTATACATCTGACAAGTGTATTAGGTGTGTTGGGGACACAAGAGACTTCTTGTATCTTAATTGCAGGGTTCCTTGAGAGGGATATCTTTGACCTCTACCTCCCTGAGTTCGATAAACCTTGGGTGATTCACTTAAGGAAACTTGCTGCTGTTCTACAAACCTCTGCACTTGGAGGCCCAACACTGTCTACAAGAATAGAAGCGTGCGTAGACATCACACCCAGGCCGGGATGCGCCACAGAAATCTTTCCCACACACTAACATGCGGGCCCCGCCCCGCGCCTCTCTTCTCCCCCAAATTTTCTCAACACACAGAGAGCAACCGCGCGCTCGACACCACTGCCCCAACTCGCCGCCGGCGAACTCCCTGTGCCCCGCCCAACCTTGCGCGCGCCCCGCCCCAACTCGTCGCCGTCGACCTACGTACCTGCGCCCCGCCCCCGCCCAACCCTGCGCCGTGCCCACACGCTCGGCGCCCCCGCGTGGCGCTCGGTCTCGACGACCTCCGGCGACGAGCTCTACACACTTCCCTCGACGACCTCCCCCTCCGAGACACCGGCGACGAGCTCTACACTTCCCTCGACGACCTCCCCTCCCTCCCCTCCCCGAGGTGCTTCCCCTCTCCCCCTCCTTCCTCCCCTACCGAACCTCTGCCCCTAAGGTGTTTGCTGAAATTCCAAAGAGTTGAAAATTTGGAGATTGTTAGTGCTGCTAGTTGTTGATTGTTAGTGCTGCTAGTTGTTGATTGTTAGTGCTGAAATTTGAGTGCATGAAAAAATTTGAGTGCTACTAGTGCTGCTAGTTGTTTACTAGATGTTTAGTCTATATAAGTGTTGAACTGAATGTGCCTGTGCATGAAAAAATTTGAGTGCTGCTCCAATCTTCAATAAGAACCATACTTGTTAATTGCTACTATCATATGGAGTACAAATTAGGACTAGTTAGTCTGTCAATTATAAATCTGGAAGGGCTTAAGAATGCTAAGATATGCTAAACAGAGAATGCAAATGTATTCTGGTGCCTATGATGCTGCCTTTGTTTCTGTTCTTTTTTTTTTCTTTTTTCTGCTTCATCATCCTTTTCTTTTTTTGGTTGTACAGGTGCAGAGGTGCTTGTGTGTGCTAAGCAAGAAGACGCCATTGGAATCGATTTGGTTCTAAAGTTCCACTTTGGTGAGCTATTGGTTAACCCCTTCAATCTCCGGTGACCATGTGTTATGTGCTACCACGACCATCGTGTCGTGGTTGTTTGTGCTCCGACATCATGGTTGTTTGTGACCATGTGTTCTGTGCTACCACGACCATCGTGTCGTGGTGATTGTCGGGTATTTGGATGTTGCCGGACGGCGATGCCGGCAACATGATTTGTGAAATGTTTGCAGGATCTTGAGATTGCCGGAACGTCGATTAACTTCCGTTCCAGCAAATTCGGTTACTCCATATGTCCCTTTTTTAGCAAAGGTCATGCCGAATTTTTTCATGAATTTTGGCATGACTTTGCTAAAAATAGGACATATGATTTGTGAAATGTCTGCAGGTACCCATGAGGCCCTTGAGTTTGTCGGAACATCAATTAACTTCCGTTCCGGCAAATTCAGGTACTCCATATGTCCCTTTTTTTTAGCAAAGGTCATGCCGAAATTTTTCGTGAATTTTGGCATGACTTTGCTAAAAATAGGACATATAGTTGTGTAGGTTATGTTGTAGATAATTTTAGTTGTGTTCATTGTTGGTTTATATTGTGTAATTTCCACATTGCTAAAAATGAGTTTAAAAATTGTGTTTTAGTTCATTGTTCTCGGCGACGATGTCACTGTTGGACCAGAGTGGCGATGTCCGCGACTGGACTCCGCCGGGCTGGCACTGGGAGGTGCGACCTTCCGGGACGCGTATCTTGGTGAGGATTCCGGGTGACGTCGTCGACCCGGATCTTCTTTGGTGGCGGTCACGTGGGCCATGCTCGGTGCAGAGGGAGCCGGCCCCCGAGGAGGTGGTACGTCGCCGTATCAGGGAGGAGGACGAGCACGTCCGTCGCTACATATATTTGTTGGATAGGCAGTACAACAATGGATGGTCGTTTCTTCGGAGGGTTTCTCATCACATGAGCTATAACAATGGACTGATGTTTCCACTGTACTTGGTTAAGACTAATGTTTTATTTTCATGCATCACATGGTTGACTTGTCCACTTATGTTGACTTTCATGTGGTTGTTTGTGCTCCGACCATCGTGTCGTGGAGATGCCGACCGGAGATGTGGATTTTTTTTCTTATATTTGGTGTACTAATTTCGATGTTTTTTTTTCTTATAGTTGCGAACATGGCTGACAATAACAAGGCCAGGGGTTCTCGAACAGGAGGCGAGGAACCAATAGAGGAAAATAGTATGATTGAGACGGTCATCGCACAGGCAGTGACAAAGACGTTCACGTCGCTCTTTCCTACCGTCTGTTAGGGTGTCAGGGTTTGGATTGAGGGAGGGAAAAAAGGGCCTCCCCCAGTGATCAGCTTCGCTCCAACAAGTACTCAATTGATGTGGGTACAGAAGATGCACCCCCAGCATCCCCAGAGGTAAAGAAGAAGAAGAAGCACAGGAAGAGAAGTAAGCCAGCTTCTAAGACGACTATCCGGGGGTATGAAGACATGATACCACCCCGTGCGGATGGCGTGACCCGAGTTCATGAAGCTGGTCAACCGATCCTGTCTCGAGACCTGCTCCGCCTCGCAGGCGGATGCATGCTTCCTTTGCAAAATGCTATCTTGACGCTAGAGGGCAACCTTCTTAAAGAAGAGGATCCAAATTACCGGTGTTCACTGTCAAGGTGCCAAACGACTTGGCCGACTTCGTCCATGAAGCCCCCGCAGATCTGTTCTTCATATCGTGCAAGGACGTCTTCAAGCTGTTTCACTATAGACGGCTGGACTATAACTTGGTCCGCCTATACGCGCTCAACCAGGCGATGAGGATCAGGAGAGATAATATCCTTTACGTCAAGGTAGTGGATCCCTACTACGTGCGCGACAGCCAGCTGGTGCAAGGATCTACGACATGGGCCATGGCCACGGAGTTCCTCCAGAGAATCATGCTGACCAACCAGGATAAGAACAGCCTTCTTCTGCCTTTCTTTTCCGAGTAAGTACACATCCGGTCGCCGCCGTCATATCTTATACTTTCTTATAGATTTCTTCCGTTGTTGATCCTTTCCAACAGTCCGTTTCAATTGTGTTGAGCAGGGACGAGTACTGCATACTCATCGTCGTAAGCCCGAGGTGGTCCATTGCCACTTATTTTGACTCGGGGAGTCTTAAAGACTACACCAGAATAAAGGGTGTTCTCGATGAGGCTCTCGAGGGCTATGCCCAAATGGGAGGCCACTTCCACAAAGATAAGAATGGGGAACATTTCACGAAGGACAACAAACACAGTTTCCGGCATGGGACCGGGTTCCATTGCATCAAGCATGCGCCTGGCAGCGTGAAGGATGCCTTCTACGTCCTCCATCACATTAAAGGGTTTGTCCGGGATGCAGAGCAAACGAGGTGGCCAACGAGTCTCCAAGAATGGAGCAAACTTAGTGGGGAAATCACCGACGCTGACCTTAGAGAAGACTTCCATCGCATCCAGATGCAGTTATCGCAAATCATCCTGGAAGATGTCATGACAGAAGGGGGGTCCTTACACAACGCCAGAGGTAGGATGTATTATAAAAGAAAGCTTGCCTCACTCGATAGAAGTGCTTCTTTATTTTATTTTATTTATTATAGACTTATCCACTTAATTAGATGAATAAATCATACTCTATTTATATTATTAATCAAATATATATCCCAATCCATCTCCAGGGTTGTCTAAGTGGGAGATCGAAGGACGCCTAGACAGGCAAACTGACATGAGGACGTGGATTACGAAAGACTGCTATAAAGCGTTCCCGGAGCCGATCAAGAAGAAGGCTCAATCCTACCAGTGGAGCTAGACGTGTTCTCCGTGTTAGCGACCCAGCAAGAGACCCAGCAGCGACCCCAGCAGGAGCCGGCGTGATACGTGGGCCCTAGTGATTGCTTAGACATTAAGGGATCACTAGGCCCCACTTATCATCGTCGGCTCCTGCGCCCCATGCTGAATCTGGCTTCTCAGCCTTATTTGTACTATGAGTTATGTGACATGAGATGAACTTTTGTACAATTAATTTGGCACTTGTCACTATATTTATGTATCTCGGCCTCTAAGTAATGTGATGACATAGTAATGTGTTTGTTTTCATATACCGTGTCAAATATATTATTGTTTCTATTATATCTGTATAAATCATGTATATACCTGTATTTTCTGTAATATACCTGTATTTATACAGCAGGCAGCAGCAATTCCAGAATACCTGTAAATTATTCTGTGGCGCATGTACTTAATTTTCTGTGGCGCACTACAGAGGAATGCGCCACTGAAATATTTCTGTGGCGCACCGTTCACAGAAACCTGGGCTTTCTGTGGCGCACCCAAGTATGCGCCACAGAAATACATTTTAGTGGCGAGCTAACTGTGTCGCATTCTCCATGCGCCACAGAAAGCATTTTTGGGGCGCCACTAATGGCCTGTTTCCTAGTAGTGCTTGGTTCATTCGTACTGATGTAATTGTGCAAAATTGTAGCTCTCTCACTCAAATCATCCTAAACTTATTAAACATGAACCACCCCCATGCTTCACTTAAAAACATCCTCACTTTTACGTGATGTATCTGGAAATCCAGAAATGACATGCTATTTGACAGGAAAAGGACAGCCTTATCAAATTAGCATAAATGCCAAGGCTCTCTGTGCTAATTTGGAGATACTTCAAGATGAAAATCTGAGTTTGCAGGAGAAGGGGACACATCCTATGCCTCCAATGACAGTACAACCGCGGCAGGGATCGACCATTGCCACAGAACGGGCAATCCCGTGTCACATATGTTTTGTTGATGCAGCTTGGAAATGCAGGAATGCGGCTGGTGCGGAAGGAGCTCAGACACCGGCATTAGCGTGTTCATCAGGAGTGATGATCAACTAACAAGATGTTCCATAATGATTCAAGCATCAACGACAGGAAATTCTTCGGTTTTCCAAGCTGAAGCGAAAGCCCTGCTTCTAGGAGCAAAATTGATGCAGATTCTTGATATACACATCCCTACTTATTTGACAGACAATCAAAATCTCGCTAAGGTGGCGGCAAGCAGGAAACTAAACCATCCTTTACAAAGCTGGGACACCAGAGATGCTATGCCAGGGTTTCTACATGCCACCTCTGCTTCAATTCCTCAGGTTTTTCACATCAAAAGGGATCTCAATGGAGTGGCGCATGATTATGGTCATCAGGTCATATCTTCGGATGTACTTCTTCAGCTCACACTCCAGCGTCCTGGCCTGTTCTTCTAGCATTCCAATCAGTAATCTTGCAGGACTTTGTTGTATCAGTTGTACTATGTTGTTGAGCTGAATGAAATTGGCTCCCTTGGTGCCCTCGTGTTCACAAAAAAAAAAGAATATCTCGATGTTTGCACAGGCATCGCCCTACTTCATGCTGTCAGCTCTGATTGCTTGCTACCTTCCATCAACTTCCTCTTTCTAGGTCTTGGCTCACTATGAAGAAGGTCAGGCCTGCACAAAAGTGTCGAGAACACCGCTCAGTCAATAGAATATCATTTGCTTATTCCAAATGGGTTCGGTACAAATAAGAATATGAACCAAAAGACTGTACAGTATGAGCTAAATCAATGATGTACAAATAGGAGCCTCAGTCGTCGAAACAATAAAGTACATGTTCTGTCCATTAGTGACAACCCAGTGAACAAGGCACATGCTTCAGTGGACCAATGCCATCAACACCTTTTGTATAATAAGCTTAAACTATACACACTATACCCCACGTTATATTCTTGACTTGATAGACTCAGATCCGAAATGAAGTATCGATGGATTCTTGCTCTCCTTTTCATTTTATCTTACATTATTGTGAGATGTTAATTTTGTGTAGTTGTTGGTTAAAACAAGACTTTCATGATTAGGTGCTTATATATCTTAATTGTGTTTATATTGCAATAACAACATCGATACAAAAGATAAAACCTAAGATTATTAAATTCAAAGCATATACGACCATTGTAAGACAATAAATTTTCTCCATGGTAAAATAGATATACAAATTAAATACTAGCTAGAAGATTTACCGCTACGGGGGTGGCGTGCCGTGCCGCCAGATCATGCTAGTTGGTTCCTTATTCCTATAGAATGCTGAATTTTCATAATTCTCGATTTGTACAATCTGAAATGCAGCCTTTTCTTGGGCTAGGACAGAAACTAACACAACTGCAATCTGACAATGATGTATTAAATATGAGATAAATACATAGGCCCTTCGCTGTTTAGATAGCCTTTCGGTTACCAAGGTTATGTTCCAAAACAGAGCCAAAACTCACAAACAGCCCTTGAAATTCATATTAATGCCATGACAAAATTTGAAATCCAACAAGTAACAAAAAGACCGAAATTCAGCTACAACCGTGTTAATTGGCCGCATATTATTTCTGTCTTGAAATCCTATGGCATTGTTGATGGATGTTGTGCATAAGCGACGCCATAACTTTTTTCCTTCCTAGCTTGATTCAGTCCAAAAGTTCTTGGCCAGCATGATGATGAAATCTCTATCAGTTCATTCACTGATTTCAAACATAAATAAAAAACCTCAACATTCTTTCATCCAGCATACATAAATTGGAAAGTGGCAAATATATAATGTCTGCATTAAAACATAATTGCAATTTCAGCTCTCGCAGTGATCATGCAGTCTTTATGTTTGTCTGCTCGATGTTTTGCACAGGTGTCGCTCTACATCATGCTGTGAGCTCTGATTGCTTGCTACCTTCCATCAACTTCCTCTTTCTAGGTCTTGGGTCACTATGAAGGTCAGCCCTGCACATAAGTGTTGAGCACACCGTTCAGTCAATGAAATCTCCTTTGCTTATTCCAAATGGGCTCCGTACAAATAACAATATGAACCAAAAGACTGTACAGTATGAGTTAAATCAAGGATGTACAAATATGTTCCTCAATCGTCAAACAATGAAGTACATTACTCTGCCCATTAGTGACTATACAGTGAACAAGCTATCCAGTAGAGAATCCAAACGCAGCGGGACTCCCCTCTGTGACTTTCCCCTTGCCTCCCGGGTCGCTCTCGCGGGCGACTCCGGAGGCGGAAAAAACCCTAGCCAGCGTCTCCTCTTCCTCCGCCTCCTCCCTCGCCGCCGCCGGGGGTCGCCGCCGGGCTGCGCCCGTGCGGTTGACGGTGGCGGCGGCGAGGCCCCCTCCTCGCGTGTAGCTGGCCAGTAGAGGCCGAAATCTCCTCGGGCGCAGGCTGCCCGGCGCGGCCATGGCGGCGGTGCTTCCGTTCTGGCGTTGGCGTCCTTGATCCTCGAAGACTCGGAGGCAGGCCGGGCTGTGCGGTCGCAGGCGAGGTCTGGCGGCCGCCTCGCTTCCACGGGCTGGGGCAGGGGCCTCGGGCCCTGGCGAGCCCATGTCCTCCTCCGGCTGGGTGGCCGCCGGCAGCCGTGGGGGCTGTTGGCCGTCGTTCCAGTGGCGGATCCGCCCGATGTCTCGGAGACATGCCGGGTTGTGCGGTCGCAGGCGAGGCCTGGCAGCCGCCTCGCTTCCTCGGGCCGGGGTAGGGGCCCCGGGCCCTGGCGAGCCCATTTCCTTCTCCGGCTGGATGGCCGCCGGCAGCCGTGGTGGCTGTTGACCGTCGTCCCAGCGGCGGATCCATGCTTTCTCCTTCCAGTTCGGAGGCTGGTAGCAGCCAAGGGGGCTGGTGCTCGCCTTGCTTGCGGGAAGGAGACCGTGAGTCCTGCTGTGAGCTGTGGGCGCTGACGTCGAGGAGGCTTTGTGTCGTTTGGTCTGGGCTCGGGTGGCCTTGCCATGGAGGTGGTTCTCGACTCTCTGTTCGGTTCGGCGGTGTGGGGAGTTTGGACACCGCGGCGGCGGCCCTGGATGGTGGGAATCTCTCGGTTGGCAGGCGTGCCGGTGGTTGTGGTGCTGGTTGGTGACCTCGGCCGTGTGGGCGGCGTGGTGATTGACAAGCGACATCTCGTGGTAGCGGTGTGGATGTCGTTTTGGCGGCGTTCCAACAGCTATGGTGGGAGGCCTAGATTTCATGTCGAGGGGAAACTCTTGTCCGGGGTTTTCCTGGACCGCGGCGGCGACGTCCTTGGACGCAGTTCCCTTCTTGAAGGCGCCATTGCGGCTCTCTTTGTCCTCCTTCGTGCTCCGGGTGAAAACTTAAAATCCTCGGATTGGGCGGTGACGGCGCTTGGCGTCGTGATCTTCTTGAAGACGCCGCCTTGGAGTACACGGGATGTTGCTTCCCGGAGTTTGTCGAGGCTTTGGTTGCGGCTTTGGTGGCAGCCTCTCGCCGAGCTTTCTCTGGCAAGGCCTACAGCTTCTTCTGCACAACGGTGTTTCTTGCTTGGGATACTTGGTGCCTGTCTGCAGCCTTGTGGTCAGTGGCTGTGTTCGTCGGTGTGTGCCTGTAATATCCTCGGTGGCCCTTTGTGGCTTCCCTGTTGATCCTGTCTGCCTGTGATAGACTCAGTTCTCCAAGGAAGCAGACAACTGTGGGAATAATAGATCACATAGTAATCGGAGCAAATAAATAAACCTTATCGCTCATGTTCAATAAGAAAGAAGAAACCGATAAAGATCAGGGAAGGAGGGAAACATGGTGACTCATATTAGGTAACGCGGGGGGACACAAAGATTGCACCCAAACAGAACCTCAACCAAGATGTTAAACTAAAAATTGCTCCACCAACCCAGTAGAAGGCAGACATGACCAAACCTACCCCTTAAGCCCCTTCAATCCTTTCGAGTCCAGTCAATTGTACATTTAAAGTTAAACCCAACCCAACCAAATCGAGGCGTTTGTAGCCAACCCATCATCTTACCTAACCTTCATATCGTGCATTTTCAAGTTCGCCATGTGGCACTCTGAAGTTACCTACTCCTGCTTACCATGGATTACATCAACAGAATGACGGTACGTGATTAAGAGCAGCCTGTTAAGTTTCCTAGAACAATGAGGCAACACAGCAGTCGAATTCGGTTGATTGTGTCACTCTGCTTAACTATGAAGAGCATAAGCTTTAACTTAAATGAGGTTTTCATCATGGCCACTTCTACTACAATGTACTCACCTTTTCATGGCGCGTAAAACATAATCAGCGCAACCAAAGGAATTCACACATGAAATGCTGCAGAAAATACAAGATTCTGGTCCCACTAATGCCATTCTATAAAAGCAATTCAAGTGGAAAACGAATTACCAACATCGCAACATCAAATTCATATTACTAGATTTGTTATGGTAAAAGTATTACTTTGAAGACCATGTCAATGCCTTGAATTACTTATATTGTGAGTACAAGGGGGTATTTCACAAATTTGCCTGAACGGCCAAAACATGGTGCATCACAGATAGTTTTGTTTAAAAGTAGAAAGACTAGCAATATGACTTGATTGATTCAAACATCAAGGGCATAGACAAGAGTGTACATGTCATGCGTTCACAATGCATATATGATATCTAACTCCACACACACATGTGGTCGCACCAGATAACAAAATATACGAGCAAAAATTACCTCATGTACTTGGTGAACTCAGCAGGAAGAAAAGACTCAAAATACCAATACTTGCTTTGCGAAAAGTCGGTCTCACGAGAGATGTCCGTGTCTTCTAGTTCTGGATTCATATATGGATGGCAAGACTTGACTATCTTTTTGCTCAAGTCAATAGACACCAGCCAAGTCTCGGAATAACATTTCCTTTCAACCCTCTTAGTCAACACAAAGCAAACACTAGTGGGGTCATCAATGCTGACATGAGGAAACTGTAAGAGAGTGCTTGGGAGACTCTTAAAACCATCTAGAGACAAGACCTCCTCATATGTAATCTCATCCGTCTTAGCCCACTCCATCTCCTTCACTTCTGTCCTCCTCAGAGACCAAGAGCTGATGGTGAAACCTGAGGACTGTTTGAACTCCCCGGTAATCTTGCCGTCACCACGAACAACGGTGACATACTTCATGGCGCCGCAGCTGGTGACGCCCACGGTCTGGCAGGCATCGACCCATCCGGTGCCATGACATTCGTCATACAGATTAGGTACTTTTGCAGGGAATTCTTTGTAGTACAGCACTGGACTGTGCTCAAACACTTCACAGAAGATAATCCCATGGCAATAGTCAATCCAACAGAGGGAGCTCCCAAAGGCGACGACTTTGTCCGCATCCCAGTAGAAGAGCAACTTCTGCAAGGAAAAATCCTCTAAGCAACCCAGGGGTATGAACGGTGGCTGCTTGATCTCCCACTGGCTGGACTTGGACGGGCAGAACACGTGAAGCTGTGGTGGCGCATTAGCCGGCCAGTTGAACTGAAGCTCGGCGACAGCGAACTCCTTGTCGCCGCGGCGCAGGACGCCGAGATCCAAGACCCTGGCCCTCCGCGCTTGCTGGTTCGTCACGACGTAGCCCTCCTTCCCGATTCGAACCCGGACCTCGGCCTCGGTGCCGCCGAGAGCGGGCAGAAGGTCGAGCGACGGCCATCGGTACCGGCGCTGTAGAGGAAGAGGTCGATCATCCTGTACTTGCGGCCGCGGGACACGTCGATGAGGTATGACCTCTGGAGGAGCAGCGCGTCGCGGTGGGCGGCGGCGACGTGGAAGTCGTTGAAGGACGATGCGCCGGCGTCGACCCGCACGAGGATGCGGGACACCCCGCGGCGGCGCGTGGAGCTGGAGTCCGACGTGGAGCGCGTGGTCCCCGGAGCCGCGGCCGGAGGCCACGGTTGGGTCGTCCACGTCAAGGTCGTCCTTGCGTACCACGAATCGGTCCAGCAAAACCCAGTCAGGGAAGCGAGCCATGGCCGCCGAGAAGGTCGGGCGGCGACGCGGGGACGAGAGAATGATGTTGTTTTTCTGGTTGCGCTTGGGCATCGAGATCTCTGAACCACCTATGCGGGTTTTGCTCAACTCCCGTGATTCTTTTTTTGGGGAATGGTGCAATTTCTCATGATTTTTTTTCGTGAATCTCTCCCGTGATTAATTCTCAATACTTGGGCCAGTCTAAAGCAATTTTACTACTACTACAAATTAATTTTGGAGACAGATATGAGTATAAGATCATAAGTGTTCTAATTTAACTCACTTGCAAAGACTACACATACAAAATAGACCAGATTATCATATACTCCATCTGTTTCTAAATGTATGATGTTTTAGATGTTTTACTCCCTCCGTTCCAAATTAGATGTCTTCCATGCATGTGGACAAATGGAAGACATCTAATTTGGAACGGAGGGATTACATGTTGTCTAGATACATATTAAAATAAGTGAACATACACACTAAAACATGTCTAGCTACATTTATATACCTATAAATATAAATATAGACAAAGGCTAAACATCTTAAATACGAATTAACTGGTGTGATGGTGTCTCGTACCAGAAAGTCAAACAAAAGCCTGCTCTGACAAGAGCAAAGATCCCAATACAGGCAAATGAAATTCTTCCAACCATTTACGAGCAAGGGCACGCTGTAACAAAGTACATACACATGAACACATGCTTTAAGTAGCATAATTTCATGGAGAAGTGAGCCCAGCTCATTTGGTTAGGTTAGGGAAGTGGATGTACAACCCAGCCACTCAGATTCAATTCCTAACAGACGCATATTTAGGTTCTTATTATTTCAAAACAAAATCTCCTGTAGGGGCAATCCTTACCGCATTCCTTTAAAAAAAAAAAAACAGAACCAACAATCGTATTTTTTAAAATATTTAAGTTTCTTTAGTTTGTGAAATCACAATGAATAATTGTTTAAATTCAACTTTCATGAATAGTTTGATGGTATAAAACATGCCTCTTGGTTTATTTTCGTCTTGCAAAAAAGCTTCTTCCCTTGCAATTTCTCTCCCAAGTCTTCGTTACACGCCGACCAGATTGCACATCCACACGTTGTTGATGCAAGGTCCCAAACAGATTCATGTGTTTGTGTCCCATGTTCCTTGCTTGTGTGGTTAACGATGAGGAGTTCCTTTGTGGATGCAAAAGTGAACAAGTCACTTGTAGGGAAATGTTTATAGAAAACAGATTAATAGTAGCGTGCCTATAATGGGGCACACTACTAAGCGCTAGTAGCGTGCGCTAAGAACTAGTACCCGTGTACTGGTAGCGTGCTGGACCGCACGCTACTAATAGCAGTAGCGTGACTATTGGAGCGTGCGCCCGCACGCTACTAGTAGCCAAAATACGCACGCTACTAGTAAGGTTTTCCCTACCAGTGAGTGGCTAGTGGGACGTATGAACCCACACCCAAGTTGGTGACGCTTCTTGTCATCGATAAATAATGAACTATATGGACATAGCTGGCACGTAGGTTCGGCAAATAGTAAAGTATTCTCATAATCATTGCACGATTATCTCCTTTGTCGAGAAGAAACAACTAAATGACTAAATCGTCCTCACCAAATACCGTGTATTACATCGAAACAAACTAGCCTAGTCAGTGGTACCAAGTATCGTTAGGTCGTTAGTCTCTCTCTAGTGACGTATCTACTCTTTGTACGGGAACTTATGATAACTAAGCCATACCTGTTTATCCGCGAAAGTGAAACGACAATTTGTGTCCACTAAATAATACTACACATATATCTACGTGCCTAACATATCAATTCATATTTATGCGAAAATTGTCGAATTTGTAATATTTTTTATAATTGTTGGTGATTAGTATAAAGTGATGATATTTGAATATCATACAGATACATTGCACGTGTTGTTGTATTATTAATGAATATCGTGTAACTTGTAATACACAATAGACTATGCAAAACCGGCAGAAAGCCAAGCTAACAATTCACTTAATATTGTGGAAGTCTATCAATTGGCCAACACAATGATAATCTAGAAACTACTATTAAGATATTTGTTAGACTACATGCAATAGTTATGTCTACAATATAAATAAATATTATTAATGCAACTAAAAAACATAGGGAGATGTATAATTTGACAATGCTTGGCCTATATGTATATGTTAGAAAACTAGGTTATGTTACAAAATGCACTTAAATCTAAAACCAGGTAAGTGTACTTTATAATGTACATTACAATACAAAGATGTCTACAATTAATATTAATAATAGTTCATATTTGGTGAAGTGTGCTAACTACGTAATGGAAAGATAGACTTAGTACGATTATAGTATAAAGAAATAAGTTATAACTAAGTATAAGAGTTTAGTTTATATTAAACTTATGTAACCCGCACCGGTTCAAAAATTAATTTGGACCGGCCGTAGATAGTTCCTAAGAAATTTAATGGAAGCATAATCGATCAACTTTCTTTTCAAGAAAGGGCAACTTCATCAACAAAAAAAGGAAACAAAAAAGAAAACGAGAGAGAGTGAAGTTCTCGCCTATCCCCGCTCGCAGCATCTCGCCGGCCGATCGCCGCCGAAGGCCGGATTCGCCCATGTACCAAACCAACTGTCGTGCATGTGTCCCTGACTCCTTGTACCCTGACCCCTAATGAAATCGCTTGCAGGATGACGATCAATTCCTACCTGGACGAGATCGGGGAAGGCAGTAACATCGCATCAATAACTAAATCGCCCATTCAAAATTTGTTCCGATTTGAAATTTGTTCAAATTAGAAATTATTCCGATTCAAAATTTATTCCAATTCGGAATTTGTTCACATTCGGAATTTGTTCGATTCCATAATTGTTCCGATTCAAAATTTGTTTAAATTCAAAACTTGTTCTGATTCAAAATTTGTACAAATTTGAAATTTGTTCCGATTTAAAGTTTATTCAAATTCGAAATTTGTTTCGATTTTTTTTTCAGTTTTCGTTTGGAGGAAGAATCAGTACAGGCGTACAACGAACAAGAAAAATACTCGTTTTAAACATTTACGCCGAGAAAAAGGAATCACGACATGAAAATGTCGAGTGAGAAACAGTCACGCCTGATATGGGTTGGGCCCATTAACCTCTTCTAGCAGGCGACGCGACCGAGAGCCGTCGCCGTAAGGCGACCTAAAGGAGACCCCCCCCCCCCCCCCCCCTATTCACTCCTGATGTGACTCGTGAGGCACTGGGGTCTGGGCTTGGTAGTATTCAATTATAATTTCAGCATAAACATTAATGTATATTGTTGATTTTAGGTGTGAAATGTGAAAAATAAAAATATGTTTTCTTGCAATATTAAATAATTGGGTACATTGTTACGTCTATGAATAACTTGTTGTTCTGTGATGTTAGTGTGGACTTTGGTAGTCCCTCCTGTCCGAAAATCAATACAACCTTTTGAGTGATCAAGTCGATCTTTCTATTCAATGACGAAATGTTGCTCCCTTCAGATTTGGCAGCTGACTTAATATCAACAATATGTTCATCCTTCTGATCAGCAATTGGAGAAACATATGGCTTCTTCTTGAAAACTAGCTTCAATTCATTTATCCCTAATGACTGTTGTCAATAGCATTAGAAATGTGGAAGACTAGTGGATGTCATGTATTTAAGCCCAACGGACAAATATAAAGGAGAACAAAAGATTGGCCAAAATAAACATACACATAATGGTACTAATATTGCACGACTAGTCTACCACACATATACACTCTTCATAATATGGTAAGTATGCCGTTTTTCATGAAAGCTATCAATTACAGAGACCAGTTTTGGTGAACCAAAACTCTGCAAAATAAATGTCCTCTCTGTGTCATAGAATTGATGAACACAAGAAACACTCCTTAAAAATAAAACCATCGAGTCTTAAGAAACACACTCCTTGAAAATAAAACTATCGAGTGTTGTTAGTGCATGCAACAGATTTGCAATATTGTTAGGTACTAGGTAGATGCTTATACTGAAACAGTTTCTCATTCCTCACAAACTTTTTAAATGTACTGTTAGACATGCTTCCCTCTTCCCCTTGTTTCATCATCTACTGCTCACGCAACATGGTCCAAATACCAATTGAAACGAAGAATCTGTATGGATAATGTACCCCTATATAATATTTCAGGGAACTGTACAATTATAGGAGATCAAAACGTGCTTGTCGTAGTCTGGGAAAACAGTGCACAGGCTTGAGGAGTCTGGGAAAATTTAAGGCGTCAAGAAAGATTTGGAGGCATAGGGTAGAGAGTATAGAGAGAGATTAGGACCTGAAAAAAGGGGATTGCAACAGAAACATCTAAACATAAAGTAATTCGATCTGATGGCTACAGTATTTGAAATGATAGAAAATACTAATAATGTTGGTGAAAGCCTAAAAAATGGATGCGATGAGAAGACTTTGTATGATAATCAGATGTGCATTAATAAAAGAAGTCGTATGACAGACCTTATACATACTTACACACCAAATTTGCTACACAAATTAATATCTATTTGAAAATTGAGTAAGGGAAAGAGTCAAGACGAACTCATCAACAGGCCCATAAGATAAGAGCTGACCTGCGGAGCAGAGGTACATAGTTTGTAAATGGATAATGCATACAGTGCGCTACTTAGCACAAAAAAACAACAAGTAAGAAGCACAATATTTGACTGCAAGAGATTAATTATATTGAATCCTACTTACAAAGTTTGGAGTTGGTGGTGAGTTCACTCTCCCATCACTATTACTTATGTTATCATACGATCATATACGAGAGCGGACTTTTGGAGGCCGGGCTACAGGTAGCCCGGTATCTTGGACGTTGGCCCTTACGATCTGTGCGGCTCCGTTTGGAGTCACAAAATGTGCCAGCGAATTATAGAAGAGGGTAAAAGACATATCGCGCGCGTGCGCTCCTTTCCCGCGCGGCGCACGCTCGCTGTGGAACGGGCTGATTCCTGCTGCTGCCTACTGCCCATCTACAACCTTTTATACTTGCCGTATGCAGCCCAATCATCACGCACATGCACAGTTCGAAATTTTAAAAAACAGATAACTTTCGAACTGAACGTCTAAATTAAAATCGGTTTTCATCATAGTGTTCCTCGTGACGATATCTTTTAAACTAGACCCCACATGAACATGTTCTGATCATTATATTTTAAAAGCAACTTTGTATTACAAACTTGCTTTTCTATCAGAAACGCAACTTTCCTACTATAAATTGCATTTTACTGATACAATTTTATTTCAACTCGCCGATTCGTTCTACAAAAGCAATTTGACCAGAAGTTGTTGTTTCGTGATAACAATTGGGTTTTCAAAATATTTTACGAAGTCAACTTTTGAAATGTAAACTTGCTTTTCCATCACAAAAGCAACTATGTAGTACACACTAGCACGAAAAGCAACTTTGTACTATAAACTTTATTTTAAAAGAGAAACTCTTGTTTCTACTCCAATGTTGTTTTTTGTTGAAAAAAGCAATTTATTGGTTGAGACACGCTTTTCTTGCATATACATTTCCCTTTCTCTCATAAACACGAAAAAATTGTGAGGTGGTTCGGCCCTTGTTTTCAATCCAAACAATGCCAACTTTTCGATTTTATGAGAGAAAATTGATACGTCTCAAACTTATCTATAATTTTTGATGTTCCATGCTTGTTTTATACCAATTGCTACATGTTTTGCATCTACTTTATGGCACTTTTATACATTTTTTGGAACTAACCTATTAACAAGATGCCAAAGCGCCAGTTCCTGTTTTCTGCTGTTTTTGTATTCCAGAAAAGCTAGTCTGGAAATATTCTCGGAATTGGACGAAACTTCACGGCATCCCTATTTTTCCAGAAGTCATCAGATGGAGCGAAGAATCAATGGAGAGGAGCCACAGGGGCCCCACACGCCACTAGGGCGCGCCAGGCCCCTTGGCCGCGCCCTGGTATGGTGTGGCCCCCACGGGGGTCGTCAGCCGCAGCCCTTTCGCCTACTTATTCCCCCCGAGAAAATAACCCTAAGTGCCCGAGCCATTATCCACGAAAAGTTCCAGAGACGCCGCCGCCGTCAACCCTAACTCGGGAGGGTCCAGAACCTCTTCCCAGCACCCTGCCGGAGAGGGGAATCCTCACCGGAGGCTTCTACATCGCCATGCCTGCCTCCGGAGTGATGCGTGAGTAGTTCATCCTTGGACTACGGGTCCATAGCAGTAGCTAGATGGTTGTCTCTCCTATTTGTGCCATCATGTTTAGATCTTGTGAGCTGCCCTACATGATCAAGATCATATTATTGTAATGCTACGTGTTGTGTTTGCTGGGATCCGATGAATATTGAATATTATGTCAAGTTGATTATCAATCTATGCCCTATGTTATTTATGATCTTGCATGCTTTCCGTTACTCGTAGATGCTTTGGCCAAGTAGATGCTTCTAACTCCAAGAGAGAGTATTTATGCTAGATAGTGGGTTCATGCCTCCGTTTAATCTGGGACAGTGACAGAAAGTTCTAAGGTTGTGGATGTGCAGTTGCCACTAGGGGAAACCCAACGATGCTATGTCCACGGGCATATGTGTTTGTTTACATTACGCGTTTTACTTAATGCGATTATCCGTTGCTTGCAACTTAATACCAACGGGGGACTCGGATGACAACCCGGCGGTGGATTATTAGTCATAGACGCTGTTGGATAACGGTCTATGTATCATGTCGTAATGCCCAATTAGATATCATAGTAATCATCATGCCATGTATTTGCATTGTCATGCGCTCACTATTTGTCAATTGCCCTGCTGTAATTTGTTTACCCAACATGTTAGTTATCTTTATGGAGAGACACCACTAGTGAACTGTGGACCCCGGTCCATTCTTTTACACTGATTAAATAGCCACAAACTGCAAACTGTTCCTTTTTCATTCTCTGCAAGTAAATATCATTTTCCACACCATACGTTTAATCCTTTGTTTTCAGCAAGCCGGTGAGATTGACAACCTCACTGTTTCGTTGGGGCAAAGTATTGTGATTGTGTTGTGTGCAGGTCCACGTCAGCGTCGGAATCCCTGGTGTTGCGCCGCATCATATTTCGCCGTTGACAACCTTCTGAAGAGTTGTTGCTCCTACTGGTTCGATAAACCTTGGTTTCATACTGAGAAAACTTGCTGCTGGACTGCATCAAACCTTCCTCTTGGGGTTTCCCAACAAGCAGGCACGCCTTGCATCAAAAATCATTCTAATAATACAATGTTGTCTATCGGCATTCATAGTACTACCACATGTTCTGATTTCTAAAAGAAACGTGTATGACAAGAACAAAGTTTGTACTATAAATTTGCATTTTCTTTTATAAACAATAAATAATGTGAGGATGAGGGCGGGCGGGGGGGGGGGGGGGGGGGGGGGGGGGGATATGTTTCGAAATCCAAGCAATGGTCAACTTATTGGTTTATGAGAGACTATCATGCTCCTTGGCATGAGACATTCAAAACAATATCTCATACTTATATATTCTGATGAATATTTTCTAAAAGCAACTTCTAGATAGAAAATCATGTTTTTACCATGAACTTGCTTTACCATAAGAAAAAGTTGCTTTTTGGAAAATAATTATCGGAACATGTCCATGGGGGATCTAATTTTGTAGATAGAAATGCATACTTGCCAACGATATACATATTCGTTGTAAACTTTTATCCTAGATACAGATGCATGTGTTGTAGTCTCGTCCGTTGTCAGTATGCACATTGGAACCAAAAAATACCTTTACGAATTAAGAGCCCAGCCCACCAACCTCCCTGGCCTATTCTTTAACCCCACGAATCCCAGCGATGTGGTCAAAGGAACTGCCGCAAGCAGCAAAGTCGTGCTCCCTGGCCGCCTCCCTTTTGTACCGAGGGCGCCGCCAGGCCGTTCCCTCGCCTCGCCGGTGATGCGGCTCACGCTGATACCTTCCACTCCTCGCATTCTATTGTACAAATGAGGAGCGAGGACGTCTGGAAGGGATGATTCAACAATGGATTTGCATTGGCATACCATGAGATCCCTATCAGATTCGCTCCAGTGTGCAGCTCCATGATGGACGGAGTTCTCTCAAATAGTCACACCGGCGATTTGGTGCACAGCAGGGAGCCGGAGAGCAAGTGAACGATCGAGGTCTAGGCTCCAGACTTCAATTTCTCTTTTCTTTTTCCTGTCAAATTCGTCTCCTTCTTTTCGCAGATAAATGATTCGTCTCTCATTGTACCTTGATTTCACCTGTGTAAACCAGTTTTCCAGGATCTTTGTGCATCCTTTCTAGCCATCGCAGCTCACCGGAATAAGGAGATTTTTTTTAGCAGCTACGTAGCTGTCACCATTATCTGTACCATCCACCAGAGCGAAGAACCTGGGTGAGGATTTGCAGTTATTGTCTGGTGGCCGATGTCACTAATAAGCACTTCGTCAGATTTCCCACCACCTATAGAAGAGAAATTGAGACAGGGTCCGATGAAGGTACACACATACTGCTTAGTGCTAACACCACATACTTACAGGAAAAGACTTTGTTGTGATAAGAAACCTTAAACACTGTTTCATCTTTCTTGATTCAGTTTCGGCATTGCTTTAGTGTATATTATTGTATAACAGCAGTTTATTTATCCTGACACACTTCTTCTATGTATATTATCGTATACTAGCTGGAAAATAAACGTGTTAGCTGTAATTTATGATGTTTATCGAGGAATACTTGTTTGTTGTGGTAATTCTTCCTAGTTATGCAGATTTTTTTGCCTCCGTATTTAATCAACAATTAATTCTGGTTATTTTCAGAGCTGGAGAAGACAATACTAAGAACATTGCGGGACTGCAATTAAACATAAGCTGCAGGTACAACTTTGTCATGCATCGTCTAGCTGATAGGCATATATTAATGAGCTTGTAATTTCTGTTACTTATAGTTCTTCATTCCCTGCGCTACTAAGGCGTTATATTATGAGTGCAAATGATCAATTGATGATGAAAACGAACAGTCTTGCATATGAATTCTAATACATGTTATATTGTTCAGGTCAATACCATTGGACGAGAGTATTGGTCATTTTGTCTACATTCCCTCATTCCTTGTTTTGTGCAAATAGTAATTGGATTCAATACACCCTTGCAGCTTTTGTCACTTTAATAATACTGAAATAGAAATGTTGTTTATTGCAGGACCTACAGATCAGCAAGGACGTACTATATTTGGATATCTAAAGGCCGAAGATTACTAGGATTATATATAGGAGTAGTTAGATTATAATAGTTTGTATCAA
Source organism: Poa pratensis (assembly GCA_947311845.1). Classification (NCBI taxonomy): domain Eukaryota; kingdom Viridiplantae; phylum Streptophyta; class Magnoliopsida; order Poales; family Poaceae; genus Poa; species Poa pratensis. The sequence continues at coordinate 18,577,009 of CAMZMU010000120.1, forward strand.
GATTGTAAGTTGTGTACTCTTCGGGTAATTTTCATGTATACTGATTGAGATTGAAATAATATATGTTGAATTGTTTGTACACGCGATGCATTTTATTCTATGATTTTCATGTTGTTATATATCTTCTAAATTATATTCCCTCACCGAGCAAAATGGAGATTAAAGCGCTGAAACAATGCAGTATATTTAAAAATTCGTAATTTATTCAAAATAGGGTTCAATCCTTTTATGTTGTCTACCAACGCATATAATTGTTGCTTGAATTCTGTTGTTATTTTGCAACGCATTATTCCTCCCTTACCAACGAATCTATATCCGTTGCATTACACCTTTGCAACGCCCGATAGGCAACGCATATTAATCCGTTGGTAAATGCCTTAGCAACGCATTATTCCTCTCTTACCAACGAATCTATATCCGTTGCATTACACCTTTGCAACGCCCGATAAGGTAACGCATATTAATCCGTTGGTAAATGCCTTAGCAACGCCTATATGTACATTTAGATACGGATAATGCGTTGTTGTAGGAGGGGTCCTGTAGTAGTGAACACTACGGTCAAAACCGATTTTGATTTGGACGCTTGGTTTGAAAGTTATACATTTTTTAAAATTTAGACTAGGCCCACGTGCGCTCGGTAGGGAAGAAAAATGTGCGCTCCCTAGTGGTGTCCTTGTTTTTGCGTGGCAGGTATGACTGATCGGTTTTTGCGTGGCAGGTATGACTGGTAGGGTTGTTGGGCTGGTTTCGCACCCACATGCGCGGCCCCTACTGGCCTTTCCATTTCTAACGCGTGTGGAGGGAAACATTTCCTTTTCTGGCACGTGCGCTCTAGGCTGGGAAAGCACACGTGCGCTCCCCAGTAGCGTCCAGAGAAGAAATATTCAGCTCGGCCGTAGTATAAAAACGTGTATACATATGGAGTAATACATGGGCATGCCCGGGCAAAACATGATGGGCCAAGCTCAAACAAAAATCGTAGCCCGGTTATCGCCTGGTTATCATCAATTATCCCGAAATACAGTGAGACACACGAAACATCGTGAACCAAAAAATCATCTTCAAAATCATATGCAGATGATGAAATATGTGGCCAGGACGTAGAAACATGCAACGTCACCTCTCTCTGGCACCGAATGTCGCCGGCGCCATTGGATTCGGCGGAGAGAACCTCCAGATCTTCACCACACCACCACCCATCGGAGGATCCGCAATGCAAAGAACCGGTCTCCAAATGAAGTTTTCCCACTCTCATGTATGTGGGACTAAGGGCACCACCAACGGGCTGGTGCAAACGGACCAGCCCAGTCTGATCGGACATGGGAGGTGCTCCAACGGGCTGGCGCAAAGGGAAACTTGTCCGCGCGGACACGCGATCTCGCCCCAAACGCGGCCCAACTTTGGTCCAGCTTTGGGGGAGACGCGGACACGCGCTGTGTCCTCCCATGTCCGCCCCTGGCCCACATGGCAGCCACTCTGGCCGCTTTGGACCCGGCGCGTGGTCCTTCTTAAATGGGGACACCAACCCCCAGCTGTCCCCATCCCCATCCCCACTCGCCCCACTCGCTTCCTCTCCCAAACCCTAGCAACCGCCCGCCGCCCTGCGACGCCGGCCGCCCTGAAGCCGGGCCGCTGGTTCTTCAGCAAGCCCGACCGCAACAATGCCGAGGCCAGTAGCTCCTGCACGCCTCCGCCGTCCTCCGACGCCAGCCGTCGTGCCGCAGATCGCCGTGAGGAGCTCAGGGTGGCACGGAACGCTCGCCGCCGTGCCCGGCGAGCCCGCGTCTCGACGGACGTGGCGCAGATCCGCTGGGAGGTAGCTGCGCCCCTGCTGTGGGGCGACGTCCATCTGCCAGATGGATGGCACCTCACGCCGCAGCGCGTGCCGGTACCTCGGGTGCCTCGCTCCGGCCGGGCGCGCGCTCCTCCTCCTCCTCCGCCGCCCGCCTCGCCTCGTCACGACACGCGCGCGCGCCGCGGGTTGCGGGAATCTCGCCGAGCCGATGTGTTCTTTTTGCCACACGTGAATGGACGAATATGAATATGAACGGTTGCACGAAGGTGAAACGTTTTGTACTAATGGAGAATGAAACGTCTGCATTAAGTGGAGATGAATGCTAACGGGCGTTGGCTGTTCATTTCGCCTCCTGCCTGTTCGTTTCCTCTCCTGCAGTGCTTGTTCGCCTCCTGCTGCTGTGCCTACAAAAGAGAGGTCGCTCCTCTCCTGCGATGCTTGTTCGCCTCCTGCTGGTGAGCAAGTTGATCCGGTTTGTGTCAAATCCGGGAGATGATCATTGGCATGCGCTTGAGAGAGTCATGCGCTATCTAAAAGGCACTGCGAGCTATGGAATTCATTATACCGGGGACCCAAGGGTACTTGAGGGTTATAATGATTCAAATTGGATATCTGATGCTGATGAGATTAAGGCCACAAGTGGTTATGTATTTACACTTGGTGGTGGCGCTGTCTCCTGGAAGTCTTGCAAGAAGACCATCTTAACGAGGTCAACTATGGAAGCAGAACTCACAGCATTAGACACAACCACTGTTGAAGCAGAGTGGCTCCGTGAGCTTTTGATGGACTTACCTGTGGTTGAAAAACCGATACCCGCTATCCTGATGAACTGTGATAATCAAACTGTTATCACGAAAGTGAATAGTTCTAAGGATAATATGAAGTCATCAAGGCATGTGAAGAGGAGATTAAAATCTGTCAGAAAATTGAAGAACTCCGGAGTTATTACATTGGATTATATCCAAACATCTAAGAATTTGGCAGATCCCTTCACAAAGGGTTTATCACGTAATGTGATAGATAATGCATCGATGGAGATGGGTTTGAGACCAACAATATAAGTTGTTCACAGTGGTAACCCACTCTATGTGATCGGAGATCCCGTGAAGTAGAATTGGGAGACAAGTTGTTGATCAACTGAGAGGAGAATACCCTTACCTTTGTATAACACCACTCCGCGAAGATGCAATACTCTCCTAAACTGCATGGCAGGTTGATGTTTATCTTAACGTGTACCAAGAGGCTTTATCTTAAACAGAGATGTTGTCCTGCAGAACATCTTCTGAGGACACACCTATATGAGTCTGACTGTTAAAAGTCGCAGTCCATGAGAGTGGGGTACTCTCTAATAAACTCATGAAAGGTCTTGGAGTATGACGTATAAGCTCCACCCGCGGGGAAGTCCCACGACAGCCTAGTATCAGTCAAGGCTTTGTGTGAAGCTAGATTCGCAGAAAACATGCAGTTCAAGGCATAGTCCACTGTCCAAGTTGCAAACTAGTGTAACATGAAGTCTAGGTGGAAGTTCAACTTAACAGTCTCCACTGTAGCACCGGTATATAAACAGTGTTTGGAACCAAAAGCAAATTTTGTGTGCCTCTAGAATCCTGTGGGGATTGCTGGAATTTTGGCCCAAATCATTTCCATAATTCCTTAAAATCCTAGAGGCCCATGTGGCCCATTCATACATGGCAAGAGGTGGGACAAATGTTTAGTCACACGTTGCTAGTTTAGAGAGAGTTGCACCACTTTATAAGGTGAGCTCTTCTAGCACTTGTACGAGCATGAGAATAGGAGAGAGCCCCACGCGCGCTCCTCCTCCTCCGCCGCCCGCCTCGCCTCGCCACGCATCGTCACGACGCGCGCGCGCGCCGCGTGTTGCGGGAATCTCGCCAAGCCGATGTGTTCTTTTTGCCACACGTGAATGGACGAATATGAATATGAACGGTAAACGTTGCACTAATGGAGAATGAAATGTCTGCATTAAGTGGATATGAATGCTAACGGGCGTTGGCTGTTCATTTCGCCTCCTGCCTGTTCGTTTCCTCTCCTGCAGTGCTTGTTCGCCTCCTGCTGCTGTGCCTACAAAAGAGAGGTCGCTCCTCTCCCTTAGACACACCGCAACACAGCCACATCTCATGCGCCTGCCTCCTGGTTCTCGAGCACTGCGTCGCCGATCAAGTCTTCCTCATTCCGTTCCGCGGCGTGCACCGCGTGACGGAACACTAGGCCTCCGGAACCCCGTCTCTCGCGATCCTGTACGGGAGAGAGGCGATAAGGTTTTTGGGGAGCGTCATCACGCGACTACTGGCTTCTTCTCCAACACGAACTCCGACGACTACTTCCCGGACGACGACTTCTTCCCTGACGTCGACGTCCTCTTCGGCAACATGTCTTCATCAGCCAACGCGAACGGGTCATCCTCCACTTGCCCGTATGTGACCCTATTCTGTCTATTCGAGATCATGTTTTAGACTTTGTTTCTAGCATTATGCGTACAATTGCTTTATGCGTACTTTCTGTTAGATTGCATGACTAGTTTAATTCTTATTTCTCTAGCCATGTTTTATATACTGTTTTTATGGATTAAATCATGTGGAAAATTGCTCATATATTCAACAATCCAAAAACCTTATTTTAGGCAATTTTCTCTTGTTGGCTTTGCTGCTTCACTGAGACCCGCTGCTTTCGATGGGGTGAACTACAAGAAGTGGCGTGCGAGAGCCACTCTCTGGTTTAAGTGTTTTCACGCTGCTAAAGGCATGCCTGAAGGAGAGCTCACTCCTGAAGAGGAGAGAGCTTTTCAGGAAGCCGATACCCTGTTGAAGGCTGCTATTCTCAGCATCCTTGGTGACAAGATCGTCGACCCGTATTTGTCCATCACTACAGCCAAGGGAATGTGGGATGCGCTCGAGGCCAAGTTTGGGGCCTCAGACGCGGGCAGTGAATTCTATGTCATGGAGCAGTTCTTTGACTACAAGATGACTGGTGAGCGCTCCATTGTTGAGCAGGCTCATGAGATACAGTCCATTGCTAAGGAACTTGAGCAAGTTTCGTGTGTGTTACCCGACAAGTTCATTGCGGGAGGCATCATTGCCAAACTCCCTCCTTCGTGGAGGAATTTTGCTACCTCTCTGAAGCACAAGAGACAGGAATTTTCCGTTATGGATCTCATTGGGTCTCTTGATGTGGAAGAAAAGGCGAGAGCGAAAGACACACGAGCTCGAGTCTTTGAGGGATGTTCGAGTGCTAACTTCGTTCAGAAGAAGAACTCCCAGTCCTACAAGCCCAAGTACAAGAATAAGTCTGAGGACAAAGGCAAGTACGATAAAAAGAACAAGCCTTCACAGTCTACCAACTTCAAGAGGAAGACCGATAGGAAGAAGGGATCATGCCATGTTTGCGGTGATCCCAATCACTGGGCTCCAAGATGCCCTAACCGATTTGAGGAGCGCGAGAAGAGCGGCAAGACCGCTAATGTTGTCATTGGAGATACTGAGATGAAAGATGTTGGGTACAGTATATTTCCAACTATCTTTTCAGTATGTCATTCTCCTGAATGGTGGATTGACACGGGTGCCAATGTACATATTTGTGCTGATATCTCAATGTTTTCTTCTTATCAGGTCGCAGGGACTTCCTTCGTGCTGATGGGGAACGGGTCACATGCTTTTGTTCGTAGTGTTGGTACGGTCGATCTGAAGTTTACTTCGGGAAGATCGTGCGCCTGAAGAACGTTCATCATGTGCCCTCCATAAATAAAAATCTTGTTAGCGGGTCTCTTCTGTGTCGAGATGGCTACAAGATAGTTTTTGAGTCCAATAAATTTGTTGTGTCCAAGTTTGGAACTTTCGTTGGTAAAGGATATGAGTGCGGAGGCTTGTTCCGCCTATCACTGTCAGACGTTTGTAATAAAGTTGTGAACCATGTTTACACTACTTCTGAATCAAATGTATGGCATTCACGTCTCTGTCATATTAATTTTGGGTGCATGACGCGGCTAGCCAAATTGATTTTAATCCCCAGTTTCACTACTGTCAAAGGTTCTAAGTATCAAGTTTGTGTTCAAGCAAAGCAACCACGCAAGTCTCATACGACTGCGGAGGTACGAGACTTGGCACCTCTAGAGCTCATACATTCTGATCTTTGTGAGATGAATGGCGTGTTGACAAAGGGTGGAAAGAGATACTTCATGACGTTAATTGATGACTCCACTAGATACTGTTATGTGTACCTTCTGAAATCAAAAGATGAGGCTCTAAATTTCTTCAAAATCTATAAAGCTGAAGTAGAAAACCAACTTGATCGAAAGATTTAGAGGCTTAGGTCCGATCGTACCTGGTGGAGAGTATTTTTGCAATGAGTTTGATTCCTTTTGTGCTGAACACGGTATAATTCATGAGAGGACGCCTCCCTACTCACCCCAGTCAAATGGAGTGGCTGAGAGAAAGAACCGTACTCTAACTGATCTGGTTAACGCCATGTTAGACACATCGGGTCTCTCCAAGCCATGGTGGGGGGAGGCGATACTGACTGCGTGTCACGTCCTAAACCGAGTTCCCATAAAGGACAAAGAGATAACTCCATTTGAGGAGTTTGAGAAGAAAAGGTTGAAACTCTCTTACTTGCGGACATGGGGTTGTTTGGCGAAAGTCAATATACCAATTCCCAAGAAGCGCAAGCTTGGACCAAAAACCGTTGATTGTGTTCTTCTGGGCTATGCATTCCATAGCGCTGGTTATAGATTCGTGATAATAAAATCTGAGGTATCCGACATGCATGTTGGTACAATTTTGGAGTCGAATGATGCGACTTTCTTTGAGGATATCTTTCCCATGAAGGATATGCCGAGCTCATCAAATCAGGAGATGCCAAGTTCATCTAGTCAGGAATTTGTTCCAATTACTGAACCCACCATTCCGATAGAACACCATGAAAATATTGTGGAGGATTACAATGAAACTCCTAAAAGGAGCAAGAGACAGAGGACTGCAAATTCTTTTGGTGATGATTTTATTGTGTACCTCGTAGATGACATTCCCAGTTCTATTTTAGAAGCTTATGCATCTTTGGATGCTGACTACTGGAAGGAAGCTGTCCGTAGTGAGATGGATTCCATCTTAGCTAACGAAACTTGGGAGATCACTGATCATCCGTACGGGTGCAAACCTGTAGGATGTAAGTGGGAGTTCAAGAAGAAGCTAAGGCCTGATGGTACCATTGAAAAGTACCTGGTCAAGAAGGAAAGGTGTGCAAGTTGTTGAAATCATTGTACGGCCTTAAAGAAGCCCCTAAGCAGTGGCATGAGAAGTTCGAAAAGACTTTGACTGCTGAAGGCTTTGTTGTAAACGAAGCTGACAAATGTGTGTACTATCGCCATGGTGGGGCCGAGGGAGTTATTCTCTCTTTGTACGTCGATGACATACTGATATTTGGAACCAACCTTAATGTGATTAAGGATGTCAAGGATTTCTTATCTCGCTGTTTTGAGATGAAGGATCAAGGAGTAGCTGATGTTATCTTGAACATCAAGCTTTTGAGAGATGACAATGGTGGGATTACTCTGCTTCAATCCCACTACGTGGACAAGGTCTTAAGTCGTTTCGGGTATAGCGACTGCAAGCCCTCTCCAACACCCTATGATTCTAGTGTGTTGCTTCGAAAGAATCGACGGATTTCTAGAGATCAACTGAGATATTCTCAGATCATAGGCTCGCTTATGTATTTGGCGAGTGCCATGAGGCCTGACATTTCATTTGCTGTGAGCAAGTTGAGCCGGTTTGTGTCAAATCCGGGAGATGATCATTGGCATGCGCTTGAGAGAGTCATGCGCTATCTAAAAGGCACTGCGAGCTATGGAATTCATTATACCGGGGACCCAAGGGTACTTGAGGGTTATAATGATTCAAATTGGATATCTGATGCTGATGAGATTAAGGCCACAAGTGGTTATGTGTTTACACTTGGTGGTGGCGCTATCTCCTGGAAGTCTTGCAAGCAGACCATCTTAACGAGGTCAACTATGGAAGCAGAACTCACAGCATTAGACACAGCCACTGTTGAAGCAGAGTGGCTCCGTGAGCTTTTGATGGACTTACCTGTGGTTGAAAAACCGATACCCGCTATCCTGATGAACTATGATAATCAAACTGTGATCACGAAAATGAATAGTTCTAAGGATAATATGAAGTCATCAAGGCATGTGAAGAGGAGATTAAAATCTGTCAGAAAATTGAAGAACTCTGGAGGTATTGCATTGGATTATATCCAAACATCTAAGAATTTGGCAGATCCCTTCACAAAGGGTTTATCACGTAATGTGATAGATAATGCATCGAGGGAGATGGGTTTGAGACCCACAATATAAGTTGTTCACAGTGGTAACCCACTCTATGTGATCGGAGATCCCGTGAAGTAGAATTGGGAGACAAGCTGTTGATCAACTGAGAGGAGAATACCCTTACCTTTGTATAACACCACTCCGCGAAGATGCAATACTCTCCTAAACTGCATGGCAGATTGATGTTTATCTTAATGTGTACCAAGAGGCTTTATCATAAGCAGAGATGTTGTCCTGCAGAACATCTTCTGAGGAACACACCTATATAAGTCTGACTGTCAAACGTCGCAGTCCATGAGAGTGGGGTGCTCTTTAATAAACTCATGAAAGGTCTCGGAGTATGCCGTATAAGCTCCACCCGCGGGGAAGTCCCACGACAGCCTAGTATCGATCAAGGCTTTGTGTGAAGCTAGATTCGCAGAAAACATGCAGTTCAAGGCATAGTCCACTGTCCAAGTTGCAAACTAGTGTAACATGAATTCTAGGTGGAAGTTCAACTTAACAGTCTCACTGTAGCACCGGTATATAAACAGTGTTTGGAACCAAAAGCAAATTTTGTGTGCCTCTAGAATCTTGTGGGGGATTGCTGGAATTTTGGCCCAAATCATTTCCATAATTCCTTAAAATCCTAGAGGCCCATGTGGCCCATTCATACATAGCAAGAGGTGGGACAAATGTTTAGTCCCAGATTGCTAGTTTAGAGAGAGTTGCACCACTTTATAAGGTGAGCTTCTAGCACTTGTACGAGCATGAGAATAGGAGAAAATTGGAGAAAGCCCCACGCGCGCTCCTCCTCCTCCTCCGCCGCCTGTCTCGTCACGACGCGCGCGCGCGCCGCGGGTTGCGGGAATCTCGCCGAGCCGATGTGTTCTTTTTGCCACACGTGAATGGACGAATATGAATATGAACGGTAAACGTTGCACTAATGGAGAATGAAACGTCTGCATTAAGTGGAAATGAATGCTAACGGGCGTTGGCTGTTCATTTCGCCTCCTGCCTGTTCGTTTCCTCTCCTGCGGTGCTTGTTCGCCTCCTGCTGCTATGCCTACAAAAGAGAGGTCGCTCCTCTCCCTTAGACACACCGCAACACAGCCACATCTCATGCGCCTGCCTCCTGGTTCTCGAGCACTGCGTCGCCGATCAAGTCTTCCTCATTCCGTTCCGCGGCGTGCACCGCGTGACGGAACAGTAGGCCTCCGGAACCCCGTCTCTCGTGATCCTGTACGGGAGAGAGGCGATAAGGTTTTTGGGGAGCGTCATCACGCGACTACTGGCTTCTTCTCCAACACGGACTCCGACGACTACTTCCCGGACGACGACTTCTTCCCTGACGTCGACGTCCTCTTCGGCAACATGTCTTCATCAGCCAACGCGAACGGGTCGTCCTCCACTGGCCCGTATGTGACCCTATTCTGTCTATTCGAGATCATGTTTCAGACTTTGTTTCAAGCATTATGCGTACAATTGCTTTATGCGTACTTTCTGTTAGATTGCATGACTAGTTTAATTATTATTTCTCTAGCCATGTTTTATCTACTGTTTTTATGGATTAAATCATGTGGAAAATTGGTCATATATTCGGTGCCCTAACAACTTACAAATGACTTAGCTACCATCATCCGAAAGAGCTTATTCTCACGCGTGCGAGCGCTCGCACCCTCTGCGTCGCACGTCCGATCGTGGCGAGTCAGCTTTCTGTTCCCTTTCTTTTCGTGAGCACACGCACGTGGTCCCTTCGGTGTTCCTAATCTTTTTTCCTTCCCTCGTCCGTCCGTGCATGCAGCGTGGTCCCGCCTCCTATTTTCCTTCTATTTTTTCTAGCTACACTGTTGCACAGTTTTTGCTTTTTCTCATGCATGCATGCGAACAATGATTCACCATTTCCTTACGAGCCTTTTTCAGCTGCCATGTTCATGCACAGTGAATGTCTATCTCTTTTCTCTATTCCCTTTAATGTTTTATTTTTGTTACGTGAATATAGATTTTTAGCTGGCCTATTCCCTTTTTTATCTTTTGGCCAAAAGAATATTTGATTTCCTCTTGCAAAAAATATACAGTATTTTTTTGATTCCCTTTTTGGGACGGTGGTTTTTTAGGTAAACAAAAATGGGTGGAGAATAGGAAAAATCCAGTTCCTACTAGTACATAAAATTAGAATAGAAAATACCTACCACTTCCTACTAGTATAAAAACGTAAAACATAATTTAGACAAAAAACTATATAATTTGATTTTTCTTGCAAAAATATCCATTACATGAGCTACGTATTTTTTTGCTCTTTGCTCATACATGCATGCATGCCAACAATAATTCACCAATGTTTACCGGACCATGCATTTGGATATTTGGATGGGACGATCAGCTTTTGTAATGAAACCATGCATTTTGTACGAAATTTCATTTTTCTTAGAGAATTTATTTTGAATTCCCTTTTTGAGCGCTAAAAATGTGCCCAGTTTAATTTTTGTCCCGTTGTACCTTGGTAACTATTCCCTTTACACGCAAAAAAAATATTCGATTTTGGCTTGCAAAAAATACTAGTATAATTTTCAATTCCCTTTTTGGGACAGTGGTTTTTTAGGGTAAATAAAAAAGGGCGGGGAATAGGTAAATTTCAATTTCTACTAGTACACAAAATTAGAATATAAAAGAACTATCAGTTTTTACTACTATGAAAATAACAGAAAACATAATTTAGACTACCATCCATTTTGATCATAATTTATACCTAACATAATTTAGGTTGGTAATTCATGCTCTAGATGCTTGGTAAACACCTTAGCTAGTGCTAGCATCGGTAACTTGCTTGTTAGGTAGTTGTTATCATCATCTACTATTTTTTAGGTTGGTAATTCATGGTATAGATGCTTGGTAACACTTTAGTTACTCATAGGATCGGTAACTTGCTTGCTATGTACTTGGTATCATCATCTACTAGTTTTTAGGTTGGTAACTCGAGCTCAAGATGCTTGGCACCACTTTAAATTAGTTCTGAGATCGGTAACTTGCTTGCTATGTACTTGGTATCATCATGTACTAGTTTTTAGGTTGGTAATTCGTACTTTAGATGCTTGGTAACACTTTAGCTAGTTCTAGCATCGGTAACTTGCTTGCTAGGTAGGTGATATCATCATCTACTATTTTTTTAGGTTGGTAATTGATACGTCTCCAACGTATCTATAATTTTTGATATTTCATGCTTGTTTTATACCAGTTGCTACATGTTTTGTATCTACTTTATAGCACTTTTATACATTTTTTTGGACTAACCTATTAACAAGATGCCGAAGTGCCAGTTCCTGTTTTCGGCTGTTTTTGTATTCCAGAAAAGCTAGTCTGGAAATATTCTCGGAATTGGACGAAACTTCACGGACATCCCTATTTTCCGAAGACACCAGATGGAGCAAAGAAGCAACGGAGGAGACGCACCAGGGAGCCATACGCCACTAGGGCGCGGCAGGCCCCTTGGCCGCGCCCTGGTATGGTGTGGGCCCCTCGGGGCTCTCCAGCCGCCGCCCTTTCGCCTACTTATTCCCCCCGAGAAAAAACCCTAAGTGCCCGAGCCATTATCCACGAAGAGTTCCAGAGACGCCGCCGCCGTCAACCCTAGCTCGGGAGGGTCAGAACCTCTTCCCGGCACCCTGCCGGAGAGGGGAATCGTCACCGGGGCTTCTACATCGCCATGCCTGCCTCCGGAGTGATGCGTGAGTAGTTCATCCTTGGACTACGGGTCCATAGCAGTAGCTAGATGGTTGTCTCTCCACTTTGTGCCATCATGTTTAGATCTTGTGAGCTGCCCTACATGATCAAGATCATATTATTGTAATGCTACATGTTGTGTTTGCTGGGATCCGATGAATATTGAATATTATGTCAAGTTGATTATCAATCTATCTATGTTATTTAAGATCTTGCATGCTTTCCGTTACTCGTAGATGCTTTGGCCAAGTAGATGCTTGTAACTCCAAGAGAGAGTATTTATGCTAGATAGTGGGTTCATGTCTCCGTTTAACCTGGGACAGTGACAGAAAGTTCTAAGGTTGTGGATGTGCTGTTGCCACTAGGGATAACCTAACGATGCTATGTCCACGGGCATATGTGTTTGTTTACATTACGCACTTTACTTAATGCAATTATCCGTTGCTTGCAACTTAATACCAACGGGGACTCGGATGACAACCCGGCGGTGGATTATTAGTCATAGATGCTGTTGGATAACGGTCTATGTATTATGTCGTAATGCCCAATTAAATATCATAGTAGTCAACATGTCATGTATATGCATTGTCATGCGCTCACTATTCGTCAATTGCCCAGCTGTAATTTGTTCACCCAACATGTTAGTTATCTTTTATGGAGAGACACCACTAGTGAACTGTGGACCCCGGTCCATTCTTTTACACTGATTAAACAACCACAAACTGCAAACTGTTCCTTTTTCATTCTCTGCAATTTAATACTCATTTTCCACACCATACGTTTAATCCTTTGTTTTCAGCAAGCCAGTGAGATTGACAACCTCACTGTTTCGTTGGGGCAAAGTAGTTTGATTGTGTTGTGTGCAGATTCCACGTCGTCCAATCCCTGCGCCGCATATATTTCGCCGTTGACAACCTTCTGAAGAGTTGCTGCTCCTACTGGTTCGATAACCTTGGTTTCTTTCTGAGGGAAAACTTGCTGCTGACTACATCATACCTTCCTCTTGGGGTCTCCCAACGAACGTGTGTTTCACGTCATCAAGCTTTTTTCTGGCGCCGTTGCCGGGGAGACAGCAGTCTTCTGCAAGGGGAGTTTCACGCTTCCAATCTCTTTACTTTGTTTTTGTCTTGCTTAGTTTATTTTATTTTATCTTGTTTGCTTTCAATTATCAAAAACACAAAAAAATTAGTTACTTGCATTTAGTTTATTTTCGTTTTGTTTCTGTTAGTTATTATGTCTAGCTCTTTACTTGCTATCAATGGTTACTTTCCTTGAAACTAGTCCTATGGCTGAAAACAACATGAGAGAGCTTTATGAAATTTATCTTGAGTTGGGACATGAGTGTTTGAAGAGAAAATTAAAAAGCCTATGGAACTTTATTTGCATAACAATCATGATAGTAGCAATGTTATTAGCATACATTCTTTGAACACCATTATTGCTAATGCCATGGAAAGCTCTAAGCTTGGGGAAGTGGTTTTGATAAAAATGTTATTTTTAGTCCCCAGCTTGGAGGAGGAAGAATGCTATATTTTGAATGTCATGATTCTATTGAAATATCCTTTTGATAAATTTGAAGTAAACAACCTCCTTGACTCAGTAAAAGGAAATTGCAGAAAGTAAAAATGTGCTCCCTAATGTTATATATGATAATCTCTTGATGATGGTCCTATATTGCCTAATGATATTAATTTTGCTACTATTGTCAAAAGTGTTTAATGACCCACTATTTTGAGCTTAATAAAATTATGTGCTTATAGATCATGAAAAAGTTTTATGTGATATTATATTGTTGAGTCTATTCATGATGCTACTGAAAATTATTTTGAGAGAGGAAAATATGGTTATAGAAATCTTCATGTTATTAAATTTCCTCTCTTTGTCATGAAAGTTTTGAGCTTTCTCTTGTGTTGCTTTTATATGATGGTTTCTTTAAAACCTACTGGTTATTATGTGAGAGGGAGACACGGTTTCATATATCACAATAATATTAAGTCTCCTCTCTTTATGTTGAAAATTTTGAAGTTGCACTTGTTTTGTCTTCCTATGCTAGTCACTTTGTGCTTCATTTACTTGTTTTCTTACAAGGCTCCTATGCATAGGAAGAGTGTTAGATTTAAACATGTTTTATATATGCTCCTTGATGCTCTCTTTTATGTTTCAACTCTCATCTTTATGTGAGCATCATAAAAATCACTATGCCTAGCTAAAAGGCATTAAAGAAAGCGCTTTTGGGAGGCAACCCATTATCTTTTATTTTCAGTATTAGTCAAGGTTTGTTTACTTCTGTAGCAACTCCTTTGTATCTTTATTTTCTCGCATTGTTGTGCCAAGAGTAGCCTCTAATGTTAAGATGCTTAATTTTGATTGCTGCGCAGAAACAGATTTTTGCTGTTCACTGTACGAAATTCCTAAAATCACCAGATTGTTAAAAAATCTGAAATTTTTGTGCGTAATCTTTATGAATGTCTGAAACTTTCATTAGTTCAGAGTTTTTCGATCTGAGCGTCGTAAGTGCCTCGAAAAAATTCGTCTTTGCGGACTGTTCTGTTTTAGACAGATTATGCCTTTTTATTTTGCATTCTCTCTTTTACTAGTGTTGAGTGAAATTCTTTTTTGGGTGGAAGAGCTTCACATAACATCAGTGGCTGTAGCTAATGTTTAAAGTAACAAATCATATTGCGTCTTTACAGAACATGTGAATTTTTGATTATGCACTAACCCTCTAATGAGATCTACTTTGAGTTTGGTGTGACGGAAGTTTTCAAGGGTCAAGAGAGAAGGATGATAATAGGATCAAGAAGAGTGAAGAGCTTAAGCTTGGGGAGGCTCCCATGGATCTCCCCAGCATATTTCAAGAAGACTCAAGCGTCTAAGCTTGGGGATGCCCAAGGCATCCCCTTCTTCATCGTCAAAATTATCAGGTCATCTCTAGTGAAACTATATTTTAATTCTTTCACATCATATGTGCTTTTCTTGGAGCGTCTGTGTGCTTTTATTTTCAGTATTGCTTTTATTTTCAATAAAGCTTGACTGGACCCTAGCATTCTTGATTGGGAGAGAGACACGCTCCGCTTTTTCATGAGAATACTCCTATTCTTCACTTATATTTGTTGAGTATTCATATCTAGCGCTGTTCAGCTTTTAGCTCTTGTTTTCATGTATCTCTTGTCAGAGCTATTAGCTTTCTTTTGTAGAAAGTACTCTCTTGCTTCACTTATATTTGTTTGGAGAGTTGATGAAATAAATTGATTGGTGTTTGGTTGGTTCAGAAAATGTTGCATGTGGTAATTGGTATAAGGAAAAACTTGCTTAATCTTGTAGATCACTAAAATGGATAACTTGATGCTTGTCAATTGTTTTGAGTTAACAAGTAGATCATGATTAAATTGTGCATCACATGAGTTAAGCCTATTAGTGAAGAACTACCGTAAAGCTTGTTGAAAATTTGGTTTGCATCGGTGGTACTCTAAGGTCTAGATATTTTCTAATAACAGGGTTTGGTTAACAAGGAAGACGGTATGAAGTCTTATAACGTTTGCAATATGTTTGTCATATAAAACTTGGTGTACGGGTTGATATTCTTGTTTGCTTACATAACCTTGCTAGCCTAAACTCTGTACTGAGAGGGAATGCTTCTCGTGCATCCAAATCCTTGAGCCAAAATCCATGCCATTTGTGTCCACCATAACTACCTATATGTGGTATTTCCTTGCCACTCCAAGTAAATTTTTCATGTGCTACCTTTAAATTATTCAAAATGTTATTATTCCCTTTTTGTGTCAATGTTTACTAGCTCATGAGGAATTAGTGTGGTTATTCTTTATTTATTTGTCGAGTGGACTTTTACACCTGGACTAGTGGCATATACATCCGCTTATCCAATTTGCAAAAAGAGCTGGCAACGGGGTGCCCAGTCCCAATTAATTACAACTTTAACCAATTAATTCTCTTCACACTTTTGCCCTGATTCATCAGTAAGCAATGACAAACAGTGAAATACCTGAATGTGTGTAAACCAAAGAGAAAGAGGGATGATCTGCCTTGCTGGTAGAAATAACGTCCTTCATGGGAGCCGCTCTTAAAAGTCCGTTCGACAGGTAGAATACTGTTCTCACCCGCTACCATTCGTTGACAATTAACAAACACCTCTCAAAAATAGATACTCCTCCATGGTATGTGATTGATGGAAGGCACCCGAGGATTCGGTTAGCCATGGCTTGTGTTAGCAAGGTTGGGAGGAGTATCAAATATTTTATGCAATCTCTATATGCTTTCAAAAACCTAAAAGCTCTAGCACATGATTTAATCCCTGCTTCCCTCTGCGAAGGGCCTTTCTTTTACTTTTATGTTGAGTCAGTTTTCCTATTCTTTCTGTCTTCCACAAGCAAACACTAGTGTCAACTTTGTTACAACATGCGTTATATGCAATGTATTGGACTTGTTATACTACTTTGTGTTGACAATATCCATGAGATAAATATGTTGAAAGTTGAAGCAAATGCTGAAACTAAATTCTTCCTTTGTGTTGATTAAATACCTTTTATTAGAAACTATTGCTTTATGAGTTAACACTTATGCAAAACTGTTTGATGCTTGTCTCGAAAGTACTATTCATGAAAACGTTTAGCTTGTGTGATTCATTGTTTACTCATTATCTATTTGGTAGCAAATTATAGACCATTGACTTGGATCACTTCATTCATTTACATGTGCCTTGCAATATTATATGATCAAGATTATGATAGTAGCATGTCACCTCAAAAATTATTTGTTTTTATCGTTTACCTACTCGAGGACGAGTAGGAACTAAGCTTGGGGATGCTGATACGTCTCAAACGTATCTATAATTTTTGATGTTCCATGCTTGTTTTATACCAATTGCTACATGTTTTGCATCTACTTTATATCACTTTTATACATTTTTTGGGACTAACCTATTAACAAGATGCCGAAGTGCCAGTTCCTGTTTTCTGCTGTTTTTGTATTCCAGAAAAGCTAGTCTGGAAATATTCTCGGAATTGGACGAAACTTCACGGTCCTATTTTTCCAGAAACACCAGACGGAGCAAAGAAGCAACGGAGGAGGCACCAGGAGCCACACGCCACTAGGGCGCGCGGCCCCTTGCCGCGCCCTGGTGGTGTGGGCCCCTGGGGTCTCCAGCCGCCGCCCTTTCGCCTACTTATTCCCCCCGAAAAAAACCCTAAGTGCCTGAGCCATATCCACGAAAAGTTCCAGAGACGCCGCCGCCGTCAACCCTAGCTCGGGAGGGTCAGAACCTCTTCCCGGCACCCTGCCGGAGAGGGGAATCGTCACCGGAGGCTTCTACATCGCCATGCCTGCCTCCGGAGTGATGCGTGAGTAGTTCATCCTTGGACTACGGGTCCATAGCAGTAGCTAGATGGTTGTCTCTCCATTTGTGCCATCATGTTTAGATCTTGTGAGCTGCCCTACATGATCAAGATCATATTATTGTAATGCTACATGTTGTGTTTGCTGGGATCCGATGAATATTGAATATTATGTCAAGTTGATTATCAATCTTGTAAGGCCCCCTCGGACCACCGGTCCGAGAAGTCCACGTTATGTAAACAGATCACGATCCCAATGATCAGTGCATCGCGATCACATAACCAACCTGGTATACAGAGTTACATCATTCAAACGTACATACAAGTCTTACACAAATAAATAGCGGTCACATGACCAAGCCTGCAAGCGTCGTCACGCAGGACGGAATTAACTACGATACAGCGGAAGCTTTCGGCTAGCGTCGGCCCTCGTCACTACCAGACGCATTCCCACGGCGCAGTTGACCGGTGACATTCAGTTGGCGTAGTCGTCGACAAACTCCTCCTCATCGGCGTAGGCCTCCTTGTAGAAATCTGGACGTTTGAATATCCAGGGACACAGCCATGAGTACAATTACGTACTCGCAATACCACCTCAAGGCTTAAGTTTTCATGGTAATGCAATAAGGTGTTTTCGAAAACTGGGATAGCTGGTATGTACAACTATAGGGCTTAGTTTTTCACAAAACAATGCTGCAAGACATAGAGAATACGACATCTCTATATCTTTGTTGAAGAAAACATTTAGAGATAAAATTCTCGTTTGTAGAAATAGTGTGAGCTACCTCCACACTGTTGTAAAACCTTTGGTAAAGCTTTTTAGAGACACTAGGATGGGGATGCCCTTTTTCTTTCCGGGTTCCGACTGGTTGACTCCCCGAGACCAACCATCTTCGCCCAAAATCCGTACCTCCCAGGTACCTTCTTGATGCCTCCTTGTTTCCACCGAGAAAATCCACTTTTTCTTTTGAAAACATAAAAGTTGCCCGTACGCCTAGATCGGTGGCCTTTCCAACCGTCCATGACCGAGGACTCGGCTATTCGAATAGATTTACACTCTGCAGAGGTGGTGCACTTTCACCACACCAAACGGTCATTCCGCCGTGATTAGCCACGGTCCGTCATACATCAGTATGCGGGGGTTCGGATAACCAGATCAAAACTTTCCCCTAATCCATCCTAGTACAGAGGACTCCCGCTAGGTTTGTTCCCCCCGGCACCGTGTGCTCCACCAGACCCCTGGTCTCTCTTAGGACGCCACACCGCCACGGCAGGGGACCCAACGTAATCGTCCGGCTGCGGGTCCCTCCGCTTGTGTATTGCCTCATACAACAGCAACCCGGCTTCGAGGGCCCCGCCCTTATAGAGTATGAGATCCTCCGACTAAAAGAGACAAGCTTCCGGCTAAGCCCTACCCATCTCAGGTAGTGTGGTTGCACGGGTTAATTGTTCGGGCGGCCGCTCGGGCTGTACTTTGTTTTTCAAAAACATCTCCACCTCCGACTGCTCCCAGCAACTAGGGTTTTCTTAAACTCACCGGATGCTCCAGCAACCCGGGTTTTCAAAAATCCACCGAGTGCTCCCAGCAACTCGGGTTTTTATAAACTTCTCCATTTGCTCCCAGCAACATGGGTTTTGTAAAGCTCTTTCTCGCCGATCGCTCCCAGCGACTCGGGTTTTCCTCCGAAAACACTTTATTAAAAACCCGGCTCCCATCCTATAGTTTTGAGGTAAGGTTATAAAGATATACTACTAGAAAATATAATTTTCTTGATAGCGCCTTCAGTAGAAGACCTCTCAAGTAAAGACTTAATCTTATAAAACCTATTATATACTAGTAGATATCTTTTGGCCAAACAATATTTTGTAAAATAGTTTTGGGGTGGCAAAGTGCCACAAAGGTAATAAAACATGCATTTATTTTATTTTTGAAAACAAAACATGCTTGTAAAGATAATAGGATTTCAATAATGGTGAGGTGGCTTGCCTGGCTGGGCACTATGTCCTTGGTCTTGATCTTGATGTTCGTTCACTCCTCACTTCCAGCTCCTTCCCGATCGTATCTAACGTCATAAACAGGAAAAAAAACAACACTCAAATTACAAGACAATGCCATAAGGACATAACAGACATCAAGCAATTCTCCAGACACTAAGCTAATAAATCAACAACAAGCAATTCACTTAGTTACACAACAACAGGGATGGCTGCAGTAGTTTAGGAAATACGGCAGACAAAAGAATCCTAGTAGAAAAGGAAATACTCCAGACAAAGTATCTGAGTAGGCAAGCATTAGTACTAGCACTTAACACACTCACATGAAAGCATGCTACTAGCTCCAGTAGCATGTGCTAAAAAGAAGCTAACCAACCAACAAGGTTAACCCTACTGCTTACATAAGTTGTTGAACTAAGAGCTAAAAGTGCAGGTGAGTTATTTCATAGATCACCACAAACAGTAACGCAAGGAAGTGGGTTGACGACAATCTAAAATAAACCAACCATAAATACAAGCATTACCAAACACAAACAAATCATGGATCAAACCTAACACGACTCAATAAGCCCAGACCAAGCAATTAATAAAATAAAAACAACACCTAGGGAGCAAGGTGAACTAAGTTGAACTCCATGGTGAAATTCACCACAAACAACCTTAACAACCAGTGGCTAACCTTCTTAGAGGAAAGTGGTTCATTAGCCCTTAAAAACTATTAGACAACACTAACTCAACCAAGTAAGTGTTAAGATTTTTTTTTTAAACACCACTTACCAACTCATGCTTTGCTCCAAACAAATCTATCATAAGACACTAACAGTACTAACATATTAAGACAAACAAAACAGTTCTATTTTGCTAACAACAGTACCAAACATCTAAAACACAAAGTCCTAAAAATAAACATGCTCAATTTAAATAACCTAAAAAGTGGCAGAAACACTAGTTTCATTAACAATTCTAATCAGAGAGTTCTACTAAACAAAACATCACACAAACTTGGATATAAACTCTAGGGTACTATCTGGAACTAACACAATTGGATTTGCTCCAAAATCTAATTCACAAAAATTACTGAAAATGCACCAAGTGCTCACTGCCTTACTCTCCATATGCTCACAACTTTAAATCTAGGCATCCAAAGGACAAGAGACAAATTTGTACTAAAATATACTGTCAATAGCTTTCCAAAACAATTGGATTCACTCAAAAACAATCAACACACAAATCATGAAAAATGCACAAAGTGCATTCTGCCACTATTTTCAAACTGCTACCAAATCAAATCTACTCATCGAAATACTATGGGGTAAATTTCCAGTGAAAGGTTACCCCAAGAGCTTTCCAACAAAGTTGGAATCACCCAAAAATATTACTCCTAGCTCCTGCTAAAAATAAAACATCACAGAAGACACATGCCACAAGATTAAATAGCATGCACAATATACAAGTCATTTTTGAGCAAACCCACTTCTGCATGTTCAAGCACACATCCTAGTATGCTACAAAATTTACTCTAACTAAAATACCCCTACAGATTTACTAGAATCGAATTAAACTAAACAAGCAAAACAGGATAGAACAGTAAATAGAAAAATAAACTAAAAAAAACAAAGCCGTGGGCTGCGCTGGGCCTGATCTGGCCAGATCCAGCCCAGATCTGGGCCTGCGCCGGCTGAAAGCGGCCCAGCTCGGCCTCCCCGCGCGCGCGGCGCAGAAAACGGTCAACGACCGACCGCGATTCAAACGTGGCCGTCGATCAGGAGATCGACGGCTCACGGACTTCGTCTCCGTCGCGACGGCGCCGTGCTCCCGTAGAGCGAGAGAGGAAGCGGGCGTCGGTGGTGTGCTCACCTAGGGCTCGCGCACGGCCGCGGAATGGGGTCGGAGATGAGAGAGGGGTCGATGGCGTGCTCGTCGATGTCCTAGGTGACGGAAAACATGTCGGTGTCCAAGGCGACGGCGAGCTCGGGTTCCTTCGGGTCGAGGTCGGTGTGGCCTGCTCGAGCACCTAGGGAAGAAAAGAAGAGAGGGGTGAGGTTGCAGGGATACACCGCGCCCACGAAGCCAAGAATGGCGAAGAAAGATAGAGTGTGGCGCCGGCGAGAGGCGCTCGACGCCGACGGGTTCCCGAGGATGCACTTGCCTCTCTCACGGCGCAGAGAGCTCGGGAGCAAGCTCGGCTTCGAGGGGTGGACGAGAGGGTGCAGGGGCGTGATCTGGAGCAGAGAGATGAGCACGGGAGGCAGGGGGAAGAATATGGGATGGGGGTGCCCGATCTAGGGCTGCTCGGGTTTTAGGGGGAGAGGGGAGCTTGGGGGCTTCTGATTGGTTCCAGGGTGCGGTGGAGAGGGGGACAGAGAGGAGGGGGTCGGGGTGGCGTGTCCTAGCCAATAGAATGGGAGGGGAGTGAGCTCCCATTCGGCCATGGTGGAAAGTGAGGGGTGGTGAGTGGTGGAGGGAAGAAAAGAGGGAATGACAAGTGGGCCAGGGTGGGGTGCTGGTCTCCTTCATTGATTCCAGCAGAGGGAGTTGATGAGGAGGGGAAGGATTAGTGTTAGAGTAGTTTTAGGACTTTTAGTTAACACTAAATGAAAAATCTACTAACACTAATAATTGTCAAACATGGTCACACATGTGTTGCACACAAAAATGGGAGGGGTGACCTAAATGGGATGATGCAAAGGTTTGCTGGCTAAAGAAGTGAAGAAAAGAATTTTAGAAGCTAAGCAAAAAGAGAGAAATGACCAAATGGTCACTGATCTGATTAGGTCCAAAAACCTAGATGGTTTTGTGCTAAAACTAGCTTCTAACAAGTCAAACAAGGCATAAAATAAAAGTGGAATAACCAAAGATCAGGGTGGTCGAGTTGCATGTCAAATAACACCCAAGGTTTGCTTAATCTAGGGCTCTAGATTAGCTAAGTTTTAACAAACCAGAAGATCACCTCCACAAATTCCATAACCACCAAAATAATCTGCTGAGAAATGTGACCACTCACAACCATGACAAGATGTTATTTTAAAACGTATTCTCAACTTATACTTGATAGTTTTCAAAAAGAAATTATGTGGGGTCATATATTTCCCCATTTGTAGTATTTCCAAAGAGAGTGAAAATAGAAAATTACAATATGAGTTGCAAATCCTTGCAAAAATATCAAGGTTGAAAATAGGTAGGAGATATTATATATTTCTCCATAGTTTTATAAACAAATAAATTCTTGTAAAATACTTTACTTTCCCAAATCATAGGCCTTTGGGTAGTTGATAAAATCAAAGCATTTTTGGAAGAAAAGAGCTTGCACCAAAATAGCAGTGGAGAAGATATAAGGAATATTTTCTTGTCATGACATGATCACCAATGTTAAAAGATATGCTAAAACTAGTTTGAGTCCAAAGGTTAGTGTTTTCAGTGGTTGTTAACTCCATCAACAAAGCAGACAAGGTCAAACAGAGAAATCAGGAGGGACACACAAGCATTAGTGAAACATTTCAAGAAAAGTTTTTGTTGACTCTGATTTTTGGCTCTAACAACTGTGATTCTCTGGCTTCCCAAAATTGGGGCGTGACAGATTCTTCCCCCCTTAAAAGAATCTCGTCCCGAGATTCCCTAGCGGGTACTAAAAGAGTGCAAGGGCAGAGAGAGTGAGGCTTCTTCTTCTTCATCCGAGGTTGCTGATGTTTCCTTACGAGTAAGGCGTCTGACTCCTTCTGGAAGGCTTTGGTTTTTTTTTTTCTGATGGTGTCTTCATGCTGGGCGATGCTGAACCGCATTCTGATGGGTTGACTTCGAATACTCCAAGGTTGGGGCGTAAAGGATAGTTTGCCCAAAACTCCCTAATAAAACTAGAGTATGTCTTCCCCCTTAAAAAGGGGTCTTGAAGGGTAGCTATTGAAGGTATAAGTTATTGCCAACTTCAATATGTTGTGGTTCTTGGGTATCACGGCGATCTTTGTCTTGGTTGTAACTCCTTGGCGCTTGCGGTTGATGTAGACACTTGCCCAGGTATTTCCGTCTTGAGGGGTTAGCAGTTAAATATCCGCCAACAGTTTTCAAGCCTCACAAGGGTGTCAGGTCCGTAGACTTGACTCTCTCCGGTTTTTCCTAAAAAGTCAAAGGGTGCTACAAGCAACTAGAGGCGTCTAACTTGCTTAGTGTGTTGTCAACAGCAACAGTCTTCGGGCCTTTCGCCGTTCTTGACGTCTTGTTAGGTATGATGTCTTCTATTGTGCCCACCTTCGGTTTGGCTGACGAACAAAGTTGATGAGGACTTCCTTGGTTCGTTGACTTTATGACGCCACACACTATCCTTCAAAGGTCAGTTCTATCTTAATTAGCCCAGAAGATTAGTTAAGATACTTAATGCTGTCAGTCTCAAGTCGGACAAGTCGAGTTAATAAGTTTGGCGCATAGAAGGCACTTATGACTCTTGCTTTGGGGGTACATCTTGATGCTGACGATCTTAAGTGTTGGTTGTCTTTGTTGTTGCTGACCCCAATCTCCTTCGGACTTCACAACTTGGGGCTTCACAAAAATCTTCAAAAAGTGGTGGCTCTTGCCAATCTTTGAGTCCTCCTTGATGACATCTGTAGGTGAGACTTCCGTTGGCACCTCTTTTCTTGTCTCGGTTTGCAGGTCTTGAAGTGGTTAGTTGGTGACAGGACAACTGGTGTTAGATATTACTCTAACGGAGTTAGCGATGGTATACTGGTAATTCGAAAAGTTAATTAAACTAGGCAAGGCTCGTCACATCACGGGGATGGGCTCTCTCGGGGTGGTCTTCTGTATCAGGTGCGGTTAAAAGCTCTCGCGTGTCGAGGTTCAGATCAGAGGCAAAACACTTTAAAAGAGGTTTTCTAGACAAGTTCTGAAAAGCATCACAATGCATCTAACGCATAGAAGGCCAAAAAGATATTTTGTGCAGAGGCAAAAAGGATGTTTACACAAAAAGGGAAGTTTGGGTCTAACACAAGCTACCAGCGAAGAGTGCTGGTGAAACATACCAGAAAAACAACACACCAACGACAAGCATACGAATCATCGTCAACCATTTGGTGCATCAGGTCCAACAGAAGCAGCACACACGACAAAGTTTCCGTACAGGGGCATAGTTTTAACCCTAAACACAGCAACAAACCAACTTGCGACTGGGAGGGGAACATGACTTCATCCAATCATCACAATTACTAGATGTGGCGCTTCTTGGAAGATTCGTTCTTGGGGAGGGACTCTTTGTTTGCCTTTAAAGCTTCAATCTCCTCGTAGGCGTTCTTGAGGTCTTTCTGGGTGTTGAGAACGCGGTACTTGAGTCTTTCTCCCATTTCATCAATGGCGGCCCATGCAGCGCTCCTTGCTGACTCCATAAAGGAGGTGTACTGAGACCCTGAGTTCGTGAACATCATATATCCCGTTTTGTTCTGATCATCACCTTTGTTCTTGTAGAGGTGGAGTTGCACCCACCAAAGCTCTTGTCCATTCTCCATCCAAGGAAAACCATTGTATACTGCGGGTCCTTCGAGTTCGAAGCTTAGCATGAGGTTCTCCAGAGCCTTGGGAAACTCAGTGGTGCTCTCCAAGGTCATGGTCATCGCTGGGCCCTTCTTGAGTGATTCGATGAGGCTCGACATCTAAAATAAAGAAAACGTCTTAGGAGGGGCAAAAATAAAAGGATCAAGGCTAAGGTATCTTGGTAGAAGGTAGGGTTTCAGTCCTAGAGTCTATTACTAGTGTGACGCCCTTCCTAAGGTCCTTATTTCTGTTTATCAGGTACACACAGACACAGGGCACATAGTCAACTAATGCTCACGCAAAAACCACACAAACAAGACACACACACTCAAGCAAAAAGCATACCAACGAAACAGCACACACAACACTTATAGTACCAAAAGGGCACTCCACAATCGTGTTAGTCGGATAATCCACCCAAGGGTCCTATCCTAAATGTCCTATTGGTCTTGGTCAATCTTACTTGTTGAAGTCTTCATTTCATCGGCTTGTGCTCCTGCTGGAAATCTTGGGACTATCGAAATGGCAACTGGAGTACCATTGTTGGGGTTGAAGTCCTGTAACTTGTTTCTTCAATTGACGATCACCTTGAGGTCGTATGATGAAGTCTTGAGACTGAACTTCGCCTTCTCGGTACTAGTTACTTAGGTCTCATTTGGGTTCATCGTCCAGGCGAAACAAGTTTTGAATGGGGACAAGATAGTAGGAAAAATCTTTTGACATACTTTAAATTGGAGAGACAAGGTCAAGATTTTTTTTTTTTTGAGAAAAAGGGAAGAGTAGAAACCATACTAGGCTTACTTAGATAAAAATAGATTTTTGTGCAAATAGGGTTTTAGCAGAAATATTTCCTTCCTAAGCTAACGACCACGCTAACTAAGGTCTCCTAAGGTCAACGATGGCTCTGATACCAAGTCTGTAAGGCCCCCTCGGACCACCGGTCCGAGAAGTCCACGTTATGTAAACAGATCACGATCCCAATGATCAGTGCATCGCGATCACATAACCAACCTGGTATACAGAGTTACATCATTCAAACGTACATACAAGTCTTACACAAATAAATAGCGGTCACATGACCAAGCCTGCAAGCGTCGTCACGCAGGACGGAATTAACTACGATACAGCGGAAGCTTTCGGCTAGCGTCGGCCCTCGTCACTACGAGACGCATTCCCACGGCGCAGTTCACCGGTGAACTTCAGTTGGCGTAGTCGTCGATAAACTCCTCCTCATCGGCGTAGGCCTCCTTGTAGAAATCTGGACGTTTGAATATCCAGGGACACAGCCATGAGTACAATTACGTACTCGCAATACCACCTCAAGGCTTAAGTTTTCATGGTAATGCAATAAGGTGTTTTCGAAAACTGGGATAGCTGCTATGTACAACTATAGGGCTTAGTTTTTCGCAAAACAATGCTGCAAGACATAGAGAATACGACATCTCTATATCTTTGTTGAAGAAAACATTTAGAGATAAAATTCTCGTTTGTAGAAATAGTGTGAGCTACCTCCACACTGTTGTAAAACCTTTGGTAAAGCTTTTTAAAGACACTAGGATGGGGATGCCCCTTTTTCTTTCCGGGTTCCGACTGGTTGACTCCCCGAGACCAACCATCTTCGCCCAAAATCCGTACCTCCCAGGTACCTTCTTGATGCCTCCTTGTTTCCACCGAGAAAATCCACTTTTTCTTTTGAAAACATAAAAGTTGCCCGTACGCCTAGATCGGTGGCCTTTCCAACCGTCCATGACCGAGGACTCGGCTATTCGAATAGATTTACACTCTGCAGAGGTGGTGCACTTTCACCACACCAAACGGTCATTCCGCCGTGATCAGCCACGGTCCGTCATACATCAGTATGCGGGGGTTCGGATAACCAGATCAAAACTTTCCCCTAATCCATCCTAGTACAGAGGACTCCCGCTAGGTTTGTTCCCCCCGGCACCGTGTGCTCCACCAGACCCCTGGTCTCTCTTAGGACGCCACACCGCCACGGCAGGGACCCAACGTAATTGTCCGGCTGCGGGTCCCTCGGCTTGTGTATTGCCTCATACAACAGCAACCCGGCTTCGAGGGCCCCGCCCATATAGAGTATGAGATCCTCCGTACTAAAATAGACAAGCTTCCGGCTAAGCCCTACCTATCTCAGGTAGTGTGGTTGCACGGGTTAATTGTTTGGGCGGCCGCTAGGGCTGTACTTTGTTTTTCAAAAACATCTCCACCTCCGACTGCTCCCAGCAACTCGGGTTTTCGTAAACTCACCGGATGCTCCGAGCAACCCGGGTTTTCAAAAATCCACCGAGTGCTCCCAGCAACTCGGGTTTTTATAAACTTCTCCATTTGCTCCCAGCAACATGGGTTTTGTAAAGCTCTTTCTCGCCGATCGCTCCCAGCGACTCGGGTTTTCCTCCGAAAACACTTTATTAAAAACCCGGCTCCCATCCTATAGTTTTGAGGTAAGGTTATAAAGATATACTACTAGAAAATATAATTTTCTTGATAGCGCCTTCAGTAGAAGACCTCTCAAGTAAAGACTTAATCTTATAAAACCTATTATATACTAGTAGATATCTTTTGGCCAAACAATATTTTGTAAAATAGTTTTGGGGTGGCAAAGTGCCACAAAGGTAATAAAACATGCATTTATTTTATTTTTGAAAACAAAACATGCTTGTAAAGATAATAGGATTTCAATAATGGTGAGGTGGCTTGCCTGGCTGGGCACTATGTCCTTGGTCTTGATCTTGATGTTCGTTCACTCCTCACTTCCAGCTCCTTCCCGATCGTATCTAACGTCATAAACAGGAAAAAGAACAACACTCAAAATACAAGACAATGCCATAAGGACATAACAGACATCAAGCAATTCTCCAGACACTAAGCTAATAAATCAACAACAAGCAATTCACTTAGTTACACAACAACAGGGATGGCTGCAGTAGTTTAGGAAATACTGCAGACAAAAGAATCCTAGTAGAAAAGGAAATACTCCAGACAAAGTATCTGAGTAGGCAAGCATTAGTACTAGCACTTAACACACTCACATGAAAGCATGCTACTAGCTCCAGTAGCATGTGCTAAAAAGAAGCTAACCAACCAACAAGGTTAACCCTACTGCTTACATAAGTTGTTGAACTAAGAGCTAAAAGTGCAGGTGAGTTATTTCATAGATCACCACAAACAGTAACGCAAGGAAGTGGGTTGACGACAATCTAAAATAAACCAACCATAAATACAAGCATTACCAAACACAAACAAATCATGGATCAAACCTAACACGACTCAATAAGCCCAGACCAAGCAATTAATAAAATAAAAACAACACCTAGGGAGCAAGGTGAACTAAGTTGAACTCCATGGTGAAATTCACCACAAACAACCTAAACAACCAGTGGCTAACCTTCTTAGAGGAAAGTGGTTCATTAGCCCTTAAAAACTATTAGACAACACTAACTCAACCAAGTAAGTGTTAAGCTTTTTTTTTTTAAACACCACTTACCAACTCATGCTTTGCTCCAAACAAATCTATCATAAGACACTAACAGTACTAACATATTAAGACAAACAAAACAGTTCTATTTTGCTAACAACAGTACCAAACATCTAAAACACAAAGTCCTAAAAATAAACATGCTCAATTTAAATAACCTAAAAAGTGGCAGAAACACTAGTTTCATTAACAATTCTAATCAGAGAGTTCTACTAAACAAAACATCACACAAACTTGGATATAAACTCTAGGGTACTATCTGGAACTAACACAATTGGATTTGCTCCAAAATCTAATTCACAAAAATTACTGAAAATGCACCAAGTGCTCACTGCCTTACTCTCCATATGCTCACAACTTTAAATCTAGGCATCCAAAGGACAAGAGACAAATTTGTACTAAAATATACTGTCAATAGCTTTCCAAAACAATTGGATTCACTCAAAAACAATCAACACACAAATCATGAAAAATGCACAAAGTGCATTCTGCCACTATTTTCAAACTGCTACCAAATCAAATCTACTCATCGAAATACTATGGGGTAAATTTCCAGTGAAAGGTTACCCCAAGAGCTTTCCAACAAAGTTGGAATCACCCAAAAATATTACTCCTAGCTCCTGCTAAAAATAAAACATCACAGAAGACACATGCCACAAGATTAAATAGCATGCACAATATACAAGTCATTTTTGAGCAAACCCACTTCTGCATGTTCAAGCACACATCCTAGTATGCTACAAAATTTACTCTAACTAAAATACCCCTAGAGATTTACTAGAATCGAATTAAACTAAACAAGCAAAACAGGACAGAACAGTAAATAGAAAAATAAACTAAAAAAAACAAAGCCGTGGGCTGCGCTGGGCCTGATCCAGCCCAGATCTGGGCCTGCGCCGGCTGAAAGCGGCCCAGCTCGGCCTCCCCGCTCGCGCGGCGCAGAAAACGGTCAACGACTGACCGCGATTCAAACGTGGCCGTCGATCAGGAGATCGACGGCTCACGGCCTTCGTCTCCGTCGCGACGGCGCCGTGCTCCCGCAGAGCGAGAGAGGAAGCGGGCGTCGGTGGTGTGCTCACCTAGGGCTCGCGCACGGCCGCGGAATGGGGTCGGAGGTGAGAGAGGGGTCGATGGCGTGCTCGTCGATGTCCTAGGTGACGGAAAACATGTCGGTGTCCAAGGCGACGGCGAGCTCGGGTTCCTTCGGGTCGAGGTCGGTGTGGCCTGCTCGAGCACCTAGGGAAGAAAAGAAGAGAGGGGTGAGGTTGCAGGGATACACCGCGCCCACGAAGCCAAGAATGGCGAAGAAAGATAGAGTGTGGCGCCGGCGAGAGGCGCTCGACGCCGACGGGTTCCCGAGGATGCACTTGCCTCTCTCGCGGCGCAGAGAGCTCGGGAGCAAGCTCGGCTTCGAGGGGTGGACGAGAGGGTGCAGGGGCGTGATCTGGAGCAGAGAGATGAGCACGGGAGGCAGGGGGAAGAATATGGGATGGGGGTGCCCGATCTAGGGCTGCTCGGGTTTTAGAGGGGGAGAGGGGAGCTTGGGGGCTTCTGATTGGTTCCAGGGTGCGGTGGAGAGGGGGACAGAGAGGAGGGGGTCGGGGTGGCGTGTCCTAGCCAATAGAATGGGAGGGGAGTGAGCTCCCATTCGGCCATGGTGGAAAGTGAGGGGTGGTGAGTGGTGGAGGGAAGAAAAGAGGGAATGACAAGTGGGCCAGGGTGGGGTGCCGGTCTCCTTCATTGATTCCAGCAGAGGGAGTTGATGAGGAGGGGAAGGATTAGTGTTAGAGTAGTTTTAGGACTTTTAGTTAACACTAAATGAAAAATCTACTAACACTAATAATTGTCAAACATGGTCACACATGTGTTGCACACAAAAATGGGAGGGGTGACCTAAATGGGATGATGCAAAGGTTTGCTGGCTAAAGAAGTGAAGAAAAGAATTTTAGAAGCTAAGCAAAAAGAGAGAAATGACCAAATGGTCACTGATCTGATTAGGTCCAAAAACCTAGATGGTTTTGTGCTAAAACTAGCTTCTAACAAGTCAAACAAGGCATAAAATAAAAGTGGAATAACCAAAGATCAGGGTGGTCGAGTTGCATGTCAAATAACACCCAAGGTTTGCTTAATCTAGGGCTCTAGATTAGCTAAGTTTTAACAAACCAGAAGATCACGTCCACAAATTCCATAACCACCAAAATAATCTGGTGAGAAATGTGATCACTCACAACCATGACAAGATGTTATTTTAAAACGTATTCTCAACTTATACTTGATAGTTTTCAAAAAGAAATTATGTGGGGTCATATATTTCCCCATTTGTAGTATTTCCAAAGAGAGTGAAAATAGGAAATTACAATATGAGTTGCAAATCCTTGCAAAAATATCAAGGTTTAAAATAGGTAGGAGATATTATATATTTCTTCATAGTTTTATAAACAAATAAATTCTTGTAAAATACTTTACTTTCCCAAATCATAGGCCTTTGGGTAGTTGATAAAATCAAAGCATTTTTGGAAGAAAAGAGCTTGCACCAAAATAGCAGTGGAGAAGATATAAGGAATATTTTCTTGTCATGACATGATCACCAATGTTAAAAGATATGCTAAAACTAGTTTGAGTCCAAAGGTTAGTGTTTTCAGTGGTTGTTAACTTCATCAACAAAGCAGACAAGGTCAAACAGAGAAATCAGGAGGGACACACAAGCATTAGTGAAACATTTCAAGAAAAGTTTTTGTTGACTCTGATTTTTGGCTCTAACAACTGTGATTCTCTGGCTTCCCAAAATTGGGGCGTGACAAATCTATGCCCTATGTTATTTATGATCTTGCATGCTCTCCGTTGCTAGTAGATGCTTTGGCCAAGTAGATGCTTGTGACTCCAAGAGGGAGTATTTATGCTAGATAGTGGGTTCATGCCTCCGTTGAATCTGGGACAGTGACAGAAAGTTCTAAGGTTATGGATGTGCTGTTGCCACTAGGGGTAACCCAACGATGCTATGTCCACGGGCATATGTGTTTGTTTACATTACGCGTTTTACTTAATGCAATTATCCGTTGCTTGCAACTTAATACCAACGGGGAACTCGGATGACAACCCGGCGGTGGATTACTAGTCATAGACGCTGTTGGATAACGGTATATGTATCATGTCGTAATGCCCAATTAGATATCATAGTAACCATCATGTCATGTATATGCATTGTCATGCGCTCACTATTTGTCAATTGCCCAGCTGTAATTTGTTTACCCAACATGTTAGTTATCTTTATAGAGAGACACCACTAGTGAACTGTGGACCCCGATCCATTCTTTTAAACTGATTAAACCACAAACTGCAAACTGTTCCTTTTTCATTCTCTGCAATTTAATACTCATTTTCCACACGAGACGTTTAATCTTTTGTTTTCAGCATGCCGGTGAGATTGACAACCTCACTGTTTCGTTGGGGCAAAGTACTTTGATTGTGTTGTGTGCAGGTCCACGTCAGCGCCGGAATCCCTGGTGTTACGCCGCATCATATTTCGTCGTTGACAACCTTCAGAAGAGTTGTTGCTCCAACTGGTTCGATAACCTTGGTTTCATACTGAGGGAAACTTGCTGCTAGATTGCATCATATCTTCCTCTTGGGGTCTCCCAGCGAACGTGTGAATCACGCCATCAAGCAGTAATTCATGTTATAGATATTTGGTAACACTTTAGTTAGTCATAAGATCGGTAACTTACTTGATAGGTACTTGGTATCATCATGCACTAGTATTTTAGATTAATAACTCGCGCTCTAGATGCTTGGTAACACTTTAGTTTGTTTTAGGATCGGTAAGTTGCTTGCTAGGTACTTGGTATCATCATATACTAGTTTTTAGGTGGTAATTCATGCGCTAGATGGTTGGTAACACTTTATTCAGTCTTAGTATCGGTAACTCGTTTGCTATATGCTTGTTATCATCATCTACTAGTTTTCAGGTTGGAATTGGTAACACTTCAGTTAGTCGTAGGATCGTTAACTCGATGGCTATGTGGTTGGTACATCATGTACTAATTTTTAAGTTGGTAATTTGTGCGCTATATACTTGGTAACACTTCAGTTTAATTTTAGATCAGTAACTTTCTTGCTATGTGCTTGGTATCATCATTTACTAGTTTTATGTTAGTAATTGGTGTGTCAGATGCTTGGTAACACTTTAGTTAGTTTTGAAGATCTTATCGCGACCAATTTGTTAGCGAAAACCAGTTTTTAATTACATTTGTTGTTTGAGAGATAAACTATTTTGAAATTTCAAATTAGGAGAGAATAAATTAGAAATGTCGTCACGTAGTATGATATAGTTGTCAAGGTGTGATCATGTTGTTTATCAGGTTGTCGAACGAAAAATCGATATAATTTGAGGTTGGTAACTTTTAGGCGAAAAAAAATTATCGGAACATATAATTATGTGATTTAGTTTTGAAGATCTCGTCGCGACCGACTTAATTGTGAAAACAGATTTTCAATCGGATTTATGGTTTGAAATATAAATCGTTTTAAAAGTTCAAATTAGTAGAGAATCTTGCTGACACCATCAAACCCGTCAGCTAGTGCATGCCAAGTACCGGTTTGATTCTAAAAAGGGTAATTAATGGTTACTGCATGCATCGATTGGTTTGCTATCACGCGTAAGCTAGCTGCGCCTGATCGATAGATTGGTACATACCAGGGGCGGAGCTAGGCTAAGATCGACCATGGTGCACTTAATCATACAATACCACTTTGGTATTGTGTTTCAGATCATCATGGTGCACAAAACATAGATTATGGTGGTGCACAAGCTAGTTTTTGAGCTGGTTCAAAGAAAAAAATTGTACCCTAGTGCATGTGCACCACCGTAGCTCTACCTAGCTTCGCCCCTGTACATACGTATGCGCCAAAAGGGAACTCACTGGCAGAGGTACGCCCGCGCGCCGAATTAGGAAAACAATGACTTTTCCAAAATTAGTTGGTCGGAAATCGTGCGATCGTTGCTTATCGCTCGCGCGTGCGAGTATTAGCATCGCCCCACAATCATCCCTATTACTTATAGGGTAATACAAGTTGGAGCAACAACTTACAAATGACTTAGCTACAATCATTCCCACAGGAGGGGCCACCACTCATGCAAAAGACATTGAATAAATAAATCACACTGTTACAATCATACGCGGAGTAGCAATTTAAAAAATGAATAAATACGCTCTTACTCACATAGGAACCAAAGCTCTTTATTTGTGCACACATGACCAAAAAGTTATATTATGTTAACATGACAAAAGTCCCTTTCCTCCTGCCGTCACTACAGGAAAGCCACAAGACACCGACGGCCTTATTATACGCCGACGGCCAAATGTCAGGGCCGTCGGCGTATAAGGCGAGATCGGGGAGCCACGAACGCGGCCGTCGGCGTAGCCCGACATAGGCCGACGGCCGCCGTCGGCGTACAAAGGGCCGTCGGCGTATAACGCCATCCTTGACGGTGCTCAAACAGGAGGCCTTTTGCTTCCCTGAGACGTCGACGGCTACCGTCGGCGTATATAAGGCCGTCGGCGTATAATTGTTTTTTTTAACTAATTAGAAATTAATTTAGATTTATTTATTTCTCTATATAATATTTAATGTAGGTATAATTTATATATAAATTGGATCTATAATATTTAATGTAGGTATAATTTATATATATTGGATCTAGCATTTCCCTCCCAATTTCGGTATCCCACCCGAATAAAATAACGGTTTGAGTCTTCCGGAACCCGACCCTACAACATATACATGTAAAATAAATAAAAACAACACATGTAATATACACCTACAACATAAATATTAAATATATGGCTCAATTTATCCTGCCCCGTGGTGTGACCGGCTTCACGAGCATCACTGTTTCCGTGGTGTAGACGAAAACGCTAGGGTTTTTCCAACGGATTCAGGGTTTCGCCGAAGCGGGGCCCGGAGCGTCGGAACCCCACCCAAACCTAGGTTGTGCCGTACCATATGTATACAAGTGTGTTGTGTGTTGTAAATGTGCAATATCCTACTCCGGGGTGTGACCGGCTTCACCGGCTTCACTTTCTCTCTAGTGAGTTTCTGCACTTAGAGGTGAAAACTACCCTTTCGGGCGAACCAGATGGAATCTTGTGTTGATTTGGGGTACACTTTGGTTTCTCATGTTCCTATGGCCTAACCTAACACAACCAAGCAAAAAACTCCACTGGCCTACCGCCTTTCGACGCACGTCTATGGGGGTAGACGAAAACGTTAGGGTTTTTCCAGCGGATTCAGGGTTTCGCCGAAGCGGGGCCCCGGAGCGTCGGAACCCCACCCAAACCTAGGTTGTGCCATACCATATGTATACAAGTGTGTTGTGTGTTGTAAATGTGCAATATCCTACTCCGGGGTGTGACCGGCTTCACCGACCTCACTTTCCACTAGTAGGAAACTGCCTTTCCGTGGATCCACTATCTATGGCGCACCATATAGGTCATGCGCCACAAAAACATTTTAGTGGCGCACCCTGCCAAGTGCGCCACAGAATACTGTGGCGCATGCAAGCTAGAATGCGCCACAGAAATATGGTGGATCCCGCCTCCAAAAAAATCTGGTGACATTTTTGTGGCGCATTGCGCTGGATGCGCCACAGAACGAAGCATTTCTATGGCGCATCCAGTCCAATGCGCCACAGAAATGTGGTGGGCCCCTTCCAATGATTGCCTGGGTGCTTATTCTGTGGCGCACGGTTATGGATGCGCCACTGAAAATAACATTTCTGTGGCGCAACCCCACAGGTGCGCCACAGAAAAATATGTGTGTGTTCTTTATTTTTTTAAAAATTTAACCAAAAAATATTTGGTCTACTAACAATTTTGTGTACATCCTTTTTTTATAAAATTTGTGTGTTCTTTCTTTAAATATAACCGAATTTTTATAAAATTTAACCAAATGTGTTTGTGTTTTGTACATTCTTTTTTTTAATGTGTGTGTTCTTTCTTTAAATATGACCAATTTTTTAAAAATTTAACCAAATATGTGTGTGTTCTTTATTTATTTTAAATTTAACCAAAAAATATTTGGTCTACTAACAATTTTGTGTACATTCTTTTTTTATAAAATTTGTGTGTGTTCTTTCTTTAAATATAACCAAATTTTTATAAAATTTAACCAAATGTGTTTGTGTTTTGTACATTCTTTTTTTTAATGTGTGTGTTCTTTCTTTAAATATAACCAATTTTAAAAATTTAACCAAATATGTTTGTGTTTTGTACATTCTTTGTTTTTAAATGTGTGTGTTCTTTCTTTAAATATAACCATTTTTTTAAAATTTAACCAAATGTGTGTGTTCTTTCTTTAAATATAACCAAATTGTGTGTACATTCTTTTTTTTTAATGTGTGTGTGTTCTTTCTTTAAATATAACCAATTTCTTTTTAAGTTTAATTAAATGTGTGTGTTCTTTCTTTAAATATAACAAATGTATGTAGTGTTCTTTCTTTAAATTTAACCAAAAATATTTTTTTTAAAGAAATGAAAAGTGAGACAGTCAGGATTCGAACCTGGCTGCCCTAAGTTCCAGGTTCAGTGGCTAACCACTAGCCTATGCTTTGTGTGCTTGTCACATACAGCCAGCACTGCATTTTAGCACTTCTAGCCACGTAATTCTGTGGCGCATCCCACCACAGATGCGCCACCGAATCAAGGAATTCTGTGGCGCATCCCACCGCCGATGCGCCACAGAAAACTTTTGCCTCCACTTACATGTGGCCCCGCCCCGCGCCGGCCTCTCTCTTCCTTAATTCTCCACAGACGCACGCGGCCGTTTTCTCGCCCTGCTCTCGCGCGCGCGTCGCCGCCACGCCGTTCCGTCGCCCCCACGCCGTTCTCTCGCCATCGCCACCACGCCCATCCCCGCCGTCGCCACCGCGCCCATCCCTGCGTCGCCACCGTGCCCATCCCGTGTGCCGGAATTGCTCCTGCTTGGGGTCAGAGCCGCTGCCCCAGCTCGGCGCCGGAACCGCCGCTCTTGCTTGGCGTCGGAGCACCTCCACGACCGGCGGCGCCTGCGGAAGCAACTCCACGCCGCCCCCCCTCCCTCTATTCGAGGTACACGTCCCCTCCCCTGCCTTCCATCGCCTGCTCTCGATGTGTTCGACGAAATGCTGCAGCTAGGTTAGTTGCTTGCTGTTAGTTGCCGCTGTTAGGTTAGTTGCTGCTGCCAGTGCTAGGTTAGTTTCTAGGTTAGTGTTAGGTTAGTACATGAAAAATTTGGAGATGAAAAATTTGCTAAGTGTTAAATTTGGAGATGAAAAACATGCTAAGTGTTAAAACTGACTTGAATTAAGGTGTTTGAAGTTTTCAAAAAATTATTTTTGAGCTTTATCATGAAGTAATAACATAGTGCAAGAGATCCATGAAGGTACATTGTAAATAGGATCAAGATTTGATAATTTTTTAAGCCTCCAAAGTTGGTACTTTTTAACTGTCTTGAAGATGCATTTTTAATTAACTAATGCATTATTTTGCCGTATGTAGGAAATTTAGAAGAACCTCCGCGTGATTTCAGGTGAGAAGTGGCGGCCATGATGTGGATGTGGATGTGGATGTGTATGTGTATGTTTGTTGCCGGCCGGAGATGCCGGCCGGAGATGTGGTTGTGTTATGTGATGTTGTTGCCGGCCGGAGATGCCGGCCACAAATGTTTGTGGATGAAATGTCTGCAGGTACCCCGAGAGGCCCTTGAGTTTGCCGGAACGTCGATTAACTTCCGTTCCGGCAAATTCGGGTACTCCATATGTCCATTTTTTAGCAAAGGTCATGCCGAAATTTTCCGTGAATTTTGGCATGACTTTGCTAAAAAATAGGACATATGATTTGTGAAATGTCTGCAGGTACCCCGAGAGGCCCTTGAGTTTGCCGGAACGTCGATTAACTTCCGTTCCGGCAAATTCGGGTACTCCATATGTCCCTTTTTTAGCAAAGGTCATGCCGAAATTTTTCGGAATTTTGACATGACTTTGCTAAAAATAGGACATATGGGGTATTGCGACTAATGCATGGGCCGGGGTATCTTAGTACTTAATTAAGCGATTTTTTTCTTATATTTGTTGTACTAACCTTTTGCCTCTTTTTAATGCAGTGCAAACATGTCGGAAGGCGGCCCTTCTAAGCACATGAGCGTCGAAGATCAAGCTAGAGATTTCAACAAGTCGTTCTGGGAGGTGTCCCAGCAGATGGAGGAGGAGGTGGAGGCCGCCGAGAATGAGCAAGAGGACCGGGTGGAGGACGCCGAAACCACAGATGGAGCTGCTAGTGCCGGTCAGGAGGATGACACCAGCACCACTGATGGTGGCGACCACACAGATGCTGCTACCGATAGCAACCCGACCGCTAAGCGGAAGAAGGCAAGGAAGGATCGGAAACCGCAAGCGCTCGACAACGTCACACACGTGTTCACCAAGGTCATGCCATGTGGCCTACCAGTGGAGCCGGAAAAGCATGCCAAAGGGTATAGCATGCAACTAGGGTGCATCGTCCGGGAAAGCATGTCGATCAACACGAAGGACCTCAGAAGCAAGGGCAATGAGGCTTTGGTCGAACACCTCCTCACGAAGCTTCACCAACGATACACGTTCCCGCTCCGTTGAACAAAAAGGTGGACAGTTTAGCCATCACGAAGATGAGCACCGCCTTGAGCAGCTGGAAATTTTGGGTGAAGAAGAAGATCAATAAGGGTCAAAGCTGGGAGGAGATAAGTGCCAAAGAACCGACGCTCGACAAAGAAGAGTTCGAGATATTCAAGGAGTCCTTATAGTCCGAGGAGGCTACAAAATGGACTGAGTGGGGTAAGTCTATGCGGGAGCTGAACATAGGTAACCACCGTTTGGGAAGCGGCGGTTGCCGAGGAAAACAGCCCGTTTGGGAAAAGGAGGATGCCATTGTTGCAAGAATGGGAAAAGAGAACATGTGGAACAAATTCACGGACGAGCAAGTGAGGAACTTTGTCCGGTCCCGCTACTATCTGAACCAGGTGACGGGGGAATTCGTTACCGACGATGACGATGTGAGGACATTCGAGAAATTACAGGTAAGGAATTTAATTTCCCGGATATCTCAAAGTCCATTGCGTTGATCTAATTAGATAACGAAGTCATATATTTCTACATGGGTTCACCTTAATTTCCTTTGTCTGCAGGAGGATGAGTTGAAGGATGGCCCGTCGTCCCAGGATTCGACGGAGCCGTGGGACATGACTTTCAACAGGGCGACGAACGCTTACAAGGATAGGGACAAGTCGAAGCCGCCGATGTCAGCTGGTCGTGTGTCCGGCTTTGGTACGAGCATGAAGTTCTTAGAGTACTACTCATCTGAGGAGAAGATGAAGAGGGATAATACCGCCGAGGTTGTGGAGCTAAGGAAGAAGGTGGAGTCACTAGAGAAGCAAAAAGTGGACTCCAGTACAGTGGACAAGTTAGTGGACGAGAGGATCCGGACGCTCATACCCCCTGGGTTGTTTGAGGGGTTAGCTGCTTGGAATGCGGGAGGTCAACAAGGGCCCATACACGTGCCCAGCTTCAGCGGCAACAACTCAACCATGAACCGGGCCGTGTCGCCGGACCTGGTGACCCCACCCAACGCCACCCTGCAGCAGTCGGTCCCTTTTGTCGCACCAACACCCCCTCCCGCGAAAGATACCAAGGCGCCACCACCCGAACGGCCGGAGGAGAATGTTAGGCAGGCCGCCGGCACCGGCGCCCTTGTCTCGACATTAGCCGAGATCAACGCCATCGACAAGGTAACTAATTAATTACTTAGTCCGCGTCATTTTCTATAACTCTGCCTTTTATGACTGCCACCTGATGATGCCCAACATTTGTTCACAAAAGGACACGCCTTGCATACTCCTGCATAGGGTGGTACCCGACGGCGAGTTGAAGGAAGTTGCTGAGGGCACGCTCAAACAACCATTGTGCCGTGATATGCACAACAATAGAATGAGCGAGGCCGTGATGAGGGTCAGGGTGACTGAGGTACTGCCTGAGTTTAGTGGCATCGACCCCCCCCCCCCCCCCCCATGCAACCTCCGGAGCCAAGGAACACATGCTCCTTGGAAATTGCCCCAAGTAAGTCCTGGAATGGCCGAAGACCCAAATTCGTCTTGGGGGGTTAAGGCGCCGCTCCACCGGCGTCACCTCTAAACCCCGGAAGCCGATCGTTCGGCCCTCGAAGCCACCACGAAAACCTGTTGAGAAGGAACCGGCGCCACAAGCAGCAGTCGCCACCACCCGGAAGGAACCGCCGGTCGTTCCCACCACCAGCCGCCACCAAAGACTGTTGGGAATGTCTGTACCGCAACAGCTGTCCGAAGCCAAAGACGTTGCACCTCAACTTGATGGCAACGACGATGATGATGAAAATATCGACGTCGATGGCTTCATCAACACGGGCGCGAGCAAAGGTTTTTTCATGCCTGCTATGGAAGAGGAACCACCCTTCCGCGCTCACGGTGATCAACCTGGTCGTCGCACCACATGCCAGCGCCTGATTTTTTCTCAAAACACGCCTCCGGAAGCCAGCGATCAAGCTCCAGACAAAACGGGTAACATTTTCAGCCCTGGCACACTGACACGGACGGTTTGCGCGGGGTTCACTGCACCCCCACCATCCCCAGAGAAGATCAAGAAGTCTAAGAAGAGAAGTAGGCAAGGTACCTCTACGAGCCAGCCAGCTCCTAAGGTTAGACTACAACCGATCCGACCTTTTGTGACAAAACTCCTATTGACGACATCGAATTTGTCACTGATTATCCATAATAGGTGACGCAATTTTCATCTTTGTCACGCATTAGTGTTAATGCATGACGCACAACTTTCGTGTCACTAAATTTGTCACGAATTACTCCTGGTGACGGATGTAGGGCGTCACTCTGGTCGTCACCCATTATTTTGGACCGAAATGTCAGATAATTAAGTAAAATGGAAAAAAAAAGTGTTTCGATGTGTTTTGAACCGGGGACCTGCTGAAAAAAAGTACAAATGCAGTACCGTTGGGTTACAGTATGGTTATTGTTTGAAACTTAGTATTAAACGTTTTCAAAGTATATATATCTATAATATATACAATATACCTAACAGATCTCTGTTGTTATGTTCCTTTTATCATCGATTAATACAACGCATGTTCGCATTGTCAACGGAGCGTGGGTCCTAGTTAGGGCTGCTGCAGGAGGGGGGTTTCACGGCGGCATTGCCCTGGAGATCTCCGGCGACGAGATCAACGTATTCGGCCGTACGGGAAGACGTGGAGAGGTCACGGCAAGAGCAGCGGTGAGTTCCGGTTCGATATTAACATCCTTGATTATCCAATCAAATTGTAAGGTTTTCGATTAACAATCGGATCATTGTTTGTAGGCAATGAATCGAGATTGGATTAATAATGCAACAAAATTCTCACCTGAATACCTCGAGGGTACTAAGGAGTTTATGCGGTTTGTTCGTGATCATGGCAAAGGGGATTCAATATTGTGCCCATGCACTAAATGTCTGAATTTGATTCGGCATACTCAGTCGGAAGTTCATTCTCACATAAACCGAGATGGTATGTCCACCACATATACAAGGTGGACTTGTCATGGGGAAGACAGGACAGATGATGATGACCACGGTGCTTATGAAAGTGACAACGACGTTGGAAATGAGAATGACAACGGTACTAATGATGATGATATTTCTGATCTGTTAGAAGATCTACAGAAGACAGGGGACAGAGGTCATGCTGAACCTAATCTCTATTCAAATCTCCTTGAAGAAGCGAGGCGAGAGCTTCATAAGGGATGCAGCACAATGACAAGGCTGTCATTCATTATCAAGATGCTTCATATCAAATCGTACAACCGAGTCACAAATAGATGTTTCAATCAATTCCTTGATTTCTTAGCTTCGACATTCCCAGATGTGGATATTCCTAGGTCTTATAAGGAAGCAAAGAGTGCTCTTTCTGAAGTTGGACTTGGTTATCAGACCATTCATGTATGCAAGTTTGATTGTGCTTTGTTCTGGGAAGAACATAAAGACAACACACATTGTCCTGTGTGTGGGCTATCTAGATGGAGAGACAACAAAGGAAATAAAAAGATTCCTCACAAGGTGCTACGATACTTTCCCATTATCCCAAGGTTGCAAAGATTTTTCGAGTCCAAGAAAACTTCTAGATTCACAAAGTGGCACAAGGAACAGAGGGTTCCTGAGAAGAATGTTCTGAGGCACCCAGCTGATGGTGAAGCATGGAAGCACTTTGACAAAGAGTTTGGCTGGTTCGCAGATGATCCACGCAACATCAGGCTTGGAATGGCCACAGATGGATTCAATCCTTTTGGAAATATGAGCAATGCATACAGTATGTGGCCTGTGTTTGTCATTCCGTACAACTTTCCACCTTGGATGTGCATGGATCAAAATAATTTCATGATGTCGCTTCTTATCCCAGGAAAAAATTCACCAGGGAAAGATTTTCATGTATTTATGCAGCCACTGATAAAAGATATGATGAAGCTGTGGAGTGGTGTTGAGACGGTTGATGTCTGCGCAGCTGATCCGTTTCAACTGCATGCTGCTTTTCTTTGGTCTATACATGATTATCCTGGGTATGCCACTATGTCTGGCCGTAGCACAAAGGCTATTACGCATGTGTGCACTGCGATGTGAATCCTTGCTACGAGCCTTTGAAACACAAAATTGGATATGTTGGCCATCGTCGATTCCTTGCTATGGATCACCCGTATAGGAAAAGCAGACTTTTCAATGGAAAAGTTGAGACTAGAGAGGCACCAAGGAAGTACACACAAGCAGAATTGGCAGAGAAGTTAGCAAGAGTTGAGGATTACAAACCAGGAAAAAATCCATCTAATAAGAGAAAGCGGGTCCCAGAGAAAGGTGAACCAACCTGGCACCTCAAGGCTAGCCTACATGATCTACCATATTGGCCTGTACTGAAGATAGCACACAACCTAGATGTGATGCACATTGAGAAGAACATATGTGAGAATATCCTAGGTACACTGCTTGAGATAGAGGGGAAAAATAAGGACACTTTTAGCTCCAGACTTGATTTGCAGAAATTTAAAATTAGGAAGGATTATTGGTTGCAAGATAATAAGGTTACAGTTACGAAGCCCCCTGCACCTTGGACGCTTAGGAAGGAAAACAAGATCAGGTTGTGCAGGTATTTGTACAACTGTAGATTCCCAGATGGGTATGCTGCAAACCTAGCAAATTGTGTGGATATTGCTACTGGTAAAGTAAGTGGTTTGAAGACGCATGATTGCCACATGCTTCTGCAGCGTGTGTTGCCAGCAGGGCTGAGAGGAATTGTTTCAAAGCCAATGTATGAGGCCATAGCTGAATTGGGAAGATTTTTTAGGGAGTTGTGTGCTAAAACTCTGAGAATTGAAGTGCTGGAGAGGATGAAGGTTGAGATTGTTTTAATTCTGTGCAAACTTGAAAAGCTCTTCCCCCCTTCATTTTTTGATATAATGGTGCACTTAGCTATGCATCTTCCTGAAGAGGCAATTCTTAGAGGTCCTGTTCAATATGGTTGGATGTATCCAGTTGAGAGAAGGCTGGGGTACCTGAAGTCAACAGTTCGTAACAGAGCTAGGCCCGAAGGTTCAATTGCTGAGGGCTACATCGTTGATGAGTGTACCACATTTTGCTCCAGACATTTCAATGTGCATCTGGAAACCAAATTTAACAAAGAAAGTAGGTTCAAAGACCAGCATCGAAGTAAACAAGATGATGAGGTTGGAATTTTTTCAGACGGATCAAAAGGCAGTAAGAATTACAAACTAAAGTTTTTTCATGACGAGTTTGAGAAAATGGTTTGGTACGTACTGAACAATTGTGAGGAGGCGCAACCTTACATTACGTAAGTTCCTATACCCTCTAATATAGTCATTCA
Source organism: Poa pratensis (assembly GCA_947311845.1). Lineage (NCBI taxonomy): Eukaryota > Viridiplantae > Streptophyta > Magnoliopsida > Poales > Poaceae > Poa > Poa pratensis. The sequence continues at coordinate 18,620,147 of CAMZMU010000120.1, forward strand.
TTGTTTTGGACATCATTATTGATATCATTTCTTGTATATAACTACTTTTAGGCTTTTTCGAGAGGAATTACTGAACAAGGGTGTGCGTAACATTGATGAGGAGCTTCAGAAAAATTTCGCAACATGGTTCAGAGAACATGTGAGGCATTTGACAAATCTTTCTGCAGATCTGCGGTCGCTAGCTTTTGGGCCAGACCAGAGAGTGTTGGTACATACTGCATGCAATGTCAATGGTGCTAGGTTTCGTACTTTGGCAAGTGAGGAGAACTTACGTACTCAAAATTCTGGCGTAATGAATATCGCATCATTTGGTGATCAAGAAGAAACGGAGTACTACGGTGTTGTTAAGGAAATTCTTGAACTGAGGTACTTGTCAACCAAGGAGCGACAAAGATCAGTCTTCTTATTTCGTTGTGATTGGTATGACCTTGCATCTGGTAAGAAAACCAAGATGAGGGATGATGGATACTTCAAAAGCGTTAACACAACAGCACTGTGGTACAAGAACGACCCCTTCATTTTGGCTAGGCAAGCAAAAACATGCTTCTACTTGGAAGATACTAAATATGGTGCTCCTTGGAAGGTGGTTCAGACTTTCAGCCATCGACACGTATATGATGTACCAGAAAATGATGAAGGAACTCAACAAGGAGAAGAAATTAACAAAGATGCTTATCAGGAAGACCTATGTTCATCAGCTCGTATTGTTAACGTTGTTGATGATGAGGAGGAAGATGTGGATGTGGATGACCTCGATCTAAACGATGAAGTGGAACGTATTGAAAAACGAATTGGTGCTCAACTACGGCGTGAGCTTGATGCTGCCAACAAAAAGTTCAGAACAGCGACGACGAAGATGTGGAACAGTTGCAGGGGAATGCAAGAGGTGATGCGACTTCAATATCGGATGTTGACAGCGATCTTGATTAGTTACATTTTCTTATTCAATTATTTTTATTTAAGTACAACTTGTACTTAATTATGCACATTTTTTTTCAACTTAGCTTTATTTTGAGTTTGTTACTTACAACCTTGAGGTTCATAACGATCAATCACTTCCATTGTGAAATCTCATATATTGTGTCCACAAAATTTATTTATTTGGTAATTCATAACTTCACCAATTCTTTGATAATAGAATTGATCCAAAAAAGATGACAAGAAAAATTACACACTTCAATAGGAACACAACTTCGTTGATTGCTCCTACAAGTCCGACCAATACTTCCTCCATCTCCTTATGATCAATGGCTAAATTTTTGCTCTTGTCAGGATGCTTCTCTTCCTCCTCAATCTTGGAGATCGCGTCATCAGAATTCTCATCCGTAGCAACTAGTGGACCGACATCTAGTACATTCCGGCTAATCAGTATATCAATGTATTCTTCTTCCCAGTACCAAAATGCACAACCTTTCTGCATGCAGCATATCAAACATTGAGTTCCATACAGTACGGAAATAAAGATTATAGGATCAAAATTCCACTCACTTTGTCCATTTCACACTTGAAAAAAATCCATCCTGGATGTTTGTCCGTCTTCGAGATCCACCGCTGGACCAGCCGGCCGCACTTGTCACAATTGATGATTGGTAGAGGCTGGCCGGCGAGCTGTTGTGCGAGGAGTGACCCCGGACGAGCAACGATCGAGGAAGAAGACATACCCAGAGGCGGCGCGAACCCGTCGATTGGCACGACTATGGAGGTTGGATCACCGATCGTTCCTCGAAAATGCTATGGCGGCTGCCTTATATTCGGTAACGGACCTGAGTCTAAAACGGATCTGACAGAGATGACCTAATGCTGGTGAAAACAAGTTTTTTTCTCCTCTCACCGGATATTACGGATCTGATTGAGATCACCGAAGGCTCATTCAATTTCTCAAACTCAATAACATTAATAATACGCAAACATAGCTATATAGCAGGAAGGTTCATAATTCGAACATCCCTAGGTTCATAATTTGTTGAAAATAACCCTAAGTTCATAATTCGATGAAAATGAAAAGGCTGATACATGATTGTTCAAACAAATAGATAAAAAGGCACATCAGATTTGCATAGAAAACCTATGCATCCACTGGCCTACTGGCCTCCCTTGGCCATCTCAACCTCGAGGAGCTCCCTCTGTAGCTGCTGGGCTTTCTTGGCCTTGTTGATCTTCTTGTCGAGGCGCTGCTTCTCCAGCATCATAGCTTCTTTGCGCAGGACTAAAGCATCCTTCCGCGCCAGCTGGACTTCCATCTCGAGGGCCATAACCTTCTCATGAAGCTCGAGGTTGTTGGCCACCTGCTCCTTCAGCTGATCGGACATCTTCGTCGCGATGTCCGAGGCCACCACGAGCTGCTCTCTAGCTTTCACCATCTCGTCCATGTACTGCTTAGTTTTCTTCAAGGACGCAACTAGTTGACCTCTTAACTCATCAACCGTCGTCCTAAGGCCGGCAATCACCGACAACTCCGACGGCGTGAGCTCCTCCTCCGCTGCACTGTCCCTGCGCCAATAATCCAAAGATGTAAACAACAGATGCAACCATAAGGAAATAACAACCGGATCTGTACACAAATTAGACCACATCTACCTCATGGTAGGAGAGCGCTTGAGCGGTGATGCCATGGATGGAGAAGGCGCGACGAGTACAAGAATTTGGATGACTGGAGGCGGCGTGAAGGCTCGAGGATGAAGTACGTAGGGAAGGGGGTGTGCACCTCTATTTATGCTACCCGTGGAACTGATGAGGCGGGTGCGGAAGTCATGGCAACCCTACGTATCGCACGTACTCGTTTCCCCATGCCGCCACAGCTGCACGTTTCATCTTCCTCGAAAAAAACAATTGCACGTTTCCCACTTATGCGCTTGCCCACTCGTTATCGTTATAATAAGTAACTAGCAGGGTGGCCCGCGCATTTGCGCGGCTCGACTATCGATCGATGTTATATTTTGTTTACAATTTTTTTCAAATTTAGGTAGATATTATGCGACATCTTTATGTGAACTTAATATTTTAATTACTATTAACTTCAATTTTTTTAGGTAGAAACTCCTCCGTTACATTTTTTCATGTTGCAGTTGACCTCTTCATTTTATTTTCTATTTCCATGTTCATGTAGAATGCTTGGTACATACCTACAATGATTGGAAAATTTAGAGTAGTTCTTTTTTATTGCAAATATTCGAATCATGCTTAGATAGTATGGCTCGTCACTTGTGGGATGTGCGTAGTACAGTGTTCAACTTGCATAGTCCCTCATGGGGTCCTCGATAGTACAAATATAAACCTACATTTGAGACCAGATGTCAAATTGAAGAAATAGCAGGTTTTCGTCTTAGATTTTCTACCTAGACTACAATAAAATACCATTAGTTTTCTCCATTCTAAAAACAGAAAATAATATACCAGTTCGGCCCTTACAGAACCATGAACTTAATTCCATCAAGCTGGGCAAAATAGAAAATCTAGAAATGATAGTTTTATACCTTATGCTGGGTGCATCATCTCAGGATGGTAAAGGCATGTTCCTTGCAGAAAAAACGCATCCATGTTATGAGAGTCCTCCTATTCCAAACGCTTAGTGCATTTCAGTTCGGAAAATCATGCATGCACCAAATATAAAGAGGCACTTAAGAAATATCCTGAATCAAGTCTACCAAAGTTATCAACTAACAGATCTATCCATTAAGGAAAGAGCTGTACAACATTAAAAAATTGTCAGAATTTGAAGGGATAACCACCAATTTTATCTTTTCCTAGATCAAAGAAAAGCAAACATTATTCGCAGAGAACTTGGATAGAAAACATAGAAAATAATTATAACCAATATAAACAGTTTTGGAATTTTCTTTTCAATCAATTAATAGTTCGTTGTTACACACCTTTTCAAATGTCAACAAAGCTGTATATGCATATAAGTTTGATTTAGAAGTATTGTCAAGCTCGCCAACTCGGTCAGTCGTGCATGCATGCACATATATAGAGAAAATTGATATTTTGTCAGCGAGCAGCAGAGAAGCAACAAACATAGAATTTGGGCTAATACTTACGTCCATGTTAGGATCATTCACCAAGGGAGGGACCGAGGGAGAGACTACCTGGAGCCATCGAGGAGGAGTACATGGACCACCTGGAGTGTCCAAGCAGAACACCTTCTGCAGTTTGCTCCTCGCAAGTGTATTCTCATGCAGTCATGCTTCTCGCCGCGTCGTCACCGTTGATGATCTCCGCCGACTGGTTGCAGTGCACACGGGGCGCTAGTGTCATTTGGATCAAGTCTAATATAAAAAGGAGAAAGAACTCAAGTTACTGTGCTTAATAGTAGTACACGAATTTTGGGGTCAAACCTTACGAAGGAAGTAGAGGACGTTGAGTGGGATCAGATCGGTGAGGGAGCTTTAGCTCGCTGCTGGGTAATCTGCTCAGCGATTAGAGATGAAACGGACCAGGGCCCTGCTTTGTCCTCATGCTGGGTCCGTTGTGTGTTGCAGATAGGCAGGAAGCCGGCTAGAGGCGACGACGACCTGAATCAGTAAAAAAGACGGCGCTTGCACGACGCGATGATAGCAGCGGCTCATGGAGGCATGGCGTGATCGGGAAGCGACAACAGAGAAGCAAGGAGTTCGGGATCAAGGAGACTCTACTACCAGATCGATCCAGGTTAAGGCCAGGCCGCCGCTGTCAGCAACTCATGTCGGGCTTCAACAATTTTTCTCTCTGCCAGCGCAGGACACACCCAGCGAGATGTATCTTGCATCAGCATAACACCGATGAATCAGGATATTGGCATACATTACTTTCAGATCGAACTCGATCGTCTGTGCCAGATCGAGAGACGCTCACGGTTAGAGATGGGTGATCGATAGCGAAACAGACGTGTGGGTTGGAGGGGCGAAGCCTTCATCAACTAACGGCCAATCTCTGTGCCCGACTAATCGAGTCGCGCTTGCATACACCGCTGCCACGTCTTCTCTGCATCTTCTCCGCCGCCCGCCTGATCGAGCCGCCGTCGGTAGACACAGCTACGGACAGACCCGTCCTTCACGTCTGCTCTCTCCAAAGCGGTAATTCCCTTCGTTGTGAGGCCATCGCCGCAGGCAAGTACGGCCACATCTTCCTTCCATCACGTGCAGATCGACGATTCGATGTAGAATAAGGCGCTTGGGCTACTGTCGACAGCAACGGCCGGCCGCCGGCAGTCGTGGACAACGGGCGTGAATACCCTAGCAAATAAATAATCACGTTGTATGATGCACGACCAAAGAAAAGAGTCCATGATATATCCAATTGATTACCCTACACCAAGGTTATGGAATCGGTGTCCCTTTTTTTCCAGATTGTATGGGCGTGTTGACGCCGGACATCTATGCGCGTAAGCCTTTTACTTTCCAAATTGATGGGCGCGATTAATCTCCACCGTTTGTACATCTTAATTTTACAGTGGTAAATCTCCACCGTCAATTGTTTGTTGTTTTAATAATATAATAGATTTAGAACGCACGAAAAGATAACTCGAAAATGAATACATGGATACAAATCGACCCATCGTGCACATTAAAATCCACAAGTACCAGCACATATAATAAATCGTTCGCACACTTAAATTCAAATAGCAGCATCACAACTCAAATTTGGAAAAGCCAAATAGGTATGACATTTCAGCTTATTATCTTCATTGCTTGAAGAACTACTCCACATCCAGATGACGAATGTAGAATGCAAAAAGGAAAACTCCTGCATTTCCACGGTAGAGCATAAAGAGCATTGTGTCTCCAATTCTTAAAGTGTCTTCCTTTTCCATAAAATCCTTCCACCCATTAACAAGAATGCGACCATCATCAGGAGAAATGGCGTAGGTGGTCCGAACTTTACTGTCTGGTGACACACGACAGTAATATTACCATAGTCGTGCATGCCACCATGGATCATACGGCGAGGAAGTTTCTGTTGCACAAAAAGATATGACATTTCGCATCAAAATTTGACAAACATGCTAGCACAAAAGTTATAGATGCGAAACATCGATATGTAGTGCTTACCAGTTCTTTCTTCACACGGTTTGTCCAGTTCAAGGTGTGCAGCAGAAGGGTGCATTTACCATCACATAGTTGCCAGCATCATGGTGATCTACGTAATCCTCCAGATTCTTAACATGTTCAATCACTAACTCCATCATCCTCCAGTTAATAATAGTTCCCGAAGTTTTAACAAAGGAGTCAACTATCTCACGTTTCTCCATTGGCAGTTTATAGTATGCTGGTACATGTAGAAATAAGTACATTACAATTTGTACCTAGTTGAGGTAAAATATAATTGAAATATTTGCATAAGCAGTAACATACATGGATGGTACATCGACTCATGGGTTGAGGTGACAGGGATTGAATCACCTTGCTCGTCCAGATCAGATAAGACAAGCTCAACTCCAAATCCGAGTTGGTACATTCTAATAAATTCTTGCCAGACTTTGCCATGAAAAAAAGTTTTGTCATCTAAGTTTGTAACCCTAACTTTGTACTTGAATACCTCTTCAGTAGTAAGTTTAGCCCTGAAATCTGTGTTCTGGGTAGTGGCTACGCCAAACTTCTCAAGAAAATGAGCTCTTATGTAGCAGGGGACGTACTATAAGAAGTAAACGAAATGAAACCCATGAGTATACTAACATAAATACGTAAGATCAACAAATGGATTGGATCACTACAACAAATATAATGACGGTTAGTAGATTACCGTCTTTTCATCACAACCGACGTCTAGGGTCAGAACGAAAAAGGATTTCTTCATATCATTGCCAACGCACAAGCCCTTAGTGTCAGAGCACGTACCACACTACGAACTCATAAGAAAAATATCACTACCCAAGATACGGCGTCTGATAATAATGAAATGAAATTGGTGTTCAGATATAATTTGTTACCCAATTTCTCGTAGCCATCGTTGAAAACTCGTCGCCCCGCGAGCTGGGAAGATCTGTTAAGAGAAGTACCGGGGTCAGTGAGAAGCCATAGGCACGAGGTGGACGCGGATAGGGAAAGGAAGACGTCGGGTACAAGATGCAACGAGGACGATGCTGGATCCGAGAGCGGCGGCGGCGTGAATGTGATTTTTTGGTTTTGGAGACCGAGGAAATCTTGGAGGGAGGAGAGGTAAGGGTTTAAGTAATGGGTGAGCGTGGACCCAGTTTGCAGGCCGCCATGAAACTATAAACCTTAAATCTCGCCAGGGTGAGCGCCCCATGAGATCGGAACTTTCCTAATCCTGAATGCTTTGATCGCGGACAGAAGATTTTCATTATTATCATGACAATTTTATGTGTGTCAATCAATTTCTTGCAAGAAAATGGCCAGAAAATGAATTTAATGCATAAAAAGTGCCAAATTTCATATAAAATTTAAACGATAAAAATCAAAGTAACTCAGGATTACACAACATGAATGTCCTGTTTTGTGTTCAGACTGTGTTGATGCTATTTTGCATCATACTTTTGGTACTTGCTTTACAAAAAAACTCAAATTTGGCACTTAAAAATTCAAAAATCGAAATTCAAAAACCAAATCACAAAATCAGTCGGGCACTATTGTTTCCCATGGTAAGATACACCAATATACCAAATATCAGCACAATATCATGAATTTTGCCATGGACATGGCCTTCTTCCTAGTCATTTGGCTTCCAAGCTCCTTGCATCTTCATGGTTGATTGTGTTCCTCATGAAGTCTTCTATTATGAACTTTCGAATTGTAAGTTCAAATTTTTTCCTACAAACCAGAGCACATAAGAGTACTAGCTGAGAAAGATTCGCACTTTTTCAAAATTTCGACATTTAGTTTGAATTTTTTCAAAAAAGGGTCAAACTGGTTGGCATGGTCATGCATGCGAGCGTGTGGAATCACACTCAACTGTGGATGGATCTGTGATAGAATCACTACTTCTGAACCCCAAAATGATTTTTATTTTTAAAACAGAGGAAACTATCACGTACTTGTAGTTCAAATTTGAATTAATTTTCAGAAGTTCATTCGAATGGTAGACAGTAGAAATTCAAACGATAAAAATCAAAGTAACTCAGGATTATACAACATGAATGTCCTGTTTTGTGTTCAGACTGTGTTGATGCTATTTTGCATCATACTTTTGGTACTTGCTTTACAAAAAAACTCAAATTTGGCACTTAAAAATTCAAAAATCGAAATTCAAAAACCAAATCACAAAATCAGTCGGGCACTATTGTTTCCCATGGTAAGATACACCAATATACCAAATATCAGCACAATATCATGAATTTTGCCATGGACATGGCCTTCTTCCTAGTCATTTGGCTTCCAAGCTCCTTGCATCTTCATGGTTGATTGTGTTCCTCATGAAGTCTTCTATTATGAACTTTCGAATTGTAAGTTCAAATTTTTTTCCTACAAACCAAGCACATAAGAGTACTAGCTGAGAAAGATTCGCACTTTTTCAAAATTTCGACATTTAGTTTGAATTTTTTCAAAAAAGGGTCAAACTGGTTGGCATGGTCATGCATGCGAGCGTGTGGAATCACACTCAACTGTGGATGGATCTGTGATAGAATCACTACTTCTGAACCCCAAAATGATTTTTATTTTTAAAACAGAGGAAACTATCACGTACTTGTAGTTCAAATTTGAATTAATTTTCAGAAGTTCATTCGAATGGTAGACAGTAGAAATTCAAACGATAAAAATCAAAGTAACTCAGGATTATACAACATGAATGTCCTGTTTTGTGTTCAGACTGTGTTGATGCTATTTTGCATCATACTTTTGGTACTTGCTTTACAAAAAAACTCAAATTTGGCACTTAAAAATTCAAAAATCGAAATTCAAAAACCAAATCACAAAATCAGTCGGGCACTATTGTTTCCCATGGTAAGATACACCAATATACCAAATATCAGCACAATATCATGAATTTTGCCATGGACATGGCCTTCTTCCTAGTCATTTGGCTTCCAAGCTCCTTGCATCTTCATGGTTGATTGTGTTCCTCATGAAGTCTTCTATTATGAACTTTCGAATTGTAAGTTCAAATTTTTTCCTACAAACCAGAGCACATAAGAGTACTAGCTGAGAAAGATTCGTACTTTTTCAAAATTTCGACATTTAGTTTGAATTTTTTCAAAAAAGGGTCAAACTGGTTGGCATGGTCATGCATGCGAGCGTGTGGAATCACTCTCAACTGTGGATGGATCTGTGATAGAATCACTACTTCTGAACCCCAAAATGATTTTTATTTTTAAAACAGAGCAAATTATCACGTACTTGTAGTCTAGATGTTTATTCGAAATGTTATTGCATTTTGTTTAAGTAGTTAAAAAAATCCGTTCCCTCCTTTTCCTTGAATACGTACCTTATCTCTTTCCCTTCAAATATTACGTTCCCTCCTTTCCGTCAAATTTTTTCGTTCCCTCCCTTTTTTTAAACCAAACCAAACTCCTCCCGCTACCCCCGCCCCCTAAATACGCACATCTCTCCCACAACCCACGTTCGCACCTTCCGTTTTCTTAGCATTCGCCGCCTATCATCAGATCTGCTACCGCTCACCTCATCCTCTACCTCACCGTAGATCCGGCTGCAGCGTTGCCGGTTTGCGTTTGCCCGCCATTTGATCCCCAAGCCGGAGGACGACATGGCCGGGAAGGGAGGCCGGGGAAAGCCCGCCGGTAAATCTACGAGAGCTGCGAACAAACCTTCGAAGCAATCTTCGAAACGACAAGGTCGTTCTTCAATCCCCATCTCGTCATTTAATTTGATATTGCGTATAGATTTATTCATCGATCTTCTTCTATTAGGGTAGGAGATGCGATCTTACGTATTAGTGGAGTACATGATAACATCCGCAATTCATCCTGCCCAGGGCCCATAATTCTGACGTATATGCTATATTACTAGTGGCGTCCTCTTCTATATACACGCTACTAGTACTAAGTTATGCAAACTGCTTCGATCATTACTAGTGGCGCACATTAGTTTATGCACGCCAGCGTTAATACATAAAAGTCTTAGTGTAAAAAGTTTTAGGCCTATTGATTAGGGGCTCATTTATAGAGTTCGCACCTGGGCCCCTAAAATGTTAGAGCCGGCCCTGATCCTGCCTAGGGTTTTACTTAAGTTGAGATATTGTTTTGTCAACTTGTCACCTAGATCTTATAGAACTTTGGAATGCTTATGAATACGGCAGGTAGATTTGTTGGACTATGTGCCGTACAAATTATGTTTGCACATCCACGATTCATGAGAACTGCCTTCAAATCTTATAACCGTTTGATCGCGGACTGAATATCGTTTGATCGCGGACTTTTTCTGAAATATGAGACTTAGATTCATGAAAGCTGCCTTCTGATCTTCTAATTCTTACTTTCTTATTTTCTTAGGGAATGATGAACTATCCGATTACGAGAAGCTTCGGAAACAGGCTATGGCAGAAAACGCTGCACGTATGACTGCAGTGCTGCAGCAGAGAGCTGGCAATGATGGTCAGAGCACGCAAGATTTCACATCCATAGCACGTGCATTCGTGTATGGTGGTGCACAACCAGGAACGAAGACGCTAACAAAAGACGCAGCACAGCAAGACGAGGTAGGTACTGACTCAGAGTATGAACCAGATCCTTCCGAGAAGGCAGCTGAAGAAGAGGACCGTGCATTAGATGAAGAGGAGCGCAATCGTGCAAACCAGGTCATACGAAACTACATATGTTATTTCATGTACAGATTACAATGTTCATTGCATACTGATGTCTTCAGCTGTTTTTCAGGAGGCAGTAGATGGTTCTACAGAACCACGAAAGAAGAAGCAGCGTTCGACTAATGTACTGCCTACGACCAGAGTGACAAGATCAACAACAATCCAAGAGTCCCAACCGATGGAAGAGACACCCCCAAATGGGGAGAACATTGTTCCGGCAGATAACTCGCCAACACAAAATTTAACCTCCAAAGACAGCAACTCACCTGATGACAATTCACTTGTTAACATCGACATGCAGCGTACGCTCATCATTTCTTATTTTTCTTAACATACTTTATTGTTTCTTTTTTGCATCTGATTGTACATAATGTTACAACGTGCGTTGTGAATTTATTTCAGAGGTTTCAACCATCTCTATGAGGGGAAGCAGAAAGCGAGGTAAACGCACACCAACAATGGGGCATGGCCTAGAAGCGTACACAAAAAAGCATGGAGGCAATAAGATGCGGATTGACTTCACCGAAGGTGCGAAAAGACCATTAGATCATGTGCAAGCAGCTAAGCTTAGTTCCCAGTTCGGTGTTCACGTCCGCAACAAGATGCTTCTTGCAACGCACTGGAAGAGTACGAGAAGGAGGAAGAACTTGAAAATGTGATTCCAGATGCTTTGGTAACGGTGGCGGTGAGTCGGCACAGTTATTATATTGATCACCTAATGTTTACATGCAGTTCAGCCATACCGTGCTAACATAACATTGGATTCATAATTTCTGTAGGAAAAATTTAACATGGACACAGAAGATGAAGTGGGCAAGAACGTGTGCACTGCCATTTTGCAGCGTTCTATTCGCCAACACCGATATAGGCTGAAACATAAATATTGGCCCATGATGCAAAATCTAACTATACCGCAAGCACTCTTGCTGAAGCCAGTTGAAGTTGATGAGAAAAGTTGGGAAAAGCTGGTCACCAAATGGTTTGACGACGACTACCAGGTACAAGTTACATATTAATGCAGTAACCATATTGTCTGATTACTCTATGTTTCTGCTTTTTAGTGGGAATACTAAAAGTGCAGCTATTTGACATAGGAAAAGTGTAGGACGAATCAAACTAACCGTGAAGCTGTCAAGCAGCACCATACCACTGGTTCTAGAAGCTACGCTGCACATTGGGAAATTGTGGTAAGTTTTTAAACTATACTTATGCAAACCACACTTTCTCAGCAATTATATGATGTACATTGCTTATGCTATCATGATACAATTATGTAGAAATCAACTGTAACGGAAGATCAAGCTAAGGAAGATCCTACTCCTATTGAATTTTATAGACTTACTCACACTAACAAGGATGGTATCATGAGCAAGGAGTCAGAAGAAGCATATGTAAACAAATTTACCTCATTTCATTGCAGCTAGCTTGTTAAATTTTCATTACAGTACTGACAAAAAGCTTTTTAATCATGCCGCAGGTACAGATGCTACTCAAAAAAATGGGTCCCCACCAAGAACATGAGCCCGCAAAAACAGATATGCAAATAGTTGAAGAAGTCCTCAAGGAAAAATTGGCGAAGAAAAACTCGAGGAGCACATTCCTCACAAGCTTGGGTATGTCATCTGTATCCAGAAAATCTAGCATATCATCTTCACGCATCAAGGAATTGGAAGAAAGGCTAGAAGATCAGGAACAACAATCAGTACAGGCAGCTGAAAGGTACAAGATTGAAATGGAGGCAAAACTAAAGGCCCAGCAAAAGGAATTTGAAGAAGCGACAAGGAGGCAGCAAGAACAACTTGAAGCTCTACAGAAGTCCCATGAACAGAAGTCTTCGGAATTTGAAAAGAGGCAGCAGGAAATGGATACCCTGCTAGGTTACCTCTTACGGACGTCGTCGCAATCATCCCAGGCCAACTGAACATGGCGCATTGTTATTCGTGCAGACAAGCTTTCCTACGTTTTTTCGGTGTAATTGTTTTTCTTTTTCATGTGTACTCTAAGTGCTAGTGTCATCAGACAAATACAGTTCATTTGTTATATTAAACGCATTTGAAATATTCAATTTTCTGTGCTTTTTTAATTTTTTTGAGATAAATGCCGTGACGAAAATGTGACATAAATTATAACGGCCTAACAGCCTTTGGACCAGCACGTCAGCAATCCGGTGGGTCCCGCATGTCAGCAATCCGGTGGGTCCCACATGTCAACAAACGGGTGGGTCCCGCATGTCAGCATTTTGTGGACCCATTTGTCATCATGCCACGTCAGCATAGAACGGACCCACATATCAGCATACACGTCAACAGACACGTCGAGTGCCACCTAAACAGCCACATGTCAGCATCCACGTCAATGAACACGTCAACAGCCACGTAAACAACCACGTCATCTGCATTGACCGACAGGTCAGCAGCTTTGACCGGTCTAAAACAGCTGACGAACCAATCAATGACACGATTTTGTCACGCATTGCGTTCATCGGTGACAAATTTACGAATGAACAATGACAAATAATTTTGTCATGCATTCCATCAATGCGTGACGCCAAAAAACGCGTCACCGATGAGCCATAATGCGTGATGCGATTTTGTCGTGGCGTCACTATTTCGTAATCTGTGACGAGGATTTTGTGACGGGCTTAGTGACGCCCTAATGTCGACACGAGGGGGTAATCCGTGACAAATTTCGTTAATAAGTGACAAAATGACCGTGTCACAAAAAGTCAATTCGGTTGTAGTGTTATCCGGGGTCATGAAGACATGACATCACCCCGTGCGGATAGCTTGACCCGAGTTCATGTAGCTGGTAAACCGTTGCTGCCTCCGGAGTTGCTCTGCCTCGCAAAAGGACCCATGCTCTCTTTGCATGAAGCTATCTTGATGATGGAGGGCCTGCTTCTTAAAGACAAGAATCCAAATTACCCGGTGTTGACGGTCCAGGTACCAAAGAACGTGGACTTCGTTACTGAAGCCCCCGCCGATCTGTTCTTCATAGCGTTCGAGGACGTCTTCAACCTGTTTCACTCTAGACGGCTGGACTATAACTTGGTCCGCCTATACGCGATCAATATGGCGATGAAGATCCAGAGAGATGTTGCCCCGTACGTCACGGTAGTGGATCCCTACTACATGCGTGACAGTCAGCTGGTGGAAGGATCAACGACACGGGATAAGGCCACGGAGTACCTGAAGAGGTTCATGCTGAACAACAAGAGGAAGAACAACCTTCTTCTACCTTTCTTTCCCGAGTAAGTACACATCCGCTCGCCGCCGTCGTATCTTATGCTTTCTTTTAGATTTCTTCCGTTGTTGATCCTTTCCACTGCATTTTTTCCGACTAGGGACAAGTACTGCGTACTCATCATCCTAAACCCAAGGTGGTCCATTGCCACTTATTTGGACACGGGAAGTTCGAGCAATAAGAAAGACTACACCAGAATAAACGGTGTTCTCGATGAGGCTCTCGAGGGCTACGCCCAAATGGGAGGCCACTTCGAACAAGGACAGACGAACGGGGAATGTTTCTCGCTGAACAACAAACACCGGTTCAGGCATGGGACCCAGTTTGATTGCATGAAGCAGAAGCATGGCAGCGTGAAGGATGCCTTCTACGTCCTCCATCTCATGAAAGGGTTTGTCCGGGATGCACTGAAAACAAAGTTGCCATCTAGTATCCGAGAATGGACCAAAAATGCAGGGAAAATCGCCGAGGATAAGCTTAGAGAAGACTTTCATCTCATCCAGATGGAGTTGTCGCGAATCATCTACGACGATGTTGTGACAGCAAAGGGGACCTTCAACAAAGCCAGTGGTAGGATAAATCATGCATACTCGCAATAAGTGTTTCTTTATTTTCTTTACTATAGACTTATCATACTCAATCTACTTATATTATTAACCAATATATATACCTATATTGACACTGCACAAATATTGACATGGTTACAAATATGAACACTAATACATGGTTGTATCCATTTCCAGGGTTGCATCAAAGGCAAATCGAAGAACACCTAGCTCTTCAAAATGACAGCCGGACGTGGACGACGAAAGACGGCTACAAACCGTTCCCGGCGCCGCTCAACAAGAAGCCTCCTTGATCAGCAGGACGTGGACGTGTACTCAGTTTGATCCTAGTTTAGGCGGTCGTGAAAACTTCATTTATACTAAGACTTGTGTGAACTTTTGTACCAGTTAATTGTCACTATATATGTATGTATCTCGGGCTCTAACTGATGTAATGACATATTTATCTGTCTGTTTTAATTCCGTGTCAAAATATATTACTGTTTCTATTATTTTATTTATAAATACTGTAATATACATGTATTATTGTCAAATTAATACAGCAAATAATCGATAATACAGCAAATAATCAGTAATTCAGCAAATATTTTAGTGGCGCATGGTAAATAATTTTGTGGCACACCATATGCTGTGGCGCACGAAGCAAGTGCGCCACAGATAAATTATTGTCAAATTCATCAACGCATGGACTAATATTTCTGTGGCGCATGAGCAATATTTCTGTGGCGCATGAGCAAGAATTCTGTGGCGCACCCACCATGCGCCACAGAAAGCTATTTTGGTGCGCCACAGAAAGGCACTTCCCTACTAGTGTTCTCTCTAGTGAGTTTCTACACTTAGAGGTGAAAACTCCCCTTTCGGGCGAACCGGATGGAATCTTGTGTTTATTTGGGGTAGACTTTGGTTTCTCACCTTCCTATGGCCTAACCTAACACAACCAAGCAAAAAAGTCCACTGGCCTACCCCCTTTCGACGCACGTCTATGGGGGTAGACGAAAACGTTAGGGTTTTTCCAGCGGATTCAGGGTTTCGCCGAAGCGGGGCATCGGAGCGTCGGAACCCCACACAAATCTAGGTTGTGCCATACCATATGTATACAAGTGTGTTGTGTGTTGTAAATGTGCAATATCCTACTCCGGGGTGTGACCGGCTTCACCGACCTCACTTTCTCTCTAGTGAGTTTCTGCACTTAGAGGTGAAAACTCCCTTTTTGGGCGAACCGGATGGAATCTTGTGTTGATTTGGGGTAGACTTTGGTTTCTCACCTTCCTATGGCCTAACCTAACACAACCAAGCAAAAAACTCCACTGGCCTACCCCCTTTCGACGCACGTCTATGGGGGTAGACGAAAACGTTAGGGTTTTTCCAGCGGATTCAGGGTTTCGCCGAAGCGGGGCCCTGGAGCGTCGGAACCCCACCCAAACCTAGGTTGTGCCGTAAATGTGCAATATCCTACTCCGTGGTGTGACCGGCTTCACCGGTTTCACTTTCTCTCTAGTGAGTTTCTGCACTTAGAGGTGAAAACTCCCCTTTCGGGAGAACCGGATGGAATCTTGTGTTGATTTGGTTTAGACTTTGGTTTCTCTTGTTCCTATGGCCTAACCTAACACAACCAAGCAAAAAACTCCACTAGCCTACCCCCTTTCGACGCACGTCTATGGGGGTAGACGAAAACGTTAGGGTTTTTCCAGCGGATTCAGGGTTTCGCCGAAGCGGGGCCCCGGAGCGTCGGAACCCCACCCAAACCTAGGTTGTGCCATACCATATGTATACAAGTGTGTTGTGTGTTGTAAATGTGCAATATCCTACTCCGGGGTATGACCGGCATCACGGACCTCACTTTCTCTCTAGTGAGTTTCTACACTTAGAGGTGAAAACTCCCCTTTCGGGCGAACCGGATGGAATCTTGTGTTGATTTGGGGTAGACTTTGGTTTCTCACCTTCCTATGGCCTAACCTAACACAACCAAGCAAAAAAGTCCACTGGCCTACCCCCTTTCGACGCACGTCTATGGGGGTAGACGAAAACGTTAGGGTTTTTCCGCGGATTCAGGGTTTCGCCGAAGCGGGGCATCGGAGCGTCGGAACCCCACACAAACCTAGGTTGTGCCATACCATATGTATACAAGTGTGTTGTGTGTTGTAAATGTGCAATATCCTACTCCGGGGTGTGACCGGCTTCACCGACCTCACTTTCTCTCTAGTGAGTTTCTGCACTTAGAGGTGAAAACTCCCTTTTCGGGCGAACCGCCAGGATGGAATCTTGTGTTGATTTCGGGTAGACTTTGGTTTCTCACCTTGCTATGGCCTAACCTAGCACAACCAAGCAAAAAACTCCACTGGCCTACCCCCTTTCGACGCACGTCTATGGGGATAGACGAAAACGTTAGGGTTTTTCCAACGGATTCAGGGTTTCACCGCAGCGGGGCCCCGGAGCGTCGGAACCCCACACAAACCTAGGTTG
Organism: Poa pratensis; assembly: GCA_947311845.1. Lineage (NCBI taxonomy): Eukaryota > Viridiplantae > Streptophyta > Magnoliopsida > Poales > Poaceae > Poa > Poa pratensis. Next base: position 18,637,114 of record CAMZMU010000120.1, read on the forward strand.
TGCCATACCATATGTAAACAAGTGTGTTGTGTGTTGTAAATGTGCAATATCCTACTCCGGGGTGTGACCGGCTTCACCGACCTCACTTTCTCTATAGTGAGTTTCTGCACTTAGAGGTGAAAACTCCCCTTTCGGGCGAACCGGATGGAATCTTGTGTTGATTTGGGGTAGATTTTTGTTTCTCACCTTCCTATGGCCTAACCTAACACAACCAAGCAAAAAAGTCCACTAGCCTACACCCTTTCGACGCACGTCTATGGGGGTAGACGAAAACGTTAGGGTTTTTCCAGCGGATTCAGGGTTTCGCCGAAGCGGGGCATCGGAGCGTCGGAACCCCACACAAATCTAGGTTGTGCCATACCATATGTATACAAGTGTGTTGTGTGTTGTAAATGTGCAATATCCTACTCCGGGGTGTGACCGGCTTCACCGACCTCACTTTCTCTCTAGTGAGTTTCTGCACTTAGAGGTGAAAACTCCCTTTTTGGGCGAACCGGATGGAATCTTGTGTTGATTTGGGGTAGACTTTGGTTTCTCACCTTCCTATGGCCTAACCTAACACAACCAAGCAAAAAACTCCACTGGCCTACCCCCTTTCGACGCACGTCTATGGGGGTAGACGAAAACGTTAGGGTTTTTCCAGCGGATTCAGGGTTTCGCCGAAGCGGGGCCCTGGAGCGTCGGAACCCCACCCAAACCTAGGTTGTGCCGTAAATGTGCAATATCCTACTCCGTGGTGTGACCGGCTTCACCGGTTTCACTTTCTCTCTAGTGAGTTTCTGCACTTAGAGGTGAAAACTCCCCTTTCGGGAGAACCGGATGGAATCTTGTGTTGATTTGGTTTAGACTTTGGTTTCTCTTGTTCCTATGGCCTAACCTAACACAACCAAGCAAAAAACTCCACTAGCCTACCCCCTTTCGACGCACGTCTATGGGGGTAGACGAAAACGTTAGGGTTTTTTCCAGCGGATTCAGGGTTTCGCCGAAGCGGGGCCCCGGAGCGTCGGAACCCCACCCAAACCTAGGTTGTGCCATACCATATGTATACAAGTGTGTTGTGTGTTGTAAATGTGCAATATCCTACTCCGGGGTATGACCGGCATCACCAACCTCACTTTCTCTCTAGTGAGTTTCTACACTTAGAGGTGAAAACTCCCCTTTCGGGCGAACCGGATGGAATCTTGTGTTGATTTGGGGTAGACTTTGGTTTCTCACCTTCCTATGGCCTAACCTAACACAACCAAGCAAAAAAGTCCACTGGCCTACCCCCTTTCGACGCACGTCTATGGGGGTAGACGAAAACGTTAGGGTTTTTCCCGCGGATTCAGGGTTTCGCCGAAGCGGGGCATCGGAGCGTCGGAACCCCACACAAACCTAGGTTGTGCCATACCATATGTATACAAGTGTGTTGTGTGTTGTAAATGTGCAATATCCTACTCCGGGGTGTGACCGGCTTCACCGACCTCACTTTCTCTCTAGTGAGTTTCTGCACTTAGAGGTGAAAACTCCCTTCTCGGGCGAACCGCCAGGATGGAATCTTGTGTTGATTTCGGGTAGACTTTGGTTTCTCACCTTCCTATGGCCTAACCTAGCACAACCAAGCAAAAAACTCCACTGGCCTACCCCCTTTCGACGCACGTCTATGGGGGTAGACGAAAACGTTAGGGTTTTTCCAGCGGATTCAGGGTTTCACCGCAGCGGGGCCCCGGAGCGTCGGAACCCCACACAAACCTAGGTTGTGCCATACCATATGTAAACAAGTGTGTTGTGTGTTGTAAATGTGCAATATCCTACTCCGGGGTGTGACCGGCTTCACCGACCTCACTTTCTCTATAGTGAGTTTCTGCACTTAGAGGTGAAAACTCCCTTTTCGGGCGAACCGGATGGAATCTTGTGTTGATTTGGGGTAGATTTTGGTTTCTCACCTTCCTATGGCCTAACCTAACACAACCAAGCAAAAAAGTCCACTAGCCTACACCCTTTCGACGCACGTCTATGGGGTAGACGAAAACGTTAGGGTTTTTCCAGCGGATTCAGTGTTTCGCCGAAGCGGGGCCCCGGAGCGTCGGAACCCCACCCAAACCTAGGTTGTGTAGCACAACTAAAGGAAAAATAGTAAGTTTCAAATTTGGTATTGAATTTTGAAACAAATATGGATATATCTACATCCGAATATAATTATGTTAGTCAATATTTGTAAATCAATAGTAATTATTTGTGGAAAATAGTATTATTTTAAAAACTACTGTGGTCAAGAGTATGAAATAGTAATTTAAACGAATATTATTTGTTATATTCGTTGTTCCAAATTGAGAAAATAGTAATTTAAAAAAAAAAAGATACGCGATACGCCGACGGCAATGCCGTCGGCGTATTGTTTACCCTAATAACTACGCGGGCACCTGGTCGGGAGAGGCAAAGAAAAAAAACACTCTGTCTTCTTCAACCTCTCTCCTCTCTCACCCGCGCCGCCACCCGAGCTCGCCTCCCCGCGCCGCCGCCTTCTCCCCGCCGCCGCCGCCTCCTCCCCGCCCCGGCCGCTTCCTCTCCCCTCCCCGGCCGCTTTCCTCTCCCTGCATCCCATCCTCTTCCCGCCCGAGCTCTCCTCCCCGCGCCGCCGCCCGCCCCTCGCCGCCCGCGCAGCTCCTCCACCGGCCCAGCGCCTCCCCGCCCCGGCCGCCTCCTCCCCGCGCAGCTCCTCCACAGCGCCTCCCCTCCGGCCGCCCCTCCACCGCATCGATCCAAGGTTAGTTCATTTTTTTTTGCAAATTGCTAGTGTTAGGGTTAGTACAATTAGTAGATTGCTAGTGTGTGTTAGTTTGTTAGTAGAATTAGTTAGTGTGTAGAATTAGTTAGTGTGTGTTAGTTAGTGTGTGTAGAATTAGTTAGTGCGTGTTAGTGTGTATAATTAGTTAGTGTGTGTTAGTGTGTAGAATTAGTTAGTGTGTGTTAGTTTGTTAGTACAATTAGTTTGTTAGGGTTAGTACAATTAGTAGAATTAGTAGATTGTTAGGATTAGAATTAGTAGATTTTAGGAGTAGAATTAGTAGAATTAGTAGATTGTTAGTACAATTAGTGTGTGTTAGTTTGTGTGTGTTAGTAAAATGGAGGGATTTTGCTTATATATTTCGATCGTTTGTGCTTTTTTAGATGACGTAGCTTCCCGCCAGCCAGCACCGTCGGTCCCGCGCGTCGTCGCGGGGCTTCTTCTCCAGCTGAGGAGGGGCCGCCTCGGTGCCCTTTGTTTTGTCGCCCTCTTCCGAAGCATGTCCTCGACCTTCTCCGGCCACCGATCTCGCTTCGAGGGTATAAATCTTTCGCCTCTCTTGCTGCATAGGTTTATTTTGGTCTAGATCACCAAGTCAGTCGCGTAACCCGAGTCAGATCCCGTCCGGAAGGGTTACAAATTTATAAATTTGCAGGATTGTCCATCTTTGCATATTTATAAGCCGATGAGGCTGCAGAGGTCTCGAAAAGATGTACGAAACGAAGAAAATCCTGCGAGATCTCAGCATGGATTATTAAAAGATAGATTGTTGTCCAAAAGGATGCCTTTTGTTTTGGAAACAGTTTGCGGATGACAAGTACTGTAGCCTATGTAGGGCCTCTAGGTATCATGAGGTAAAAGGAGACGATGGTCAGAAGACGCAGACAAAAGTCGCCATTAAGATTCTTCGTTACCTCCCATTCATAAACAGAATCAAGCGGCTTTACATGAACAAATAGTCTGCCACACAGATGCAGTGGCACAAGACGGGGAAGAGATACAAGGATGAGCACGGATAAAGATGGGACATCCATCTGATGGTACGGCATGGAAGAACTTTGATATGAAGCACCCCGATGAGGCTGCAGAGGCTCGAAACGTCAGAATCGCGATAGCAACCGATGGTATGTCGACTGCCTCGTACAGCTGCTGGCCCGTGTTTGTTATTCCGCTCAATCTCCCTCCCGGAGCCCTAATGCAAAGGAACACCATATTCCTGTCGCTGATCATTCCAGGTCCTGAATACCCGGGGAAGAATTTAAGTGTCTACATGCAGCCGATTGTGGATGATCTGAACCACTCTTGGCACCACGGGACGTTGACATATGATCGTGCATCGAAGACAAACTTCTTGATGAAAGTTTGGTTCCACAATTCCATGCACGACATGCCCGGGTACGCCCTATTCTGCGGATGGTGTACAGCTGGTAAGTGGCCATGCCCAGTGTGCAGGAACCGACTTGAGTTCATGTGGCTAACGCGGGTAAGAAGTATTCCGCGTTTGACACACATCGAAAGTTCCTCAAAAGAGGGCATCGGTTTAGAGAAGACAAAAAGAACTTCAAGAAGGGCAGAGTTGAGCGTGAAGAAAAAGACATACCAACTTTCGATGGTGCAGCTGTTGATGCCGAGCTAAGTGCTCTCGTGCCTGCTGGGGGAAAAGGCCCACGATATGTGGGATATGGTGTGACGCACAACTGGACTCACGTGGCAGGCTTGACGCAACTCGAATATTACAAGGACCTCGAACTTCCCCATAGCATCGATGTGATGCACACCGAAAAGAATGTTGGAGAGTCCCTCTTTCACACAGTCCTGAACATTCCTGAGAAGTCGAAGGATAATGTTAAGGCTAGAGTCGATGTCAAGAAGCTCTGTGATAGGAAGAGATTACACATGAAGCCTCCTGAAGGCCGTCGAAAGAACTGGTTCAAGCCGCATGCCGACTTCTGCCTTAATAGTATGCAAAAGTCTGAGGCATTCTTTTGGCTCAAATTCGTCGTGATGTTCCCTGATGGCTATTGTTCGAATATAAGTAAGGGAGTCAATATAAAATCGGAAAAGTCACCGGGCTCAAGAGTCACGACTATCATATATGGATTGAGCGGCTGCTACCGGTGATGGTTCGAGGGTATCTCCCCGACCGTGTCTGGCGAGTGCTCGCGGAGTTGAGCCATTTCTTCCGCACGCTCTGTGCTAAGCAGATATGTCCCCTGATTATTCAGAAGCTGCATGATCTAGTGCCGGAGTTGCTATGTAACTTAGAGACGATATTTCCGCCAGGCTTCTTTACTCCGATGGCACATCTTGTTGTGCATCTCGCGAACGAGGCACTCTTGGGTGGACCGGTGCAGTTTCGTTGGCAGTTTTGTATTGAGAGAGAGTTTAAGTATATTCGAACCAAATGTGGAAACAAAAATAAGATTGAAGCATGCATAGCTGAGGCAACTATCCTCCAGGAGATGACAGACGCCAGGCTAACGTACTATCCCGATGATGTTCCCACTATGCATAACCAGGCCTCTCGGTACAATGTCGACGAGCCCAAGCAAGACCCCAAGCTCGCCCTCTTCCAGTTTCCCGGTGGCAAGGCCGGTGGCGCAAAAAGGTATACCTTGACCAATGAAGAGCTGGAGTGCATAATGCTCTATGTGCTTATGAACATGAAGGAAGTGGTCCGCGACGGGGAGGAGGAAGAGGGCAGTTTCCTTAGGTAAAATGGTGAACAAATTACTTTGCAACTACTAACTCGGTTTTGGTCTAATACGTATTTTCTCCTTTTAGCCAATTCAAGGATGAAATGTGGTCGGGAACATCAGAGGGACCCGATGAAGCCGAGCTGGACACTCTTTTGAAAGAGGGTGCCCCCGGAAAGAAAAAATTCACGGCTTGGTTCAGGGAAAAGGTAATTTCTAACCTGTCCCTTCTACCTTGCAATCCGTGTCTTGTCCCTCCTACTAATGCACAAACAATTTGTACTTGTAGGGAGCTGATCCCAACGTTGTGATGTCGATGAGTTGAGATGTGTCTCCCAAGGTTGTAACCGTAGAGTCGAGATGTATGAGAAGTATGATGTGAATGGGTACCGCTTCCATACAGAGTTTCACCAGAACAGTCGGCCTAATGCAAAGACTATAAATACCGGGGTCTTCACCAAAGGAGCCGGTGAATTTGATTACTACGGAAGGTTACAGAACGTATACGAGCTGACGTTCAATAACACGAACATAGAACTCAAGCTCGTTGTGTTCAAATGCCACTGGTTCGACCCTGTGAATGGACATAAAGTACCCCTTCCATTGGGTTAGTTGAAGTTAAGCCTTCAACCACCTACAGGATCCGATGTCTTTGTTGTGGCTCACCAAGCCAGGCAAGTTTATTATTTGCCCTACCCATGCAAGAAAGAGGGACTCATTGGCTGGGAAGTCGTGTTCCATGTATCGCCACATGGTAAGCTACCCATGCCCTCCGAAGACGATTACAACAACATTGACCCTAAAACATACGAGGGGATTTTCTATCAAGAGGAACAAACCTTTGGGGACTTTGGCATACAAGGTCTTGAGGACCGCGAGGACAATGCACAGACAGGTGGTGACTTAGTGGTGGATGTAAAGGACATAGATATGCTCAACAAGTTACATTCTGATGACGATGATGAGCCTCCACCGTGCGATGAGGTTCCAACTTACACACGTGATAGTGATGTTGATAGTGATGATGAGAACCCAAGACTTAATTATGAGAGTGATGATTCGGGTGAGGGTCTTTTATGTCCTTATGCGTAGTATTTACTTTTCAACATGCTTAGTCTTTCAACATGCTTCTTCTTAATTGCATTACATCTTTATGCCTATTTTCTACATTTTATTATCTTTATTATGCTTAGTATTTATTTTTCAACATGCTTATTAATTGTTTACCCTTTCTCAATGCAGGTGATTGACCAAGATGAGCCAAGGCAAGGAATCATCGGCCTCCTTGCTGATGGGGATGCGCCAGAAGAAAGCTACTAAAAGTGGAAGAGAGCCTATTCCGAACCCGCGTTACCTGTCTGACAGTGGTGAGAGAGGAGGTGCTGGACGAGGGGGAGGTGCCGATGCACTTCCTCCGAGGGGACGAGGTGCAGGACGAGGGCGAGGAGCAGGACGAGCACGAGGTGAGGGAGGACGAGGGCGAGGTGCAGGACGAGCACGAGGTGGGGGCGACATGTCTTCGGACATACCCCCGTCTCGAGAGGAGGGGACGGAGTCTCGAGACGAGGGGACGGAGTCTCGAGACCAGGAGACGGGGGCCTCCGCATCGCAGAAGAAGCCAAAGATTCGTGGGGAATCCATGGTCCCTGAGGAGTCAAATGAACCTGCTACCGAGGAGGAGAAAATCCTCATTGCGCCTAATGGGATTGAGTAAGTGACTATGCTAATTTTGAACATCGTAATTACATTGTGGTCAGTACAATTTGACATGTACTAATGTTTAATTATTTGTGCAGCAATTGGACATATCCTCACGGAGCCCGTGCGCCTAACACCATGATTGGAGCTTTGATTAGGAAGTTTTGGCCGGGCTTGTACAGTACGGTCCCCAACGGTGAGAGGAAGTTAGCCACCCGTTGGGTAGACTATCAGGCCGCCCATCACCCGGGCTTCGGGAGATGATCTGACGCCATGATCACCAAGTTTTGGGTAAGTTGAACTTTTCGAATTTCGTTCATAGGTTATGTCCCCACCACGCTCACACAATTTGTTTTTTGTGCATGATTAAAGAAATTCTATAGGGTACTTCCTGAGGAGCGTGCCAAGGCGGACAGGACTTTGGATGGAGGCTTGCAAGAAGTTGGCTCGACAACAATTCTACAATGTAAAGCATACCTCCGTCAATCATTTCTGTTCTGAGAAGTTAGGCAAGACGGCGCCAAAGCATGAGAATGTGATGGAACCAATTGTCAATGAGATTACATGTTGCTGCTAAGTTGCAATTGCATTATCTGTTCTTCACATGAGTATTGTTTTTTCAGGTTATGCCCACATGGGCCTATGGTAAGGCAGACGCGTGGGAGGCGTTGGTGTCGAGGTGGCTTGGGGAGGACGCCGAGTTCAAAGCCTTGAGCGAGCGGAACAAGGCAAACCGTGGGAGCGAGGGGACACATTGTGCGGGAGCCCACAACCATGATCGCTTCAAGGCAAAACTGGTATATATATATATACATGGAACAACCTTCATTTATTTCCCCTCATGTTCCTACTTGATATGCATAACACTTCTTTGGCAATGCAGGAGGCCGATATCGGGGAGCCTGTGTCGGACATGCAAACATGGGAGAGCATGAAGATGAAGAAGATCGATCTATCCGAGCCTCAGCCCTCGCTTCCCGATTACTTCGGCAGTGCCGAGGAGAACATAAATAGGTTTGTCGAGTCGTTCAAGGGTTTTAATCCGGAGGTGGATAGAACTCTTGAGCATGACACCGACGAGAGAGCGATGGTCCTGGCCGGGCACGGTTGGGAGCATGGCCGTTAGCCCTGTCTTAGTGCGGTAATCCCGCGTACTCCTGAGTTGGGCCTCGTGCGTATCAAGGCTACACTCACCGCCGACGACCCCCCTGTCCTGCCTCCTCGACGGCCTACCCGAGCTCACCCCGATGTAAGTTTTTCTCAATTTCATTCTCTTTCCGCATTCGTTCCTAGCTAAGTGGCTAAGTTGACGAGATTCGTTCTATTTTGAAATTGTAGCCTGATTTCGAGGCGGCCTTCGATGCCGCTTACGCGGACAATGAGGCGGAGTATCACTTGTGGCTGCAGAAGAGAGCGGACTATGACGAGTGGCAAGAGTTGCGCGATGCTATAAGTTTCAACCTTTATATTTGCAAAATATGACAAGTCCCATTTCCTCTAGTTTGAGCCTTCTTTTTCTACAACTCCTGACATCTAAACTATCTTGTAGACGAGCGAGAAGTTTTTTGCCACTGGAGTGCGGGATCCGCTGCCTCCGCGTCCACCTAGGGTGGGGATGCCGCCCATGTGCCCATCGAGGGAAGCGATCGCTCGCACATACAAGCCAAGGACTCCGGTAAGTTATTTGCCAAACCAGTTGTTACCGCCGTACTGTGCTTTCCAAGTTGCTAACTTGGACTCAAACATGTAGGGATCGGGATGCTCCAGGAATGCACCCTTTGGTTGTGCTTCTGCCTCGCCGACTTCGACGCGCGCGCTTGTGGAGCATGGCGGTGGTGGTGCCTCGCCGAGTTCGCCGCGCGAGACCACACCGTCTCGTGCCTCGCCGGGTGCCTCGCCGGGTTCCGCGTGTGATTCGACGGCGGCTGCCCCACGTGGCCGGTCGCTTATTCTCACGCGGTCAGATATTGGTACCTCGAGCTCTCAAGAGATGTAGGATGTGTCCGGGTGTATTTTGTATGAATGTTTGGATGAATTCGAACTATGTTTGTGTCATTTGGAGTTTGTATGAATTCGAATTGTGTATGAATGTTTGGATTATATATGTGATGTTCTGTGATGTTTGTGTATGAATTCGAATTATATTTGTGTATTTGAAATGTGCTGGAAACAACAGCAACAATCAGGAAAAAAAGCAAATATGGTCACTCATACGCCGACGGCAGGATGCGCTGCGGACGCACAGGATGGCGCCACGTCGCCCGAAGCGGACCATATGGTCAACCAATGCCGTTGGCGTAGGTCATCTCCCAGGCGCCCAGGAAGCGGCCACGTGGCGCTCAGAGGCCGACGGCAATGCCGTCGGCGTATGTTGAGCTAACGGAAACGTGGGGATGCCGTGTTGTGGGGCCCACCACAGCGTACGCCGACGGCCGCCGCAGACGCCGACGGCAGTTTGAGTACGCCAACAGTTCAAGACGCCGACGGCGAGATGCCGACGGCATTCGTGCATACGCCGACGGCGTCCGGCCGTCGGCGTCTTGGTCGATTCCTGTAGTGCGTCCTTAATCCCCGACAACCGTCCTCATGCCGCATTTCATCCTTATTGCCCAACATCTCAGGTTCCCATTTCTTACGTATCACTTCAAACCACCATTAATGGTTATTTAGCTGCTGCAACACTGCAACATACCCGTCTTTCGGCCATCTTTTTCCGCGAGAACCATACAATACTCCCATGACACCAAGGCTCTTCTCGACCACGGCCACTCCATGTCTTTTTGTGTGGTTTTTTTACAGCAACATACGGCTTAATGCTAGTTACATATAAATAAGCCTTTGCATTACTAGACGGTTGCAGGTCAAGCACAAGCTTGAAAAAACTCAGCCAAAAACTAGTTGAACCGGAGGAGCAGCTGACAAAGAAACCCCATCCATGATGTGCTTCAGTGTGTGTTTCTTCTCCTTGTCGGTCCTCGAATGTTGCTGCGTCACCAACTCCCAGTCCCAGTGCCCTTTGTTCCGAGCATGCCCGTTCTTGAAGATAGAGACATTGCGCAACGCTGTGCACACTCCTACGACAAACTTGACAAGGTAAATCTGCCTCTCTGTTCCCTCATAACCAACCATCGTAAACTCCTCCAAGTGATGGTGCCGAAGCCTGGTTGGTTTCCAGCATATCTTGTCACCGGGCTCTTCTGTGCATGTGGCGCCGTCTCGAGCAGGAGGCGGGGCCATGAGACGTCCCAGGACGAAGGCACGTCGGCGACGAGCAACCGCGTCAGGTTAGGCAGCAATGTAGTCGACGGGATCCTCTGGAAGGCACGATCCATCTGTCTGGCCCAGTGATCCGAACAATCAGACGTGTTATGCCTGGCATGTTTTCGAAAAGCCACTCATGGTCGATCTTGTGTCGCTTCGGGTATCGGTGAGATCCTTGCATTCTCACATCCATGCACTTGGTGAGGTTAAATTTCTTGAGACAAGGGAATGAGGCGGACTCGAGGAGTACTAAAGATCCCAGGGATGCTAGGCGCTCGAGATTGGGCAGAGCCCTCAGACGTAACCGCCTGAATCTGTCGACAACAAGCTCCTTGATTTTCGACATGGGGGCATCCACGCATATCACCCCACCGCTGCACTGGCAGGAGATGAGATGCAGCACCTGCAGCTGCTGGCACGAGGTGAAGATCCCCTGGTAGGTTGCCACGGGCGTCGATTCAGGTATGTCTTGCAGGACGAGCCTGGTGAGCGCGCTGTAATCGTGCAGCGGCGGGAGCATGCAGCCTCCAAGCTTGAGGCTTTGCAGGCGTGACGCACTGGGATCCTTGCAGAGGCCATGGCTGGCAAATGTGTGAACCGTGCCCGAGCGTCGCCAGAAAATTGGCTTAGCAACAACTTCGAGGTCATCCAGCCCGCAAGCATCGATGGTCTCCTCGATGAGCCGATTCATGCAGGCGGTGCTTTGTGTGACGAAGAACTGCAGCCTCAGCCTACTGATCCTCCTCCGGCGGACGGCGGTTGCAGCGTCCAAGAAGCTCTGGAAGGACCTGGTGAGGGCGCGCATGGCAAGGTGCTCGTACCTCCTGATGTTGGGCAGCAGCTCTGATGACACTTGACGCAAGTCGTACTGAAGTCTAGCTCTCGCGACGACGCCATGGAGCTGGACCCAACGGTGGTAGCGCGGCGGGAGCATGGCGTCCACGCTGAAGTCGAGGACGGGGAGCTCATGGCAGAGGCCAGCCCAGCGCCTGGAGAGCGCCGTTGTGCGGAATGCCGTCCGGACGTCGAGGCGACGCAGGACCAGAAGGAGGAGATCGTCGGAGAGGCCGCTGATCCGGTCATCGCCTCTCGGACGCCGCCGGCGACTCGTCGCGGTCCTGGCCATGAGTGAGCTACCTCCAGCTGCGCGACGAATCGAGTAGCGGCCAGCAGATGTTGCTGGCTCACGGCTGCGGCCGCGGCGGCGATAAAAAAGAGCCGGAATCGGCATCCACGCTGAAACCTCTCCGGATTCAGATCGACGAGTTTGTGTGGGTCAACGTACGAGCCGGAATCGGAATCGATGATAAAAATGCGACTAGGGAACGGAGTAGAACACGAATCGGGGATGGGATTCGGGACGGAGCGCCGCCCGCAAGAAGGAGCGAGGGTGGGATCTGGGCGGGACGGAGAGCGGGGCTGGTTGATTTCTCAGTCGACTGTACAGTCATCGTACGGTTCATCGTTTGTCTTTGAGTGGATCGTACGGTCAGTCTGATGGCCGTTAAACTTTTGTGGGCTTTCACTTCTCAAAGGGACATGAATCTGGCCTAACTGAACCCTACTACTTCCTCTGTAGGATACCACATTATTTAGTGTGTTGATACATTTAAATTTGGGATAGGTTGAAACACCCTTTTGTGAACGGAGTGAGTATATCTAACTGCTGCACTAGTTTAGGCCTTCATTCATTTTTCTTCGACCAAACCTTTTGAATATTCAGGAATCGTTGCAGTCTACTTGGATAAGTTATTACTTTGTAATATTCCCTTCTGAACTTTTTTGTTATGAGAAGTGGTCGGAGTCACTCCGATGTCACAGGAACAAATCCGATGAGAATTGGAGGTGTTCCGGTGAAGTTATCATGAGAGGCATTGAAAGCCACTATTGGACTGAAAGTCTTTGAGAGAAATATTGCGAACATTAGATGTTCCGTGATGTCGTGAATTGTTTCTGACGTCAGTGGATAGAGTCGATGATTTTATCTATAGAGTAAATTTGGTTCCGAAAAAATTTCGGAGGAAAACCAGGAAGGGGGGTAAGTACCGGAGGGGGGGGGGGGGGGGGGGAGGTGAGGATGTCCTAGGGCGGCGCCAACTTAGGAGGGGCCAGCCGCATGAGCCCCACCCACCAGGGCAACGCATCCTATTCCCCTCTCTTTTCTTTATTTAATTAAGTGGTTCTTGGAAAGCCTATTTGACTAAAAAGATAAAAGGAAAAAAGGAATATTGGGAGGAAAGGACTCCTAGTTGGACTAAGGGTCCAATCCGAATTGGCCAAGGGGGCGGCCGCACCCTGCTAGGACCGGCACACCAAGGGGTTGGGGTTTGCACCTTTCCCAAGCCCCCCTATCCCTTAACCCACTATATATACTCTCACCCACCCAACCTTCTCCATGGGGAACACATAATTGCCTTTGTGGCTTTTCTCTCTCTACTAGATCTCATGTGTTAAGAAATAGTTTTCTCTAATCTCATATTCTAATCTAGTTGATTAGATCTACCAGTTATACAACGCGGAAAGGTTGTCTCTCTTCGCCGGTGCCAGAGCTCCAGACGGCGGAGCACTGACAAATTGATGTAGTGGATGCATGGATACCAGAAGAGGGATCAGGAAAGTGATCCTCACAGGCGAATCGACAAACAATCTCTCCTCCCAACGTGGACGTGATCGAGGTTCTTCATCAAGCTGCACTGACATCTACGTGACAAATCCAACATCTTATGCAACGGTGGATAGAGTAGATCTTGACGGTTATGTAAGACCGAAAATTTTAAATTACACTTGGTTGAGTATACTCCAAAATAACTTATCCTTAGGATTTTAGTAAAAGTTATAACAGAAACAATACGTGTATTTTTTTAACCTATAAAAAATGGTATTCTTCTTGGAAAGCTTATCATATAGATCCTTTAGCATTAGCAATTTAGATATAGCATATATAGTTTCAATTCAAATCTTAATATCTGGCTTTATACACTAAGAAGAAAATATGACGCCACGAGGCTGGCAAAATAGTTATCTTCCAGAGATTTTATCTCTTAAAGGTACATTGTAAAATTATAATATTGATCACCAAATATAATACATACTCCCTACGTTTTTATATATAAGGCCACTATCTCAATGTTCTGATACCAAGAAAACAAATCCAACTAATAAATAGCATGGCTAATTGTGTGAAAAATCTCTCGTGTTCCGCGCTAATTAAATTCGGTGCATGTGGTGGCTCTTTCTCTATGGTTGCATGGAATGTTTGCATTAATTAGCACTACTGTATGAGGTAGAAATCTAATCAATTCATTTTGGAAAGAGATAGTGGCCTTATATAGAAGAAAAACATATATTTGATAGTAGCGTTGTATATAAAAACGGAGGGAGTACCTACTATTGTCAAGATTCGATTGCTGCAAAACCAGACTGGTGAAGAGCCGTAGAATTTAGAGCCCAGCAAGCTCCATTGTTGCAATCAGCTTGGGTTAGCCTGATTGCTGGCCGCCGCTCTCGCGAGTCCTCACTACTCTTACCTCGCATAAACTTTATTACCCACACAGGTTATCATTTAGACATGAGTAACACAGAGACAAATAGTACAGTAACAATCATAAATGCACATGACGGTGTGCAGATAAAAAATAATAGACAGAGGATAATGCTTTCCTGCCCATAATATTTATCACCGAGGACAACAGCATGTTGTACAAACAATTCGAATGAGATTTGTTAATCTATATAGAAAGAATTAGGCAGAGGTAAAGTTTAAGCATTTTGATGCGCCTGCTCGCCTCACGGTGTGTAGATACCTTGGTGGTGGTGGCACGGGGCCAGGATGGTGGCTTCTTATCGACGGCGAACAGCCTCCGGACCGGTGATCTGTGGTCATTGTATCTGAATTTTTTCTTCACTGGTCTCCTGCTTCTCATGCTTCAACTATCACGGTTAAGTTAAACCGTCTGAATGGATGTCGTCGGATTGACATTGACTCAATCAATTGATCTACCGTCATCTAGCGGACAAAACGGACATTGACACAATCATTTTCGAACATTCCTTGGCAATGCAACATATTATTAGATTCTTGATACGTTTCGGTATTGAAACATCTCGATTGTTTTGGCGAGTGATGTCCCTCTTATCACTAGACTAAGGCGAGTGCCAAGTTGCGAGGGACCGTCCCATACATTTCTGAGCGCCACATTGTCCTAGGCCAGCGCATGCACTTGCTAAAATTTGTATCAAAAGGAATTTACAATTGAAATTCTTAGTGGCACTCAAAATTGAAGTATGATCCGAGATCATTGATTCCATGGTTAAAAAAAGATCCAAAATCACCTTCTTATGGATCCATGCGTGGGTCAAAGTTTGATAAACTCTCTAATCAAATTTCTGAACCAAAAAAGAATATTCAGGAGAGGTTTCGTCTGGATGTTGCGCAATTACAGGATTCTAATTAGAACCATATTCCGGCTTCCTATACAACATGTAACTCTGAAACTAGTTCTAACACACAGACCATGTAGTCGCTAGTCGCTACTCGATCTGTCTTGCAGGTGCAGTAGCCAAGACGACGGGCACGCTCCAGTCCAGCCCGTCTGCAAGAAAGCAAAGATTGCGGGAGCCAGCACAAAAACAGAGATTAGCTTCAACAGTGCAAGAAAGCAAGAACGTAAGCTGGCAAATTAACATAACTTAATATATTTTATACCAAACATTTATACTTATTTTACACTTATTCTTACATTGTTAATTATGTTAATCGGTACAATTTTTATAGCCTAGATTTATAATTAATGAAATAACAACTTTTCATATCATTAGTTCTATTTTATTGTTGCAGGTATGTAACTGCAAAGTTTGTCCGTGCTAAATTTATATTGTGTGTTGTAATAATGTTCTCCATGATTTTTTTATATTTTGATAAATTATATAGTGTATATATACGTGTGTGTTAATATATGTAGTTAAATATCATTATTTACTATGATAGAGATCTCTAATTTAATATATTTTATACCAAACATTTATACTTATTTTACACTTGCTCTTACATTGTTAATTATGTTAATCGTACAATTTTTATTGCCTAGATTTATAATTAATCAAATAACAAATTTTAATATCATTAGTTCTATTTTATTGTTGCAGGTATATGTAACATTCCAAGATTTTCAAAAAATTTAAAATTCAGAAAAATCAAAAACTTTTTAAAAATTATTTATAATTTGTTTTGGAAATCCAAAATCATGCATGCATTCATCAATCTTCATGTATTGTTTGCATTTAAAATTTCAAAAGTTGGAATTCTATTTCCATTTTAAAACCCTACTTGAGAAAAGGTTATAAATGAGTCTTATTAAACTCTATATAATAAATTGATTTTTATGACTTTATTTTGATGGCCAGAATAATGCCCAAGAATTATTTTTGTAAAAATAGTTGTGTAAATGTGACCCCAAATAGTTTATTTTGATAAGGTTTGATTTTACAAAAAATTACAAATTGGTTTGATTCATTTGAAGGTTTAAATCCAAAGTTATAATAGTTTTCAGAAAAAGAAAAAGGAAAAAGAACAAAGCAACAACAACAAAAAAAAGAGTTAGGCGAGCTTATTGGGCTGAGCCCAACTATTCCTTGCCCGAGCCAACCCAGCAGCCCACCCCGGCCCTCTTTCTCTTCTTCTCACTGACGTGTGGGACCCGCTGGTCAGCTAGAGGTCGTCTTCCTCCTCTTGCCCGAAATCACGCGCCCGTTGCCAAAATAATGCTGATTGATTCCATCTTCATTTCGCTCGATTTAGACCCCGATTCGACGCGCCTCGCAGCCCTACATAAACCACTGCCACCCCTCTCCTTTTCCCCAAAAAAATACCCACCCGAGCGCCCCCAAGCCGCTCGTATTTGAGCTCGCCGTTCCGCCACCGCCGCCGGCGAATTTCTTCAACTCCGGTGGATTGCGTCGACCCCGAGCCCCTTCTCCACTCCCTTTTTTCTTATTTCCCTTTTGCGCATCGTGTTGACTTGGTACGGTATTTTATTTTGCACTAGATCGAGCTGCGCTTGGTCGACCGAGGCCACCGTGCGCCGTAGCCAACTCCGGCGAGCAATCCAGGAGGTACCAGGAAGCGCCACCATCCTCTACTTCGCCACCAAGCCCGCCCCGACATCCTGCTTCGTGTGGTAACGAAACCCCCTCCCGTTTCCTCTCTTGTCGTCGTTCTCGCGCACGCCGGCCATGGCGCCACCGTCGCCGGATCCTTTTCGGCACCCCGGCGCCACTCGTTTTAGTCCACTGGATCTGGACCGTTGGATCTATCTCGTATGGCTAAGATTAGATCTTTAAATCGAAGGGGTACAGGAGGATCTGGACCATCAGATCTGGATCTGACGGCTCCGTTTCAATTCATCTCCAAGCGAATCACAGGACGCCTTGTCAGCGTCCAGTTAGCGCCTCGTCAGCAACCCAGTCAGCAGAGCCAGCCAAACGGAGAGTGCCACATGGCAAGTTTTTATTTTCTGTTTTTCTGTTTAAACAGATTTTTAACAAAACTTGTAAATTGAATAACTTGAGATTTGTTTGGCCAAATTTAATAAATTTTATATATTTGAGATCCTTTGGATCTGTAGTTTATTTTGGATCTGTTAGTTTTCAATTTTGACAAGTTAAAAAAAATTCAAATTATTTGAGTAAATTTGACATATCTTTAAATCTATATGCTCAAAAACTGCAAATAAAATATATTTGGAAACCTTTGGTTCTGTAGATTATTATGACACTGTTAGAATTACTTTTTGGTTAAATTTAAACTGTTTTAAAAATCATAGGCTTAATTTGAGTATTTTTGGTATAGTTTAAATCTTGCAAAATGTCACAAATATTTGTTTCTGTCCAGTAGTACTGTTTTGTAATTGTAATAAATTTTAATTATAGAAAACATTAATCTTGTGTTAATACCCTTTTGGGTGACTTAATAGTATTTTTGTTTAATTAATTTTAAAATAAAAACTTGTCAAATGGTTTCATGCATATAATAAAATCAGAAAACAATAATAATTAATTTATGTTTATTCCATTTTAGAAATTGTTTTGTTTAGTTGTTATAGAAAAATTTGTTTCATTTTGACTTCATGCATGATTTCCAGAAAAGTTAGTGTAGTAATTTTATTTGTGTTTTAATTGCATTTCATGCATAGCATATTTTTATTGTATTGTTATTATGGTTGTATGTTTATTTGTGGCTTGTTTTATTTGTTAGACTTTTCGGAGAGAACCGAGGAATTTTGCAGCTGCTAATCCTGCTCTCCTTGCTGCCAAGGCAAGTGGCACATTCATAAATTTCCTAAGTATTTTGTCTATGCATGAGTAGAATATTTTCTATAAGCATGTGTTGGATAGTGAAAGGACAATGATGTCGCCTAGAGGGGGGTGAATAGGCGATTAAAACTTTTCCGGTTTAGGCTTGCTAATTGCGGAATAAAACTAGGTGTTTAAATTAACAAGCCAACAACCTAAATAAACTAGGTTCACCTATGTGCACCAACAACTTATGATAAGCAAGACAAGCAACAAGGTGATAGCAAGATAATACTTCAAGCACTAAGGCTATCACAATGTAAAGTGCATAAGTAAAGAGCTCGGGTACAGAAATAACCGAGGCAAGCGGAGACGAGGATGTATTCCCGAGTTCCTCCTTTTTAGGGGAGTAAGTCTCGTTGGAGAGGTGTGAGGCACCACAAAGGTCGATCTCAACGCCACAAAGGCTCACCCTATTCTCCGATGAACCGCAACACAAAGGTTTGGTTCACCTTCCACTATCAGAATCCTTCGAGGCGGAAATCCGGAGCCTTTCAACAACGATCCGGGGCACAACCCACAACGGGATTGGGGGCTCCCGAACAGCTACAAGTGACCACACAAGGGTCTCAACCACCACACGGGTGTCTAGGGTGCAAAGACCCAAGAGTAACAAGTTCACAAGCTTTAACTTCCACGAATCCTCGTGGAGAGTACACCGATGCACCAAATGCAAAAGGCAAGAGCACAAGTGCTCAAATCCTTCACTCTCGAATCCCACCACAAGCAACTAATGCTTATGGGGGAGAAGAGAGGAAGAACAAAGAGGAGATGCATCAAGAACTCCAAGATCAAGATCTACAAGGTTCCCCTCACATAGAGGAGACATGGATCGGTGAATATGTAGATCAAGATCTCCTCTCACTTTCCCTCAAATATAGGCAAGGATCATGGGAAGGATTGAGAGGAATGCAAGCTTTTCAAATGACAACAATGGAGGAGAGAGAGAGGGAAAAGTTGCTCAAGTGTTGTCTCTAACAATGGGGAAGAAACCCCTTTAAAAAGATCCACTGAAAAAATAACCGTTGGGCTGTTTTCTGAAAGGGAGCCGAACTGGGCCAGGAAGCAGGCGAGCCGGCCTGCGAGCTGGCCTGGACCAGCCAGGGAGCTGGTCTGCGAGCCGAGCCGCCCGGCCTGTCAGCCGGCCTGTGTCGGCCAGGGAGCCGGCCTGCGAGCCGAGCCGCCCGGCCTGGCAGCCGGCATGAGCCGGCCAGGGAGCCGGCCTGGTTCCCGAGCAGCCCGGCAAGGATCCCGGTTTGGGCCGGCCTGGCAGCTGGCCCGCTGCCCGAAGCGCCCGGTCTGTGGCCCGGTTTGGGCCGGCCAGGAAACCGGCCCGCGCAGAAAAATGTCTTCGAAAAATCATAATTTTTTCATTAAAACTCCAAATGAGATGAAACCAACTTTGTTGGAAAGATAACGACGAGAGCTTTGCACATGGGAGGAGATATCACAGATGGGAGGTGTGGACCTTATCTCGAGGAGGACCGGTAATACTTCCAACACCGAGAACGCAACAAGTTTTCCATCCGGACTCCATTTTCAATGATCTTGGGCTTGCTCCGAAGATAATCACAGGCACTACAAGATTATGCATATACACATCATAGTCCGTCATGTGAGGATAAAACCAAATGGAGAAAGGTAAAACCTCTCTTTAAAAGAATAACCGGCAAACCTCCAAAACCGAAAACACAACAAGTTTTCCATACGAAATTCGTTTTCGGTGAACTTGGGCTTGTCGTGAAGATCACAACAAGCACCAAAACCCAACAAGGAGAAAACCAAATAAGAACCAAGAAAGATGATATGCCAAGTATGCAAAGGTTTGAGCTCTCCACAAAGATGCGATCAAGTTACTCACTTGAGAGCCCCTCGATAGTACGCCGTATATCCTAAACCCGGTCTCCCACTAACACCATGAGACCGGTAAAATAGAAACCCTATCAAGATCATACCTTCGCCTTGCGCATTACACTTTAGCTAGATGATGACGATCTTGACCTCTTCAAGTGGACCACCTTTCTTGATTGCGCTTTGCTTGGTGAAGATTCACATAACGCTCCCCCATACACTTAGATGGGAGTGCTTCTCTTAGGAACATCTTTACTTGACCATTATCTCCAAATGGGTTGCAAGGTTCAAGCATATGATATCTTCTATATGTCCATCTTGAACTTGCACATCTCAACCTTGATGACGATCACCACTTGACGTCGTCCTCCATGAGCTATAACAAATCTTCCTTTTAATGCAAGCCCATGGAGAGATACCTTGAATCCAACATATGGAGATCAAGCGATGCCAATGGACAAACCTACAAGAATAACTCAATACAAACATTAGTCCATAAGGATTGTCATTAATTACCAAAACCACGCATGGGGCAACACATGCACTTTCAGATAGTATTGCTATGCTAAAACTGTGTAGAATAGTATCCTATACTAGTTGGTCTAGAATCCTATTATCACTTAGTAGAAATATGGTGATGCTATGCAAAAGGTTGTTTTATAAGAAAAGCTAAATTTCTAGTAAGTTAAAGAAACACCTGGGTGGATGTGGTATGAGGATGGAGGTTGGAGTTGAGTGGCTGCTTAGGCTCATTTAGGTGAGTGCACCTGGTTTAGACCCAGGCTCATTTGGATGAGTGAACTTGAGTACGTGCACTTGTGGATGGCCACCCAGGAACAAAGGGATTTGAAGTGATCCAAGTGAAGATTGCTTCCAGTGCAGCCATTAGTCATATGGGCTCTGTCTTGATCGAATAAGTTGTGTGGACTCATCCCGGCTTGACAGGTGGTGGTAGAGGTTTGTAGCTGGAACGCGTCAAGCCAGTATGGGGTGGGAAAATGCTTCTGAAAGATCTCGTCTCATTCTTCTCCTTTTCCTTATCACTGATGGAGTGTGGAGGATAGTTTGGGCTGAATGGGTCTAATGGTGAACGTGCACAACCTCTCGAGAGTGTCAAAACTAAGTACTTAGCCATGTCCTCGGTTACGGACAATTCTGAACAGCTGATCAAGGACGTCAACGGAGGATCCCAACATTCCAATTTCTCAAGTAAAACTTTGAAGGGTCAACAAGGGTTAGGAACTCAGGCTCATTTAAGTGAGTGCACCTGGTTTAGACCCAGGCTCATTTAGATGAGTGAACCTGAGTACGTGCAAGTTTTCCAAGGAGTTAGGAAAAAGATGGCTTTATGCAAAATAGCCTTGAACTCCACCAGCCAAATATGCATATAGGTTATTAGAGTTATTCCACTATGTGTCCACAGAGTGTCACTTGACAGTTCCATTTTATATGGTTCTGACCCACCTTGTTGCAACATTTTTCCTGTTGCAGGTTGTTCCGACGACGAGTGAGATTTACTTTAAGGGTTTCGAGTCTGCAACCAACATGTTTCGCCTGTTTCACATGAAGATGATGGAGACTCACTGCTACTTTTATTTCCGCTGCTTTACTCTTTCAAAGCTAGCTTCGTGCTATGCAATTTGTAATGGATATTTTCCTAAGTACTGGATCCACGTGTAAAAATGGATACATTGTTGTGATATTACATCTTAGACTGTGTGTGCAAACGAATCGATTCAGGGATTTGCACTATACACAGGGACTTGCCAATTTTTAAGTGCAGGTCCGCTACAGTATATAACTAGAAAATTTGTCAGTCCTAAATTTATATTGTGTGTTGTAATACTGTTCTCTTTGTTTTTTATATTTTGATAGATTACATAGTGTATATATACGTGTGTGTTAGTATATGTTGTCAAATATCATTATTTACTATGATAGAGATCTCTAAAACATACATTCAGACAAATATCTTAGTAGTGATTCTAGTGTAAAATTACCTAAGTACAATTACAAAACTTGAAGAGTATAAATAAAACCCTTGAGAAAATGGGTCTTGAAAGTTGGGTTTAGTGACAACATGTGTGTGCTCGTACATGATATTGAAAAATGTATAATATAGTAGTAAACTGATAAAATAAAGTTGCGACAAATTATACTTATGATTATTTGGCATTCTCATCTTCAATTAATTTGTATGGTTTCATCCAGCATATATAACCGCCATGTGGCAGGTCATATGCCGACGGCGGCGGAAAGAAAACCGTCGACATAGCTGCTATATGCCGGCGGCAGCATAGTTTGGTTCTCTCCCTTTAGCTCACGAAACTAAATGGAAGGTATGTTGTTTGGGGAAAGAGATAGAATTCTCCCCTGTACTGGTACCCCTTTTATAGCTGAAGGAAACTCCGGAAAGTGCTAATGGAGCCTGAGAACTCCATGTAGTTTGAGTAGATAATGTCGATGTCTATTAGTGCGCAAATTTTCAATCCAAAATTCATATTATATTATTCTAGGCTGCACAAAAACAAGATGGAAATGAAAAAAAAAACTACGGAGTAAAATGGTGAAGTTGATCCCATACAAAAGAATGGTCTGCCGCATGAAGGAATGCACCGGAGGAGAAAGCCCCTGCCAGGTGATAGTCGAATATTTGTTTCCTCTATTATTGTACTTCGTGTTCGTCTGAAATGAAATGAATTGGTATTTCGTTTACTATTTGTATTTCATGTTCGTCTACGATTATTATTATTTTGGTTTGGGGGTGCCGGTGTGGGCCGCATCCTAATTTGCCAAATAAGTGTTCGACACGCTCAAAGCGGACACAGTTTAAAGGGTGTCCACGAGCAAAATTTCATTGGTGCAGGTGAAAATGCTCCGAGTTAACAGATGAGTCGACACTCATCATACAGAGCATGAGGCACCCGGCGGCAACTTCCCGAGTATGTTCTATATCTGACAATACCTTGAACATGAAGTCCCTACCCAAGGAAGAAGAAGACACATGCACAGGAGGTACTAGAGGAAGAGAACACAGGGAGTTTGGCACCGCACAACTTGTGTCTTTTCTGACTCACTTTCTCTTAACTAGTTGAATGCCCGTGCGTTGCAACGGGTTACCTTTTTTTGCACAAGTTAATATTGAATACATGTAAATAGTAATGTATTTAGATAAGATATCACATTGTAATCAAACAACTAAAATCCATACTACCAGACTTTTATTTAGATGTCACGTGTACAAAAAAAGCAACCATTTGAATCATCTCCTATGCTACCAACTCTCGTATCTTTTGACACGCTTAAGATATGCTCGAACAACGTCTAGAATGTTGTCTTCGACTTCATTTGCGTGATACTTGAGCAGATATAACAAAAACTTTTTCCTCATCTCATAACCATCCTGCACGAGGAATATAAATATATATTGTTAATTACCTAAAAAATCACGTTTAAGTTGTAAAATTGTGCAATAGAGAATACTCACAGTACAAATTGGATGGACAAACTTCTCACCATCCCATGACAGCATGAACCTAAAAACTAAGTAACCCGACAAGTCCCTGCAAATCAATGCACTTTCATTATCCTGAACACCAGGACAAAAACAAATAAATTATTATAATGATTTTTTAAATAAATCACCTGTCATGACTTCTTGGGATACCATCTGGACAACCTCGTGGCCAAAACCAGATATCTGAATTCCAGTCAGGTTGTGCTATTGCGAGTGCTTCGTTTAGGTAGATTGCATACCTCTGAAATTTCAATTGATACCTCTCTTTTGATCGCGGTTCAATAATAGGGTCCAAAATGGATACACGGCATTTATGTTTGTCGATGAAGAACAACATGAAGTGGCCTAGGAATTCATATGGTAACAAAATCTGCAAGTTGAAAGCATTAGAGAAGCATAAATCGTAACAATGATCGACAAGAGGAAAAGCAACTTACCGTATGACACGACGAGATATCATTGTCAATCTCGGGCCAGCCGTGGAGAAATGTTGCCAACTTCTTAATATCTGGCTTTACATGCCACTTGGGATGTTTCGTGCCATCTAATAACGCCGACTGCGTCAATACACAAGGTTTAGAAACATGACGATGATAATAATTACATGTGAATATGGCAACTTACACAAAATCTTAAGTCCATGTTGTGCACAGAAGGCTCTATCAACAATTGTATATCGTCATCACGGTTGGCTCTCGGTAGCTGTGCAACTTCCCAAGACCCCTCACCTTTAGGGATATTCGGATGCCAACCAAGCTCCCCCTTGGGAAAGAAGAGAGGATAGGAGAGAGGGTCGTAGCACCCCTGTGTGGCCTGTATGCTGTATTTCTCGTTGTTGTTGCCGTGGAGGGTAATGTTGCGCTTGAACCTGTTTGTCAGGTCACTGCCCTCAACCCAGATGGCAGCCACCTCGGAAGAGACTGGTGTGTTGTATCTCCGTTGGTCTAGCTTCTTGTAACTGTTGAGTTCTATCCCGCAATCCTGAAGGTCGTCCCTGTGGTCACCCAATCTCCTAAACTGCTCGGAGTAGGGGTTTCCTCTCAGGATGGTCGCCACTTTCCGGACGACCTCTTGGTCCAGTTGCTTGGTGGCTTCCTCGCGATGGGCTAGGGTGGGATCGTCATCGTAGAAGTATAATTGCAGATGCTCTGGACGAGACCCTGGCCCAAACGAATGCGCGTTGTGGTACATCGTGCCGCAGGCCTTAAATGTGTAAACCCCGGAGCTCATGTTCGTGCAGCTAGTGTCGAGGTTGACGCCAAGGGTTGTGAAGGAGAAGTGTCCGTTGAAGTATCGAATGTTCTCACGAAAATGTCTAGACTCCGCATCCGTGCAAGACCATAACTTCCGGGATAGGTTCTGGTTCATGCAACTTGACCTGGCCATTTAGGCAGCAGAAACCTGGGCTCTCATATTCAAACCTTTTGGCCTTGCAGTGTTTGCAATTAGGTACTTTCTGCAGGATATGTGTGCTCTCTGGGAGGTTCGAGTACACAAAGTCGAAATGATCAATGATGTCCCTGCCGGACAAGTTAGCCGGTTCATCAAGATCTTCGTCTTCAGCGTCGGAACCTACACACAAGGTGTGTGAAATTGAGGATTTCATCTTAAACTATAAGAGCGGTTGGTATAAAGGCTTGCAGCCCAGTTTACCTTCACCTGAAGACATGTAGCACTCTTCCTCCATTAATTCTTCAGGGATGGAATTTTCGTCTATGATGCCACTAAGGAAGGCATCCAGATGTTCTGCAAAATTTAAATAATGAGCCGGTAGTGAGAAGATAATGTTTCAATGCGCCAGAACATAAGAGAGTAAGGATGGGTGAGTTACCATCGGTCCCGATGGTATATGCCGGTGTGTCTGTTGAAGGGGAGGCGTGAGGTGCAGCCGGGCACGGCATAGCGATGGATTGAGCGCCTGTTCCGCCTAGCTAAGTCATTTGCATTGCGTTGAGCCCATCTTGCTTGCCCTTCAAAAGGACTTAAATTTCTCATACTTTCTCTTCGACGTGCATTCTCCTCTTGTCGCTCGGTAGCGGTTGGCACTCGCCTATTTGAGCGTCTACGTGCATTAAGTTGTTGCCTTTGCTCAGGAGTTAAACTTTGTCGATGTGCTCTTTGACGATCACGTGATGCCTGTCGCCCGTGAGCTTGTAAGTCTGCAATGATGACATGCAGTTAGCAAATACATAGCTGCACTAAAATTATCAAACTGTTTGAAACCACATACCGTCTGAGCTTTCTCCAGGTTCTGGAGAACCCCCAATTGTGAGTGTACTTTGAGTTGGAACGGACAGTCTCGGTTGAGCTCGTATGCCTGCAGTAATAGTAAAGATTATGTTATATATATTGTATTTGTTATTTTGGGGGAACAACCTTGATCGTAGGCCATACCGTTTGAGCTTTCCCCGACCATTGGAGTTCCTCTAATTGTGAGGGTACTTTGAGTAGGAAAGGTCACTCTCAATGTTATCGGATTGTCATCATCGGATGATACGACTGTCTGATTTGCCGATGTTTCACGTACGAAGAAACCTGTTTGTGGACGTGGCGTAGCAATGGGATTTGATCTCTTTGAGTTGTAATTTGCATTGCGTTGAGCCCGTCTTGCTTGCCCTTCAAGAGGACTTAAATTTCTCATACTTTCTCTTCGACGTGCATTCTCCTCTTGTCGCTCGGTAGCGGTTTGCACTCGCCTATTTGAGCGTCTACGTGCATTAAGTTGTTGCCTTTGCTCAGGAGTTAAACTTTGTCGATGTGCTCTTTGACGATCACGTGATGCCTGTCGCCTTTGAGCTTGTAAGTCTGCAATGATGACATGCAGTTAGCAAATACATAGCTGCACTAAAATTATCAAACTGTTTGAAACCACATACCGACTGAGCTTTCTCCAGGTTCTGGAGAACCCCCAATTGTGAGTGTACTTTGAGTTGGAACGGACAGTCTCGGTTGAGCTCGTATGCCTGCAGTAATAGTAAAGATTACGTTATATATATTGTATTTGTTATTTTGGGGGAACAACCTTGATCGTAGGCCATACCGTTTGAGCTTTCCTCGACCATTGGAGTTCCTCTAATTGTGAGGGTACTTTGAGTAGGAAAGGTCACTCTCAATGGTATCGGATCGTCATCATCGGATGACACGACTGTCTGATTTGCCGATGTTTCACGTATGAAGAAACCTGTTTGTGGACGTGGCGTAGCAATGGGAGTTGATCTCTTTGAGTTGTCATCTCGAGTAACCACTGTTAATTACACCCAGTTATCAATGAACATGTATACAATTATTGTTACAGGTGTAAATTGTACATACCATTTTTCCCTTTATCAGGGAGTTTTCTTTGAGACATATTTTCCCCTAAACCACACAACAAGTCACGGGGCAAATGCTTCTTGGAAGGCTACTTTTGTCAGCACGAAACGTTCACCTACAAGGAGCAAACAGATGATCAGCTGGCTTATTTATTTCTTTTACTCTAAATACAGATGATCAGATGGCTGAATGAGCCATGAATGAGGTCGTCCATTTGTTGTGAACTGTGAACATAATAATGAGAGCCAACACACACAATGGTATGCTGTACATAGGATTTGATGTTCTCTGCTGTAAAATTTCAGTGATGCAATCTGTGAGCCCCTATGAAGATTAGCATTATTTTTTCTAGTGGAGCTTCAGACATAGTTGTATGCCAGGGATTGCTGCTCGCCATCTTGATTCACTTACATGCAGTTTTGATCTTCTATCCAACAACAAGGACACACTGAATTAGGAATTCCGCTCCATAAAAAGAAATTAACCTGGCAATGGTCAATTAATTGTCTACCGAAAGAACACCTGCCAATGACTTCGTTTCCTAGCCCAGATCATCAATAGAAGAATAGCCCAGATTCACTTGATCATAGTTTCTTCAGTGATAACTGAACACGTTTTTTCTGTCATCTTGTAATCTTACAGGTTGCTCTGGATGATGAATATACTAAGTCTCGGAAGGGAACATGATGGTTCGATTGATCAGTCAGAGGGGAGATTTCTCATTCGATGATGACAAAAGTGTTACCTTCTTTGATTCTCGGCGACCATGTGGTAGCAGAATGAAAACTTGGTGCGTGCGGCAGGTAGAGTCGCCGCAACGCGGTGGTCGACGAGTCAGCGACAGCGGCGTCGCTGAATTGGGCTGGAGAAGGCGAGCAGCAAGAATGAGAGGCAATGCGGTGGTCGACGAGCCAGCGGCCGCGGCGTCGCGGTGGTCGACGAGACAGCGGCAGCGGCGTCGCTGAACTGGGCTGGAGAATGTGAGCAGCAAGTATGAGAGGCGATTAAGCTTGTTGGGCGCGTGTAACCAGCGAGTTTGAAAAGTTTGTTGAGATAAACATGTTGGACACGTGAAGTCAGCCAGTTTGAAAATTTTGTTAAGAGAAACATCCGGTCAGTTGTTTGTCACGTGAGTTTTTCTTGTTTGTTTGAGCGGATGCCGGAGCTGATTGTTAGATGGATTTTCTTTTATTTTGTTTGAGGGGATGCCGGACGTGATAGTTAGATGGGCCGATCCGATCTTGTCCTTATCTTTTCTTTTTCCTTCCATTAGCGATCGATCCGATCGATTAGGCTTTTTTTTCCGTTCCATTAGCGATCGATCGTTGTTGGCTGTTGTGAAGCGGTATCTTTTCACTTATAGGTGGCAGGGAGTGGTAAATAAAACGAGGTGTGACACCAACGACGGACTCTCCTTTAATAGTAAAGATTAACACAACTGATTACAAGTCTATTTAAAGGGGAGGAGACGCACCGGCCAAGCTCCACAACTGCTTGATCCGATTTCTACTCCACTAACTACTCCACGTCTCCACTAACCACTAACAGCACACACCACGTACAGGCTTGAGTCACTTGCAAGTTCCTTCAGATGAGCACACCGCGACGCATGCCACAATGCGTCCGCTTCTATCTCCAGCTCCTTCTGTACGCAGCAACTCGCCCGCTTGGACTCCTCCGAGCCTGTCGCATGCAGCTAACTAACACAGCTTTGCATTGTGCAAGTTGAACACACCTCCACATGCACCTACTGCCGCAGCCGGGACTAACACGAGAAAACTCTAAACTTAACACTAATAACGAGATTGGTTCCAACAGATCATGCTGGATTCCGAGTCCGAGTTACGCTTGATATGGCTCGGTGAACCCTATAAGAACAGGAAGCGCGAAATAAATAAAAACTTATCTGAGTCCGTGTTAGGCTCTTATCGAACTGTGTCCCGGTCAGTTTTAACTATAAATACACGCGCGCTGATCGAAAATCTAGACGAAGCAAGTTGGGGCCAGCAGCGGCAAGCCATGGAACCGGAGTTCAACAAAGTGAAGTACTTGTTCAGCTTCCGTGGCGTCAGCAGCCGGCCGAGCGTGCTCATCGTCGACCGCTCCGGCGTATACTCCACGGTCCGCCGCCGCTACATCCGCAAGACCCGCTACCACCGCTACCGCGCCCTGGCCATGGATCTCGGCCCGGTCGTGAGAGCCTACCGCTCGCTGCAAAAGCTCGGGATGAATAGCAGCTGGTCGGAGCACGACGAGGGGGTGAGGAAGGAGATCACGCGGTGGAAGCATAGGGTCATGGACGCGTACTGGCACGCCGCGCCCGAAAAGCACAAGGTGATCGCCATGGAGCGTTACGCGCGGCACCAGCGCATGATGGTCTACCCTTTTCTGGCACTCGGAGTCGCCATCATCGTCGCCCGTTGGACGCAGTTGATGCTGGTCGGAAGGTTGGAGGCCAGCTTCCAACTCCTTTTGCTGTTCGTGGCTTTCTGCTTGCCGGGATTGTACCTTGTCGTCACGACCGAGCAATCTCTCACGGTACACAACGTGTTAGAATTTGAGTTGACGAAATAACAATACTTACTAGTTTGCTAGTGCTCACCCTCCTTCGGCGGTGTTCACCTTAAGCTCTTATTGTGTCCTCTGCTCTTCCTTGTTGTTGCTTTCTCGGCTGTTCTTTCCTTTGTGTGGGTGTGGTGTTCTGTGTTGTAAGGTAGGTTCAACTTTGTTTATCACTTTTGTCGTCGAGCGGCATTATTACTTTAACGCGGGGCCTTTTAGTTGGCATGTTATCTAAAAGACTAGCTTGTAACACTTTTTTTCATTTCGAAGTTCCAAACATGGATGGGTACATATTTTGAGCCGTGTAATATAACAAAGAGTTTACCACACAGAACTGTTTCTGTGTATTCTGTAAGATGGACAATCATATTTTAATGCGCATTCCTATTTTCAACCGTACGAGTCCCTGCGGCTTGCTGCGGGAATTCTGGTTGCGTTTTTTTCGAGGCTTAGTTGCATTTTGTTGTATACAATAAATTGTTGAGCGCATAGTGTTTCCTTCCCTTGATCACAATATGGAGAATCCAGATTACATAACTTCTCAAACGATGCTCTCCACAAAGAACAACAATGTTGATAGAATAAACATGATTATGATTGAACTCCGACGAGAAGCCCTTGAGCTTGGCGAAGAATTGCGCGGTCGTCATGTCAGGGCCCCTCGCAGATGGTTGATCCGCGTTCGAGAGGGGGTGGAGAACATATTCATGACGATCGACCACACCTCAGCCGAGGTAGCCAGATCGACAACGTGGGCCATGATTTCAGGCGACAGCGAGTTCACGAGGAACCCGAGCGCCAGCTGATCCCGCGTGACCCATGCGGTGTACGTAGGGTTGGGGATTGTGATCTTCTTCTTGTCATCGTCTTCAGCCTCCACAGGCCGGCGCGGGTTCGGTACCATCAAGGAGACCGAGCGCATGAGCACCACGGATCGGCGGGAGGACCAAGGTTTTCCAGAAGAGAAAATTGGTCCTTGTCAGCTTCATTGTTGGAGGAGATCCTAGTCCGGCAGGGGCGGCCACGAAACGATTGCCCGTTAGGGCTCCGTGTTACGTGTTACATAGGGGGTGAGAACAGCCCTCACCGACCATGGCGTACATGGGTATACGGATACAGTCGGTGTACTACACCGTACCATACCGTATGAGTCATATTACATGTCTAACAATTTAGTCTTGTTCCTATTTCTGAAGATTCAAACATATATGCTCAGGGGAGCAGTTCATGTTCTCAAATATCTATATAAGAATCATGAGATTTTCTGTAATCCTACATAGTTAGAAACATCATGAGTATGATCTCGAAATATCATATATGAAGTCTCTTCTATTCTTTAGTTAATAGCTAAGCCAAATAAGAACAAAATTGCCAATTTGTTGATGCAGAAAATACTTTACACAAGGTTATGTAGCTAGGCTATTCACTATCTATAAAGCCAAAAAATAAAAACGAATGTACAGTTCTTATGATGATAATTAAGTCGACAAACTAACAAACTGGAAGATTAATTTAGCTGCACATCAATAAACATTTTGTATGTGTTGAAAGTTGTCCGGAAGTTCATTAAACGCCTAATTGTGCACACTCCTACTTCGTGTAGGCATCACTTGTTAGCTCTGTCCGTCGCTGCTGTTCCAAACTAGACTGATTCAGTTTAGTTTTTCTTTAAAGAAAATATAGCTTTTTATTGACCACCAAAATTTTAAATCTTATTTTTTTTCTAGGTCATAATTTTTTGCATATGAAATGCACAGTAACAACAATTGCGCATCCATTATATGCGCTACTCTAATATTAGGATTCTGCAACTAATTAGTCTAGTTATATTCATGTTTTTAGATGTTTTAATTTTTGTTATTTATGGTGGTTATTGTGTAGTTATTTCCGTAAAAAAGTGCAAATTCTTTTTACAAACCATTTTAATCTTTTTTTTGTTGAAAAGATCAATTGCACACTCGGATGAACACATTGTTAGAAGTAATATATGTGCAACATTAATGTTAGAAGTCTCCAGCTTCGAGTAGCCAGCCGCCGACCGTAGACGAGGCGTCACTGAAGATTAATTGTCTTCTCGAGAATCGTATGAGCTTAGGGCGCTCCTTCCAAGACCCACTAGGGTATGATGATATTGCAACTACACCATGCGAAGAGGATGTGTTGAATCTAAATTTCTCCAAGGAAGCTGTGAAAAGTTACCAAGGTCAAGCGAAGAATGCAGAAAATTCTTAGCCGAATGTGGCCGATGAAGAATCTACATCTTAAAGACGAGAAGTGGGGATCACATCATCATGTCCTACGCCGTAAGGATGACTCCAACGGGGCGACGCAAACGGACCAGCTTTTGGTCCGCGTTTGGTCCGTTTGCGTCGCCAACAGGACGCGCGTCCGGCCCAGGTCCGCCCCTTTCCGGCCACTGGACCCAACGGCCCGACGCATTGAGTCCGCCCCCGGCCAGGGTTTTTGATCATTTTCGGCCAGGGTTTTTGATCACATTGCAACGCAAAACAAACATAGACAATAGGAAGCAAAATAAACATAATCCCGGCCTCACACAGGCCATGTCTGGATACATACCCAAAATGTACAAATCCTGGCCATCGGCCATGTTTTTCCGGCCATATCGGCCATGGTTCAGCACCAACATAATGAATAGAAGGACCGAGATTTGATCAATCTTGGTCCATGTAGTACCTTTGCTTCTTCTCGTAGTAGGCCCTCTTCCTAGGGGTGAAGGCCGAGAGATCCATATCCATGATCCTGGCCTCCTCGGCGCGTAAGGCGAGATCAAGGTCCCTGGCCTTCAGGTCGACCTCCTTCTCCTTCACGTTGGCTTCCCTTGCTCTTACCTCGACCTCCTTGGCCCTAGTCTCGGCCTCCTTGGTCCTTGCCTCGGCTTCCTTGGCTCTAGCCCGAGCGTTTTCCTCGTCTATTTCGAGCCTCTTCTTCTGCAATTCGAAGAAGAGCTTGGAAGACGTCTCTCTCTCTAGGCGTTCCTTTTCTCTCCTTTCCTCCTTCTTGTCACTTGACTTGTCCTTTTGGGAGAGGAACCCGTTCAATGTCTCTTGCAATGCAATGGTTGTTGCATCGCGTTTCAACTCGGCCTTCGAGTTGTTCTTCCCCCTTGGCCTCCCCTCCTTCTCCCTTGTGCCCTCTTCCTTCTCATCTAGCTGCCCACCTTGCTTGAGGGAGCTGGCCGCCGCAGTCGCGACCCCGGTCGCGGCCGCAGCCGCGACCCCGACCGCGGCCGCAGTCGGGGTAATCCCTATCAGGAGGAGGGCAGCGGTCGCGGCCTTGGACACGAGGTCAGATTCGTTCGCCTCGCCCTGCTGCTCGGCGGCGGCCTTCTTGGCGGCGTCGCGCTGGTCCTGCTTCAACCTCTTCCTCCGCTCGCCCCGCTTCTTGGTCTCTACGGCCCTCTGCTCTGGCGTGAGATCCTTCTTCGCTTTCTTTTTTGCTTGGGGCGCAGGTCCAGCGGCGAGGCCATCGCCGGCAGGTCCAACCTCGGGGGCGGCCGCGGCGGCGGCGGCGGCGGAGGCAGCGTCGGCCATGGCTAGGGCGGGGCTGTGGACTGGGGTTTTGGGAGAGGAGAGGCCGGAGTGTGATTTTCGACCAGAGAGCGGACTGGAGGAGGACACAAAAAGGCTCCGTCGCGCGTCCGCGCCCGACGCATCGGTGGCCCAAATTTGGGCCAGGGATGCGTCGCGGCGGACCAAAAAACGGACCGCGGTCCGTTTGCGTCGCCCCGTTGGGCCGTGTTTTTGGCCCTCGCGGACAGGAACGGAGGCGCGCGGACTGGATGCGTCGCCCCGTTGGAGTCATCCTAAGTCTGCGCCAGATCTGGCATAATTCATGTTTTTTGTAGTTGGGCTCTGCTTCGATCTCATTTCGAGGGTGGACGTCCAGCTCATCCTCAATGTGCCGGCGCTTCTAGACAGTTGGTACCTACATGTGCGGGAGGATGTGTCCACTGCATCATATGGATGCAAGCAATGTGAAGCGCACAACAGTGCATCTACAGGGATGCAACCAGCCGTCCAATAAAAGTGCATCTTTAGCTGGTTTGATACGAATGTTCTCTACCTTTATATTATGTGGCACAATGTTCGCCCATCCGTACCGATGCATGTGCATGCCCTGTCTGGATCTCTGTAACTTGCCGGAGTTTTTCCTTTTTGTATGAAAGTCATGTGTATCCGGATGTAAATAAAAATTCCAATGCCATTGTTGCATGTAAGTGAACTAAACATGGTCTATGTTCTATATATATGTACATATGCACTTATCCAAAGTTTGATCCAATTTGAAGGCGTCATCAGCCAGGGAAAACAAATATGTAATGATTACACACTAGTGGAGACGGGCTTTCTGTCCTGGTCCGTCAGGGGCTTCTGTCCCGGCTCGCAAACCGGGACAGGCCAGGCGGGACTAAAGGCCAACCCTTTAGTCCCGGGCCTGTTACCAGCCGGGACAAAAGATCCACCACGTGGCCGCTTGCGGAGCACGCTGGGGGCAACCCCTTTAGTCCCGGCTCGTATAACGGGCCGGGACCAAAGACCCACCACGTGGCCGCTTGCGGAGAGCGCTGGGGGCAACCCCTTTAGTCCGGGCTCGTATAACGGGTCGCGACTAGTAGTTTTGTTTTCTTTTATTTATTTCTTTAGGGTTTAGGGTTTAGGGTTTATTTATTTTCTTTTATTTTCTTTCTTCGAGCATGCAAAGATAATTGTTTTCTTTTTACGGTATTTCTACGCTATCACATAACGTACACGTTCGTGCATATATAAGATAACTTGTCTTGCGATCGAGCATACAAATATATACAATTTTTATAGTTATATGGAGATCACAATTACCGGGACTAGAGCCCGTATATTCGATTACACGGCCGGGATCATCAGAAGCGCCTATTCACACTAAATTCTCCGGCGTCGTCTACCATCTCGCTCAACAAAAATCCCGCCAGCTCCTCAGCAATTGCTAGTACGCGTTGCTGTGGTAGGAGTCGATCCCGCATTCTGTCGAACTATATAAGAAAAGGAGATCAATATGAACATCAATCATGATAACAAAAAGTGACGGTAATAAAATAATGTTGTGAATGTATTGCTTACGTCGACTCTATAATCATTGTGCTCAGTGGTAAACGTGCGAATAAACTCGCAAACATAGTATCCACGTATATTCGTCCCCTGTGGCTGCCTCGCGCACTTTATGAGAATAGAATTCAATCAAAATAACAATCTAGCATCATAATTGTATTGAAACTAGAAGTAAAGAGATGCGTGGACATATCTCGTACTACTTACCGGGATCGGAGTAAACGTCAGCTTCTCACTAAAGGAACCCACCACCACATCCTTGAACCGGATCCAAACCCTGCCCGGCAAAGAAAATGAATTAATGAATGAGTTATTCATTACCTGATTTCTCATGAAATCAACGAAATAGACCGATATAGCGCGAAAATTACCTCTGGAGCATGTCCTGCATGCTGCGGAACTCTTCCAGGGGTCTCTTTAATGGGTCCATGACTTCAACTATTCCCTTATCAACTCGAATGTTTAGCAGAATCTAGTGGAACCTGCACACGTTTATATATACATCAGTAACTCATCAATTACAGTTAACATCGAGTAAGCAAAAGTGAATGTGTACAACATAGTAAGACCCTCACCCGAAGTTGTAAGGAAACAGTATGTGGTCACAGAAATTTTGCTCCCCTAGAAACCTTAGAAGGTTTTCCTCCGTCTCGCCGGGTTTCGTCGTTAAATAATACAGATGTACTTTATCTCGTCAATGAACCCAACACTATAGATCTTTCTTTTACATTCCCGGATCTTCATTCTGCATAATAGAGTAGACAATGAATAATTAAAATGCAATGAACTGAACAACTGAAAAACTGAACAACTTATAAGTAGACAATAAATTCAACAACTTACAGACAGTAGCAACTCATGAGACATTTGTCGAGGGCGTCGAAATTGTATAACTGGAAGAGTTCTGAAAAGTCAACATGGACCTCGTCGGCTCGGAAGTAGTACTCATGTGGGACTTTCACCACGATCATTATTCTGCCCGCCTTTGCCGCTTCCATGTACCAGTCATGCAATTTCCGCATTTGTGTTGGCAGTTGTTGCCACTTCTCTCTGCTGACCAATTCCTCCTTTGGGACGTATTGACGGACTACAGCAGCCTTGGGTATACTGTCGTCTTGGGTACCAAGCAATTCCGCAACAGTCACACCCATAGCGCCGCCAACTTCGCAGCTTCTTCCATATCCTGCTTTTCCGCCTGCACAGGAACGTCTCTGGATAACACCTTGAGGGGTGGGATCGACTGTTTGGCCTGTTCTCCGAGCTGGGGAACGTCCCTTCTTTTCGCACTTGCACCTTTACTTGATTTGCTCCCGCTTGCACTATCACCTGATTTGCCCTTCCGCACTTCGCTCCGAAGTGTGCGTAGATAGTCATCTGGCTTATGGTGCAAGTCATATTGCGATCTTGTGTTCAGAAATTCACGTGCATATGCTTTTTGCTTCTCGGTGTATACCGGGGCGGACTTGGGTTTCTTCTTTGCAAAATGCGCATCTTTTTCGGCCTTTGCGATCGCTGCGGTTTCCTCGTCAGTACGGTCATAAGTTCTGATAGGAAGATTCTTATGATGTACTCTTGGGAGGGGCGACCTTTGTCGTTTTGGGCTGCTGCGTCGGTTAGTACTCATCGACGGATCACGCTTCCGCTTATTGTCCTTAGCGGGCAAAGGCGGCGGCGAAGACGGTGGACCCAAGTCCGGCGGCGGAGATCGAGATGGACTCGCGCTGTGGTGGTCGTAGTCATGGGGTGGGCTGCTTCTTGGAGGTGTAGGTGACCTGCGACGACTCGGAGGCGGTGTTGTCCTTGGCGCCGAGCCTGGAAGCCTGATGTTGTTCTTGTCCCATAGAATGACACCACCCAGTACTTCTCTGAGTGTCCTCTTGTGGCACCCCGATCCAGATGATCGAGTTACCCCATATACAGAAACACTGGATATATGACAGCTTGACACAAAAGCATAACCAAATTTATTCAAAGGCTTCGAGTTCGGACAGATACAGCATATTACAATCACGGGGTGAGGCTCCCGCTTTTGCGCAACGGCGCACACAACAGTATGTACATTATTTTTCTAACATCAGCCTCAAGCGGAAGTGGCAGCGGAAACATAGACGGTAGCGTGGCGACAACGGGCTTTACTCCACAGGGTCCTGCCTGGAATACGGGTTCCTAGTTCTCATAGAGCGGGTACGCGGCGACTGGTTCAGCAGGGTCTGGCCACATGAAAAGCCAGGTAAGTACTTGAAGTACTCGCAAGACAACAGCCCAAAAGCAAACAAGGTCTACCTATATGGCATGGCATGGTTCAGAAAGTAGCATGGCATGAGGTCGGTTGCGAGGATGAGTCCAAGCTTAACGGTTGGACATAACTTACCTACTTACCTTTGTAGGGGTGTTTCATGTCATCGAGTGAGATCACGTTTCTCACCCAACAACTCATAACACAACTAGGCTACCAAGCCTCTAGCCAACTCTGGCTTAAATCACAACTTCCCAAGTCCTCAGCCAACTCTGGCTTAGACTCACAACAATTCCCATGATCACTGGATCTTAGTTTAATTATTTCTCCAAGTTCGACTGGACTGCCCCTAGTGTGACTTGACCCAAACGAGTCCCATAACCCGGGGACAGGGCTAGAATCTAGATTTACACTCTCGAGAGGTTGCAACAATTATCCACACGCTGAAGTCTAAGCTTGTACCGCCGGTACCAAAGTACTAGAACCAATCATGGCGACAGCACAAACCCACACTTCCACAACCGTTTATTCTACCCGGACACTCCCCGTATAGCCACCGACATAACTCTACGCCTTATGAAGAAGTGAATCCGGCACGTCCCCAACAGATGAGCGACGCCTAGCTCCGGAACCTTCACAAGTCTAGCCCCGATCACAAAGGTAACCGACTAGACTTGCCAAAAGGGTGGCGTCAAGGAAGGCCTGATAAAATACTTAGTTATGGTCCGCCCATGTGAACGACGCGTGGTTGTGCGAGGTGTTTGGTGAGTGGCACTAAGTGACTCAATCTAGTCGAGGGAGGTGGTTATCTTCTTAGTCAAATTCTTATTTCAGTTTCCAACATGATTCAAGCAACACAAGCATAAGCACATAACAATAACAACATAATACTTGCATGTATAGCCAACAACATAACAATAATAATAATAATAATAATACCCGGGTGACGGTGGCGGGCAACCCGGCAGGTGTCACTCGGGGGTTAGTGTTCACAGAATAATAGCATAATATTTTAAACGGATGACGGTGGCGGGCAACCCGGCCGGTGTCACCGTAAAAGAAAAACCGAAAAGCACTCATAAGAAAGAGAGAGCATCCATTCCACTCGAGGGTTACCCCGACGTGGTGTCAGCAATCTCGGCAAAAGAACCGCGGAAAAGTCAGCTCCCAGCGTCGCAGTCCGGATGGTCTATGCCAACCATATTTGACGGTGGGACAAGGCAACTAACTCTTTTGGCGAATGCCCCCAACCCCGAGGATCATAAGACGACATTCGTCCGCTCCTCACCTCGGCGAAGAGGAAAGAACCAAACAAAGCCCCGCAAGCGAGACGCACAGTTGTAATAATTCCCCCATTTCCTTGACTGAGGCGGGAGACCCGGCCATTGCCCCGGAAATGTGAGTGTTGCACAGGTACGCAATATAAGGGAGTGCAGTAATTTAACATGCAATATGACATGTGAGATGCAACAGATATTCATTCAGCAGTCAAAATATTTCCTACGTTCGACCAAGTTTGTAATTGGGTTGGTGGCTTGCCTTCGGGTTCGGGAACAACTTCTACTCCGTCGGAGGGGTTTGAATCTATTCAAACAAGACAAACATGCATCAAAATCTCTCCTAAATGATTTTAAATAAATGCCAAATCAACTATCTCCAAGTAAATCTTTTCTGGTACCATTGGAAAGAGAAAAATCAAACTAAGCCAACAAAATTGGTTTCATATTTTTCTGATCATTTTTCAGAGAGATATTGCCATTTGAATCTAGGTTTAAAATCTGCCCTTTTTAATTAAAAGAATTAAACAGAAAACGGTTTGGAAATGTTTAAAAATCTGACCAGTGGGTCCCACTGGTCAGTGACTCATGGTTCAACCGAACCGTTTTCTTTCGCGCGGGACAGAGGGGGCGGCGCTCCCGTCGCCGGCGTAACTCCAGCGAGGGCGTGCGGCCAGGGCAGAGCGAGCTAGGGGGAGGGAAGGGGCTCGGGAGGCTCACCGTGCACCAGGGCGTCACGGTTGCGAGGTTTTGGACGGCGGCGAGGTTCTGGGCGGCGTGTGCCCTGTCTCCCACGGCTCCGGCGTCGGGCCGTGGACGATTCCCACGATTCCGAGCTCGAATCACCGCGGCGAGCACGGCATTGGCTCCGCCATGACCTAGGGAAGCTACGGGCAGGGTTAATCGACGAACGGTGCCCCTCTGGCGAAGAAATTATCCGCAGCCGTGGCGGCTAGGGCAAGATCGTCGCCGGAGTTGCGGTGCTCGTCGAGCTGCGATTGGAGCAGGGGAGGACAGTGGGGAGGCTGGGAGGTGGATGCGCTGCTCTGGGGTCGAGGGGGTGGGGTTTTATAGCGCTCCCGCGCCGCGGCCGGAGTAAATGGCACGGCGAGGTGTCGCCATGGTGTGGGAGGGGCGGTGGCGGAGCGTTGCGAGACCGGTGGCACAGGAGGACGCACGCGGATAATCTCCGGCGACGGGCCGGTCCGTGCGGCGGAGAAGGGGGGCCCCGGCGGCGCTGTGCTGCGCGGCGCGTCGCGTAGCACCTGGCGCGTCCGCGCGGCCGCCGTCCGGCGCTTCCCCCGGCGACGCGTGGATGCAGGAGGGTGCAGAGGGGAGTGAGGGGTGCGGGAGACGTGCAGGGACGCGAGGATGCGCAGAACTCCGGCGACCAGAAGCGGGCGGCGCCGCCTGGCACGGCCGTGCCGGCGGTGACCACCGTCCTGTTCAAGCCAGGAGCGGCATCAGCTCATATCTCACTGCACACAACTCCAAAAGAGATGAGGTTTTCACCCTAGTGCGCCAAATTTCAAAACCTACAACTTTCCTGAATAAACTTTTTGCAAATTCGAAACTTGCTACGACTAGAATTTTGGAAATACAGTACTGGACAAAAAGAGTTTAAAAAGTTTGGAGGGCTAGATGGTGTTGGATGGTTATGCCCTTTTGTCCTGAGGTAGGAGTGATGAATTTGAGCCTATCCATGCCTTGGTTTCATCTAGGAGAAATAGTTTGGCTAGATTTTAAAAAGATTTGAGAAAAAGGTCAGAACACAAAAAGATTTGTGGAGAGGAAATTTTCCAAGTCATGGCACCATATTTTTGTATAAAAGTGATCCACATCAACTAGGGAAGGTTCCCTAATTTTTGCAGAATTTGTGGAAACATAAAAGTAGGGGTTCCTTTGTAAGGTCAATAAAAGGGCATTTTTTTAATAAGGAAAATAATTTCCCAAATAAATTTTTATCCAGAGATAGAATCATAAAGGTAAGTACCAAGTGGGAGGAGAATGTTAAGCACAAGATCCCACTTGATTTATCAAGTTTGCAAAGGTTCAAGAATTCAGAAAGATTTCTCAGAGGTTTAAATCCAAATGCAAATTAATTCAGAGAATAGTGCATTTTGGAAAAAATTTAAAAAGGGCCAAAATTCAGGGTGTTACACCTCTGATCTTGCGGTCCAGGGATGTCAAGCAACATATCAATAAAGTCCGGTAGTACTTCATCCACCCCGACTTTAGCATAGCCAGCTGGAATCTCACGGCCATCCCAGCGTGCGTCAGGTGGACAAGGTACTACATATCCGACCGCCACCTTCATGGATATGTTCTTCAATTTCTGATGGAGCTCACAAGATATTGAATCCTTGATTCCATCCACGGGGTAGCCAGGACCGCCTTCTATCATTCGCCGTGCATCGTCAGTCGGGGCCTCTGAGTCACCCACGCTGCTTTTACGCTGAGACGGGCCGGCGGTAATATCGAGTGCAGGATCTTGCTGGCGCACTACTCCTCTAAGTTCGTCAATCTGCTGCTGCTGGTTGTCAATTCTGGCAAACAACTGGTTGAACTTGTCTC
This sequence comes from Poa pratensis, assembly GCA_947311845.1. NCBI lineage: Eukaryota > Viridiplantae > Streptophyta > Magnoliopsida > Poales > Poaceae > Poa > Poa pratensis. The sequence goes on from CAMZMU010000120.1 coordinate 18,677,317, forward strand.
CCACCTCCTCCTCGTGTCGCCGCTTTGCTCTCGATCGGCTTCTGTAAGTTTCCATGTCTTTGGCAAACCCCATCCACCACGGACAACTAGGGCCAAAGCCTCGTGTTCGTCCTCCTTTTTCATCATTCCCGAGGACCAGTATCAGCATGCCTTTCTCTCTATCGGGACGGAACTTTAACTTCCCCTCTTTAATTTCTTTCACCACTTTAAGCCAATTCTCCCTGGGTACCCTAATCCCGTCACTGCAAATAAGGTCCCCAGTTGTTTCGTCGTATGAACCCCCATGCGCAAGGAACCAATTTCTTGCCCTCAATTCCCATTCTTCGCACATCCATTCTGGTTGGATCCCTTTAGCAAGCAGCTCTTGCTCTTTTTTATCCCACTTTGGCATGGCAGTCTCGTAGCCCCCTGGCCCCAATTTATGGTGATATTTCTTCTTGTCAGCATTTTTCTTGTTCTTTTTTGACATCTCCTCGGCATCTTCTGACTCCTTGTACTCCTTAAATGTGTTCCAGTGATCCGCCTGCTTCGCTAGATAGCCTTCGAATACTGGAGCAGTCTTTTTCTTCCGATAGTCTTGCCATAATCTTTTCTTCCACACCCGGAATAGTTCGGCCATCTTCGAGAGAGTCCACCGCTTGACTTTCGCCCTCAATTTTGCAGTGTTGGCAGGATCCTCCAATTCTGGCAGGGTGAAATGTGCCATGAGGTCATTCCAAAGACCCTCTTTGTACCTTTCGGCAACATACTCACTATCGTTCGCCCCTTTGCGCTTATTCCAGTCTCGAACGCTGATCGGGATGTGATCCCTAACCAGAACTCCGCATTGTTTTTTAAATACATCGGCAGCCTTCTTGGGTTCCTTCGGTTCGCCCGTAGGGGATATGACCTCAAATGTATAATGCGTAGATGGGGCCAACTTTTTGGTCGGGCCTCGTTTGGATGATTTGGTAGATGTGGAGGCCTAAGAGAAGAAACATCCGTCAATTATATACATACAATTCAAGTAGTGCATCTACTGATCGCCGAACTTCATATATATACCTCGCCGGACTTCGTTATGGATCCACCGGTTTCTCCATCATCGGACCTATCGCCTTCTCCATCATCGGAGCCGTCGGCTTCATCCTCACGTCGGTCGACCTCCATTCCATCCCCGGAGGGGTTCAGATACGACGACGGAGATTCGGCTGGATCAGCATCTGGGGCGTCGTGGATTATATCCTCGAGAATTTCTTCCTGTCTTAGGTCTCTACGGATTGGACTAGGTGGATCCATAGTTTCTGCAAAATGCACACAATATTATTTCAAAATGCATCAAATAAAATGAGTATCAATTGTTATAAATAATTACTAAAGCAATCAATACAAGTCACAATATATCCACTACAAATCAATTACTAAAAATTACTACAAATCAATTACTACAAGTCAATTACTTCATATTTAAATATGCAAATAGATCATCTTTTTTGCAAAACAGTACTACAAAATATGCAATAGATCATCTTTTTTGCATACAATTTTTCTGTAACAACTAAAATTAACATCTAATTTTTGCTAACATCTAATTTGCATCTCTAACAACTAATTGCAGAACTAAAATTAACATCTAATTTTTTCTAACATCTAATTTTTTTCTAACATCTAATTTGCAACTAATTTTTTCTAACATCTAATTTGCATCTAATTATTTCTAACATCTAATTTGCATCTAATATTTTTCATCTAATTTGCTTCTCTAACAACTATTTTTTGAACTAAAATCAACATCTAATTTTTTCTAACATCTAATTTGCATCTCTAACAACTAATTTTAGAACTAAAATTCACATCTAATTTTTTCTAACATCTAATTTGCATCTAATTTTTTCTAACATCTAATTTGCATCTAAAATTAACATCTAATTTTTTCTAACACCTAATTTGCATCTCTAACAACTAAAATTACTTGTAACAACAATTTTTTTTCTAACAACTAAAATTCTAACAATATTTAACATTCTAACAATATCTAACATTCTAATTAACAACAACATCAATCTAAAAAAAAAAACTCTCCTCCACGCCGTGGCCGTGGCCGTGGCCTCCACCATGCGCCACCACCGTGGCGCCCGTGGCCGCCACCACGGGGGAGAGCGAGCGAGGAGGGGGCAGAGCTCTCCAACCTTGGGCGGCGGCGGCGGAGCGCGGACGACGAGGCGCGGATGATCGGGGGCACGCGCTCTCCGACTTCGGGCGGCGGCGGCGGAGCGCGGACGACGAGGGCACCGGGGAGCGCGACGTCGGGAGGGCGCCGGAGCAGGAGCAAGGGGTCCTTTGTCGTTTGTTGCATCAAAGCGGACACCACTGTTTTGGTTAGTGCTCTTTTTATCTTGGGTTTCCGTGTAAAATATATTCCCATTTATCTCGTACCCTTGGAAAGTACATATAGCCGAAGATGGTGACCTGGCCAACAAGTACAGCTGATCACCAACAGTAGTGTTATTCATGAGATGTGTCTGCAACCAACTGCCAAAAGTCGCCTCGTGTTTCCCTTTAATCCAGGAGTCAGCCTTCCCCGGGTTTTCGGAGCGTAGAAGATTCTTGTGTTTCACGATATACGGAGCCACCACAGTGGCATTGTGTAGAACTGTGTAGTGTGCTTGAGTGAAAGAATCCCTGTCCATACTCATCGTTGCTTTCCTTCCTAGTGTGCCTTTTCCAGTCAGCCTCCCCTCATACCGAGATTCAGGAACACCAATCGGCTTAAGGTCAGGAAGAAAGTCAACACAAAACTCAATGACCTCCTCTGTTCCATAGAGCTTGGAGATGCTTCCTTCTGGCCTAGCACGGTTATGAACATATTTCTTTAAGACTCCCATGAACCTCTCGAAGGGGAACATATTGTGTAGAAACACAGGACCGAGAATTCTAATCTCTTCGACTAGGTGAACTAGGAGGTGCGTCATAATATTCTAGAAGGATGGCGGGAACAACAACTCGAAGCTGACTAGACATTGCACCACATCAATCTGTAACCCTGATAGACTTTCTGGATCGATTACCTTCTAAGAAATTGCATTGAGGAATGCACATACCTTCACAATGGCTAGTCGAACATTTTCCGGTAGAATTCCCCTCAATGCAACCGGAAGCAATTGCGTCATAAGCACGTGGCAGTCATGAGACTTTAGGATTTGGAATTTTTTCTCTTTCATATTTACTATTCCCTTTATATTTGACGAGAAGGCAGACGGGACCTTGATACTGAAAAGGGCTTCAAAAAAGATTTCCTTCTCTTCTTTGGTAAGAGCGTAGCTAGCAAGCCCTTGAAACTGCCCTGGATGCATGCCGTCTCGTCCTTTATGACGTTGCTGGTCCTCCCGTGCTTCCGGTGTATCTTTTAACATCCCATACAAGCCCAGGAAGCCTAGAATATTCACGCAAATATTTTTCGTCAGGTGCATCACGTCGATTGCAGAGCGGACCTCATGGACTTCCCAATAGGGTAGCTCCCAAAATATAGATTTCTTCTTCCACATAGGTGCGTGTCCGTCTGCGTCATTTGGAACAGGCTGTCTGCTAGGACCCTTTCCAAAGATTACATTTAAATCCTTGACCATACCAAATACATCAGCACCAGTACGGGGGACAGGCTTCGGTCGGGGTTCTGCCGTGCCATTGAAATGCTTGCCTTTTCTCCTTAAGGGATGCCTGTGCGGAAGAAAACGACGATTGTACGGGTACACATTCTTCCTACATTTATCCAGATATAAACTGTCGCAGCAGTGGAACATGGGGTTCCCCTAGTGCTGCCAAAGTGGGTCCACTCCCTGTGGGCCCAAGATGAAGATGGACAAGGCCAAGATCCAAGACATCCACGCGGGTTCATCCTTTGGCCCCGCGGGGGCCAAGCAAGACACGCGCCGACAAAGGGCTCCGGTCCTGGGGGCCTGCCGGGTCCCCGAATCAAGCCAGAAGGCACGGAAGACCCCGAGGGTCCGAGTTCCCGGCAGGAGGCTGGGGCTCCCTCTCGGGTTCCTCCCTGCACCACTGTGGATAAGCTCTCCACCTCAGGCCAGAAGACTTGGGAAGCAAGGCGAAGATGACGCAGGCAGGGAGCATAGCTCGTGGTGGTGTCAGCCACTGCTCGCCTCAGGGCGGACGCTCCCACCAAACCCCCAAGGGAAGCGCTAGGCGGAGGAGAGGCCACGTCTCCTCCTAAACCATCTAGGGAGGGTCCTTCACCCCGAAGGCCCCTCATGCCCCTCACGTGCCCTGTGGCAACCCCTTGGCCTATAAAAGGAGGACCAAGGCACGGAGGAGGGGGAGGACCAAGCACAAGTAGAACCAGAGCAAGACTAGACTAGGGCTGCCAAGGTAGAGAGGAAGGTGATCTCCTCCGGGTCAGGATCTGTCCTTCTTCTACCTCCAGCCAAAACCCTTCCGGGTACCTCACCCGAGGGGCTCCTTTGTAAGCCACGCTATGAAGATCCCATCAATCCAGACATGCAGGAGTAGGGGTTTTAGCCTCCGGGCGGCCTGAACCTGGGTAGCTCCTTGTGTCCCTTTGGTTGCATGCCTTGATCGTGGAGAGGAGAGCTTGGTTCCGACTCCGCCCACGAAGACGATTCTCAGCCTCCTTCGCGCCCCGTGCCGAACCTAAAAGGGGGTATCCTCTACTCCCGGTGTCCGTGCATCGAGACACGACATCTGGCGCGCCAGGTAGGGGGCGCAAGCGCTGGTTTCTTCTTCATCAAGATCATCGACAAGTTCATCGCTCTCAGCTTCAAGTTCGTCGTCAAGTTCTCCTTCTTTCGGCTCAAGATCTGCGCCAAGCTCTCCGGCCAGGACAAGGTCTGCGACCAGGCTGAAATCTCCTACCAGGATGACTCGGAAAAGGAAGGGAAAGGCAGCTTTGGAATTCTTGCGGTATCCGGGCCTCGGCTTCATCCTTGATGACTCCTCACCAGCACTCGCCGCTGAAGATCGCTCCTTTGGAATCCGTTTCGTTCCCCCTGCCGCCTGAGGAAAGTGCCACGAACATCGATGTTCCTCCTTCTCCATGAATGCATGGATCGAAAGAGGAACTCTGTTCTGACGCACCGACGCCAGAGCCGCATCTGGAGGAAGAAGGCCTCGACCAGGACTTGAGAAGAGAGCCTCGGCAAGAAGATTCTCTCACCTACGTTCCGCAAGAGATACACAATCCTCCTGGCAAGAACGGAAAGCCTGGAGTATGGTGCGTGTATCACAGATCTGACAGGCATAGCCTTGAGGACTGCCGACAGTTCAACGACATCCAGATACGCCAGAAGAATGGTGATTGTTACACCTGTGGGGAACCCGGGCATATCAGCCGAGATTGTCCCCTTAGCATGAAGTCCAAGAAGAGTGCCGTAGCTGGAGTTCCCCAGACGGGAAGATCTTTTCGGACTTTCGCCAATGCCTCCACTCAGACCGAGGAACACCCAGAGATTTCTCCATCCTCGACGTCGCAAGGCGACCAAGGACTGATTACAACCAGCTGGGATCAAACCTTCATCTGCGGAGACTTGGACAGAGGAGAGTGGGATCTCCCGGGTCACATCGTCACAATACAACCAGGACCAAGCGGACCTCCTCAGAAGTATTGGATTGCCAAGTGGTTAGCATCAGAATCCCGCGGGTAAAACTGCTTCAGGGTCTCCGGACCGGCGTCTCCAGTACGCCAGCAAGTCGACGGGTCACCATTTGGGTGGTCTCCGGGTAACTCAAGCAACAGCATGGTCTCCGGACCGGCGTCTCCAGTATGCCAGCAAGTCGCCGGGTCACCATTTGGGTGGTCCCCGGGTAACTCAAGCAAGCAACAAGATGGTCTCCGGACTGGCGTAAGCCAGCCAGTTGTGCCCTTAGTCGGCATGGAGGGCTATCTCGGATGGAATCCTTGTCCCCGCCAAGAATTGCTGGGCAAGGTAGAATTATGTCTGAAATACGGCATAGAAGACCCGCCTCGGCGGCAGCGCGACCAAACTATTGCCGACGTAGCCTGAAGGAATCATAATGCGAGCTAAGTATAAACGTGCTTGCACGGGCTTGTTCTCGGGTACATCTGTTTTATGTACTTTGGCTAAGGCGAAAGCGGGCGTCATCCTGGGGCAGCGCCTTCGCGACGACACTGTCAGTTTCCCTCGGGCAGTGGAGTCGTGGGCTGAGGTCCGTGCGGTCAGGAGGCGGTGGGTCCTTTGGGGGGTTGCGCCCTGTGCTCGCATCTCAGAACAGTCTGAGTGCCCATGGCTGGTTAGCGCTCACACCTTTGGATCCTTCCCGAGAGCGTTAAGCCCCCACGAGTACAATAAAACTTATGTATCTTGAGAAGAAGTTATTTACATTCAAAAGCATGAGTTCATAAGCCAGTTGGCAACACTCGTACAAAAGCATGGTTCACGGCCTTTGGTATTGTCCTTTTCAGGACTTTACAGACTCACGGCTCATCCTCACGGGAAAGGCGTTCCAAGATCTCCTCCACCTGGCGGGATACAGCCGGAGGAAGCGGCGCCTCAGGGTCGGTCGCCTCCAGCTCGGACAGAAGAGAAAGCTGCGGATGCCGCTGGTGGAGTGCCGCAATGAATCGGGTCGTCACCTGTTTCACTGCCTGCTCCCCAGCCAGGCGGGTAGCTCTGGTGGCCTGCTCCTTGATGCCCCTGATGAGCAGGGCCACATACCGCAAGAACCCGGGGTAACGAACAAAGGAGGTGGAGTGGTCCTTCATGAGAACAGGCGGGGAAGACACCCCAGGACCTCGAACTCCTTCACAATGTCCAAGGACCCGTGGTTCATCTGGAGCAAGACGTTGGAGTCTTCGCGGCGATGGAGCAGAAACCGCTGCTGTTCCTTCTCCAGTGCATCTTTCGCCCCCGCCAGTTCCGCCTGCACTGTTTTCAGCTGGTCAGACACCTGCTCGTGCTGGTGCCAGGCAATCTGAGCCTAGGACTTGGACGCTTCTATCGCCGTCCGCCCGTCCTCCAGCTCTTTGGCCTCTTTCTTGCAGAGGATGGCCATGCGTTTGTCCTTGGCCTTCCAGAAGTCGACGGCATCGCCCAGTTCCCGGATCTTCCGCTCCATGGCCAGGCGGCCCGCCGTTGCTTCCCACTTGAACTACTCCGCTTCGCTTAAAGCTCGCTTCTGCGCGGCCACAGTGGCGGCCATCGGTGTGATCTGGGCAGTTAGCCTGTCTCTCTCGTCCCTGGCCCTCTGGAAGTCCTTGATGGCTTGTTCGCGCTTCCTCCTCTCGCTTTCAAGATCGCTGTGGAGCTTGGAAACCTGCCTACCCAGTGACGAGACGGCTTTGCTTTTTGAGCGAAGGTCATTCTCGACCTCAGTGCGAGCCCAGCAAGCCACATTCTCCAAGCTCTGCTCGAGACGGGCCTCATCTTCCGCTACTCTGATCTGGAGCTCTTCAATGGTGCCGAGGTAGCGGCCTTCCCTGTCTTCTAGCTCGGCCTCTCGCCGCTCCAGCCCCTCTCGCGGTCGGCAATTCGACGCTCCCGGGCGTACAGCAGCTCTTCGTCTGCTGCCAGCTTCAGCTCCCTGGCACCGAGAACCTCTTCACCCAGGGCAAGCTGTCGGTCACAAGCTTGCAAGTGCTCCCCGCCACCAGAGGTCGGGAGCACTAGCCGCGCCAGCTCCGCGCGAGCAAAGGACAGGAATTCCGGGACGCTGGCGAACGTCTTGGTGAACCCGGGGCCTCCCTCGTCTTTCCCGGGTTCTACGCGGTCTTCGGCATTTCCGGGGGCCGGGCCCCTGGAATTGAGCCCACCAGCTCCAAGTCTGCACGGCTCTGGAGCCGCCTGGGGATCCACGCCGCGCTCTTCCCCGGGGGCTTCCGCGCGCACCGCTTCGGCTTCGGCAACTGGAGCCCCCTCAGCCGCCCGAGGAGCGGGCTGGGGGCTCGGGGGCTCGGAGTCGTCCCCGCCTGACGTGTCGGTGGAGCTCGTCGCTTCAGCGTCCTCGCCTTCCCGGGGCCTTTTCCTCGGCCACTCCGGCGTCGGACTCCTAAGCCAAGAAACAAGAGCAGAAGAGTCAGGACAATGCTGGAAGGAAGCAGCTTCAAGACCAAGGCCAAGCACCCGCGAGGCTTACCGGCGCGTTCTCTTCGAACCAGAGAAACTCCACCTCTTCTTCGTCAAGTCGTCAAAAAGGCCAGGCAAGGACAAGCTCTCCTCCCCGACCTCCACATCTGCAAGGGGAGGAGGTATGGCCTCTGAGTCCTGGTCAGACTCCAGCGCCGATGGCGAGCCCGGCGAAGCTGGCTGCTCCAGCGACCTGGGCTCCGGCAAGTTCGTCGCCGCCCCGGAAGGGGCCCCGGGGGCTCCGCGTCGGCAAGGCGCTCCCGGAGGAACTGCCTCATCGCCCTCGTCATCTGAAGACCCGGGATCTTCAGGGGAAACGTCCCCCTGGGCAAGGCTCTGCCCCCTTGGGTCTCTCTCTCGAAGGCGGCGCGGTTTTGGTGCTGGCGGAGGCTCGATCTTGATGGTACCCACCACTCCATACTCGTTGCATACGGGCATTGAGGACCGAACCCTATCTGCAGCTGGATCTTCAAACAGCGGCAAGACCTCACCCTGGAATTCAAAGGGCACCCATGGCAGCACATAGCCCATGGTCAGTGCCCAGGTTGTCTCTGTCAAATGAAATCTGGACCGTGGACGGCTGCTACCCACCTGATTGATTTCCCAGAGCGGGCGGCTCCGGAACTGCAAAGGAGCGATTCCCCTGCGAAGAAAGTCCGCCAGGATCATGGCTCCCGTCACTCCCCTCGCGCGGAGCGCGGCCAGCCTGCTAATGGCCGGAGCCAGAGCCTCCCCTTGAGAACTTCTCTCTTTGGAGTGCGCCAATCGCTCCGCAGGACAAAATGGAGTTGTCAGATGAACATTGGCATCGTCAGCCTCGACAAAGTACCAGTTGTGCCTCCACTCTTCAACAGAGGCCTTGGTGAATGTCTCCGGGTACTGGTGTGCAGCATCACTCCGAAGGCAGAAGGAGACGCCGCCAGCAATCTACTTGGACTTCCCCAAGCGCGGGACAAAGTAGTGGCGGAACAAAGCCACCGAGGGCATGACGCCCACAAATGCCTCGCAGGCATAGGCGAAGGTGGCCAGCATCATCACCGCATTTGGATGCAGATGCAGCATGTGCAACCCGTAGGCCTCCAGGATTGCTGCAAAGAACTCGGAGAATGGGGGAAGCAGACCGACAACGGAGAAGTCGTGGAAGGTAATCACCTTGCCTTCCTGCTGAGGCCCACTCCCAGGATGCACCGCCACATTCTCTGCACCACGGAAGCTTGCGGCCAGGGATTGGCGGATTCATCGAGCGGCTTCCTCCGATGCATACTCGCTGGGGGAGAAGAGGGCCTGAGTCACCCTCCTTGAAGGTGGCGCCTCAGCCAAGGAAGCTTCCATCGCCATCTTCTCAGCGGCGGATTGCGACATCTTCCTTACTCCCCTCCTATTTCGCCTTGGCGGCATGGATTGGGGGCAGGATCGAGGATTGGCGGCGGATTGTGATGGGGGAGTTGAAGGGCGGCGCTCGGAGAGGTCAAGGAAGAAGAGTCCTTCGCGCGGTGATTTGGGGATTTCGGCAAATCTGGAGTAGTAACGGCTACAGTGGAAGCCGGGCGAGGCTTATAAGGTACTCCTCGTGTCACGTCGCGGCCCCATTACTCCGACGGACGTGGGGATCGAGGGGGCGTGCCGCTTCTTGCGCGTGCCGCCCGTTGGATTTCAAGATAAGGGCGAGGCCCGCACGAATCGCAACGTTCGTCATGACCAGGTCAGTAGGACCCGGGGGCTCGTCTCTACCTCGACCCGGCGAGTTCCCGACTGAGGCAAACCAAGAAGACCAGTTACCCGGGACCCACTTTGGCCTATCTTTAGGCCATGGCCCCGGCAGCTGGAGCAAGAGCCACCGGGACCATGCCCGGGGGCTACTGTCGCAGCAGTGGAACATGGGGTTCCCCTAGTGCTGCCAAAGTGGGTCCACTCCCTGTGGGCCCAAGATGAAGATGGACAAGGCCAAGATCCAAGACATCCACGCGGGTTCATCCTTTGGCCCCGCGGGGGCCAAGCAAGACACGCGCCGACTAAGGGCTCCGGTCCTGGGGGCCTGTCGGGTCCCCGAATCAAGCCAGAAGGCACGGAAGACCCCGAGGGTCCGAGTTCCCGGCAGGAGGCTGGGGCTCCCTCTCGGGTTCCTCCCTGCACCACTGTGCATAAGCTCTCCAGCTCAGGCCAGAAGACTTGGGAAGCAAGGCGAAGATGGCGCAGGCAGGGAGCATAGCTCGTGGTGGTGTCAGCCACTGTTCGCCTCAGGGCGGACGCTCCCACCAAACCCCCAAGGGAAGCGCTAGGCGGAGGAGAGGCCATGTCTCCTCCTAAACCATCTAGGGAGGGTCCTTCACCCCGAAGGCCCCTCATGCCCCTCACGTGCCCTGTGGCAACCCTTGGCCTATAAAAGGAGGACCAAGGCACGGAGGAGGGGGAGGATCAAGCACAAGTAGAACCAGAGCAAGACTAGACTAGGGCTGCCAAGGTAGAGAGGAAGGTGATCTCCTCCGGGTCAGGATCTGTCCTTCTTCTACCTCCAGCTAAAACCCTTCCGGGTACCTCACCCGAGGGGCTCCTTTGTAAGCCACGCTATGAAGATCCCATCAATCCAGACATGCAGGAGTAGGGCTTTTAGCCTCCGGGCGGCCTGAACCTGGGTAGCTCCTTGTGTCCCTTTGGTTGCATGCCTTGATCGTGGAGAGGAGAGCTTGGTTCCGACTCCGCCCACGAAGACGATTCTCAGCCTCCTTCGCGCCCCGTGCCGAACCTAAAAGGGGGTATCCTCTACTCTCGGTGTCCGTGCATCGAGACACGACATAAACTTTCAGTCTCATCTAAACAGTGCGTGCATGCATTGTATCCTTTGTTCGTCTGTCTTGAAATGTTACTAAGAGCAGGCCAATCATTGATGGTTACGAACAACAACGCTCGTAGGTCAAATTCCTCCTGTTTGTGCTCATCCCAAACACGTACACGTGGTTCGGCCCACAACTGCAAAAGTTCATCAACTAATGGCCTTAGGTACACATCAATGTCGTTGCCGGGTTGCTTCGGGCCTTGGATGAGCACTGGCATCATAATGAACTTCCGCTTCATGCACAACCAAGGAGGAAGGTTGTAGATACATAGAGTCATGGGCCAGGTGCTGTGACTGCAGCTCTGCTCCCCAAAAGGATTCAGACCAAACCATAATTTCCTTGCGTCACCTGCAAAGTCCGGGAACTCTCTCTCGATTTTTCTCCACTGCCGACCATCAGCGGGGTGCCTCAACATCCCGTCTTTCTTACGGTCTTCCATGTGCCATCGCAACAACTTGGCATGCTCTTTGTTTCTAAACAAACGTTTCAACCGTGGTATTATAGGAGCATACCACATCACCTTGGCAGGAACCTTCTTCCTGGGTGGCTCGCCCTCAACATCAGCAGGGTCATCTTTTCTGATCTTATACCGCGATGCAGTGCATACCGGGAATTTATCCATATTCTCGTACTTCTCACCGCGGTAGAGGATGCAGTCATTAGGGCATGCATGTATCTTCTGCACGTCTAATCCTAGAGGGCAGACAAGCTTCTTTGCTTCGTACGTGCTGGCGGGCAATTCGTTCTTTCTTGGAAGCATCTTCTTCATTAGTACCAGCAACTTTTCAAATGCCGAGTCAGTCACACCGGTCTCTGCCTTCCACTTCAGCAATTCCAGTGTGCTACCCAGCTTCTTCTGGCCATCTTCACAAGTTGGGTACAACAATTTGTTGTGGTCCTGTAACATCTCCTCGAACTGCAACCTCTCCTTTTCTGTGTCGCAGCCTCGCCTTGCATCAGAAATGACCCGACCAAGATCATCAGCGGGCTCATCTGGTGCCCGTTCTTCACCCTCTTCTTCTTCTTCATTGCCTTCCATTTCGGTATCAGCGTATTCAGGGAACATAGATCGGTAGTTGTCATCATCGTTCTCTTCTTCATCGCCGTCTTCCATCATAACCCCTCTTTCTCCGTGCTTGGTTCAAACATTATAGCCGGGCATGAAACCGCACCGAAGCAGGTGGCTCTGAATGACTCTTGAGTTGGTGTGATCCTTCACATTCCGACATTCATCACATGGACACAACATAAAGCCAACCCCATGCTTGTTCGCCTCGGCCGCAAGGCGAAAAGAACGCACGCCTTCTCTGTAAGCGGCAGAGCGTCGGTCACCGTACATCCATGGATGGCTCATCTGCATCATAGAACTATATATCAAACGCAATCACGATGCTAAAATTACTACCGCGCGGTCTAAACGAGAAAATAGTTGCTAACCTTTTAGGACACTTGGAAACAAAGAGGAGGAAGCTTAAGTGTGGCTCGGGCACCTCATATCATGTTTGTCTTGTGTGAACTCAAGTGGCATCGCTCTAACAGGCATTTCACCGAACACCTCTAGTGCATATGAAGAAAAAAAAAAAACTAGCACCAACCTACTCAACCTCCACCAGGAAAAAAATAGGAGAGGGGCGGGAGGGGCTGCCATATATATATAGGGCGAGACCATTAGTCCCGGCTTGAGATACAAGCCGGGACTAAAGGTGGCCCAGACCTTTAGTCTCGGTTTGTATCTCAAGCCAGGACTAAAGGTCTTTTCTTCCTGTTTTTGCATTTTTTTCAATTCATTTTTCAATTCGGTGTCATATTAATTCATTTTCAATTTCAATTCGGTGTCATATTAATTCATTTTCATTTTCAATTCGGTATCATATTAATTCAGATTTTCAATTCATTTTCAATTTAGTATGGATTAAGTAAGATTTACGATTAAGTAATAATAATTATTAATTCATTTTCAATTTCAATTCATTTTCAATTCGGTGTCATATTAATTCAATTTCAATTTGGTGTCATATTAATTCATTTTCAATTCATTTTCATTTTCAATTCGGTATCATATTAATTCATTTTCAATTTAATATGGATTAAGTAAGATTTATGATTAAGTAATAATAATTATTAATTCATTTCCAATTTCAATTCATTTTCAATTCGGTGTCATATTTAATTCAGTTTCAATTCATTTTCAATTTCAATTCGGTGTCATATTAATTCATTTTCAATTCATTTTCATTTTCAATTCGGTGTCATATTAATTAATTTTCAATTCATTTTCAATTAATTTTCAATTATAAGGATTAAAAGATTTAAACATTTTGCAAATAGAACTCATTTGAAGATTCAATATAGCACTGAAGATTTAAATTTTTTACAATAGAAGCCTCTCACACACACCACACCACACCACACACCGTACATCTACTCATCAACATTAATGTTGAGACGATCAAAAGGGGTATCGTAGCCATGTAGCATCCATTGCCTCCTAGCAATCTCGAAGCCCAGCCGAGCGTCTAGAGCGGCATACTTCACTTGCTCAAAGCTCAATGGCACGTTGCTCCAACCAAAAATTAGTTCATCTTCTTCTTCCTCGTCGTCCTTCTTTCTGTTCTTCTTCTTGTTGTCCTTGTTCCTCTTCTTCTTCTTAAGATTTGTCCCAATAGTAGCATTGGCCAGATCATAGAGACTCGGAATGAGATTGTTGGTGGGGTTCGGGATAACCTGTTGGAGGTCGACCACAGTCGAAATGCCAATTCCGTAGTATCGCAGCATGCGCATATCATTGTGGATAGCCGCGCCACAGAATCTGATGGTGTTGTCCCGCAAGAATTCCTTCAGCAGCTGCGGCACTTCATCAGCCCAACGGATTTGGAACACCAAATTCTCTTTCGCCACCGAGAGTTGAAGGACGGCGGCGCGCTGATTTTGTCGAGCCTCGCGAGGGTTGGTGAACTCGCAGTCCAGGCCCACACACTTGATCGGTGCGGCGTCCAGGAACTCCTTCTTGACGAAGCGGATCCACCTCTCCACCCTTGATCCACGGGCAGTGAACGTGACCGTGAAAGTCATCTCTTCGGCGGTGAGGTGGTACACCCGAGTTCGCGCGAGTGGCTCCACCATTGGAATGAGAGGGAGAGGTAGAGGGAGGGCTTTGGGAGGGATTAGAGGAGAGAAGCTCTAGATGTGTGCTTATGGAGTTGCAAATCATGTCCATTATATAGTAGTAGAGGGGGAGGTGAACCAGCACGCCATTGATCACCGGTCGGTGGTGAACACGAAGCGATCGACGGAAATGAAGCGTCAGCGATCAATACGCCGTGGCGTCTCCAAAGCGTCGCGGCTGCGCGGGAAGCGAACGGTTTGAAGCCTTTAGTCCCGGCTCGTGTAACGAGCCGCGACTAAAGGGGTGCCCCCGGCCGCATCGGGTCGCATACCCCTTTAGTCCCGGCTGGTTACACGAACCGGGACCATTGCTCCCTAACGACCCGTGACTAAAGGGTGCGGAACGCTTCGGCGTTTTCGGGGGACGTGTCCGAACCATTAGTCTCGGCCCGGGCCACGGCCGGGACTAAAGGTCCGGACGAAAGGCATGTTTTCTACTAGTGACAATCCACAATGAAATGGTCATGAAGTTTCGTCCATACATTTTCTAATCAGAAAAATCATTGTTCCAAATATCACTACATAAAAAGAAAAATCATAATCTGCATCAACATTACATTCAATATTGGCTGGATTCCCATCATCCTCGGTACCCACAAATTCAGATTTTTTTTATAAAAGGGAATTTTATTAATCCTAGCCTCTGCATCGAGTGATGCACACAGCCAATTATTACAGAGTTTGATCGTAAATAGTATGAGTTTACATCTCAGTAACCCACAAAGGAATGAGACAAAGACTTAACCAGCCCAAAGACAACAAAGGCAAACTACAAAAGTCGACTAAAATGCTGTCACGTATGCTGGGAGAAAAAATCATGTGCCACCAACAGGAGTCTTGTGCATCCAGACACCATAAGGTCTCGCTGGTCCGAAGGTAGTAAGAAGGCCCATAGCTGAATCCAGTGCACCGCCATATGGATAACCTGTAAGACATGAAAAGTTTCTTTCCTGTTAAAAACAAGATTGTTCCTACAATTCCAAATAGACCAACAAAATAGCTGAAACGCCAATACGAATCCTAGCCTTGGTCTTTTTATCCATCTCATTCAACCAATTCCCAAACATGTTAGTGACATTGGCAGAAGGAGGAATATTGTAAGAACAAAAGACAATACGCCAAACAAGTTTTGCAAAAGGGCAGGATAAAAATAAATGGTCAATAGTTTCACTACTCCCACAAAAGGAACAATGAGAGTCACCTTTCCAATTTCTTTTTGCCAAGTTATCTTTAGTAAGCAAGACTTTTTTATGAAGGAACCACATAAAGACCTTAATTTTCAGTGGGATTTTAATTTCCATAAGTAAGTTTGTAAATATCTAGTATGGCCATTCATCAAGTCCTCATACATAGATTTTAGTGTGAAAATCTCGTTTGTGTCAATTTCCAATGAAAGCTATTCGGAACATCAGTGAGAGTAATATTCATTACTTTAATACATAAATGAGACCACATATCCCATTTATTCTCAACTAAAGCCCTTTTTTTTAGAGGAAACGCAAAAGACATTTGCGTTTCATTAATTTGGAAAGGTAGAGTCTGTTACATCCTCCGAAGAGGTCTAGGGATGAACTAAACTACAAATTTAGTGTACATCCCAAGTCTGTGGGATAATGGCGCGCAGGCCCAGGGCGCCGGCCCTTGCCCATAGCGCAGCCTCCTCCTTGATCTTGCTAACCAAAATGTTGGTCGACGGCGTCGCGGCATTGAACACGCAGTCATTGCGATGCTTCCAAGTCATCCATGGGATCAACAATGCTGCGGAGGCGAGTCCCTTGTGCATGGGCTTCGGCGTGCTCTGACGTGCATTGCACCACCAGTCCATCAAGGTGTCTTCATCAGCGGGCACTCTACAAGTTAGGCACAGCCACGAGAGTATGTCATGCCAGACTTGCTTCCGGCGCTTGATCACATAGTGGACAGCGCGGCGGGTGCGGCAGGCCGCGGCGGGCAAGGCGATCAGCTCTCCAGCGGCGTCCAAGGTTGGCAAGCCAGTGGAATAGCTTCACGCGCGGCGGTGCCCAGGTTCTCCATGTTAGTTTCCAAGCTGGGCAAGTGATAGAGCCCTGGAAGGTGGCAATGTATGCTGATTTGGCAGTGTATCTCCCAGTAGAGGTCCATAGCCAATGTATGCGGTCAGGCTCAGTAGTGAGAACGACACGCTCAAGGGCTCGCCAAATCAGCAGGTATTGTCCAACTTCATGGATGCCCTGGTACCGTGGATATCGGTTGCCCATTGGTGATCAAGCATGCCGTCTGCAACAGTTCTAGTCTTGCGTCTTCGCTTGGGGATTAGGGCATATAGCTGGGGCGCAATTTGGGAGATAGAACACCCATTTAACCAGCGGTCCTCCCAGAAACGCGCTTGTTGGGGTTTGTACCAACTAGGGGTATCACCAACATGGCAATTCCAGCGAGTCCCGGGTGGCCCGCAGTGGTGGTTAAGGCTTTGCCTGCCGGGCGGCCCAGATAGCCGGCAACATAAGGTAGGCGGATGCCGGCAAGACGGAAGCCCAAGACCGAAGCCCATGAAGCCATCAAGACATAGGCGGTAGGCGGCATACTTGCCGGATAGGTTTAGGACTCTGTAGTCTTGTCGGATACGTTACAACCTTGTACCCCTGCGTCTGGCCGCCTATATAAGCCGGACCAGGGACGCCTTTAGGGCAGACTCTTGGATACTTCCAACTCGCTGTAACCTGTAACACGGCTATTCGCCTTATAGTGAGTTATAGCAGCACGTAGGGCTCCGCCACCGTCGTGGAGCCTGAAGCTGGGTAAACTGCCGTGTACAATCCCGACCTCGACGACGTCCACCTTCTTGCCCTACGTTCACCCTCGGCTAGAGGACCCCCGTCTCCTATCTACGATGCCGATACGACGACAGTTGGCGCCCACCGTGGGACCTAAGGCGTCAGGCGTCACGTTCCAGGCGGGAACGATTGGCGGCATCGGCGACACCATCGCCGTTGGCTGCGCCGCGAGAGTCGGATCTGCTGGCTACGTTCAAGATGACGGAACCTGGGTGCCGGCAAAAGATGGCCTCATCGCCTACACCTTGGTCCCAATTGGTGGCTTCGAGTTCTTCATGGGGTTCACACCGCAGGCGCTGGGATTCCCCAGGAATCACACCGTTTTCGAGCCCACCCACCACCCGGAGATCGACTACTCGCAAGACGGATCTGAATCTGCCTCCTCCGCGGAGTCCGCGGATTCAGATCTCCACTTCTGTGGTGTTGCCGGACTGGGATCCGACTCCCAGCTGGAAAGCAACGATCCTGAGTCCATCCTTCCTGCACTCCAGGACGATGCGATGTTAGATGCCGGATCCAGAGATACTGTTCAAGTCAACGTAGACTCTGATTCCGATGGAGAATCTGTTAGCATGTTCGAGCAAAAGGTTCAAAAGTGCTTCCACGCACCAGAATCGCAGCCATCTGAGGTGGCAAGTTCAACCATGCAGCAGGCTTTCATGGCTGGTGCTACCAGAGCGAATCCGGCAAAAATAACAGAGCCTGTTGTTGCCGACACTTCGGATGACACCTTGCCGGACAAAGAGCCCCCGCCGGCTCCCATGAAGAAGATACATCTGGAGCGAGGCGGATGCAGCAAAGATACCCTTGACGATGCAGAAAAGGCAACTTTGGCGGACGTCTTGAACACGCCGGTTAACGAGCAAACCTCGCTGGCTGACCTGGAAAAACTCCGATCGGTTCTAGTCAACCAAACAAGGAGCCTCCAGGAACAACACGAGGAGGTCATGAAACTGCTGAAGGAAGCAAAGGCGGAGCAAGCTAAGCTTACCGCCAAAAGGAACCTCTTCACCACCACACCAGTGGCCAAGCCGCCGCCAAAGAAGAGTACCCTGCAGAATCGGGATCCGCCTCCCAAGGAGTTCAAGTCCCCTGCTCAGAGACTTGGTTTCGAGTGGGCGTCGGCTCCGCAGCGTAAGGACAAAAACGGCGACATAGTTCTAAGTACACCTGTCCTTAACACTGCGCCGCCTTGGACATCCTCAACAACGACGACTACGACAAGGACGAGAAGATCTACTATGCCTCTACTCTAGCCTACAAGGCTTTGGAGCAGCAGGCAAGGGCTGATTCTCGTGCAAGTCAGGCGGACGCACGAGGTGGAAAGCTGGAGTCAAAGTCTAATGCCTGCATAGCCGCTGCTGGCGGCAACCCCAACGACCCATCCGGCTCCAGTAGCCATGGCAAGGGGAAGGACAAAGGCAAGGACAAGGAGCCTCGCAAATCGCCGCCTCCCAGGAGACACCGCGATGAGGCCTCCCACACCGGCAAAAGGCAACAGACCCACCACCTCCGCCGCCTAGAAGGGAAGGCGGGAGCAGAGACAACCAGCAGCCGCCAAGGAGTGGCGGCAACCGTGACGATCCCCCTCCGCCAAGGAGGAGCAGGGACCGCACCAGATCCCCACCGCCACCGCCTAGGCGAGAAGGCGGGAGTCAGGGACACAACAATGAGCCTCGGCATAGCCGGGCAGCGCAGGACGAGCCTCGCGGTGACAGAACCAACAGAGAGCTCGCTCCAGAAGACGCACGTCATCGTCTAAATGACATTCAGGCTGGAAAGGAGGAATCATACCTCGGCCCCGCGTGCTTCGGCAACGCCATCCGCAATATCCGCATACCTCGCGATATGACATCAGTGTCAAAAAGTTGCCAAAGGTATAACGGAGCTGACAAACCCAACTCGTGGTTGTCGGATTATGCGTTGGCTGTCGAAATTGCCGGGGGCAATGGCTTAGTTGCCGCACGTTTTCTGCCCCTCATGCTGGAGGGTACAGCCAGAAGCTGGATTGAAAACTTGCCGGAAAAATCTGTTCACAATTGGCTGGATATGGAGCGGGTTTCACCCAACACTTCCAGGGCACATACAAGCGCCCAAACACATACACTGACTTGACGCGCTGTGTGCAAAGACCAGATGAAACTGCGTCCGCCTTCCTGGCAAGGTGGATACAGACAAAGGCAAGTTGTGAGAACGTGGACGACAACCAGGCAATCCATGCCTTCACCACATGCTTGTTGAAGGGCTCAAGTCTCCGACACAAGCTTGTCCGCATGCAAGTCAAGGATCTCGGTCATGCTTGAAGTGCCGCCATGTACGCTCAGGCGGATGATGATGCACGTGACGGCGAAGGTGCCCCTGACTTGGCGCCAAGCAAACGTGCAAATTATAAGCGAAAAGCTCCCAATGAAGACAAAGCTGGTCCATCCAACGAGGTCGCCACCGCCTTCGAAGGCAAAGGCGGCAAGCGCAAGTGGAAGAATAAGGGCAAGGGTAAGGAAGCTGCTCCCAACAAAAATCGCATGTCATATGAGAAGCGAAATTGTTGCCTTGCCCAATCCATGCGTCTCTAGGAAAGGTCAACCACACTTTGGGAGAGTGCCGCTTCATGGACGATTTCAAAAGGACCCTGATGTTGGCTGGAAGCCGAAAAAGGCTAAGAAGGCGGAAAAGGCAAGGAAGGACGATGATGATGAGGCTGTTTCCATGTCAGAGGACGAGGACCCAAGCCATCTCGCAAGGAGAAAAAGTTCCCCAAGGTACACGAGCAACTCGTGTGTTTCCTAGGCACTCCCTCTGCGAAGGAAGAGAAGGCGGAACTACGTGAGCTCAACGCCACGGTGCCAGATGTTCCCCAGTATCTCAATTGGTCTGAAGCTCCAATTACATGGACAGGGACGATCACCCTGACCGTGTGCCGCATCCCGGCAAGTACGCCCTCGTTGTCGACCCAATTGTCGCCAACTTTAAACTGACCAAGGTGTTGATGGACGGAGGCAGCAGCCTCAACATCCTTTACGAAGACACCTTGAAGCGCATGAACTTGACGGAAAGCCAACTTGACTACAGCAAAGTCACGTTTCACGGCATTGTGCCGGGAAGGCAAGCCAAGTCAAAGGGAAGCATAAAACTTGAGGTTACCTTTGGAACCGAAGCCAATTACCGCACAGAGTATATTCGGTTCGAGGTAGTCCCCTTACCACGCCATCTTTGGACGGCCTGCTTTCGCCAAGTTCATGGCGAGACCATGTTACATCTACAGCAAGTTGAAGATGCCTGGACCCAACGGTACCATTACCGTCAACGGCAACTTCAAAAAGGCAAAAAGTGCGAACGTGGCAATGCCGCCTTCGCCGAAGCTGTCCTCCATGCAGAGGAGCTAGCCATGCTGAGAAAGAAACTGATACGTCAAAGTTGCCGGAAAAAGTGCAAACTGCAACCAAAGCAGTCCTTCAAGCCTCTGATGACACAAAGAAGGTGGATCTGGTCAAAGGTGATAGCTCCAAGCAAGTCACCATTGGATCCGGCTTAGATGACAAATAGGAAAGCGCGCTCGTCGAGTTCCTCCGTGAGAACGGGGACATCTTTGCATGGTCGTCTGCCGACATGCCGGGTGTTCCCAGGGAACTTGCCGAGCACTCTCTTAATGTCTTCAAAGGAGCCAAGCCTGTCAAGCAAGGAATTAGGCGCTTTGGGGAGAAGAAGCGACAAGCTATTGGGAAGGAGATCATCAAGTTGCAGGAGGCAAAGTTTATTAGGGAAGTAGTGCATACTGATTGGTTGGCAAATCCTGTACTTGTTCCAAAACCTAATAAAGAGCTGAGGATGTGTATCGATTATACCGGTTTGAACAGGTGCTGTCCTAAGGACCACTTTGCTTTACCACGTATAGATCAGGTCATAGACTCCACAGCCGGCTCCGAGCTGCTGTGCTTTTTGGATGCGTACTCCGGGTACCACCAAAAAAATGCGGGAATCAGACCAACTAAAACAGCGTTCACCACGCCCTACGGAACCTTCTGCTACATACGATGCCCTTCGGCCTAAAAAATGCCGGCGCAACGTATCAGCGGTGCATGCAAAGATGCCTTAACGAACAAATTGGCCGCAATGTTCACGTCTACATTGACGACATTGCCGTCATGTCTCGGAAAAAGGCGGATTTGCTGGAAGACCTTCGAGAAACCTTTGACAACCTCCGGGTATATAGGATGAAACTCAATCCAAACAAGTGCGTGTTTGGAGTTCCTGCCGGCAAGTTGCTTGGCTTTATCGTTTCCGAACGAGGAATTGAGGTCAACCCGGAGAAAATCAAGGCAATTCTCAACATATCCAGGCCAACTTGCCTGAAGGACGTGCAGCGCCTTGCCGGCTCGCGGCTGCCGTCAGTCGTTTCATTAGCCGCCTTGGTGAAAAGGCTATGCCTCTTTACCGGCTATTGAGGAAATCCGACAACTTTGAATGGACAGACGAAGCAGATGCCGCCTTGCAACAGCTAAAGGTAGCATTAACGACTGCTCCAATTCTTGCAGCACCTCGTCCAGAGGAGCCAATGCTGCTGTATATCGCTGCAACCAACTTGGTTATCAGCGCAGTTATGGTTGTGGAACGCAAGGGGGAGAGGCTGAGGTCTGAACAACGCCCTGTCTACTTCATCAGTGAAGTTTTTTCCGCCTCGAAGCAACGTTATCCACATTACCAGAAGCTGGCATATGGTGTTTTTTACGCCGCCAGGAAGTTGAGACATTACTTCCAGGAACATTCATAACTGTGGTGAGCAAAGCACCTCTGGGAGATATAATAAACAATGCGGATGCAACGGCAGAGTTGCCAAATGGGGCATTGAACTTGCCGCCTTCGACATCACGTATAACCCAGAAACGCTATTAAGTCTCAAGCCTTAGCAGATTTTGTTGCTGATTGGACAGAAGCCATGGATGAAATACCTCTCCCTGAATCAGAGTACTGGATCATGCACTTTGACGGATCAAAGATGCTTCAGGGCTCGGGGGCTGGTGTTGTGTTGAGAAATCCTCAAGGGGATAAGCTCAGCTATGTGCTACAAATTCATTTCAAAGCAACTAACAATGTTGCCGAATATGAAGCACTTCTCCATGGTTTACACATCGCCAAGAACTTGGCGTCCAACGCGTTCTCTGCTATGGTGATTCAGACCTGGTTGCGCAACAGACACGTGGTACATGGGATGCCAAAAGTGCAACAATGGCGGCATATCGTGCTGTTGATGAATTTGCCAAGTGCTTCCTAGGATACGAGGTCCGCCACATCCCAAGAGCCCAAAACGAGGCGGCAGATACACTTGCCAGATTGGGGTCTGAGCGCAAAAAGGTACCAAAGGATGTTTTCCTGGAACATCTCCACAAACCGTCAATAAAGGAGCTGACCTTCTTGATCCAGAGGCGGCAGAACCAGTGGAAGAGGCCAGCTATGCCGTCTACTTGGTAAAGCCGGACTGGACAACCCCATACTTGAATTTCCTGGTCAACCAAGAGTTGCCGGAAGATGAGGTGTTGAGACGGCAAATTGCAAAGAGCCAAGGCATTTACAATAATCAAAGGTGAACTGTACAAGCGTAGTACTACTGGAGTCTACCAACGTTGCATTTCACCAGAGGAAGGCAGAAACTTGCTGGATGAGATACATGCCGGAGTTTGTGGACATCATGCTTCGTCCCGCTCTCTTGTATCAAAAGCTTTCCGGCAAGGTTTTTATTGGTTGACAGCCAAGGAGGACGCGGAAGATATCGTCAAACGCTGCAAGGGCTGCCAACTATACGCCAGACAACCTCACATGCCGGCTCAAGAGCTGAAAACAATACCCATCACTTGGCCTTTCGCGGTCTGGGGCTTGGACATGGTTGGTCCGTTTAAGACGGCACCTGGGGGCTACACGCACTTGTTAGTAGCGGTAGACAAATTCACCAAATGGGTTGAAGCTAAGCCTATAAAAAGCTTGACGGCGCCACAGCCGCCAACTTTCTGTGGGGCATAATCTCTCGGTTCGGGGTGCCACATAGCATTATCACCGACAATGGCACGAACCTCTCGCAAGGCGAAGTTGAGGAGTACTGCGACAAACATGGCATCCGGCTGGATTTGGCTTCCGTAGCACATCCCCAGGCAAATGGTCAAGTAGAGCGTACAAATGGCTTGGTTCTGCAAGGAATCAAACCTCGTCTTGAAGTACCTTTGCACAGGGCAGCTGGGGCTTGGGTTGAAGAGTTGCAATCTGTCCTTTGGAGTTTGCGAACACTCCAAACAGATCAACCAAGTTTACTCCTTTCTTCTTAGTCTATGGCGCTGAAGCAGTACTGCCATCCGACATGATGTTTGACTCCCCCAGAATTCAAGCCTACGTCGAGCAAGACGCAGAAGATGCAAGACAGGACGGCCTTGACCTACTTGACGAAGAACGTGACGTTGCCTTGCACGATCCGCCATCTATCAGCAGAATTTGCGCCGGTATCATAGTCGAAGAGTGCGACAACGTAGTTTTAGAGTAGGTGACCTGGTCCTCCGCCTAATCCAGGATAGGAAAGGCTTGCATAAGTTATCCCCTCCATGGGAAGGGCCCTTTGTGGTCAGCAAGGTACTGCTCAATGGTTCCTATTACTTGATGGACATACGAGATGGCTACGAAGAAGCGAGGACGTAAGCGGAAGCGCGGTTGACGACAAGTAGAGAAACCAAGCGTCCATGGAACATTGAGCAGCTACGTCCCTTTTACACTTAGCAATTTCTGATTGTAATAAGTATTATATGATTATGAAATAAAAGTCTGTGGTTTGCTCAGTCCGTCTAGAGATCATGCCATCTTTTGTCTTTTCTTGCAATCATATACCTGTTATGTCAAAAGTTACCAAATTTTTTCGCTCAGTGCTAATGGTTCCAACTTTTTTGACATTTGCCGTCCGCCGGCTAAAATTAAGCAAACAACCTTTGCACCGCCTAATATGACTATCTGTTTGTTTGTGTGTGGGTCGCCTAGTAGTATGTCGTTGGCACCAACATGCCGGCTTTAGTCTCTGTGTCTAAACTAATTGGTATTGCACCTGGTTGGCACAGCTAAAGTAACTGAGATGAGGTTCCGCCAACATATGAAAGTTAAGCATGCAAACACAGATACATTTTTAAGGCGGGCCACTTAAATTAAGACTACCGCCAAGTGTAGCATAAAAGTTGGCCCAACAAAAGAATATTTACATCCAGATAGAATAAGACAAGTTTTTTATGCGTCAACAGATTAACGCAGTTTTGCTTGTTGCTTGTTCGCAGGAAATCTAAGGAGTTGCCGCCTTGGTCGATGCCGCCTCGGGGGCTGGCTACGCCATCCTTGGGGCTGCCTTGTTCAGCTTCCCCCTCGCCACCTGCAGCATCCACGCCGGCAACTGAAGAAGCTTCGCCTGCGGCAAGTGCGGGTCTGGGTGCTCCTTGTAGAAGACGCGGAGATCCACCATGTTGCCACGCGAGTGGCGTAGCTGGCAACAGAAGCCATCACTTCCTTGGAATCAATGGCATCGCCATTTTCATCCTCAGTGGGCATGAATTCTGTCACCTGATGCATGTCCGCCTCGGCGTACCAGGCTTTACACAGGGCGAGGGCAACTTTGGCGGCGCTGCCAGCAGCTGAGCGCAGCATGCCCTCACGCTCGTTGGCCGCCTTCCTCAGAAGCTCGGGCACCGCGTCAAGGACAACTGGATCACTGCCTTCGCTTGGGTAGAACTTGGCGGCGAACGCTTGGCCTGCGCTTATGATGTTGGTAATCATCTCACCAACCTTCAGTATGCGCGCTAGGCGGGGAGAGTTGTCCTCCATATCGCTCAAGTTTGCCGCGGCTGCAAGGAGAATTTTTTTTCAAAAAGTTAAACACAAGCCGGCAAGAAGCTCCAAAACACAAGAATGAAAGCAAAGGGTCAAAAGTTACCAAGGACATGGTCATGGGTGGCATTGATCTCATCCAAGTGGGTGGCAAGAGTTTCCTCGGCAAGTCGCACTGCCTTGGCGTGATTTTCTTGCTGGAGCTTGGAGTTCTCTGTCACCTTGGCAAGGTTGCCGGTCAGATTCTGGATCTGCTCCGTCAACTTGCTTACGGCGGTGGCGTGGCTCATGTCTCGCTCCTCCAGCTCCTTGGCGTGGTCCGCCTTCAGTTTCATGACCTCCTGGGCAAGATCTGCAGCTTCGTTCATCAAAGCTTGCATGTTAGCTGAGTTGTTGAGGACCTCTTGCGCAGTGTTTAACAGTTCTACAATTACGAGCACAATGAAAAAACTCCGGCTAAAACAATTGTCGGAGAAAACATGGAAGACTTGACGGATAACAAGAAGGCAAAGAAGTTCTAACCTTCATCCTTCTTGCGCGCTTCTTCGAAGCTGGCAAGTTGGGCATTCTTCAACTCCAGTTCTTGCTGAAGTTCCCGGACCTCCTTGTTCTTGTTCTCTGCGGCCGTAAAAAGCTCGCGGTGGGAGGCCAAGGTAACCTGCAAACATAAGAACAGCAAGGTTAGGTTGTACAGTCATAATGGACCACCCCCGCCAGCTAAAACCAATATTTTTAACCGACAAAGTAGTCGGGGGCTACAACTATGTACTGTCTTACCTCAAGCTGTCCTTGGAGAGTGTTCTGAAGCTCCCTCATGTGCTTGTACCAGCTTTTGGTACCATCGCACATGGCCTGCAGTGTATGGCGCGCGTCCATAGTGTCGCCGCCAGCTGCAGGGTTGGGGTGCGAGGTTGATCCGCCAAGTTTAGCCTTGGCTGCCTCCGCCGTCTCTTTCTTCACGGCCATGATCCGAGCGGCATCATTAGCCATAGCTTCAGCCGATCGTAGGGGTACGCTGGCGGCAACTTTTTTGCCCGCCGCCTTCTCTGCTGCGCTCTGCGCAGAGCCGGTTGTCCTCACCTTGTCCGCCATAAAAGTTCCCGGGCATAGAACCGCGGGAATGTTGATGGCAGGGGTCGCCGGTGCAGTTGCCGGTGAAGATCTCACCGGCTTGGCTCTGCCAGCTGCTGCCTTCAAGTTGGCGCGCAGCTTGGGCATAGTGGGTCTGGCTCTGAAAGAAGGCGAAAACAAGTTAGCAAAGGGGTAGCCTAAAACAAAGCAAACCAAGTGGGCAGTAGCTTACCGCTTGGTGGGGATCTTGTCCCCCAAAATCTCGTCCTCCGCCTCAGTGGTGACGGCGGCTTTCTTTCTCTTCTCCAGATCCTTGGTGGAGATAAGCTTGCGCTTCCTGGTCTTGGCCCCAGCATTGTAATAATCCGGAGCCAAGTCCTCCTCCGTCAAGGTATTCAGCTGGGTAATCAAAGCCAAGTCAGTATCAACGTCAGCAGGGAAAGCAAAAGCGAAAGTGAAGAAAGTTCCGCCTTACCTCTGGAGCTGGGTTGTCGTGTGTAAACATGGCGACGCCTTCGGCCGCCTTAATTAACCTCGCTGGATGTAAGGATGGCGATGGGTAGGGTATGGGGCGGGTAGACCAATACCATACTCATACCCGTGTAGTCAATGGGTACAAAATTCTACCCATACCCGTACCCACGCGTATAAAACCTTATCCGTACCCATACCAGGCGGATACCCATACCCATTGGGTACCCACCCGTTAGATCAAATAGTACACAAGTTAATCAAAATTTTACAATCATCGGTAAATTTTTTATAAAATGAAAACATTTATCTAAACTCAATAACATATATTTGAGTACATGACAATTATGTCAACTTAAATTGAGAATTGATGACAACTTCACATAGATTCACAAACTCACGAGAATAAATGTTGGACCTCCATGGGTAAGGTATATAAACGGGTAGGGTATGGATATACCCACGGGTACAAGGTTATACCCGTATCCTACCCACGACTTAAACGGGTAGGGTACGGGTACTACTCATGGGTATAAAATTGTACCCATACCCTACCCATGCGGGTACGGTACCCGCGGGTACCCGTACCCATGGGTAAAAGTTCTCGCAGCCGGTAAAGTAGCGCACTTTCGTCAAGTGCGCCGTCAGACTCCTCCGCCTTGTACTCACACATCTTGAGCGGGCGGTGACGTAAAGGCATAATCTGCCTTGACAGCCAGCACACGACTGTGTCGACGCCGTCAAGGCGGGGAGGGACCACGGTCTTCGTGAGAAACTCGATCCGCCTAAAAGCTAGGCGGAGTTCCTCCGGAAGGTTGGTGGCCAGCTTCTCCGTCCAGTGCGCTTGGTGCGCTGGTGGAGAGTTGGCAAAAGGCGGAATTCCCGTCGTCTTGCCGGGAGCCAGGATGTCCTTGCAGTAAAAGAAGGTGCTGGTCCAGTTCTTTACAGACTCCACGTAAGGAATCTTTGGATACCAGTCACCTTTGCGGCAGTTGAAGGTCACGCTGCCGCAGGTTGCCATCGTGCCGCTAGAAATGGTTTGCCGGTGGCAAATAAAGCAATACTTGAAGGCTTCTACTGTAGGTGCTATTCGTAAGTAGCCTTCGAACAAAGCTTGGAAGCCGGCTAAAACTAAAATACTATTGGGTGCGATGTTGTGTGGCTGCAACCCATAGTGATCCAGAACAGCAGAGAAGAAGGTGGAAGGCGGCAAAGTCATACCACGCAGAAGGTGGGAAGTCAAGATGACCCTTTCACCGTCAACTGGCTCGGGGACAGCTTCATCTCCTGGAATCCGCCAATGGCACTCCGTCTTTGGCGTCAAGAAGCCGCCTTCCTCCAACTCTTTCATGTAAGCTTCCGTCAAACATGACGGAAGCCAGTATCTGGATCCCAGGTCAGCGACCTCCTCCTCTTCCTCGCTATCCTCACCGGCGGCGGCCTCCGGATCGGCCAGAGGCTCAGGCGCCGCCGACGACAGTGGGGTCACGAAAATTGGGGAAGAGGTTGTTTCCGTCGCCGCAGCCGGCGTCGGAGAAGATGCAGTTGCCCCGCCCGTGGCCGTGGTGGGGTGCGAAGAACTCGAAGGGGCGGAGCTCGCCGCAGCCAGACCAGATCCAAACGCAGCAGCTGCTGCCGCCGCCGCCATCGCCTCCGTGGTTGGGCTCTGCTCGCCGGAGCTCGCCATGTGAGTGGATGTGAAGCTTGGAGGGAAGCTCGCCGGAGATGGTGATGCGCAAGAGGAGAGCTCGAGCGGTGGGTGCGGTGGTTTTTGCGAGTAGGGTGCGAATGGGGCGGCGCAGTGAGATTTGGGGATTTTTATCTCCCCCGCTCCGAGATTCGTGTGGGAAACAAGGCAGGGGTGAGATTTTCGCCACGTGCCCGCGATCTGCACGTCGTGGCAACGGTGTCCGCGAGGATGTCTCCTCGATTCCCGCGCGTAGTGGGGAAATCATCATGAGGTTCAAACTGTCGTGGACTCATGACGTCATTTGTCAACATTTGACGGAAATTGTCAGTTTGACAAGACCACATGAGGAAGATTTCTGACAAAATTGTCAGGCCGTCTTTCCCATGTTGGCGGCTCTGTTCTGACAACTTTTGTCGGACCGCCGCCTATATTCAACTGTGGAATGCTTCAAGCTTTTCAGACGCTTACGGAACAAGATGATGTTATCGGCAAAAGAAGACGGCGCCTGAAGAACTTAAACCCTTCCAGGGGCTAATGTTGGGGTTATACCAACTAGGGGTATCACCAACATGGCAATTCCGGCTAGTCCCGGTGGCCCACAGTGGTGGTTAAGGCTTTGCCTGCCGGGCGGCCCTGATAGCCGGCAACATAAGGTAGGCAGATGCCGGCAAGACGGAGGCCCAAGACCGAAGCCCATGAAGCCATCAAGACATAGGCGGTAGGCGGCATACTTGCCGGATAGGTTTAGGACTCTGTAGTCTTGTCGGATACGTTACAACCTTGTACCCCTGCGTCTGGCCGCCTATATAAGCCGAACCAGGGATGCCTTTAGGGCAGACTCTTGGATACTTCCAACTCGCTGTAACCTGTAACACGGCTATTCGCCTTATAGTGAGTTATAGCAGCACGTAGGGCTCCGCCACCGTCGTGGAGCCTGAAGCTGGGTAAACTGCCGTGTACAATCCCGACCTCGACGATGTCCACCTTGCCCTACGTTCACCCTCGGCTAGAGGACCCCCATCTCCTATCTACGATGCCGATACGACGACAGCGCTCTCTGGCCATTGCCCAGGATCATACAAGTAGACGCGGAGAAGAAGGCATGTTCTTCTTGCGTAAACTGTAGATCAAGGCCACTCCAGGCTCTGTCATCATCGAGGTTGATGTACCATAGCCATCGGGTGCGCAATGCGAGTCCAGTCCGCTTCAAGTCACGGACGCCAAGCCCGCCCAGGTGGATTGGGCGAGTAACGCGCCGCCAATTGACGTGGCAGTGGCCTCCATTGGCATCAGCGCGTGCAGCCCAAAGAAAACCCCTCTGAATCTTCTCCAGAAGCTTGAGGATCCTCTTGGGCGGGCCAAGCACAAGGAGCTGGTGAATCGGAATCGCGCTCAGGATTGCTTTGACAAAGGCGAGCCGACCAGCCTTGTCCATGAGGTGCGCCTTCCAGGTAGGTAGCTTACCGGCAGTTTTGTCGACCAAAAACTGCAGCTGGGCGGCGGTGGGGCACCGTATGGTCAGAGGAATGCCCAAATAGGTGATCGGTAAGTCGACGATTGGGCACGTGAGGTTGGCGAGGACAGGCGCCGCCAAATCCATGTCACATCTGATCAACGTGGCCGTGCTCTTCTGAAAGTTGACGCGGAGGCCTGATGCGCGTCCGAAAAGCTGCAGAATCTCCTTGACGGAACTAAAGCCCTTTGAAAGCCTAAGTTTAGAGGGGGAGCATTATGAAACACATCACACACCGAAACATTTTGCTGTTGCACAATGTCGTAAAGTACTGGATATTGGTTTTTAACGGGGTATTACCCAGCCAAGTGTCCTCCCAAAACCTTGTGGTTTCCCCGTTACCAATCCGAAAAGATCCTCTACTAAAGAAATCTTCCTTAACTCTCCTTAGACCTTTCCAGAATGGGGAATCAGTTGGTTATGCTTCAACCTGAGCTAAAGTCTTACTATGAAGATATTTGTTTTGCAGCAATTCCTGCCAGACCCCTTCTTCATTAACAGTTTAAACAACCACTTACTGAGTAAACATTTGTTCTTTAATTCGAGTACTTCAACCCCTAAACCACCCTGGTCCTTTGGTCTACATATGATGTTCCATCTTGTTAATCTATATTTTTGCTTATTTTCATCACTCTGACAGAGAAACTGAGATCTATAGAAGTCCAGTCTTTTACGTACCCCTTTGGTATCTCTAAGAAAGACAACATAAACATCGGTAGGCTTGTTAATACCGAATTGACAAGAACAAGACGATCCCATAGGATAACATCTTACCCTTCCAGCACCCCAACTTGCCTTCGAAACGGCTTTCTACTGGGTACCATTCGAAATTCCGAAGTTTTCTATAGTGAATCGGAACCCCGAGATATTTAAAAGGTAAAGAACCAGACTCACGTCCGAATATATGTTTGTCTTGGTGATATTTCCATTGGGACACCCCAAGAGGAAGGTATGATGTAGTCTAGCAGCAAGTTTTCCCTCAGTATGAAACCAAGGTTATCGAACTAGTAGGAGCAGTAGCACTTCAGAAGGTTGTTGGCGGCGCCGTTACTCGATCACCAACGTGGAATCTGCACACAACACAATCAAAATACTTTGCCCCAACGAAACAGTGAGGTTGTCAATCTCACCGGCTTGCTGAAAACAAAGGATTAAACGTATGGTGTGGAAAACAGTATTTAATTGCAGAAAGTAAAAGAGAACAATTGTTGGCAGTTGGTGGTTTAATCAGTGTAAAAGAATGGACCGGGGTCCACAGTTCACTAGTGGTGTCTCTCCATAAAATACAAATGACACGTTGGGTAAACAAATTACAGCTGAGCAATGGACAAAATATTGAGCGCATGACAAAGCATACATATATGACAAGTTGGCTACCATGATATTTAATTGGGAATTCCGACAAAATACATAGACCGTTATCCAATAGCATCTATGACTAATAATCCACCTTCAGTTGACATCCGTGTTCCCCGTCGGTATTAAGTTGCAAGCAACGGATAATCGCATTAAGCAATGTGCGTAAAGTAAACAAATACATATGACCGTGGACATAGCATTGTTAGGTTACCCCTAGTAGCAACAGCACATCCACAACCTTAGGTGTCGGGGGAATACTTTCTGGATTAACCCGCGGCCCAGTGCGACTTACTTTACTCGCATGGATAAAGGCCCACATGGGAGTAAGCCCAATATTGAACCGCCATAAGGAGAAAGATCTAGAAGATATATCCCGGAGGACGTGAAGACCAAGTAGTCTCCAAGTAGGTCTCGGTGGACATATTCCTTGTGGAGGAAGTTTCCTTTATAACCTAACGAGCCTCTGTGTATATAAGGAGGACTCGCAGGACTTAGAGAGGGTCGAACGATCAAGCCCTAAACCCTAGCTCATACGGCGAGTACCAGATCGGATCGCCACCATTGTAACACCTTGATTGTCATATCAATACCAATCTAGGGTAGGCAGGAAGTAGGTCTTTTACCACACATTGAGGGGGCCGAACCTGGGTAAAATCTGTGTTGATCTTCGTTCCTGCGATCCCAAGCTTGGAGATGCTTGACTCGCGTAGTCCCACACCTACGAAGTCATCTATGACACCTGACGTGACAAACCCACGACAGTTGGCGCCCACCGTGGGGCCTGCGGTCAAAGGCGTCACGTTCCGCGCAGGATCCATGAAGGGAGCTGAAGATCTAGTTGTTGGCCGTATCATCACGGTCAATGGCACGCCCCTCATTGACGATTCAAGTTGGGGGCCGGAAGCAGATTATTTGGAAACCGGCCACGTCATCTCGTTTCGATCTGTCCATGTTTTCGTCGGCTTCATTGGCGGCGAGTCAGAAAATCCATCGCAGCATGGCGACTCAGAAGAAGGAGTCGCGGTAACGCTGGACCAAGAGGAAGAATCTATCAACTACGAGTTGCTACCTCTTGAAGATGAAGAAGGCCAATCCATCGAGTATATCCTTGAGGAAAGGCTATGTGGAGATCCTGTAGATGGTGATTCGCACCCTATAGGAGATCGGCATATGGAAGGGGTCTACAGGACCACGGAAGCGGACCAAGGACTGGGCATGCCACCAGGCAGCCTAGCCCCCGCGCCGCCAGAAGCAGCAGAACAAGCCGCACCAGACGCATCAGGAGTCGCGGCATCTGCTGCAGCTACCCTAGGAGCCGCGGCCTCAGGAGTCGCACACAGAGAGACCCCGCCTGGAGTTTTGCCCGCGGAATCAGGATCAAGGGTGGCCTCCGACCCCGCAGCCACGATACCACAGGGAAGTGTGCTGATCACGCCGATATCTGTGGCTAACGCGGCAGCCAGAGTAACGGAGTTGGAGGCAACCAGGATCGGGCTGTATGATGAAGTCCAGAGAATCGCAGATGAGAGGGCCAGGCTTGCGCGCGAAGAACAGCGCCTCCAACAGGAACAACAGCGACTCATTGAGGACACCAACGCTTTGCAAGGAGTGCAGGGCACTTTGCCACACAGACGCCACGCAAGCCGCCTGCAGCCTGGGACGGTGAACCCGGTGGATTTGTTTCAATCACCCACCTCTGGGCTTGCAGCCGCGGTCCCCGCTCTTAGAACACCAGAAGCTACGGTGCCACCCAACGCGGTTCCATCAACCGCGACTAACATGGCACGACCAATTGTGTGGTCAGAAGCCGCGGTACCATCAGTCGCGGCGCCCTCATACATGGCACCACCCGCTACAGTTGCGCGACCCGCAGCGCCGTTAGTCGCGCCAGAAGTTCGGACGCATGCGGCACCATCAGTCGCACTTACAGTCCCGACCTTCGCCGCGCCAAGGACAGCAGAAACACCTGGATCAAGAGCTATGGTACAAGCCAATAACAGGGCTATCATGCCCCCACCAGTGCCACAGCCAACCTTTGTTCAGCAGCCACCACAGTAGCCTCAAAGGTTCCACACACCGCAAGGACACTATGTTAGCCCAGTGGAGAACCTCTTCGCGGCTACAAACATCTTCGCCAGGTTAGCACCAGCAGGGAATACACCCATGGACAGAGAGGCGCGGCGCGCCATTGAGATGCTGAGCACAGCAGTTATCCAACAAGCAAACATGTCTGAACACGCGGGACGGCTGCACTCCAACCCCTACAACAGCAGAGCAACGGCGGAGAGAAGCATCCACGCAGAATCGCCACATGTAGCGACTTCAAGTTCCGCGAGGCGGCAAAGGGAAAACCAACCTACGGTCTAGGATCAGCCACTGCAAGTTCAACCCGCAGAAATCGTACAGCCGCGCGCAGTAATTAACCCAGTGGGGAGGCCAGCTCCATCTAATTTATCATCGCGACTTAAAGGCCCAGTCTGCTTCAGCGAGAGAATCAGATCAGAACCGTTTCCTGCAGATTTCAAAGGACCTCGAAAGGTCGCCAATTACAACGCGAGCATGGACCCTGTGACTTGGCTCAACAATTATGAGAGGGCGCGGCTCATATATGGTTACAAAATTTGCCGCCAAACTCAATAAACTCTTGGGATGAGATGAAGGAAGATTTCGTCAAGAATTTCCAAGGAACATGCAAGCGACTCTGCAGTATAGAAGATCTCGAGCGTTGCGTGCAAAAGGAAGGCGAGTCAAGTCACCATTGGATGAGAAGAATAGCAGAAATCATTCACTCCTCAGATAACATACCGCCAAGCTCAGCAGTCCTGGTAATGGAGAAAAACTACAGATTTGATCCATTGGTTCATAAGCTAGGCCGCATGAAGGACAAAGTCAAGAGCCTCAGCGAGGTAATGGCCGCGGCTAATAAGTACGCCAGTTCGGATAAAACCAGGGATGCATCTGATGGAGAAGAGGAGGAAGCTGCTGGAAAGGGAAAGAAGATTAGCAGCAAACCTCAGCAACAGCAACCAAGCAATGCTAACGCGAGTTACAAGCGCAAGAACGAGGAAGGAAACTCGGGATTAGTCGCAAATACTAATACTCGCTACAAGCAAAGCGGTGAAAGAGGAAGAAATTTTCATCCAGTTAACTTGGAAGAGGTTTTTAACCGCCCTTGCAACATCCATATAAGAAGAGATGGGAAGCCACCCAACCACTCAAAGGCACAGTGCTATCATTACAAGAAGTGGAAGGATGGGCAACCGCTCAACGCAAGCAACAACAGTCAAAACAATGAAGGAGGCAACCATGGCGGAGTTAACAGTAACAACAATAACGCTGCCCCAAATCCGCAGCCGGACCAGCCACAGTTCCCAAAACAGTTGGGTCAGTATCACACAATTGTGGTCAATACCTCAAGGAGGGAACAAAAGCTGCGACGACGTAATCAGGCCGTGAATGCCATAGTTCCAGCTGTACCACAGTGGCTAAAGTGGTCAGAGCAGCCAGTGGTTTGGAGCCGTGAGGTTCACCCAGGAGAAATAAATGAAAAGGGCAAACTCGCGCTGGTGGTTGCCCCTCAAGTCGCGGGGTACAAGTTAAGCAAAGTACTGATGGAAGGAGGCAGCAGTATCAATATCCTATACTATGAGACCTTCAAGAGAATGAATCTTCAAGAAAAACAGCTAAGCCCATCCAGAATGACCTTCCACGGCGTTGTGCCAAGCATATCAGCCCAGCCATTGGGGCGAATCAACCTGGAAGTCGCCTTTGGGACACAAAGCAACTTCAGAAGCGAGTATATCTGGTTCGAAGTTGTAGATTTTCAGAGCCCGTATCATGCGCTGTTTGGCAGAGAAGCATTTGCAAAGTTCATGGCTAGGCCGTGCTACGTGTATCTGAAGCTAAAGATGCCAGGCCCCAGGGGAGTCATCACCATCAATGGCGATAGAAGAATAGCTCGAGAGTGCGAAGAAGGCGATAAGGCCATGGCTAGAGCAGCTTGTGTCTCGGAGAGCACGCCCATGCGCGAGTAGCAGGAAAATTTTGATGACATCGTGGAGGCCAAGAGGCACCTGCCTGACCTGCGGCTTCAAATTACAGCTGCAAGGGAGGCGAGGAAAGCAAAGGCAACAGCCAATCGCCAATAAGTGAGTCGCTATCTGCGACCATCAAGGGTTTGTACCATTAAGATGGCCACTCAGGGCCAAAGAACTTCACTTCTGGTCGCCACCCAGGCGCGACCGACCCATGTCTCACCTCTGATCGCCACCTAGGCGCGATCGACCCAATTTTGGTTGCCACCTAGGCGCAACTGACCCATTTCTGGTCGCCACCAAGGCGCGACCGACCCATGTATCAATTCTGGTTGCCACCTAGGCGCAACCGACCCATTTCTGGTCGCCAACAAGGCGCGACCGACCCATGTATCATTTCTGGTTGCCACCTAGGCGCGACCGACCCAAGTAACACTTCTGGTCGCCACCTAGACGCGACCGACCCTGTATCATATAATGATTCTGAAATAAAGCATCTCAAACTACCAATTGAGTTGTCAGTCTTTTATTTTTTAATCATTGGTTCCTTGGGGGCGCGGCAGCTTTTTAGCGCGGCCTATTCCTTGGATCGCCAAACGAGTGGCATTTATCGTGATTATACTCGACCTCTCTTGGATGCGACTTGCATTATGCGGCCAAAGTACTGGGGTGCGGTGTCAATCGAGTGTGATCGCCTCTCATGGCCGCCAACGACCCTGAACACGCATTTTTACCTGGGAAATACTGAGCCGCGCAGGGCCTAAGGGAGGAAAAATTGAGATAAATCATAAGGACCAGCCTATTGGTCGAAACATGTACTGATGTGAGTACTTAAGCAAACCATAACATTTGTCTTACGACACATAAATTCCAACAATTATTACAAGCCGCTAAGGGCTAAAATCATCAAACTATTGTTTTTCTTCTTCATTTATGCGCAGCTTTTGACCTGTGGGAAGGAGGAACAGGCGGCTTGCCGGGCTTGACAGAAGGAGCAGTCGCAGGCTTGCTTGACGGCATTTCAGTCGCGGGCTTGGGGGCTGCAGAGCTGGATACGCCTGGAGAAGGGTTCTTCTCTTGCGGGTTAACCGCGCTGGACGACGGAGCGGGTACTTTCTCCATTCTGCTCCCATCAGCATTATATTTGCCCAAGTAGGTCGCAAGATCTACCCCTTCCACCAGTTCAGTCGCATGGCCCCGCATGCTTTTCCATGTTGCCGCGTACTCTGAGGCCGTCAGATCAGTGCCATCCACCTTCTTCGAGGGCCTGCCATGTGCGACCTTGGCAGCATCAAAGGAGGGGTCATACGTCTTGGCCAGGGCAAGCACATGAGCCGCACCAGAGCGAGCCGAGGATTCCTTCCAGTCCAAGAAGAATTGAGGCGCCTTGAGCAGCCTCTTCAATAGTCCTTCAGCATCAGCAGGAGCAGGCTTTGTTGGCAGCAGACAGGTAGACAGCGATCTCGTAGCGTCACAAGCTTTCCGCGAAAAGTCGCGGATATACTCCAGTTGCTCTTGAGTACTGCTGCGCTGAAGTGCAGAATTTTCACCTACATCAAGGCATTTTTTGGTCAGCTCAACAATATACAAGCAAAGATAATGGAGAAAACAAATACAGACACGAGTCGCAATACTCACCAGCCAACTCCTGGGTCATGATGCAGACTTTGGCATGCACAAGGTTGTGGGTGTCAGATAATTTGGTCAATTTCTTCTCAAGACCGTCAATCTCAACAGCCTTTAACCTTGCATCTTCATTGGCTTGGGCGATGGCGTCCTTCTGCGCACTGATTTGGAGATCCAATTGCTGGACCCTCTCCTGAAACTTGTCTTCAACCTTTTTAAGCCGCAGCTCGGTGGCTTTGGCTTGTTCAGATAATTTGAAGCTCTCCTCAGACAGCTCGCCCATCCTGGCTTCTCTTTTCTTAAGCTCAGCATCACGCTGGCCAAGGAGCTCGCGAAGCTTCTCCAGTTCAGGAGGAGTCTCCCTCAACTGCTTTTCCAAGGCAAGTCTTGCGGCTGTTACGGAACGAAGTTCCTCCTACAATGAGAGCATCAGCTAGTAAATACATATCAAAGAAGAAACTTGATCCTTGGGGGCTAGTAACAGATAGAAGTGTACCTTGTAAGCCGCAGACAGTTCAGATAATGCTCTGCGGAGCTCCGCGGCTTGTTTGTCATTGGAGGCAATGATGGCCTCTGACAGTTGCTCTGCGCGGCTCATGGAGGACGAGGAAGTGACCTCAGCGCGCAGAGCTAACGTTTGCGGGTTATCAGCCGCAGGCGACCCAACCAGCGGTGCATCTGTTTCCTTACCCGCTGCAGAGGAAGGATTGATCTTCTCCACATCTTGGGCTATGAAAAGACCCGTTCCATCCTCCAGAGCCACCTCTTGGGTGGCCGTGTCAGGAGCAGAGGCCGTAGCCAGATCATCAGTGGTGGCCACGCCCTCCACCATGGCATTATGAGCCGCAGGTGATACGCGCGGCTCAACAGCAGTCTCAGAAACAGCTCCAAGCTCAGTCGCGGATTTAACCGCACCTCTGCAAAAACATTACAGACACAAGAAAGTTTACTAACCCTGGAGCCATCTTCACAGAGGCCATGAGGCCGCCACTTGACGGCGAAGACTGGCCTTGGATCCCAGAATCTACAAGCAGAAATTCGCGTGTTAGTAAAGGAAAAAGAATAAGCAGTTGAGATGTCAAGGCAATGAAAAATTACCAGATTGGGGACCCATGTCCTCTTCAGCTGAGGCGGTGGCTTTGTACACGCGCCTGGCAGCGGAGGAAGTCGCGCCCATGGCGGGTTTGCGACGCTTCGTGGCCTCGGGATTTTCCAGAGGACCACGCTCTGGTTCTTCGCGGGACAGCCTCTTGGAGGCCCTGCGGGGAGTTGGGATAACCGCTGCAGCAGAACTCGCAGCTGGCTCTGGACTATCATCTTCGTCCAGTTCAGTATCTTCACCCTCTGAAGCCGCAGTAGCGACAGAGGGGATATCAGCAACCTCACTGCCCTCTAGAGCGGGCAGCAACTTCTTCCTCGTGACACGCTTGGGAACAGTAGTGCCGGCATCAGTCGCGGGGAGCGACCAGTAATTCTCATCAGCCTGGATCAGAGGAATATAAGTCACAATATTAGGAAGAGAATGCGACTCAACTACAAAGGCAAAGAGACAGAGAAGAAGTGTTACCTCAAAAGGCTTGTTGTTAACACTGAAAGGGGCAAGCCCCACCTTATCAAAGGAGATGTCCTTCTCCTTAGTAACACGGGTGACAAATTCCACCCATTCATCAGGCGTCCAGTCAGCAGCCTGGATGCGATCAACATCAGCAGAAGTGCCAGTGCACTCAAGGAAGGATCGCTGTCGTATGCTCACGGGCTGGATGCGCCATTTTGTCCAGCACGAAAGAAGATCAAGGCCAGTGAGGCCATGACCAATTAAGGCGCGGACCTTGATCAGCGACTCATTGATAAAAGCCATGGCAGAATCGCGGGGCTTGGATTTCAGTGCCTCAGTAGGCACAAAGATGGAATTGGACCAGGAGGGGAGAGGAGTTTCGCCCTCCGGAGAAGTATCTTGACAATAAAAGAAAGATTTTTGCCAAGCCCTGGGCCGAGTTGCCAGGGCCAGCTTGGGAAGAACAGAATTGCGATGGCATTGAAGAGAGATGGCGCCAACCTGAACATAGGCGCCACCCTTGCAAACAAGCTGGCTGTTGCACGAGAAAGAAGCCAGCCATAGATCGAAGTTGGGGGCTATGCCAAGGTAGTCCTCGCACAAGACGTGGAAGTTGCTCACCTGGAGCATGGAGTTGGGCCCAATGTCGTGAAGACGGAGGCCTAAACGCCGCATCAGATCACGGAAGAAAAGGGAGCCGGGAGGTGAGAATCCTCGATCCACGTGCTCCACAAACATCACCAACTCGTTGGGCTTGGGGCGCGGCTCGACTTCGCTGCCTGGAGCCCGCCAGACATTGCTCTCCTTTGGGGGTAGGAAACCCTTGGCTGCTAGGTCCGTAAGGTGCTCCTCCGTCACCCAGGATCCCTCCCAGTTGCAGGAGATCGTGCGCTTGTCAGTGGATGGTTTCGCCTTGGGCGCCATTGCGGAGCGGAGATTGGATCGGGCGGCTAAGCTCGGATTGAGGAAGAAGACGGCGCGACTAGGAAAAAGGAGATTGCGAAGGCAAGTGGATAATGATCTAGGCGGCCGCAGTATATAACAGGAGGGGCCCACAACTAACGGCATGATCTGCGCTCGTAACCAACGGCACAATTTGCGCCCGCAAAACGAGTAACGGTCCGCAATTAAGGGGAACAGAATATTCCCAGAAGAGGAGATGAGTCGCACAGATAAGGCGCGACTCTAAGTCGCATAAGTCAGAGATTGGCCAGAACGTCTACAGTGCGGCACACCGATCATTTCAAGAAGTCAGAAGATTTTCACTGCAAAGTCCTAACCAATCTTGGGGGCTAATGTCGGGGGAATACTTTCTGGATTAACCCGCGGCCCAGTGCGACTTACTTTACTCGCATGGATAAAGGCCCACGTGGGAGTAAGCCCAATATTGAACCGCCATAAGGAGAAAGATGTAGAAGATATATCCCGGAGGACGTGAAGACCAAGTAGTCTCCAAGTAGGTCTCGGTGGACATATTCCTTGTGGAGGAAGTTTCCTTTATAACTTGACGAGCCTCTGTGTATATAAGGAGGACTCGCAGGACTTAGAGAGGGTCGAACGATCAAGCCCTAAACCCTAGCTCATACGGCGAGTACCAGATCGGATCGCCACCATTGTAACACCTCGATTATCATATCAATACCAATCTAGGGTAGGCTGGAAGTAGGTCTTTTACCTCACATTGAGGGGACCGAACCTGGGTAAAATCTGTGTTGATCTTCGTTCCTGCGATCCCAAGCTCGGAGATGCTTGACTCGCGTAATCCCACACCTACGAAGTCATCTATGACACCTGACGTGACAAACCCACGACATTAGGCGTTGCTGTCACTCGCCCAGATTACTGGAGACTGAACCCACTATCTAGCATAAATAATCCCTCTTGGAGTTACAAGCATCTACTTGGCCAAAGCATCTACTAGTAACGGAAAGCATGCAAGATCATAAATAACATGTATCATAGATTAATAAACAACTTGATCATAGTATTCAATATTCATCGGATCCCAGCAAACACAACATGCAGCATTACAATAAGATGATCTTGATCATGTTAGGCAGCTCACAAGATCTAAACATGATGGCACAAAGTGGAGAGACAACCATCTAGCTACTGCTATGGACCCGTAGTCCAAGGATGAACTACTCATGCATCACTCCGGAGGCAGGCATGGTGATGTAGAGCCCTCCGGTGATGATTCCCCTCTCCGACAGAGTGCCGGGAAGAGGTTCTGGACCCTCCCGAGCTAGGGTTGACGATGGCGGCGCCTCTGAAACTTTTCGTGGAATATGACTCGGGTCTCTAGGGTTTTTGCATCGGAGGGAATAAGTAGGCGAAAGGACGGCGG
Source organism: Poa pratensis (assembly GCA_947311845.1). Taxonomy (NCBI): domain Eukaryota; kingdom Viridiplantae; phylum Streptophyta; class Magnoliopsida; order Poales; family Poaceae; genus Poa; species Poa pratensis. The sequence continues at coordinate 18,717,727 of CAMZMU010000120.1, forward strand.
CTGGAGAGCCCCGAGGGGCCCACACCACCCCAGGGCGCGCCAGGGGGGACCCGCGCCCTGGGTGCGTGTGGGGCCCTCCTGGCTCCTCTTCGTTGCTCCTTTGGACTTCATGTGTATTCTGGTAAAATAGGTGCCTCCGTGAATTTTCGTCCAATTCCGAGAATATTTCCTGACTAGCTTTTCTGGAATACAAAAATAACAGAAAACAGGAACTGGCACTATGGCATCTTGTTAATAGGTTAGTCCCAAAAAATGTATAAAAGTGACATAAAGTGGATGCAAAACATGTAACAATTGGTATAATATCAGCATGGAACATCAAAAATTATAGATACGTTTGAGACGTATCAGCATCCCCAAGCTTAGTTTCTGCTCGTCCTCGAGTAGGTAAACGATAAAACTATATAATTTTTGAGGTGACATGCTACCATCATAATCATGATCATATAATATTGTAAAGCACATGCAAATGAATGAAGTGATCCAAGTCAATGGTCTATAGTTTGCTATCAAATAGATAATGAGTAAACAATTAAATCAGACAAGCTAAATTTTTCATGAATAGTACTTTGGAGACAATGCATCCACAGGTTCACATAAGAGTTAACTCATAAGGCAATAGATTCTAACAAAAGGTATTTAATCAACACAAGGGAAGATTTAAGTTTCAGCATTTGCTTCAACTTTCAACATATTTATCTCGTGATATTGTCAACACAAAGCAATATAATAAGTCCAATATGTAGCATATAACAAATGTTGTAACAAAGTTGACACTAGTGTTTGCTTGTGGAAGATAGAAGAATAGGAAAACTGACTCAACATAAAAGTAAAAGAAAGACCCTTCGCAGAGGGAAGCAGGGATTAAATCATGTGCTTGAGTTTTTTAATTTTTGAAATCTTATAGAGAGTAAAAATTAAATTTTGAGAGGTGTTTGTTAATTGTCAACGAATGGTAGCGGATGAAAACAGTATTCTCCCCATCAAACAGACTTTTAAGAGCGGCTCCCATGAAGGACGTTATTTCTACCAGCAAGGCAGATCATCCCTCTTTCTCTTTTGTTTACACATGCAGGTATTTCACTGTTTGTCATTGCTTACTGATAAATCAGGGCAAAAATGTGAAGAGAATTAAGCGGTTAAAGTTGTAATTAATTGGGACTGGGCACCCCGTTGCCAGCTCTTTTTGCAAAATTATTGGATAAGCGGATGTATATGCCACTAGTCCAGGTGTAAAGTCTGTTTGACAAGTCGAATAAAGAATAACCACTACTTCCTCATGAGCTAGTAAACATTGACACAAAAAGGAATAATAACATTTTGAATAATTTAAAGGTAGCACATGAAAAATTTACTTGGAGTGGCAAGGAAATACCACATATAGGTAGTTATGGTGGACACAAATGGCATGGATTTTGGCTCAAGGATTTGGATGCACGAGAAGCATTCCCTCTCAGTACAGAGTTTAGGCTAGCAAGGTTATGTAAGCAAACAAGAATATCAACCAGTACACCAAGTTTTATATGACAAACATATTGCAAACATTATAAGACTTCACACCGTCTTCCTTGTTAACCAAACCCTTTATTAGAAAATATCTAGACCTTAGAGATACCACTCATGCAAACCAAATTTCAACAAGCTTTACGGTAGTTCTTCACTAATGGGCTTAACTTACATGATGCAAAGTTTAATCATGATCTACTTGTTAACTCAAAACAATTGACAAGTATCAAATTATCCAAATTAGTGATCTACAAGAATATGCAAGTTTTTCCATTATACCAATTTACCACATGCAACATTTTCTATTCCAACCAAACACCAATCAATTTATTTCAATAACTCTCCAAACAAGTATAAGTGAAGCAAGAGAGTACTTTCTTTAAAAAACTAATAGCTCTGACAAGAGATACATGAAAACAAGAGCTAAAAGCTGAACAGCGCTAGATATGAATACTCAACAAATATAAGTGAAGAATAGGAGTATTCTCATGAAAAAGCGGAGCGTGTCTCTCTCCCAATCAAGAATGCTAGGGTCCAATCAAGTTGATTACAAAATGAAAATAAAAATACTGAAAATAAAAGCACACAGACGCTCCAAAAAGCACATATGATGTGAAAGAATAAAAATATAGTTTCACTAGAGATGACCTGATAATTTTGTCGATGAAGAAGGGGATGCCTTGGGCATCCCCAAGCTTAGACGCTTGAGTCTTCTTGAAATATGCTGGGGAGATCCATGGGAGCCTCCCCAAGCTTAAGCTCTTCACTCTTCTTGATCCTATTATATCATCCTTCTCTCTTGACCCTTGAAAACTTCCGTCACACCAAACTCAAAGCAAATCTCATTAGAGGGTTAGTGCATAATCAAAAACTCACATGTTCTATAAAGACGCAATATGACTTGTTACTTTAAACATTAGCTACTGCCACTGATGTTATGTGAAGCTCTTCCACCCAAAAAAAATTTCACTCAACACTAGTAAAAGAGAGAATGCAAAATAAAAAACATAATCTGTCTAAAACAGAACAGTCCGCAAAGACGAATTTTTTCAGGCACTTACGACTCAGATCGAAAAACTTTGAACTAACGAAAGATTCACATACATAAAGATTACGCACAAAAATTTAGATTTAATTAACAATCTGGTGATTTTAGGAATTTCGTACAGTGAACAACAGAAATCTGTTTCTGCGCAGCAATCAAAATTTAGCATCATCTTATCATTAGAGGCTACTCTTGGCACAACAATGCGAGAAAATAAAGATACAAAGGAGTTGCTACAGAAGTAAACAACACCTTGACTCAATAAAGAAAAATTGCAGAAAATAAAAATAATGGGTTGCCTCCCATAAGCGCTTTTCTTTAACGCCTTTTAGCTAGGCACAAAGCATGCATCAAGTATTACCAAGTGTGGAAAGGTCTAATTCATCAAAAGCTTCATCAAGAACATGGCTTGTCACAATAGGATTTTCAGTTTATGTAATTCTTGGGAAAAAATTTAAATAGACCACATGTGATTCACCCCAAGCTCACTAAACACGTTATCAGTTTTAAACACACCTGTGGGTTTTGGTTTAGAAACTTTTGGCACATACATAAATTTTTGCTCTTTCCCCACAAAAGCCTTTTGTCTTTTAGTTTTAATAGAAGTAAAAGTAGAACTTATTGCATCCATAGCCTCCTCCAATTCACCAATCCTAAGATTTTGATTATCTTGAATAGTACTAGTTTCTAAAACAGCAATTCTTTATTAATGGTTGCCAGTGATTCATCAACTTTGCTAGTACTACCAAGGAGATTTGGCAAATTTTTCTCTATAGACTCAACTTCTTCATAACATCTCCAAGGTAATCTCATTTTTAATGTTACTAACGGTGGTGTTCCTACTAAACTCTCAATAATATAACTAGCTTCCAACGCAGGAGTACCAAGAAAGTTACCTCCTGTCAAAGTGTCCAAGACATACCTATACCAGCTAGTAATGCCAACATAAAAATTTCTAAGTAGGATCATGGTGGAATATTTTTAGTGCACCTTCGATGAGCATCATTGATCTATACCAAGCATCTTTCAAACTTTCTCCACCTTGTTGCTTAAAAGATCGAACCTCAACTTCAGGAACCGAAACATAATAAGCAGAGCCAGACATGATAACTAACAGGAAACAAAACCGAAAAAAGCTAAATGCAAGTAACTAATTTTTTTGTGTTTTTGATAATTAAAAGCAAACAAGATAAAATAAAATAAACTAAGCAAGACAAAAACAAAGTAAAAAGATTGGAAGCGTGAAACTCCCCTTGCAGAAGCCTGATGTCTCCCCGGCAACGGCGCCAGAAAAATTGCTTGATATTTCCGTTGGGACACCCCAAGAGGAAGGTATGATGTAGTTCAGCAGCAAGTTTTCCCTCAGTACGAAACCAAGGTTATCGAACCAGTAGGAGCAGTAGCACTTCAGAAGGTTGTTGGCGGCGCCGTTACTCGATCACCAACGTGGAATCTGCACACAACACAATCAAAATACATTGCCCCAACGAAACAGTGAGGTTGTCAATCTCACCGGCTTGCTGAAAACAAAGGATTAAACGTATGGTGTGGAAAACAGTATTTAATTGCAGAAAGTAAAAGAGAACAATTGTTTGCAGTTGGTGGTTTAATCAGTGTAAAAGAATGGACCGGGGTCCACAGTTCACTAGTGGTGTCTCTCCATAAAATATAAACGACACGTTGGGTAAACAAATTACAGCTGGGCAATTAACAAATATTGAGCGCATGACAAAGCATACATATATGACAAGTTGGCTACCATGATATTTAATTGGGCATTACGACAAAATACATAGACCGTTATCCAACAGCATCTATGACTAATAATCCACCTTCAGGTTGACATCCGTGTTCCCCGACGGTATTAAGTTGCAAGCAACGGATAATCGCATTAAGCAATGTGCGTAAAGTAAACAAATACATATGACCGTGGACATAGCATTGTTAGGTTACCCCTAGTAGCAACAGCACATCCACAACCTTAGGCGTTGCTGTCACTCGCCCAGATTACTGGAGACTGAACCCACTATCTAGCATAAATACTCCCTCTTGGAGTTACAAGCATCTACTTGGCCAAAGCATCTACTAGTAACGGAAAGCATGCAAGATCATAAATAAAATGTATCATAGATTAATAAACAACTTGATCATAGTATTCAATATTCATCGGATCCCAGCAAACACAACATGCAGCATTACAATAAGATGATCTTGATCATGTTAGGCAGCTCACAAGATCTAAACATGATGGCACAAAGTGGAGAGACAACCATCTAGCTACTGCTATGGACCCGTAGTCCAAGGATGAACTACTCATGCATCACTCCGGAGGCAGGCATGGTGATGTACAGCCCTCCGGTGACGATTCCCCTCTCCGACAGAGTGCCGGGAAGAGGTTCTGGACCCTCCCGAGCTAGGGTTGACGATGGCGGCGCCTCTGAAACTTTTCGTGGAATATGACTCGGGTCTCTAGGGTTTTTGCGTCGGGGGGAATAAGTAGGCGAAAGGACGGCGGCTGGAGAGCCCCGAGGGGCCCACACCACCCCAGGGCGCGCTAGGGGGGGACCCGCGCCCTGGGTGCGTGTGGGGCCCTCCTGGCTCCTCTTCGTTGCTCCTTTGGACTTCATGTGTATTCTGATAAAATAGGTGCCTCCGTGAATTTTCGTCCAATTCCGAGAATATTTCCTGACAAGCTTTTCTAGAATACAAAAACAGCAGAAAACAGGAACTGGCGCTGTGGCATCTTGTTAATAGGTTAGTCCCAAAAAATGTATAAAAGTGACATAAAGTGGATACAAAACATGTAACAATTGGTATAATATCAGCATGGAAGATCAAAAATTATAGATACGTTTGAGACGTATGATAGCCCTTAAATGGCGTAGGTTGAGACCCCAATAGCCGAGTGTGTAGTACGGGCAAGACTTGTTTTCCCCACGAAGGTGACTCGAGGGTTTATATCGAACTCTCGGGGAATCAGTAGTGGAAGCTTTACCTCCTTATCCTTCCCTTGGAAACCTGCAAACAAAGATAAATTGTTTTGTGCCCTCAACCTCACCAAGTGGTTGTCAAGCACAAGGTGTGAGAATGATAAAACAAAACAATAAATAAATATGCAAAGGAAATGTGCAAGGATGGTGATAGTAATGATAAATGATATTTTTTGGGTTTTTATGATGTATGCAAGATGCAAAAGTATTTTTGTATTTTCGGATTTAATTATGGCTGAAAATGAAAAGTGGATGAAAGTTTTGGAAAGGTGTTTCTTATGATTAAAAATGGACCGGGGTTCATGGTTTCACAAATGCATTCTCTCTTTAATGATGTGGTGGACAATGGAACACAAAAGTTAACATATGAGATTGCAAACAAAGTTTCATGACAAGTTATAATCATATGGGCATCACGTCCTAACATAGAGATCTTTTGGTTATTAGTCTCTCTTATACTCCACTAAGATGCGAACTAAATAATAACACCTTAGTATTAAGATAAATCAGAGCATAGCAATAAGTTTCATGACATGAAGTTGAAATAAGAACATGCTAGATCTAGTCATGGAGAAGTGGCAATGGTCACACCCACATCTCCAGTAGCAAGGTATTTCTTTTTATCCCTAGTGAGGTAACAAAGTAAGGTAAAACACCCAAGTGGATCGCGGAACTTTCTCTCACGTTCACCGCACTAGCCACCCCCCGTTAGTCCATCTAATGCACACGTTCCCCCTCACACGCTCTCATAAACATGCTTGATCAAAACAGTAAACAAGAACGGGGTACATAATATGCATCTACTTTCATAACTGAAACAAAACAATTGCAATCTCACACATATATTAACTCATAAAGATCCACCACAAAGGTATTACATCGGTGACCGTAATCATGTTCGGTAGCTCATACGGTACTAATTAGTGAAGCACAAGAGAGAGAGATACATAAGTTACTTCCACAAACCCATAGTCCAGGGGTGGACTACTCCCTCTTCATCATGGAGTCGATGGAGATGTCGTTCGAGGAGGTGGAGACCTCTCCGGCAGCGCCCCGCCGGAGTTTTCCCCCTCCAATCTGCAGCTCCTGATCTCTGTTTCGGTGTTTCTGTGTTTCTGCGGCGCTCCTTCCGAAGAGCCTCGGGGACTATTTTTATAGTCGGTTTTAGGTCAAGACGGAGTCGTGGGAAAAGATCGACGGCAACGGAGCCTCGAGGGCTGAGATGGTGGGTCCCACGCGGCCAGGTACTGTGGCCGCGTGGGCCACCTCCTTTTGGCCCTCGGACCTCCGTTTGTTTGCTTCCTTCGCTCCCAGGTCTTCTTCCTTCCAAATATTGATGCTCCTAAAATTGCAAGTCATTTGGACGTCGTTTGGGTCCCTGAAACATCAAAATATAGAAAATAGGGTTTTCTGCCTGCGCAGGGTTAATTCCAGAAAAATAGGGGAACTTGTGAATTATTCCCAAAATCATTATAAATCAATGATATAACCCTTATATGATGCAAATATGATGGAATATGAATAAAATAATGCAAAGTTCATGTATGCATTTTACATGCATCAGCATCCCCAAGCTTAACCCATGCTCGTCCTCGAGTATGAAGGTGATAAAACTAACATGGACTTTGCATTTCAATACTATCAATGGATATCAAAGATGATTACTATTGCTACATAGAGTCAAATGGTTCATTCTTAATAAGATGTAACAATATGCAAGATAGTTTATGAAGTGATATCAAATTTCAATGTAAGGATGTTCAATGATAATTCACAAAGTGTAACATAAATGAAAAAGTACTATGGACTTCAAGTATGCATAATGATAAGTAAGAACATCCTATAATGGTCATAGAGTGTAGATGGAAATCTGAATATAAAAGGTGGACACTTTGGAAAGATATATGAGTAGAGGTAAACATGAATAAGTTCATCTAACTTCCAAATGCTTCTACTTAAGTTAATGATTGTAATGTGGTATCCTTGGTGTCAAGCTCTCATTGCCCCTATCATAGCATCTTGAATGATTAAGTTTAAAGTGAAAGCAAATATGAGTAATGTGCTTGACAAAGTATGGGTTGAAAGTCTCATGCCCCTTGAATACGAGTACCTACTCCATGTGTTACTCAACTCGGAAAACAAAGCAAGTTCAATTTAAATATCATTGTAAGTAAAATAGTATCATCAAGAGCGTCAACTGGGGTACCTCTTGTCCCAGGATATGGAACAAGCCCATATCAAAATGACAAGACAAACAAACATAATGAACAATCTCAACACCCTTTTTATTTACCATTGGATAGCTTTTTATTGTAAGGTGTATCACAGAAGGTTCACCATAGCATGTAAGTAAATTTCCACCATGAATGATGCATGGCTTAGATTAGCGGCCCAGGCGTCTCTCTAACCATTATACAAACTCATTTAAACCTACTCATTTCCACATTTATTTCACCCATGGTAAGCATCCATAAACAAAAGTACATGACATCAACTAAATATAATGAAGTGCAATGTTGAAAGCGTTCCATGTGACAGCACATTTCTGCTAACTCTCAACCAAAGACATTTGTCAAGCTCATAACATCATAATTTTAATCACAATGGGTCATGTTTATTATGTGCAATAAAAGTAAAGTGTGCATCAAGTTCGTGAGAGCTATATAACCAACTTTTCCCATAACAATCAACAACATAAGCATTTTAATTCAGAGGTATAATGATACAAAATAACATGGTAAACATACTCGGAATAGCATAAAGCTAATAGGTAGATATGGTGGACTCACTGGAAAAACTTTGGTTGAAGGTGTTGGAAACAAGTTTTTACTTGTTGGAATTTTTGGGCTAGCAAGAGGGAGAAAGTTGACCGTCTAAATGCATGCATGAGTGTCCATAGAACTAACTAATTCATGTTAAACAAAGTAAAGTAACATTCAGCATCAAAACATGAATAAAAGATAGCTCTTGATAAAATACTAAAATTATTACTCATTAACAAGCTCATGAATCATGCAACTATATGTATCTTTTAAAATCAACTCAAACATCCCTTTTCCCAATCTTTAATGGCATCCAACATATTTCAACCCATATTTCCAGTAGCTCTCTCATATATAAATGATAATGTGGTGGTCTCTCAAAATAAAAATCAAAACAAACAAACAAAAAGACGCTCCAAGTTTATGCGATAAAGTGCATTGATCGAAAAACAGAAGTTAGACGTGTGCAAACCGAGAGTGTGTTGGTCCAGTGGGGTTGTCTTCACATCCCCAAGCTTATGGTTTCACCATCCTTAGATACTCTTGGTGCATCTCCTCTAATCCCTGTGAAAAAACTTCAAAACACCGTTTCTCCCATTTCTTTTCTGTGGGGTGACATTAGTAGTGATAAACAAATAGATTTCTTGCTGCATATAATCCTTAGACAAAAAATTATATGAATGTCCAGTAAGTATATATGTTGTATGCCTACTCATAAACTCAATTGGATCAAAGATTCAAGCTAAAAGTTCTAAGCATGCATCAAACAAAATGGGACAGAATCTGTCCAGAAAAACAGCAGCAGCAAAACGTATTTTTCTACCCTACTTAAATTTGTCTAAAAATTCTGAAAAATTCATGCATACAGAGGATGAAAAGTTGCTCTACAGTTTAAATATCAGCTCATTCGGAGTTACAGAATAGAAATTAAAAATCAAACCGTGCACAGATTCGTGCTGGAATAATATCTCCGAATGCTATAAGCAACTTTTTCAAACCAAAATGGGTAAAACTTGGCACTTTATTAAAAATTCCAGAAAAAACTATAAACAAAGTCTCTTGTGACAGCAAGAGGACACAAAGAAAATCAAAAATAAAAACAACGGGTTGCCTCCCGTAAAGCGCTTTCTTTATAGCCATATAGCTAGGCTTCTTACTTGATAGTTATAGTGGACGAAGCTCATGAGGGAGCTTGAACTTTGTGTGTCCCTCTTCCTTGGGAAGTGTTCCATGCATTTCTTGTGTGGAAACTGAAACTTCACATTCCCTTCTTTTGAATCAATGATAGCACCTGTGGTACGAAGAAAAGGTCTTCCAAGAATAATTGGACTAGAGGTTTTATTCCCCATATCCATGATTAGAAAATCAACAGGCACAAAAGTCATATGTAACTCTACCATAACATCACTTACTCTTCCTATAGCATATTTAATGGAATCATCAGCAAGTGCAAGTTCAATAGAGCATTTTTCAAGATTCTTTAATTCAAGTACTTCATATAGTTCTTTAGATAAAATGAGACACTAGATCCTAGATCTAATATAGCATGGTGTGTCTCTTTTCCAATGGTAACAAGTACTTTGGGAATCCATACATCCCCAAGCTTAGGTGGTATCATAGCTTCTTGATTGTACCTAGCAATCTTTTCTTTTAAAACATGATTAGCAATATAAGAACCAAAACCAGCTTGGTTAGCATTAATAGAAGGATCACTTGCAAATTTTTGTAAGATGGATATTAATTCATGCAAGCTACAATTTTCTAAGTCAAGCAATGGTTCCTTGACTTCACTCAGCATTTTACCTTCTTCAGCTTTCTTTTCATTTCTCTTTCTTAATAAAGCATCCAAAGCTATTTTGAGATCATTCTTTTCTTTAACAGATTCTTCAAGATTCTTTTCCAAAAGCTCTAATATAGAAAATAGTTTGTCATTAAATTTCTTAGTGGCTCCCTTTTTAGACTCAGCTTTGTTTACTATCCTTTCCATTCTTACAGTAATTCTAGAAAGGGTGTCTTTAGTCTTCCTCATACTAGCTTTTGAATGAAGGATGAAAGAGCGCATTTCATCTTTAGTAGGATACTCTTCCAAATAGGTTTGTAGATTTAATAAAGACTTATCAATGGAAACTTTCAGTTGTTTGATCCCAGCTTCATCTTTTGTTTCTAAAGAACTCCCAAATAAATTTTCCATTAAATTATTAGCATGTGAGGGATCACCCGAAGCAAATCTTCCATTAGTCAATGAGTCTAGAAAACATTTTGACCAAACATCTAGACCATTTGATGCATGTAAAATGCATACATGAACTTTGCATTATTTTATTCATATTCCCATCATATTTGCATCATATAAGGGTTATATCATTGATTTATAATGATTTTGGGAATAATTCACAAGTTCCCCTATTTTTCTGGAATAAACCCTGCGCAGGCAGAAAACCCTATTTCTTTCCTTTTATGTTTCAGGGACACAAACAACGTCCAAAAATTATGGAAAAATGCGGGCGTCAGTATTTTTGAAGGAGGAAGACCTGGGAGCGAAGGAAGCAAGCAAACGGAGGCCCGAGGACCAAAAGAGGGTGGCCCACGCGGCCACTGTACCTGGCCGCGTGGGACCCACCATCTTGGCCCTCGAGGCTCCGTTGCCATCGATCATTTCGCCCACGACTCCGTCTTGACCTAAAACCGACTATAAAAATAGTCCTCGAGGCACTTCGGAGGGGAGCGCCGCAGAAACACAGAAACACCGAAACAGAGATCAGGAGCTGCAGATTGGAGGGGGAAAACTCCGGCGGGGCGCTGCCGGAGAGGTCTCCACCTCCTCCAACGACATCTCCATCGACTCCATGATGAAGAGGGAGTAGTCCACCCCTGGACTATGGGTTTGTGGAAGTAACTTATGTATCTCTCTCTCTCTTGTGCTTCACTAATTAGTACCGTATGAGCTGCCGAACATGATTACGGTCACCGATGTAATACCTTTGTGGTGGATCTTTATGAGTTAATAGATGTGTGAGATTGCAATTGTTCTACTTCAGTTATGAAAGTAGATGCATATTATGTACCCCGTTCTTGTTTACTTGTTATGATCAAGCATGTTTATGAGAGCGTGTGAGGGGGAACGTGTGCATTAGATGGAGTAACGGGGGGTGGCTAGTGCGGTGAATGTGACAGTTGTTCCGCGATCCACTTGGGTGTTTTAACTTTACTTTGTTACCTCACTAGGGATAAAAAGAAATACCTTGCTACCGGAGATGTGGGTGTGACCATTGCCACTTCTCCATGACTAGATCTAGCATGTTCTTATTTCAACTTCATGTCATGAAACTTATTGCTATGCTCTGATTTATCTTAATACTAAGGTGTTATGATTTAGTTCGCATCTTAGTGGAGTATAAGAGAGGTTAATAACCAAAAGATCTCTATGTTAGGACGTGATGCCCATATGATTATAACTTGTCATGAAACTTTGTTGCAATCTCATATGTTAACTTTTGTGTTCCATTGTCCACCACATCATTAAAGAGAGAGTGCATTTGTGAAACCATGAACCCCGGTCCATTTTTAATCATAAGAAACACCTTTCCAACAACTTTCATCCACTTTTCATTTTCAGCCATAATTAAATCCGAAAATACAAAAATACTTTTGCATCTTGCATACATCATAAAAAACCCAAAAATATCATTTATCATTACTATCACCATCCTTGCACATTTCTTTTGCATATTTATTTATTGTTTTGTTTTATCATACTCACACCTTGTGCTTGATAACCACTTGGTGAGGTTGAGGGCACAAAACAATTTACTTTTGTTTGCAGGTTTCCAAGGGAAGGATAAGGAGGTAAAGCTTCCACTACTGATTCCCCGAGAGTTTGATATAAACCCTCGAGTCACCTTCGTGGGGAAAATAGGTCTTGCCTGTACTACACACTCTGCTATTGGGGTCTCAACCTACGCCATTTAAGGGCTATCACCATTATAAAAATTTCTTATCAAAGTAGCAGGGGTATGCTTGTTGGTACCATTTTTATTAATTCCCTTCATTCTATACCAAGCATCCATTAATGACTCTTCATAATATTGACCAAAATTATTCACTTCAGCACTAGAATCCATTTTGGTAAAGTTTTTATGTGTTTTTCATTTTTTATGCAAAACAGAAAAATAAAATATGCAACACAAAATGCAAGACAATAACAAAACAAAATAAAATGGTTTGCAAGTAAAGATGGATAAGATGGTGCTCACGTAGGCGCAACCTCCCCAAGCTTAGGTGTTTGCACAACTTGATGATAAAGTTGACTTGTTGTGAGATACCCTTGGATAAAACTTTCAGCAATGATTCCCCGACAACGGCGCCAGAAAACTTGTCTTGATAGCCCTTAAATGGCGTAGGTTGAGACCCCAATAGCAGAGTGTGTAGTACGGGCAAGACTTGTTTTCCCCACGAAGGTGACTCGAGGGTTTATATCGAACTCTCGGGGAATCAGTAGTGGAAGCTTTACCTCCTTATCCTTCCCTTGGAAACCTGCAAACAAAGATAAATTGTTTTGTGCCCTCAACCTCACCAAGTGGTTGTCAAGCACAAGGTGTGAGAATGATAAAACAAAACAATAAATAAATATGCAAAGGAAATGTGCAAGGATGGTGATAGTAATGATAAATGATATTTTTGGGTTTTTTATGATGTATGCAAGATGCAAAAGTATTTTTGTATTTTCGGATTTAATTATGGCTGAAAATGAAAAGTGGATGAAAGTTGTTGGAAAGGTGTTTCTTATGATTAAAAATGGACCGGGGTTCATGGTTTCACAACTGCATTCTCTCTTTAATGATGTGGTGGACAATGGAACACAAAAGTTAACATATGAGATTGCAAACAAAGTTTCATAACAAGTTATAATCATATGGGCATCACGTCCTAACATAGAGATCTTTTGGTTATTAATCTCTCTTATACTCCACTAAGATGCGAACTAAATCATAACACCTTAGTATTAAGATAAATCAGAGCATAGCATTAAGTTTCATGACATGAAGTTGAAATAAGAACATGCTAGATTTAGTCATGGAGAAGTGGCAATGGTCACACCCACATCTCCGGTAGCAAGGTATTTCTTTTTATCCCTAGTGAGGTAACAAAGTAAGGTAAAACACCCAAGTGGATCGCGGAACTTTCTCTCACGTTCACCGCACTAGCCACCCCCCATTACTCCATCTAATGCACACGTTCCCCCTCACACGCTCTCATAAACATGCTTGATCAATACAGGTAAACAAGAACATGGTACATAATATGCATCTACTTTCATAACTGAAACAAAACAATTGCAATCTCACACATATATTAACTCATAAAGATCCACCACAAAGGTATTACATCGGTGACCGTAATCATGTTCGGCAGCTCATACGGTACTAATTAGTGAAGCACAAGAGAGAGAGATACATAAGTTACTTCCACAAACCCATAGTCCAGGGGTGGACTACTCCCTCTTCATCATGGAGTCGATGGAGATGTCGTTGGAGGAGGTGGAGACCACTCCGGCAGCGCCCTGCCGGAGTTTTCCCCCTCCAATCTGCAGCTCCTGATCTATGTTTCGGTGTTTCTGTGTTTCTGCGGCGCTCCCTTCCGAGGAGCCTCGGGGACTATTTTTATAGTCGGTTTTAGGTCAAGACGGAGTCGAGGGCGAAAAGATCGACGGCAACGGAGCCTCGAGGGCTGAGATCGTGGGTCCCACGCGGCCAGGTACTGTGGCCGCGTGGGCCACCTCCTTTTGGCCCTCGGACCTCCGTTTGTTTGCTTCCTTCGCTCCCAGGTCTTCTTCCTTCCAAATATTGATCTCCTAAAATTGCAAGTCATTTGGATGTCGTTTGGGTCCCTGAAACATCAAAATATAGAAAATAGGGTTTTCTGCCTGCGCAGGGTTAATTCCAGAAAAATAGGGCAACTTGTGAATTATTGCCAAAATCATTATAAATCAATGATATAACCCTTATATGATGCAAATATGATGGGAATATGAATAAAATAATGCAAAGTTCATGTATGCATTTTACATGCATCAACGTATCAATTGGTCTTCCACCTCTTTTGCCTTCCCAAAGCAAAAAAATTCACTCTTGTGAAAATTAATTTTAAGCCCCGGTAATTGTTAAAATATGCAGAGTATAAGTTTCATGTTCGATCACTGCTTTTTGCAAATCATGTTCCATGAATAATATAGTGTCATTTGTGTACTGCATAGATAAGCGACCCTCAACTAAATGAGGAATGAGGCCACCTATCTGACCATCTTCCTTCGCCGCGCAATCAGAATGGCTAGCATATCTGCAACTATATTAAACAACATTGGTGATAAAGGATCTCCCTGTCGTAGACCTTTTTTCGTTTGGAAATAATGACCGATGTCATCATTCACCCGGATACCGACACTTCCTCCCTGAACAAATTGCATAATTAATCCAGTTGCACCATTCTTGTGCAAAACCTTTCACACGCAATGCTTGTTGGAGAAAAGGCCATTTAACTTTACAGTAAGCCTTCTCGAAATCAATTTTAAAAATCACTCCATCCATTTTCTTCCTTTAAAGTTCGTGAATGGTTTCATGCAAGACCACCACACCCTTTAAGATGTGGCGCCCGGGCATAAACGCCGACTGTGTTGGTCGAATTATTTTTTGTGCAATTTCAGTAATACGATTAGTACCTACTTTTGTGAAGATCTTAAAACTGACATTGAGAAGACAAATTGGTCTATATTGTTGTATCTGCACCGCATTATCTTTTTTGGGGAGCAAGGTAATAACTCCAAAATTTAGTTTGAACAACGACAAATTTCCTTGTTTTCACTGAACAAAAAGAGCCATTAAATCATCTCTAATAACCTCCCAAAAGGTCTTATAGAACTCGGCTGGGAAACCATCAGGTCCGGGCGCCTTGTTCAGCTCCATTTAGAAAATAACCTCATACACTTCTTTAACTAAGAAATCAGCTGTAAGAATATTATTTTCTTCTTGTGATAATTGCGGTATGTCATGAATAATATGTTCATCCATAATAACATCATTCGGTGATGAAGCCCCAAACAATTTTTTATAGTACTCCGAAATGTAAGTTTTTAAATTTTCCTGCTCTATAATCGTTCCTTCATCTTGCTCTAACTGAAAATTTTCTTCTTTCTATGTTTCCCATTTGCAATGAGATGAAAGTATTTTGTATTACTTCCACCTTCCTTTTTTTGACACTAAAACCATAGGGAAGACCCCTACAGTACCTTTTTCATTATATAAATGGGTATTTACAAAGGATGAGGTTTTTTAGTGCCAAATATTATAAGGTATCCAACCATTGCTACATGCCTTCCTTAAGGCTAGGCTTAGCTCTATGCATAACAAGAGCAAAAGTCTCCATAAAAAATCTAAAACATTCACGGATACCTAGATGCTGATTATCAAAAATTATTCTGTTCCTATGATTCCATATACTCTAGCAACCAGTGATAATTGCCTCCTTGAACCCAAGAAAATTGTTTCTGTGTTTACCATCCATGAGTAGATCAATAAGGCTGAGATCATTGTTCCATTCCAGATTAAGCTTCCACCAAAAGCTCTGGCTGAAGTCACATGAGAAGAAAAGATGATCCAGTGTTTCATTTGTGCAATCTTGGCAGAGAACACATGCCTTCGACTCAATATAAAAGTTTTTTCTAGTGAGCAGGTCTCGGGTATTTAGTCTGTCCAGAAGCAATAACCAGAAGAAAAATTTATCTTTTGGCAATGATCTTGATTTCCAGATCCATTGGAAGGGGGCAGGTGTTTTTCGTGTGGATCTAGTTTTTCATATACTTTCCTGGCTGAATATTTACCCTTCCTTTCAAATGCCCACTGATCTTCCGTATTTGGTTCTCTATTAGCTGCCCAGGTCTGCAGTATCTATGATAAATTATCACATTCATCAGCAGCAACTAATGACAGTGGCAGGTGGAAAAGTTCATTGATATCCTCTTCTGTAGATGTGAAGAACTTCTGTAGGCAGATGTCTTGATCAATTGCAAATGAAAACAGGTGGGGGAATTCTTCCATGGCAGATGGCATCATCCATTTATCCTTCCAGATTCTGGGTATTCTATCATTATTAGCTTTAATAGTTGCAGCTCCATGAAGCTATCCCAGAGAGACAAACAATCCTTCCACCAGAAAGAGCCACAATGATTGCTTGCTTGAGGCAATTTGTATCCAGGATAATGTGCATTCTAGATGAGCTTACCCATGGTATATCCTCCTAATTCATGAATTTATACAAATTTTTCATCATCAAAGCATTGTTTTGCACTCTTATGCTTTTAATTCCCAGCCCTCCAGCAGGCTTTGGCCTGCAGAACTTTCCCCATTTAACTAGGCATTTGCCTTTTTTATCAATTTCTTTGCCCTTCCATAAGAAATTCCGAAAAGAGTTTTCTGCATGATCCAGAAACCCAAGTGGTAACTTGATTGTACACATGGCAAAATTGGGCATGGCTGCAAGTACTAATTGGACAAAAACTAGCCTTCCATCATAAGATAGAGTAGTTGCTACACCAGAGAGCCTCCTGTCAATGCCTTCTAGGATACCAGTCAGATGCTCCATTCTAGGTTTTGTGGTACCCATAGGTAAACCCAGATATGGAAATGGAAGTGCCTATGGTTTACAGCCAAATCCATGGGCAAGTGTATGACATCTTTCAGCAGAAATATTGATTGGGATCATGGCAGACTTACTGTAATTCACCTTTAAACAAGTCGATTGTGAAATTTTGCCAAGAAGCACCTTTAGATTATCAAGCTGAAACTGGATCTGCTGGCATAATCAGCAATGTATCAACTGCATACTGTATAATTGGGTAATCCAAGCTGAAAGAACTATCCAGATGCAAATTTAATTCCCCCTCATGCCATGCTTTGTTGATCACATACTGCAACAGTTCTCCAGCAAGCACAAATAAAATTGGTGATAGTGGATCTCCTTGCCTTACTCCTCTTTTGCACTTAATATTCTTTCCAGGTGCACCATTTAGGAGGATTGATGTTGAAGCAGTGAATAAAATATCTCTAATGCAATTGATGAATTTGTCACCAAAGCCCAATTGTTTCGGCATAGCTAGGATAGCACAATATTTCACTTTGTCAAATGCTTTCTCAAAATCCAGCTTGAGAATAATTATTCCTTCTTGGATTTGTGACAGAGGTGAAAATATTCAAATGCCCATGCAAGGCAATCATGAATGGATCTGTTCTTGATAAACCCATACTGGTTCTTGTGAATTAATGGATAATAACTTTCTGCATCCTATTTGACAACATCTTTGTAAGGAATTTCAGTGCTAGACTGACCAGAGAAATGGGTCTGTAGTCATTGATGTATTCTGGGCTCTGCTTCTTGGGGATTAGTGTTATAAAGGCATTATTTATACTCTCCAGATTGAGATTCCCCTCATAAAAATTACTGCATAACTTGTAGAACAGATCTTTAACTATATCCCAGCATTTCTTCAAGAATGTTCCATTGAATCCATCAGGCCCTGGTGATTTGTTTGCAGGCATCTGCTTCACAATATTATCAATTTCCTCTATTGTAAAAGGCAATTCTATGCTGTCAAAATCCACTGTAGTGTTTGCTGTAATAAGCTCCTCCAAATCAAATAGCATATTTGGATTATCAGAAATACCAATTCTTTCCTTGTATGAGTGCCATAATTTTGCAGCTTTGGCTTCATGTGTTTCCAGGAGCCTATCATCCTCATCCTTTAGAACAGCAATATAATTGGTCATGTAGCTCTGAGTAGCCACAGTATGGAAAAATTTGGTGTTTTCTCCACCTAGCTTTGCCCATTTTATTTTTGCTCTGTTCTTCTAGTAAATTCTTTTTGCTTCCAACAGGTTCAATTGTTGTGTCTTTAATGCAGCTCTAAAATTCTTTTCCTACAGTGATAGGCTTCTCTGTTCTTCCAAACCATCCAGAAGTGCAAGTATGAAGCTACATGATTCAATGACCTCATTAAGCTGTGAAAGGTTCTTGCTCCATTTCTTTAGGCCCACTCTGACTGATTTCAGTCTAGCTGTGATTTCCTTAGCAGGATTTGCAGTAATAGCAGGCAGCTGCCAATAGTTCTGAACTACATCAGTAAACCCATCAAATTCCAGCCAGTAATCCTCAAATCTAAAGATATTTGCTTTTGGTATATCTGTACCAATCTGTATTTGGAATTGGATGTGATCAGAGGTTAATTTTGCAAGTGGGATGGCCATTGTATTGGGGAATTGGGTTGTCCAACTGGCAGATGTGAATATCCAATCAAGCTTTTCTAACAGAGGTGTGTCTTGCATATTACTCCAGGTGTATGCTCTTCCTTTTAATGGAATTTCTTCTAGATTCAAATGCTGAATAATTATGTTGAACATGAGCATATTATTGATATCCCCTCCATCTCTGTTTCTGTTTTCAGGGCTTATTATCAGGTTGAAATCAGCAAGAATAAGCCATAAATCCATCTGAGAAGTGTCCAAATTATTTAACCAGGTGGTAAATAGTGCCCTTTCTTCAGCAATCGTTGGCCCATACACATTAGTTAGGAACCATGTTTGGTTACTGATTTTGCATCTCATCTTAACAGTCAACTGAAATTTGTCGTGTAGCATTTCACCATAAAAAAGTGAACCATTCCAAATGATAATAAGTCCTCCTGAATTTCCCACTAATGGCACATATGCAAATTTATTGAATCTTCTTGGATAGAAATTGTGGATATATGAATGATCAAAAATTTCTCTTTTAGTTTCCTGGAAACAAATAATATTACAGTTTGATTCATCCACTTTTTGCCTTATATCATCCCATCTGATCTGAGAATTAATCCCTCTCAAGTTCCAGTTCACAATAATCCAGAGCCTATTCATTGATAACATATATGGTGTATTTGTACTAGGCTAGGCTAGCAGGCCTGGGAGTTGGTTTCATTTTACTGAGTAAATGCGCCAATAATTGGTGAAGCATCAGAATAGAAACCCAACAGAAAATCATCCACAGTAACACCATGGAATACCATAAAGATAATATCATCAATAAAACCAGTACCAATAAAAACCAGCACCATATAGCAACAGATATAACCACAAGAACATGCCCAAGATAATAACATCCACATAATCAACACCATACAGTAACTGACATAACCGCATAAACATGTCCAACATATAATGGCATGAATATTATTACAGACCACAGTTCTCCACTGCTTGCATCACTAGTAGGGAAAAGGCTATTAGTGGCGCACCACTTTTGGTATTCTGTGGCGCATGGGCGGTGCGCCACAGATATCTCGCCACTAAATTTCAATTCTGTGGCGCACGGGCATATGCGCCACATAAAGAACACAATTCTGTGGCGCACCCACCACCATGCGCCACAGAAAGATTTCAGTGGCGCATCCCGTAGACATGCGCCACAGAATTGTTTTTTTAAATTTAAAAAAAGGCGGCCAGATCTAGATCTGGATCTAGCGGCCGCCAGAATTTCGTCGGAGCTCGTCGGAGGCCGTGGTGCCTGTGGCCATGTCCCTAGGTGGCTTGGCCGGAGATGGGTGGAGGAGGGGGTCGCCGGAGGTGGGTGGGTGGAGGATGGGGGTCGCCGGAGATGGTGGAGGAGGAGGAGGAGGATGTCGTCGGAGGTGGTGGAGGAGGAGGTTGTCGCCGGAGGTGGTGGAGGAGGAGGAGGTCGCCGGGGTGGTGGAGGAGGTCGCCGGAGGTGGAGGTGGAGGAGGAGAAGGGTAACTATGAGTTGAGAAGGAGGAGGGAGGAGAAGGGGAGAGGAGAAGTGGAGGAGAGGAGTAAATGAGAGGAGAGAAGGAGAAAAGAGAGGGAGAAGGGGGCGCCGCGGGATTCAAAATTCGACTCCCGCCCAACAATTCGGTGGCGCGTATGTAGATATGCGCCACAGAATTTCTTCCCAAATTTTTTTGATTTTGTAGAAAAAAATCTTCTCTTTGAAATAACTTTTTTTCCTTTTGGAATTTCGAGGATCTGAGAAAAGTTCACCGGGTAAACCATTTTCACGACTTAAGCAACAACCGTTGTCGCGGAACAGATTTTGAACGAAATACCAATAATCATGTGCTAGATAGGTTTTCCAATCGCCAAAATTAGAACAATATTTATTTTACAAGTCCTTGTGCATTGGTAACACTTTGCACAATTTCGAAAATTACAAACAGGTCCCTGCCACAATTTCTTGACAGCCAAGGTAAATACAACTAACAGCCAACTCATCTCGAAACAGGCTTTCGCCCCGCTTTATAAATAAAGCAACATGCCAAGCAAGTCCATACAAAGATCACCAACACAAGGGCGGTAAAAGAAACCCCGCACGCTGGGGCAGCAGCACAAGTAAGCCCAAGGGGGAAGGAGCAAGAAAGGGAGGTGGGGGGGGAGGAAGGGGGCGAGGAGAGAGGTACAACAGGGGGAGGGAAAGAGAGAGAGCGAGAACAAAAACTAATCCCCTCCGGCGCTAGCTGGAAGTAGTAGAGGAGATGTGCCGAGCGGTCTCCACAAGTCTAGCGAGCATGTCGTCCAGCTGCCCCCTGTCCCGCTGCCTAGACAACGGGTGCCACTGCTGCAAGAAAGCCAGAAATGTAAACATCGAGTCAGAAGCACGTCGAAGAAAGATCCGCTCGATCACCATCTTGTTGCGAATTGTCCACAAGGTCCACGTCAACGCGGCAAACACCAACCAGAAGAGCCGTCGCCTCTCCCCGGTACGGTTCGCCTGGGTTTCCAAGAACTCGCCGAGGTCTGAGGCCTGCCAAGCAGGCCTAAGCGCCTCGTGAACGAAGTTCCACAGAAACCTGGCAGCGGGGCAGGTGAAGAGGATGTGGGTTCCCGTCTCGGGGATCCCACACATAGGGCAAAGCCCATCACCCGGCCCCTGTCGCTTGCGTACCTCCACCCCTGAGGGGAGGCGGTCCCTAAGAAGCTGCCACACGAAGATTTTGATTTTTAACGGTAAGGGAGCCTTCCAGAGTGGAGAGGTCCAAGCTCTAACTGGGTTACTAAAAAGACTCCGATAAGCCGACTTTACGGAGAACGTCCCAGAGGGCGCCAAGTGCCATGACACAAGGTCTCGGCCTCCCGGCAGTACCTCCGGAAGTAAACTCCGTAACTCTGCCCAGGCTGTAGCCTCAGCAATACAAAATGTTCGTCGGAACGAGATGTTCCAATTCCCATTGAGTAATGCCACACCCACCAGCTGCATCGGGTCCGCGCAGATAGCAAACAAAGAGGGAACCTATGATGTAGCGGGCTCCCGCCAAGCCAAGGGTCTAGCCAAAAGAGGGTGCCCTCCCCATTACCAATGGAGAAGCACACACCCTTCCTAATCTCATGCTTGATGGATTGAATGGACCGCCAGAATTGGGATCCATCCTGACGGTCACAAGAGAGGAGGGGCGGCCCTGCAGGTACTTCGCTTTGATAAGTTGCAGCCATAACCCCCCCTCCTCTCTAAGTATCCGCCATACCCATCGTAGCATGAGCGCCACGTTCATCTTACGAGATGATAAGATACCTATGCCCCCATGTCTTTGGGGGCGCACACATCTGCCCATTTGACCATGTGGTACTTCTGACGCCCATTGGCCGCCTGCTAGAAGAAGCGTGAAAGTTCCCTGTCAAAGGTAACGTGTGTGCCTTCTGGGAGTATATAAACTCCCATCAGGTACATCGGTAAACTAGAAAGACACGCGTCAATCAGGATTGTTTTGCTCGCCTTAGATGTGAACCGCCCTTGCCAAGGCTCCGCCTTAGCTTTGACACGCTGGGTAACCGGCTCAAGGTCCTTAATAAGGATCCTAGAGTCACTAAGGGGCATCCCAAGATAAGTAACAGGGAGGGCAGATAACTTGCAATTTAGTTTGTCCGCTATCCGCTGTTGCTCATCAGGAGGGAACCCCATGATCATGACTTCGCTCTTGTCGAAGTTAATCTTGAGGCCAGACATGGTCTCAAAGCAGAGGAGAAAGAACTTGAGATTGACAATGTCAAGTTCCGACCCCTCCACCATGATCGCACAGATGTAAAAATTCCAGCCGTAAGAACTACAAGTGGATGGCATGCGCTTGCATGTAAACCATTTGGCACAATGTCTGAACCGACATTGCCACCTTCAGCCCACTAATAGCCCTTGCTCTTTTACACTGGTTGCCATTTCCACCGCACACACCACCCATCGGACCAGTAGCCCTTTCACCATCCTTTCCTCACTATCGCCCAAGTGTTGTCCTTGTGCTTCACTATTGCTGATTCTTCAGGTATTGTCACCGCATTGAGCTGTGCTTGTACTGTGCTTCTAGGCTTCTAGCAACTATAGCTTTGTTTTCATGCCTGCAACGAAATGTGGAGTGATTAGGATTTAGATTAATGTTAGTAGCTTGAAGAGTATTCTTTTACAACACACGAACTTGTAGTCTCCTGCCGCCTCTTCAATCTTTTGTAAAATGCTAGGAAATAATATAAGAACGTGTTAATCAACTCAGTATCTTCTTACCCATCTCTTCCTGAAATAAAATGGAGTGGAGGGATGTTGATTACAGAACATGTGATATTGTGATTAGAATGGCTAGTCTTTTATTCTTCACAGATCTGCTATGCTAGTGTTTGTTCAAGACATTGCAAATGCCAGGATCTAAAACTTGATTCACATTGCTTATTCATGTCCTGAAAATAATCTTGTGCGTGCTTCTGTTTACTAGTATTGGGTTGACTTGATCTGGTTTACCAAAGAGTAAATAGGACTAGATTACTTATCAATCCAGCACCACACGGTCATTACTACCTTGCATCCATCTAGTGTAGATTAGTAGAGAACTTGTGCATGCGTGTACTGGTCATATATACTAGCAGTAGTACTGGAACCCGATGCATCGGTAGAAAAGAAAGAGAGGAGAATAGAATAGCACGTACCTGGTTGAGGAGGTCTAGCGGTGGCGCTCCGTCGCCGGCAACGCGCATGCGTCGGCAGGTAGCATTGCATGCCAGCTCGGGCCGGCCTTAGCCGCGGCGCCGATGCAGTCCGTGGTCGCCGGGCTGTGCGTGCCTCCGGCCATGGCTGCATGCCTCCATTAGGAGAACCATGGAGGGAGAGGGCTTGGCGACCTTGTTGGGAACGACGGTGAGCCGCCTGGCCCAAGGGGAGCGGCGCTAGGGTTCGGTGGCGAGGTCGTTTCCGACGGCGGCGACAGCAGAAACTTAGGGGATTAGTAGAGGGTAGCGAGGGGATGCCGCTGCTTCCGGCAACGACGTCAGAGGCGACCGGATGTAGTAGATCGAGCCGGCGCCGGTGACGCTATGTTTTTGTTTTGGGGGAGAGAGAACAGAGAGCAGTGAGAGCAGTACTTGGCAGAGAGAGTGAGACGAGAGAGAGACTCGGGGAGACGAGTCGACCGGGTAGGTTTTTAGCTGACCTGCTTGCTTGGTCCACATACACATGAGCAACGAATCCATTAGTACTAGCACTTGACTGCTCCTTTTTCCCTCTGTACTGTTGCACGTACACACACACTCTTTGGTTGACTTGAATTAGTCTGAATGCCTGATGCTTATTCAGATGTGTGTAGCATCCGTTGCTTATAGTCAAGTATGTATAGCTGATTGTATTGATGCTGTTTGGATCTGGATGATTATTAAACATGTTTTGTGAAATAAATATTAGGAGCCGATTATGAATTCTTAGGACACGTTACTGCCGGTGATTCCGGGTCGGACGGAGCGTTGCCAGGCAAGTCGTCGACTCCTATACCCATGTTTTTGCAAATGTTTTATGGGTCATCGGTTGTTTACAAATCTGGCCTGAGAATCAGAAATCAGCCCTCTTGATTTTATAAATAAAATATGAGAAGTGGATCAGGAAGATCCGCCGGTTTGGCAACTGGACCAGATCAGGTGATCTGCCTGAGGTAAGTTATCATAACCCGGCTAGGGTTGTATTGTAAATATATGGTGGGTAGAGGAGCTCGGAAATGGTTGAAGCGACCCGAACAAGGTTGGCTTGGAAATGAGGCTCCTCTACATAGGGTTGTCATCTAAAAATTAAACCAACTGGCGCTTACTTCAAAGCGACGCAAACCGTGCTGACCATGGACCTGGAATGGGACGGGCTGAACGGGTGAGAAGGTGGGCTGTAGCCGGGTAGGTGCAGTCCACCCTAGGGCGGGATCGCCGGTCAGGGATCCCGATTTGCGGGCCTTTAGTAAGGCAAGGTGGTAAAGCAGAGGTAGTGTATGGGCGGGCTAAAGGTTCTGGTTCCTTGGTCTTAGTCTTGCGCAGTGGTAGCGCATGGACGAGTTTGACCAAGTGATGCTATGGGCAAAGCAGTACACCTCTGATCAGAGTAAATGTGATATCACGCCCAGCTTCCGGGTTTGGAAGTGCCTCGTGTGGGTTTTCCTCTAACACAGGATGTAAGATCCCACGTCGCTCTGTCGCCAGCCAACTTCATAAGTAAAACTTGGTTTTCCAACAAACCAGGGACTGGGAAAGTATTTCGCATACAAATATTTTGACCGGACGGCTTGGTGTCCGTCGAGTTTTCCTTTAAACCCCTGACCTAAGCCTTTACCCTCGGCGACTTGCGGAGTACGTATTTTATACGTGCTCAACCTTGCTTTCTCTGTTGTTTTACAGAACCAGTGATGTATGAGAACTCTGAGGAGGTAGAGGTCGGTACTTACGATGAATCTGGTGCTTGTGCTGATTTTGACTTTGCTGAAGTGGAGTATGATTATGGGGAAGTCGAGATTCCTCGGAGGAACATTAGAAAACTTGCAGTCTAAGCGGGCAGCGACATTTTGTCGCAACCCACTAGTTTGAAATGCACACTTCGTGTGTCGTTGTAATAAAGGACACCACCTTCAAACGGTGGAAGTTTCCACTTTGTACATGCTACTGTTCTCCTTGGCTGATCCTGGCGCAACTCTGAAGTGACGGTTCCGTTACGCTTAACTTTGTCGAACGTAACGGGGCGTCACAGGGCCCACCATATTTCAGTGGCGCATGGGTTTGCATGCGCCACAGAAAGCCTGTATTCAGTGGCGCATGGTCTAGTTATGCGCCACAGAAAGTGGCAGAATTCTGTGGCGCACCACTGCCCGTGCGCCACTGAATATATTCTGTGGCGCATGGCATAAATGGTGCGCCATAGATAGTGGTTCCACCTATAACTGTTTTCCTACTAGTGCATAAGTAATTGAAGTAAAAGAGTTTCTTGAAATACACATTATTAGCCACAAAATAAAGTGTGCAAGCCCAGATGCACTCCACAGCTGGGTGAGTTCTTGCACAACCAGAGATGCATCTATTCGATGCTATCATAGGAACTATCATAGTTCAAATTCTCATCAGACACATCACTAGGACGCATCTGGCAGGGCCTTATACCAAGGGCTTGCAGGGTAGACTAGGCAGGTGTGGAGGAGAGGGAGCATGTTCATCTATCACTTGTGCTTCAAATGCTGGCCCCAGGTTTACTGCACATTTCTTCTTCTTAGCTGGTTTGGTGGCAGCTGGAGCAGCTTCTTCAGTGACAGGTGCCTTGTCCTTAAATCCCTCCTTTAGCTTAGCAAGTTTGATACTCCTTCTCACCTCAGCCACAGTCTTAGGTGTTTTGTTCTTCTTGTTATTTGCTTCTTGGTTTTCCTCCTCTATTTCAGTGATGATGACAGAGGAAGGAGTGATGGCCCTTGAATGGGTTAGGTTGAAACTCCAAGTGCAGAGTTTATAGTATAGGAAAGACAGCTTTCCCCACGAGGGGTGACTCGAGGGTTTAATATCGAACTCTCGGGGAATCAGTAGTGAAAGATTTGTCTTCTTATCCTTCTCTTGAAAACCTACAAAACAAAGTAAATGTTTTGTGCCCTCAACCTCACCAAGTGGTTGTCAAGCACAAGGTGTGAGAATGATATGAAAATAAAATGAATGCAAAACAGTAAATAAATATGCAATGATGATAAATAAATATGCAAGGATGGTGGAAACAATGATGGATGATATTTTTGGGTTTTGTATTGTGAATGCAAGATATAAAAGTATTTTTGTATTTTCGGATTTTTAAATGGCAGAAAATGTAAAGTGGATAAAAGTTGTTCGAAAGGTGTTTCTTATGATTAAAATTGGACCGGGGTTCATGGTTTCACAAATGCACTCTCTCTTTAATAAAGTGGTAGACAATGGAACACTAGAATTAACATATGAGATTGCAACAAAAAGGTTTCATGACAAGTTACTAATTATATGGGCATCACGTCCTAACATAGAGATCTTTTGTTTATTAATCTCTCTTATACTCCACAAAGATTCGAACTAAATCATAACACCTTAGTATTAAGATAAATCAGAGCATAGCATTAAGTTTCATGACATGAAGTTAAAACAAGAACATGCTAGATCTAGTCATGGAGTAGTGGCAATGGTCACACCCACATCTCCGGTAGCAAGGTATTTTTCTTTATCCGTAGTGAGGCAACAAAGTAAGGTAAAGTACCCAAGTGGATCGCGGAACTTCTGTCACTTTCACCGCACTAGCCACCCCCGTTACTCCATCTAATGCACACATTCCCCCTCACACGCTCTCATACACATGCTTGATCAAAACAAGTAAACAAGAACGGGGTACATAATATGCATCTACTTTCATAACTGAAACAAAACTATTGCAATCTCAAACATATATTAACTCATAAAAAGATCCACCACAAAGGTATTACATAGATGACCGTAATCATGTTCAGCAGCTCATACGGTGCTAATTAGTGAAGCTCAAGAGAGGAGAGATACATAAGTTACTTCCACAAACCCATAGTCCAGGGGTGGACTACTCCCTCTTCATCATGGAGCCGGTGGAGAGGTCGTTGGAGAAGATGGAGACCACCTCGACAGCACCCCGCCGGAGTTTCCCCCCTCCAATCTGCAACTCCGGGTCTCTGTTTCGTGGTTTCTATGTTTCTGCGGCGCTCCTTTCCGAAGGGCGTCGGGGACTATTTTTATAGTCGGTTTTAGGTCAAGACGAAGGTTCTGGAGAAAAGATCGACGGCAACGGAGCCTCGAGGCCCAGGTTAGGGGGTCCCATGCGGCCAAGGAATCTGGCCGCGTGGGCCCACCAATTTTGGCCCTCGGGTCTCCGTTTGTTTGCTTCCTTCGCTCCTATGCTTTGTTCCTTCCAAAAACTGATGCTCGTAAATTTCCAGGTTATTTGGACGTTGTTTGGGTCTCTGAAACATCAAAATATAGAAAATAGGGTTTTCTGCCTGTGCAGGGTTAATTCCAGAAAAATAGGGAAACAATGAAATATTCCCAAAATCAATATAAATCAATGATATAACCCTTATATGATGCAAATATGATTGAAATATAAGTAATATAATGCAAAGTTCATGTATGCATTTTACATGCATCAAGGAGCCACAAAATCCTTCTCATCCATAGTACTGATCTAGAAGTAGCATCTCCTCTTGGTGCCAGTTGCACTGTCCACATCAATAATCTTGCATTCAGCATTAGTAACTACGGAGTTGTTGAGCAGAGGGATCAGAGTACTGGCAGAACTAGCTATCTTGCTCAAAAGATTTCTGATTGCTTCAGTTTCAGTGACTTGGGCAGTTTCTGTGATATTTTCCTGTATATCCACCTGCTGCTATTCCATTGGTGAGACTTGTAGCTCATTACTGTCATCTGGTGGTATGTTCATGTTCTCCACCATGTTTACCTCAGGTGCAACATTGGTTTCCACCACTGCAGCATTCTGGACCTCTGGTGCAACAATCCCATGCTGAGGGCTATGTGGTGGGGTGCCAAGGACAGGCTCATCAGGATTAACAACTGTAGGTGGCACTGGTGCAGCGTATCCCCTCATTGTCAGCATGCCATGCAGCAAAATCATCAATGATAATAGGTATGGGGTGTGCATTAGCACCATCTGGTGGCAATGGATCCTCATCACCAGCAATAACACCTAACATCTGAGCAGACAATATGTACGTGGGGCAAGACCAGCAATCCCCACTCCCAGCATCTGATGCATTATGAACAACCACAATGCTAAGTGGACTCCAATCCAGGTTATAAGCTCTGATCTTAACCAGGATTCTACCTCTGAACTCATTTTCTCTGTTCCAAATTAACAGCCTACCATACTGGGACATAGCAGATACAATAATGTCCAGGCTCCAGCACTCTTGAGGAAAATTAACTAACATAAGCCAGGCATAATGAGTAAAGGTGGCAGCTCTATGGTTTATGCCTCTATTCTGTGGAACAAATCGCATGACAGAATCTCCAATGAAATACGGGCTATTCCCCACAGCAAAATCTCTATCCGCAGCACATGAGAATCTAACCATTGCAGTGCCCATGCCAGACCGAGCAATCTGCCTAACTGTGTACCCTCTCTGATGGAACTGATCTGAGATTAGTGATACAGTACCTTGGAAAGCGTCCCATACAGGCTCCGGGTTGATGGTGACAATGCTCCAGTTGTCGCAGATGACAGAGAGAATGCCGCCGACGAACACATAGCCGCGTTGAGGACGCAGGCCATTGTTGGGGATGAAGCCAGCGCCTGGCGGGAGGTGAGGGATGGGGTCGCAGGGGTAGTTTGCCATGGCGTCGCCCTCGAACTCGACGGAGCACTCGCAAAACAGGGGTTTACTGTTGCTGATTGTGACCGATTGGGGAGATATATCCGCGTCGTTTTGGTTCTCCGTAGAGGATAACTCCAAATTTCTGTTTTTTGGCCGAAAGATTTTCTTCTTGCTGCGTTTGTTGTAACAAATTGTCGAGATATACCCATAATTCCAACAGAGTTTGCAACGAAATTGATACTTGCAGTCAGCCAGCCGATGCTTGTCAGATAAGCATTTGGAGCAGAAAAAATCAGAGAAACAGAGTGGGCTTCAGTA
The DNA here is from genome assembly GCA_947311845.1 of Poa pratensis. NCBI lineage: Eukaryota > Viridiplantae > Streptophyta > Magnoliopsida > Poales > Poaceae > Poa > Poa pratensis. The sequence continues at coordinate 18,747,013 of CAMZMU010000120.1, forward strand.
GATGGGCCAGATTCTTGGATTGGGTTCTAATCCGTGCCACCAATCGATAGATTGGTAATGGGCCCAGCAAGATGGGCTATCGGCCTATTATCCTTTTTGACTACCTAGATACGATGAGTTGAAAAGTTTGTAATCCCGCCCAAGCGTCCGATCCGAGAAATCCGATCATGCTGCGGAGAACACAGACTAGCCAATGAAGGATCAACATCTCTGGCCCCAATAGGGACCAGATTTGCGCTAGTTAAACATGAAGGAGGATCAACCGATCTTGATCTAGCAGGGTTACGAGCCAATGGAGGGGCAAAAGTTCTAGTAGCACGTGGTGATCGAGAGACCGTGGTCCACTTCGCATCTTGTACCAAATACCAAACCCTTTCTTCATGCATCCAGTTCGGACCACCAGATCCCCAGAGATGGAAATAACATTTAAAGTGTTGGCAACTCATAAGATCTCAACTTGTGAATGAAAACCCCACTGCTTTTGAAAAAACCGAGAACCTGAAGGTTCTGTCTAGGAGGAGTTCTAGCGAGATCGCATCCCGATCAATACCCAAACATGCTTCTAGAGCCCAAAGAACATTAACAAGATCCAATCTGAAAGAACTCCGTGCGAAACAGACCACCAGGACGAAAGACGGCGAGGGAGGACGTGGGTGTACCGGTGTGGCGAAGAGATCACGATCCTTCTCCCTGATTTTGATGCCAGGGGACAATCCAACAGATCCCGGACAGTGCTTCCATTGCCAGGGCCATCCATGGTGGCGTCGCCCGAGATCTACCGGCGGGAGGTCTTCAGTCTTCAAGGGGAAGGAGATCGCCATGGGAGTCGCCAGAGAGCTGGGAGGTGGGAGTCGCCATGTCCTTATGATTCCAACACTGACTTCCACCTTCCTGGATGTGCTTTAGTTTGGCCCCTTTGTGCCCATTAAGTTCCTCATCTCTCTGAAGTCAACAAAGCCTATCGTTTGCATCCCTTAAAGCATCTCGCTCAGATACTGAAAGCGTATTAGTCTTAGCTTTAATATCTAGTTCGTCAATAATTTTTAACAGTCTTTCCTTTTCTTTCTTATATTTTTCACTTTGATTTTTTGCCCATCCTTTAAGAAAGCGTCTTAGATGTCTTGTTTTATTTTGCCACGCCTCGATCGGTGTATTTCCTTTAGCCGGTTTCACCCATTCAGCTGCAACCATCTCATAAAAACCTTCCAATCTAAGCCAGGAAAGTTCAAATGAGAACCTTGCTTTATTTCCCACATGAGCATGTACTCCCGAGTCGACTAACAACGGAGTATGTGATCAGATCCCACTGTAATTAAAGCCTAAACTGTAACTAGAGGATACTTCTGTTCCCACTCAGTAGTGGTAAGAACTCTATCCAACTTCTCAAAAGTTGGAGTTTCTCGCCTTCTAGCCCATGTATACTGTCTGCCCGAGAGTTCAAGCTCTCTTAGCTCTAGGCTATGAATAATAACGTTAAACATGATCGGACACCTTGGATATAATTTTCATTGTTCTTCTCTTCACGTTTTCGAATTATATTAAAATCTCCACCCACCATCATTGGTAATGGTTCATTTTCACATAATCGAACTAACCCTGACAAGAACTAGGGGTTTTGTTCATCTTGGGAAGCCCCGTAGACCGACACTAACACCCACTGGAACCCGTCACTCTTTGACTTTAAGAAAAGTTTGACACAAAAATCTCCTACCTCAACGTTTGTGACCTGAAGTGCTCCAACATTTACCCCTAAAAGCATCCCGCCGGACCTAACCCTAGGAGGTAAACAAAACCAACTGAAATCTTGGCCAGCCGCCAGGTGATTTAAAAAAGGAGTAGCAAAATTAGATCTTCAAGTTTCCAACAAAGCTAAAAAATCTAATTGTTTCTCACGGATTGATTCTTGAACGAACAAATGTTTTGCGGGGTCACGAAAACCCTCACTATTCCAAAATAAACCTTTTAAGTTATGCATTCTTACGTTTGTTTTGTATTTTGATTCGAGCACTTCTAAGCTTATTCGAACAAGAGTAGTCTCTCTTCTTTCTGGTCCTCTTGATTGTCTCTGACAGGACGGGAAAATCCGACTGATCTTCCAACATCCTATTGCTCTCATCATCCTCTATATTATTATTTTTTTAATAATTTCTTTTTTGTCACCCCTAGTGATACCCCCAGCTTAGACGCCCTATCCGAATTTTTCTTATCAGAAAAAGCTAAAATAGAGTGGGTGGATTTTGTAGTACCTTGTAAGTAGTCCCGCTACTCAGCCAAAGCCATGGCCCGTCCCATCTGAGTGTCATCGGCGTTGTGCTGCGCCCTGATGCGCCCACTCGACCGAATCCCCAGCTCCTCGACGCCCGGGATGCCACCAAAATCGATGATACTCTGCTTGGACACCTCCTTTTCGACCACAAATTCAGATGCCATCAGATATTCTTCGATTTTGTCTACACATGCGTCTTTAGATTCATTATATACTAGAAGGACACCCCGCGCGTTGCAGCGGGTATCTCTTAAGAAATTTAATAAAACACATGAAACTTGAAGTTGACTAAAGAATATGCAAGATTTAGTTAATCATGATAGTCAACGGGCTAAAAAAATTAGACATCGAATGAATGTGTGGTTTATAATTTAAACATTGGTATGCTTTAGGAGTATATTTGATTGATATAGATAAGATTATATCAACCGGTTGAAGAAACATATGTTGTGGATGGCTTGCATGAAGATGACATACACATTGCCTCATAATATTTCTAGAAACTTTTTGAGTGAATATATATAAAAGAGCCCATAATTTTGAATAACAGCTATATGATTTTCATCATTGAAAATAATTGACAAAAAGTTCACGGGCGAAACTAATTTCGGTGTTCTACTTGCACATAATTTACTTGTGTAAGTACATAGCAGCATGGTGTGATCTTATTATATGAACTTAAAAAAACATTCTGTGAACAATTTGATGGGCTAAAAAAAGATGATGTTGATTCTTGCATGTAGAGATAGAAAACAATTAATGGATGTTAGTGGGATGACATGGACAATTGATTGGCTAAAAGAGCAAGTGATGTGGATAGCTTGCATGTTGAGATAGAAAAATAGTAATTGCACTTAGTGGGGTTTTGCTTTATAAGAAGTATAGATATATATATATATAACTTCTGTTTATCTTCTTTTTGTCAAATATACTAACCTAGATAGTGAAGGGAACATCTTGATGGCCTGTCTTTTTGAAGATATCATTGATGTCCTTCGCCCCTTCTGTTCCTGTATGATTATCGTGATTGGTGCGCAACTTCTCTTCTTAGCCTCTCATTCTCATTTTCACCGTACACGTGACTTGGCTGAAACTCTTGCGAAAAAACCGGCTTCTGCCATTAATTCTGTCGTCCAAGCACATGACATTTGAAACTCGAGTAGCCAAAATATAAGAAAATTCCTTGTACCACAAAGGATCAACATAGATGGATGTAAAATACACATGAATTTGGGATTCTTCCTTGCCTCTTATCTTGGCATACCAATAACACCTAAATACAATATAATCGCATACCGATCAACGGGCTGATCATTATAGTCAACTCAATAATCTTTTCTCTATGCGACCATAATAGTCATATAACTTTGTTTTCTTCATTTTACCTGTTAAATGTTGTCTGTGGGTCGTGATGCTACTATTTTGTGTCTTCATAGTGTTCTCACGCTCATGAGTACTGTATGAGACACCATTGGATATGCAAGTTGAAACTGTTTTTATCCTTGAATATGCACTGCGTGATAGCCTGATAGGGCTTAAATGTCATTTCTAACATTGTCCTTATTCATATTGCGCATGTCTGATATCTACAGTTTGAAAATAGACAAGCTTATATGAATAGTTACGTATGGTCATGCGTTAACTCTAGAATTGGCTTTCGGATGTTTTATTATTCAAAATATGACAATTGAGAAATATTTCTAGCGAAATCTTGGTCAAGACACTCGACCAACATGCACAAAAAGTACATTGTATTAATTGTCCTGGGCCATCACATGTTGTATAAACAGGAATTTACAATTGGAAATTGTAGTGTCACTCAAAATTAAAATATGATCCAACATAGTTCCAAGATGAAAAAAAGAGATCCACAATCACCTTCTTATGGATACATGCGTGGATCAAACTTTGATAAACTCTCTAATCAAATTTCAGAGCTGAAAAAAAAAATGAATCAAGGTGTCTGCAACATCTTCTTTCAAACAACATGCACGGTGAAAGAAACCAAAGTTGCAGCTACAATTTCTCAACTACTCCTAAAAATTCTAGCACGTCGTACGTGTATCTGCGAGCGTGAGAAGGTCCATCTTCGCACGGCCGTCACCTCAACGAACCGACATTGAACCTGCGCGGCCGGCCACGCTCGAGTCTAGCGGAGTGCAGCGCCTGCAAGAGAATACCAAGCTCAGAAAATCGGAAACGATGTGTTTCGCTGCTAATCTTGCATCTTTCTACAATCTTGCTTCGAATCTTGGTTAGAAATGTGCACGGTTTCTTGGTTTCTTTGTTTTCCCTACAATCTGGAAGCAAATCTTGGTTTCTTGCAAGAAATGCTCCACCGGGAAGAAGAAGGAGGTGCGAGTTGCGAGCGTACGTACCAGGGGCGGCTGGTGTCAGGAAGAGCGCGACGAAGAAGAAGAAGACGCACGCCACGGCCGCCGCACGCCGGGAAGCAGAGACGAAGTCGACGCGGCGGAGACCCCGTGGATGGCCACCGTCGAGCTCCTCGAGGACGACGTCCTCGGCGGGACGCTCCCGGATGGTATCTCGTGGTCCGCGTCGCGGGGAGGAGACGGTGGCGATGTCGGAGTAGACGGTGGCGGTGGCGTCGACGGAGGAGACGCTGGCGGAGGCGGTGGCGGTGGCGGCGTTCTTGGCCGCCTTCAGGATGGCCATCCTCTCCTTCTTGGCCTCCTTGCGGGCGAGTAGCCACAGCGGGCTGTGCCTGTTGTACTCCCCAACCCGAGTGCGCGTAGGCTCGGACAGGGGCCGTCCCCTCGCGTCGATTTTGGATTAGCCAACCTCTTCGGCCCTGGACGGTGGCGGCGGGGGAGGCTCGGCCCACCCTCGGTTGTGCTGCGCGGCGGTGGTCAGTTCCATGGCGGCGCTGTTCCAGCTGGTCAACGGCTTCGGCTCGGTGGCCTTTGGGCAGCGGATGGTGGCAAGGAAACAGAGGGAGGAGTTGGAGAGAGGGAGCGAGAGGTTTTTGTAAGCTGAGATTCCACGGGGGGTTTTGTTTGAGATTCGTGCAGAAAAAACTTGTCACTTTGTTTCTCCTCCCTCACCCTGAGGTCCACCCACGCGGCAACAAGGGAGGCGCGGCGGCTGGAGGCGGCCGGGACGGAGGAGGCTGGAGGCGGCCGGGCTCCGGTCATGTGCTGGCCTGGAGCTCCTTCCGCCGTCTCCGGTCCTGCGCTGTTTCTCAGGCAAGGAGGGAGCTCGGGCGAGCACGTCCTGACGCTGCTCCATTTTCTATGTCCGATCTGATTTTCCCCATATCGATTTGTTTTTTATTTTGTTTCCAAATTCCGTGTTTCAGTTCCATATGGACCGTCATGTCAGATTGCAAGGACTCCGAATCATTTGGTTCAAGGTGATTGAGGCCTTGAGGGGGCCCGGTGCGACCTAAGTGCTTCTTAGTTGTAGTTCATGCTGAGCCACTTTAAATGACATATACAATATCCAGCTCAGCAACCTGAGTTAATTGTAGTGGACTTTCTGGAATATCAAGTTGCACGGATTCCATGTTTTTAGTGTACTTAACTATGTATGCTCCTGATCCTGAAGCTATATGTAGATCTACTAGCAATATATGCCTTTTTAAGAAGGACAATACTGAGCCCTAATTTGTTGGGTATATCATTGCTATTTCCTCCTAATTTTTGATAAACAAATAGTGTGAAATTTGTGTGTAAATCCGAGATGAAGGATGAGAAGCCAGTGTGTTATCTCTGTTTAATATAATGGCTTGTTAAACTTGATGCACCATCTGGCCCATGCTTTCCCCAAACTTTTTGAAGTGCAAATGATCTCGCCTTTTCTACTGCCATGTAGTTATTAAGCACTAATGATATTTTCATCACCTTCTGTGCCTCAGATAAATGAGAAAGATGCTCTCAGAGAGAATTTACAAGATGGATTGTTGAATTATGCTCAAATTTTGAGAGGTAATGAAGCAATGCAGTATTAAAAAATTTCTGAGGATTGCTTGATCTTTTAGCATTGCCTTATTTATCATTATCTTGCAGGGAAATGATGTACATGATCATACCAAATATATTAACTTCTGAGTTCAGTTGAAAGTGCGTTTGATGATGTAAATTTCGATGACCCAAATTTCATGTATATCCGCTGTAAGTTTCTGTTTATATTAAATAGTATTAAGCTTATTCTAACAATTCCTTACATCTCAGAAACAGGACCATGCATGTAATATGATGTGAGACATTGTTACTTCATAGCCTTTTTTTGTTAAACAAAATATTTTCATTAGACTTCCAGATTCTGATAATGTAATATTTATTTCTTGTTGATGAGAAGCTTTAGGAGAATCTGGCATTGCGGGCTTCTTTGGGACATCGACAGGTGGCTCTCAAAGTGGCATCAGAGATCGGCGTCTGTGGGATTGCTGAATTAGCAACTGCCTCCCTATAGATGAACCTTTTCACTCGGTTGGGTACTTGGGTTGGCATATACCTTGGCAATCTTGTGGCTACAAAACCGAGCTTGTTCTGAAAGAAACCTTCATTCTCAAGTTGAGGTAGCCAGGTAGGGTATCCTGATTGTTTAGTTCTGTGGTTTGATTATTATTCGGACTACTAAAAGGACTTGAAGAAGAATATGATTAGAGCAGACCAGCAACTATACATGGATGAGCTTATAATTTTATGTTTTAGATACTTCTCTGTAGTTGCTTTTTTCAGTTATGTTTGTGCAGCAATGAATTATATGCTTCCTTCTCACAGTTTAGAAATTGGTCTTTATATTCATAATGTGGATATTCAATATGTCAATGTTGTATATAGATTAGTGGTCCGCTGAACTTTATTGAGTGTGTAGCCCCCTAAGAAATCTTATATAGGTTTATGTTCGTCAGACGTTAAATAATTATCGAAATGTTTTTTTTATTAGAGTTTAGTTGTTCAAATGTGTTAATCAGATGTAGCCTCTGGAACGCAGGATTATCAGGTGTTTAAGCATTCTCTATAGGCAAACATTAGAAGAAAGAAGCTTAGGCAGATTTTTTTGCAACTTTTATTGCAAAGTAATCTGCAGAACTTGCTAGGTTTATATATATTTTGGTCTCACATAGTCACATGGGAAGTATAAATAAGCGCGAATTGAAAATGAACACCTATATTTACTTCTACATGTGCTCATTTTTGCATTACCCACAAATTATATATATTTCTGTCATTGATATCAGCAAGGAAGTTTATCTGGTTGTAGGCTGATAATAAAGCTGGATTACAAAAAATGTTTATGATTAAGCTGTTATTTCACTCGATTTCCTTATTCTTGATGTGCAGCTAAATTAATCTTTCAGTTTGTTAGTTTGTCAACTTAATTATCATGATAAGAACTGTATATTCGTTTTTACTTTTTGGCTTTATAGATAATGAATAGCCTAGCTTCATAACCTTGTGTAAAGTATTTTCTGCAGCAACAAATTGGCAATTTTGTTCTTATTTGGCTTAGCTATTAACTAAAGAATAGAAGAGACTTTATATATGATCTTTCGAGATCATACTCATGATGTTTCTAACTATGTAGGATTACAGAAAAGCTCATGATTCTTGTATAGATATTTGAGAACATGAACTGCTCCCCTGAGCATATATGTTTGAATCTTCAGAAATAGGAACAAGTCTAAATTATGTTATGATTTTGATGTATAGAAGAAGACAGTAGAAAATGTTGTACGTTTACTGACTGACAATAATACCCACACGGACACACTTCTAGATTAGTGTAATATCACGTTAAATGCATTATGCATTATGTATTCTATATTACATACACATAGCCATATCTGGTATGTTTTTAGTAAACTTATAACCTCAAATTTATTATTTTATGCACATTTATACAAGTACGTACAAGGTTCCGCCTGCAGCTTGGGCTCTTCCGTTACGTCATTGCTGGCCTTCTTAAGTTTCTATCCCTGCCCGAGTACAGATTTGACGTTTATTATCTGCCTTTATCACTTGAGAGATATCATATACTGAAGTCACCGACCGAAAATTTTCATGAACAGCCCGTCGCCGATCGACGTGCGCCTCCCCAGCACGCTCTTTAGCATCTCCGCCCTCATCTGCCTCTACATCGGCGTCTGGAAGTTCCCCGACGCAGCCGGCCTCCAAGGCACCTCCTTTCCTCACCTCCGGGAGCTCAGCATCTGCAGCGTCGCCATGGAGGACGGGGACATCGACGCCGTCGTCGCCAGGATCCCCGCCTTGGAGATCCTCAACATCCAGGGCACCATGAAGGGGTGCGCCTCCGCCTCGTCAGTCACAGCCTCCGGTGTGTGCAGATCCGCGCCTTCGTCCTGGAGAGCTTCGAGGTTGTGAACACCCCGCGTCTCGAGCGCCTCGTCCTGTCTGAATGTCTCATCCCTGCCGGTGGATCATGCACAAAAGTCAAGATCGGCAATGTCCCCAAGGACGAAATAGGCCGTAGCCCCGCTATATTAATATAGCAAACACCCGATACAACCAACAAGATACACGGCTGTGGCGACAGCCAACACACACCCAAAGAAAGGCAAGGAAAAGAAGAAAACAAAAAACGATATAGGCGGATCGACTAAGCGATAAAGACCCGCAACCGCCACGCCCTCTCTGAAGAATAACCACCACGCTCCTAACTCCGCATCGACGAGTACCAAGCAGCACCTTCAAGAAGGAGAGTCACACTGCTGCCTGACCAGGGCACTGGTCCTAGGGTTTCCCCCGCCACAGAGGGAAGCGGATGAAGAATAGCCACGATGCCCTTCAGGAGGAGAGATGCCACCCGAAGGCGGCACCGCGTCGGTGTCAGACGAACCGACAAGGATTTCTCCCGAAAACCCCATCCACAACCCCAGAAGATCCGTAGCACAGGAGCCCCGCCAGGACGAGCCTCGACACCACCAGACTAGCCGCCCACCAGCATGCGCCAAAACGATCACGAAGCCACCATCGTCGTCTCACCGAAGTAGCTGTCACGCTGTCTGCAAGCCGGAAGTGAGAAAAAGTATGAACCGAGGTCAGCAGTACTGCGGCCACGTGGGAGGGAACAACCTCCACCGACCAAGGACGGTAGTCGACCGGACGCGAGAGCAGAGAACACCAGTCCCCGCCAGGTCCGGCCGGGCCCGCCAGCGGGCCCGTAAAGCCCCCACAGGGGCACACCAGTCGTAATAGGGTCCGGCCAGGTCCAGAATGGGCCCGTGAAGCTCGCTGCCACGCTGCAACAGACCGGCTGCCGTCGCTGCTTCCCCCTGCATCCTCTGCCTTGCCGCCAGCTTCAAAAGGCACCTCAGAACAGGTCGGCCCGCCCGACCCAGATGGGGCCCGGCGGGCCCATATCTGGGCCGATCTCGCCGCCCTGCTGCGCGCCGAGCTCATCGCACTGCGTCGCCCCGCCTGCGAGTGTGCCGCCGCCATGACGCCACCAGGCGGCCATGGCCGGACCACCGCCGCCGGAGGGAAGGAGCCCCGCCTCCACCACACCGACGCGGGAGAAGACAGGCCGCCGCCGCCGGCGTCCACCGGGCTAATCCCGGCAGCCCCTGCCGGCAGCGGCAGCGGGAAGGGAAGCGAGGGACGTTCTAGGGGCGAAGGGCGCGCTGCCGCCGCCGCGTGGGGCGACGGGGGCGGGAAGGAGCTGGGGAGAGGGGAGAGGGAGGGGACGGGAGCTTGTGGCGGTGGCGGCCGGAGGAGGTCGGGGGCGCGGGGGTCAGGAGGAGGTCCTGTTCAGGGGGCGGCAATGTCCCCAAGCTGAGCTTGTTATTGGGATACCTGGAGCCAGGAAAGTACGCACTCGAGATTCAAGACACCGTCATCAAGGTACGCACATCCAGTCCAGCCTTCGAAATGATCTTTCAATCTTGTTCGATTTGCAAACACATTTGGTTAGTTTTGTGTGCAAACTTTCTTGCTGAATTGGGTGTATTCCAGGCTGGGATTACGACCAGTGCTAGCATGATGATCACAAGCCTAAAGACCCTTAGCTTGAGGGTGCGCTTTGGAGTCCACAGTGATGTCAAGATGGTGTCCACCTTCTTCAAATGCTTGCCCAATGTTGAGGCTCTGCACATTATGGTACTAGCTTTACATTGTCAATTTCTCTATAAAGGTTTGCATTCTCATATTGCTGCATCTGCTGCACATGATCCTCGACATGGAAATGTTTCACTAAATATAAAAATTTGCAGTCTGAAAAATGTGAGCAACCCGCTGGCAAGCTCAAGGTGAAGTTCTTGGATGAGGTTGGTCCCATCATAAGTGTGCGTCTGCGCATCAAGGTGATGACATACCGTGAGTATCGTGCTCAGCGAGATGAGCTTGCTTTCCTCCAGTACATCTTCCAGAATGCACTGGTGCTGAAGTATGTACTGGTTTCGATGATCAATCCAAGATTCACTTCGCTGTCGATCGATGAGATGTCCTCCACATTGCACGATATGAGTGATGAAAAATGGGTCAGCAAGTTCGCTTTTGCCATCGGTGGGACTCATGGTCCGGAAGGAGGTGAACACTGGACATTTCAACGAGGAGCAAACTTTTCTGAGGAGGACCCTTTGGCACCGTGTAAATTCATCCTAAGGGGTTAGTGATGTTTTGCAGTATCTACTTATGATGCACAGTTTTGGACTGCTAGTATGAGTGATTTGTAGATTGGGCATGTCTCTAGGTTGTGCTAACATTATTATCTGAAATATATATGGTGATGTACTTCAGTAGTGCTATTAACCAATATGACTATCTACTCGCATATTTATTGCTTGCAAACACTAGTAGAAAACTGACCTTACGTTCGGCCCATTTAGTCCCGGCTGTGGCCTGGGCCGCGACTAAACGTCCGGCCACGTCGCCCCGAAAACATTGAAGGGTACGGCACCCTTTAGTCCCGGCTCGTTAGGGACCAATAGTCCCGGTTCGTAACACGGACCGCGACTAAAAGTGTCCTGGCAACTGTTCGCCTGGCGCGAGACCTTTAGTCCCGGGTCGTAATACGGACCGCGACTAAAAAGTACGAACCGTTTGCCTCCCGCGCGCTTTGGAAGTTGTTCTAATTGATCGGGAGGGGAAACAGAGAGACATTTGCTACAGTACGGGTACGGGCTCTCTTCCTCTTGTTCTCCTCTCTTCTTCCCCAATCCTCCACCATGAATCGAACTGGTATTCAGTTTACTGATGTGACAACACCATGCAAGACCCTTCTCGATGTCGCCTACACGAACGACTGCGCTAGGGTCCCGGGTCTTCTTGCCGATTTGAAGCGATGGCATGACGAGGATGAACACAATTTCCTTGGCCTTGATCTCGAGTACACGGCCGATGGACGAGATGTTGCCGTCATCCAACTTGCTCACAAGAACCATGTCATGGTCTTCCAATGGTCAAGGTAACACGAACTTCTTGTAGGATAGGAAAATTGCATAGGGTACGTGTGGCCATTTGAATCCTATTGGAAAGAGAACTTTTGATTCATAGGATAGCAAAATTTCATAGGATAGCAACGTGTGGCCATTTGAATCCTATTGGAAAGATAGCTTCTTTTGATTCATATAGGATAGCAAAATTGTATAGGATAGCAACGTACGTGTGGCCATTTGAATCCATTTTTTCATATAGGAGAGAGCTTCTTTTGATTCATATAGGATAGCAAAATGTTGCAGCGATGTTTAACATTTGTTCCATTTGTTCCATTTTTGTTGTTGCAGTAGTGCCAAGCACTGTCCAGAACTCATGGATTTCCTTGTCAACAGCGGCATACATTTTTGTAGCGTTGATATAACGAATGACAAGATCAAGATGATGAGAACCTGGGGTATTGAGATACCAGCTGACTGCCACATTGATCTCCAGGACTTGATCCAGTTTCGGTATGCCGAGAAGACTGGGATGGCTGATATGGCAGCCGTCTTGATCGACCCGGAGTACGCTGGTATGAAGAAAAAATTCCCCAAGGAGCAGCACTGGTTCTGGGAGAAGAACTGTCTTGACAGGATCAACCTTGATTATGCAGCAATAGATGCATACGTTTCATTCGAGTTGTACCGCAAGTATTCTTCGGAGTACGAGTAGATGGGTGTCTGTGTCTCTAGTAGAATTTGCCGGGAATGAATTTATGTGTTGCCATTCAAGCATTTTATTGAATTTGGAATTTAGGAAGGGTGTGCCTCCTAAATATGTATGCTCATGGTGCATGAATTTTAAGGATGAACCACTAGTTATGAATTAAGTAATAGTCCTATATATACATGATGGAAAATATGATATGACACCGAATTGAAAGTGAAAGTGAATTATAACTGAATTAAATATGACACCGAATTGAAAATGAATTGAAATTGAAAATGAATTAATATTTATTATTACTTAATCGTAAATCTTACTTAATCCATATTAAATTGAAAATGAATTGAAAATGTGAATTAATATGACACCGAATTCCTCCTTGAAAATGAATTAATATGACACCGAATTGAAATTGAAAATGAATTAATATGACACTGAATTGAAAATGAATTGAAATTGAAAATGAATTAATATGACACCGAATTGAAATTGAAAATGAATTAATATGACACTGAATTGAAAATGAATTAATAATTATTATTACTTAATCGTAAATCGTAAATCTTACTTAATATGATACCGAATTGAAAATGAAATGAATTAATATGACACCATATTGAATTGAAAATGAATTGAAAATGAATTAATATGAGACCGAATTGAAAAATGAATTGAAACAGGAAGAAAGGACCTTTAGTCCCGGCTGGATATACAAACCGGGACTAAAGGGCTGCGGCCACCTTTAGTCCCGGTTTGTGTTTCAAACCGGGACTAATGGTCTGGGCCTATATATATGGCAGCCCCTCCGCCCCCTCTCCTGTTTTTTTTTCTGGTGGAGGTGGAGTAGGTTTGGTGCTAGTATTTTTTTTCTTCATATGCACTAGAGGTGTTCGGTGAAATGCCTGTTAGAGCGATGCCCTAGCCACACTTAAGCTTCCTCCTCTTTGTTTCCAAGTGTCCTAAAAGGTTAGCAACTATTTTCTCGTTTAGACCGCGCGGTAGTAATTTTAGCATCGTGATTGCGTTTGATATATAGTTCTATGATGCAGATGAGCCATCCATGGATGTACGGTGACCGACGCTCTGCCGCTTACAGAGAAGGCGTGCGTTCTTTTCGCCTTGCGGCCGAGGCGAACAAGCATGGGGTTGGCTTTATGTTTTGTCCATGTGATGAATGTCGGAATGTGAAGGATCACAGCAACTCAAGAATCATTCAGAGCCACCTGCTTCGGTCCGGTTTCATGCCCGGCTATAATGTTTGGACCAAGCACGGAGAAAGAGGGGTTATGATGGAAGACGGCGATGAAGAAGAGAACGATGATGACAACTACCGATCCATGTTCCCTGAATACGCTGATACCGAAATGGAAGGCAATGACGAAGAAGAAGAGAGGGTGAAGAACGGGCACCAATGAGCCCGATGATGATCTTGGTCGGGTCATTTCTGATGCAAGGCGAGGCTGCGACACAGAAAAGGAGAGGTTGCAGTTCGAGCAGATGTTACAGGACCACAACAAATTGTTGTACCCAACTTGTGAAGATGGCCAGAAGAAGCTGGGTAGCACACTGGAATTGCTGAAGTGGAAGGCAGAGGCCGGTGTGACTGACTCGGCATTTGAAAAGTTGCTGGTACTAATGAAGAAGATGCTTCCAAGAAAGAACGAATTGCCCGCCAGCACGTACGAAGCAAAGAAGCTTGTCTGCCCTCTAGGATTAGACGTGCAGAAGATACATGCATGCCCTAATGACTGCATCCTCTACCGCGGTGAGAAGTACGAGAATATGGATAAATGCCCGGTATGCACTGCATCGCGGTATAAGATCAGAAAAGATGACCCTGGTGATGTTGAGGGCGAGCCACCCAGGAAGAAGGTTCCTGCCAAGGTGATGTGGTATGCTCCTATAATACCACGGTTGAAACGTTTGTTCAGAAACAAAGAGCATGCCAAGTTGTTGCGATGGCACATGGAAGACCGTAAGAAAGACGGGATGTTGAGGCACCCCGCTGATGGTCGGCAGTGGAGAAAAATCGAGAGAGAGTTCCTGGACTTTGCAGGTGACGCAAGGAACTTATGGTTTGGTCTAAGTACAGATGGCATGAATCCTTTTGGGGAGCAGAGCTGCAGTCACAGCACCTGGCCCGTGACTCTATGTATCTACAACCTTCCTCCTTGGTTGTGCATGAAGCGGAAGTTCATTATGATGCCAGTGCTCATCCAAGGCCCGAAGCAACCCGGCAACGACATTGATGTGTACCTAAGGCCATTAGTTGATGAACTTTTGCAGTTGTGGGCCGAACCAGGTGTACGTGTTTGGGATGAGCACAAACAGGAGGAATTTGACCTACGAGCGTTGCTCTTCGTAACCATCAATGATTGGCCTGCTCTTAGTAACATTTCAGGACAGACGAACAAAGGATACAATGCATGCACGCACTGTTTAGATGAGACTGAAAGTATATATCTGGATAAATGCAAGAAGAATGTGTACCCGTACAATCGTCGTTTTCTTCCGCACAGGCATAAGTTAAGGAGAAATGGCAAGCATTTCAATGGCACGGCAGAACCCCGGCCGAAGCCTGTCCCCCGTACTGGTGCTGATGTATTTGGTATGGTCAAGGATTTAAATGTAATCTTTGGAAAGGGTCCTGGCAGACAGCCTGTTCCGAAAGACGCAGACGGACACGCACCCATGTGGAAGAAGAAATCTATATTTTGGGAGCTACCCTATTGGGAAGTACATGAGGTCCGCTCTGCAATCGACGTGATGCACCTGACGAAAAATCTTTGCGTGAATATTCTAGGCTTCCTGGGCTTGTATGGGAAGTCAAAAGATACACCGGAAGCACGGGAGGACCAGCAACGTCATAAAGGACGAGACGGCATGCATCCAGGACAGTTTCAAGGGCTTGCCAGCTACGCTCTTACGAAACAAGAGAAGGAAATCTTTTTTGAAGCCCTTTTCAGTATCAAGGTCCCGTCTGGCTTCTCGTCAAATATAAAGGGAATAGTAAATATGAAATTGAAAAAATTCCAAAACCTAAAGTCTCATGACTGCCACGTGCTTATGACGCAATTGCTTCCGGTTGCATTGAGGGGAATTCTACCGGAAAATGTTCGACTAGCCATTGTGAAGGTATGTGCATTCCTCAATGCAATTTCTCAGAAGGTAATCGATCCAGAAAGTTTATCAGGGTTACAGATTGATGTGGTGCAATGTCTGGTCAGCTTCGAGTTGTTGTTCCCGCCATCCTTCTTCAATATTATGACGCACCTCCTAGTTCACCTAGTCGAAGAGATTAGAATTCTCGGTCCTGTGTTTCTACACAATATGTTCCCCTTCGAGAGGTTCATGGGAGTCTTAAAGAAATATGTTCGTAACCGTGCTAGGCCAGAAGGAAGCATCTCTAAGGGCTATGGAACAGAGGAGGTCATTGAGTTTTGTGTTGACTTTCTTCCTGACCTTAAGCCGATTGGTGTTCCTGAATCTCGGTATGAGGGGAGGCTGACTGGAAAAGGGACACTAGGAAGGAAAGCAACGGTATGTATGGACAGGGATTCTTTCACTCAAGCACACTACACAGTTCTAAACAATGCCACCGTGGTGGCTCCGTATATCGTGGAACACAAGAATATTGTACGCTCCGAAAACCCGGGGAAGGTTGACTCCTGGATTCAACGGAAACACGAGGCGACTTTCGGCAGTTGGTTGCAGACACATCTCATGAATAACACCACTATTGGAGATCAGCTGTACTGGTTGGGCAGGTCACCATCTTCGACTATATGTACTTTCCAAGGGTACGAGATAAATGGGAATACATTTTACACGGAAACCCAAGATAAAAAGAGCACTAACCAAAACAGTGGTGTCCGCTTTGATGCAACAAACGACAATGGGACAAAGGTCACGTATTATGGTTGCATACAGGAGATATGGGAACTTGACTATGGACCTTCTTTTAAGATCCCTTTGTTTCGGTGCAAATGGGTCAGGCTGACAGGAGGCGGGGTAGATGTAGACGAAAAGTACGGCATGACAACAGTGGATCTCAAGAATCTTGCGTACAAGAACGAACCATTCGTCCTAGCCAACGATGTGGCTCAGGTTTTCTATGTGAAGGACATGTCTACCAAACCGAGAAAAAGAAATAAGCAAATGAATACATCAGACAATGAGCCAAAGCGCCACATAGTTCTTTCAGGGAAAAGAAACATCGTGGGAGTCGAGGGTAAGACAGACATGTCAGAAGATTATAATAAGTTTCATGAAATTCCGCCCTTCACAGTGAAAACTGACCCATCCATCCTGTTAAATGATGAAGATTCTCCATGGCTACGGCGCAAACAGAAGAAAGGGACACACACGGAGAAAACGTGAAGACTAGATAGGGATGTTGTTGGTGATGTGTAATAATGTATTCAGAAGTATCACGCATACACCCTGGGTAGGGGACGGAGGGCGGTGTGGAGCCTCCTTATATATAAGCAAAACTGACCAAAACACATGGTTTCCCCGTCATACAGCCCTACGGTGCCTCGTGAGTGACTGCATATCAAATGCACCGTAGGGCTGTATGACGGGAATCCGAATGCTTTGTATACTGCAAATCATCGCGTGGTCGTGAGCATGGCTACCACTTCCACCACCACCACTCCCACCTCCTCGGCAATTCATCATTGTGTCACCCTAATCCAGTGGTTGGATTCAACCTACCTGAGGGCTTGTGTTTCCAACAGCGTCGTTGTGTTGTCCTTATTCACCGTCCTACAGGAGGTGGCTCCAATGGCTGGCCGGTGAACAAGGACGAACACAATAATGCCAGGGAACATGCCATCAGGTAGGCTAAATCCAACCATTGGATTCGGTGGCAAAGGTAGACGCTAGTTGTGTGCCGTTCGGCAAGACGTCTCTGATGTTCTACAACCGTCCGGCAACACATCTCTGATGATCTGCAACCGTTTGGAACGGTCGCAGGTCATCAGAGACGTCTTGCCGCTAGTTGCCCAAAGATGCCTCTCCGAGTGACGCTGGAATGTTTTGTGTGAGTGAGTAACCTGTCTGAGGAGGGGGGCTATATATAGGGTACGTGTGCTTCTTTAGTCCCGGTTGGTAACACCAACCGGGTCATGTGGCTCACGAAGTGGTCGTGATGATACTGCTGATCCAACAGCTCACAATCCCTCAAAAGAAACACACCCCTGATCCAACGTCTCACAAGCGCTTGAAAGAAACACACGATCCGTGTGCTTCTTTAGTCCCGGTTGGTAACACCAACCGGGACTAAAGGCGGGTTTTGCGGTCACGACACGTGTCCTCCCCCAGCGCTGCCCTGGGCACGTGTCCTCCCCCAGCGCTGCCTTGGAGGTCTTTATATATTGTCGCCGACGGGGTAAACACTAATCCACCATTCCTAGCCACGAACGCATCGTCTCCACGAGATGGATCCGCCACGCCCGCCGCAGCGCCTTCTGGACGAGGTCGAGCGTGCTCGGCAGAGCGTGCTTGGGCGCAACCGCATAAGCCTATCCCGCCGTATGCCCACGAGCCCGGCGTGGAGAGGAATGCCCAGCTACCGGCCTCCTGCTCCTCCAGATGCCGCCGCACCTCCACCTGGCGCCGCTGCACCTCCACCAGGCGCCGCCGCTCCTCCCGCGGAGGAGGAGGACGACGACTTCGACTGGAGCGACGACGGGGAAGAGGGTTGTGGGTTGCAGATACAGGAGGCCATGGAAGCCTCCTTCCAGTCTGTCCGCGACTACCCTGTCCAGCGAGCCAAGACTTCCTACCAGCTCAAGGCGAAGGAGGCTTCCGAGCTGGATTGGGCGCTGAAAGACTCATCCTCCATGGATCTTGCCCTCCGCCGCAAACGTGCGCGCGAGAACCGGGCGGCCGCCCACGGGGCTGGCTCCTCCCGCCGTTCCCCCTAATCCTACGGCCTTCGAGCCAGCAAGTCCGTTTATGTAGAATAATGTTGGTGATGTTGGATCAGGGTGTGTTTCTTTCAAGCGCTTGTGAGACGTTGGATCATGTGTAATAATGTATTAAACCTTTTATGTAATGCATTCTATGGAATGTATTAAACCTTGATGTGGCTCACGAAGTGGTCGTGATACTACTGATCCAACAGCTCACAATCTCTCAAAAGAAACACACCCCTGATCCAACGGTTGGTGTGCTTCTTCCTGATTGGGCATACTACATTAGTCCCGGTTGGTGTTACCAACCGGGACTAGTTCTAAAAATCCAACGGCTCACAAGCCCTCAAAAGAAACAGACCCCTGATCCAACGGCTCACAAGCGTTTGAAGAAATTGGGCGGGAAACGGTGGCGCGAAGAAAATGTGCGGGAAAAGGTGGCGGGAAGAAATTTGGCATAAGACGGTGGCGGGAAAAAATTAGGCGGACAAAACTGTGACAAATTTTTTCAAATTAGATGACGCAAATTACACAGACAAAAAAACAAAACATAAGTCAAATTTGAATACATTCAGACAATTAAACTAAGTATAAAAGAAAAATACACTGGAGCAGAAAAAATTCATATTAAAAGCATTTTTAGAAATTCATATTAAAAGAAACTAGAGAAAACATAAGTAAATAGATATAAATTCATATTATTTCAAACATTCTATTAGTAAACAAAAATGATATAATTATTTCAACCATTTTATAAAACAGAAAATGGTTTTCAATTAGTTATTCAAATTCAAACACTTTTCATGTTGAAAGTTTTGTCAGATTCAAAAATATGCAAAAACTGCTTAATTCAAATGTTTAAATGTTTAAAAAAAGGTCCTGGTTCTGTTCAGAAATAAAAGTTCAGCTGCGCGCGCAATTTTTGGAACTTTAGTCCCGGCTGGAGCCACGGGCCGCAACTAAAGGTGTGTTCAGCGCGCGGGAACGCGAAAAGACCTCCAACCCCTTTAGTCGCGGCCCGTGGCTCAAACCGGGACTAAAGACCCCCCTTTAGTCGCGGGTTGAGCCACGGGCCGCGACTAAAGGTCCCTCCACTACTTAAGCGCCACGGTTGGTCCTTAGCCATTTTTCATCGGAGGCCAAGCGCGAGGAGCAGAGGAGACGCCGCCAGGCTGCCAAATTTTTCCGTCGCCGGCGACACCGTCCCCTGATCCCCGGCCTCCGCGGCCGTCGATCTGCCCCACCCCTAACGCCGCGCCGTCGCGCCGCCCGAGCCCGTCGCCTTCGACGCCCTCGACGCCTCGACGCCCCTGCTCTCTGCCCGAATCGCCTCGACGCCCCTGCTCTCTGCCCGAATCCGCCGTCGCCGCGTCGCCCGCCCCTGATCCCCTGCCTCCGCCGCCGTCGATCTGCCGCTCCGCCGCGGAGGAGCCGCCGCCCCGAGGTGCTGCCCCACCCCTGCCGCACGCCGTCTGCGACACCGCCGTCGCCGCGTCGCCCCTGCCTCGCGCTGCCGTGCCGCCGCCGCCGAGGTTGGAGCTCTGCCCCCTCCTCGGTCGCTCTCCTCCGTGGTGGCGCGTGGTGGCGGGTGGTGGCGGCCACGGGCGCCACGGCCACGGCCACGGCGTGGTGGCCGCCGCGCCAGGGCCACGGCCGGCTGTGGAGGAGATAGTTTTTTTTTAATTAGGCATTGTTAGTTTTGTGTATTGCAACATTCTTGTGTAATGCTACTGTTAGCAAATTTCAAAATTTAGCAAAAGCTAGAAAATTAGATGTTAGATACAAATTAGATGTTAATTTTAGATGTTAGAAAAATTAGATGTTAATTTTAGATGTTAGAAAAAATTAGATGCAATTTAGATGTTAGAAATATTAGATGTTAATTTTACTTCTAAAATTAGTTGTTAGAGATGCAAATTAGATGTTAGAAAAAATTAGATGTTAATTTTAGATGCAAATTAGATGTTAGAAAAAATTAGATGTTACAAAAAATTAGATGTGAATTTTAGTTCTAAAATTAGTTGTTAGAGATGCAAATTAAATGTTAGAAAAAATTAGATGTTGATTTTAGTTCTAAAATTAGTTGTTAGAGATGCAAATTAGATGTTAATTTTAGTTCTGAAATTAGTTGTTAGAGATGCAAATTAGATGTTAGTTGTTACAGAAAAATTGTATTTAGTGTTAGAAATTTTTTAGAAATGTTATTAGAAAAATTTGCTGTTAGAAGTAATTTTAGATGTTAATTTTAGTTGTTAGAAAAAAATTGTTGTTAGAAGTAATTTTAGATGTTAATTTTAGTTGTTAGAGAACAATTGTAATTTTAGAATTAATTTGTTAAAAGATGCAAATTAGATGTTACAAAAATTGATACTCATTTTATTTGTGTGCATTTTGCAGAAACTATGGATCCACCTAGTCCAACCCGCAGAGACCTAGTACAGGAAGAAATTCTCGAGGATATAATCCACGACGCCCCAGATGCTGATCCAGCCGAATCTCCGTCGTCGTATCTGAACCCCTCCGGGGATGGAATGGAGGTCGACCGAAGTCAGGATGAAGTCGACGGCTCCGATGATGGAGAAGGCGATAGCTCCGATGATGGAGAAGCCGGTGGACCCTTAACGAAGTCCGGCGAGGTAGATATATGAAGTTCGGCGATCAGTAGATGCATTACTTGAGTTGTATATATATAAATTGACGAATGTTTCTTCTCTTAGGCCTCCACATCGAGCAATATACCAAACGAGGCCCGACCAAAATGTTGGCCCCATCTACGCATTACACATTTGAGGTCATAAAGCCTACGGGCGAACCGAAGGAACCCAAGAAGGCTGCCGATGTATTTAGAAAACAATGCGGAGTTCTGGTTAGGGATCACGTCCCGATCAGCGTTCGAGACTGGAATCAGCGCAAAGGGGCGAACGATAGTGAGTATATCGCCGAAAGGTACAAAACGGGTCTTTGGAATGACCTCATGGCACATTTCACCCTGCCAGAATTGGAGGATCCTGCCGACACTGCAAAATTGAGGGAGAAAGTCAAGCGGTGGACTCTCTCGAAGATGGCCGAACTATTCCGGGTGTGGAAGAAAAGATTATGGCAAGAATATCGGGAAAAAGACTGCTCCAGTATTCGAAGGCTATCTAGCGAAGCAGGCGGATCACTGGAACGCATTTAAGGAGTACAAGGAGTCAGAAGATGCCAAGGAGCTGTCAAAAAAGAACAAGAAAAATGCTGACATGAAAATGTATCACCATAAATTGGGGCCAGGGGGCTACAAGACTGCCATGCCAAAGTGGGATAAAAAAGAGCAAGAGCTGCTTGCTAAAGGGATCCAACCAGAACCATTGCGCGAAGAATGGGAAACGAGGGCAAGGAATTGGTTCCTTGCGCATGGGAGTTCATACGACGAAACAACGGGGACCTTATTTGCAGTGACGGGATTAGGGTACCCAGGGACAATTGGCTTAGAGTGGTGAAAGAAATTAAAGAGGGGAAGTTAAAGTTCCGTCCCGATAGAGAGAAAGACATGCTGACATTGGTCCTCGGGAATGATGAAAAAGGAGGACGAGTACGAGGCTTTGGCCCTAGTTGTCCGTGGTGGATGGGGTTTGCCAAAGACATGGAAACTTACAGAAGCCGATCGAGAGCAAAGCGGCGACAGGAGGAGGAGGTGGGAGACAAGTTCACCAGTTGTTTGCCAGAATTGACAACCAGCAGCAGCAGATTGATGAACTTAGAGGAGTAGTGCGCCAGCAAGATCCTGCACTCGATATTACCGCCGGCCCGTCTCAGCGTAAAAGCAGCGTGGGTGACTCGGAGGTCCCGGCTGACGATGCACGGCGAATGATAGAAGGCGGTCCTGGCTACCCCGTGGATGGAATCAAGGATTCAATATCTTGTGAGCTCCATCAGAAAATGGTGAACATATCCATGAAGGTGGCGGTCGGATGTGTTGTACCTTGTCCACCTGACGCACGCTGGAATGACCGTGAGATTCCAGCTGGCTATGCTAAAGTCGTGGTGGATGAAGTACTACCGGACTTTATTGATATGCTGCTTGACATCCCTGGACCGCAAGATGAGAGGACACTCGGAGAAGTAGTGGGTGCTGTCATTCTATGGGACAAGAACAACATCAGGCTTCCAGGCTCGGCGCCAAGGACAAACCGCCTCCGAGTCGTCGCAGGTCCCCTACACCTCCAAGAAGCAGCCCACCCCATGACTACGACCACCACAGCGCGAGTCCATCTCGATCTCCGCCGCCGGACTTGGGTCCACCGTCTTCGCCGCCGCCTTTGCCCGCTAAGGACAATAAGCGGAAGCGTGCTCCGTCGATGAGTACTAACCGACGCAGCAGCCCAAAAAGACAAAGGTCGCCCCTCCCAACAGTACCTCATAAGAATCTTCCTATCAGCTTACGACTACTGACGAGGAAACCGCAGCGATCGCAAAGGCCGAAAAAGATGCGCATTTTGCAAAGAAGAAACCCAAGGCCGCCCCGGTATACACCGAGAAGCAAAAGCGTATGCACATGAATTTTGAGCACACCATCGCAATATGACTTGCACCATAAGCCAGATAACTATCTACGCACACTTCAGAAGGAAGTGCGGAAGGGCAAATCAGGTGATAGTGCAAGCGGGAGCAAATCAAGTAAAGGTGCAAGTGCGAAAAGAAGGGACGTTCCCCAGCTCGGAGAACAGGCCAAACAGTCGATCCCACCCCTCAAGGTGTTATCCAGAGACGTTCCCGTGCAGGCGGAAAATCAGGATATGGCAGAAGCTGCGAAGTTGGCGGCCGCTATGGGTGTGACTATTGCGGAATTGCTTGGTACCCAAGACGACAATATACCCAAGGCTCCTGTAGTCCGTACATATGTCCCAAAGGAGGAATTGGTCAGCAGAGAGAAGTGGCAACAACTGCCAACACAAATGCGGAAATTGCATGACTGGTACATGCAAGAGTCACAGAAGGGCAGAAATGATCGTGGCGAAAGTCCCACATGAGTACTACTTCCGAGAAGACGAGGTCCATGTTGACTTTTCAGAACTCTACCAGTTATACAATTTCGACGCCCTCGACAAATGTCTCATAAGTTGCTACTGTCTGTAAGTTGTTGAATTCATTGTCTACTTATAAGTTGTTCAGTTTTCAGTTGTTCAGTTCATTGCATTTTAATTATTCTTGTGTACTCTATTATGCAGAATGAAGA
The DNA here is from genome assembly GCA_947311845.1 of Poa pratensis. Lineage (NCBI taxonomy): Eukaryota > Viridiplantae > Streptophyta > Magnoliopsida > Poales > Poaceae > Poa > Poa pratensis. The sequence goes on from CAMZMU010000120.1 coordinate 18,770,479, forward strand.
TCCGGGAATGTAAAAGAAAGATCTATAGTGTTGGGTTCATTGACCCAGATAAAGTACATCTGTATTCTTTAACGACGAAACCCGACGAGACGGAGGAAACCTTCTAAGGTTTCTAGGGAGCAAAATTTCTGTGACCACATACTGTTTCCTTACAACTTCGGGTGAGGGTCTTACTATGTGTACACATTCACTTTTGCTTACTCGATGTTAACTGTAATTGATGAGTTACTGACGTATATATAAACGTGTGCAGGTTCCACTGGATTCTGCTAAACATTCAGTTGATAAGGGAATAGTTGAAGTCATGGACCCATTAAAGAGACCCTGGAAGAGTTCCGCAGCATGCAGGACATGCTCCAGAGTAATTTTCGCGCTATATCGGTCTCTTTCGTTGATTTCATGAGATATCAGGTAATGAATAACTCATTAATTCATTTTCTTTGCCGGGCAGGGTTTGGATCCGGTTCAAGAGTGTGGTGGGGGTTCCTTTAGTGAGAAGCTGACGTTTACTCCGATCCCGGTAAGTAGTACGAGATATGTCCACGCATCTCTTTACTTCTAGTTTCAATACAATTATGATGCTAGATTGTTATTTTGATTGAATTCTATTCTCGTAAAGTGCGCGAGGCAGCCACAGGGGACGAATCTATGTGGATACTACGTTTGCGAGTTCATTCGCGCGTTTACCACTGAGCACAAGATTATAGAGTCGACGTAAGCAATACATTCACAACATTATTTTATTACCGTCACTTTTTGTTATCATGATTGATGTTCATATTGATCTCCTTTCTTATATAGTTCGAAAATGCGGGATCGACTCCTACCAGAGCAACGCGTACTAGCAATTGCTGAGGAGCTGGCGGGATTTTTGTTGAGCGAGATGGTAGACGACGCCGGAGAATTTAGTGTGAATAGGCGCTTCTGATGATCCCCGGCCGTGTAATCGAATATACGGGCTCTAGTCCCGGTAATTGTGATCTCCATGTAAATATCAAAATTGTATATATTTGTATGCTCGATCGCAAGACAAGTTATCTTATATATGCACGAATGTGTACGGTATGTGATAGCGTAGAAATACCGCTAAAAGAAAACAATTATCTTTGCATGCTTGAAGAAATAAATAAAAGAAAACAAATAAACCCTAAACCCTAAAGCAATAAATAAAAGAAAATAAAAGAAAACTATTAGTCGCGGCCCGTTATACGACCGGGACTAAAGGGTTGCCCCCAGCGCGCTCCGCAGGCGGCCACGTGGTGGGCCTCTGGTCCCGGCCGTTATACGAGCCGGGACTAAAGGTGTTGCCCCCAGCGCGCTCCGCAGGCGGCCACGTGGTGGATGTTCTGTCCCGGCTGGTAACAGGCCCGGGACTAAAGGGTTGGCCTTTAGTCCCGCCTGGCCTGTCCCGGTTCTCGACCCGGGACAGAAGCCCCTCACGGCCCGGGACAGGAGGCCCTGTCTCCACTAGTGAAATTGCATCATGTAATCCTGAATTCCTGATAATACCAATGTTGGGGATATCGCTTATCGGGAATTTATCTGTCGACCAAAGATAAGGGGTAAATCGGTCGGTTTATCAGCATATCGGCCGGTTTATCGGCATATCGGCCGGTTTATCGGCCAATTTATCTTATCGGTCAACACCGAGAAGCTATAAATCATCCGATTTATCGGAATATCGGAAGATATCTTGAACAGTGGATAATACAACATTAATCATCACTATAGTTTATCATTGCAAAGTTATTCCAGTATGACATGTGAATCTATGCAGGCAGTTAGGTTGATTACTTTAGGCATGCATTTCAGTGATAATTTCTTCCTTAAACACCAAGCCTTGACTTTCAGGACTTTCAGAGGGTTGCATGTTTCTTAGTTTTGATTTTGGACAAACCTGTGAGGTTTGCTCTATTATCTTCGTGCTATTCTATTCTCACCGTCGTATTCAAGCACCTTGTTTGCATTTAACCAACTTGCTTATGTTGTGTACATACCTTGTCAATTTGTGCTTGAGCCCACACACACCTGAACTCTAAGCGCATACTGTTTTAACGCATCTTCTCACATTTCAGACCACAATGATGCCACTTAGCCACTACATTAGCTAAATTACTTACCTTGGTTAATTAGCCACTCAAACAAGGCATCATATGTACTGTTATCATTGTGTGATGCGCCTCCACTTCCTGGCAAAACTCACACATTGCCAAGACCTCCATTTGTGCAGTGAACAATTACAGTCTCAATTTCTTCTTCAACCGTCCTGTTGTTCTACTACTATGTTGCTATACCACTAGTCTACTTCACTCATCTTAATCAGGCTGACTTCTGTTATGCCTTCATCGATATCAGCTGCAGGCCCGAGACTCACCAGCAGAAGCCACAAGCTGCCAAGCGCCGCGTCTGAGATCTTCGACGCACGGAAGTCGTGGAGTATGCACTGCGTGCGTGCTAACCTGGAGAACTACTATAGCCTGGTCTGGTTGCTTTCCATGGTTTTTTGTAGTCATCGAGTTTTGCAATGGTGCCAAGCTGCTACTCTGTTTTGCATGAGAGCTGTGTGTGTGTATTGAGCTGTGTGCTCTATGGCCAGAGATCATTCTCCAGTAACTGAAAAAGACATGATGGAGAGGTTGAATCGTTAGGCACAGAATTAATTCGGTTTCACTGGCATGAATTGTGTCTGTAACTTGCAACCTTGCAGCAAATGCGATTCCTGGTTCACTTGTTTAAAAGCAAACCCTGTTGCGACAGGCAAATTTGCCCTTAATATTCTACCTTCACGCGAACAAGATTGTGTCACTCGGACCGCACTTCAGAAATAAAAAGAAGACAAATTTTCATGATAGTAGCTTAATTTACTATTGACGTCATTATTTTATTTCCAACAAACTTTAAGCTGTTGCTTTACCGCGCAACAACTCCGTTTGTTCCTAGCATTCCTCCTTCCCTTGCTACTTTTTTTAGATAAAAGGTTTGCCCCCTGGTTCCATTTTATCAGTGCAAGTGTGCAACAACAGTGTCTTACATCAGGTTGAGTGCAGCGTTACGAACAGGAATCAACCTAAAACGGTTCTCATGCAGGCAAGGCAAGACACATGCCCAGGTAAATCCAGTGAACTAATCTAGAAAAGCCTAGTGTTTTCCACCAGAGCTTCACACTCACGTTCCTGTCGCCACTTCATCATCAGTTCAGATGGCAGCATGTTCTTCATATCAGCATCAGGTAGAACCCCCATCAGAACAATACTTATTCACATCAGCATTCCTGAGAAGCTCCCCTCTCCGGTGGTCTAATTTCAGAATATTCTGGTCCAATAGACTGGAGTGTTTGTCCATGCACAACACTTTCCAGCTACTGATTAATGACACAATTCTTTGCAAGATATCTTTAACGCCTGGACATCTTAGCCCCTGAAAACACATCTCCTTTCTTACATTAATGATAGAATTATTATTCTCACTAATCCACCATAGCAATAGATACAAAATCCTTCCCAATATCGACACCAATAACATCTGAAACATATGACCAGATAGCTTTTGCATCAACACAATCGAAAACAAGTGATGAGCAGTTTCAACATTTCTGAATAGAACAAACACGACTGATCATCCATCTGACGATGTTTATTATGATTAACTCTAGTAAAAATAATGGCAAGCAGTGAGAAGAAGATATGGATCCTTGGGGTATATGCACCTTCCAGTCAGCTGTAGTATGCACAGCGACAAATGACACCATAGAAGGACTTAACTGTATACTTTCCTTTTGATACCATTATTTTAGATACCATGGAAGGCAGGGGAAAAGAGAGCAGAGAATTCAGATTCGATAAAAGATGGATCAAGAATGATACTTTCCTTTTGAGAGTATCAAAAGCTTGGTGCCGTCCCGTCAGAGCAAAAGATAGCCTGGAGTTATTTCAAAAAAAGCTGAAGAATGTGAAGAATGACCTCAAGGGGTGGGGAGTAAATGTAAGGGGACAGTTAATACAGAAGAAGAAAGCTCTAGTTATTGAACTAGAGGACCTTGAGTTGCAAGAAGAGAGTTCTTTCCTCTCAGCTGACCAATTGAGGAGGCGAAATGTGATTCAACATGAACTGATGGAGTTGTTTGATCAAGAGGAGGATTACTGGAGACATAAATCTGCTGAGAGATGGTTGCTACAGGGTGATAACAACACTGAATTTTTCCATAGAGTTGCAAACAGACGCAAGAGGAAGAAACTATTTTCTCTTTGCGCAATGGTAGTGACATCATTCAAGGTACTCCACATTTGTTGCAGCATGCCACTGCGTTTTATAAGGACCTTTTTGGTCCCTCTCAAATCCTGAGAGTTAAGCTGAGACATGATATCTGGTCGAATGAAGAAAAGCTCTCAGAGGAGGATAACAATGCTCTCGATGCAGACTTTTCTGAAGAAGAAGTTAAGGTGGTAATTGAACAAATGGAAAAAAAATAAAGCAGCAGGCCAAGATGGCTTCCCGATTGAATTCTACCAATCATGCTGGCCAATCATCAAGCACGATCTTATGAAGGTTTTCTGTGACTTTCATCAACACAAAATCTCACTGGACATGATCAACTATGGAATTATCACTTTGATTCCTAAAGGGGAGAATGCAGATGTCATTCAGAAATTTCGACCGTTTTGTCTGCTACAGGTCTTATTCAAAATCATAACCAAGGTTTTGACAAATAGGATGGAAGGTGTGATGCAAAAGATTATTCACCCTTGTCAGAGCGCCTTCATCAGAGGAAGATACATTCATGATGGGATTTCGCTCCTTCATGAAATTTTGAGGGATGCCAAAGTCAACAAGCAGCACGGCTTGGTTTTGAAGATTGATTTCGAGAAAGCCTATGATAAAGTCAACTGGGACTTCCTGTTTGATTGTTGCAAGCACAAGGGTTTCAGTGAACACTGGATGAAACTTCTGAAGAAAACGGTTACAAACGGCACTCTATGCGTGAAAGTGAATGATGAAAAAGGTCCTTATTTCGGCAGCTTCAAAGGCGTCAGGCAGGGAGACCCGCTTGCACCTACTCTGTTTAATATCGCTGCAAATTGCTTGTCAAAGATGATATGTTTGGCTCGGGACAATGGTCTGTTTGTAGGTCTTGCGGATAGATGGATTGATGGTGGGTGTTGTATACTGCAATATGCCGATGATACAGTTCTGATGCTAAAAGATGACCTGGAAGGTGCAAGGAATCTTAAACTGCTGCTTTATGTGTTTGAAGCAATGTCAGGCTTGAAGATAAATTTCGAGAAGACAGAGGTCTTGTTAGTAATGGATGATGAAGAGAAAATGCAGGATTATGCCGAGCTGTTTAACTGTCAGAAAGGAGTTTGGCCCATGAAATATTTAGGCACTCCAATTAGTGCTAGACGTAACACAGTTGCTGAGATGAATTTTGTTGAAGATATCTTTAAAAGCAAAACAGGGGTTGGATGGGTGGCACCATGTCGATCGCGGGGAGGTTTACAAAAGTAGATGCTTGCTTGGCAACTACTGCGGTGTATCAGCTTGCATTGCGCTTGTTTCACAAGTCTAATATTGCTGGAATGGAGAAGCAGCTGAGATCTTCCTTTTGGACTGGCGGCACCGGAAAAAAGAAGATCCATTGGGTTAAGTGGAGTTTACTTTGTAAACCTTGGAAAAAGGGCGGGTTGGGTATCAAAAACCTCACGCTTTTCAACATAAGCTTGATGTGCAAATGGTGGTGGCGCCTAGAAACAGGCGAAGGGCCTTGGCAAAACTTTATGAGGAGAAAATACCTAGGTGATGCTGGTATATTTGCAGCTAAACATAGAAGCACTGACTCAGCTTTCTGGTCAGATCTGTTGCATGTGAAAGATGTTTATCTGCAGGGGAGGAAAATGTTGGTTGGCAATGGACTAAAAACCCATTTCTGGGATGATGCTTGGTGTGGACAGATAGCCTTTAAAGATAGATTCCCCGAGTTGAAAGAGGTCTGTAATGAATCACATATGACTGTTGCTGCTGCTGCCGGTTTGAGATGGAGACTGGCCTTCAGAAGATGGTTGCCTACACATCTGCAAGATCAGTTGAAAGAAATGCAAAATCTGTTATGTGTTGTTGCACTAAATAACGATTGTGACAGGCCAGTGTGGAAATGGACAAAGAATGGCCAGTTTAACGTCAAATCCATGTATCATTCTTTGAGCAGTGCAGGAATTGACAGGTCCTTTCGTCATCTGTGGAAAGCAAAGGTTCCTCTGAAAATCAAGATATGGCTCTGGCTTATATGGCATAATGCCATAGCAACAAAAGATAACTTGGTCAAAAGGAATTGGTTGGGCTCGGTAAAGTGTCAGTTCTGTGAAGAAAACGAAACTATTCTCCACCTCTTTTTCACCTGCTCGGCTGCCAAGTATGTCTGGTCAGCCATTGCTCTTGCCATTGGGGCCCCTACCCGACCTGGCTCTTTCTCACAATAATTTTGGTGGATTCCAAAATTTCTCACCATCAGTAGAAATGTACAGATCACCCTGGTGGCTGCCGTATGCTGGGCCATCTGGAAGATCCGCAATAAAGCGTGCTTTGAGGGAAGTTGATTAGTAGACCTAATGAGCTGATTTGTTATATTTGTGTGTTTTTGAAATATTGGGCAGGATTACACAACCATGCAGATCAGGAGGCGCTGAGGTCGGGAGCGGACACTCTGATGAATCTGGCCACAACTGCTCCATACGCTGGTGATGCTGCTACCCAAAGGCTACTGGATGGACCTCAACAAGACGGCGGTCATCTTTGAGCTTATCCCTCTGTGATGAAGTCTCTGAAAGAGTGGCGCTGTGGTTCATGCTGCTTTGTAAAAATTCGTTGAGAGCTGAAAGTTTGGTTGTTTCAGTTGGTTGGCTTGGAGCGTTTTGGTTGAGTAACGCTTGTAATAGTTTAAGACTCCTCTGAATGATTAGGTTTGTTCCCAGCTCGCACATCTGGTGGAGTTTTGGGGTTTTCTTTTTCTTGCACTTGGATGCTGCAGTACCTTGTAGTTTCGTTATCTTTGATAATGAAATTCGATCCCGTGGGGATCGCGTTGTCTTAACTGTATACTGCCCAGATGGATGGAAAATCCATATGGGACTATCTTCCTCATGCGACAAATGCACACTTTCGATCAAAGCAACAAGCTCAAGCCACTGGTTAAGTATATAATGGGAAACTGTTCGCCTAGCTAAAACTAAACTTAAGTTACGTAAAAAAAGTAAACTGAAATTATCATAAAAAAGTAAACTTAAGGTCAACCCATCCCAAGCATCTGCGACATAACAGAAATGTTCATTGATTATCACATGTAATTCCCAAAACATTGTTGCATATGGTACAAACAATTGGAATGTGATTTGTTAATCTATATAAAAAGAATTAAGCAGAGGTGAAGGTCGAGCATTTAATTTGTGCCTGCTCGCGTCATGGTGCGTCGATACCTTCGTGGTGGTGGCTTCTTGTCGACGACGAACATCCTCCGGACCGGTGATATGTGGTCATTGTATGTGAATTTTCTTCATCGGTCTCCTGCTTCTCATGCTTCAACTGTCACAGTTAAGTTAAACCGTTCGGATGGATGCGTCGGATTGACATTGACTCAATCAATTGATCTACCATTATCTAGCGGACAAAACGGACATCCTGAGGCGGATTACATCCCGATCATTTCCGAACATGCCTTGGCAATGCAACATATTAGTAGATTCCAGATACGCTTCGGTATTGAAACATCTTGGTTGGTTCTGCGAGTGTTGTTCCTCTTATCACTAGACTAAGGCGAGTGCCAAGTTACGAGGGATCGTCCCATACATTTCTGGGCGCCACATTGTCCTGGGCCACAACATGCACTTGCTAAAATGTTGTACCAATAGGATTTGCAATTTAAATTTCTAGTGACAATCAAAATTGAAGTATTATCCGAAATCATTGATTCCAAGGTAAAAAAAAGATCCAAAATCATCTTCTTATGGATACATGCGTTGGTCAATGTTTGACAAGCTCTCTAATCAAATTTCTGAACTGAAGAAAGAATATTTGGGACAGGTTGTTGTGCAATTACAGGATACTAATCAGATCCAAAAAAAAACACCTTCCTATATTGTCCATGGCTCTACAAAACACATGGGAGAGGGTCTAGGGACATCAAGTGGAAATGGCAATGTCGCTCAAAACTGTGCTAAGATAAATCTCCCGCCTTGAGGTAATATGAAGGTTTTCCATTATTCAAGGCGACTGCAAAATTTGTCAACTAAGTTCTGAAAATCGTGAAATCATCGGGGCCGGAGGCTTTCTCGGCCGGCATACCAAAAATCGCGGCTTTCAATTAAGCTTCAGAGAAGGCACTGTCCAAAATAACTTCAGAACTCTCTGACCAAATTTCAGAACTGAAAGAAAGAATATTTGGGATGTTTTCCAATTACAGGATTGTAATCAGAACCGTAATGCGGTTTCTGAACCAAACTACCTATAGAGCATGTACGTATCTCTGAAACTAGCTAGCTAGTTCTAACACCCAGAGTCGCTAGTCGCTGCTACTCGATCGGTTCGTCTTGCAGTCCACGCTCCAGTCCACTCCATCTGCAAGATTGAGCGAAGAAACGAGGTTAGCTGCAAGAAAACCAGCAAGAAACCAAGAAACAGAGCAAGAACGAATCAAGAAACCAAGAAACAGAGCAAGAACGAATCAAGAAACCAAGAAAGCAAGCGTACGTACCAGCGGCTGGCTCACAGCACATAGGAAAGGATGAGGATCGCCACGGAAGCGCGAGCAAGGTAGAGAGGATCAGGGGGCGGCGATCCCACGGACGGCCGAGGACGACGACCTCGGCGTGACCCTCATGTCGACGGCGGCGCGGGCGGAGTGGTCCACGTGGGCGTGGCGCGGTGGCGGCGGTGGCGGAGGAGACGGTGGCGGTGGCGGCGGCGTCTAAGGAGGATCCGGCGGCGGTGGCGGCCCTCTGGTCGGCCTCGTCCTCCTCCCGGGTGAGCTCCGCCAGCAGGGCGAACCTGTTGTGCTCCCAACCGGAGCGGAGGCAGGGTCGCAGGGAGGGGCCGGGCGGCGGGGTGAGGAAGGCCATGGTGGCTAGAGAGGGCGGAGGAGAAGGTCGGGACTCGGGAGCGAGGATGGAAGAGAGAGGATGGAAGAGCGAGCAGGAGCGTGAAACAGAGAGCGGGGGGGGGGGGGGGGGGGGGGGGGGGGAGATGAGAGGAGCGAGGGGGAATTTGTAGGCTGAGATTCCACCTGGGCAGGGCCGGGCCCAAAATTAAACTTAACAGCCCAAAATCAATTAGAGCCCAATCCGCCTCTTCGCTGGGAAACTAGTAACGGGCCGGCCTTAGTTAGCCTTAAGCGACCTAGGACAGGCGAGCAAGCGGGAAATTCTAGAAAGAAAAAAAACCCAGCGATCTTTCCTTCTCGAATGTGTGAACAAGTTGTAAAATAATTTCGTCCTTTGATTTGCTGAATTTCAAAACCATGTACACAACGCCCACTTATTATTTTGTCTTCCTCTAATACATCTGATATAATCATCGTAAAAAATAAAGTAATTACGTACGACGTGCTCGTACAACTCCCGACAATTTTACCAGCGCATGTGCTAGCAATATTAGTACTCGAGAGGCGATGCTAACAATGCTATATGGTTAGCCTTAAGCGAGCTAGGCTAGACGACCAGCGGAAAATTCTGAAAAAAAAAACCATCACGTCTTCACTGATCTTTCCTTCTCGCATGTGAAAAACAAGTTGTAAAATAATTTCGATATTCGTCGTTGATTAATGTAGGTGTTGTATTCTCTCGAAATAGCATTTTTATAAGTAAAACCTAACGTTTGAACCGATACGAGGTGATGAGTAAACCCTCTAACACCGCAGATCAAAGATAAACAACAAAGAGCAAAAAGAAACTGGGCTTACCACTGAAGACCCCGACGCGAGATCGAGAAGTACAAAGACTCCACGACGAGGGCCCCAACAAGGTGACGACGTAAAGCGCTGCCACCGTTGAGACCGAGCGGTCAAGGGTTTTCACCAGGATCCCTAGCACGGAGAAAGTACCCACAACGCCGTCCCCAAAAGGGTCATGACACACGCAGGCGTCATCGTCGGAGCGCAGAGCTTGCGCTAAGAAACACCTTCCTACCACACCCGTAACACAAACCGCCCAAAGCCCCCAGACAGGCCACCATGACGCGATCTGGGAGACTCCATTGCCGAAGCGCTGCCAGCACCAGGATCTCCCTCCGCTCACTCAACGCCACCCAAGTGGACTGAGAAGCCGACCATCACCACTGCCACGTCACTCACTGCAGAGTCGCCCGTGCATACCACCTTTCGGGGCCGCCGCCCCGGTACCCAAGATCTCACACCCAAGTAGAGGCAGGTGTCAAGATGATAGTTCCACCGAATGGACAGGCGGGGGTACGTATGACTAGCAGGATGCACTCGGGCCTGCAGGAGGCCAGAGACACCGAAGAGATCGGGACCTCCCCCGGGAAGAGGAAGGGAAAAAGGGGGCACAGGGACCATGTGACCCAGCGCTCCCAGAGTACCCCTTGCTAAAGGTCCTATCGTGCGTAAGACAAAAAGTATAGGCTAGGCCAGCGATCATCGTGCCAACAATGCAAGCTCGGAGATACGGTGCGACGAGGCCCATACCCTGGCCCGCCAATGTAATCTTGCGGCTTGCCCAGGTTGTTCATATAATAAAAAGGGGGATGTGTTGAGCCCATTTCGACACTTCCCCCATTCGTATGGCTCAAAAATAGAGCAGAGCGGCAAGATGGAACACAGAGGGCGTGCACGGGGGCTTGCGACACGGGGTCACCGTGAGTACCTGGAATAACCCGGGAGCCTGACGGCACATTCCTCCTAGTCTACTCTCCCCTATAACTAAGCGGCATGAGATAGTTGGAGCTAAGTCATTCTGAAGCAAAAACTCGATTGCATCGTAAGTTTGTGATAATTATTTTATTTACACACTACAAATTTGTGACCAAAAACATGGGAATTATGAGTTCTTCGGTGAGTCACACGTACGGAAAGAAGGCGCCGCACGGCCTCTTTCCTCGGCAAGGGCTGACTGAAGGGCGAGGACGTTAGCCTCCAGCTTCTCGATGGCTTCTCGGGCAGCTTTCCTCTCAGCCTGCAAGGGAGGACGCGGGTTAAGCCGGAGTTTGGCGCGGTGCGAGAGGACGATGGGCATATCGGGTACCTCCATGGCTCTATCAGTCCTAGCAACTCCGCCGGCCGGGGAAGACCAGGCACCTCCATCCGCAAGGCTCGAGCCACGGCCGCGCTGGGAGGAAGATATTGGGAAGGGTACATGTGAAAGGGACCGAGGTAAATCAAGACCGGGAGAAAAATGGTCTCGACCAACCAGAAGGAACCCAGGAGAAGCGGCTGAAGCAAGATAATAAGATCAGAGGAAGAATCAATGCAGGAAAGGAGGAAAGTTAAAAGCTCACCAAAGGTAGAGGATTCAGCGCCACGAAGGCGGGAAGACCTGGTTCGTAGGGGCGCCCAAACGCAAGAGCCAAGTGGAGGGCTAAATATAGGGTAAACTCATAAACTGGCATACACCCCTACCATTACTAGGAGGTGGACCCCCTGCCTTGGGAACCAACGCGACATGAAGTTTTCCTCCGCCTGGGCGAGCAAAAGTGGATGGACAAGACAAGAGCGGGGGAGACTCCTCGGGACCGGCGTTCCCCTGTGGGACTGGCCAGGTGTCAGTCGTCGCGCGAAAGAGAAGAGCAGCGGCAGATGCTCGTATCCCCGGGGGACCCACGCCCCTATTTTTGGCGTCCCCTGGGCAAACTCGGGTTCAACTTGCCCGGGAACGCCCGGGGCCTAATGTCGGTGTTCGGGTTCCCGGGGTACCCGAAACGATGGGCGCGCAAGGTCGTGCCAACTAAGCAAAAAGGGGAAGAAGCCCCCGGAGAGGAGGGACTGCAAAGAACCATCACCTGGGGGAGGGGCCGCGCCCCCGGGAAGCCGACTCCGGGGAATCACGAACGTGCCAGACGTTCTCCGCCAAAGTCCCCACCGCGGGGAGGCTTGCGGGACACAGCAGAGACTGACAGGGAGAGTGACATGACCAGACGCGCCGTCTCATCTGCTTCGGTGGACAAACGACATGGTGGACAGCACGCAGCCGACTCCCACCGTGTGTCGCCAGCCGCCAGCTCGACACTTCCGTGATACATACCATGCCCCGGCGGCGCGCATGCAGCTAGGCCACTAGTGGGAACCCTTGACCTATAAAAGGAGTCCTTGGTCAGCGCAGAAGGAGGAGGACACATCGAAGAGAAGAAACCCTAGCCTACTGTCATAAATCCTTGGCGAAACCACGAAGGCTCGGGAGACAGGAGAACGAACACCCCGGAACCCCTCGTGTTCGTCTCTCCCTCGCCACCAAGAGTAGGTTAGGCTACTATCTTCACCACTGTAATCCACCACCACTCCAATACATTCAGACAAGCAGGACGTAGGGTGTTACGCGACAACGCGGCCTGAACCTGGGTAAATCTTGGTGTATTCGTATTGGCATACGGGGACCGAGTGTGAAGTATCTCGTGTCATATTAACGAACAACTAGGTGGTGCCCAGCATACCTGATGTCCGCGTTTCGATACGCGACAGCAAGAAAACCCAAGCACAAGATGTTGTGCCCGGTTTAAATGATGCGTTGAAATTATTGGGTTGCGGGTAAAACTTTAAAATTTTCCGTAACCTTGCCACCAAGATCTATTCTATGAAGATATGCTGCACCCCATAATGCTAGATCTAGATACTTACAAACACCGTTGCGGAAGATCTTGTGTTTGTCGAAGTAGATTTTGGTGAAGCTTGATGAAGAATCTCACATCCACGCCGGGAGGTGAGATTGTTGCTGGTCCGTCGTCGAGGAACTACTTGCGCAGCCCCGCTCTAACAGTATCCACACGTACGCCGCGCCAATCCATCAAGCACGTTCGCCGCCTAGAGCTACTAGCACCGACGAAGAGAGACTGCCTTTCGGCGTAGATTTGGTGGTAGATCTAATCAAACTTGATTAGAGCTATATGAGACTAGAGAGATTTAATTCTCAACACATGAGATCTACTAGAGAGAGATTAGATCAATGTCTAATTAGAGCGCCATCGTAATTAGAGCATCGTCTAATTGCACAATATTAGAGAGAGGAACTTGTGCAAGTATTGGATTGATTTCGACTTGGGGAGAGGGGGGAGTATATAAGGGGGAGGGGAGGGGGTGGTGCGCCGGCCGACCCCTTGCCCAAGTCGGGTTGGGAAGTCTTTGTCCAACAAGGACTCCCTCCCTTCCCTTTTTTCTTTTTGCCAATTTCCTTTATTCCTTTACTAGTTCAAGTCAGACTCTTTTAAATCTCCAATTTAAACAAGGAAGGAGAGAAGGAGACTTAGTGCGGCCAGCCAGGAGGTGGGGCCCATGCGGCTGGCCCACACTAGGTGTGGCGCGGCACACAGGGCACCCCCCTCTCTTCCCCGGCACATCCCTCCCTTCCCGACAAACCTCCAAAACTCTTCCGGAACCAAATATACTCTATAGATAAAATCATCGACTCTATCCATTGATGTCGGAAACACTTCCCGGCATCCCGGAACATCTCATGTTCGCCATATTTCTCTCATAGGAAATTCTGCCCTATACCGGCATCATTTCCCTCTCATGATAACTTCACCGGAATTCCCCCGAATTACTCCGGAGTTATTCCTGTGACGTCGGAGGGACTCCGAACACTTCTCATAACCACAAAACTATAACTTTATTCTCTCAATAAAAGATTGACTCACAACTTAAGTGTGTGACCCGATAGGTTCGGTAAACACAAAGACGTACATGTCCGAAAACTTACCAGACAATAACTAGCATTGGGACCTAGACGGCCATACTGGCTCCGTGTATTCACGAGTGAACGACAAAACCTGTGTGTTACTCATTACGCTAATCCCCTTACGTACACGATACCAATGATATCTCGAGATTAAGACAATGTGCTCTAGTGTGATCAAACCCTTTGGTCATAACACATATAATTCTCGTACCAATATCATTCTCTTTTCTCATTCCGTATTTTCATTGTCCCGTGATTAATCACGCTGTGTCTGGCCAGACGATTGGGTGACAATGATAACACTGAGATGGCCTAGAGGATGTACTCTCCATCGTCTGGAGGAGTAAGTCCCATTCTTGAATAATCTCTGTTCCAATACATTATTCTAGTTCACACCCAAAAGTCACCGTTATGGTCCCCAGTTACGGTCAGACGTTAGGTGACAATCAAAGCATGAGTGTCGAATAAGCGGTCACCAGATATTCTCATAGCAAAAGAATAAAGCTAACGAAAACTAAACATATGATCAATTGCTACTTTCATCGTTGACGATTAGTCTCTTAATAAGATCGTTGCTGTACTCAGTTCAGTTCCATCGGATTTAAGGTTTGTCCAGTTTTTTGGCCCGAGCGGAAATTGTAAAATGTGGCGTCCCGTATTTATTTTATAGAGACCCGTAAATCGACACACAAGGCCACTATATCTAAGGATTTTGTAGCGAAATAAGATTTCACCCTTCATTTCCCCAATCGCAAACCCTCGCCGCCCTCGTACTTTCTCGCTTCACCGGCTAGAAATTCCGACAAAACCACCTCCACTATGTGGTCGGTGAACAACACCTGCAGCCATGCTAGGACCCTGATGGCCATGCTCTTGGTCGCACCGCACAACCGCCGATTCCGCGGCGGGGGAGAGGAGAGGAGGCATGCTCGATGCATGGCCGCAATCGTGTGTGATGTCGCACCGCCACGAGTTCGTCTGACACGGCCTCCACCGTGGAACGCACGACGCCGAGGCCAGGAGCCCACGCGGTGTCATGCGTTCTCGGTAGCTGTTCCAACGCTCGCTACAGAAGAGAGCAACGTCGACACAGAGGAGAGTGGCAATGAGGAGATACTCAGGTCGGCGACTACGATGAGCTCGTCAGTCGAGGCGAAATCAGTGCGTAGGAGCACCGCGTCGGAAGAAATTCCGTCGCTACGAGGCCCAGCTCTAGGCGTACTTTGACGACTTCCTCGAACGAGGGTTCAGCAGGGAAGAGCACCTCGCGTGAGAACAAGAATGGCAGCCCGAGGCGGTGAGCCAGCTGGATATCATCACCATCCCCTCGACTCTGATGATGCGCTCGGCGTGCCGCCATAATGTGAGGCTTGATGAGAAGTCACAGACCCCTTTGTATTTTGTATAGTTTAGGGTTAGGTTAACTAGATCTAGGATTGACCTCGTGCTAAATGTATGTAAATTAAGTTTGTTTATCTAGAATCGTATGAACTGAAAATGAAATACAGGTGTTGAACTTCTTTGAAGTTTAGCATCAATTTTTCTTTCCTATTTGTGATTCAATTTGCAGGTTCTGTTTTTGCACGCACGTTTTGAACCCATTTTAAGTTTTCTTCGTTTCACTGGTCCGATTTTTATAATAAACATGGGGCCTGCCAGGCCCAGATCGGTTGGATGTTTTTGAAAATGATTTTTTTGAAATCTAAAACCATTTTCAAAAACGAAACATGTCTAGAAAGGTAATTGACAGAAAGTGCGTGTGCCCTTCTCTCCCGCGCGGTGCACGCGGGTTGTCAGAACAAGCGAAGCATGTAGAAGTTTTTTTTTACTTGTGGTTAATAAACTGGCTGATGCCTGCTGCTGACAGCTGTCATGTACAACCTTTTTTACTTGTCGTTTGCAGCCCAACTCTTCACCCACATGCAAACCAATTCGAAATTTGAAAAACACATAACTTTCAAACTGAACGACCAAATTAAAATCGGTTTTCACCATGTGTTCCTCGCGACGATATCTTCGAAACTAGATCCCACATGAACATTTTCTGACAATTATTTTTAAAAAGCAACTTTATATTATAAACTTGCTTTTCTACTAGAAAAGCAACTTCCCTCATATAAATTGCCTTTGAGTGATACAATTTTTTTCAACTCGACGATTTTTTCTACAAAAGCAAATTTTGACCAGAAGTTATTTTTTTGATAACAATTGCTTTTCAAAATATTTTATGAAATCAATTTGGAATATAACTAGTTTTTTCGATTACAAAAGCAGCTATGTAGTATACACTAGTACGAAATGCAACTTTGTACTATTAACTTGCTTTTAAAGAGAAAATTTTGTTTCTACACAATGTTGTTTTTTGTCCAAAAAAGCAATTTTTTGGACGAGAAAACTTTTCTAGCATAGACATTTCCCTTTCTCTCATAAACCCGAGAAAAATGGTGAGGTGGTCCGGGCATTGTTTTCAATCCAAACAATGCCAACTTTTCGATTTTATGAGAGAAAATCAGGCTTATGATACAATATTGTCTATCGGCATACATAGTACTAGCACATGTTCTAATTTCTAAATTCAACTTCTGTGACAAAAACAATGTTTGTACTACAAATTTACCTTTTCTTATAAACAAGAAAAACGTGAGGATGAGTGGGGGATACGTTTTCAATACAAGCAATGTTCAACTTATTGGTGTATGAGAGAAAATTATGCTTCATGGCACGAGACATTCAAAACAATATCTCATACTTATATATTTCGATGAATATTTTCTAAAAGCAACTTCTAGATAGAAAAGCATGTTCTACCATAAATTGCTTTACCGTGATGAAAAGTTGCTTTTGAAAATAATTATCGGAACACGTCCATGGGGATCTAGTTTTGTAGATCTCGTCGTGAGGAACACTACGGTCAGAACCGATTTCTTTTTGGACGCTTGGTTTGAAAGTTATGTGTTTTTTAAAATTTGGACTAGGCCAGCGTGGCTCTGAACGGAAGAAAAAAGACGTTCTGATGGTGTGCGCTGCCAGGATTCCTTTCCTTTTTTTTGAAGCGTCAGATCACATGGGGCCATGGGGGTGAAGACTTTCTGTATTAGGCGCGTGCGCTCCCAAGTAATGTCCATATTAGAGCATCTCCACCGCGACGCCCAAATGGGCGTCCAAAGGCCGTCGGACGTGCCATTTGGGCGCTGTCCGGACAGGGCGCGCCATTTGGGCGCCCGCGTTCCCCACTCGCGGCGCCCAGAGGGGCGTCCAAAAGGATTTTTTACATGAATTTCAATATTTTGTGAAAGGAAAAATCAAGCATACATAAAGTTTTCAAATACAATGTTTAATAGTTCAAATATATAAAATAAAGTTCAAACGTCTTCCTCTGCCGCTGCCATGCCCCGGCGTGCCCACAAATGCTCCGCTAGATCAGCTTAGAGTGCATTATAAGTATATTCATCACGAATTTCCAAATGCATTGAGATATAATCAGCGAAATCTGCCGCACGTTGTGATCAACCTGTGCATGAGGACCCTCAAAGTCATATGGCATATGATCGTGCACTGGATTATAGCGCTCACTCTCGATGATCATGTTGTGCAGGATGACACAACAATTCATCACCTCCCACATTTGCTCATTCGACCATGTCAGAGCAGGATACCGAACGATTAGCAAACCTTTGTTGCAGCACTCCAAATGCTCGCTCGACATCCTTCCTGGTGCTCTCTTGTTCAGAGGCAAAATGAGAAGCTTTGTTCCCGCGAGGGTTGGGGACGCTCTTCACAATGTTGCCCACTTTGGATAGATGCCATCGGCTAGGTAGTACCCTTTGTTGTACTCGTGGCCATTGACCACATAGTTGACAGGTGGGCATGACCTTCAACTAGCTTCGCGAACACAGGAGAGCGCTGCAACACATTGATGTCGTTGTGTGATCCTGCCATGCCGAAGAATGCGTGCCAAATCCATAGTTCATGATCGGCCACAGCTTCAAGAACAACACTGCAATATCCTTTGTGGCCTCCTTTGTACAATCCTTGCCAACCAAATGGACAGTTCTTCCAGCTCCAATGCATGCATTCTATGTTTCCAAGCATCCCAGGAAATCCTCTAGCTGCATTCTGTTCCAGATCCGAGCTGTTTCTTCTTCATTTGGTTCTCTCAAATAGTTTGGGCCAAACACACCAATCACCGCCCTGCAGAACCTGTACATCGACTTGATGATTGTGGACTCTGACATCCGTAGGTAGTCATCTACAGAATCAGCAGGTGCTCCATATGCAAGAATTTTCATGGCTGCAGTGCACTTCTGGATTGACGAGAAACCAACAGTTCCCATGACGTCCTTCTTCAACTTGAACCATGGATCATACGCCCTCACAGCTTGCACGAACTCGTTGAACAATCCACGGTTCATCCGAAAGCGTCGACGGAAATCCTTGGCGGTGGCGACAGGAACTTCGGCAAAGTAGTCAGAGACTAACATGCAATGGCCTTCCATTCTCTGCCTCGGCTTGCTCTTCTTCCTTCCGAACGACGAGCCTCCCGTTTTGGGGCGGCATTGGCTTCCTCGTCGGCTTGAAGTTGGAGAAGGCAACTGAGAATTGCTACATTCTCATCTTCCTCCGCGGCGATGGCATCTTCTTCTTCCAACAGCATCGCGGCCATCATCTCGTCCTCGCTATCCATCTGCAAATACCAGGCGAACCTTCCGCCGAACACCTTCCAGGCAGGGGGGTCGCGGAGAGACCGCCGGGGACGGCTGTATCGAATACAGCGGCGGAGAGATCGCCGGTGCCCGGAACCGAAGGCCGTCGAGGAGAGGAAGCAAACGGCGGCGCCGTCAGGCTTGGGTGGAGCAAAGTGGGGGCGGACGGGAGGCGGCGGCGTCGAGCAAAGTGGGGCGACTGGGGGGACGATGAAAGACGGGGGATAAAATCAGGCGACGCGACGAGAAAACGACGAGACATAGTCCGTGTCTCTGCCAGGCGTGGCCGCGCGTCGGGAGCCGACGTGGCGTCGCGTTTCCTTCCGTCCGGGGCCGCCCCAAGCCTCCCCAAGTTGAGCGCGTGGGCTGGGCGTGCCGGACACAAAAATGGGCCGCGCCGGATCGAACTCGCGTTTGGGCGCCGCGAGTGGGGGCGATTTTATGTCCGGCACGCCCCAAACGGCTTTGGGCGGCCGTTTGGGCGCCGCGAGTGGAGATGCTCTTAGTCATCGTTTAAGCACTAGCAGTCTAGTATGAACGATTTTAGCCTTTGGATGAACGAAAATAAATGACTGATTTATTTGAGGTACCACAAAAGGCCTCAATCAGAAACATAAAATTGCCGCGCTGGGAACTTCATATTGGACAAGCGCTGGGGCTGCAGTCACTTAGAACAGGCAAAAAAAATCTAAAAAAACTTGTCCAGACCCGGAGCGCTGAGTGCGCCCCAGCCAAAACGACATTCGCCGTAGCCAACGTGAGCACGAAGATGCTCCAACTCTTCATTGGTCACAGTTTTGGCTCTAGGATATCGTGAACTAAGTATTAGACACCCGTAACAGAGAAGGGAGGAAGAAAAAAACTCCAATATACGAACTGAGAATAGCGAGTGTAGTACCTCCAGCTAGCCATGGAACCGGAGATGGATGTAGAGTTTTGTTTCGGAGTCCGGTGTGGAGCAATCGCAGGATTCCGTGGCAGCAGCCGGCCAAGCCTGCTTATCGGGTATTTTTTGCCAAATCTGACCGTTTTCGTGAACTAACAACGCATCTGGCCGTTCCCGGAAACTAATTGCAAATCTGGCCCCTGAGGTCGGCGCCATAAAAAAAATTTGCCGAGCTATGTCGGCGCCAATGGCAATGGCGCCGACCCCATCAGCCACCAAAATGCAAATTTTGTATGGCGCCGACCTTGTGCAGGTCGGCTCCATTTGCGTTGGCGCCGACTTCAGGGGCCAGATTTGCAATTAGTTTCCGGGAACGGCCAGATACGTCGTCAGTTCGCGAGAAGGGCCAGATTTGGCAAAATACTCGCTTATCGTCGACCGATCCGGCATGTACTCTTTTGGCACGCCGCCACTACATCCGCAAGACACGCTACCACCGCTACCGCGCTCTGGCCGTGGATCTCGCACCGGTCGTGAAAGCCTACCGCTCGCTACAAAACCTCGGGATGAATAGATAGCCAGAGCTCGACGCGGAAGCGAGAAAGGAGATGACACGGTGCAAGCACACCGTCATGGACGTGTACTGGCACGCGGCGCCCACAAAGCTCAAGGCGAACGCCATTGAGCGGTACTACAGGGCACGGTACAAACGCCGGATGGCCTACCCTTTTGTCGCCTTTGCGTTCGCCAACGGCCTGTGGCGGATCGTGCGGCGAGGAAGGTTCAAACCCTTGAGGCTGCTGGCCTTCTTCTTGTCACCACTGAGCGATTTGTCATGACCGAGCGATCTGTCACGATTAGGTGGCCCCTTTCCCGCCCGGAGATATACGACGTGCTAGAATTTGAGTTGACAAATTGACCGTACCTGGAGCAATTTTATTTCATTCTGAACCATGCATGTATTTGCATGATCGATCGATGATGATTCATACATTTGTTCAGTTGTCGAATAGGGATTAAAATGTCTTTTTGATGTATACCTTATCTAATATTTACTAGTGCTGTAATTCAAAGACTCTCATCGAGTCTCCACGCAAATCCTAGCCCAAAGAAAAAGAGCCATCCAATTTTTCTTATTTCCTACTCTAAACAATCAATTGGATCGCAAGTCTTGCCGTATCACGTCTGATCCACTTTAACTTCAAGACTACCTATATGCATCTCAAATATAAAGAATCGGAAAGTCTTTTTGACTCCCAAGATCCAGTGCTCCTCTATTTTAAAAATAAATTATAAAATATTTACAAGTTATAGAAATTTCAAATAAAATTCTCAGTTTATTCAATCTGATTCCCTACAATCATGTAAAGTCACAATGCATAATCCTTTGTATTTTTATGCCTGTATTTGTTTTGATCTTTAACACCCTGCATTCAAAAACAAAAAAATGTCGAGAGTTTTTTTTTTGAAGACAGACAACACTTTACTGATCAAAAGACATCAGTACAAAGTTCGTCGCGGATAAAGTCCGGGCCAGAGTCACGAAAGATAATACTACCAAAGTGTTCAGCACGCCGGGCTAAGACATGTGCTGAATTATTACGCAACCGACTAACATGACGAAACTTCATTACTAGCACTAATTAGTTTATTTTCTACGACGGTTATATGAGATCAGAAGGAGTACAATAATTAGCTGCTAAAAATGTGTGGGTGTTCTGTACTTGGTTTTGGAATACAGCACTACAGTACGAAATCGAAATTATTTGACAAGTTGTTCACATACCGACCACATAGCATGGTTACCGTAATCCCCACGAGTAGCAATATTTGGCAACACATGGCCGCGTTATTACTCACTCTGATCCACAAAAAATATAGAGAGTTGTACTAGCACGAATTAGTGAGTTTTCCACGACGGTTTTATCGGGTTGGAGGGAGTACAAGAATTTTTTTTTGACGATTGGGAGTACAAGAATTAGTTGCTAATAATGCATGAGCGCTCTGAAATCCTTGGTTTTGGAATAAAGCACATTATTGGCGGAACAACATGGCTGGACAAACCCAACTAAAGGATATACTACATGATCACATTGTCACAATTTTGTTAGTATAATCTTAGAAACGTTATAGTCACTAATGTCCTTAGACCATGAGAAATCAAGTTCCTACATGTCGGACGTTATGACCGCATTGCCACAATTTTGAAATCTAATTGGGATAAGCTTTATGTCTAGTTTCTTTGAGAATTGTATCGACATCGATTATAATCCTCATGGTTAAAATATACTCCCTCCGTTTTTCAATATAAGATGTTTTAGCATTTGTCCGCATGCACATGTACACAAATGTATGTAGACATGTATTAGTGTATATGTTCACTCACTTTAGTGTGTACCTAGACAACATGTGCAACACCTAAAACATCTTATATTAAAAACGGAGGGAGTATAAAGTTGTTGAGCTGCAAAAAACAAAGAGTGTGGGTGAGTGTAAGCAATTAGGATGTTCTAGACGAGAAGCTCGTCATCAAATCTTAATTTGTATGTTTCTTTACTTTTTTTTTCTTGTAGTATTTTTTTACATCTTTAACACATTGCAGTCCAATTAACTTGGGGACGCGACTAAATTGTCGGCCACTAATATTTCGGGGAGGTCCGTTAACCACATAGCATGGTTACCGTAGTCCCCTCGAGTACCAATATTTGCCAGCACATGCACTGCTGACTCCGATCCACAAAACATGTCAAGAGTTGTACTAGCATGAATTATAGTAGTTAAATTTCTGTGACGGTTATATCGGATCGGAGGGAGTACAAGAATTAGCTGCTAAAAATGCGTGGGCGTTCTGTGTTAGAATATGGGCCCATTATGGGCAGCCCATATAAGCAATTTCAGAAAATCTCAAATCCCATTTTTGAGGCTGCACACATGGGAGTGAAGTGGGAGCTAAAGTTTAGTCCCACATTGCTAGTAGGAGGAGAGTTGCACCAACTTATATAGTGGAGTGTTGTGATACTTGGTGTGCTTGTGAGAACAGAAAGCTCTCTCCCGCGCGCTCCTCCTCCTCCGCTCGCACCGCGCCGCGGGTTGCGGGAATCTCGCCGAGCCGAGATTTATTTTTGCAGTCCGGGAAAAACGGTTTGGACGGACGCGTCACAGTTAGTCAGTTCGGGTCGCTCCCGGATCGTGGGCTACTGTAACCGACCCAAAACGTGCGCGACGTGGCCCACGTGTACGTGTTAGGGTTTCCCGAAACGCACTATATATTGCCGTGCACTGCGTGCGCCGTCACACCGAACCAATCTAGGTTTTGCCAATCTCGTGCCTTGCGCCGCCACCGTAGTCTACTCCATGCCGTGCGCCGGCGTGCACCGGCGAACGGGACAGCAGGTCTCCGGAACCGCTCGTCCTTGTGATCCTGTACGGGAGAGGGCGAATAAGGTTTTTGGGAAGCGCTCCGCGCGACTGCTTTCAAGTTCTTCATCACGGCTCGACTTCCTGGACGATCTCCGGGTCCGCGGGCGACTCGTCTCCAACGTCGTCTTCTTCGAGCCGCGCCGTCGCTGCTCCAACGACTACTTCATCTACTACCGTTCGGTACGTGTGTCACGTTCGTCTCTGTTTTACTATGGCTGTGTTAGTAGATGTTTTGCTGCTGTTCATGTTAATTAATACGTCTAGTATTTTCGAGTTTAACATGTTAGTAGCTTTGCGATCATGTTTATATTCTGGAATTAATCATGGAAATTATGCCTAATATCCAACAATCCAAAAACCTTATTTGTTATAGGCAATTTCCTGAGTTAAACATGGGACATCTATCTGATGCGCTGAGGCCGGACAAGTTTACCGGTGTGGACTTTAAGAGATGGCAGTACAAGACCACACTGTGGTTGCGATCTCTGAAAGTGTTCGAGGCTAGTGAGGGTTTACCTGAAGGAACTATATCTGACGAGGATCAGAACAAGTTCAAGGAAACCAATACTGCCTTTGTGGGACTCGTTCTGAGTGCTCTTAGCAACAAGCTGTTTGATGTGTACATGCACATTACAGATGCCAAAGAGCTCTGGGAGGCACTGAACGCTAAGTTCGGTGTAGCAGATGCTGGCAGTGAACTGTACATCATGGAGAGCTTCCATGACTTCAGGATGGCTAACAACCGTTCTGTAGTCGAACAGGCTCATGAGATACAGTGCATTGCTAAGGAGCTTGAGCACGCTAAGTGTGCCTTACCTGACAAGTTTGTGGCTGGATGCATTATTGCAAAGTTGCCCTCTTCATGGAGGAACTTCGCCACAACTCTCAAACACAAGAGACAGGAGATATCGGTTGAAAACCTGATAGCGTCTCTTGATGTTGAGGAGAAGGCTCGGGCTAAGGACACTGCTGAGAGAGGTGGTGAAGGTCAGTCTAGCGCCAACATGGTGCAGAAGAACTTTCACCATGGCAAGAGCAAGGCAAAGAGCAAGCCTTCCTTCAACATGCCTACCAAGACTACTTCTTTCAAGAAGAAGAAGAAGATGCTGAACAAATCTGAGCTAAAGTGCTACACTTGTGGAGAGCCCGGACACTTCTCTGTGGACTGCCCAGATCGTGCAGACAAGAAAGGGAAAGCCAAAGCATGTCAACGTCGTGACCGCTAGCAATGCTGATGGGTACGGTAATTTACCGATTGTGCTTTCAGTATTTCAATCTCCATGTTGGTGGATTGATACGGGTGCTAATGTTCATGTATGTGCTGACATCTCTATGTTCACTTCTTATCAGGTCGCAGATTCAAGCGTCTTAATGGGGAATGGATCACATGCTTCTGTTCGTGGTGTTGGCACGGTAGATCTGAAGTTTACTTCGGGGAAGATCGTGCAGCTGAGGAACGTGCAGCATGTCCCTACTATGAACAAGAATCTTGTTAGCGGCTCCCTTCTATGCAGAGATGGGTTTAAATTAGTCTTGGAGTCCAATAAAGTAGTTGTGTCAAAGTTTGGACAATTTATTGGTAAAGGGTATGAGTGCGGAGGCTTGTTCCGCTTTTCATTATCGGATTTTTGTAATAAGTCAGTAAACCATATTTGTGGCAGTGTGGATTCGGATGCTAATGTTTGGCACTCTCGTTTATGTCATGTTAATTTTGGTTTAATGAGTAGACTTTCCAGTTTGAGTTTAATTCCTACTTTCACCATTGCCAAAGGTTCTAAGTGCCATAGCTGTGTGCAATCTAAGCAACCTCGAAAGCCTCACAAGGCAGCCGAGGAGAGAAACTTGGCACCTCTAGAACTCGTACATTCGGATCTATGTGAGATGAATGGCGTGTTGACAAAAGGTGATAAGAGATATTTCATGACTTTAATCGATGATGCTACTAGGTTCTGTTATGTATATTTGTTGCACACTAAAGATGAAGCTTTAGACTACTTTAAAATCTATAAAGCTGAAGTAGAAAATCAATTAGAGAGAAAGATCAAACGTCTTAGGTCAGATCGTGGTGGCGAGTATTTCTCCAACGTATTTGATGAATTCTGTGAGGAACATGGTATTATTCATGAGAGGACGCCTCCCTATTCCCCAATCAAACGGGGTTGCCGAGAGGAAAAACCGCACGCTGACCGACTTGGTGAACGCCATGTTGGACACTGCTGGTTTATCTAAGGCATGGTGGGGGAGGCTTTGTTGACTTCGTGTCATGTCCTGAATAGAGTTCCTAACAAGGATAAAGAGAAGACACCTTACGAGGAGTGGTCTGGGAGAAAACCATCACTTTCTTATTTTCGTACTTGGGGATGTTTGGCGAAAGTCAATGTTCCAATTCCTAAGAAACGAAAACTTGGACCGAAGACAGTGGATTGTGTCTTTCTAGGTTATGCTCAGCGGAGCATTTGCTATAGATTTTTAGTGGTTAAATCTGAGATACCTGATATGCATGTTGATACTATTTTGGAATCTCGTGATGCAACATTTTTTGAGAACATGTTTCCTATGAAGGATATGCATAGCATTGCTAGAATTTCTTCTGAGATATTTGCTGAACCTAGTACATCTGTTGATCATTCTGAACAACCACATGTTGAGGAAGTCCTTGAGAAGGATGACAATGAATCAGCTCCCAAGAGGAGCAAGAGACAGAGGACTGAAAAATCCTTTGGTGATGATTTCATTGTGTACCTTGTGGACAATACTCCCACGTCCATTGCAGAGGCATTTGCATCTCCTGATGCTGATGACTGGAAAGAAGCTGTCCATAATGAGATGGACTCGATTCTTTCTAATGGAACTTGGGAATTATCTGAACGACCCTACGGCTGCAAACCTGTGGGTTGTAAGTGGGTGTTCAAGAAGAAGCTAAGGCCTGATGGTACTATTGAGAAGTACAAGGCACGGCTTGTAGCCAAGGGCTACACCCAGCGCGAAGGCGAAGATTACTTTGACACCTATTCACCTGTTGCTAGACTCACCACCATTCGTGTACTACTTTCCCTGGCTGCCTCCTATGGTCTTATCGTTCATCAAATGGACGTAAAGACAGCTTTCCTTAACGGAGAGTTGGAAGAGGAAATCTATATGGATCAGCCTGATGGGTTTGTAGTAAAAGGTGAAGAGAGAAAGGTGTGCAAATTGTTAAAATCTTTGTATGGGCTGAAGCAAGCACCTAAGCAATGGCATGAGAAGTTTGACAGAACTTTAACTTCTGCAGGCTTTGCCATTAATGAGGCTGATAGGTGTGTATATTATCGCCATGGTGGGGGCGATAGTGTTATATTATGCTTGTATGTTGATGACATACTGATTTTCGGTACAAGCATGATAGTGATAAATGAGGTCAAGTTTTCTGTCAAAGAGCTTTGATATGAAAGATCTGGGACAAGCTGATGTGATCCTGAACATTAAGTTGATTAGGGATGAGAGTGGGATTACGTTAACGCAATCACACTATGTTGAGAAGGTCTTGAGCCGCTTTGGTTATATAGACAGCAAGCCTTCTCCAACACCCTATGATCCCAGTGTGACACTCAGAAAGAACAAAAGGAAACGAGAGATCAATTAAGATATTCTCAAGTGATCGGTTCACTCATGTACCTTGCGAGCGCGACGAGACCTGATATCTCTTTTGCTGTGAGCAAGTTGAGCAGGTTCATGTCTAACCCGGGTATTGATCATTGGCATGCACTTGAAAGGGTCATGCG
The DNA here is from genome assembly GCA_947311845.1 of Poa pratensis. Classification (NCBI taxonomy): domain Eukaryota; kingdom Viridiplantae; phylum Streptophyta; class Magnoliopsida; order Poales; family Poaceae; genus Poa; species Poa pratensis. Next base: position 18,797,132 of record CAMZMU010000120.1, read on the forward strand.
CTATCTGAACGGTACAATGAGTTATGGGATTCACTATTCAGGGCACCCTGCGGTGCTTGAGGGATACTGTGATGCGAACTGGATCTCAGATGTTGATGAGCTCTACGCCACAAGTGGATATGCATTTATTCTTGGAGGTGGCGCAGTGTCATGGAGGTCTTGCAAACAGACCATTTTGACGAGGTCAACCATGGAAGCAGAACTTGCTGCTTTAGATACAGCTTCTGTTGAGGCAGAATGGCTGCGTGAGCTCTTGATGGACTTGCCGGTGGTTGAGAAACCATTACCGGCCATCCTTATGAACTGTGACAACCAAACGGTTATTACGAAAGTGAACAGTGCTAAGGATAATGCGAAGTCATCAAGACACGTCAAGAGACGCTTGAAGTCTGTCAGGAAAATGAGAAACTCCGGAGTAATAACTGTTAGTTATATTCAAACAGACAAAAACCTGGCAGATCCCTTTACGAAGGGACTATCACGTAATGTGATAGATAGTGCATCGAGGGAGATGGGGTTGAGACCCGTGAGCGTTACACCATAGTGGTAACCCAACCTATGTGATCGGAGATCCCGTGAATTAGGACCTGGGAAGAACAAGCTAGTGGTTTAACTGAGGAGAGTTATTTTATAACCCTCTCCGTGGGAAGATGCATAACTCTCACATTCTGTAAGGCAGGTTGGCAATATGCCTTAATGTGTTTCTGTTGGCTATTCGTAGCAAAGGTGCTATCCTACAGAGCGACCTTGAAAGAACACACCTATATGAGTCCGACTGTTAAACGTCGCAGTCTATGAGATTTGGGTGATCTCTAGTAAGCTCATGAAGAGACCAGGGAGTATGACGCATATGCTCCACCCGCGGGGTAGGCTACTGGCAGCCACGTACTGGTTATGACTTTGAGTGAAGTCTATTGGCACCAAACTTGCAATTCAAGGTTCGTCCATTGTTCAAGTTGCTGGTAGATGTAGCTTGAAGCTCTAGGCGGAAGTTCAACTTAACAGTCTCTGCTGAAACACTGGTATATAAACAAGAAACGAGGTTTGGCAAAATCTCTAAATGGGAATTTGAGATCTGGTGGGGGATTGTTAGAATTGGGCCCATTTGGGCAGCCCAATAAGCAATTTCAGAAAATCTCAAAGCCCATTTTTGGCTGCACACATGGGAGTGGAGTGGAGCTAAAGTTTAGTCCCACATTGCTAGTTGGAGGAGAGTTGCACCAACTTATAAGTGGAGTGTTGTGACACTTGGTGTGCTTGTGAGAACAGAAGGCTCTCTCGCGCTCCTCCTCCTCCGCCGCCGCCGCTCGCACGCACGCACCGCACCGCGCCGCCCGCCCGTCTCGTCACGACGCGCCGCGGGTTGCGGGAATCTCGCCGAGCCGAGCTTTATTTTTGCAGTCCGGGAAAACGGTTTGGACGGACGCGTCACAGTTAGTCAGTTCGGGTCGCTCCCGGATCGTGGGCTACTGTAACCGACCCAAAACGTGCGCGACGTGGACTTGGCCCACGATGTACGTGTTAGGGTTTCCCGAACCGCACTATATATTGCCGTGCACTGCGTGCGCCGTCACAACCGAACCAATCTAGGTTTTGCCAATCTCGTGCCTTGCGCCGCCACCGTAGTCTACTCCATCCCGTGCGCCGGCGTGCACGGCGAACGGGACAGCAGGTCTCCGGAACCGCTCGTCCTTGTGATCCTGTACGGGAGAGGGCGAATAAGGTTTTTGGGAAGCGCTCCGCGCGACTGCTTTCAAGTTCTTCATCACGGCTCGACTTCCTGGACGATCTCCGGGTTCGCGGGCGGCTCGTCTCCAACGTCGTCTTCTTCGAGCTGCGACCGTCGCTGCTCCAACGACTACTTCATCTACTACCGTTCGGTACGTGTGTCACGTTCCGGTCTGCTGTTTTACTATGGTTGTGTTAGTAGATGTTTTGCTGCTGTTCATGTTAATTAATACGTCTAGTATTTTCGAGTTTAACATGTTAGTAGCTGTTGCGATCATGCTTTATATTCTGGAATTAATCATGGAAATAATGCCTAATATTCCAACATTCTGTACTTGGTTTTGGAATAAAGCACCTACAGTACGAAAATCGAAATTATTTGACAACCTGTTCACATACTGAGTATTTTCCTAGCGTCGCTCGCTCAAGGCAAAATAAGGCCGGCCCGTTACTAGTTTCCAGCGAAGAGGTGGATTGGGCTCTAAATTGATTTTGGGCCCGGCCCTGCCCGGGTGGAATCTCAGCCTACAAATTCCCCCGCTCGTTCTTCTCTTCTTCTTCCTCCCCGCTCTGTTTCACGCTCCTGCTCCACCCTCGCTCTTCCATCCTCGCTCCCGAGTCCCGACCTTCTCCTCCGCCCTCTCTAGCCACCATGGCCTTCCTCACCCCGCCGCCCGGCCCCCTCCCTGCGACCGACGAGAGGCACCGCCTCCTGGCGCCCCCTGCCTCCGCTCCGGTTGGGGAGCACAACAGGTTCGCCCTGCTGGCGGAGCTCACCCGGGAGGAGGACGAGGCCGAGCAGAGGGCCGCCACCGCCGCCGTATCCTCCTTCGACGCCGCCGCCACCGCCACCGTCTCCTCCGCCACCGCCGCCACCGCGCCACGCCCACGCGGACCACTCCGCCCGCGCCGCCGTCGACATGAGGGTCACGCCGAGGTCGTCGTCTTCGGCCGTCCGTGGGATCGCCGCCCCCTGATCCTCTCTACCCTTCTCGCGCTTCCCGTGGCGATCCTCATCCTTTCCTATGTGCTGTGAGCCAGCCGCTGGTACGTACGCTTGCTTTCTTGGTTTCTTGATTCGTTCTTGCTCTGTTTCTTGGTTTCTTGATTCGTTCTTGCTCTGTTTCTTGCTCCGTTTCTTGGTTTCTTGCTCGTTTTCTTGCATCTAACCTCGTTTCTTCGCTCAATCTTGCAGATGGAGTGGACTGGAGGGTGGACTGCAAGACGAACCGATCGAGTAGCAGCGACTAGCGACTCTGGGATCTGGGTGTTAGAACTAGCTAGCTAGTTTCAGAGATACGTACATGCTCTATAGGTAGTTAGGTTCAGAAACCGCATTACGGTTCTGATTACAATCCTGTAATTGGAAAACATCCCAAATATTCTTTCTTTCAGTACTGAAATTGGTCAGAGAGTTCTGAAGTGAGTTTGGACAGTGCCTTCTCTGAAGTTTAATTGAAAGCCGTGATTTTTGGTATGCTGGCCGAGAAAGCCTCCGGCCCCGATGATTTCACGATTTTCAGAACTTAGTTGACAAAAATTTGCAGTCGCCTTGAATAATGGAAAAACCTTCATATTACCTCAAGGCGGGAGATTTATCTTAGCACAGTTTTGAGCGACATTGCCATTTCCACTTGATGTCCCTAGACCCTCTCCCATGTGTTTTGTAGAGCCATGGACAATATAGGAAGGTGTTTTTTTGTGGATCTGATTAGTATCCTGTAATTGCACAACAACCTCTCCCAAATATTCTTTCTTCAGTTCAGAAATTTGATTAGGGAGCTTGTCAAACATTGACCAACGCATGTATCCTTGGATCTTTTTTTTTTTTTTTTACCTTGGAATCAATGATTTCGGATAATACTTCAATTTTAATTGTCACTAAAAATTTAAATGGCAAATCCTATTGGTACAACATTTTAGCAAGTGCATGTTGTGGCCCAGGACAATGTGGCGCCCAGAAATGTATGGGACGATCCCTCGTAACTTGGCACTCGCCTTAGTCTAGTGATAAGAGGAACAACACTCACAGAACCAACCAAGATGTTTCAGTACCGAAGCGTATCTGGAATCTACTAATATGTTGCATTGCCAAGGCATGTTCGGAAATGATCGGGATGTAATCCGCCTCAGGATGTCCGTTTTGTCCGCTAGATAATGGTAGATCAATTGATTGAGGCAATGTCAATCCGACGCATCCATCCGGACGGTTTAACATAACTGTGACAGTTGAAGCATGAGAAGCAGGAGACCGATGAAGAAAATTCAGATACAATGACCACAGATCACCGGTCCGGAGGATGTTCGTCGTCGACAAGAAGCCACCACCACGAAGGTATCGACGCACCATGACGCGAGCAGGCGCAAATTAAATGCTCGACCTTCACCTCTGCTTAATTCTTTTTATATAGATTAACAAATCACATTCCAATTGTTTGTACCATATGCAACAATGTTTTGGGAATTACATGTGATAATCAATGAACATTTCTCTTATGTCGCAGATGCTTGGGATGGGTTGACCTTAAGTTTACTTTTTAATGATAATTTCAGTTTACCTTTTTTAGGTAACTTAAGTTTACTTTTAGGCGAACAGTTTCCCATTATATACTTAACCAGTGGCTTGAGCTTGTTGCTTTTATCGAAAGTGTGCATTTGTCGCATGAGGAAGATAGTCCCATATGGATTTTCCATCCATCTGGGCAGTATACAGTTAAGTCCTTCTATGGTGTCATTTGTCGCTGTGCATACTACAGCTGACTGGAAGGTGTGCATATACCCCAAGGTTCCATATCTTTTTCTCGCTGCTTGCCATAATTTTTACTAGAGTTAATCTTAGTAAACATTGTCAGATGGATGATCAGTCGTGTTTGTTCTATTCAGAAATGTTGAAACTGCTCATCACTTGTTTTTCGATTGTGTTGATGCAAAAGCTATCTGGTCATATGTTTCAGATGTCATTGGTGTCGATATTGGGAAGGATTTTGTATGTATTGCTATGGTAGATTAGTGAGAATAATAATTCTATCATTAATGTAAGAAAGGAGATGTGTTTTCAGGGCTAAGATGTCCAGGTGTTAAAGATATCTTGCAAAGAATTGTGTCATTAATCAGTAGCTGGAAAGTGTTGTGCATGGACAAACACTCTAGTCTATTGGACCAGAATATAAAACATAAGAGAATTAACCTAAATGGCTCCCTCCTCCCACCCCACCCACGGCGACTCCACCCCACCCTAGCCCCCACGCCGGCGATCTCCAATCTTCGGCCCCACCCCTAATTTCCACTCCGATCATCTTCTCCGCCGTTTCCACTTCCCTTTAGTCACCCTCGCTCGATGGTTGTCATGGCCTCCCTCTCCCTAGGTTCAGATTTTTCCCCGGGTCTGGCGTTCGCGAAGGAGATCCATCGCGTCGGGCTTGGTACGGTTCACCCCACCAAGGATTCTGCTCACTTCACGATGGTGGTCTGTTTCGGTTGGGCATCATTTCGCTTGGAGGGAGATCTGGTCGCGCTGGCGCTGGAGGCGGCTACTGGCGGATTCTGCAATGAACTTAAGGTATCTCTAATTCGCGATCGGGTCTTCTCTTTTCTGGTTTCTTCGAAGCAAGTTGGTTTCTAGCTATTCCAAGGGAAGTTCTACAGCTGCCCGCATTTCAAATGCTTTTATCATCTCTGGGGTTTTGGTGGTCCAAATTGGAGGCGAGAAATTTCTTTGTGGCAGAGGGAATGTGCGAGTGAATGAATTCTCGCTAACAGGAAGAGATCTAAGCCCTTTGATCGAAGGCTTCCAGTTGGGAAGCAAGTCTTTCGTCAACGGTTAATTCAGAATGTAGTTGTGCCTTCGGCTCCTGGCGGATCGGCGACGCCGGAGCTTATCTCATCGCCGGTGGTCTCGTCGCCGGTGGCCACCTCAGTCCATCAGTTTGATCCGCATTCAGCGCGTTCAGTTTCGGCAGCAGCCCCGGAGGCAACGGTACCCCCGAAGTTTGCATGGGGCTTCCGTTTTTGAATCTGGCAGATTCTGCATGTCAGCCGGCCCACCTGAGGCCCAACCAGGTTGAGCCCATTGCCAGCCCACCAAGTCAAATTCAGCCAGATTGCCCTTCTATCCCAGCTTCGCCTTCTTTGGATGGGTTGGCTGCTGTTATTCAGGAAATGGTTTGGAAAGTCTATAAATGTCAGAGATGTCTTGGTATGGGGCATTATACGCCGGTATGTACAAATAAAATATGATGCCGTAAGTGCTTCCATTTTGGTCACGTGCAGAAGGAATGTTCCGATCACAATAAGGCGAGTTTAAAGTGCTGGATCCCAAAACAGAAAGATTTGCTCTTGCCGGATAGGTTAACAACTCATGTGAATATTGTACGGAACAGTAACGAAGCCTCCATGTTTTCTCATGCAATCTACACATCCAGAACTTCTCCTTCGCTGCCGCCTTCCCCTGCTCCTCAAGATCCTGATAATGTGAATAATGTGGCTTTCAACCATGATCAGCAAGCACCTGATGTTGCACCTACAGCTGACCCTGAACCCTTGGTGAAAACTCCCCCACAAAACTCTATGAATGCTCACATCCAACCTGCTGCTGATGCAATTGATGCTTTTGCTGCAATGAATAGCATGGTGGCAAACATGATCAGCAATGCGCCGCATTTTCTTGAAAACATTGACATTGCCTCTGTTGTTGCTGCTGGAGTGAAACTTGTGGATGTTATTGGAGATGGCCCGAGTGAAAAGAAGTGCTTGTTCACAATTTACTCTGAGTTACCTGCTGCACAAGCATCTAGCACTGTTGTCATTACTGAGATTGACACTGTTGAATCCGACACTGAAAACTTTTGCAATGATGATGACACAAGCTCAGTGGGCAACAGAAACGATCTTGATGAGCCATACAACTTCTGCAATGAATCTGAATTTTCTGAGCTCTCTGCTATGGAAGAGGCTACCTCAAAGAGGAAGGCACCTAATGATGTGAAAGAAATTCGTCGAAGCAGTAGAATTGCTTTACTGAACAAAGGATTTAAGAATAAGGAGGCTGCAGAAAAGGCTCAGAAAAAAGGTACTAGACCCAAGGCCAAGAAAGGAAAGAAGATTGCTAAGAGCCTGGTACATGACCTTGATGTAGAGATTGTTGATGATCAGGCCCCTCCACCACCCATCCTCCCCATCGACACCATCCTCGCCCTTGGCCATGACCAGTGCAAGATACCTCCTAGCGAGCTATCTGAGGAGATTCTCAATGCCATGGTTACCAATGAATAGAAACTGGAATGTTTATAACTGGAACTTGAGAGGTGTTAACTCTCAAGTCAGATGTGATGAAATAAGGGATAAAGTGGACGAAAGCAACTGCAGCATAATTTGTTTCCAAGAAACAAAAATAGAATTTTTTGATCATTCATATTTGAGGAAATTCTGTCTGAAGCGTTTCAGTCAGTATGCATATACTCCTTCAGTGGGCAGTTCAGGGGACCTAATTACTATATGGAATGGGAATCTATTTACTGGTACAACAATATCTCAATCATCATATCAGATTACAGTTGAGCTTACATGCCAGATCTCTGGATTTACTTGGACTCTAACAAATATTTATGGACCAACACAAAATGAAAACAGGCCGGAATTCCTAGATTGGTTCCGAGAGTTTGATACTGCTAATATCAAATATTGGATGGTTATGGGGGATTTTAATCTTATCAGGAGCCCAAGTGACAGAAACAGAAGTGGTCGTGATCACAGCAATATGCTTGCTTTCAACCCTGCTATACAAGCACATGATCTTTTTGAAATACCATTAAAAGGCAGAGCTTATACATGGAGTAATATGCAGGACACCCCTTTACTTGAAAAAATCGATTGGATATTTACGAGTACAGGATGGACAAATGAATTTCCCAATACCATGGCGTACCCTATGTCGAAAATAGGTTTTGATCATGTTCCTATTAATGTCCAGATTAGTACATCTATTCCGAAGGCCAATTTATTCAGGTTTGAAAAATTTCTGGGCTGATTTCAATGGGTTTCACGATACTGTTAATGCTTGTTGGCAACAAGCTCCAATTAAATCAGACCCATCCACCACACTCAATTCCAGATTCAAGTGTGTTAGAGCAGGACTGAAAAAGTGGAGTAAAACTTTCTCTCAACTGGGTAAAATTATCGATAAGTGCAATTTTATACTTGCAATGCTTGATGGACTAGAAGATCAGAGGAGTCTTGCAGCGCATGAAAAGATATTCAGAAATATACTCAAGGAGCACATCAAAAAGCTTTTAGAGGCCAAGCGAATTTTCTGGCGCAGCAAGGCCAAAATCAGATGGGCCAAGTTAGGCGATGAAAACACAAAAAATTTCCATGCTGTTGCTACTCAGAATTACAGGAGGAATTTTATTTCGTCGATCAAAGTTGATGATGATGTTTCTGTCACGGATCATGAACATAAGTCTGCTGTGTTTTGGAATTCATACAAAAACAGGTTGGGTATCTCTGAAAATACTATGACTTTCAACTTGGATAATCTTATTCAGAGACATCACCTGGATCATCCAGATGACCCCTTCTCATTGGAAGAAATTGAGCAAGTTATAAAGGACATTCCTACGGATAAAGCCCTGGGACCTGACGGATTTAATGGTTTCTTTCTCAAGAAATGTTGGAACACTGTAAAGCAAGATTTCATTGCCTTGATAAATGATTTCTATTCTGGAAGCTTGAAATTAGAAGCCACAAATACTGCCTTCATCACCCTGATCCCGAAATGCAATGATCCTGAATCTATGAATGATTTTAGACCAATATCCCTTGTTAGTCTACCTCTAAAATTCTTGACCAAGCTTATGGCTAATAGGATGCAAAAGGAAATTATACCTATCCTACACAGTGATGTAGTGCGACTCGCGTCCATCACCATGTCAAGCACTCCAACACTTCACAAGCCACCATGGACATCGAAGGTGAGCTCGTTCCTCTACTTGAGCTCCATTCCTCCCCTTTTGGATGGTATGCTACGTCATGCTCCGTCCTTTGATGATGCTAGGGTTACCACGACGAGGACATGTACACGGGAAGATGGCCAAGGTGCGAGAGGAGTGAAGGCGGAGAAGACGGTGGCTTGGAAGAGAAGAAGGAAGAGGAACCAAGAAGAAGAAGAGAAGCTGTTGAAGTCCCAGGGAGCGGTACTACCGCCAGGTATAGCGGTACTACCGCCGCAGCGGTACTACCGCCAGCGGTACCGCCCAGATTGGCTCTCTGGAGGTCTCGGCGGCATCTCCAGCGGCACCGCAGCGGTACTACCGCCACCCAGCGGTACTACCGCTGCGGGACGTCAGGCGCTTCAGGAAGCCCCCAGCGGTACTACCGCCAGGCGTAGCGGTACTACCGTTGCGGACCCAGTCCAGCTCGGGTGGGAGGCCCTTGTCCTCTCCCCACCAACCCCCTTGGAGGTCAAACCTATAAATAGGCACCTACCCCCTTCAGATCAGGATAAGACTAGTTTGAGATAAGAGTAGAGTAGAACTCCATTACCTCAAGTGGTCTCCTTCCTCCCCCTTGTGGGGATGGATCCTCCGCGTGTGGAGAAGATCCCTTCGCGGATTCAAGACCTCTACTTGTAGTTTGACTACTTGCCAATCTTTCATCTTCGGGTGACTTTATTGGAACGGCTCGGTTGGCCGTTGGAGAAACAACCACCCAAGATCCCTTCTTGTTCTTCTTGCCAATCTCTCCCTTTGGGATTCTATTGGACCGTTGGACCGACCGGTAAGGGAAACGGTTCTTGTATCTTGTTTGTGTTCGAGTATTCCGCTGCGTTCTTCCTTGTGTTCTTCGTGTTCTTGCGTGAGTTCATCCTCTCCCGCCGTCAATCCGTGAAGATCGGGCCACCCAAGCGGTCTTTTCCGCATCATATGGTTCTCTAGCTCACTTCTTGGTTGCATGAGTCCCATTTATCTATCCGTGCGTGTGTTTCTTTGATCGTCATTCCTATCTTTTGAGATTGACTTGCTTTGGCTTTGTGATCATCGTGGTTCTCTACTTGCTTTGACAATATCTTGGTTTCCGGTTGGTTCAATTTGCTTTCCACCTACCATATCTTCCTACCACTAAGCCGTGTGTGTTTTGGAGTTTGCTTTGGATACTTGAACACAAGCACTTTACTTTGTGATCGTTTCCCTTTGGTTGTCCACGACGTCCAATACTATCTACAAAGGTGAGAGTTTGTGCTCTAGTTTCTTTCCACTCCACATATACATTTGTCTTGTGAGTTAACATGTCTAGGGAGAGTGAGTGCCACTATGGAGGCCAAGATGAAGATGAGTACATGATGAGTCACATGGACTATGATGCCTCAAACTTTGAGGACATGGGGGACTACTACGACGACTACGACCCCCATGACATGATGGAGCATCACCAAGACTTCCGCTACCACGACTCCTACTCCGAGTACGACTCCGACTACTCAAGCGTCCACGACATGGAGCGGTACCAAGACGTCGAGCAACCTCCGTCAAATTGTATCGACTCCAAGTATGTGCGAATCTACCACGACTCCGACTACATGAGCTCCAACGACAATGAGGCGTCTTCACATGCCTCATCACATGGTACCTACCTCGACTACAACGACATGGTGGAGCGCCACTACCACGACTACAACTCCGATGACATGGTGGAGAATGTCTACGACTACTACTCTTGTAGCATGTGCGACGACTTCGACAACGTCCAAGAGGAGAGGCCCCCCATCATCACCATGTTCAAGAGCGACACCACCAAGCGTCATGGCACAACCTACTTCTATGGTTCAAGCTCAAGATGGTGCTCCGACAAGAAGACCACCATGAGTTCATCCTTGGGAGCTCCATCTACTTCCAAGAGTGCCAAGCTTCGCCTTTCGCCATCAACTTCAAGAAGGAGCCATGACAAGGCCATCGCCAAGAGCGACAAGCTTCGACATTCTCCTTCAACTTCAACAAGGCGCCATGAGAAGGACAACGCCAAGAGTGCCAAGCATCGACACTCTACATCAACCCAAAGACGGCGCCACAAGAAGCGCATTGACGAGGCCAAGCTCCAAAATCTCAAGGACGCTTTTGACAAGCTTACCAAGAGTGTTGCCAAGGTGGACCACAACATGCCACCAAACTCTAGTGGAAGCTCCAAGGAAAGGTCGCCAAGGCAACAAGCACGCCGTCGTCAACATGAAGAGACGCATCCAAATGACTTTCGGCGACACCCCTCCGCCCAAGAGCGTCAAAGTCGACATGAGAAGAAGACGGCGACAAAGGCGCATCCTTTGGTGTCCCCTTGTGCTACCACTCCAAGTGCGCCAACGAGAGCTACAAGTTCCATGTTTGATGACATCATGGCCGACATCGACAAATTCTTTGAGCAAAGTCTACGTCGACGCCGGAAGAAACATGGTCACAAACGTGAGGACACAATCAAGACGGCGCCCTTCTCAAGCACTTCTCATGATATGGTATCTACACCTAGTGCCACCACCACATTGGTCCCCATATGGCAAGATGAAGACCTCATATGTGACAATTGCCAAGGCCAAGACCATGATCCACGAGAATGTCCCAATCTCTTGTGCCCAATATGCAATCAAAGAGGTCACATGATGTGGGAGTGCAAAGTTGGTGACCAAGATGACGAGAAGATGGTCGAGCATGGGATTTTCCCTTCGACCACGGAGGCGAGCATGGATGATGCTATCACTTTGGTTGATGCACCAAGTGAGCATGCCGAGCATGGGATTTTACCTTCGGCAATGGAGTCGAGTGGTGATGCCTACTCTATGGCATTGACCTTTGGAGGCGAGTTGGTTGTGGAGGTTGAGCATGGGAGTTTCCCTTCAACCTTGGAGGCGTTTGGAGTTGAGAACATTGAGCCTACCCTCATGTGCTTGAATGACGTGATGGTACCAATCCCATGTGAGAATGAGAGCCACTTAGCCCACTTGAGTGAGAGTGAGAGTGAGTTGAGTGCCTCCACCATATGTGAGTTTGAGTGATTTCTCTTTGAGGGAATGAGTGATACACCACTTGAGTTGAGAGAGGTAGTTGATAGGTCTTGTGAGGCCATTTCGATTTCTAACAACTTAACCTCTACCTCTAGTGTGGTTTCTCATTGTGTGCTAGGTTCCATGGAGGGTGAGACGCCACTCCTCGACTTGATGATGCCTCAAATGGAGAAGATGTACATGGAGGATGATGATGATGCCACCCCATGTCTACTTCATGATGAACAAGTCGGCTACATGGAAGCCCCTACTACTTCAACACCTACTTCTCATGAGCGGGACTACAAAGGTATGGGTGTTGATGTGACCATGATCCCACTAGTGGACATGATGAATGTTGATTGCTTGCATGATTTGGATGATTCTTTTGATGTCACATATGAGACATTCACATTCACTTGTGATTCCTTGCTTCAAACCAAGGTTGACCAAGTGGATTCTTCTATTTGTGATGATGTTGCCATACCCATGCTTTGCAATCGATGTTTGCACTATTCTCTCATTGTTGCTTGCAACATGTTGAACAATTTCTCTTTCACATGTGTTGCTTGCAATAATGTTGAAATGCTTGATAATGAGATTGCCCCCATAGCTTTCTCACATGTTGGAGATTTTTCGTTCTCACTTTTAGACCTTGTTCCATCCTTCACTTTGTATGGTAACCATACACATATGTCATATTCCATTGACTTTGTTGTGTTTGGCGAAGTGCAAATGGAGAGACGCGTCATGATGGATGATGTGTTCCTTTACCGTGCACATAATTTCTTCATATGGTGTCTTGTGTGTGCCGGTAATTGCGTGATAATGTCAACCTCAATTGAGCATGAGTTGACAACAAGAGCTCTTGAGAGCATACATGTGAGTAGTGGATCGAATCCAACTCTCAAATCTTTCTCATGTTTTGCATCAAACAAGTTGAACAATTTCTCTTGCTTATGGTTTGTTTGCAATCATGTTGATGCTTTTGGTTTTCCCTATGACAAGCGTGTTTCCTTCATCTTTCACATGGATGATTTATGGGTTGCCACAAATATGATGAACACTCGTCCTTTCCAATGGCTTGTTGGCAACCATAATGACATTTTGTGTAAGTCTTGTCATGAGTGCTTTGATCTCTACCAATTTGGTGTTGCAACAAATATGTTGAAAACGTGCTCTTTCATGTGCTTTGTTTGCCACCATGATGATATTTTGGACATTCTTCATTGTGTGTTTTTCATGGATTTGTGTTTCCACATTTTGAAGATGCTCCATTGGATTGTTTACACATTGACCTTGCACTTGCACTACGTTTTCCTATTCTTGTGTTGTGCTAACAGTGCTATGACAAAGAATGGACATGTCATTATTGATATGTTCCTCTTTCTTGCACACACATGGGTTGCTTGGTCTTTGATGTTTGTAGGCATGGTGAATTCCAATTCTTCGACAACACATCTACCTCCTTTGCATGGTGATGAAGAGCAAGAGTCGAGGACGACTCTTTTTAAAGGGGGGGGAGATGATGTAGTGCGACTCACGTCCATCACCATGTCAAGCACTCCAACACTTCACAAGCCACCATGGACATCGAAGGTGAGCTCGTTCCTCTACTTGAGCTCCATTCCTCCCCTTTTGGATGGTATGCTACGTCATGCTCCGTCCTTTGATGATGCTAGGGTTACCACGACGAGGACATGTACACGGGAAGATGGCCAAGGTGCGAGAGGAGTGAAGGCGGAGAAGACGGTGGCTTGGAAGAGAAGAAGGAAGAGGAACCAAGAAGAAGAGAAGCTGTTGAAGTCCCAGGGAGCGGTACTACCGCCAGGCATAGCGGTACTACCGCCGCAGCGGTACTACCGCCAGCGGTACCGCCCAGATTGGCTCTCTGAAGGTCTCGGCGGCATCTCCAGCGGCACCGCAGCGGTACTACCGCCACCCAGCGGTACTACCGCCAGGCGCAGCGGTACTACCGCTGCGGGACGTCAGGCGCTTCAGGAAGCCCCCAGCGGTACTACCGCCAGGCGTAGCGGTACTACCGCTGCGGACCCAATCCAGCTCGGGTGGGAGGCCCTTGTCCTCTCCCCACCAACCCCCTTGGAGGTCAAACCTATAAATAGGCACCTACCCCCTTCAGATCAGGATAAGACTAGTTTGAGATAAGAGTAGAGTAGAACTCCATTACCTCAAGTGGTCTCCTTCCTCCCCCTTGTGGGGATGGATCCTCCGCGTGTGGAGAAGATCCCTTCGCGGATTCAAGACCTCTACTTGTAGTTTGACTACTTGCCAATCTTTCATCTTCGGGTGACTTTATTGGAACGGCTCGGTTGGCCGTTGGAGAAACAACCACCCAAGATCCCTTCTTATTCTTCTTGTCAATCTCTCCCTTTGGGATTCTATTGGACCGGTTGGACCGACCGGTAAGGGAAACGGTTCTTGTATCTTGTTTGTGTTCGAGTATTCCGCTGCGTTCTTCCTTGTGTTCTTCGTGTTCTTGCGTGAGTTCATCCTCTCCCGCCGTCAATCCGTGAAGATCGGGCCACCCAAGCGGTCTTTTCCGCATCACACAGGAACCAATATGGATTTATTAAGGGGAAAACAATTCAGGACTGTCTCGGTTGGACTTTGATGACTTGCCTTCTGAAACCTTGGCCACCCAGACATTGCAATTCGGCTCAAGAGTTATTCTCGATACCAATGATGCAATTCTGAAGAAATTGTGAAGCAAGCACTGCAGCCAAGTTATTACGATTTGTGCGACATGGAGATTTTTTTTATTTTCCATGAAGAAAAGTTTATCATACTTACAAGTTTTATAAACTACAAAAAAAAATCTTGCAGCCGTGGGATCAACTTTCTTGTTACACGTGTATGTTTAGGCATCATCACTCTATCTACACTTCCAACTTATCAATCACCGAAAAATTATCCGGCCTGAGAAGGATTTGCCATCCGTGACCCGCCTGACCACCATGTCTTGCTCCTCCTCGTTCTTTGGAAATGCAGGCCGTCCTGACGCACTGGGAGACTCGTCGAAGGCCATGGCATCACACTTGTTGCATTTCTCACCATCACTGTTCAGAAAGACTGTCTGCAGATTGGGAGCCCGCTCCAGGATTGCTCCGATAAACGTCAGCTGTTGCTTTAAAGGCCTGAAGCAGTCGATGTGGAGCTCCCTCAGTACCAAGTTTTTGGAGCCACGAGATTGAGGCTTCCACAGGGGATTGGTTCTTTTCTGGGCGCCCCACGGTTTGTGCACTTGTTCCATCTCACATGGTTCATATACCTGTGTTTGGTTTAGAAACCATTAAAACAAAGTTGGGCTCTTCAGATTGAGAATCACTTCTCTCAAGTAAATGTAAGAATGAAAGGCGTTCCTACATTATGTAATATAAACTGCACACATACAAAAGTGTTCACAGTAACATCCTTTTGAAACAGGAAAATATCAAAGTGATGAAGATTTGTTTATGAATTGCATAGGGACGACGGGCTACAACAATGATGATTCGAAATGTTGAAACAAACTCGGACTGACAGATAATTACGAAATGGTAATAGTGCTCACCTCAATATGCAATATTTCAACATAGGGAGCGGCCTCAAGAAAGGCTGTAGTCCACAGAAGGTCAAATTCAACAAAGACACCTAATATGGACAACCTCTTTAGCTTGCTGAATGCAGAGACGAGTTGTTTGATTTCATGTTGCAGCCAAATCTGGTCAGGAGATAAATAGATAAAAAATCAGAAAATTTTATAAACTCCTCGTGAGCTACAGATTTAGGAGAAAATTTCAGAGATCCACAGACAGATTTCACCACAATGTATCACTGAACTCTATCCTAGAAAACAGTCATGGGGTAAAATTAAAAATTTGAGAGCACTACACTACAATTGTAACAAGGAAATAATTTCAGCCGAACTTTCTTCTAGGACTAGCATCATGCTAGCATATCATCCAATAAGGTGGGCCTTGCTTAAAATGTCGTTTTATGGCACTACTGATCTTTGTGCAGTTTTCTGAAAACCATTATTAAAAGTGTAGTTTCCAGACAGTTTTTCTACAACAGTTTAATGAAATTTACAGCTCTTTGTTCTGTGTCATATAGAAGCATATCCATGATATAACAATGATAAATTTGATAACATGACTGTGGAAAAAATACCGAGTACTTACGTTCTTTCCATTGAAACTCAATGTGAGTGTGTGTATGCCTGCGGCTCCATGTAGAAGCTTGCTCAACTTAAGTAAATGCTGCTGAGGGTGCAAAAAATGGCCGAGGCATAATTCCTTAAGGCATGGGACAAAACCAAAAGACAGGGGGGCATTTTGCGATGCAGATAAAATCCAATTGACCTTCTCAAGTTTTGGAAGGGATATCAACTCAATTTTCCCAAAGCGACACCCTTCAAGGTGCATAACGCGGATTTTTGAGTTTGGTGAATCTATTTTCCATACAGTGTCGTAATCAGCAGCACAAGAGATGAGTGCTAAATGCGTTAGTTGCTTGCAGCAGTCAAAGATGATATGAGGCATGTCCAATCCAAAAAAACTCAGGCTGCAGAGAGAGAGACTTGTGAGGCAACCGAGGAAGCTAGGGTATGCGCTGAAAAATCCATCCATGTCTTGGGCACGTCTTAGCATATCCGAGGCCGAGGGAGAATATTCCAACCATCCTTTCTCATCAAGAATGCCAAGTTCCAGATCTTTCAGCAAACCACAGTCAATTGCCTCACATACTAGTGGACCAATATCACGAGACAGAGTGTCGGCCAGGAAGAGCTTAAGCTGCAGCCTTGCGACCGTGAATTCTCTTCTAGGTTTAGCAAATAAACTCTTGATGGCTGTGGTTACCGTTAGCATCGCGGCGTGGGTGTCATCAGCGTCATTAGGCTTTGAGTGTGGGTCATACATGAAATCCTCGACATCAATCACGAGCTCGGGCAGCAACCTAGGCAGCCACTTCCACCGTTTTGACAGCACACTTGTCCTCGCAGCGGTGCTTAGGTCGACTCTCCCCAAGATGGACAGCAGAACATCATCGGGAAGCGCGCTGAGAAGATCATCTTGACGCTATACAAAACAACATAAGTAACTTTAGAAATTTGTATGGAGAAACAGAGTTGCATAGTACTGCAGTTTTGACAACAAAATATACTCTTATCAGTCTATCTATCTATGTGGCATCAACAATACTGACTAGTATTTTGTAACAAACAATACTGACTAGTATTTTGTAACAATACTGCACTATATGTGTACAGGAGATAACTATATATATAATATTAGGAGAGTTGAGGAGAACTGAACTGAGAACAGCAACGAAGACGCCGCACCCATGGTGCTTCTGCAGCTTCGGATCTCAAATTTGGACGACTAACACGAGAATCAATGCCAAGTTTGGACGTTGAATTAAGTGGCATCGTCGGATATAAATACTGAAAGTACCTGCCTGTGATGTCCCGTAGAGGAACTCACAGGAAAGGGGATGAGAAACAGAGGAATGAGGATGAGAAGCAGAGGGTTGACCGAGAACGAAGGAGCTAGCAGCTCAATCTATTCATTCATTCGATACCACCACTAGATACATGGGTTGCTTATAAGCACTCCCGGACACACACTGCCCTCTGGGCCCCACATCCTATACACAAAGTACATAATATAGAGTCATGGACTCGGTACATGACACTTTCCGCCCCTAGAGATTGTGCTTGCCCTCAAGCACAACAAAACATTAGAACTAGTCTTGATCGCTGCTATGCAGAATGTCTTCAGCTACACCAAAAGAGCACATCTTAAAAAAGACACATTTGGTACTGGTTCAGCTACCATGCAGATTGGTTCAGATAGGATGCAGCTTCCAGATCATGCCGGCTACAGATTCAGCTCACCGAACTGGTGCTGGATCATCCAACAACTTCAAAGCATGAACTGTATCATCCGAGAGCACTTCTCCAAAATCACCCAGCTCAATCATAAGCATCTGAGCTGGTTGCTTGCACTTGTGGTCTTTACTGTATCTGTCTCCACAGCGAAAACAAAGACCATTTGCCTGGCGAAAATCCCTCAACTGGCGCTCGCAAGTATAATCATCACCAGCTCGACGAACTCCTGTTCGGTTCACATCACTGGGACCAGGAGCGGCAATGGTTGCTGGTACAGCAGGAAGCTTGATTGGTGCTGAAGACCATACACGGGTCTGTCGATTTTCAGTCTCCTCCTCTTGAATTCTGGCCAATGTTGCTGCCCTGGTAACACTAGCTGGATGTTGTAAACGAACAGCAACACGAAGATCATCGCGCAAGCCCTGAACAAAGTGTGAAATAAACCATCTGGAATTTAGAGAAGAATCAACAGATAACAAGTGATACATGCAGGATTCAAAAGCCCTCTTGTACTCAGCAACGGTGCCTGTTTGCCGGAGTTGCAGCAAGGCTGACATCTGCCCATCATACTCCTCGGAACCAAATTCAGCCACCACCGCTGTGACAAAGGAATCCCAAATTATCTGACGGTGAGTGCGCTTATATGCTTGTAACCAAAGAGCAGCATGATCTTCGAAATACAGAGTGGCTGTACTGATCCAGTGATGAGCGGGAACATTGTACATCTCAAAATAAGTATAGCAGTTATCAATCCATAGCAAAGGAAACTCCCCTTTGAAGACTGGAAACGGATGCTTTGGTGGCTTCAGGCGGTAGCCATCGTGGCGCTCGTGGGCGTGGCCGTTGTCCAACTTGGGGAAATGATGCTTGAGTGGTTTCTGGTAAAATCCCCCTCCATCGCCGTCGTCGATGCAGTCACGGAAGTTGTCCCCAAACTCGCGCTGATGCTCTGGTGTCGGAAGGAGGGTTTCCCCGTTGTTCGTGAGGACGGCGTGCGGCTGCGCTCCTGACGACGTCGCTCCCGTCGTGCGGGGCGCCGTGTCCATGATCTCCACACGCTTGGCCTTGTCCGTGGCGTGCTGCTGGCGGCGGATGACGTCCAGATCGACTCTGAAATCATCCACCTGCTTGGTGAGGCGGAGGACCTCCTGGCTGTTGCCCTTCACCTCGGTGGCGATTTCATCAAGCTTGGAGCTGAATCCATTCAGCGTGGAGATGACATCCTCCAGCGATTTTTGAAGCACCTCCATCTGTTCTAAAACAAATCGAGTTTGTGCGGAAGGCTTGGAAACTGGTGCCAGGGTGACTCCCCCAAATCCACCGAACGCCAACTTCGGATTTACAGGGAATCAAATCCTAGAGCGATTCCCAACCAGCTGGTCGATTTTACCGGTAGATCTAGAGATTCTGGAGTGGAAAAGGATGGAAACAAGGCTCTTGTGGAAGAGGATGGAAACTTGGCTCTGGATACCAATTGTGATGTCCCGTAGAGGAACTCACAGGAAAGGGGATGAGAAACAGAGGAATGAGGATGAGAAGCAGAGGGTTGACCGAGAACGAAGGAGCTAGCAGCTCAATCTATTCATTCATTCGATACCACCACTAGATACATGGGTTGCTTATAAGCACTCCCGGACACACACTGCCCTCTGGGCCCCACATCCTATACACAAAGTACATAATATAGAGTCATGGACTCGGTACATGACACTGCCATCCCTCATCCGACTCGGAGGATTACTCCGTAATCGAATCATATACGGAATTCATCCGGCGATGGGATGCTCCTTCCCCGCGTGCTAGGTGAGTGGGTCGGGGCCGATTCAGGCTTGCGGCGGTGCACTTCGACGGCGGAGCTTGGCTCGGCGGCCGCTGTCTGGGCGCGGCGTAGACACTGCTGGCCGGTGCGGTCCTCGGTGAGATGCGGTTGAAGGCGACGGGTTTGGCAGGGCTGCACCGGCCAGATCTCGGAGACTCGGACCGATCTGGGGAAAATATATGTTTTCGGTCATTTTTTCTTTTCATTTTTTAATCTTTTTAATTCACAAATAATTTATGGAGAATTTACATTTTTTGAAAAAATTTATGGAGAATTTACATTTTTTGAAAAAATGTTCATATTTTTCGGAAAATGCTCATTTTCGAAAATGGTTTCCTTTTAGAAAACGGTTCTTTTTCGAAAATGTTCATTTTTTGAAAATGGTTTACTTTTGAAAATGTTTTATTTTTTGAAAATGGTTCGAATTAAAAATGTTCATTTCAAGAAATGGTTTGTTTTTGAAAATGGTTTAGATTTCAAAAACATGTTTTCGTGAATCTTTTTTTTAGTTCGTGAACCATTTTAAAATTCATGAACATTTTTCGTAAACCATTTTTAAATTCATGAAAATTTTCATGATTCATTTTCAATATTATGAACCGTTTCCGAAATGGTTTCCTTTTTTAAAATGGTTCTTTTTCGAAAATATACATTTTTTGAAATGGTTCATTTTCTAAAAATAACTTACTTTTTCGTGAACCATTTTAAAATTCATGAACCATTTTCAAATTTATGAACCATTTCTGAAAATGGTTCTTTTTCGAAAATGTAGATTTTCTTGAAATGGTTCATTTTTTAAAATATTTTACTTTTTCGCGAACCATTTTCAAATTCATGAACATTTTTCATGAACCATTTTCAAACTTATGAACCATTTCTGAAATTTTTGAAAATGGTTAGGATTTAAAAATGTTCATTTTTTAAAATGGTTTAGATTTTAGAAAAATCATTTAAAAATATTTGTTCATGAACCAATTTTTAGTTCATTAACCTTTTCAAATTTGTGAACCATTTTAAAATTCATGAACTATTTTCAAATTGATGAATCATTTTCAAATTTATGAACCTTTTTCAAATTCATGAGAAAACAATCTTGAACGAATTTTCAATTCATGAACTATCTTCAAATTCATGAATCTAGTCTCAAACAGGAAAGAAAAATTTGACGCTAAACTTCACAGAAGTTCAACACCTGCATTTCATTTTCAGTTCATACGATTCTAGACAAACAAAGTCGTCAAAGTACGCCTAGAGTTGGTTGGGACTCGTGACAACGGAGGTTAAAATATGCATATGGCGTCTCTGTCAGAACAATCTGCATGAATATTAAGAGAAAGAAAGTGGATTTGGACATTAGATGTCCACTATGCAACAGAATGGATGAGGACGGGGTCACACGTTTCTAAAATGCAAACAAGTTTAAGCAATATGACGTAATTTTCTGCTAGAGGATGTCAGACTTTCCCTGTTAGATGCAAGCTCCCCCCGGACGATGTTTGAGATGATTTGTGGACTTCAGAAGCGCGACCTGGATCTGTGGGACTGGTGGACGCACTCCGAAACAAGAAAAATTTAGAAGGAAAGGACAGGAGTACCGACGAGCTATGCTATACTATTCAGAGGCACGCCATGATTTCCAAAAGGAGTGCAGTGGTACAGCGCTTGTCCCAGCTACAAGAAGCAACTTAGAGTTGCAGCACCAATCATGGACTAAACGTAGGATGGCACGAGATGCTACAAACTCGGTCCCCGTATGCAAATACGAATACACACCAGGATTTACCCAGGTTCAAGTCGCGTTGTCGCGTAACACCCTACGTCATGCTTGTCTGGATGTATTGGAGGAGTGGTGGATTACAGTGGTGAAGATAGTAGCCTAAACTACTCTTGGTGGCGAGGGAGAGAAAAACACGAAGGGTTCCGGGCAGTGGCGGAGCTCTGTAGGGGCCGACCTGGGCCGTGGCCCGCCCAGGATTTGGGCATTCCTTTGTATTTCTTTGTGGGCTGGCCCAACAAAACTCCTAATCCTGAAGCCTGGCCCGCCCAGAAATAGCACTGTATCTCCGCCACTGGTTCCGGGGTGTTTGTTCTCCTAGCCCCCGAGACTTCGTGGTTTCACCAAGGATGATGACAGTAGGCTAGGGTTTCTTCTCTTCGATGTGTCCTCGTCCTTCTGTGCTGACCAAGGACCTCCTTTTATAGTTCAAGAGGTTCCCATAGGAGGCCCAGCTGCATGCGCGCCGCCGGGGCGTGGCATGCGTCACGGAAGTGTCGAGGTGGCGGCTGGCGACACCCATGGTGGCGGTCGGCTGTGCGCTGTCCACCATGCCGCCTGCTCCGGCGGAGCTGATGAGACAACGCGTCTGGTCATGCATGTCACTCTGCCTGTCAGTCTCTGCCGTGTCCCGCAAGCTTCCCCGCGATGGGGACTTTGGCAGATATCGTCTGGCACGTTCGCGATTCCCTGGAGTTGGCTTCCCGGAGGTGCGGCCCCTCCCCGGGTGATGCTTCTTCATAGTCCCTCCTCTCCGGGGGGATTCTTCCCCTTTTTGCTCAGTTGGCACGACCCTACGCGCCCGTTGTTCCGGGTACCCCCAGGAACCTGAATGCTGACAGTAGCCCTCGGGCGTTCTCGGGTAAGTTGAACCCGAGTTTTCCCAGGGGACGACTAAAATAGGCGCTGGGTCCCCCGGGGATACGAGGATCTGCCGCCGCTCTTCTCTTCCGCGCGACGACTGACACCTGGTCGTGTCCCGTAGGGGAACGCCGGTCCCGAGGAGTCGACCCCGCTCTTGCCTTGTTGATCCTCTTTTGCTCGCCCATGCGGAGGAAAATGTCATGTCGCGTTGGTTCCCAAGGCAGGGGGTCCACCTCCATGTAATGGTAGGGACGTGCGCCGGTTTCTGAGTTTGCCATATATTTAGCCCTCCACTCGGCTCTTGCGGTTGGGCGCCCCTACCAACCAGGGCTTCCCGCCTCGCGACGCTTGCTGACGTGAAGCACACGTTCGTTGGGAGACCCCAAGAGGAAGGTATGATGCAGTTCAGCAGCAAGTTTTCCCTCAGTATGAAACCAAGGTTTAATCGAACCAGTAGGAGTAGCAGCGCTTCTGAAGGTTGTCAACGGCGAATTATGATGCGGCGCAACACCAGGGAATCCGGCGATGACGTGGAACCTGCACACAACACAATCAAACTACTTTGCCCCAACGAAACAGTGAGGTTGTCAATCTCACCGGCTTCCTGAAAACAAAGGATTAAACGTATGGTGTGGAAAACAGTAATAAATTGCAGAGAATGAAAAGGAACAACGTTTGCAGTTTGTGGTTTAATCAGTGTAAAAGAATGGACCGGGGTCCACAGTTCACTAGAGGTGTCTCTCCATAAAAGATAACTAACATGCTGGGTGAACAAATTACAGCTGGGCAATTGACAAATATTGAGCGCATGACAATGCATATACATGACATGATGACTACTATGATATTTAATTAGGCATTACGCCAAAATACATAGACCGTTATCCAACAGCATCTATGACTAATAATCCACCGCCAGGTTGTCATCCGAGTCCCCGTTGGTATTAAGTTGCAAGCAACGGATAATTGCATTAAGTAAAGCGTGTAATGTAAACAAATACATATGACCGTGGACATAGCATTGTTAGGTTACCCCTAGTAACAACAGCACATCCGCAATCTTAGAAGTTGCTGTCACTCTCCCAGATTACCGGAGGCATGAACCCACTATCTAGCATAAATACTCCCTCTTGGAGTTACAAGCATCTACTTGGCCAAAGCATCTACTAGTAACGGAAAGCATGCAAGATCATAAATAACATGTATCATAGATTAATCCCAGCAAACACAACAAGTAGCATTACAATAATATGATCTTGATCATGATAGGCAGCTCACAAGATCTAAACATGATGTCACAAAGTGGAGAGACAACCATCTAGCTACTGCTATGGACCCGTAGTCTAAGGATGAACTACTCACGCATCACTCCGGAGGCAGGCATGGTGATGTAGAGCCCTCCGGTGATGATTCCCCTCTCCGGCAGGGTGCCGGGAAGAGGTTTGGACCCTCCTGAGCTAGGGTTGACGGCGGCGACGTCTCTGGAACTTTTCGTGGATAATGGCTCGGGCCTCTAGGGTTTTTGCATCGGGGGGAATAAGTAGACGAAAGGGCGGCGGCTGACGACCCCCGTGGGGCCCACACGTAGCCTCGGCGCGCCTGGAGGGGGACCCGCGCCGAGCCCACGTGTGGGGCCCTGATACGTCTCCAACGTATCTATAATTTTTGATGTTCCATGCTTGTTTTATACCAATTGCTACATGTTTTGCATCTACTTTATGTCACTTTTATACATTTTGGGACTAACCTATTAACAAGATGCCGAAGCGCCAGTTCCTGTTTTCTGCTGTTTTTGTATTCCAGAAAAGCTAGTCTGGAAATATTCTCGGAATTGGACGAAACTTCACGGGGGATGCTATTTTACCAGAACACACCAGATGGAGCGAAGAAGCAACAGAGGAGGGCCACGTGGGCCCCACACGCACCCAGGGCGCGGGTCCCCCCCTGGCGCGCCCTGGGGTGGTGTGGGCCCCACGGGTGCCTCCAGCCGCCGCCCTTTCGCCTACTTATTCCCCCCGACGCGAAAACCCTAAGTGCCTGAGCCAATATCCACGAAAAGTTCCAGAGACGCCGCCGCCGTCAACCCTAGCTCGGGAGGGTCCAGAACCTCTTCCCGGCACCCTGCCGGAGAGGGGAATCGTCACCGGAGGCTTCTACATCGCCATGCCTGCCTCCGAGTGATGCGTGAGTAGTTCATCCTTGGACTACGGGTCCATAGCAGTAGCTAGATGGTTGTCTCTCCTATTTGTGCCATCATGTTTAGATCTTGTGAGCTGCCCTACATGATCAAGATCATATTATTGTAATGCTACATGTTGTGTTTGCTGGGATCCGATGAATATTGAATATTATGTCAAGTTGATTATCAATCTATGCCCTATGTTATTTATGATCTTGCATGCTCTCCGTTGCTAGTAGATGCTTTGGCCAAGTAGATGCTTGTGACTCCAAGAGGGAGTATTTATGCTAGATAGTGGGTTCATGCCTCCGTTTAATCTGGGACAGTGACAGAAAGTTCTAAGGTTGTGGATGTGCTGTTGCCACTAGGGATAACCTAACGATGCTATGTCCACGGGCATATGTGTTTGTTTACATTACGCGCTTTACTTAATGCGATTATCCGTTGCTTGCAACTTAATACCAACGGGGACTCGGATGACAACCCGGCGGTGGATTATTAGTCATAGACGTTGTTGGATAACGGTCTATGTATTATGTCGTAATGCCCAATTAAATATCATAGTAATCATCATGTCATGTATTTGCATTGTCATGCGCTCACTATTTGTCAATTGCCCAGCTGTAATTTGTTTACCCAACATGTTAGTTATCTTTATGGAGAGACACCACTAGTGAACTGTGGACCCCGGTCCATTCTTTTACATGATTAAACCACAAACTGCAAACTGTTCCTTTTTCATTCTCTGCAATTTAATACTCATTTTCCACACGAGACGTTTAATCCTTTGTTTTCAGCAAGCCGGTGAGATTGACAACCTCACTGTTTCGTTGGGGCAAAGTATGTGATTGTGTTGTGTGCAGGTTCCACGTTGGTGATCGAGTCGGCGCCGCCAACAACCTTCTGAAGAAGTTGCTCCTACTGGTTCGATAACCTTGGTTTCATACTGAGGGAAAACTTGCTGCTACTACATCATACCTTCCTCTTGGGGTCTCCCAACGAGCGTGTCTTGCATCAAGCTTTTTCTGGCGCCGTTGCCGGGGAGAGCAGTCTTCTGCAAGGGGAGTTTCACGCTTCCAATCTCTTTACTTTGTTTTTGTCTTGCTTAGTTTATTTTATTTTATCTTGTTTGCTTTCAATTATCAAAAACACAAAAAAATTAGTTACTTGCTTTACTTTATTTTCAAGTTATTTTCTGTCCTTTTTTAATTCTGCTAAAATGAGTACTCCTGAGAACACTAAGTTGTGTGATTTCACTAGCACAAACAACAATGATTTCATATGCACACCTATTGCTCCACCTGCTGCTTCAGCAGAAGTTTTATGAAATTAAACCTGCACTTTTAAATCTTGTTATGAAAGAGCAATTTTCTGGTGTTAGTACTGATGATGCTGCTGTTCACCTTAATAACTTTGTTGAACTTTGTGAAATGCAAAAGCTCAAGGAAGTAGATGGTGATATTATTAAACTGAAACTTTTTCCTTTCTCCTTGAGAGGACGTGCTAAAGAATGGTTGCTATCTTTGCCTAGAAATAGTATTGATTCATGGACTAAATGCAAAGATGCTTTTATTGGAAAATATTATCCTCCTGCTAAGATTATTTCCTTGAGAAGTAGCATAATGAATTTTAAGCAATTTGATAATGAACATGTTGCTCAAGCATGGGAGAGAATGAAATCATTGGTTAAAAATTGTCCCACTCACGGACTGACTACTTGGATGATCATCCAAACCTTCTATGCAGGATTAAATTTTTCTTCAAGGAATTTATTGGATTCGGCCGCTGGAGGTACCTTTATGTCCATCACTTTGGGTGCTGCAACAAAGCTTCTTGATGATATGATGATTAATTATTCTGAGTGGCACACCGAGAGAGCTCCAACAGGTAAGAAGGTAAATTCTGTTGAAGAAACCTCTCTTGAGTGCTAAAATTGATACTATTATGTCTATGCTTGCAAATGGTCAAACACATGTTGATCCAAATAATGTTCCTTTAGCTTCTTTGGTTGCTCAAGAAGAGCATGTTGATGTGAACTTCATTAAAAATAATAACTTCAACAACAATGCTTATAGGAATAATTTTGGTAATAGCAATTATAGGCCCTATCCTTCTAATAGTGGCAATGGTTATGGAAATTCCTATGGTAACTCCTACAACAATAATAAGAGTGTACCCTCTGATCTTGAAGTCATGCTTAAGGATTTTATTAGTACACAAACTGCTTTCAATAAATGTTGAGGAGAAATTTGGGAAAATTGATGTTCTTGCTCTAAAGTTGATAGTCTTGCTCTTGATGTTGACTTGTTGAAACTAAAGAACATGCCTCATGATGTTAAAGAGAGCAAAACTCTCAATGCTATACAAGTTAAAATTGATAACAATGTGAGGATGTTAGCCGAATTGCATGCTAGATGGGAAAGAGAGGATGAAATTGCTAGAAAGAATAATATTGCTAGAGTTTATACTATTACTACTTCTGAAAATGCTTCAAACTCAAGTGTTAGCAAACCTCCTACCATTAATGGCAAGATAATTGGTGTTGGTAATGTTTCCACTTCTATTGCAAAATGTCCTAAATTGCCTGATAACTCTGAAACTGTCCTTGATAAAGATGCTGAAATTTCTAGCAATAAGGAAGAGATAATTCCATTACTTTTGATGATAATGATTTTGATTTTGATGGTTGTAATTTCTGAAGTAATTACATTTTTGCAAAAGCTTGCTAGAACTCCTAAGGCAAGTGAGATAAACATGGCTTTTACTAAACATATTACTAATGCTCTCATACAAGTGAGGGAGGAAAAATTGAAACGTGAAGTATCTATCCCTAGGAAGTTAGAAGATGGTTGGGAGCCATTATTAAATGAAATTGAATGACTTTGATTGCAATGCTTTGTGTGACCTTGGTGCTAGTATTTCTGTTATGCCTAAAAGATTATATGATATGCTTGATTTAGCACCTTTGGAAAATTGTTACTTGGATGTTCACCTTGCTGATTCTACTATTAAAAACCTTTGGGAAGAATTGATGATGTTCTTATCATGGTTAATAACAATTATGTCCCGTTGATTTTATTGTCTTGGATATTGAATGCAATCCATCATGCCCTATTGTGCTTGGAAGACCTTTTCTTAGAACTGTAGGTGCTATTATTGATATGAAAGAAGGGAATATAAAATATCAATTTCCTCTCAAGAAAGGTATGGAACACTTTCCTAGGAAGAAGATTAAGCCACCTTATGATTCTATTGTTCGAACAAATTACAATGTTGATGCTTCTTCACTTGGTAATACTTGATGCATGCTTTGTGCCTAGCTAAAAGGCGTTAAAGAAAAGCGCTTATGGGAGGCAACCCATTTTATTTTTCTGCAATTTTTCTTTATTGAGTCAAGGTGTTTGTTTACTTCTGTAGCAACTCCTTTGTATCTTTATTTTCTCGCATTGTTGTGCCAAGAGTAGCCTCTAGTGTTAAGGTGCTTAATTTTGATTGCTGCGCAGAAACAGATTTTTGCTGTCCACTGTACGAAAATTCTAAAATCACCAGATTGTCGAAAAAATCTGAAATTTTTTGTGCGTAATCTTTATGAATGTCTGAATCTTTCATTAGTTCAAGTTTTTCGATTGAGCGCTGTAAGTGCCTCAAAAAATTCATCTTTACTGCTGTTCTGTTTTGACAGATTCTGTCTCTGTTTTTTGCATTGTCTCTTGTGGGCTTTAGGCAAGGTTCTCTAATGGAGGGCTGTAGCTAATGTTTTATTGAGTTCTTGCAATGTGTCACAACAGAACCAGTGGATTAAATTTTTGAGTACTAACCCGCTAATGAGATTTACTTTGAGTTTGGTGTGACGGAAGTTTTCAAGGGTCAAAGAGAAGGGTGATGATAGGATCAAGAAGAGTGAAGAGCTTAAGCTTGGGGAGGCTCCCATGGATCTCCCCAGCATATTTCAAGAAGACTCAAGCGTCTAAGCTTGGGGATGCCCAAGGCATCCCCTTCTTCATCGCAAATTATCAGGTCATCTCTAGTGAAACTATATTTTAATTCTTTCACATCATATGTGCTTTTCTTGGAGCGTCTGTGTGCTTTTATTTTCAGTATTGTCTTTTATTTTCAATAAAGCTTGACTGGACCCTAGCATTCTTGATTGGGAGAGAGACACGCTCCGCTTTTTCATGAGAATACTCCTATTCTTTACTTATACTTGTTGAGTATTCATATCTAGCGATGTTCAGCTTTTAGCTCTTATTTTCATGTATCTCTTTTCAGAGCTATTAGTTTCTCTTTTATAGAAAGTGTTGGAGATATGCCCTAGAGGCAAATAATAAATAGATTTTATTGTCATATCTCAATAGTTCATAATAAGTTTTAATACCATGCTATAACTGTATTGCTCGGAAACATAATACACGTGTGGTATAGAAACAACCAGGTCCCTAGTAGCCTCTACTTGACTAGTCCGTTGTGTAACAGATGATCAAGGTTTCCTGATCATGGGCATTAACCGGTTAACGACGGAGTCATATCATTGGGTGAATGATTTGATGGACATACCCAAAATATAGAAACGTAGTTTCAGATCTTGGACCGTGAGATTATATCAAGTCGCTGCTTCTGAAAGATACGGCTGATCGCACCTAACGTCATGTCTCATACGCACGACAATAAGGGTGACACTTTCGGGTATTGGAAGGAAGTAGTCGGCGCGAGTAATCAATAGCGGGAATTGCCAATCCGCATAGCAGGATAGATGCTCTGGGCCCACTCGGTGAGATTACATCCAATGAGCTTGCAAGCATGTGACTAGGTCACGGGGATGTAACATCACAGACGAGAAAAGATAGATTGTCAAGGATGAGGTCAAGCTCGGTAATATGTGATACCGGAGAACGACGCTCGACAATCTAAGCATCACCAGGCAAGAGATTTGAAACTGGACGTCTACAGGTTCAAACGAATAAAGAGACATTCGTGGACACACAGGGACTATCATGGATATCCAGATTCCGCTGTTAGTCGATTGATCGGAGAGAGAGTCTTGATCATGTCTGGAGTGATCCCGAACCGTGGGGTAACACACTTAATGGTGGGTGACGATTAGATTGGATATAGAGAGATTGAGAAACAGGAACTCCGGAAGTGTTCCGGATCTCCGGAAGTGTTCCGGTAATTGTCCGATGATTGATCGGAGGCCACGAAATATGTTTCGGGGTCCGAATGAATTATATAAAGTGTATCTAATATTAATAAGTGTTATTAATGATTAAATATATTTTTATTATAATTTAATTCGAATTTTAAAGGCATTAAAAGTTAAATGGGCTTTAGAAGCCCATTAGGGGAAAAGAATAAAAAGAAAAAGGGAAAAAAAGGGGGCTGCCACCCTAGTGGGCCACATGGGGCCCACTAGGGCAGCCGCACCCCCCTTGTGCAGCCGCACCATCCCCCCATGTGGGGTTTAGTCCCACATGGGGGAGCCAAGGGAGTTGGCACTCCTTTTTCTCCTATAAATATAGGTGCCCCTTTGCCTTGAAAACACACAAGTTCCTCTCTCCTTCTCTCCTACCTTGAGCGGGGTTCCGATTCTGGAGCTTCGTACGAGGAGAGAAGTCTCTCTATAGTTTGCACACCGCCGTGCTGCTAGATCCACTCTTCCACTTCCGCTGCTCTGCTGGATCTGGAGCCCGGAGGTCGTCATCCACACCGTATGTGTGTGGAACCGCGAGGTGCCATCGTTTGGCGCTGGGAGCTGTCTACTTCCGCTACACGACCTTGAGGTCGGCTACGTCGTCTTCATCGTCAACGTTTGTGCGGGAACGTAATCCCGCTTTCGGTCTACAAGGGTATGTATTCCGTTCCCCTCCGTATAGTATATCTGCATAGAATAGATCCTGGCTAGTTTATGGTTATCGTTGTTAGGAAAAAATTTGTTTTCTGCCTACGATTCCCAACAGTGGTATCAGAGCCGATCTATGCGTAGATATATCTGTACGGTTAGAACACATGTTGAATGTGGCCATCGATTCTACATTTGTT
This sequence comes from Poa pratensis, assembly GCA_947311845.1. Lineage (NCBI taxonomy): Eukaryota > Viridiplantae > Streptophyta > Magnoliopsida > Poales > Poaceae > Poa > Poa pratensis. The sequence continues at coordinate 18,827,443 of CAMZMU010000120.1, forward strand.
ACCCTCTCGCGTGTACTTGTTTATATCGCGGCATTGTGGGATGAAGCGGCCCGGACCGACTTTACGCGTACGCTTACGCGAGACTGGTTCCACACCTGACATACGGCTTGCACCGTATATGTGGCTGGCGGGTGTCTGTATCTCCTACAATAGTTGATATTGCACTTACAATGGAGGGCCCCGAAAGGGGTGTAATAGAGACAATTGTCTTATCGCTGTTGTGGTTGTTTTCGTAGGTAAGAAACGGTTCTTGTGCGGAAGCCCTAGCAGCCACGTAAAACATGCAAAAGATAAAGTAGAAGCGTCTAACTTTATTTTGCAGGGGCAATGTGATATGGTCAAGGTAGGTTTATTAAATTGTTTATAAACTGTTGGCGCGAAGGAGACCATCGGCGCGGAGGAGACCATATCATGTCGCATTACATTTCATTTAGATGTTATGTAGATTGTGTGCATCTTATATAGTGTATATATATATGTCTATATATTAGTTACACGGCGGTAGTTATATAAGATGATCCCTCCCAAAATTCCGATAATAGTGTTCTCCCTCTGTCGTGCACCACCAATAAAGTTCTACGTTACGGGGTACGTCGTTCGGGGTTTCGATCCCTTTCGTCTACACTCGTCTCTTCGTTCGTATACAGTGGGTGTAAGCCACGTTGCACACGCATACGTCAGAGGGTGTTATGGCGAGCCTAGCATATACCAGTATATGGCCTCGGAACACAAGTACCGAAAGGTTAAGCACGAGTCACATACGGTGATGTGATTGATATACGATGTCTACCTTTGAAGTTATACTATTCGCCTGATCGATGGGGGTAGTATAATGGATGGGGATTGTGTAATCACTAAGACGATGAGAGGGATACTCGTCTTGAGTGGGAGTTCTAGTAGTTTTATTTTGAAAACTTAGTTTTACTTTGAAAACTTAGTTTTATTTTAAAACTTGAACCCATATTTTATTATGAACAAAAGTCTTGTTGCTTTGCAAAACCTTTGTAGATGATAACCTCTTCTATACTCTTTTAAACTTAGGCGCATTCCTGCGATTTGAGAAACTTAAAAGAGTTGGGTCCAAACTTCATATTTTTATACCGTAGCTTGAGGATACTCCTTGTTTCAAACCTTTTAGCTCTATTCGATACAAAACCCGCTAGGAGATAAAACCGGAGATTCCGCTGACAAAAGATAATTCAGATTATCGAGTTTTGTGCAGATGATTTCATAATAGTCCAGTGTATGCTATGATCTCTGCCGTTGAGATTAAACTGTGGGTGCGTGTTCACAGATCGCGAATGGTCGCTGATCTGTATCCACCGTAAAACAGGTTTTCTGCTCAACCAAGATGGAAGAGAACATTTGCATTAAAGGATCACGTGGCAGTCATACTTGATGACATCAGTCATACTTGATGACGTTGGTCATACTTGATGACATTGGTCATATTTAATGACATTGAAACGCCTCGCTCAGCTCGATCACTGAATGACAGACAACGTTGCCAGGTGCAAATGGTTTGTCATAGACTATGTCATGAAAGGGGAATCGTTCACCTGCATGAATTCTTGATTACGTTGAAGAATCAAGAAAATGAAACGAATCACCGGTAAGTTATCAATGATAATGGTATATATATGATATACAAGTTATGAATGTTTTACCTAAACAAGTACTCGCAGTAGTGACTAAGATTTGATACTAGTCATGTTTTATGAAAACAAGATTTTATGCTTGAGTAGCTTGGAAGGATGAGGAGACAATGTGTGTTGATGATGGCAAGCAAACATGTTGTGATGGCCATAGATACTCTCTCTCAACATCCACCATTTGGATTAATTTGATTTGAACAAATATTTCTTGTGATCGCTTGTGAGCATGATCATTATAAGTGTCTCCTTCTTGCGAGACAATCATTCATATTTGTTAGTGACAAATCGTTGTCCTACATTTATGAGCGATATAATGATCATACACCGATCGTGAGTGGAATGTTCATATGTGAATCTAGATGGTAATAGTTCATACATTTATAATATTAATGCCAAAGGATACAAACTTAGCAATGACACCACATTCATGTGGCACTCACGTTTTGAATCATGTCAAAGTTATAAGCATAAAGAAGCTCCATTCTGATGGAACTATGAGTCTTTGGATTTTGATCTTCTGACACTTGCAAGATAACTAAGACACCGTTTTCAGGAAACGGGCGTATAACTTATTGAAAGATCATACATAATTGATGTGTGTGGATCAATGAAGTATTTCAACGTGTAGTGGGAATCATTATTTAGTAGACTTTACCAAGGATTGATTTAAGTAGATGTATGGGCATCCGCTTAATGAAATGCTGGTCTGAATAGTTTGATAAATTCAAATAAAGTTCAGAAGTAAAGTAGGAAAGTAAACTTAGCAAGATAATCAATTTCCTACGATACAGATCGAGGGAACGAGGATTTGAGTTATGAGTTTGGCATGTCATTGAAAGACTTGTGAAAAAAGGTTTCACAAATTACGCCGTATGGAACACCACAATGTTATGGTGTGTTAGGACGTCGTAATCACACGATATTGGATTGTGTGTTATTAATATATCTCTTATCGAATTGTTGTGATCATTAGAGTCGTATGGTAGGAACAGAACATTCACTTTAGATAGGGAAACCATCTAAATCCATGGAGACAATACCATATGAGTTATGGCATGGCTTTTAGCCTAGATTGTCGTTTCGTTGTTTTAGTGTTTTGATACGATCAAACCTAGAATGGATAAATCTTTGTAGTGTACCTAAAGAATTAGTTAGGTACGTGTCTCACGACAAGAAGGCAAAATAGTTGCTGGAATATATCTTACTAAAGAAATAGTTTCTTGTCCGAAGGTATAAGTGGGAAAGAAAGTAGAGCAAGACGGAGTTAATGAACTTCTTCTCCAGACATCAGAGTGACGCAACGGAAATTGTTCCGATAACGGAAATTGTTCCGATACCGGAAACTGTTCCGATACCGGAAACTGTTCCGATATCGTCCTCCATAGATGAAAGAAAGCTAATAATAATGATTGTGATGCTTTAAGCTCGTACTAAAATCATAGGCATACGAGAATGGTTACGTAGCAGTGAGTGCTACGACTATCTTGTTATGAAACGTCATGTTAATGGAACATGAAAAGACCTACGAACTACGAAGAAGTGATGGTGAACCTAAGTCTGAGAAATGGCTATGAGCCTTATAGAATCCGAGATAAAGTCCATGTACAATGACTAAGTAATGACTTAGGTATATTTTCTTAATGGCATTCAGGCCATTGAGAGTAAATGGATTTTATGAGAAAAATAGACACTGACGGAAAGGCAACCGTCTATAAGGATCGATTTGTCATAAAACAGTTTTGATGAATTCAAAAGTTGACCGCAACGAGATTGTGTCTCAAGTGGCGATACCTTAATCTATTTAGGATTGTTCTAGCAATTACTTTCAATTGAGAAATTGATAGGAGGATAAAGAAACCAAGTTCCCTAATGGCAACATTAAGGAAAAGTTGTAATCGGTACAACAAGTAGGTTTGGTTGATCCTAAGGATGCTAGACATGTATGCAAACTTCAGTTGTCCATTCATGGGCTGAAGCAAGCATATCGGAGCTGGAATCTTCACTTTGATAATGTGATCAAAGGATTTTGGAGTTGTCCAAAATGGTCGAAGAAACCTGCATTTATAAAGAAGTGAGTGGGAGCTAAGTAGCTTTCCTTGATCTCATATGTGAATGGCATATTTGAGTGGGAGCTAAAAGTAAATTCCCTTGTCTTATATGCGAAAGGCATATTTGAGTGGGAGCTAGGTGTCATTCCAAATTTTATATGTAACGACATATTGAGAATGATACAGATCCTCTAGTAAAGTATGAATGATTATTTAAGTGATTAAATTTTCTATGAATGAAGTTTAGAGTATTAGGCTTTAGATCTATAATTCGTATAGATCATAAGGGGCTTAATAACATTAGGTCGGAATATTGTCCTACGTTAAGATTCTGAAATGTTTCAGAATAGAACAAGCGAAGAAAAGTTCTTACTTGTATGACTGGGTTAAAATATTAAGATTGTCTTGGCGTTTCAGTGATGGTTGATTAGAACTGGATGTCCGACATCCTCTATGCCTCAGACATAGATTCTATCATACTGAAAGCTCGACTTGGTGTGACCCAAGTTCTTGGTTGAAGAACGGGTTCTAGAGTGATCTCTGGATGGATCAATGAACAAACGTTAAGTATATCCTTCAGTGTCTAAAGAGAACTGAGGATATGTTTTTAGTACGGGATAAGAGTGAAGAGATAACTTGCCGTAAAAGGTTTACGATGATGCAAGTTATGACACTGACCCATACGGCTAGAAATCTCATGCAGGAGAAGTCCTTTGTTTTAAAGAAAGGGTTAGATTGTGAAGTTGCATATGAATGCACTATATAGAAGGGTTAGTTCGCGAAATTGCATATGAATGCATTGTCGCATGATCTACATAGGTATAGAAATATATGGCTATTTCGGAAATAGCAAGTATGATTGGATTGTGTTGTTTTCCCGAGCATGCCTGGTTTCCCTTAATAGAAGGCTCATGCTGCGTGAAAATTGGAGTCTCACTCCATCGACAGAACATATGTTTCGCCGTTATCATAAATACGGGATGATGTCAAACTAGGTGACATAGAAATGTTGCAAAGCACATACAGATCTCAATGCGGGAAGATCTGATGACTCAACCTCTTCCACGAGACGAGCATGCACCATAATGCTATAGGTGTCAAGCTTTTACCAAGTTGTAAACTAGATTAATTGGTACTCTAGTGCAAGTGGGAGACTGTTGGAGATATGCCCTAGAGGCAATTAATAAATAGATTTTATTGTCATATCTCAATAGTTCATAATAAGTTTTAATACCATGCTATAACTGTATTGCTCGGAAACATAATACACGTGTGGTATAGAAACAACCAGGTCCCTAGTAGCCTCTACTTGACTAGTCCGTTGTGTAACAGATGATCAAGGTTTCCTGATCATGGGCATTAACCGGTTAACGACGGAGTCATATCATTGGGTGAATGATTTGATGGACATACCCAAAATATAGAAACGTAGTTTCAGATCTTGGACCGTGAGATTATATCAAGTCGCTGCTTCTGAAAGATACGGCTGATCGCACCTAACGTCATGTCTCATACGCACGACAATAAGGGTGACACTTTCGGGTATTGGAAGGAAGTAGTCGGGGCGAGTAATCAATAGCGGGAATTGCCAATCCGCATAGCAGGATAGATGCTCTGGGCCCACTCGGTGAGATTACATCCAATGAGCTTGCAAGCATGTGACTAGGTCACGGGGATGTAACATCACAGACGAGAAAAGATAGATTGTCAAGGATGAGGTCAAGCTCGGTAATATGTGATACCGGAGAACGACGCTCGACAATCTAAGCATCACCAGGCAAGAGATTTGAAACTGGACGTCTACAGGTTCAAACGAATAAAGAGACATTCGTGGACACACAGGGACTATCATGGATATCCAGATTCCGCTGTTAGTCGATTGATCGGAGAGAGAGTCTTGATCATGTCTGGAGTGATCCCGAACCGTGGGGTAACACACTTAATGGTGGGTGACGATTAGATTGGATATAGAGAGATGAGAAACAGGAACTCCGGAAGTGTTCCGGATCTCCGGAAGTGTTCCGGTAATTGTCCGATGATTGATCGGAGGCCACGAAATATGTTTCGGGGTCCGAATGAATTATATAAAGTGTATCTAATATTAATAAGTGTTATTAATGATTAAATATATTTTTATTATAATTTAATTCGAATTTTAAAGGCATTAAAAGTTAAATGGGCTTTAGAAGCCCATTAGGGGAAAAGAATAAAAAGAAAAAGGGAAAAAAGGGGGCTGCCACCCTAGTGGGCCACATGGGGCCCACTAGGGCAGCCGCACCCCCCTTGTGCAGCCGCACCATCCCCCCATGTGGGGTTTAGTCCCACATGGGGGAGCCAAGGGAGTTGGCACTCCTTTTTCTCCTATAAATATAGGTGCCCCTTTGCCTTGAAAACACACAAGTTCCTCTCTCCTTCTCTCCTACCTTGAGCGGGGTTCCGATTCTGGAGCTTCGTACGAGGAGAGAAGTCTCTCTATAGTTTGCACACCGCCGTGCTGCTAGATCCACTCTTCCACTTCCGCTGCTCTGCTGGATCTGGAGCCCGGAGGTCGTCATCCACACCGTATGTGTGTGGAACCGCGAGGCGCCATCGTTTGGCGGTGGGAGCTGTCTACTTCCGCTACACGACCTTGAGGTCGGCTACGTCGTCTTCATCGTCAACGTTTGTGCGGGAACGTAATCCCGCTTTCGGTCTACAAGGGTATGTATTCCGTTCCCCTCCGTATAGTATATCTGCATAGAATAGATCCTGGCTAGTTTATGGTTATCGTTGTTAGGAAAAATTTTGTTTTCTGCCTACGATTCCCAACAGAAAGTACTCTCTTGCTTCACTTATATTTGTTTGGAGAGTTGATAAAATAAATTGATTGGTGTTTGGTTGGTTCCGAAGATGTTGCATGTGGTAATTGGTATAAGGAAAAACTTGCTTAGTCTTGTAGATCACTATTATGGATAACTTGATGCTTGTCTATCGTTTTGAGTTAACAAGTAGGTCATGATTAAATTGGTGCATCATATGAGTTAAGTCTATTAGTGAAGAACTACCGTAAAGCTTGTTGAAAATTTGGTTTGCATCGGTGGTACCTCTAAGGTCTAGATATTTTCTAGTAAGCGGGTTCGGTTAACAAGGAAGACAATATGAGGTTTTATAGCGCTTGCACTATGTTCGTCATGTAAAACTTGGTGTATGGGTTGATACTCGTGTTTGCTTATATAAACCTTGCTAGCCTAAACTCTGTACTGAGAGGGAATGCTTCTCGTGCATCCAAGTCCTTGAGCCAAATTCCATGCCATCCGTGTCCACCATAACTACCTACATGTGGTATTTCCTTGCCATTCCAAGTAAATTTTTCATGTGCTACCTTTAAATTATTCAAAATGTTATTATTCCCTTTTGTGTCAATGTTTACCAGCTCATGAGAAATTAGTGTGGTTATTCTTTGTCCTCTTTGTCAAATGGACTTTACACCTGGACTAGTGGCATATACATCCGCTTATCCAATAATTTGCAAAAAGAGCTGGCAACGGGGTGCCCAGTCCCAATTAATTACAACTTTAACCAAACAATTCTCTTCACACTTTTGCCCTGATTCATCAGTAAGCAATGACAAAACAGTGAAATATCTGCATGTGTGTAAACAAAAGAGAAAGAGGGATGATCTGCCTTGCTGGTAGAAATAACGTCCTTCATGGGAGCCGCTCTTAAAGTCTGTTTGGCAGGGAGGAGACTGTTTTCACCCGCTACCATTCGTTGACAATTAACAAACACCTCTCAAAAATAAATACTCCTCCATGGTATGTGATTGATGGAAGGCACCCGAGGATTCGGTTAGCCATGGCTTGTGTAAGCAAGGTTGGGAGGAGTGTCAAATATTTTATTCAATCTCTATATGCTTTCAAAAACCTAAAAGCTCTAGCACATGATTTAATCCCTGCTTCCCTCTGCGAAGGGCCTTTCTTTTACTTTTATGTTGAGTCAGTTTTCCTATTCTCTCTGTCTTCCACAAGCAAACATTAGTGTCAATTTTGTGCAACATGGGTTATATGCAACGTATTGAACTTGTTATACTACTTTGTGTTGACGATATCCATGAGATAAATATGTTGAAAGTTGAAGCAAATGCTGAAGCTTAATTCTTCCTTTGTGTTGATTGAATACCTTTTGCTAAGAACTATTGCTTTATGAGTTAACACCTATGCAAAACACTTTGATGCTTGTCTTGAAAGTACTATCCATGAAAACGTTTGGCTTGTGTGATTCATTGTTTACTCATTATCTACTTGATAGCAAACTATAGACCATTGACTTGGATCACTTCATTCATTCACGTGTGCCTTGCATTATTATATGATCAAGATTATGTTGGTAGCATGTCACCTCAAAAATTATTTTGTTTTTATCGTTTACCTACTCGAGGACGAGCAGGAACTAAGCTTGGGGATGCTGATACGTCTCCAACGTATCTATAATTTTTTATGTTCCATGCTTGTTTTATACCAAATGCTACATGTTTTGCATCTACTTTATGTCACTTTTATACATTTTCCGGGACTAACCTATTAACAAGATGCCGAAGCGCCAGTTCCTGTTTTCTGCTGTTTTTGTATTCCAGAAAAGCTAGTCTGGAAATATTCTCGGAATTGGACGAAACTTCACGGGGGATGCTATTTTAACAGAACACACCAGATGGAGCGAAGAAGCAACAGAGGAGGGCCACGTGGGCCCCACACGCACCCAGGGCGCGGGTCCCCCCCTGGCGCGCCCTGGGGTGGTGTGGGACCCACGGGTGCCTCCAGTCGCCGCCCTTTCGTCTACTTATTCTCCCCGACGCGAAAACCCTAAGTGCCCGAGCCAATATCCACGAAAAGTTCCAGAGACGTCGTCGCCGTCAACCCTAGCTCGGGAGGGTCCAGAACCTCTTCCCGGCACCCTGCCGGAGAGGGGAATCGTCACCGGAGGCTTCTACATCGCCATGCCTGCCTCCGAGGTGATGCGTGAGTAGTTCATCCTTGGACTACGGGTCCATAGCAGTAGCTAGATGGTTGTCTCTCCTATTTGTGCCATCATGTTTAGATCTTGTGAGCTGCCCTACATGATCAAGATCATATTATTGTAATGCTGCATGTTGTGTTTGCTGGGATCCGATGAATATTGAATATTATGTCAAGTTGATTATCAATCTATGCCCTATGTTATTTATGATCTTGCATGCTCTCCGTTGCTAGTAGATACTTTGGCCAAGTAGATGCTTGTGACTCCAAGAGGGAGTATTTATGCTAGATAGTGGGTTCATGCCTCCGTTGAATCTGGGACAGTGACAGAAAGTTTTAAGGTTATGGATGTGCTGTTGCCACTAGGGACAACCTAACGATGCTATGTCCACGGGCACATGTGTTTGTTTACATTACGCGCTTTACTTAATGCGATTAGCCGTTGCTTGCAACTTAATACCAACGGGGAACTCGGATGACAACCCGGTGGTGGATTATTAGTCATAGACGCTGTTGGATAACGGTCTATGTATTATGTCGTAATGCCCAATTAAATATCATAGTAATCATCATGCCATGTATTTGCATTGTCATGCGCTCACTATTTGTCAATTGACCAGCTGTAATTTGTTTACCCAACATGTTAGATATCTTTATGGAGAGACACCACTAGTGAACTGTGGACCCCGGTCCAATTCCTTTACATTGATTAAACCACAAACTGCAAACTGTTCCTTTTTCATTCGCTGCAACTTAATACTCATTTTCCACACGAGACGTTTAATCCTTTGTATTCAGCAAGCCGGTGAGATTGACAATCTCACTGTTTCGTTGGGGCAAAGTACTGTGATTGTGTTGTGTGCAGGTTCCACGTTGGTAATCGAGTAACGGCGCCGCCAACAACCTTCTGAAGAATCGTTACTCCTACTGGTTCGATAAACCTTGGTTTCATACTGAGGGAAAACTTGCTGCTAGGCTACATCAAACCTTCCTCTTGGGGTCTCCCAACGAGCAAGTACGTCTTGCATCAGGTCCACGTGGCTCCTCTTCGTTGCTCCTTTGGACCTTCAGGTGTCTTCTGATAAAATAGGACCCTCCGTGAAATTTCGTCCAATTCCGAGAATATTTCCTGACTAGCTTTTCTGGAATAGAAAAACAGCAGAAAACAGGAACTGGCACTTCGGCATCTTGTTAATAGGTTAGTCCCGAAAAATGTATAAAAGTGACATAAAGTGGATGCAAAACATGTAACAATTGGTATAATATCAGCATGGAACATCAAAAATTATAGATACGTTTGAGACGTATCAGCATCCCCAAGCTTAGTTCCTGCTCGTCCTCGAGTAGGTAAACGATAAAAACAAAATAATTTTTGAGGTGACATGCTACCATCATAATCTTGATTAAATAATATTGTAAGGCACATGTAAATGAATGAAGTGATCCAAGTCAATGGTCTATAATTTGCTACCAATAGATAATGAGTAAACAATGAATCACACAAGCTAAACTTTTCATGAATAGTACTTTCGAGACAAGCATCAAAAGTTTTGCATAAGAGTTAACTCATAAAGCAATAGTTTCTAATAAAAGGTATTTAATCAACACAAAGGAAGAATTAAGTTTCAGCATTTGCTTCAACTTTCAACATATTTATCTCATGGATATTGTCAACACAAAGTAATATAAAAGTCCAATATGTAGCATATAACATGTTGTAACAAAGTTGACACTAGTGTTTGCTTGTGGAAGATAGAAGAATAGGAAAACTGACTCAACATAAAAGTAAAAGAAAGGCCCTTCGCAGAGGGAAGCAGGGATTAAATCATGTGCTAGAGCTTTTAAGTTTTTGAAATCATATAGAGATTGCATAAAATATTTGACACTCCTCCCAACCTTGCTAACACAAGCCATGGCTAACCGAATCCTCGGGTGCCTTCCATCAATCACATACCATGGAGGAGTATCTAGTTTTGAGAGGTGTTTGTTAATTGTCAACGAATGGTAGCGGATGAAACAGTATTCTCCCTGTCAAACAGACTTTTAAGAGCGGCTCCCATGAAGGACGTTATTTCTACCAGCAAGGCAGATCATCCCTCTTTCTCTTTGGTTTACACACGCAGGTATTTCACTGTTTGTCATTGCTTACTGATGAATCAGGGCAAAAGTGTGAAGAGAATTAATTGGTTAAAGTTGTAATTAATTGGGACTGGGCACCCCGTTGCCAGCTCTTTTTGCAAAATTATTGGATAAGCGGATGTATATGCCACTAGTCCAGGTGTAAAAGTCCATTTGACAAGTCGAATAAAGAATAACCCACTACTTCCTCATGAGCTAGTAAACATTGACACAAAAAGGAATAATAACATTTTGAATAATTTAAAGGTAGCACATGAAAAATTTACTTGGAGTGGCAAGGAAATACCACATATAGGTAGTTATGGTGGACACAAATGGCATGGATTTTGGCTCAAGGATTTGGATGCACGAGAAGCATTCCCTCTCAGTACAGAGTTTAGGCTAGCAAGGTTTGTAAGCAAACAAGAATATCAACCCGTACACCAAGTTTTATATGACAAACATATTGCAAACATTATAAGACTTCATACCGTCTTCCTTGTTAACCAAACCCTTTATTAGAAAATATCTAGACCTTAGAGATACCACCGATGCAAACCAAATTTTCAACAAGCTTTACGGTAGTTCTTCACTAATAGGCTTAACTCATGTTGCAAAATTTAATCATGATCTACTTGTTAACTCAAAACAATTGACAAGCATCAAGTTATCCAAATTAGTGATCTACAAGATTAAGCAAGTTTTTCCTTATACCAATTACCACATGCAACATTTTTGTCCAACCAAACACCAATCAATTTATTTAACAACTCTCCAAACAATATAAGTGAAGCAAGAGAGTACTTTCTAAAAGAAAGCTAATAGCTCTGACAAGAGATACATGAAAACAAGAGCTAAAAGCTGAACAGCGCTAGATATGAATACTCAACAAATATAAGTGAAGAATAGGAGTATTCTCATGAAAAAGCGGAGCGTGTCTCTCTCCCAATCAAGAATGCTAGGGTCCAGTCAAGCTTTATTGAAAATAAAAGTACTGAAAATAAAAGCACACAGACGCTCCAAGAAAAGCACATATGATGTGAAAGAATTAAAATATAGTTTCACTAGAGATGACCTGATAATTTTGCGATGAAGAAGGGGATGCCTTGGGCATCCCCAAGCTTAGACGCTTGAGTCTTCTTGAAATATGCTGGGGAGATTCCCCAAGCTTAAGCTCTTCACTCTTCTTGATCCTATTATATCATCCTTCTCTCTTGACCCTTGAAAACTTCCGTCACACCAAACTCAAAGTAATCTCATTAGAGGGTTAGTGCATAATCAAAAACTCACATGTTCTATAAAGACGCAATATGACTTGTTACTTTAAACATTAGCTACAGCCACTGATGTTATGTGAAGCTCTTCCACCCAAAAAAGAATTTCACTCAACACTAGTAAAAGAGAGAATGCAAAATAAAAAGGCATAATCTGTCTAAAACAGAACAGTCCGCAAAGACGAATTTTTTCGAGGCACTTACGACGCTCAGATCGAAAAACTTTGAACTAATGAAAGATTCAGACATTCATAAAGATTACGCACAAAAATTTCAGATTTAATTAACAATCTGGTGATTTTAGGAATTTCGTACAGTGAACAGCAAAAATCTGTTTCTGCGCAGCAATCAAAATTAAGCATCATCTTAACATTAGAGGCTACTCTTGGCACAACAATGCGAGAAAATAAAGATACAAAGGAGTTGCTACAGAAGTAAACAACACCTTGACTAATAAACTGAAAACAAAAGATAATGGGTTGCCTCCCAAAAGCGCTTTCTTTAATGCCTTTTAGCTAGGCTAGAAGATTTTAATGATGCTCTCATAAGAATAAGAGTTGAAAAACAAAAAGAGCATCAAGAGGCAAATATCAAACACATTTAAGTCTAACCCACTTCCTATGCAAGGAATCTTGTAATAAAATAAATTATTGAAGCATAAAGCAACTAGCATAGAAAGACGAAACAAATGCAATTCAAAACTTTCAACATAAAGAGAGGTGTTTTAGTAACTTGAAAACTTTTACAACCATATTTTCCTCTCTCATAATAACTTTCAGTAGCATCATGAACAAACTCAACAATATAACTATCACATAAAGCATGCTTTTCATGATCTACAAACACATAATTTTTATTAAGCTCAAAAAATAGGGGTTATTAAACCCACTTTTGACAATAGTAGTATAATAAATATCATTAGGCAATATAGGACCATCATCAAGAGCATTATCATATATAACATTAGGGAGCACATTTTTACTTTCTGCAATTTTCTTTTCTTGAGTCAAGGTGTTGTTACTTCAAATTTATCAAAAGGAGATATTTCAATAGAATCATGACATTCAACAATATAGCACTCTTCCTCCTTAGGTAGGCATGGAGGGCAATCAATAATGTAAGAGTTAAAGAGTTACTATCATTAGAAGGTAGATCCTCCTTTTGTTCATCATCTCCTCCTCTTTTTCATCCAATGAGTTTCAGTTTCTGCAATTTCTTCTCCCATAGGTTCCTGAAAGGTAGCAAGTTGTTCTGGAGAATAAGTTTTCTCAAGAAATTCAGTGATATAAGGATTATCATTGTAATATTCAAGGCAATAACCAAGTATAGCATAATTCTCAGTTTACAAGGAGCATCATCATTTTGAATATAACCAGCAATTTCATAGGCACCCTTAAAAACAAATTCTTCAATTTGTTCAAGATTACCAAAGTCATAGTTTCCTTTAGCATAAGCAGCCAAGTTTCATTATCATTATAATCACATTGGAAAGGGAGGTGTTTATGCCTTCTACAACAAAAGATTCATTAAAGCAGTAGGATTCATCATAAGTAGAGCACAAGTTTTTAGCAAAATAATTCAATTACTTATTTGTTCCCATAATGTTTCCCTTTTTGAGACAAGCGGTATTCCTTATAATTTTGTTGTTCCTCCGTGAACCCACTTAGCCAACAAGATTTTGTTTCCATTGATAAACAACTAGACATAATAACAAACCGAAATAAACTAGATGCAAGAAACTAATTTTTTGTGTTTTTGATAATTAAAGCAAACAAGATAAAATAAAATAAACTAAGCAAGACAAAAACAAAGTAAAGAGATTGGAAGCGTGAAACTCCCCTTGCAGAAATGCTTCTCTCCCCGGCAACGGCGCCAGAAAATAGTTGCTGACGTGAAGCACACGTTCGTTGGGAGACCCCAAGAGGAAGGTATGATGCAGTCTAGCAGCAAGTTTTCCCTCAGTATGAAACCAAGGTTTATCGAACCAGTAGGAGTAGCAGCGCTTCTGAAGGTTGTCAACGGCGAATTATGATGCGGCGCAACACCAGGGATCCGGCGCTGACGTGGAACCTGCACACAACACAATCAAACTACTTTGCCCCAACGAAACAGTGAGGTTGTCAATCTCACCGGCTTGCTGAAAACAAAGGATTAAACGTAGTGTGGAAAACAGATAAATTGCAGAGAATGAAAAGGAACAATGTTTGCAGTTTGTGGTTTAATCAGTGTAAAAGAATGGACCGGGGTCCACAGTTCACTAGAGGTGTCTCTCCATAAAAGATAACTAACATGCTGGGTGAACAAATTACAGCTGGGCAATTGACAAATATTGAGCGCATGACAATGCATATACATGACATGATGACTACTATGATATTTAATTGGGCATTACGACAAAATACATAGACCGTTATCCAACAACATCTATGACTAATAATCCACCGCCGGTTGTCATCCGAGTCCCCCGTTGGTATTAAGTTGCAAGCAACGGATAATTGCATTAAGTAAAGTGCGTAATGTAAACAAATACATATGACCGTGGACATAGCATTGTTAGGTTACCCTAGTAGCAACAGCACATCCGCAATCTTAGAAGTTGCTGTCACTCTCCCAGATTACGGAGGCATGAACCCACTATCTAGCATAAATACTCCTCTTGGAGTTACAAGCATCTACTTGGCCAAAGCATCTACTAGTACGGAAAGCATGCAAGATCATAAATAACATATACGATAGATTGATAATCAACTTGACATAGTATTCAATATTCATCGGATCCCAGCAAACACAACATGTAGCATTACAATAATATGATCTTGATCATGTAGGCAGCTCACAAGATCTAAACATGATGGCACAAAGTGGAGAGACAACCATCTAGCTACTGCTATAGACCCGTAGTCCAAGGATGAACTACTCACGCATCACTCCGGAGGCATGCATGGTGATGTAGAGCCCTCTGGTGATGATTTCCCTCTCCGGTAGGGTGCCGGGAAGAGGTTCTAGACCCTTCTGAGCTAGGGTTGACGGCGGCGGCGTCTCTGGAACTTTTCGTGGATAATGGCTCGGGCCTCTAGGGTTTTTGCATTGGGGGGAATAAGTAGGCGAAAGGGCGGCGGCTGACGACCCCGTGGGGCCCACACGTACCCTCGACGCACCTGGAGGGGGACCCACGCCGAGCCCACGTGTGGGGCCCACGTGGCTCCTCTTCGTTGCTCCTTTGGACCTTCAGGTGTCTTCTGATAAAATAGGACCCTCCGTGAAATTTCGTCCAATTCCGAGAATATTTCCTGACTAGCTTTTCTGGAAACAAAAACAACAGAAAACAGGAACTGGCACTTCGGCATCTTGTTAATAGTTTAGTCCCGAAAAATGTATAAAAGTGACATAAAGTGGATGCAAACATGTAACAATTGGTATAATATCAGCATGAAACATCAAAAATTATAGATACGTTTGAGACATATCAACGCTGAATCCTTCGCCTTTACTGAGCTTTTACCTTTCCTCGTTTCCTGCATTGATTCTTCCCTAGTTCTTATTATCTTGCTTCAGCTGCTTCCCCGAGGTTCCTTCTGGTTGGGCGAGACCGTTTTTCTCCCGGTCTTGAGTCACCTAGGTCCCTTTCACATGTACCCTTCCCAGTATCATCCTCCCAGCGCGACCGTGGCTGGGGCCCCGCGGATGGAGGTGGCTGGTCTTCCCCGGCCGACGGAGTTTCTGGGATTGCTGGATAGAGCCATGGAGGTACCCGATATGCCCTTCGTCCTCTCGCACCGTGCCAAACTCTGGCTTAACCCACGTCCCTCCCTTGCAGGCTGAGAGGAAAGCTGCCTGGGAAGCCATCGAGAAGCTGGAGGCTGACGTCCTCACCCTTCAGTCAGCCCTTGCCGAGGAAAGAGTCTGTGCGACGCGTCCTCGCCCGAGGAGTCCTAGTTCCCATGTTTCTGGTCACAAATTTGTAGCGTGTAAAGAAAATATTTATCACAAACTTACGATGCAATCGAGTTTTTGCTTCAGAATGACTTAGCTCCAACTATCTCATCCGCTTAGTTATAGGGGAGAGTAGAGTAGGAAGGAATGTGTCGTTAGGTTCTCGGGTTATTCCAGCTACTGACGGTGACCCCCATGTCGCAAGCCCCCGTGCGCGCCCTCCGTGTTCCACCTTGCTTGCGCATAGTTCCTGTGGTTCTCCTTTGAAGGAGAATGACCGCTCTGCTCTATTTTTGAGACGTACGGGTGGGGGACGTGTCGAGATGGGCTCAACACATCCCCTTTTTATTATATGAACAACCTGAGCAACCCGCAGGATTACATTGGCGGGCCGGGGTGTGGGCCTCGTCGCACCGTCTCTCCGAGCTTGCATTGTTGGCACGAGGAACC
Organism: Poa pratensis; assembly: GCA_947311845.1. NCBI lineage: Eukaryota > Viridiplantae > Streptophyta > Magnoliopsida > Poales > Poaceae > Poa > Poa pratensis. The sequence goes on from CAMZMU010000120.1 coordinate 18,843,912, forward strand.
CTAGCCTAGCTGATAGTTTTTGTCTTACGCACGATAGGACCTTTAGCAAGGGGTACTCCGGGAGCCCTCGGGTCACATGGTCCCCCCTTTTTCCCTTCCTCTTCCCGGGGGAGGTCCCGATCTCTTTGGCGTTTCCGGCCCTCTGCAGTCCCAAGTGAATCCTGCTAGTCATACTCTGTTGTATTAGGGCTGGCAGACTTGGTCCTTCTCTAGTCCGTTTCGGTGGAACTGCCATCTTGACTCCTGCCTCTCCTTGGGGGTGAGATCTTGGATGTCGGGGCGGCGGCCCCGGAAGGTGGTATGCACGGGCGACTCTACGGTGACTGACATGGCAGTGGTGATGGTCGGCTTCTCGGTCCACTTGGGTGGCGTGGAGTTAGCGGAGGGAGATCCTGGTGCTGGCAGCGCTTCGGCAATGGCGGCTCCCAGATCGCGTCATGGTGGCCTGGCTGGGGGCTTTAGGCGGTTCGTGTTACGGGTGTGGTAGGAATGTGTTTCCGAGCGAAAACTCTGCGATCCGGCGCCGACGGCGACAACGTCTGGGGGTGTCGTGACCCTTTTGGGGGCACCGTCGTACTTTGTCCGCGCTAGGGCTCCGGGTGAAAACCCTTGACCGCTCGATCTCGACGGTGGTGGCCCCTTACGTCGTCACTTTGTTGGGGGCGTCGTCGTGGAGTCTCAATACTTCTTGATCTCACGTCGGGGTCTTCGGTGGCAAGCCCGGTTTCCTTTTGCTCTTTGTTGTTTATCTTTGACCTGCTGTGTTAGAGATTTTACTCATCACCTTTTATCGGTTCGAACGTTAGGGTTTACTTATAAAACTCCTATTTCGATAGAATACAACACCTACAGTAATCAGCGACGAATATCAAAACTATTTTACAATTTGGTTTTCACACATACGAGAAGGAAAGATGGATGGAGACGTGATGGGTCTTTTTTACATAATGTTTTGCTTGGTCGTCAGGCCTAGCTCGCTTAAGGCTAACCATATAGCAGTGTTAGCATCGCTCCCTCGAGTACCAATATTGCTAGCACATGCGCTGGTCCACGAAAAGTGTCGGGAGTTGTACTAACACGTCGTATGTAATTAGTTTATTTTCTACGATGATTATATCGGATGCATTAAAGGGAGACAAAATAATAAGAGGGCGTTCTGTACATGGTTTTGAAATTCAGCAAATCAACGACAAAATTATTTTACAACTTTTTTCAAACATTCGAGAAGGAAAGATCGTTGGGTTTTTTTTCTTTCCAGAATTTCCCGCTTGCTCGCCGGTCCTAGCTCGCTTAAGGCAAAATAAGGCCAGCCCGTTACTAGTTTCCCAGCGAAGAGGCGGATTAGGCTCTAAATTGATTTTGGGCCCGGCCCTGCCCGGGTGGAATCTCAGCCTACAAATTCCCCCGCTCGTTCTTCTCTTCTTCTTCCCCCCGCTCTGTTTCACGCTCCTGCTCCACCCTCTCTCTTCCATCCTCGCTCCCGAGTCCCGACCTTCTCCTCCGCCCTCTCTAGCCACCATGGCCTTCCTCACCACGCCGCCCGGCCCCCTCCCTGCGACCGACGAGAGGCACCGCCTCCTGGCGCCCCCTGCCTCCGCTCCGGTTGGGGAGCACAACAGGTTCGCCCTGCTGGCGGAGCTCACCCGGGAGGAGGACGAGGCCGACCAGAGGGCCGCCACCGCCGCCGGATCCTCCTTCGACGCCGCCGCCACCGCCACCGTCTCCTCCGCCACCGCCGCCACCGCGCCACGCCCACGTGCAGTGGCGGAGCCAGGATCGAGCCACGCCCCGGGCAAAGCCTGTTGAAACAGGGCCAAACAGTGATAAATTGCTACAGGAATGAACAGTGCTCAAAAGAATTAGGCATCACGCCCAGGGCCATGGCCAGGGTGGCCTGGGGCCTGGCTCCGCCCCTGCCCACGTGGACCACTCCGCCCGCGCCGCCGTCGACATGAGGGTCACGCCGAGGTCGTCGTCCTCGGCCGTCCGTGGGATCGCCGCCCCTGATCCTATCTACCTTGCTCGCGCTTCCCGTGGCGATCCTCATCCTTTCTTATGTGCTGTGAGCCAGCCGCTGGTACGTACGCTTGCTTTCTTGGTTTCTTGATTCGTTCTTGCTCTGTTTCTTGGTTTCTTGATTCGTTCTTGCTCTGTTTCTTGCTCCGTTTCTTGATTCGTTCTTGCTCTGTTTGTTGCTCCGTTTCTTGGTTTCTTGCTCGTTTTCTTGCAGCTAACCTCGTTTCTTCGCTCAATCTTGCAGATGGAGTGGACTGGAGCGTGGACTGCAAGACGAACCCATCGAGTAGCAGCGACTAGCGACTCTGGGTGTTAATTAGAACTAGCTAGCTAGTTTCAGAGATACGTACATGCTCTATAGGTAGTTAGGTTCAGAAACCGCATTACGGTTCTGATTACAATCCTGTAATTGGAAAACATCCCAAATATTCTTTCTTTCAGTTCTGAAATTTGGTCAGAGAGTCTATCAAATTTTGAACCACGCATGTATGATGTAGCCATAACAAGGTGATTTTTTTTTCACCTTGGAATCTATTTGATTTCGGATCATACTTTTAATTTTGAGTGACACTACTAATTTAATTGTAAATTCCTATTCATACAACGTTTTAGCAAGTGCATGCGTTAGCCCACGACAATGCGGCCCTCTGAAATGTATGCGACGGTCCCTCGGAAACTTGGCACTCCCCTTAGTCTAGTGCCAAGACCAACATCACTCGCCGAACCAACCAAGGTGTTTCAATTCCGAAAAGCGTATCTTGAATCTACTACTAATATGTTGCATCGCCAAGCCATGTTCGAAAATGATTATGATGTAATCCACCTCACTATGTCTGTTTTGTCCGCTAGAGTTTTATTTACGATAAAGGGAGCTTTATTAGTTAAAACAAATTAAGCATTACACTCGGCCTTTGCACAGATAGGACGCACAGAGCCGCCACAAGTCCGCACAAGTCTCAAAATAAAGAAAAAAATGCGAACTATATATGATAATGAGAAATTGTAAAAACTCCTAAGGTGGTGGAGGATGAAATTGTGTTAACATTTGTTTTCTAAAGTGCCTGCCATTTGACTAAGCTGTTTTTATGCAAATAGTTTGATTAATTAACTGTGATGTTCAATATTTGAGCTTTGTAACAAAGACACTCAGCAATTTTTCCAGAAGTTTCTTTTCTCAAGTATACACAGTATCATTTTATATGGACAAAGTGACTCAGCAATAAAATTATTGGAAATTGCAATGAAAATATTTTAAGATTATTCAATTGATATCTCAAATAAAAAAAATTATAAGCCCATTGCAGAGCACTCAGAAATTCCAATGGAAATATTTTAACATAACTCAGTTGATATCTCAAATAAATTTTTTATACGCTCGTTGCAACTCACGGGCATTTTTCTAGTCTTAGTAGAGTCAATTTGACCGCCATTGACATTTTCCACTTGATGTCCCTAGATCCTCCCCCATGTGTTTTCAGAGCCATCGATAAGATAAGAAGAGTGTTTGTGTTGAAAGGAACTATCGTGGTTGAAGGTGGCAAGTTTTTGATAAACTGGCAAACTGTTTGCCATCAAAAGTCTCAAGGTGGGCTGGGAGTAATGAATCTTGAGATTATGAATGCTGTCTTTCATGTTCGGTGGGTGTGATCCTTGAGGGCCGACGAGGTTAAGCCTTTGGACCGGAGATGGATGTAGAGTTTTGTTTCGGAGTCCGGCGAGTAGCAATCGCGGGATTCCGTGGCAGCAGCCGGCCAAGCCTGCTTATCATCGACCGATCCGACATGTACTCCTTGGCACGTCGACACTACATTCGTAAGACACGTTACCACCGCTACCGTGCCCTGGCCGTGGATCTCGCACCGGTCGTGAAAGCCTACCGCTTGCTACAAAAGCTCGAGATGAATAGCTGGCCGGAGCTCGACGTGGGAGCGAGCAAGGAGATCACGCGGTCGAAGCATAGGGTCATGGACGCGTACTGGCACGCCGCGCCGTACTACAGGGCACGGTACCAACGCCGGATGGCCTACCCTTTTGTGGCATTTGCGTTCGCCAACGGCCTATGGCGGATCGTGCGGCGAGGAAGGTTCAATCCCTTGAGGCTGTTGGCCTTCTTTTTGTGTGCATGGTTTATACTCGCCATGAACGAGCGATTTGTCACGATTAGGTGGCCCCTTTCCCGCTCGGACATACACGGCGTGCTAGAATATGAGTTGACAAATTGACCGTACCTGGAGCAATTTATTTATTTTGAACCATGCATACGTATTTGCAAGATCGATGGATGATGATTCATACATTTGTTCAGTTGTCGAATGGGGATTAAAATGTCCTTTTTATGTATACCTTATCTTATAGTTACTACTGCTATAATTCAAAGACTCTCATCGAGTCTCCACGCAAATCCTCGCACAAAGAAAAAAGAGCCATATAATTTTCCTTATTTCCTACTCCAAACAATCAATTGGATCGCAAGGCTTGCCGTATCACGTCTAATCCACTTTAACTTCAAGCCTACCTATATGCATCTCAAATATAAAGAACCGGAAAGTAATTTGACTCAGAGATCCGGTAAGAAAAATCTGAAGAAAATTCTCAGTTTTGCAAATGTGATTTCCTACAATCATGTAAAGTCACAATGAAAATCCTTTGTATTATGGACTACATAAAAATGACAATATTTTGGAGATTTGAAAGTGTGTACATTAAGATCACACATTTAATATTTTTGTATAACCCAAAATCTAAAGTATTTCAAGTCGGGATTACACGTTTGTAGGATACATCATTAACAACATGTAGGATTTTTAATTTCTTAAACTTATAAATATAAAAATATCTACTCATAAAGCAAAAGCTAGATACAAGATGTGATATCGATGCCGCGTGATCTCCTTCTCCTCCCTATCCCTAGTTATATAACACGCCACCCCAGCACAGCAATAGGTTTATTGATACAAAATAATCAGATTAAGATAGATCTATCGTGGGGCACTACGAACAATACCTTTTTTTTAAGAGTAAATTTCTATTTTAACTTGACACCGGTTATCCTATTTAGCATAATTTAATCCTAATTAGTCCATTTATAAAAAGTTTTGCCATTTTTTCCACTTAAAAGATTTCACATTTTTTCTGTCTGGCCCCATCGATTAGGTAAGTAGTATCACATAATTAGAATTTTATGTCTTTTAGCGCAAAACCAGCCTAATGGTACTCGCCGGACCGGCTTTTATTGGTAGAGCGCCTCCATGTCTCCCCGAAGACGCCTGGTTCCGACTATGATTCCGTAAGCATGGCGGCAAGGCATGCATACAATATGTGCGCCATATTAGAGAGGGCATGTTCACTTTGACCACCTCAGGCCCGCTGAGCCATATCGCTAGCACACGCCGGCGGGATCGACATTCATGGAAATGCAATCAGAGTTGTCTAAGCAATTGTTGGGACTTGGGAATACTATGTGGACATGTTGTTCTCAATCAAGTTTTGTTCCTTTCCGTGGAGTGTAACTACCTCTCCATATGGACATGCTACTTTGAAACCTTTGGCCAAAATCAACGGCCGCCATCTTCCATCATCCTTTAATCCTACCAGTTCAGTTATAATGATCTACAATCCTCACACATGTATACCCCTATACCTTTTACTTCGAAACAAAAGAAGTGAAGAGATTTTCATGACGATCGCAGCCCTGAGTTCCGAAGATCACCGCTGATCGTCCCACAAGTTCATTGCCGACTGTCATCGCTACACTGCGGCGGCGTCCAATCCCTCCCAAACGAACAAACTAGGTATGGAGTTGGAGTGCAGTGGTCTTTGCATATCCATCTCTATTCTCTAGGTATGAAGCATAAAAAAAAGTATTGAAATGATCAAAATAATCTTGGAGAGAAACTGGAAGAGTTCATGAGTAACGCGAAGGCCCCGAAGGACTCTTATTGGACCCAGAATGAAGGTCCTGGTAGGATCCATGGGCTACCCAATTTATTGGACCATGTGGGGTGCAGTCGCATGGGCCTAAAGGCCGAGTAGTGCCCTCCTTTGCCTTGAGTGTCAAGTTGGGGGCTGCTAGGTTTAGGGCCGGTAGCCTCTTCCATCCCATGCGCCATCCCTAGGGGTATGAACCCTATGTGTGCTATGATGTTCCAGTTATAATTACATACGGATTAAAATCATCTCCTCGCTATAAAAAAGTTTCAATCATGCTCATGTTTATTCCATCGACATTGTTGTTCTCTGTGGAGAGCATCGTTTGAGAAGTTATGTAATCTGGATTCTCCATATTTTGATCAAGGGCAGGAAACAGTATGCACTCAACAATTTATTTTATACAACAAAATGCAACCAAGCCTCAAAAAAAATGCAACCAGAATTCCCACAGCAAGCCGCAGGGAGTCATCCGGTTGAAAATAGGAATGATATGATTGCCCATCTTACAGAATACACATAAACGGTTTTGTGTGGTAGACTCTTTGTTATATTACACGGCTCAAAATATGTACACGTCCATGTTTCGAACTTCGAAGTGAAAAAAAGTGTTCCAAGCTAGTTTTTTAGATAACAGGCCAACTAAAAAGGCCCGACGTTAAATTAATGACGCTGCTCGACGGCGAAAGTGATACGCAAAGCTGAACCTAGCTTACAACACAGAACACCACACCCATACAAAAGAAAGAACAACAGAGAAAGCTACAACAACAAAGAGCAGAGGACACAATAAGAGCTTAAAGCGAACACCGCCAAAGGAGATGAGCACTAGCAAACTAGCTAGTAAGTATTGTTATTTCGTCAACACTTAAATTCTAACACGTTGTGTACCGTGACAGATTGCTCGGTCGTGATGACAAGGTACAATCCCACCAAGCAGAAAGCCACGGACAGCAGCATGAGTTCAAAGCTGTCTTCGAACCTTCCGACCAGCATCAACTGCGTCCAACGGGCGACGATGATGGCGAGTGTGAGTGCGAGAACAGGATAGACCATCATGCGTTGGTGCCGCGCGTACCGCTCCATGACGATCACCTTGCGCTTTTCGGGCGCGGCGAGCCAGTACGCGTCCATGACCTTCCACCGTGTGATCTCCTTCCTCACCCACTCGTCGTGCTCCGACCAGCTGCTATTCATCCCGAGCTTTTGTAGCGAGCGGTAGGACTTCATGACCGGGCCGAGATCCATGGCCAGGGCGCGGTAGCGGTGGTAGCAGGTCTTGCGGATGTAGCGTCGGAGAAGCGTGGAGTATACGCCGGAGCGGTCGACGATGAGCAGGCTCGGCCGGCTGCTGACGCCACGGAAGCTGAACAAGTACTTCACTTTGTTGAACTCCGGTTCCATGGCTTGCCGCTGCTGGCTCCAACTCGCTAGCTTGGTCTAGATTTTCGATCAGCGTGCGCTGGATTTTGCATATGGAGACCCAGCGTCGTACGCGTGTGTATTTATAGAAAAGGACCTGGCTACACAGTGCCTAGGCACGATTTTGCCTTACGCGGTGCCCCTCCTCAAAACGGAAAGAAGCAAGCATCCCGTCCCGCGTGTTCCAAAAATAGAAAAGTCTTGTCCCTCCGTCCTGCGAGCAGGTAGTTGGCGTGCAGCACTACTTTTTTTACTTTTTGTCGTCATCTGAAGACATCACTTGCAGACCGCACTCCCCACGCCTTGGTGCTCGTTCTGCTTCTACTCCGGCGGCACGCACGTTCAGGACCGGAAAAATAGCAGTCTTGGGGCCCGATTGGTTCGCTGTTTATTTTCACCCCCGGAGCAAAACGACGGATTGCTAGCGCAAATATACGGACGTGACGAGGTCCGTGATTTTTTAACCGCCGAATACGGTCCAAATCCAACGAACCAATCGGAGCCTTGATCTTGTACAAAATATGTCTATATTTTAGGTCGGTAAAACTCAAGGAAAAAGCACACGTCGACCAAGGTAAACCTCGAGAAAAAAGCACATGTAAATGCATCTACTTTCTCTTTCTTTTCCTGTAGTATAAAATACAGCTTGAGCCATCCATCATTCTTGATGAAAATTAAAATAAAAATTACATCCAGTTATAACATCCAATATAGAGGAAAGGTTAATGGATTTACATTCTTCTATCATTCCAGATGTAAAAAATTAAGAGACTCACATCCAGAAACAGAAGTATTCTAGAAGTTTCATAAGAGAAGGAATCTTATATCGAATAACAACCGTTACATCTACTAAGCAGAATTGTTCTTAGAAAGTTCATAAAGAAAAAAATACATCAAGTCAAAAAAATAACATCGAGGATCAGAATTATTTAGAAGTTTTCCATAAAAAAGAAAACAAAATGTTAAATCGAGTAGAAAAAATTACATTAATACTAGAATTGTTTTAGAAGTTTCTTACGAATCATTAACAAACAAACTTACACCCCCATCCCGATCTTCATCCAGTTGGGTAGCCGGAAAAGTAATGAACAAAATTTAAAAGGCAGCAGACCACCGTTACCGCCGCTATTAGAACTTTAGAACTACAGCAGCAGACCACCAAATAAATTGTTGGCAAGTATTTGTTGATGATCTAGTATGTAATTTCTTGATGCAACCACATGTCGACCTAAAAGAGATAGTTTACATGTAAAATTATGGCAGATATACATGTAAAAAACGATCCAAGAACCTGTGCCTAACATGTAAATCTGATGATTAGACCTCGGAATATGCAAGTAATCTTAATGATCACATGAACCAACAATATAAGCAGCTTCTTCCTAGCCTACACACCGCAACAAAAGTCGTACTATGATAGTATGATGTCTATGCTATGTTGGATACTTTTGAAGATGCCAGCTACACAGTTTAGCTGACGAAGTATGAATACTCTCACCAATGCTTTAGCCCTTGTAGCATTCGATGTAATCTTTGGATCTTGTAATATACTCCGTATACAGAAGAAATCTACATGTAAACAACAGAAAAGAAAAAAACAGTTAGCTTTTGTTACTGATTATATTGAGAAAACAGAAACTGAGGCAGAAAATAGTAATACAGAGCAGGTCCAACATGTTGAAGTGCCATTGGTTCATCACGGGGACAATTCTGCTGGTGCTGGTAGTGGAAATCACCCTGCAGCTATTCATTCGAACACCGGATTGATTCCTTCTGTGGACACAGAGGTTGGCACAGGGCATACAATGTCAAGTGAAGAATCGGGAAGTTAGAGAATATGCAGATGTGTAGAGCAACAAAATGATGTGCAGAAAGGTTCTTACCGTGGGTACCATTATCGTCCAACCAAATAATAATAAGTGTGGCTTCAAATGTAAAAAAAACCTCCCTGTAAAAGTCAGATAACTACGGTATTAAACTTGTGGATGTCATATCATACATTAATGTTGATTAAAGTTACATGCATATCACAAAAAACGACAAACAATATATGGACTGTAAAAAATCCTAACACATATGCCATGAATTCAAAAAGTTACATGATAGATACAGTCCATATAAGAAGTGCATGCTAGATATAATAGGAGATAGTCCATATGCAATAAAAAATCACATGCTAGAAACAAAAAAGTTGCAGTTCATACACAAGAAGTTACAGGCTAGAAAATAAAAGGTTACAGTTCATAGGCAAGAAGTTACATGCTAGACATAAAAGTTACAGTTAGGTGTAAAAACATACATTCCATACACAGGAAGTTACAGGCTACATACGGTCCATACACAAAGAAGTTACATGCTAAAAATAGTCCATACACATAATGACATGCTAAAAATATAAACACAAGTGTTGCATCACACTTATATGCATCAGCCATTTATACTGTTGAACAGAAACTACCATCCGTGTAAAAATCATGGATGTAAATTTACATATACTTTTGAACAGACACTACATCCATATTAAAATCATAACCTGCTGGACTGAAAACTATATTCAAGGATACCAAAAAATAACTGAATTTACATCCTGATGTTAAAAAGCCTCAAAGATGTAACAACCATGCCTAACTCGCAGTTAAGAAAAGGCATTGGGATGGAACAACTATGTCTATGCTACGACAAAACTACATACCACGAAAAGAACAAAATTTGTTGATGCATCGTTGATGTGAGTAAAACATATATTTAAATTTACATCCTATATCGTTTCATCATATACATGATAAATATGATTTACATATGAAATAGTAACTTCCAACCCAGGTTAGATACGACCTATGCCCAGCGATTCCTACATGTTGAACACGGGAAAAACTAGCAAGAATTGACCGTCTATTGTAGTATTGTACAGTCTCTAAGCAATTTACACATGCATATAATTTTGGGGACCGTGAGAAAAAACTACCAGAAACTACAAGCCAAAAAATGTTGGCGATGTGCTCTGTACCAATGCAATACAATGAATGCTATAGCTCTAGCTGTAGCGACAATCATAGTTACATACTGGAATGGTTGGTAAGAATTATGATGTCTGATTCGCTTGCTAGTTAAATTATGTAGGGAGTACAAGAAGAGCTACGGCTTACACACGCACTGCCAGCATCAAGGCCACACCAGGAGCACATAAACTTGGTGATCTGTGTGGAGGAGCTAGCTGGGTCTGGGGCTACCGAGGCAACACCCAGCTGCACTGCGGCCAAGATGCCATCGCGTCCATGTCCAGGTTACATACGAGAGGTCCCCAATCCCCATCCACGGGAGACGCCGCCGGCCCTGGAACCACATAATGGCACAACATTCCGCCAGATCCGGCCGCCGATCGACGGGTAGACCGCGGCAAGGATGTGGACCGGAACCTTGGACAAGCAGAGTTTCGCGCTGGAGAACGGACGTACGCCGCCGGCACGGAGGTCAAGGAGGTCGAGCCGCGCGTGCCAGCGGCCGGTAGGAGCAACACGGGTCTCCCAAAACCAGATTAGGGGCGTCTCACGACAGTGCTGGTCAGCAGCCTATCAGCCAGCCAAAACGGTGGCTCCAAAAGCAGATCAATCCGCGCTACATGACAATAGCTACCGGGAGGGGTGACAGGGAGGAGCGGATCGAGTCAACCGTACCTAGACGACGGCGGGAGGGCGAGCACCAGTGCAGCAGCTCGACAGACGGGGCAAGGATGCGAGGAACCGAGGCGGCAGGGTCGACGTATGCTGCAGCGTAGAGGACATGCAGATTGGGCGGTGGCGGCGCTCGGAAGGCGAGCCCTTGGCGGCGGCGGGGAGTAGCATGCTCAGGAGAGAGAGGGGAAGAAAACAGGGTTGGGATGGGGAGACGCGTGGCGAACCTGGGCGCGGAGGAGAGACGGAAGAGGATTATCAGGAGGACAAACTGCGGCGGGTGATGAGGAGAGCGGATCGCTCGCCGCCGACGAGGGGAACTGAACAGTGGACAACGAGAGGAGAGGGGTGCGGGGGAGAGAGACGAAGGGGAATGGGGATGAACCACTCTTTCGGAAATTGGAACAGGCGGCACCGTTTGGACGCTTTGCGTTTGCGTCGTTACGACCAAATCGCGCCAGTCGCACGATCATGATCCGACGCGCACGAGAGGTGAGCACTTTTTAAGACAAGAAAGGTGCCTAGGCACGAAATAGATTTCACGTCCGGGACACAGTTCAATAAGAGCCTAACACGGACTCGGACACACGTTCGTATCGGATAAGTTCTTATTATAGGGTTCACCGAGCCATATCAAGCGTAACTCGGACTCGGAATCCAGCATGTTCAAGGTATTGTTCCGAGGCCGATCAAGTTACGCCTGACGCGCTAGTTTGGCCGGCTAATATTATAACAGGAAGCTACTCCGAAAGCAATAACCTTACTCGATACGTGTATCGGTGTATGACGTATGAACAGAAGATCAAGTTCGAGTCCGCACTAGTCCCGGCCAGTTTTTGCTATATATAGATAGATACCTACGTACGCTAGATAGGTCCATGCAAAAATCCGGCGTGCGCAGCTGAAAATCGAAAACAAACGAGTCCAAACCTGCAGGCTGCAGCTAGCCATGGAACGGGAGATCGGTATACCGGTGGTGTTCTGGTTTGGAGTCCGGCGAGGAGAAATCCCGGGATTTCGTGGCAGCAGCCGGCCAAGCCTGCTTATCGCCGACCGCTCCGGCATGTACTCCTTGGCGCGCCGTCACTACATCCGCAAGACGCGCTACCACCGCTACCGCGCCCTGGCCGCGGATCTCGCCCCGGTCGTGAAAGCCTATCGCTCGCTACAAAATCTCGGGATGAACAGGTGGCCGGAGCTCGACGCGGAAGCGAGGAAGGAGATCATGCGGTGGAAGCACACCGTCATGGACGTGTACTGGCGCGCCGCGCCTGAAGCACTCAAGGCGAGCGCCATTGAGCGGTACTATAGGGCACAGTACCAACGCCGGATAGCCTACCCTTTTGTGGTGCAGGGGTTCACCAACGGCCTGTGGCAGATCGCGCGGCGAGGAAGGTTCAATCTCTGGCGGGTGCTGGTCCTCTTGTTGTTTGCATGCTTTATACTGGTCTTGACCGAGCTATATGTCACGGTTAGGCCGCGCCTTTCCCGCCCGGAGATACACAACGTGCTAGAATTTGAGTTGACAAACTGACCGTACCTAGAGCAATGTATTTCATTTTTGAACCATGCATATGTATTTGCAAGATCGAGTCATTTTTATGTATATCTTATCTTATGTTTACTATCTTTACTATTAAAGGTGGGTTGGTGGTGTCACACTTCCGATGGTGTCACACTTCGCTCTAATTACTTACCAAATGCCACCGATTGAACAACCTCTCCTCAAATATCTCACACCTTTGGCCGGTGGTTCCTAAAACTTCTCACCAACAGTTCACTTTATTTTTATTAGAAGGATGAAACAAACGATTCACAAGGAACAACCCGTCCTCGATCTTCTCACGTGTTAGTAAGAATCGCATGGAAACGGTTGCAGTATGACGACCGGGACAACTAATTATCCGATATCTTCTCTCTGCAGCAGCCTGCGTGCAGCATGCGCCGCCCTGGCCGGCCATTCCTTACCGATAAAAAAACACGAATATAATCGCCACAACTAACCTCATCCCTGATCCATGCGGCAAGCGGCATGGTTATTCTCCCCTCCAAATCAAAACAACCCTCATCCCCTATCGTATCTTCTCGGCCCTTCGTGTCCCCTCCAGTTGATCAGTCAACCAGTCCTAGATTGTTTACGCCCCATCGCCAGTTTGCTGCACAAGAGATCCATCAAGCCGTGGTGAATAAGATCTGGAGACGTGCATTAAGGATCATACTGCGTATGCTGTGTGGGAGAAGGTATCTGGACGTGACGAACTGACGATGGTGGTGCAGTTCAGGCCATGTCATGGTGAATTGGTGATGGCCTGGCGACGTGTCCCAGCGGCCAAGCAGCGGCTCTATTACACCATCTGCCGCCTCGACTATGACAACCGGCTGGACGCTCTTCGGCTACGACGTCCAGCACGACTCCGTCGACCTTTTGCTCCGCCTCCGCCTCCTCGCGGCAACACCACCCGCTATAAGTATGTTTGAATGGCTCTGACAAAAACATATTTTTCGAGAAGAATCACATGACCCGTTCAGCTAACAGTATCGGATTGACGTCTATGTGCTAGCACGGCAGGGAAGAGATGCATATGTTGCAGGTGCCGGATGGATCGATGTTGCTTAGGTATATATGAGCTTCAGCAGCACCAGGTACATGTGACCGTGAGGATGTAAACGAGGGCAGCGTCGAGGAGCTCGAGAAGGCAAAAACTTCAACAACAAGAGGGTTTAGGAGAGAACCATACCAGATAGAAATCCCTGAAAAAAAGTTACCTGTAGCATCTCGGATGACCGAGCCTGAAGAGCCCCACACGGCCACACATATTGTTCCGGTCAAGAGCAGCGTCCGACGAGTAATAGAACTGCTAAGAGGGATTTTTAAAAGCTTGTTGCACTCGCTAAGGAGATCAGTTGCAGTGTCCCATTTACATGCTTTCACCAGATTGAGGGGGACCTCACCTTGTTTTTCACTCCCTCTGATCCTAAATAACTGTCGCCAGTTAAGCTAAAAGTTGTACGTGATTAGTTTATTTTCTATGACACTAAAAGTGGATCGGAGGGAGTACCATTTCTTGCAGTCCACACACAGTACATACCGCAAAGAATAGCACTAGCATCAGCTTTCTTCTCTTTGTTCCATCTTAGTAAACTCTTCATGTTTGCAAGTTTTCTTTCCATGTTCACAGCTCTTTGCCTTGCCATTCAGGCATTGAGACGTGGCAATGATTTTACGCAAAAAGTAGTAAAGAAGAGATGGCCTTAAACTGGTATACATTTTCTTTCATGGTTGTGTACTTCCAGGCCATGTACATAAAGATGTATTTTTCATTCCAATATTTTGGTACTCGTAGTTTATTATCAAACGTTACAGCAAGAGACTTACTGTTTTGAGTTGATTTGAACTGACTGCTTTAAATTCTTGATATATGCCTAAATATATTTTCGAACCAGATGCCTGTAAGAACTTGTGGTTGATTATATGGCAGTTAAATCTTGCTATCTACATTTTGTTTTGTAACTAAATGAGATCTTGTTTGAATTCAAGTGCAACTACAACTATATCTACAATCCATTACATGATTTTGTGTAGCTCATTGTCCACAAAATCTCAGCGTCCACGTGATTATATTTTTTACGGCTTAGAATTTTTGTAGCATTTCGCGTCAATATGTTAATAGATTGCCTATAATATATACCATTTTATGTGATTGTGAGCTTGTGATGATGAGATCTACTTTTTTTTGTCAGTGTGTCAAGATTTTTTTGCCTAGAAGGAAGTAAGGAGATAACATCTTTAACTTTATCAACGTTATTGATACTATTATCAAATACTCAGGCGTCATCACGTGCATTAATATTTAAGTGTATGGTAAGGAACCTATACGTGAAAAGATTGTGTCTAGAAATTAACCTTTTAAAGAATACTGGCCGAAAATGCATATATATATATATATATATCCACCTGAACCTGTTTTCGAATCGGCAGTTGTATATCACCCTTTCTCAACCTATATCTATAAAGAATCTTAAGCATTTGTGGCACCATTAAAGGATGATGAGTTTACTCATGTTGGTACATCTACCAATAACATTGTGTACAAATATGTACTTACATCATAGATTCATAGTTGTGTTGTGTAGTGTGAAAATATACTGATAACTTGTGATGATCTTGGAAAGGAATCAATACAACCAATCATGAGTTCGTTTTTACTGATCTAACACACGAACTGTATAAACCAAATTTATATCTTTGCATTGCACTCTCAAGTTGTTCGTCATCCTTCTGTAATAAATGGTTATGTTTGATCTATGTCTTCCTACTCGTTGCGACTTGGACCATTATGACAATACGTGTCCCGTTGCAACGCACGGGCATACACAGCTAGTTGTACTATAATTCAAGACTCTCATCCAGTCTCCACGCAAATCCTCGCACTAAGAAAAAGAGCCATCTCATTTTCCGTATTCCATGCATACTCTAAACAGTTAACTGGATCGCAAGTCTGGTTTGGAGTCCGGCGAGGAGAAATCCCGGGATTTCGTGGCAGCAGCCGGCCAAGCCTGCTTATCGCCGACCGCTCCGGCATGTACTCCTCGGCGCGCTGCCATTACATCCGCAAGACGCGCTACCACCGCTACCGCGCCCTGACTACGTATCTCGCTCCGGTCGTAAAAGCCTACCGCTCGCTACAAAAGCTCGGGATGAACAACTGGCCGAATCTCGACGCGGGAGCGAGGAAGGAGATCACGCGGTGGAAGCACACACTAGTAGGAATATGCCTATCACTGGCGGACGGAAATGCGCGATGCATACGCCAGTGGTAGTTGTTACCGCTGGCGAATAGAGCCGTCCGCCAGCAATAGAGTTGCGGCTATAGGCATATTCCTATTAGTGACACCGTCATGGACGTGTACTGGCTCGTTGTGCCTGAAGCACTGGAGGCGAGCGCCATTGAGCGATTCTACAAGGCATGGTACCAACGCCGGATGGCCTACCCTTTTGTGGCGTTGGGGTTCGCCAACGGCCTGTGGCAGATCGTGCGGCGAGGAAGCACACACTAGTAGGAAGATCGATCGGTGATGATTCATATACTTGTTCAGTTGTCGAATAAGATTAAAAAGTCGTTTTTATGTATACCTTATGTTATATTTACTACTATGATTCAAGACTCTCATCTGAGTCTCCACACAAATTCTCGCACAAAGAAAAAGAGTCATCTCATTTTCATTATTTCATATTATAAACACTTAATTTGATCGCAAGTCTTATTTATGTCTCATCCACTTTAACCTCAAGCCTAGATGCATCTCAAATAGAAAGAACCGGAAAGTAATTTTGAGTCTGAGATCCGGTGCTCCTCTATTTAAAAAGAAATTACAATATATATATAAGTTTAATAAAAATCTGAATAAAATTTTGAGTTTTGCGAATGTGATTTCATACAATCATGTAAAGTCACGATGAAAATCCTTTGTATAATGGACTACATAAAAATGAAAATATTTTGGACATTTGAAAGTGTGTACATTAAGATCACACATTTAATATTTTTGTATAACCAAGAATCTAAAGTATTTCTAGTCGGGATTACACGTTTGTTGGATACATTATTGACAACATGCAGGATTTTTTTAACTTTTAAACTTATAATATAAAATATCTACTCATAAAGCAAAAGCTAGATACAAGATGTGATATCGATGTCGCGTGATCTCCTTCTCCTCCCTATCCCTAGTTATATAACATGCCACCCCAGCACATCAATAGGTTTATTGATACAAAATAATCAGATTAAGATAGATCTATCGTGGGGCACTACGAACAATACCTATTTTATAAGAGTAAATTTCTATTTTAACTTGACACCGGTTATCCTATTTAGCATAATTTAATCCTAATTAATCCATTTATACAAAGTTATGCCATTTTTTCACTTAAAAGATTTCACATTTTTTCTGACTAGCCCCACCGATTAGGTAAGTATATCACAGAATTAGCATTTTATGTATTTTGGCGCAAAACCAGCCTAATGGTACTCGCCGGACCGGCATTTATTGGCGAAGCGCCTCCATGTCTCCCCGAAGACGCCCGGTTTCGACTATGATTCCGTAAGCATGGCGGCAAGGCATGCATACAATATGTGCGCCGCCTTAGAGGGGGCATGTTCACTTTGACCACCTCAGGCCCGCTGAGCCATATCGCTAGAACATGCCGGTGGGATCGACATGCATGGAAATGCAATCAGGGTTGTCTAAGTAGTTGTTGGGACTTGGGAATACTATGTGGACATGTTGTCTCAATCAAGTTTTGTTCCTTTCCGTGGAGTGCAACTACCTCTCCATATGGACATGCTACTTTGAAACTTTTGGCCAAAATCAACGGCCGCCATGTTCCATCATCCTTTAATCCTACCAGTTCAGTTATAATGATCTACAATTCTCACACGTGTGTACCCCTAAACCTTTTACTTTGAAACAAAAGAAGTGAATAGATTTTCATGACGATCGCAGCCTCGAGTTCCGAAGATCACCGCTGATCGTCCCCACAAGTTCAGTGCTGACTGTCATCGCTACACTGCGGCGGCATCCAGTCCTTCCTAAACGAACAAACTAGGTATGGAGTTGGAGTGCAGTGGTCTTTGCATATCCATCTCTATGTATGAAGCATAACAAAAAGTTTTGAAATGATCAAAATAATCTCGGAGAGAAACATGAAGAGTTCATGAGTACGGCGAAGGCCCCGGAGGACTCTTATCGGACCCAGAATATCAAAAAAGATTCCGAAAACTTTTGGAAGGTCCTGGTAGGATCCATGGGCTACCCAATTTGTTGGACCATGTGGGGGGCAGTCGCATGGGCCTAAAGGCCGAGTAGTGCCCTCCTTTGCCTTGAGTGTCAAGTTGGGGGCGCTAGGTTTAGGGCCGGTAGCCTCTTCCATCCCATGCGCCGTCCCTAGGGGTATGAACCCTATGTGTGCTATGATGTTCCAATTATAATTGCATACGGATTAAAATGACTAGTGAAGTTACATACAAAACACGTCTCGATACATGCGATTTAGACAAAAACTAAAACACTACACCATGCGGTGGATTCAATAATTAGTTTCTAATAATGAGTGGGCGATCTGTGCATGGTTTTGAAATACAACACCTACAATAATCACCGAGGAATATCAAAATTATTTTACAACTTGTTCACACATGCGAGAAGGAAAGATCGATGGAAATGTGCTGGGTTTTTTTCCAGAATATTCCGCCCTTGCCTGACCTAGCTCGATTAAGGCAAAATAAGACCGGCCCATTACTAGTTTCGCAGCGCAGAAGTATTGAGCATAACGCCTATACTGCGCATAATAGGTAAGTTATTGGGCTAGGCCCATGTTCTGGTAATAGGTAAGTTATTGCGCATAATAGATATTTATTGTCACATCTTTGGTTAATTTATACAAAATTTGATTTTAACAAAACTGACGGATGCAAGTTAATAACAGAAAGTACGTACCGATCAATTTGATTATTTGTAAACTGCCCATATCCTAGCAGCTCCTATCCTTTGGCACCACGTTTCAGATTTTTTTGTTTGCTTTGAGCTACCACGTTTCAGGCAAGATAGGTAGCTACTCTTGTACGTGGCCAGTTTTTCAAATGGAGAGGGCTGTATTTATCTAGCCGAAGTACGTGTTTAAGGCAAACTAAGGAGTCCTTTGCCTCCACGTTTGAGGTCTTTTTTTTCTTTCTTTTAGCTATCCTGCACGTAAAAAAAAAAAGGTATGTACGCACTTTGCTGAGACGTGACCTTCTCAACAACATATATCGTGTCAAACATGTTACGTAACTTTAAAAATAATCTCAGCCATACATTCTAGATCTAACTATCAAAATTAATTTGAATGATGTGGATTAACGTGGTGCCTCGAAAAACTCACTCATTTTGTTTTTAGTATATAACTAGTAGCATTGCACGTGCACGCACGTCGCTAGCTAAAATCTTAGGATTCAGTTGAATGGCAATTTTTACAAAACGCATGCATTCCTTGATTTTACAAAAATTAATATCTGACCACACACGTACTTATGATGTATCTATATCCTCAAGAGTAGCTCGATAGATAAGGTTGTCCTTAAGCAACGAAATCAATTCCATAATCACTTCATTGCCATATTCCAATACAACATTTTGCATGACATGATTCAAAAGTATATTGGACATGGAGAAGCATGGTCAACTCCGCCGCCGGCCTACATCTTTTTTCTTTTCTTTATAAAGAACATGCATGAATGACTAATCAAGCCATCCTGCAACATACTGTGTTGACTGAAATACCCATAACATCATCGACCATAACAGCAACATTCAGTTTGGTCCAGCCCGGACAAGAATGCACATCAGTCGACTTGGCAATAGATGTGAAGATGAAACAAAATATATACTACTCCGGTCCAATAAAAGTGTCGTGGAGAGTGTACTGCCTAGCACAAAAAACGTATACAACTCACGAAATTATTCCGGATAGGAGGGAGTATGTAATTTGCATGACCTAAGGAGATGATTAATTTGAAAGCAAGCAAAGTCAATTGGCCTGACCCATACTTGTGGTGACTGGGAAAAATATCACAAAATTCAATACAAAACTCGTAAATCGGCGCTAATCATCACGGGTACAAAAGGTACAAAAAATAATATCACTAACGAATTGATCATGTCTCATGTCGAAAAATAACTAATTGATCGTGTCTCCGTTTAGTTATTGTACATGGCAGTAATCCAAAGAAACCCTATAACCCCTAGAGACATGCTTTGCGCACGACATTGTACCTAGAAAAAGACAACATGCTTAACCATCACACAATTAAATCAAGGGAAATGTGGTCAATTGCCGAAAATGATCCACGGGTATGTAAGCTATCAGTCTTCTTAACCTTCAGAAAAGTAAATAAAAGGGGAATGTACCATGGACATATCACAAGCTACCAATGTTCTCAACCTGAAACCTGAAATCTATTTATAGACAAGGGAAGAGACTCCAAAAACATTACATAATTCTACAGGTTTAGATAACAAAGTCATTGCTTATTTGCTTGGTCACCTGAAATAAAATATTTGAGTGAAATCTGAACTTATCAAACCATTCACAGTTAACAAATGACTATAATCTAATAATCAACTGCACCTGATGTTCTATTAATATAAATAAGAATGTGTCCAGCCTATCATAAAACATATATTTGCCATCTAAAGAACCCTAGACAGATGCATAAATTATTTACAACACAATATGGAAGGAAACATATATCTCTCGTCTTGTGTGGTACAAGTTCCAAACACATGTGCAAAAATAGTTGGAATGCTACTCACTGGTTGGTTGTCGAGTAGGACAGCCATAATTACACCTGAAGGCATCTACTCTCACACTGAAACCATTGCGTCACAATTATTTTATATGAAAATCTGCATCAGAATAGCCTGTTTAATGCCATCTTTTGCAATCACAAGGATCAACTTCCCTGTGTGCAAGGATCATGTACTCGACAGTGCCATCAATTTTGCTTCATGCTTCATCAGTCCATGCAATTCATAATCTCAGCATATGAAAATTGTTGTGAGCAATCTTATGGAAACGTTTAGCAATCTAAATTGTCAAGGATATTAAGAGAAAACCTCAGCATATGAAAATTGTTACTTAGTCGAGTAGGGAAAATCAAAATGTAACTTCTCTAAATAGTGGATAAAGTTATGTCCCACGCCTGCATGTGTTGAAAAATCATAATCATGATAAGTACATCTTGAAAAATAGAATATGCATTAATTGGAGCATCGTAAGTATTCTGCTGCAACTCTAGGCTTACAATTTTCTTTTGGATATTAGAGAAATTTAAACTCTAAACAAATAATAAGATAAAAATTGAAAGTTGGTGTTTGGTGTTTGAGTAATAGTACCTGAAAGTGCCATAAACTTTAATTTTCAATGAATTCTTAGTTATTAGCTTGTGTATGTACAACTGAGTCATCACTAACTCCTGCCAAGAGCATAACTGAGGACACCTGCAATAAGACACAAAGAAGAGATAGTTATTCCAGTAGTAGAAATCTCTATACTATTATTGCATCTTTCAAGTATTGTAGATCTCGTGGGTGATCGTTCTATCAAGCAGTTCAATTCTACTAGATTCCCTGGCGCGGCTTGCCGCGCGCCACCCGCCGTTGACACTGGTTTTCAATTTGCAAAACGTTATGACTAACATTCTTAATATGACACAATAGTCTACATAGTAGTGACATTACAGTTTATAAGAGGAAAGCACAATGCTCTTTCATACATAAAACTTTACACCCATTAGAGTCTTCAGGATAAATAGGCGCCAGCCACCTTTCAGAGTGCTAATCGGTTGGTAACGACACTATGGCAATCATCATAAATATAGTTTTTACCGCGTACTCTCAAAAAAAAATCAAATGCAAGCAGACTGATCAGATTACTTTTGTTGTATCTGGTAATCCACGGGGCTATGGATCTGGTAGAGAAATGAGCTTGTATCGACAGTAGTTTAGTAAGTTTTAAAGTAGACCAAGAGGCAGTCAAGTAAAAGTCAATTGGCATGTAAAATGTAGACGAAACATGAGAATATGAGTAGTGAGGGTAGAATTAGGATTTACATAACAAAGATCCATAAATTAGGTTTTACATAGTTTTATGGGGTAGACAGTCAGATAGGCGAGGTTGGCCTTACACACATAAGGGTATAAACAGTAAGGATGGAATTTAAAACCAAAGCGTAGAGCTGTTGTGTCTAAAACCGAGACCGTGGACTGGAATTCAATGGTTTGTTTCATCTATCAGCTCATCACCAAGTGCACTCTTTCCATCATGGCATGATTCAAGACTATAACCGAATGGAGTCTGAGTCCGAGTTTTGTAGGATCTCCTTAGTTGCTTGAATGGTAAATTGCTGAAGGTCACAGGTAGCCGCCTTATCTACTTCAATAAGGACAGAGTCAAGAGTGCATTCGAGATCGGTCTCTCTGTCCAATAGGCTGCCTCGACTGATCTTCCGAATCTGTTCACCAGGCTTGCATATATTGCCTATGAAAGTATCCCAGCCTGCGAAGCAATCCCAAATGGAAAAAGTAAATATATCACATATAAGCAAGAATATATGGTTCCGACATAACAACAACTGACCATAGAGAAGAAATATCTGACTGGAAGTCCAGAAAGTGGATACTTCCTCCGATCCGAAAAAAGGGTCGGACGTGATAAGTAGGACTTGTGCTGTCGAAGCTGTTTTCTTCCGAACGTTTTTACGGACCGGAGGGAGTAGTATTTTAATAGGAGGGGACAAACAAAAAGTTCAAACATGATGAACAACAGGAATAAAGAAAAGATGAATGGTAAGAAAACTGGACAAATACATTCAATCAGAAGGTTCCAACAATAGCTTAAAGTAGATATGAACAGTCCAGCAAGAAATGCCCAGATCACATGGCTTTCCAGGATCCAGAATTGCACAATGGTTTTCATCCATTTATTACTTAATTGTACATTGCACAAATCAAAACAAATCATCAGGTTTTACATCGAGAAGGCAAAGTTTATTACTTGATTGTATATTGCACAACAGATCCACCATTCTACTTTTTAAAGCAACAGCCGGTTCCATTGATGAACTCAACGAAACCTATCATCAGGTCTTACATGGAGGAGGCAAAGTTTAAATTTGTAGAGGCAAAAGAGGGAACATAGGTCTTACACCATACTACTGACCTTCCTAAATGCGCTCACGTGTGCAATAAGAATGTTCCTTGAGTATTCAGATATAATATACATATTTCAAAGATCTGTGCAGATATATAGGTACTGACTTCTGAACTTTGCAGGGATGCTAGAACTTTACTGACAGTTGTACATGCATAGACAGGGATCTGTATAACTATTTCATTTAAAAAAAATTATGTGCAGCTAGCACAAATAAAACTACATCCAAGTATCAAGTGTCCCTCACCTAGTCTATGTTATATCTATTTCTGCAACACTTAAAATCAATGGAAGAGAGCACAATTAATTACATGTATTGAAATGACCAGAGGGGTGTGGTGAAGCAATAGTTGTGGTGTAACAGAAATAATAATACATATATCTACTTTTTAGGATTGAAAATATTCATTTGTAAACCAAGGAGATGATTATTTTGCAGAACTACCAAAGAAGTCCGAAATTATTATTTTTGCCAAAATCTATAACTCATATAAGCATGTATTGTGATTAGCTAGATATAAATAGCCCACATGTTCATTTAGGTAAAAAGAGATCGTCCCTAGCCTAAATTCCGACACAACCCATGAAACACTTCTCACGGTAAAAAAAAAGTAAGATCTGGATAAAATAAATTGTTCTTTGGTTAAACAATGTAATGAGTAATGACACATTGCATTTACTATATCCATGTGCATAAATACACGCAAAACAATGTATTATCCCCCTATGCATATAACATGATACATCTCACAGGAGTAGCAACCACATCACATTGCAACTCAATTTTGCTACCTCGCAAAGAATAGACACTACCACGAAAGGGAAGGAACATGCAGGATACTACTATTGAAGTGAATTAATAAATAGACACAAGAAACTCAAGAGAGTTGGGAAGTACAGCAACCCAACTAAGTACGTATGGTAAGAACCTATGATGGATTGATAGTAATTTAAACCATGCAATTTCAGAGACAGAGTGCTGAACCTATGATGGGAAAATGTGCATGAGAGGATGATACGAAAATAGGAACAAAATGGTCAAAAAAAGAATTACACAATGCCACAAAAGACCGTCTACAATAAAGAAAAATATGGAGCTATTTAAGGCAACCTAGATGTCAAGATAATAGAAAAGAATATTGATCTCAAAGACTTGGGAAAATCACACAGAACTAACCCAAGGTATAGAAATAGATGCATTAGAGGCTAGCAAACATAACAAATTGTAAGACACTTAATTAGATGCTAGACAAAGCAACAAACCATTAAAATAAAATTATTTACCTGAACGTACAGTAAAGCGTGAGAAAAGTGAAAAGTACTTACATTGGGCCTTAGAGGAATTACAGATTGGATCCATAAAAAGAGAATAGTAATCATCCAGGATATGGCACATCAAGCCACATGCTAACAAATTAAGCCGGATTATATGAAATGGTAGTCTGGAGGTCAGAAATATGTGAATACTGAGGGGTTCATTCCCTCTTTTATTCTGAAGAAAATATACGATATATGATATAACAAAAATGCAATATAATCTGAAATATACGAAAGTCATGTCTATTGATGCAAGACAATTAGTTCATTCTAATGTATACTGGCTGCAAGGGAAATGGAATATTTTTGCAGTCTATTAATCAGAAGTTCCACAAATTCTAATGAACTATAAATAGTGTATGTATTAGTTGTGGCTGTAACATACAAAATAGAAAATCATCAAATACCTTCAAGTCCATACACGTGTGACGCCATGATCACCCCTAGACAGGCTTGTGACAGCGGCATAATCGAGTCAGTAAGGCGGCAAAACAGGGTAAAATCGTGGCACAGAAAACCCAAAAAGAAATTAGCTGTGCCCTGTAAATTAGGGACTATATATTAGCAGCAAGTTTTTCTGCATAAGAATATTGATGTGACAGTTAATTCTAAATGGAAGATTTCCACTAATTGAAACCACAGTTTTATCATCAGCAAGCGAGATGGGCAGTGGGCACATGAACACTGACCTGTATGGAATAAAATCGCGAAGGGCAAGGTGGCTCCGGAGATTCACTTGGGCGAACAATTGTTCCCCATTCAATGCTGGAAAACAAAACAATCAGCTTATTAGCTATAATAATCACTGTCCATAGTTTACCAAACCATCAAAGCCAGCCGCGTAGGTATAAGGAAAAGAACATGGTATGCAAAAGCTAGTTTCGGTAATTTTAATAACTGAAGCACAAGTATTGTGAAAAGAATTTCCAAAATAACAGGATTCATTATAAACATGGCAATACTACACATCCATTTGAACTTGTTCCCCCTTACAAATTTTAAGCAATATTAACCTGCAGTTGTACCTTAATTGTACCTAAAATTAGTAATCACCTCAAATTTTGAAATTGCATGATCCCTTGTTTTCTATTCCATAATATGACAACTAATAGGTGTTTTTATGTTACTCTAAATAATATGTGCAGGCGTTCCTCCAAACAAATTCCTTATTATGGCATGTTTATGGCAATAAGATACGGATACCATGTTAAGTACTCCAATTACAACAGTATATAAAAAAAGAGGTGAGTATAAAAAAGGAACCAACTGGAATGAACTTACTGTGGCTAGAGGTTGTTGTCTGGACGTGGTGAGATGCCTTGTCGTTGACCATCAGTCCATTACAACACCCATGGCCGCAACACAAACCCTTACGCCCTCTTGTGCCTTCTTTAGGAGCAAGCCCGTGGTGAATCAGCAGCACCTCACATTTCCTCGGCTCGGTGACCTCTTCTATCTCTTGAGCAAATCTGTACAGAATTTGTAGCACTGACTAAAATGCTTAGAAATAATTTCAGAACGCTAGAGTAGGAGCTGTAAGTTGATTTATGGTGCGAATTTCAGAAAAAATATATCATATGTTGTGATTTTTTTTAGAAATGATACCATATAAAGGCTATAAGTTGATTTCAGAAATGATATCATACGGATGTACTGGCTGTAGCTAAATTTCAGGAAAAAAAGTTACTGAGTAGAAAGAATATTACATATATTAATCTTACCCAGCTGCACACTTGCCTATTCATCGAACAACTTGTAGGCATATATTGGAAAGAAGCTAGACAAAGAAAGATGAAAGAATTAATAATAACATATTAGTGGAAGAGAGAGGAGGCAAATCTGCAGCAACAATTGTAAACCTCGTTCCTGGTATGGTGCTGCCCAATTGGTCATGGAGGTACCTGATTGAGGAAAGGATACAGTCAATCCCACACAGAGCGCATAGAGGGAGAGAGAGGGAGGGAGCTCGAGCATACGTGTTGCCTTACCGACGCAAGGAGGATGGTGATGCAGATGGAGAGTGAGTGCAGCAGCTGTGCGAGCTCGACGGGGAGAGGAATCGCCTGAGAGGAGTGGGTGGCAGCGGGAGACAGGTCGACGGAAACGGCGCCGTGGCTGGACGTCTCGGGCGCGTGCTCATCTTGCGACGCATCGAGGAAGACGGTGATGTCGCTGGTGCCGCTTCATCGGCCGTCTCGGCGGGAGGATGGAGAGGCGGAGCACAGCAGCAGCCCGCACTCCTTGGGTTGAGCGGCGAGGAGCGGCGGCGACGATTACGGCGACGGCGAGGCCTCCCAGCACAGGATCTGTGGCGAGGAGGTGGAGTAGGCGACGGAGAAGCTCGCTGTGCCCGTCGATTCGAGGGAGGAGGGCTGTGGTGGCGGCGGAGTGCGTCGGCGGCGACGGCGGCGCCGCGGTCGCGCGAGGGAGAGAGAGGAAGAGGAGATGGGGGCTGTGCTGGCGTTTTTGCACGTACGCCCCTGTCGTTTTCTAGATTTGCAAATCGGTCCTTTGCGGGCGTTTTTCTGCAAAATGGCCGCGCAGGAGCGGACTGGGGAAGGAGACGCGCACCGAGCGCACGACGCGGTGTGCCCCTGTCGAGCGGGACCGGCGAGGGACCGGCGACGCTCTGGCCCCACAGTCAGTGACCCCTCAAACACACACCACGACGGTGGATGAAATCACTGTTGCTGCTACCGCGAACGAACGCTCCAGATCACTCCGTAACTTCCCGATCCGACGGCCAGGAATCCAAACGAAGGAGGGAGCTCCTTGAGGTCTCCCGGTTTACCTCTGTGGATTCTGCTAGCTTGAGTTAATCAATTATGGGAACAGGGAAAACCATAGACACTGAATTCACCAAATAACAAATATATAAAATCTGCAACTTTATAATAAGTAGAGCAAACGGTACAGCATGAGAGTCACGTTCTGCTCAGATTTTAGGCCAAGGCATTAAGAAAGACATAAGTATCGGTCTATGGGAAATTACTACGGAATTGCATGTGAGCAAAATAGAGAGATGATGTCACCTGTGTGTCATTGGCCGCCAGACAACCTGGGTGATGCTTCTGTCGACCTTCTTCTCATCGATCTGGTAGTGACGATTAAATTTGGCAGCCATTGCGTGTTCCAGCTGCTCCTCCGATTGGATACTTTTCCACCAAATGTTTCGTTCAGAAGAAGTTTACTTGGAACACGACAAGCATCTTGGAATGCTTTGCTCATCCGATTGGATTCAATCCATTTGTCGGAAGGTCCAGATAAGTTTCAATGGAATCTCATGAAGAACGGCAAATTCTCAGTTGATTCTATGTATAGAGCGCTCATTCTACCCGAAATTCCAGTCGATAGTTCTAATAATAACAAACTTTGGAAGATGAAAATACCACTAAAAACTAAAGTGTTTGCGTGGTATTTACGTCGAGGAGTAATTCTCACCAAAGATAACCTTGCCAAACGCAATTGGCACGGAAGTAAAAAGTGTGTCTTCTGTCAACACGACGAGACCATTACGCACTTATTCTTCCAGTGCGAGTTCGCTAGGTCTATATGGTCAGCCATCCAGATTGGTTCTACCTTACATCCCCCTAATTCTGTTGCTAACATTTTTGGCAACTGGTTAAATGGAGTGGATCCTAGGTTCAAACTATTCAGTAGGATGGGAGCGATTGCTGTTATTTGGTCGCTATGGCTATGTAGAAATGACAAGGTTTTTAATGATAAAAATGCTTCTCTTATGCAGGTTATATACCGGTGCACAGCGACGTTACGAGCATGGTCATCCCTGCAGCGTGTGGAGCACCAAGACTTTTTCTTGGAGGTGGCGTCGAGACTGGAGGCTGCGGCCAGGGAGTTATTTTCCCGGCATGGGTGGCAACATAGACTCCGGATAGACCTACCAGCATCTTAGGCGGATCTACAATTTCTCATTTTGATATGTAATTCGCCTTTTATCTTTTGCTTACAGACTTGTGTGATGGTGAACTGGTGGCTGTGTGCATCTTAGCTATGCAGAGGCCGGGTGTAATGCTTAAACCTTTTAAGTAATAAAAGCCCTTTATCAAAAAAAAAACTGCTCCTCCGTTTGTTTCGTTTTACACTGGCGCAAGCTGGAGAAACTCTCGTGCTTCCTAGGGAAAAAGCTGAGATCGAGAATCCAATGGACGCTCCTCCTCCTCTGCTGCATTAACACATATAGTCCCCTGTCAAGCATTGCGCCTCGCCGGCATCAACCCTGCATCCCATCTATTAGCTTCAATCTTCCATTGATGCAGGCATCATCATATCTTATTCCCCAGATGCAGCATGGTCGGGGATCCTTACCTCGATTGGCTTCATAACCCCGCACATCCTGAGAGGCGGCGGTGAAGTAACTCAAGGGCGGCGGCGGTGTTGGAGAACTGAGAGGCGGTGGCGGCGAGCTCGGAGGCGACGGGCGGTGCGGGGAATCGGCAGCAGAGGTCGGCGGGCATCAATCGTGGAATCTGCAGGAGGTTGTGGAGAGCGGCCGTTCCGTGGAGGTCGTGATTTGGGCGCTTTTTTTCTCTGTTGGTGTTGATTTGTGTTCCATGCCCCCCTGCCGCCGCCACCGCAGCCATGTTCCCTCCCGCCGGAGATCTTATGTTTGGGCAGGCAACGGGGGGAGAAACGAAGAGGGAGGAGTGGGAGAAGAGGGCGCCCCTGCCGCCCAGACCCCTGCCACCGTCGCCATGCCCCCCTGCCGCCGCCACCGCAGCCATGTCCCTCCCGCCGGAGATCTTATGTTTGGGCAGGCAACGGGGGGAGAAACGAAGAGGGAGGAGTGGGGATCGATGAAGGGAACGCCTTGACGGGCGAGACCGCTAGGTATCATGTTGAGCTGCTCCGCGAAGCGGACACGGACGACGTACAAGACGGATCGATACGATGGATTCCGTCGTGCCGACGAGGGATTGGCGATAGTCTATTATCGGTGGCAATCTTTTGTAATTAACGGCAAAACGAAAAGGTGGTGGCAATTTGGTCGTATTATGTGATTTGGTGGGAGGGCAAAACGGTCCAAAACGGACAATGTTGAGTTGTCAAACATTGGGACGATCTGAGCCGTTTGATTGGATATTGAAGGGCTCAGATTTAAAGTATTCCAACAAGACAAGTTTGCTCTTTTAATATTAGTATAGATAATAATAATAGATTCCCATAACATTTTTGCCAAAGAACAATGTCCCATCTAAGCGTCCTCCCAAAACATAATTTTTCTCCCCTTACCAAGATTCCATCTTTACCTAATTTCGCCACCGAAGCCGCCCTACAGTCTCACTGTCTTGTAGGTCCCGGTCGCTGACAAGGAGACGGTGTGGCCATCGTTTTCCAATTTCCGGTGGAGAATCGTTGCGGTTGGTCGGTGCTGATAACGTTGTTGGACTATGTTTTGATTTGGATCCGACTTGGTGAGAAGGATAGAGGTAATTCTATTGTCAATTCGGACAATCCTTCCTCGGGCAGAAGCAAAGCTTGGAACGCTGATGACATAGTCACGCATGGCGGCGTCCAAGACTTGTCAACACCATGGCTTTGACCATATCTGTCTCAAAGCTCTCAACTGCGAGTCTTGGGAGGAAACTTGCTCGCACTTTATATGAACTTGGTAGGAGAAGTTAACTGGAGTAGTTATGATTTTTACTTACAGCAGCGACTGGACTTGTTCTGACTTCTGAGCACTAGAATTGGCCGGCAAATGGGATGATTTGACACGGTCCAGAGTCCAAATCGTTTGACCTGTCTGCTGCTGCTTAAGACAGGATTTAAGCAACGGAGGATATAACTTTTCCAAGTCGTGAATCTTGACTTGCACCTGCTCCTAAGAAAATTCTGCAACCAAGGCGGCAGGTTGAGTCATCTTTGCAAGAAATTGGTCCAAAAGGCCCGCGAGATATTGAGAAACCAAACATCTCGATCATCCATCCATCCTGGCAGCGGCGTCCGATTCCGTTGTTCGGCCAGCCACCGTACGTCCATGGCTTCTTCCCATCGTCTCCCTTTGCTCGTCGCCCTCGGCGTCGCCTTGCTCTGCACCGCGGCGGTTGCTCAGGACGGCAATTTCCTGCTGCCGGCCAATCCTACCTGCTCGACGGCCGGCAATTACAGCGACGGCAGCCAGTACAAGAAGAACCTCGACCAGCTCCTTGCCAGCCTCACCGCGGCAGCGGGAAGCAACGGCCAATGCACCCTTTCCAGACAGCTCGAGTATGCACAGGGACAACCCACACTAGTGGAAAACGGGACAGCAGTCCCGGTTCCAGACCCCCCTCTAGTCCCGGTTAGCCAACCGAGACTAGCAAAGCGGGACTAGAGGCCCCTGCTCTTTAGTCTCGGTTGGTTCCGAACCAGGACTAGATGCCCATCCACGTGGGCTCTGCACAGGCGCGTGGGGCTGGAACCTTTAGTCCCGGTTCGTAACAGGAACCGGGACTAGTGTGTTTCCTTTTTTTTCTATTTCGATTAATTTTCTGTATTTAGGGTTTTAGGAGGGGTTTAGGGGTATCGGATGGTTTCCATCGTACAGGGATCACGTCGATGCGCAAAAAACACGAAGATGAAGTCATATATATTTAACACATAAAAATTACATGAAGATCACGTTGATGACACAAACAAATTAATTACATGAAGATCAAGTTTTCCCGGTTCCAGGTACTTAATTACATGCGGATCAGTATTACATGGAGGCATACTAATTATGTATTACAGTGGTACTCTCCTGTATCAGGTATGACCTCCGCAAGGTAAAATCCCGCCAACTCCTCCGCAATGGCTTTGAAGCGGGTCTCCAATGGTAGCTTGCAGCGCTTTTTTGCCAACTTTAAAAGAAATAAGATCAAAATAAATACATGAGTTGTGTGTGTATACATATATATATGAAATGAATGAAACTCAGCACAACTGATGGTAAAACAATAACGCTGTGAATAATGTTTACGTACCTCTTTACTTCTTCTGCCCTCGAATTTCTCGGAGGTCAGAACTTGTATGTACTCGCAGACGAAGTATCCACAGTAATTAGTTCCCGGTGGCTGTACCGCGCAAGACTATAGAAGAATTGAATTCAATCAAATAATAATCAAGTATGACAATGGTGCGTGGACCTAGGTAGTACTACTTACCTGGTTCAGACGCCATGTCAGCTTCGGTGTCCATTGACCGGGTTCTTCCTTGATGAACTCTTTCCAAACGCTGCCCGACAAATAAAATTAACAAAAGAGTTATTAATGACTTGATATCAGGAAATGAACGAAAGAGGCGATAAGAAATGAAATTACTTTGCGAGCATATCAAAACATGTCTTGTATTCTTCAGGTTTTCTCCTTAATGAGTCAAGGACATGAATATCTCCATCGTGAATTTTAATGACGAGAAGAATAAAGTGGAACCTGCACGTGTTTATATACACAGTCATGCATAACTCGTCAGTTAAACTTAACATCGGGTGAGCAAAATAGAATGTGTAGAACAGACAGTAACACTCACTTGAAGTTGTAAGGCCATAATATAGTCTTTTTGTCACGGTGTTGCTTGAAATAGCTTAGCAAATCCCCCGGTGTGCCCTTGTTATACAAGGGATCTTCTATGGTGACTTCATGATATTTATCGGGGTCAATCCACCCAAAGTCCTTGTTTTTTTTCCTTTTCAAGTCGAGCATCTTCATTCTGCAAAATATAGCGCACAAAAGATTATAGTGAGGATAATTACAGACAATGAACGAGCTGAGGTAAAGACTTAAATTACAGAAATAAATCACTTACAGACAAAAGGAACTGATGATAGATTTGTCGAGGGCCCGGATATTGTATAACTGAAAAAGTTCGGTAAATTCAACGGACACAGCGTATTGTAGTTGGCAGTAGTGCTCTTCCTTAACTCCCACCAGCAGACTGACATTCCCCTCATTTACGGCTTTCTTGTACCAGGTATGCAACTCATACATTTTTGTTGATAACCTGCCGTCGACCAAATTTTCCCCGGGAACATATTGTCTTGCTAGTTCAGCGATGGCGTAATCGGTTGACGAACCTATTTGTTGTGGAGTACATTGCGCTTCCGCGGCAATACGGTGTATTTCTTTTTCGTCAAACACCTTGAGGGGGGGGACCGATTGTACTTCTTGTTGTCCGAGCTGGGGAACTTCTTTACCTTTTTTCGGCGGCGGGACCTCCATCAGATCGTCATATGACTTGCTAATATAACGCTCATAGTCTGATGGCGGCGATGGTGGAGGGTTATATAGGTTATCGACGGTTCGATTACACGCCTCCGGAGCGATGCCGGCGGTAAATTTTGGCTCGGGCACTTTCGGTGCAAAGAATGCTGCATTATAGGCCTTCATGGCGGCGGCGTTTTCCTCGACAGTTTTATCCCATGGTAACTTCTCAGGAGGCGGCGGTGTTTTCTGCTTTGTAGGTCTCCTCCTAATCGGCGAACCGACCTTGCACTTCCTCGGGAGAAACTTAACAGGTTGTTCCTCACGCGGCGGAGATCGAGATGGACTCGCGCTCATGACGTCCCTGTCTAGGAGTTCTGGGCTTTGCTGATGAGGTGGACTGCTACAAGGAGGAGTCGATGGCCTTGGCAAGACGATGTATTTCTTGTTCCACAGGGCAAAACCACTCTTGACTTCTCCCAATGTCGTCTCACCGTCACCTCCAGGAATCTCAAGAGACAATGTGTGCATACCCGGCATAATTTCATCCACCCCGACACGAGCATAGCCCGCTGGAATGTCACCAGTATGGTAGCTTGCTTCGGGTCCATTTGGTAAAACATAGCCGACTGCCACCTTCATGGATATGTTCCTAAATGGCATATTTAGCTCACAATCTGTCCTCTCCGTGACATCATCCACGGCGTAGTGAGCATCGAGTTCTACTTGCGTGGAACCAACGCTGCTTCTAAGCTGAGATCGGTCGGCATTGGCTTGAGGATCTTCTAGCTGCTGTTGAGACGGCTGCTGTTGAGACAGCCTTTGCTGATTAAGTTCCATGAGCTGCTGCACCTTTAGTTCCAATTCCGATAGCCGTTCTTCACCCTTCTTCTTCTTTCTTGCACGGCTTCTATAACTATCAGCGCACTCCGGAAACCCAGTCTTCACGGTGACACCGCCGGGTTGGCCTCGTAATCTTTTGTAATCTGGTGGACATAGCAGGGGTCATCGTCGTTTGCGGCCGCCGGCTTATGCCATTCTGGTATGGTGGTCGGGAGCATGTCCCTAACAATAGCTCCAGCTTGATTTATGAATTTACGGCGGTTCTCTTTGGGTTCCAGCGGGTCGCCGTTATCAGCAATTACATAGATCGGTAACTTTGGCTGATCGCTCGACATCCTTTTCGTGCCGCCTCGAGGTTTAAACTTATTAGCAGATTTGCTCGATCCGGAGGGCTAAAAGAAAAATAATGCGTTAATAAGTGCAATACAAATAAATTAATGAATGTAGTGATCAACAAAATAGCCTTAATAATGCGTTAATAAGTGCAATACAAATCTCCACCTCGTCGGCTCTTCTTTCTTCGGACTCAATTCCCTCACCAGAGTCCATCAGAAATTGTGAGGTGAAATCCTCATCATCTTCTCCACCGGCATCGGTTCCACCGCCGACATCTTCTCCACCGGCATCTTCTCCACCGGCATCTTCTCGATCGGGATCAATTGGATTGGCATCCTCATATATCTGTTGCATAATTACGTCTTCATTCTCCTCGTCTCGCACATAGTTAGGATCCATAGCTCAATGTCCCTGCAATCAATAAAATTTGAATCTATAAAATTGCTACACAAAAATCTATAAAATTTGCATTATAACATTGCTACACAAAAATTTGCTAAATTTTCTAACTTTGCTAACTTGTCAAATTTGCAATCTATAAAATTTGCATCTATAAAATTACTACACAACAATTTGCTAAATTTTCTAAATTTGCTAACTATAAAATTGCTACTATAAAATTGCATCTATAAATTTGCATCTACAAAATTGGTACTATAAAATTTCACTAAGTCCTAAAACAGTTAAAAGATAACTTTTCTCTCTATTTAATTTTCCTATCTAGATTCCTTTTCTGGATGCATTTCTTGCTTGTCATCCATATTTGTGGTGAGTACTGATTTATAAAAATCATCTCACTCAAATTGGAATTTCCTAAGCTCTTGTTTGCATCTGTTGAACATAGCTACTTGTTAACAGAAAACAGGACACAATTTTCACCAAGTCCTAAAACAGTTAAAAGATACCTTTTCTCTCTATTTAATTTTCCTATCTAGATTCCTTTTCTGGATGCATTTCTTGCTTGTCATCCATACTTGTGGTGAGTACTGATTTATAAAAATCATCTCACTCAAATTGGAATTTCCTAGACCTTGTTTGCCTCTGTTGAACATAGCTACTTGTTAACAGAAAACAGGACACAATTTTCACTAAGTCCTAAAACAGTTAAAAGATACCTTTTCTCTCTATTTAATTTTCCTATCTAGATTCCTTTTCTGGATGCATTTCTTGCTTGTCATCCATATTTGTGGTGAGTACTGATTTATAAAAATCATCTCACTCAAATTGGAATTTCCTAGACCTTGTTTGCCTCTGTTGAACATAGCTACTTGTTAACAGAATTCAGTGACTTATAAATAGCAACAATATAAATTTGCTAACTTAAATAGCAACAATAAATAGCAAATTTTCTAACACATTTGCATACTGTTTGAATCATATTATCTTAAATTTCCTTGGTACATTTTCTAACACATTTGCATACAAGTTCAAAATTGATAACAAAATAGATCACAATATGAATTTGCTAAATTTTCTAACACATTTGCATACATTTTCAAAATTGCATACACATTTGACAATGTAGAGTCCACGAGTTCAAAATACATCACAATATTTGCATACACGTTTGCTAAAAATTTCATCTCTCACGCCTTGAGGAGACGATGACGGCCGGAGTAGGAGGAGGAGGCTAGGGCGGCGCCGGCCCGTGGAGGCTAGGGGCGGCGACGGCGTAGAAGGAGGGCGCGCCTCGATATCGGGCGGCGCGTGGAGGCGGGGCCTCGGACACGACGCGGCGGAGGAGTAGGGGGCCTCGGGTGGCGGGGCGGCAACGGCGGAGGAGGAGGGCCTCGGCGGCGGGGCGGCGGCGTCGGCCGCGTCGGAGGCGGAGAGGAGGAGGAGGGCCTCGGGCGCGGGGCGGCGGCGTCGGCCGCGTCGGAGGCGGAGAGGAGGAGCGGACGGCGCGGCGGAGCAGGGCTTCGCCGTCTCGGGTGCGTCGGCGGCGTCGGAGGCGGAGAGGAGGCAGAGAGGCAGAAATCTGTTCGAACTTGTGAAAAAATTGGGGGCAGAACCACCCAAAACGCCGCGAAACTGACCTTTAGTCGCGGTTCCAACCACGAACCGCGACTAAAGACCCTTTTGTCGCGGCTCGTGGCTGGAACCGCGACTAAAGGTCATATTTGGACCGCCCAAATTAGCGCGCCAAGCCCACGGGCCTTTAGTCGCGGTTCGTGGATAGAACCGCGACTAAAGGTCTTTTTCCTGTTTTTTTTGTTTCCTTTTCCTTTTGTTTACTAATAATGTATTCCCTCTGAATATAAAATGCAAACATATTATATCATTTCAAAATGGTTCATATTTAGAGATAATATAACTGAACTCTCTCCAAATATAATTGTTTTATTACTTATGTTTTCTCTAGTTTCTTTTCTTTTATATCTATTTAATTAAATAGCCACCGTGTCTATTCTTTTTCTTTTCGATTTTCTGTTTTTTTAATAATATTATTTTTAATGGCAATTTCGCCTAATAGCACGCGCGGTGCAGAAATTTGAAAAATAGGGCGGCGCCGGAGCAGTTTTCGCCTAATTTTTTCCCGCCACCGTCTTATGCCAAATTTCTTCCCGCCACCTTTTCCCGCACAATTTTTTCGCGCCACCGTTTCCCGCACAATTATTTCCTGCCGGTTGTTCTATAAAATCCAGTCGAAGGTAGGCATGATACTCACTTGAGCGCAAGCATGGTGTGTATTGAAGAAATTTGAAGGTCGATGGTAGGGTAGTTCCAATTGAAGAAATTTTGCACACTGAGAGTCATCTCGCTTTGCTTGGGGCGAAGCTATGCCGCGATGGGTTTCCGTATAGGACCCCGCTCCAAATTCGTGTAGAAATGCTCAGGCTTGCAGATAAGTTCGACAGGAAAGTTACGAATAGTCCGTTCTACCGAACTGAAGCTGACCGTGATTCGTACGGTCGTTCATGTCTCTGGGTAGTTGACAGCGATGATGACGACAATTTCATGCCGTCGTCAAAGGAAAGGAGGGTTGAAGCACTGAGCAAGGGCAAGGAGAAGAAGTCTGAAGCATCGAGCAAGGGTAATGGCAAGAAGGCTGAAGCTTCGTCCAAGGGCAAAGGCAAGAAGGCAGAATCTTCGTCAAAGGGCAAGGGTGGCAACACGGCGGATGGTGCAGGCTGCATCGATGGGAGATAGGTAGAGTCTTTGTTTTACTTGCGTTGTATCGTAATTTGCAGTTGTACCTTAATTTGTTCTATCCAGTATTTAGAACTAGTGAAGATGGGATCTCTAGTTGTATGTTAAATTAATTTATCGATTCTATGTGGGATGTTTCGTATCAATTATAATATGCCTCGTACATAGATAATATGTCTCGTACATAGATAATAATATGTCTCATACAGACGAACATAAATATGAATATGTCTCACATACAAATAGATATGGTTTTTCTAAGCCCGCCTTTAGTCCCGTTGGTAACACCAACCGGAACTAAAGAAGCACACGGATCGTGTGTTTCTTTCAAATTCTTGTGAGCCGTTGGATCAGGGTGTGTTTCTTTTGAGGCATGTGAGCCGTTGGATCAGGGGTGGACACGTGTGACTGACACGAGTCGTGACCGCGAAGCCCGCCTTTAGTCCCGGTTGGTGTTACCAGCCGGGACTAAAGAAGCACACGGATCGTGTGTTTCTTTCAAGCGCTTGTGAGTCGTTGGATCAGGGGTGTGTTTCTTTTGAGGGCTTGTGAGCTGTTCGATCAGCACTCCCACCACCACCACCACCACTCCCACCTCATCCACAGGTACACTTTCTAATCGCCTATAAATAGCGGCGTCCCTGCAGCGAACGGCACACAATGAGCGTCTACCTTCGCCACCGAATCCAATGGTGGATTTAGCCTACCTGCTGGCATGTTCCCTGGCATTATTGTGTTCGTCATGATGAATTGCCGAGGAGGTGGGAGTGGTGGTGGTGGTGGAAGTGGTAGCCATGCCCCTCGGTCCGATCCAAGCAGCGGCAAGGCGCTCTGATGATCTGCGACATTCCCAACACTTTTTGGGACGGTCGTAGATCATCAGAGACGTCTTGCCGCTGTGGATCGAAGGCCGATTTGTCGTCTCACGACCACGCGATGATCTGCAGTATACAAAGCATTCGGATTCCCGTCATACAGCCCTACGGTGCATTATTACACAGTTTCATAAAAGTTGAATACATTATTACACAGTTTCATAAAAGTTGAATACATTATTACACATCACCAACAACATCCCTATCTAGTGTTCACTTGTTCTTCGTGTGTGTCCCTTTCTTCTGATTGCGCCGTAACCAAGGACAATCTTCTTCATTTAACTTGATGCTTGGGTCAATTTTCACTTTGAAGGGCGGAATTTCATGAAACTTATCGTAATCTTCTGACATGTCTGTCTTGTCCTCCACTCCCACGATGTTTCTTTTCCCTGAAAGAACTATGTGGCGCTTTGGCTCATCGTATGATGTATTCGCTTTCTTATCTTTTCTTTTTTTTGGTAGGGTAGACATGTCCTTCACATAGAAAACCTGAGCCACTTCACTGGCTAGGACGAATGGTTCGTTCTCGTACTCAAGATTCTTGAGATCCACTGTAGTCATTCCATACCGTGGGTCTACCTCTACCCCGCCTTGTAGGTTGAACCATTTGCACTTGAACAAATGGACCTTAAAAGAAGGTCCATAGTCAAGTTCTCATATCTGCTCTATGTAACCATAATATGTTTCCTTTTGCCCATTGCAGTCTGTTGCATCAAAGCGGACACCACTGTTTTGGTTGGTGCTCTTTTTATCTTGGTCGACCGTGTAAAATGTATTTCCATTTATCTCGTACCCTTGAAAAGTCAATATAGTCGAAGATGGTTGCTTGGCCAACAAGTATAGCTGTTCTCCAACATTGGTGTCATTAATGAGACGTCTGTGTAACCAACTGCCGAAAGTCTTCATGTGTTCTCCATCAATACGATCTTCATGTTGCTCTGGGTATTTGGAGCGTAAAATATTCCTGTGTTCCACGATATACGGAGCCACCAAGCTGGAATTATGTAGAACTGTGTAGTGTGCTCGAGTGAAAGAAATCCCATCTTGACATAGTGTTGCTTTTTTCCCTAGCGTGCATTTTCCACGCAGTCTCCCCTCATGCCGCGATTGAGGAACACCAATCGGCTTTAGATCAGGAATAAAGTCAACACAAAACTCAATGACCTCCTCAGTTCCATAGCCCTTGGAGATGCTTCCTTCTGTCCTAGCACGGTTATGAACGTATTTCTTTAAAACTCCCATGAACCTCTCAAAGGGGAACATGTTGTGTAGAAATACAGGACCGAGAACAAAAATCTCTTCGACTAGGTGAACTAGGAGGTGCGTCATAATATTGAAGAAGGTTGGTGGGAACACCAACTCGAAGCTGACAAGACATTGGACCACATCCTTCTGTAAATTTGGTAGAGAAAGTGGATTGATCACCTTCTGAGAAATTGCATTGAGGAATGCACATAGCTTCACAATGGGTACTCGAACATTTAATGGTAGAAGCCCCCTCAATGCCACCGGAAGTAATTGTGTCATAATCACGTGGCAGTCATGAGACTTTAGGTTTTGAAATTTTAGCTCTGCCATGTTAATTATTCCCTTTATATTCGACGAGAAGCCAGATGGAACCTTCATACTGCTAAGACATTCAAAAAATATTTTCTTCTCTTCTTTCCTAAGAGCGTAGCTCGCAGGACCTTGATGATTCTCTGAATGAGCGCCGTCTCGTTCCATCGTACGTTGATGGGCCTGCCTTGCTTGTGGTGTATCTTTTGACTTTTTCCCATACACGCCCAAGAAGTTTAGCAGGTTCAAGCAAAGATTTTTGTCACATGCATCACGTCGATTGCAGAGTGAACCTCTAGCATTATCCACGTCGATTGCAGAGTGAACCTCTAGCATTATCCAGTAGGGTAGCTCCCAAAATATAGATTTCTTCTTCCACATGGGTACGTGGTTGAGAGCGTCATTCGGAACAGATAGACCGCCAGGACCCTTCCCAAAGATTACTTTTAAATCCTTGACCATATCATGTATAACAGAACCAGAAGGGCGGGTAGGCTTCGGCCGACGATCTTCCTCACCTTTGAAATGTCTGCCGCCTTTCTTTCTCAAGGGATGGTTGTTTACAAGAAATCGACGATGGCCCAGGTACACATTCTTGTTACCTAAATGTATACTTTCAGTCTCACCTAAACAGTGCGTGCATGCATTGTATCCCTTGTTTGACTGTCCTGAAATGTTACTAAGAGCAGGCCAATCATTGATGGTTACAAACAACAGCGCTCGTAGGTCAAATTCCTCTTGTTTGTGCTCATCCCACACACGCACACCTTCTTCACGCCACAACTGTAAAAGTTCTTCAACCAATGGCCTCAGGTACACATCGATGTCGTTGCCAGGTTGCTTCGGGCCTTGGATGAGCACTGGCATCATAATGAACTTCCGCTTCATGCACAGCCAAGGAGGAAGGTTATAGATACATAGAGTCACAGGCCAAGTGCTATGACTGGAGCTCTGCTCTCCAAAAGGATTAAATCCATCTGTACTTAGACCAAATCTTAAGTTCCTTGCGTCATCTGAAAATGTCGGGAACTCTCTGTCGATTTTTCTCCACTGCGACCCATCAGCGGGGTGTCTCACCAGATGGTCTTTCTTACGGTCTTCTTTGTGCCATCGCAACAACTTGGCATGATCTTTGTTTTGAAACAAACGTTTCAACCGTGGTATTATAGGAGCATACCACATCACCTTGGCAGGAACCCTCTTCCTTGGACAACCGTGCTCGCCCTCAACATCACCAGGGTCATCTCGCCCAATCTTATACCGCAATGCACCGCATACAGGACAAGCATTCAAATTTGCGTACTCACCGCGGTAGAGGATGCAGTCATTAATGCATGCATGTATCTTCTGCACCTCTAATCCTAGAGGGCAGACCACCTTCTTTGCTTCGTACGTACTAGAGGGCAATTCGTTATCCTTTGGAAGCATCTTCTTAAATATTTTCAGCAAATTTTCAAATCCCTTGTCAGAAGTACCATTCTCTGCCTTCCATTGTAGCAATTCCAGTGTGCTACCCAACTTTTTCTGGCCATTTTCGCAATTTGGATACAGCAATTTGGTGTGATCAGCTAACATGCGCTCCAACTTCAACCTCTCGTTTTCACTTCCACAGTCCATTTGTGCATCACGAATGGCCCGACGAAGATCATCGTCGGGCTCATCAACAATGGGATCTTCTTCAACAATGGGATCTTCTTCAACTATGGGATCTTCTTCAACTTCGAACATAGGATAGTTGTCATTATCCTCTTCTTCTTCATTGTCTTCCATTATAACCCCTCTTTCTCCGTGCTTGGTCCAACAATAATAACCAAGCATGAAACCATTCCGCAACAGGTGGCCGTGAATAACTGATGAGCAAGAGTGATCCTTAATATTCTTACAAAGACTGCATGGACAACATATAAAACCATTTGTCCGCTTGTTTGTCTCAGCCACACGGAGAAATCATGCATGCCATTAATGAACTCGGGACAGCGTCGGTCACCGTACATCCATTGCCGTCTCATCTGCATTATATAAGTATATCAAAAACCATTATATATATATACTACATCGATCATGAATAGATAAGTGACCAAATTAATTAATACAAGTTCATCAAGCAAAGTAGAGTAGTGACCAAATCTAATACATAGTTCTCATAAACATACATCAATTGAAACTAACATACAATTATCTAAAGAATTTAAATCCAACAACAAATGCGATCAGAATCGCAACTAAGGTAATTATTGAACCAACAGCATAATGATACCAAGCCTCCTGACTAATGGCATATTTTCTAATCTTTTTAAGCTTGACGCGCATTGCATCCATCTTCCTCTCGTTAGCAGCGACGACGTCGGCAAGCTTGACCCCGTGAGCATCAACGATGTCGGCAATCTTCAATCCAATACCATCTTCTCTTCTAGGCATTGGAGACGAAGATCTTCACTTATCTTCAATTTTGCTTTTAAATCGTTGTTTTCTTTTTCTAAAAACTCGACAATAGGGTCGGCTGGAATTTCCGGTTCAACTACCTCCTAAATAGAAATATATCTATGTCAAGTTGGTCGGCATGATTGTGATAAACACGAAACGAAACAAATAGTTATAAAAATATACCACATCCGAATCATAGACCGGACGAGGGCCGACGGGGACGGATATCAAAACCATGACACTATACATATAAAAAAAACATAAGAAAATTATACAGGAAATAACTATGCATTTAAATCATACAAGTAATTTTTTTAAAATAAAAGATAAAAAAGAGGCTCACCGAGATGACAAGACGGCGCGGGCTATCGACGGCGGTGAGGACGGGAACGGGACGACACTAAAACCTACAAATCATAATTTAGTTTAATTGAGCTCAAATTGCATATAAAACAAAACAAATCCCTAACTTAGACATTTCATCAAACACCTAGCTAGAAATGTGAAATGAGCTAAATGAGCTAAACAAGCAACAAAACGAGCGCCGGAAGAATGGATGAAGCTGTGCTAACCTCGGGGTGAAATCTTGACAAATGATGAACAAAATGGGGATGAACTTGACCTAGGGAAGGGAAATGGAGAGAAAATGGAGATGAAACCCGAGCTGCAGAAATGAAGCCAGTGGCTCGGGGAGGAAGATGATATAGGAGAGACCTTTAGTCCCGGTTCTAGCAAAGAACCGAGACTAAAGGTTGGCCTTTGGTCCCGGTTCCAGCTAGAACCGGGACTAAAGGTTTTCGCGCGGGCCCCGGCCTCTGCGGCAGCGTGTGGTGAACCTTTAGTCCCGGTTCGTTTATGAACCGGGACTAAAGGTCCGGGACGCGAGCTGTATCCATTAAAAATAGGAAATTCGATCCCACTAGTACCGGTTCCTAAGGGAACCGGTACTAATGGTCGAAACCTATGTCTTGTTTTCTACTAGTGCCAGGACTGTCAATCACACCATAGAAGGACTTAACTCTATACTGCCAAGATGGAAATCCATATGGGACTATCATCCTCATCCGACCAATGCACCATTTCCATCAAAGCAACAAGCTCAAGCCATTGGGTAAGCATATAATCAAAAACCATTCGCCTAAAAGTGAACTTAAGGTTAACCCCATCCCAAGCATCGATGACGGAACAGAAATGTTCAGTGACTATTATATATGGCGACGTATCCTATGAATCCACTCGTTCTGTGCATCCGTGCATCCGAAGCATCTCAGCCAGCCGATCCAAATCGTGTGCTGCTGGTCACTCAAATGAAATTTTGCACTAAACCGCCCACGTTTGGCTGAAACTAATCACTTCGGAACCCTCGTCTTATCCTCGGACCTCGTCAAACAACACACGGGCTGGTTCTTCTAAACGGCGACTCCGGCAAGTTCGGCTCCAAGTCTGCGAGATGCGTCCGCGTTCCTGATCGCCGGATGCC
The DNA here is from genome assembly GCA_947311845.1 of Poa pratensis. Lineage (NCBI taxonomy): Eukaryota > Viridiplantae > Streptophyta > Magnoliopsida > Poales > Poaceae > Poa > Poa pratensis. Next base: position 18,886,862 of record CAMZMU010000120.1, read on the forward strand.
ATTCTTCGGCCCCGACTAAATCTGCCGTGCACTAGCGACGGTCCATGGCCGCCGCCGCACACATCCGGCCTCCTCTCGCCGGTCGCCGCTGAAGTATGGCGATGCCAGCCTAGGCACCGTCAGCTTGCACTGCACAATCGTGTTGTGGGTGCCAGATAACATACTCGCGTGGGCGATGGACATGGCAGGCTTGGAGCTCCGGAGATTAGCCTACTAGACTCTGAATTTTCCTTGTTCCTGTAACTGTATCGAGTACTTGCAGATTGGCTTCTGTATAGCTAATTGATTCCAATTCGTTGTTGGGTGTGCGTGTAGCTCGGAGATTACTAACTATATAAAAGCTGGCCGAAATCGCGAGCTGTGAGCGATCCGGCTACTATATAACAGTGCCGCGATCCGCGCCGTCGCCTCCAAAAACAGCCCTCACAAATCCAGCTCATGCTCCGCAGTCCACGGTTCCACGAAGAAATGGACATCTTAGCAATTTGTCGAAACCCTAAAGACCCCGCTGCAAAATCGCCACAAAAACCCCCTCCCTCTCCCTCTCCTTCGCGCGCGGCCGGTTTGCCGCTGCCGCCGCGCCGCACCTCCTCCCTCAGATCGAAGCCTACCGAGGGATGCGCCGTCGTGCCCTCTCCCTCCCTGCCGCATCTCGCGTGCCGAAGCGCCGCGGCGTCGCCGGAATCGACGCCGGCGTGCCCGCAGGTCGCCGCCGCGTCCGCACGCTGCAGCCGCCGCTCCGGCGACCCAATAGCGGCGGCGCAGCCAGCTTCGGGCGCCCCGCGACCAGGCGCATTCGCCGCGCACAGCGCGCGCGACCCAGAACGCCATCGTTCGACGCCGCCGTCGCCGTCGCCTCCGTAGCAGAGCCCGGCCGCTGATGACGTCAGCGTGACGTGCCAGCGGGCCTGGGCTGCCCAGCAGGGCCGCGTGTTGGGCTGGGCTGGCTGCTTCGCAGCTGGCTCGGCCTGGCCTTTTTTTCCCCCCTGTTTTTCTTTTTCTGTTTTTCTTTTTAGAAAACTTTTGTAATTTTTTGTGTCCATCCAAATGACTACAAAAAAAATATGTTTACAACAGCAAATAAAAAAACTTCAATTTTTCCTATCGACCAATATTTGGATAAGTTTGTGGAAAAAACACAAACATGTTAGACCATTGAAATCCAAATTTGAAATTTAAGCCTCCAAAAAAAAACTCTTCGAAGCCCGATTATTATATCACCGTGACATGTGCATTTCCCACTTTCAACAATTTTTTACATCTAAACTTTTTTAAAACCGTAGATTTTTCCAATTGCAGCAATTTGAAAATTTGAGCAATCTCTAAAATCCAACCATTTTAAAAACGATTTTTTCCCAAATTCCGATGATTCCCATACTTACACAATTTCAGAATGTTGCCATTTTCACCTTCTAATATAAAAAACATGTACCACTGTGCATAACTTAAAAAATAGATGAATTTGTAATTTTTCCTATCGACCAATATTGGATAAGTTTGTGGAAAAAACACAAACATGTTAGACCATTGAAATCCAAATTTGAAATTTAAGCCTCCTAAAAAAAACTCTTTGAAGCCCGATTATTATATGACTGTGACATGTGCATTTCCCACTTTCAACAATTTTTACATCTAAACATTTTTAAAACCGTAGATTTTTCCAGTTGCAGCAATTTCAAAATTTGAGCAATCTCTAAAATCCAACCATTTTAAAAACGATTTTTTTCCCAAATTCCGATGATTCCATACTTACACAATTTCAGAATGTTGCCATTTTCACCTTCTAATATAAAAAACACGTACCACTGTGCATAACTTAAAAAATAGATGAATTTCCAAATTCAAAAACAAAAAACAAACTTTCCAGAGGACCTAATAACAAATGGCTATATTGTATTTCCAAACAATATTACCCACTGTCAAATCAAAAAGAAAAAAAAACTATCGCGATAATTTCTAGCCGATACATATTTAGCCGCATCAGATAAATTAACGTGAATTTCAACCTTTTCTAAAACATTTTTTACAAAAGTTAGGTTCCTGACAGGTGGTGTCCCTTTCCTTCAATAATTTTCATAAAATAGAAAACGTTCAAACTAACTTCATTTTTGTATTTCGACAAATTAAAATACACCCTCTAATTAAAGATCAGACTTACCGAATTCTCATACGATCCATTTACTCAGATTATGGAGTCAAAATAGATATTTATGACAAATTACAGACATATTTGCCTATTCCAATTCACGTAATTAAATTAAATATTTATTCCAAAACAAATGCATATTTCAACATTCAAAGCCGCTAAGTACCTACAAATACGTTAAACGGCAAATACCACCCAATTTGAATTTTACCACAACTACGCGGCATACAAATTTGAATATTCAAAATTTTATTTGCCTTGCAAATCTAACCAATTTACAAACATGAAAATAATTCGAAACAAGTAAAACGAAAACCATTGGTTCACTCTCGCAATAACTCCATAATTTTTAATATTTGTGCACAAAATAAATGCATTACACAAACAACGCCAACAATTCTATTCACAAAATATATTAAGTAACCAAATTAAAAAAACAATTCATATTCACAAAAAAATTCACCAACGGCGCGTCGTGACAATAATATATTTCAAAAATCAGAAGCTTATACAGGTTAATATTTCGAAATAATCCATAACAATAATATATTTCCTTTAATTATGGTGCTAAATTAGAAAATTACGGAGACAATTCAAATACACGTCCAAATCAATTCAGCCCAATTTCTACCAAACTGTAAAAATCTAAGTAGCCATTTCAAATGCTTTGGGACCTTTTCCAAATTATTTCAAAACTTATTTTCCAAATAAATATAATTGAACCAATTCAAATACAACTCCAAATCAATTCAGCCCACTTTCTACCAAACTGTAAAAATCTAAGTAGCCATTTCAAATGCTTTGGGACCTTTTCCAAATTATTGGTAAACTTATTTTCCAAATAAATATAACTGAACCAAATAACGAAATTTAAAAAAAGATCATGCTTCAAAAATTTAAACCACTTTATAGATACTGTTCTACAGTATTTAAACAATTCCGAAAAACTACTAAATGCTACGAAATCAGAAACTTATACAGGTTAATATTTCAAAATAATCGATAACGATAATATATTTCCTACAATTATGGTGCTAAATTAGAAAAATATGGCAAAATGAAACCATATTTGATCAATTCAGTTCAGCTAACATATTTACACGTAATATAACTTAAATCTCTCTAACTATGCAGCTAAATTTCAAAAATGTTTGATTAGATGAATGTTTGGAGAAAATACAAATTCATATCCTCTAATTATGGATTGAATTTAAACCAAATTTATTAAATGCTCACATAATGTATTTCCCCTAATTATGAAGTTAAATTAAATATTTAAGACAGAACACCAACATATTATATGTAAGAAAGTTATAGCAAAATGGAACCATATTTGATCACTTCAATTTAGCTAACATATTTCGAGGTAATATAACTTAAATCTCTCTAACTATGCAGTTAAATTTAAAAAAAATGCTTGATTAGATGAATATTTACATAAAATACAAATTCATACTCTCTAATTATGGACTGAATTTAAATTAAACTTAATAAACGCTCATATAATATATTTCCTCCAGTTATTGAGTACAATTAAATATTCAATAAAAATACAAACGTACTACATCAATTCGGATAAGTTAATATTTAGAGACAATATAATATAACTGAACTCCCTCCAATGATGTAATTCAATTTAATTGACGCTTACATTGAACTTCACTCTCTCTAACTATGTAGTTAAATTTAACTAATGCTTGACTAGATGCATATATTGGAGAAAACACAAATTCATTTCCTCTAAAAATGGATTGAATTTAATAGATGTTAATACAACATGTTCACCATTTGGATTCGCAAAATATATTGACTTCAATTCAATGAGTGCTCAAATTGAACTTAGCTCTCTCTAATGTCACCATTTCTATTCACAAAAAAATATTATGTAACAAAAATAAGAAAAACAAGTTATATTCACAAAAATATCAACCAAGTGCGCGGCGTGACGCCGCGCCAAAATTCAACTAGTAATTCCCATAACATTTTTGCCAAAGAACAATGTCCCATCTAAGCGTCCTCCCAAAACATAATTTTTCTCCCCTTACCAAGATTCCATCTTTACCTAATTTCGCCACCGAAGCCGCCCTACAGTCTCACTGTCTTGTAGGTCCCGGTCGCTGACAAGGAGACGGTGTGGCCATCGTTTTCCAATTTCCGGTGGAGAATCGTTGCGGTTGGTCGGTGCTGATAACGTTGTTGGACTATGTTTTGATTTGGATCAGACTTGGTGAGAAGGATAGAGGTAATTCTATTGTCAATTCGGACAATCCTTCCTCGGGCAGAAGCAAAGCTTGGAACGCTGATGACATAGTCACGCATGGCGGCGTCCAAGACTTGTCAACACCACGGCTTTGACCATATCTGTCTCAAAGCTCTCAACTGCGAGTCTTGGGAGGAAACTTGCTCGCACTTTATATGAACTTGGTAGGAGAAGTTAACTGGAGTAGTTATGATTTTTACTTACAGCAGCGACTGGACTTGTTCTGACTTCTGAGCACTAGAATTGGCCGGCAAATGGGATGATTTGACACGGTCCAGAGTCCAAATCGTTTGACCTGTCTGCTGCTGCTTAAGACAGGATTTAAGCAACGGAGGATATAACTTTTCCAAGTCGTGAATCTTGACTTGCACCTGCTCCTAAGAAAATTCTGCAACCAAGGCGGCAGGTTGAGTCATCTTTGCAAGAAATTGGTCCAAAAGGCCCGCGAGATATTGAGAAACCAAACATCTCGATCATCCATCCATCCTGGCAGCGGCGTCCGATTCCGTTGTTCGGCCAGCCACCGTACGTCCATGGCTTCTTCCCATCGTCTCCCTTTGCTCGTCGCCCTCGGCGTCGCCTTGCTCTGCACCGCGGCGGTTGCTCAGGACGGCAATCTCCTGCTGCCGGCCAATCCTACCTGCTCGACGGCCGGCAATTACAGCGACGGCAGCCAGTACAAGAAGAACCTCGACCAGCTCCTCGCCGGCCTCACCGCGGCAGCGGGAAGCAACGGCTGGTTCTACAACGGCACGGCCGGGACCCCGGGGACGGCCGACCAGGTGTTCGGCCTCATCATGTGCTACGCCGACCGCAACGCGACGCAGTGCCAGGAGTGCCTCGCCGGTGCTCCCGCCGGGATCACCACGGTGTGCCCCGGAAGCCGGAACGTGCGCGCGGCCTACGACGCGTGCGTGCTCCGGTACTCGCCGCCTCCCTCCTTCTTCTCCCACGCCGACCTCCAGTTTCCTTTCCTCGTGCGCGCCAGTGCGCCGGGCGTGACAGTCGACCCGGATAAGATGCTCAACGCCTGGCTCACGCTCATGACCACCCTCACGGGGCAGGCCGCGAGCTCGCCGTCGCGGGTGGCGAACGCGACCACGCCGTACGACGGCGACCGGCCAAGCTGGTGTACGGGTTGGCACAGTGCACCAGGGACCTCAACGCCACGGAGTGCACCAGGTGCCTCTCCTCCCTGGTCGGGCAGCTCAGGACACGCTTCACCAATGATACCGGCGGCGCCATCAAGGCGTACAGCTGCTACGTGAGGTACGAGCTTGGCGCCTTCGACATCACCCTCCCGCCTGAACCGCCACAGCCAGCACCGCCGCCGTCGTCATCTTCAAGCCTGAATCGCCGCGGCCGTCGTCTTCAAGAACAGGGCTTGTGGTTGGGCTCTCTGTCGGTTCTGTAGCGTTCGTGATCATTCTGGGCTCCTTGATCTGTATCACCCTACGACGGCGGCGGCGAAAGCAAGCTAAAATCCTTGGGCACCAAAGGGATCAGCAGCTGGAAGAGGGCAGCTTCTTCGACGGCGGCGAAGACCGGGCATGGAAGACGACTTCGAGAAAGGGACCGGGCCGAAAGCGGTTCCGCTACGGCGAGCTGGCCGTGGCCACCGACAACTTCTCCGACGAGAAGAAGCTCGGGGAAGGAGGATTCGGCTCCGTGTACAGAGGACACCTCAAGGACATGAACCTTGAGGTGGCCATCAAGAGAGTCTCCAAAGGGTCCAAGCAGGGGAGGAAGGAGTACGCCTCCGAGGTGAGCATCATAAGCCGGCTCCGGCACCGGAACTTGGTGCAGCTCATCGGCTGGTGCCACGGCGGCGGCGAGCTCCTCCTGGTCTACGAGCTGATGCCCAACGGCAGCCTCGACACGCATCTCTACGGCGGCAACAATGCTGCCGTGCTGCCTTGGCCGGTCAGGCACGAGATCGTGCTGGGACTGGGCTCTGCTCTTCTGTACCTTCACCAGGAGTGGGAGCAGTGCGTCCTGCACAGGGACATCAAGCCCAGCAACATCATGCTGGACGCCTCCTTCGCCGCCAAGCTCGGTGACTTCGGCCTCGCTAGGCTCGTCGACCATGGCCGTGGATCACACACACGGTGCTCGCCGGCACCATGGGGTACATGGACCCGGAATGCATGATGACCGGCAAGACCAATGCCGAGTCGGACGTTTACAGCTTCGGTGTCGTTCTCCTGGAGATCGCCTGCGGCAGGCGGCCTCTGGTGACGGCTCAGCATGAGGATGACGACGCAATCCACCTGGCTCAATGGGTCTGGGACTGGTACGGCAGGGGAGGATCCTTGACGCCGGCGATGAGCGCCTGGAAGGAGAATTCAACGGCAAGGAAATGGAGTGCGTCTTGATCGTCGGGCTCTGGTGCGCTCACCCTGATCGGAGCCTGAGGCCGTCGATCAGGCAGGCAGTCAATGTGCTGCGGTTCGAGGCGCAGCTGCCGAGCCTCCCGGCGAGGATGCCGGTGGCCACCTTCATGCCACAGATTGGTGCTTTCACCTCCACATCTTCAGCTGTAACAACAGGCAGTGGCAGCAGCACCGGTACGTCTTCTGTTGTAACAGGCGTCAGCAGCAGCAGCGCCGGGACCAACGTATCAGCAAGCTCGACTGAAACCTCCTCCTTGCTGAAATGAGAGGCATGTCAATTTTTTAATTTTTTCGGAAGAGATTAACTGTAGCGTCAAGATGATTTTTGAGTATCTGTATAGGCGTACCGTAGTAATACAGAATTTTGATTGATAGAAGTTACAGAATACAAGAGCAGAAACTCGAAAATACGTGTATAAACATTGGCAGTGGAATATTATGTTGTATATTATTGCCCCAGCACACAGAAGAGACCCTCGGAGATTTGATCATGAAGTATTAATTCACATAGCATATATTCCGCCTTTCTCTGTTTCGATAATTTACATGAAAACGCCGAACAGCGTCGTTTCCCCCCACCCGACCTCTTCACTTTCCTTTGCCTTCTGCCCTTGTTCCAGTGCAAGTACAATAGATTATCCTCCATGAACTAAGACTAAGCAGTGGCAGCAACTGGAGTGTCAGGGTGAGCACCCCACTCAGTCCATGATCCATCATATACTGCAACATCAGTTTTGCCGAGGCGATGAAGACCCTGGCAATGACAATATAGGATTTACTGGTTTAGCAACACAATCTAGCATCGGCAAAGGAAATGTCGTGATCACAAGTGTCAGAGGTAGTCTTACCAAAGCTAATACACATGCTGTCACACCAGTTCCGCAAGAGGTCACAATGGGTTGATCAAGTGATACACCTGATTTCAGATCAGGCCAGGGTAAAGAGTTAGAAAGATTGGCATGGTTACGGTCATAGTTCTATTTCTACATTAAATACCACTGAGAAAATAAATAAGGGTGCCAGTAAGATCATATTCAATTATATAACAAAGTTAGTCTTATTAATTGGACAAACACGGGGTTAGATTATAACAGTGAACTCCCATGATCCCATCAGCACGCTAAATTAGAACGCAAACATGTCCAGATACTCCCAAAATTGGTAAGACAAAGGCTTCCAAACCACACAATCACAACCTGACTAATGGAGGTCATTCAGCAGGAATAAATAATATTCAGAAAATCTACATGGATAACAAAGTACCTTCTTGCTCAAATCGTTTACGGAGGTCATCTGCGGGTAATAGCTTTTGTGAACTGTCAAGCACCTGATGAAAGTCAAATAAAACTTAGCAACATCCATCATTACCCCCACCAACCAAAACTAACATACTAGGTATTAGACTTAGTCTTGTAACAACATTAATACTATGTCATAATATAAGTCAATTTGGACATTGATGCTTCGGCCAAGAGTTTCATTGAAAATATGTTGCCATACATAGAAGTAATTATACAGCATGGAAGTGTATCTTGTCTTTATAGATGGTCCAATCTAACAATATTTGACCGATACAGATTATAAAAAGATTCTCTGACACACATGCTGACATACCATAATCAAAATCAAAGAAATGAGGAAAGTGCAGTTTAACCAATCATACTCAAAATGAAAAAAATGAGGAAAGTGCAGTTTAACAAATCATACTCAAAATGAAAAAATTGTTATCGCATATTATATAATATTGACCGCCAACTGTAAAATTTGTACACGAAATATCCATTACTACTATATTTGTAAGCACAGACAACAAATAACAGCAACACAAGTTTAACCAAAGCATAATGTTCGAAAGAACAGTACAAACTGACAAGATAACTGCAAATTTTAACCTGAGGAAAAGGAACGCATTTGCTCCCAGGCACATGCCCACTTCTTATTCCCTTGCGTGGCTCTGGAACTGCACCGTCAAATCTGATGTACAAGCTAAGTGTCAGATACATATACATATAGGCATCACATACAGCTCCATGAAGCAGTCTCCTTTTGCATAAGATACTAAACCAAATCTAGCACAATTAGTAAATCAGAGCACTAGTTAACAAAACAAAAACTTGAACTAGCTTGCATTGCCTGTAATGTTATTAGGCCAGTGCTACATTGAGTATCATGGTTGGACAGAATAATAAAATAGATACTCAAAATGCAAAAGCTGCACAGACTAATTGGCAAATTAATATTGTGGATGGATAGTATGATGAGTCTTATGCCTACAGAGATTATCTTGTGCTGAATACTACCACTTGGGGTGGCTTTGGCATTGCTGTGAGGTGCACTGCAGTGCTGCAGTATGCAACTTATTTAGCTACTAAAATGTTACCAAATTCCAAGATTTTTCTGCTGTGGGTAAAAAACAATGCTGCCGTAAGCTCTGAATCTGAAAAACTACAAGTATCTCGTAAAAGACACCACAACAGGGATAAAGGAGAAGGGTTTATATACAGCATACATGTATGACATGATTTTCCAGCATAAGAGAATAGCAGTACCTAGGCTTTCCTCGAGCATCTATAAGTTGATGTGTCTGGGTATCGATGTTCCCTTTCACCTGAGTAAATTGTGTATCAGTTATATCCAACATGCAGAATGAATTTGGTGAATGGTAGGGGATGTTCATGGAAAATTGTTGCCCTGCTGAACACTTCTAACCTGATCAAGATTCCATAGAAGATGAGGCTGCAACTTAGCTTCAAATGTGGAAGGACCAACCTACACAGAATAGATAAATGATCATATAAGTTCTTCCATTACTGATGTTGAAGTGCACACCCAATACGACTGATAATTATTTAGGTATAACATTAAGAGGTTGATAAGTCGGTGCTCAGTAGTGCTACTGTGCTAGTAAGGCTCACTTAAGTTCCTAATGAAGAATTGGTCAACAAAAAAGGAGAAGATTTAAAACACTTACCGACTGTCCCTGGTAAACCTTCTCGATTGCTTCGCTAGCAGCACTAGCTTTTAAGATAGCATCACTGGAGGCACTAGATTCCACGTCATACCCGGAAGCACGCCATTGCGGCAAACCTCCATCTAAAACCCAAATTTTCTCATGTCCATAAGCACGAAACATCCTGGTATCAAGAAACAAGCATCAGGGCCATGTAGTTAAGTAGCAAAGCCAGTACAAATGTACCATAATGCAAATGTACTAGTAATGAACCTCTAATCATTTAAGAACTGATAAGAACAATCGTCTCTTGTTTCTGCCATATTTCTGCTCTAGATTGTTGTATTTAGTTCCGTGGAAGGAAAAAAATAAAGGAACTTACCACCAAACCCGAGCAGCGCTAAATAGCCCCTTTCCATCGTAAACTACTATTCCATCTTTGTTGTAGATGCCAAGGGAAGATACAGCAGCGGAAAATGCTTTTTCAGATGGTAGCATGTGTGGCAACTGACTCAAAAAAGAATGTGTTAAGTTCATGTGACTGTTGAAAATAGCAAGTGAAGACCAACATAGGGAATAAGAACTGAAACGGAAACTTTTCTACCACCAAACCAATTAGTGCAATGCTAAGCTAGCCTGTGTAGCTAAAAGAACCTGAACTTCAGTGTGTATGTATTCACTGTCAATCACATGGCAATGGCGGTTGCTGTTTTAGTTTGCCTGTTTTAAACTTTCACTATCTAGAGTTCGCTAAGGCTATTGCTGCTGATCTCCAAAAGAATAGCACTTACGGTCTAAGCCTCTACAAATGTTATCTATGCACATGGATTGATGTATTGAGCCATGTGTTTTGGTTCCACTATGGGCTGTTACAATATCTTTGTAAAAATACAACAAGGACTACATTAATTCTTCAGTTAGTGTCCCTTCCTACTACTGAGGTGCATAAATGCACAGAATATTTTATGATTTACAGCAGAATACATCGCTAAACAAGTATCGAGAAAAGCAAGCATATCAGCAGTAAAGATGCAGAGCTGCAGAGTGAAGTGACCATGTAGTGAACTAACGAAGTTAATATGACTAACTGTGAGCAGAACTTACACTAGATGCTCTGTCAGATATCCCATCAACATCAAAGAATAAGGCACCAGGGATATGCGCCACCTAGGAAGTAGGAACAAGATTAAAGTCAATTTTAGGACTAGGGTTCATAAATAAAAAATAAGAAAAAAAAACCATCAAACAACTACAACAGTATAATAGCGAGCTTGAGAATTTTTCCAATTTCAGAACATGAATAAGAGACCAAATTTTTTAACATTACCTGGTACTCCTGAAGTGGATTCCTTTGCTCCGCAGGCATATACCAAGAGGCATCAAGTACCTTGACAAAAAATTAAGATCATAAGATACAATGCATGCCAGTGGACATATAACAGCAAGAGGACTATCTTGTAAATTCTATAGTGGTATGTTAATCCTGCTTGTAGTGAGTATTTGTTTTATTATTCATACTGCTGACTTCCTGAGACCATGTCAACAATGTCCAATGCTCCATGAGCAGTTTTTCTTTTCAAGTAACACTTTGTCTTTTCAGAAGCACATTTCAACTGTAGTCTAAATGCGGTCTAAATTGCGCAGACCAAAAATAGGAAAAGGGGATCACTGGCTTTTTAAACTGGCACTTGAAGTGCTCTTTTACAACTTTGATGAATAATTTAGATCACGTAAACTGAAAGAATCCCCACGAGCTCTCACTCACACACCTAAAATACCAGTTCACATCGCTAGTTCATTCCTTAGTTCACATCACAAGCTTAACAGCCAGATTTATCCATACTAGGAACGGCGACCAAATTTCCGAAACAGCAACAGAACCTCGACCAAACAAGCACTTGGTCAGCGAGCCGAGTGGTACCTTCACATCGGGGTCCCTGAGGTTGGCGTGCAGCCACTCGGCGGACACGACGGGCTCGTTCCGCGGCACCGTCGCGTGGACGCCCGAGGCAGCCTCCGACACGGCCGACGACGTGGCGTTGCAGCGCGCCGCGATCCCAAAGGCGCCCATCGACGGCCACGGCGACGCCCTGCACCCGAACCCCGCGCCCTCCGCCGCGCGCGCCCATCCAACTCTGCCCTGCACGATTGCAAAAAACGAAACACCGTCAGACCGAGGGGATCGAGGCGGGGGTTGCAGCGGCAGGAATTACGACCACGGGGGGCGTGCCGGCGGCGGTGATGAGGAGTAGTAGTAGGAGGAAGGGAAGGAGGGTTTCCTTGGGGACGAGGCGCGCGCCGCGCAGGGCGAAGGCGGCGGAGGCGGCGCGCGAGAGGAGCGTGGCCGCCATGGGGCGACGGGCGGTAGGGTTCTAGAAGGTTCTGGGAGTGGTGTGGCCTGGTGGGTAGGGCGGAGACTGGAGAGAGGAAGAAGAGATGATGGGTTGCTGCTGGTGGAGTGGGGTTTGCTTTGAGGTGGACGCGCAGGTGTAAAACTGTGGTCGATCAATCCAGCGGCCAATGCCGAGGTATTCGTCCTCTTTCGTCTCATCCTTTTTTCCAATGGACTCTAGCTTTTTCTTGGGTACCAAGCGTTCGAAACTTTCGAAAGTCCAAGCAATTATCAAGTTTCAATACTAGAGCTAGAGGGTATGTCTAGTGGAAACCAAGTTACGACGAAATTTACTTGCAACCCGCGTTTGAAAGTTTTCAATAATTCTAAGAAAAATCGGTGTATGTTGGAAAGGTGATGCTCCATAGACATAATATGAAACAAAATCATATCCATTCAGATGTGTGAGAATGAACATTCTTTCTTTCTGCATACATAGTGGTGTTGTACTGTTTGTCACTATTTATTGCCGAAATTAGTTTTTCTTTTTGTTCATGCCTCTGAAATGAATTTGATTCTGAACTTAATAGTTTACACATTTGTAGAACCTCACCTCCCCAACAATTGCTAAATTATTTTAAGAATTCCTGGAAGAGATCTCACCAGTTTCTGCCCAGTATTTTCTCACCCAAACAAGACATGATTGAGCTGTTACCAAGTATACGTCAAAACTGGATGTGGAGAAAAGAGAAGCCAGGGAGATATTTTGTGTATTGTAAAATTTGACTTGAAAGAGAGATGAAAATTCCAGGAGAATGGAAAATCAAAGAGAACTCAAAATTGACAATAACACTGCATCCAGTCAAATTTTATACCAAACAGATGCTACAGATGTCTTATTTGAAACCACTTTATATATATCAACCATCTGCTTGTTTCTCCCTATGTCACAACAAACAATTACGATGCCAGTAGCTGGTTCCGCCATGACAAGGTGTGCCTAGTCATTGTGCTGAAAACCAGGTAGAAGCGACGCGACAAACCCTACAACAACCAGCTGGACCTCTTTCAAGATGCCGCCGAGCCAGCCACGCTGGTTTCCTTCACCCTCTGCCCCTTGCTGGTTCTCGTCGCCGCCCGCTGCTACTCCTGGTTCCTGGTTCTCCACAGCTTGGTCAGGGTTCGCTGGGTCTGCAACGTTTCCCCCTAAGGAGCAGAAAGTGAATTGGTAAAAAGGAATTGGTTACATCAATAATGCATGGTAAATGACACATACTGATCATTGGTGCCCCTTTGTTAAACTAGAGACACTTGTTAAGTGCTGGTACTGCTTAATGCTTAACGACCCAAAAATATCTGACATATTAAAGAGCCAAGGGCAAGGGGGCAGCTTGACAAAAGAGCTTCCATGTCCGTCCTACTTGGTGCTACTGGGGGCAACTTCATGATATACAACTTAAGATCATGCAAGTGCTAGGAACTTTCTGCCTTGCAAACCATAAAGAACCAGGCATCAACCTCCACTCAAGTGATAGTGGTTAAAAGGATAATATTAATATTTTGATTTGTGTTCAGAGATTCAAGAGGAGTGAATCTAGTGTCTGAAATACAACGCACAAACTGCATAGGATAGAATATGGAGTGTAGTAAAGGACAGCTACCAGGTGGTTGATCATTGCCATCATTCTGGGCAGCCAGAGGAGCGCGGTTAGCAGCCGGCGGTGGACGAGCGGCCACACCTCCCGCTCGTTGGAGCCATCTTAAGAAAGGTGTAATTGCTCCAGTTTGATATCTGGAAGAGATGAAACCCCATGGTTATCTGGCAATGTAAGAGAGGCTATACAATAGTAACTGAAGAGCAGACTGCAGAAATATAACAGGCAATGAAGCATCGCAGTGGAAGCAAGCCAGGAACTCACAGGTAAATCAAGGAGGCGAACAATATGAGAAGAAACAGCCTTTGTTTTGATCCTTCCTGGCTAAACAAGAAGACCACTGCTGCTAACTTGATGATCAGTGCCAGGTCAAGCTGAAAAGCAAAGTGAAACCTCCTCACAACAACTTGTCTTTGAGGGCCATTTTGCTGCCTCGCATCCTGTCCTTGCTCTTCACCAGCCACGCACCAATGCTTTCACTTCTGACACAAAAGGATGAAAGACATAAGTAAATTTAGTAGAGCCATAATTATTTGCTCTTATCACAGATATTCCTGGATCAGCATAGGCAGGCAATTTAACATACAGAGACCTGCATACTCGTTGCGAATTCATCAACGAAAGAGTACTTATGTTCTTCGTGAAACTTCTCACATATGCAAGTGTGCCTTAAACTTGCAGCGTCAGAAACAACACCTAAGGTTCAAGTAAATTTACTTGAGCAAATATGATATTTTGGTGCTACCGGAGTTCTCGAACAAATTAATCAGTTATTGTAAGCATGACTGCAATTAAGGCAGATGCCTGTTATTTTCAAAATGAAGTCATTATGGCTCATGCCTATTTTTAAGATTTATTAGCTCGTGTTTATTGTGCAGTGAAGTATGTATATCACAGAATACAACCTTGCCTTAGTGGCTCTAGATAAAATAAGAAATACCACTATTTGCACCCTGCAACAGATTCTTTCTGCCAACTGCATAGATTTTGTACATACCAGTGTTGTGCACTAACCAAAGCTTGAATAAAACAGAAAAATGCATATGGGTTCACTAAAAAACAACACCATCAAAAGTACAAAAGTTAATCAACTCTTGGACGAATCTCTCAGCTCGTCATTGGCTCGATAACAGATGCTAAAAAGTAGCAAAACTCACTGGAGGATCTATCAAAGTCAACAGAGTTAGCATCTGGATGTTGACATAGATCTTGCAAACCATTCATCACACTAATTGCACATTCCCACCCTAACATGATCAAATTCTCCAACAGCATGACCCTTGAGCAGTTATATGACCGCAATATGACTTTTCATAGAAATTACTACCCTCAGGAGCAAACAACTCACGTTGGTATATTGTAAGCGAGCGGTATGAAAGTATTCGCAGTGTAGCCTCCCATGAACTGATTCTCCTGTATGGCATATATCCCTGGACCGTGAGCCTGATCATCCACGCCCTGCTGGGAGTACATACCCGGAACGAGCATCGGGTACATGAGCGGAAACATCGGAGGAGCAGCATTTGGGGTGGCAACCTGCATTATAACAGGCCGAAACAAAAACCAACGTCATCGCAAGGTAGTATTACTATAAGGCACATGATACGATATTTCCAAAAAACTACAACCAAAGGCTGTGCAGGAAAACACATGTTGAGCCATTCAGTACAGCTAATTTTCACTGAAAAAACCCGTCAATTTTTTTTTTCACTGAAACCAAATGTTCCCTGGGATCTCGAGTTCTCAATAGTATTGGAACTCTCTATAACTATCATACACTGGTCAATCCAAACGCAGGCGAGATCCAAAGGAACATAGTTCGCGCATCAGCTGCAACGAAACCTTGACCGAATCCCCACCGGGACAACCCAGAACTGGCGGAGATTCCCGCTAAGCCCCCGCCTACCCCCACGGAACCCATCAAAACCACACCTGTGGACTCCCTAGTTCCACCTCCAGAACACAGCCATACCGTGAATCTGAGGGCCGTGGAGCGAGATGGGGTCTCCCGCTACGCTACGCTATGGTTGGCCACGGACAGAAAGTAGAAAAATCGAAGGACCAGGGAGAAGGCTGTTGACCTGGGGCGACCGGATCGGCTCGCCGGACGCCTCCGCCGCCGGCGAGGAGTGGGCGCGGCTCTGGGCCTGCGCGTCGGCTTCCGCCATGGGAGACGAGAGGGAGGGAGAGGTCTGTCTGTCTCTGTGGGTGGGCCTGACTACCTGGCAGAGGCTCAAGGATCTTTCTCTTGTCTTGCTGGGCGGATGGACGGCCCGGATCTAGGGGTGCACGTCACAGAAGCGGCGCGAACCGTCCGTTCGCTTCCCAAGTAACGCTAGTGGAACAATTAGAAAATATGTTATATAGGGAAATCATCTTTTGACTCATAGGTGTATATCACCCGCTACTCAAAAATTGTATTTCAAAATGTCAAAATATTTTAAAATAAAAATTTAGATGTACACCCGGACATTATGTTCAAGGAAATAGAGTAACCTCACAGGTTTTTGTAAAATCAAGGCTTGGTGTTCAAGGAATAAAACATGACTGAAATGCATGCCCATAGTAATCGACCTAGCTCGTGAAATAGCTGTACGTAAGGATTCACATTCCATACTGAAATAACAGTGACATGGCATAGTACAGTGATGATTAATGTTGTATGAGCAATCAGGATTTACAAGATGCAATCTGCAGGCAACAGATATGCTGCTAGATGGTCATATATTTTACAACAACACAACTAAAGTACTTCACCAATATATTCAAGCTAATCATGTTAGCATTACCTATAAAAAACCTAGAGACATTCCCAATGTACAGATCACTCATACTAACAATCTATAACAATGCATTGTATGTAGATAATTTGAAACAACACTAACCCAGTGGGATGCATTTAGCCGGTGCCATAGGGTCGTCGTTGGCAAAGTTTGCATCTTTTTTAAACTTCCATGGTTCTCCTCCTTCCGGACCATGAGTCCCACCGAGAACAAAAACGAAACCACGGACCCATTTTTTATCACTCATATTGTACACGGACGAGGACATCTCCTCTAGGGACCGTGAAGTGAATCTTGGGTTGGCCATTTGAACCAGTGCAAAGTCCAGCACCCGCGCATTCTGGAAGAAGTAGTGGAGGAAGGCGAGCTCATCTTGCTCCGCCCGGTACTCACAGAATGTCATCACCTTGATGCGCAACCGCACACTTACGATGGGTCCAACGTCTTCCCAGAATTTCAGGTTGAGGTTGGCAGTGGTGCGATCACATTTTTCAGACTGTCAGTTGTTGAAAATTAGTGGACAGTTACAGCAGGTAATGGGTCATGCAGCAGAGGCAGCAAAATGAGAATGCAATGCTAGTACCATGATGTGCAGAGCCTCAACATTGGGAAAGCATTTGAGGAAGGCGGGCAGCGTCTTGATGTCGTCGTGGACTCCGAAGCGCACCCTCAGGCTAAGGGTCTTCACAGTTGTGAGCATCATGCTTGCACTTGTCTTAATCCCAGCCTGGAATGCACCCAATTGAATTCAGGAACAAACAAAGTTTGCACATTTCACTAACAAGATGTGTTTGCAAATTGAAAGAACATTCGGATTTCGGAGGTGGACTGGATGTGTAAATACCATGATGACGGTGTCTTGGATCTCGAGTGCATACTTTCCTGGCTCCAGGTATCCGAACAAGCTCAGCTTGGGGACATTGCCAATCTTGACTTTTGTGCATGATCCACCGGCAGGGCTGAGACATTCCGACAGGACGAGGCGCTCGAGACGCGGGGCGTTCACCACCTCGACGCTCTCCAAGATGAAGGCGCAGATCTGCACGCACCGGAGGCTGTGGCTGACGAGGCGGAGGCGCATCCCCTTCATGGTGCCCTGGATGTTGAGGATCTCCAGGGCGGGGCTCCTGGCGACGACGGCGCCGATGTCCCCGCTCTCCACGGCGACGCTGCAGATGCCGAGCTCCCGGAGGTGGGGGAAGGAGGCGCCTTGGAGGCCGGCCGCGTCCGGGAACTTCCAGACGCCGATGTAGAGGCGGG
Organism: Poa pratensis; assembly: GCA_947311845.1. Lineage (NCBI taxonomy): Eukaryota > Viridiplantae > Streptophyta > Magnoliopsida > Poales > Poaceae > Poa > Poa pratensis. The sequence goes on from CAMZMU010000120.1 coordinate 18,904,641, forward strand.
TGAGGGTGGAGATGGTGAAGAGCGTGCTGGGGAGGCGCACGTCGATTGGTGACGGGCGGTTGACGAGGACGAGCTCCTGGACGCCCCTGGCGGCGAGGAGGCGGAGCCAGAGCTTGAGGTGGGCCGGGTGGGCGCCCATGCGGCCACGGGTGAGGTGGACGCAGCGAAAGGGCCCCGGTGGGCGGACAGGAGGCGGGACACGGCGGCGGTGACGTCGTTCGGCGAGGAGCTGGCGCGTGCGCGAGCAGGGAGCAGGTGGGTGTCGACGAGGACGAGCGGCGTGGAGCGCCAGACCCCGCGCCAGCGCGCGGCGAGCACGGCGGTGCGGGCGGCGTCCTTGACGGGGAGGCGGGACACGATGTCGCGGAGAGCGCGTCGGGGAGGCAGCTGATGCGGTCTATGCCGTCGGAGGGGGCGGCGCGCAGGGTGCGGAGGCGGGCGGTGGTGGCGGGCGGTCCGGGAGGTTGCCGTTGATGAACGACTGGAGCTGCTCCAAGCTTTGGTCCAGCTCATGCGCGCTGGAGGACCGGCTGGCCATGGCCGGCGCCGGTGGGGGGTGAGGTGACCACGGGAGCGGCTTGGCTAGGGTTTTGTGTGAGGTTGAAGCGAGTGAAGCGGCGAGCCGGGAGTGATGGCGGCGGGTGGTCAGTTTTGTAGGGTTCGGTCGGGGTGGTGGTGTGCTTTCCGATGGGCCAAATGTCGAATCCATGTTGCTCGCGGGCCCATAACCTAAATAGGAAGTTGATCAACAGAGTATAGAGTGACTTGTTGATTGATGATCCACCCACAAAATCATTTTTAATCCGTCCAATGCTGATACTAGGTTAGAGCATCTCCAACTGAATCACCAATTCCCCGTATATGTCCGGACGCGTTCGGGTATCCTCTGGATAGAAAGAAAAAAAATTGACCGGATCCTTCCTCGTATATAACGCAAACGTCCGGTGACATCACTCATATTTAAATCATATATGTGACACGCCCGCAACGTCGGGTCGGACGCAAAACAGCCTACTTTGACCACATATATGCCCCCACTCTATCCCCAGGCCAGATCAAACCTTAACCTCACTCTCTATCGATCCCTGCGCTCCTCTGCACTGCACTCCACTCTCTCCCGTCATATCCTGGCCGGCTCCGGCAACAGATTTGGGTTTGAACCCGCCCTCTTTTGGTATGCGCTTGTGGTGTGGAAGAGTTTTTAGCCACATGTCAGACAACAAGGAGCAGTCTAATTCACCTGGATTTGGGTTCGAACCTGTCCTCTATTGGGATTCCCGAGTTTGCTCGTTTAGCTCGGTAAAACTGTTAACATGCATTATAATAGCTTTTATATATAATTGTTTCCAATTATTTGGGCATGCATGATGCAATTATCAAAACAATCGATGACAATATGACACTATTAAGTAATATCTAGTTGTTAAACTATAATAATTAGAAAATATTGTTCAAAAAGACAAGAATATAGGAGTTAAATGAGCTAAACGAGTAGCTTGAAACTCGGCTTGTTTAACTCGAATTCGTTTACCATCTAAAATTAAAACTCGGCTCGATTAACAACGAGTTCGAGCCAAGCCGAGTCGAGTTGAGTCCGGACCTAATCGTTTAAACTTGAGAGTATTTGTTTATTTGAGTCTTCTGCAGATTATTGGTGCACATATATTATATGTAGTTAAAATGTGGGGGGGGGGGGGGGGGGGGGGGGGGGGGAGGGGGAGCATATTCACAACAAACTCAAAATTCTATAAGTAATAACGAAAGGCACTCAGGTTAGGCACTTTATTATGGATTGGAGTTTCAAATGTTTCTTAATTTCCATCTATATACTACTCAAGCAAGCACATTTAATTAGGTTTGCCACTCAGGAGTACTAAATGTTAGATTCACCGTGAATATCCAAATCAATATGTATTTACAAGCAGAGGGCGAAGTATTTAGCAGTAAAAATCCACCAAGCAAGCACTTTTAAGTTAGGGACAATATTTTAACCCATTAGCTCTATTTATACATCTTAAGAGAATAATTTATATTTACTACACCCTCCATTTCTATTTGTAGAGTGTAGCATATTTCGGTACAACAAAGCTTTGACAGATACATACTTTATCAATATATGTTTTTAATGATATGCATTTGGTATCACTAGAATTGTTACAAATTACTTATTATTAATTTTGATCTTGTGACATATAAATAGCAATTAATTAGGTAATTCTTCATCAAAGTCTTATCTTAATGGAGCCTAATAAGTCCTATGAATAGGAATGAAGGTAGTATTGTATAAATAACAGACGTGGGTGCTTCATCCACGTTACAACGTATCATGTCTTACGTCATGACACTTCTTCCTCCCCCCCCCCCCCCCCCCCCCCCCCCCCCCCCCCCCCCCACTTTATAAGGCATGCATGTATGCATTTTTTAATCAAAATTCGACCCTCAAGTTATGTAACATAGATTATACCATTGGAAAAGTTCGTTCATATGCAAATCCAGTGGTTTACTTTTTTTATGGCTATAACTCATATTTTATTGGTCAAAGTTGAACTTAAAGTATGAACACTCCTTATAAACTAGGAAAGATGGAGTATTACTAGTAATTATCTTCATATTGTATAATCCATGGGATCCTCTATTTTCTCACAAATTAAGCTCCTCGTGCAACACCTAATAACTTAAAGGAAATTCCCCTTACATATATAGATATATTAGCTTTTCACTTTTTTTGTATTACATTTATTTATTTTTCAACCAAATCGAATGACCACTTATGCATATATCAAGAAACCAAGTAAACAATTTCCTTTGAGAAACATTTGTTAGAGTTTAAAGAGATAACAATCATCTTAGTTGAATTTCCATACATGTTTTATATTAGTCAAGTCCGCATCAAGTAATTATGAGTTTCATGAATGGATGGATCGCGTCTAGGAGACACTTCCTCCTGTAAAACCTATATGTGATCTTACCTCACGTCATGGAAAATAGAAACTAGAAGAATATAAAAAGGGCGAGAAGAGGGAGGATTGATGAAAACCAAAGGAAGAGAGGTCGAGGACCAAGTTGAAGATCATAGGAAAGGTGATGTATTATTGAGATTATTTATAAGTAGAGGCAGGAAGAAATTGCAGACATGTAATAGTCATTGTAGTAATTTATCAACAATTTTAAGTGTATAATTACTCACCATGAGATTATTCACCCCAAACCGTACATAATAAACATGGATACAACTTAACTTGTCCATTATATATAAATGAATGAGAACTGGGCGACTAGCTCACATTTACAGGGTCTGACAATCTCGAGCATTTTATATAATGGTATAGTTAATCAAGAAACTACATAGGTGTACATTAGATGATTCTTAATTCTGTCACATAGGGTATTTCTTGACGTGGAGAAGAAATAACAATCATAGAGAATAAAGCCAATTCTTCATGCATTAAGAATAAGGCTCAACCATACTAATTTGCATGGAGGAAGCGAAATGTCAACAACTAAATCTACTTTTGTAATGCCTTTACCCAATGGTACCAAAGAAAATTTGACGAGTAAAAAATATATATTATATGTTACATAAATTATACCGTTGGATTCATATTTGAAAGAAAGTTTTCCAATGATACAATTTTTATGACAACTAAATTATATTTTTTATTTAATTTTATGGTCAAAGTTAGGCTCCAAACCCCGAGGAGGCCTTATACTCCATAATAGAGGGAGTATTTCCTAAACATTAGAACATGAAAGCGCATGTTGCCACGCCCATCCATCACTAGGGAAAGATATCAGAATATTGAGAAAGATTGAATAGCACAATAGAATGTATGAGAAAGCATATATGGGTGTAACAAATTATCTAATGTTGTAGGTATAGGACTGCACAATTATGCACACAAAAGATATGCCCTTTAACCAAAATGACGTGGTCGTCAGTACTATCTCATTCAAATCTAAATCTAAATAAAAAACACCAAGCATTCATCATTGAATTATATTGGGTCCGTTCATCATGGGAACGTGTAACCGAATGAATAATTCTAAGTTGATTTATCAATCAATTGTAAGGACTCAAATGCAGGCCCACACTTAATGGGGTTTTCAAACTATTTCCATTTGCATAGAAGGTTGTTTTGCCGAATAACTTAAGCTAATGTTAGTAACTACCACTATTTTCGATTTTTGTAAAACATAATGAATTTTAAATTAAAAGTATGAAATATTTATAATCTAATATTCAGTAAATAAGCCGAAAATGCAAAATTTCTCATCCATTAGGGTCCAGTACACCTTACCACCAGAAGAGTATAATTAAGAGTCCAAGCACATAGTTAGTAGATTATTCCTAAATAGCACCAGTATTTGTATCATGGTTATAGGTACGATTGCATTTCTAACCATATTTGGTGTTCCACTGGAAAATAAATGGTGGCACAGATCTTTAAAGTCCTCTAATGTGGCTCAGATCTTAAGAGCCCTTAGAATAAGCAGCTAAAAATAAGCGTCATGCTCTTCTGTTTGTATCTAAGCACATATTTGGATCACCAGGAAAAAAATGCATGGATCAACGTAAGGGAGGTGTCACATTTCTCCTATGTGAAATGATGTGCGCATGAAAGTATCAAAATGCTGAGAAGGTCGTCTCCATGTCTTATTCAACAATTGTACTGCATGAAATATTGAGATATGTTGCTGCCCTTGTAGACATGAGAAAGAACAGGAAAAATACAATTGCGTCAAAATTATCTTCTGACCAGAATAGATAGTAATTAACATAACACATGTCCAAAACATACGTAGTCTTCTTTTGCAAAAGAGCTAAAAGGAAGAATGTGTCCGTGGAACATACACCATACATCTTCAGCTAGCCGGTGACAGCAGAAGACCCCAAACTGCAATCTCCAACCTGCAGCGGCAGGTACACGAAGGTTGCCACCGGCATCCTCGCCGGGAGTGTCGGCAACGGCTGCTCGCGCCTCAGCACGCCGGCGGCCTTCCTGGTCGACAGCCTCAGGCTTCGGTCAGGGTGCGTGCAGCAGAGCCCGACCAAGATCACGCGCTCCATCTCCTGGACGTCGAACTCCCCATTCAGACGCACATCGACAACGTCGAGAACTCTTCTGCGCCGTACATGTCCCTTCACACCTATAAAAAATTGAGGGGGTTTTAAGGGGCGTTTTGGCACATAGAGAGTATATGCTTTCTGTTTTTTAAATGCATTTTAAACGTAGATAAATGAAAAAATTATGAAAAAACTTTGTGTGCGTACATCACAACATTCCATGTGCTCACAGAAAATAGCAAACTAACAAAATGTTGGCCCTTTATTCTATTCTCGTGATGGTTACGAGTTGAGAAAGAAATATATATGTAGTATCTAATTTTTTGACACTACGAAACTATTTAAAGTGTTTCAAGGAGTATATGTATTTTTAATAAAAGAAAACTAATTGGCCCCTTATTTATATTCATACAACGTCGGACTATAATTTTTATTGAGATACACTTCAAGCAAAGTTGAATCCTAATGTTCTCAGAGTACTATATGGCTATCTTTTTTATGAATGCAAATGGTTATATGTGTTACGTTCAGAAGGAAAGAAAGAGAGCCCGTGTCAACGCATGAACATTCAACAAATTTTATAGAAGGCAGTAGTTTAGTACCTAATGTTTTGTCAATGTTGAGAAGGGGAACCAGCAACGCACACCGCCGACTGACACATGAGGTAGTGCAGATCATGTCAACCCGCCTCCGATTCAGCGCGCAATGCATTTGCAAATGGGTAGTGCAGGTTGATTACAATACTGGAATGCAAGGGAGTACTTGACAAGGTATGCAGCTTGTTTGAGTGGCTAATTAACCAATATAGCTAGTGTAGTGGCTAAGTGGCATCATTGTGGTCTGATATGTGAGATAACACGCTAAGACCGTGCTCAGAGTTCAGCTGTGTGTGGGATCTTATATCTTTGTACTAAAACTGAGTCAATTAATTTGGAACGGAAGGAGTACTTGACAAGGTATGCACACAACATGAAAATTGATTAAACACAAAAAAGGTGCTTGAATACGAATAAGTGAGAAATAGAGAAACCTCACAGGTTTGTGCAAAATCAAAACTAAGAAACATGCAACCCTCTTTAAGTCCTGAAAGTCAAGGCTTGGTGTTGAAGGAATAAATTATTACTGAAAGGCATGCCTAAAGTAATCAACCTACCTCCCGCAGCATAGCAGTACGTAAAAACTCACATTCCATACTGAGGTACTACAGTAATGATTAATGTTGTAGGAGCAATCAGGATCACATGATTCAATCTGCAGGCAGCAAATATGCAGGTAACAAACTGAGAGACATGTAACCCCTGCTGTTCCAAATGTCAAGGCTTGGTGTTTAAGGCATAATTGGTCAGACATGTCTAGTTATCATGCGGTTGAAAGATATATAAATCGTCACTGAAATGCATGCCTAAATCAATCAACCTTGCCCGCATAGCTCACATAATTAAAGATCCACCTTTCATGGAAGACCATAGAGTGCTGCAGCCTTCCGTGATTTTTTTCATGGGCAATCACAATTACAGGATGAAATCTGCAAGCAATGCTTATGCTTCTGGATGGTCATATTGCACAATATCACTACTAAGTTACTTCAACAATATATTCAAGCTAATCATGCTAGTACAACCTAGAGACATGCCCAATCTTCAGATCACACAGACCAAGAATCTCAAACAGTGCATCATATGTAGATACTGCAAAATAGACAAACACTAACCCTTTAAGTCTACTGCAATCGGTGCAAAAGGGTCGTCGTCAGAAAAGTTTGCTCCTCGTCGAAAAATCCAAGGTCTACCTCCTTCAGGATCATTAGTCGTACAGGTAACAAACACACTAGTAGAAAAGTGGCCTTAGAGGCGGACCTTTAGTTGCGGCTCGTTTCCGAACCGCGACTAGAGGTCTCGCGGCTCCGACAGATCCAACGGCTAGGACAGGTGGCGGTTTGTGCTGGAGCTTTGGTCGCGGTTGGAGCCACCAACCGCGACTAAAGGTCCTCCACCTGCGGCCGGAGCCGCGCGGGGCACGCGCGAGGACCTTTAGTCGCGGTTGGTGGCTCCAACCGCGACTAAAGGTCCCGCACAAAAAGGCCGCCTGTCCTAGCGAGGACCTTTAGTCGCGGTTGGAGCCACCAACCGCGATCAAAGGTCAGTCGCCTTCATCTTCCACCCCGAGCCAGCCTTGGCCATTTCGAGCTCGAGTTGAATCTCCATTTTCTCTCCACCGAGCTCGATTTCATCCACGATTTTTTGCACCATTTGTTAAGATTGACGGTGGTGCATCTATCCAAGGGTTAGCAACTGCAAACTCTCTCTTTCGGCGCCCGTTTCGTTGGTTGTCTAGCTCATTTAGCTCAATTCATATTTGTAGTGCTAGGTAGGTGTATGATGAAATGCCTAAGTTAGCTCATTTTGCTTATTTAGCTCAATTTTGTATTGTCAATTTGATCTTAAACTAAATTATGTTTTTGTATTTCAGTGTCACAACATTCACCTCCTCACCGTCGTCGATAGACCGTCTCGTCACCGACACCACCTAGGTGAGCTTTCTTTTTTATTTAAAAAAAATCTATGTTGTATGATTTTGTTCCATAATTATTATTTGTTTTTTTGTATAAGTTGTATAATTGTTTTATATATATATATATATAGTGCCATGGTTTTCACAAATACCCCCACCGGCTCTCGTCCGCTCTATTATTCGGATGTGGTATGACTTTTAATAACTATATATTTGTTTCGTTTCGCGTTTATGACAATCATGCGGACCAACTTTGACATAAATATATATTTGTCTAGGAGGTAGTTGAACCGGAAATTCCAGTGGACCCTATTGTTGAATATTTTGTGAAAGAAAACGATGATTTGAAAGCTAAATTAAAAATAAGTGAAGATCTCCGCAAAGAAGAGAAGAAGGAATTGGAGGTTAAGCTTGTCAACATCATCGATGAACACCAGTTCAAGCTTGCCGACGTCGTCGATGCTTACGAGATCAAGTTGGATGGGATGCGCTCGAAGCTTGCCGACGTCGTTAATGCTTACGAGATCAAGTTGGATGCGATGCGCTTGAAGCTTAAAAAAATTAGAAGATATGCCATTAGTCAAGAGGCTTGGTATCATTATGCTGTTGGTTCAATAGTTACCTTAGTTGCGATTCTGATCGCATTTGTTGTTGGACTTAAATTTTTAAATAGTTCAATGTTAGTTTAAATTAATGGATATTTAATGCTACAATGTATTACATTTGTCGCCACTCTACTTTGCTTGAATTATTATGGTCACTTATCTATTCATTACTGGCATGCATAATTTTTTTGATATACTTATATAATGCAGATGAGACGTCAATGGATGTACGGTGACCGAGTTTGTGCCGAATTCATTACTGGCATGCATAATTTTCTCCATGTGGCTGAGACAAGCAAGCGAAAGGATGGTTTTATGTGTTGTCCATGCAGTCTCTGTATGAATAAGTATACATACTCTTCCACAGACAGGCTTCACGAACACCTGTTGCGAAATGGTTTCATGCTTGGTTATTATTGTTGGACCAAGCATGGAGAAAGAGGGGTTATAATGGAAGAGAATGAAGAAGAGGAGGATAATGACAACTATCCTCTGTTCAATGAACACGCTGATACTACAATGGGGGAAGACGAAGTTGAAGAGGATGCCATCTTTGATGAGCCCGACGATGATCTTCGTCAGGCCATTCATGATGCACAAATGGACTGTGGAAGTGAAAACGAGAGGTTGAAGTTGGAGCGCATGTTAGCCGATCACAGCAAATTGTTGTACCCAACTTGTACAGATGGCCAGAAAAAGCTCGGTACGATACTGGAAATGCTACAATGGAAGGCAGAGAGTGGTACTACCGACAAGCACTTTGAAAGTTTGCTGAAAATAGTTAAGAAGATGCTTCCAAATGAAAACGAATTGCCCTCTAGTACGTATGAAGCAAAGAAGGTTGTCTGCCCTCTAGGATTAGAGGTGCAGAAGATACATGCATGCATTAATGACTGCATCCTCTACCGCGGCGAGCACGAAAATTTAAATGCTTGTCCTGTATGCGGTGCATTGCGGTTTAAGATTGGGCGAGATGACCCAGGTGAAGTTGAGGGCGAGCAAGGTTGTCCAAGGAAGAGGATTCCTGCCAAGGTGATGTGGTATGCTCCTATAATACCACGTCTGAAACGTTTGTTCCAAAACAAAGAGCATGCCAAGTTGTTGCGCTGGCACAAAGAAGAACGTAAAAAAGACATGATGATGAGACACCCCGCTGATGGGTCCCAGTGGAGAAAAATCGACAGAGTGTTCCCGAAATTTTCGGATGACGCTAGGAACTTAAGATTTGGTCTAAGTACAGATGGATTTAATCCATTTGGAGAGCAGAGCTCCAGTCATAGCACTTGGCCTGTGACTCTATGTATATATAACCTTCCTCCCTGGTTGTGCATGAAGCGGAAGTTCATTATGATGCCAGTGCTCATCCAAGGCCCGAAGCAACCTGGCAACGACATTGACGTGTATCTGAGGCCATTGGTGGAAGAACTTTTACAGCTGTGGAGTGATGAAGGTGTGCGTGTGTGGGATGAGCACGAGCAAACGGAATTTGATCTACGAGCGCTCTTGTTTGTAACCATCAATGATTGGCCTGCTCTTAGTAACATCTCAGGACAGTCAAACAAGGGATACAATGCATGTACGCATTGTTTAGGTGAGACTCAAGGTAAACATATAGGTAACAAGATTGTGTACCTGGGCCATCGTCGATGGCTTGTACCGAGGCATGCAGGAAGAAAGGAAGGCCGACATTACAAAGGTGAGGAAGATATTCGGCGGAAGCCTACTCGACCTTCTAGTTCTGTTATACATGATATGGTCAAGGATTTAAAAGTAATATTTGGGAAGGGTGCTGGAGCACTATCTGTTCCGAATGACGCTCAGAACCACGTTCCCATGTGGAAGAAGAAATCTATATTTTGGGAGCTGCCCTATTGGATAATGCTAGAGGTTCACTCTGCAATCGACGTGATGCACGTGACAAAAAATCTTTGCTTGAACCTGCTTAACTTGTTGGGCGTGTATGGAAAGTCAAAAGATACACCGGAAGCAAGACAGGCCCATCGACGTATGCATTCACGAGACGACGATCATTCTGATAATCATCAAGGTCCTGCGAGCTATGCTCTTACGAAAGAAGAGAAGAAAATATTTTTTGAATGTCTTCGCAGTATGAAGGTTCCATCTGGCTTCTCGTCGAATATAAAGGGAATAATAAACATGGCAAAGCAAAAATTTCAGAACCTGAAGTCTCATGACTGTCACGTGATTATGACACAATTACTTCCGGTTGCATTGAGGGGACTTCTAAAAGAAAATGTTCGAGTACCCATTGTGAAGCTATGTGCATTCCTGAATGCAATTTCTCAGAAGGTTATCAATCCACTTACTCTAAAAGATTTAGAGAATGATGTGGTCCAATGTCTTGTCAGCTTCGAGTTGGTGTTCCCACCAACCTTCTTCAATATTATGACGCACCTTCTAGTTCACCTGGTGGAAGAGATACGTGTTCTCGGTCCTGTATTTCTACACAACATGTTCCCCTTCGAGAGGTTTATGGGAGTCTTAAAGAAATACGTTCATAACCGTGCTAGGCCAGAAGGAAGCATCTCCAAGGGCTATGGAACTGAGGAGGTCATTGAGTTTTGTGTTGACTTTATTCCTGATCTTAAGTCGATTGGTGTTCCTCAATCGCGTCATGAGGGGAGACTGCGTGGAAAAGGCACGCTAGGAAAGAAAGCAATCATATGTGAAGACGTGGATTCTTTCACTCGAGCACACTACACAGTTCTGCATAGTTCCATCTTGGTGGCTCCGTATATCCAGCAACACAAGAATGATTTACGCTCCAAATACCCAGAAGATGAGATTGATGGAGTACACATCAGGACTTTTGGCGGTTGGTTACAGAAAAGACTGATGAATGTCACCACAAATGAACTACAGCTATACTTATTGGCCAAGACACCGTCTTCGACTATATTGACTTTTAAAGGGTACGAGATAAATGGAAATACATTTTACACGGCCGACCAAGATAAAAAGAGCACCAACCAAAACAGTGGTGTCCGCTTTGATGCAATAGATGGCTGCAGTGGGGAAAAGGTAACATATTATGGTTACATAGAGGAGATATGGGAACTGTCCTATGGACCTTCATTTAAGATTCCTTTGTTCAAGTGCAAATGGTTCAACCTAGATGGCGGTGTAGCCGTAGACACACGGTACGGAATGACTACAGTGGATTTCAAGAATCTTCATTACGAGAACGAACCATTCATTCTAGCCAGTGAAGTGGCTCAGGTTTTCTATGTGAAGGACATGTCTACCCTACCAACAAAAAGAAAAGATAAGCAAGCGAATACATCAAACGATGAGCCAAAGCGCCACATAGTTCTTTCAGGTAAAAGAAACATCGTGGGAGTGGAGGACCACACAGACATGTCAGAAGATTACAATAAGTTTCATGAAATTCCGCCCTTCAAAGTGAACATTGACCCAACCATCAAGTTACTTCAAGAAGATTGTCCATGGTTACGGCGCGTTCAAAAGAAAGGGGCACACAAGAAGAACAAGTGAACAATACATAGGGATGTTGTTGGTGATGTGTAATAATGTATTAAACCTTTGTGAGTTTTCTTTTTTGTTTTCTGTTAATTAATTGCATGACGACCGGTGAAACACGCGTGGTAGGTGGTTGTCGGCTCCCACACCTCCCGTGGGAACCTCTCAAACCTCAGCTTCGACCGTCCAAACACAGTTCCCCCTGCATACAGCCCGACGGTGGCTCGTGAGTTTGAGCGCCACTTCGATCCAAGCAGCGGTAAGACGTCTCTGATGATCTACAACCGTCCGGCAAGACGTCTCTGATGATCTGCAACCGTTTGGAACGGTCGCAGGTCATCAGAGACGTCTTGCCACTGGTTGCCCAAAGATGCCTCTCCGAGTGACGCTGGAATGTTTTGTGTTTGAGCGCCACTTCGATCCAAGCAGCGGCAAGACGTCTCTGATGATCTACAACCGTCCGGCAACACATCTCTGATGATCTGCAACCGTTTGGAACGGTCGCAGGTCATCAGAGACGTCTTGCCGCTGGTTGCCCAAAGATGCCTCTCCGAGTGACGCTGGAATGTTTTGTGTGAGTGAGTAACCTGTCTGAGGAGGGCGGCTATATATAGGGTACGTGTGCTTCTTTAGTCCCGGTTGGTAACACCAACCGGGTCATGTGGCTCACGAAGTGGTCGTGATACTGCTGATCCAACAGCTCACAATCCCTCAAAAGAAACACACCCCTGATCCAACGGCTCACAAGCGCTCGAAAGAAACACACGATCCGTGTGCTTCTTTAGTCCCGGTTGGTAACACCAACCGGGACTAAAGACGGGCTTTGCGGTCACGACACGTGTCCTCCCCCAGCGCTTCCCTGGGCACGTGTCCTCCCCCAGCGCTGCCCTGGAGGTCTTTATATATTGTCGCCGACGGGGTAAACCCTAATCCACCATTCCTAGCCACGAACGCATCGTCTCCACGAGATGGATCCGCCACGCCCGCCGCAGCGCCTTCTGGACGAGGTCGAGCGTGCTCGGCAGAGCGCGCTTGGGCGCAACCGCGGGAGTCTATCCCGCCGTATGCCCACGAGCCCGGCGTGGAGAGGAATGCCCAGCTACCGGCCTCCTGCTCCACCAGGTGCCGCCGCACCTCCACCTGGCGGCGCTGCACCTCCACCAGGCGCCGCCGCTCCTCCCGCGGAGGAGGAGGAGGACGACGACTTCGACTGGAGCGACGACGGGAAGAAGGTTGTGGGTTGCAGATACAGAAGGCCATGGAAGCCTCCTTCCAGTCTATCCGCGACTACCCTGTCCAGCGAGCCAAGACTTCCTACCAGCTCAAGGCGAAGGAGGCTTCCGATCTGGATTGGGCGCTGAAAGACTCATCCTCCATGGATCTTGCCCTCCGCCGCAAACGTGCGCGCGAGAACCGGGCGGCCGCCCACGGGGCTGGCTCCTCCCGCCGTTCCCCCTAATCCTACGGCCTTCGAGCCAGCAAGTCCGTTTATGTAGAATAATGTTGGTGATGTTGGATCAGGGGTGTGTTTCTTTCAAGCGCTTGTGAGACGTTGTATCATGTGTAATAATGTATTAAACCTTTTATGTAATGCATTAAGATAAATGAATTAATAATTTTTATCTGCTTTCTTCTGCATTTTACAACACCAAACATTCATCTTACAAATATAGGTTTACTGAAATTGTTCTGCATTTACTTCTGCTTACGGATTATTTGTCGAATTTCGACTTACGGATTTAAAGATATGAATTTATCCATATTAAATTGAGTTCCCTTTCAATTAAAATGATAAAAGAAAACAAATACAACAAAAGAAAAAAGAAACAGCAAAAAATGTAAAAAAGCCCAATAGTCGCGGTTGCAGCAAACAACCGCGACTAAAGGCCCCCCGGGCTTGGCGCCAGAATTTGGGCGGCCCAGGTCGACCTTTGGTCGCGGTTGTTGGCTGCAACCGCGACTAAAGGGTCTTTGGTCGCGGTTGCAGCCAACAACCGCGACCAAAGGTCGATTCCGCGCGGTTTAGTGGGGGAGTTTGCGAATTTTTTTGCAAACTCCCCCCAAATCGACGAATTGAACCGCCTCCGGGCTCCCCTGACGCCGCCGACGACCCCGCGCGCCGTGGTGCTGCTCCGCCGCCCCGTCGTGCTGCCCCTCCCCGTCGTGCTGCCCCGCCGTCGCAGCCCGTGGTGGTGCTCGATCCACCGCCCCGCCGCGGCCCGTGGTGCTCCGCCGCGGCCCGTACGTGTTGCTCCGTCGCCCCGCCGCCCGTGGTGCTCCGCCGCCCCGTCGTGGTCCGCCGCCCCGGCCCGTGCTGCCCCGCCCACGCCCACGACGTCGTCGACGCCCCCGTCATCTCGTCGCCGCAGTCGCCCGTCGCCGTCGCCCCCATCCCCTGCCCGAGTCCCCAGGAATAAGTAAGGATTTTAGTCATATGTCACATTTTAGTGAAATAGAATTAGTAGAAATATTTTTCAATTGAGTTAGAATTATTTGTCAAGTTAGTTAGGTCAATTTACTTAGGTTAATTTAGTTAGATCAATATAGTTAGAAATCATTTTATTAGTATATCATAAGTTAGTTAGGTCAATTTACTTAGGTTAATTTATTAGTATATCAATATAGTTAGAAATCATTTTATTAGTAGATCAATATAGCTAGGTAAATTTATAGATATAAGTAAGGATTTAAATTTGTAATTGTTTATCATATATACTTTGTAACTTTTTGTATCAAATTTGTTAAATTTGTTATTGTTTTTGTCATACTTTGTATCAAGCACATGTGGATACTTTGTATCATAATTTGTTAAATTTGTATCAAGCACTTTGATACTTTGTATCAAATTATTGTTTATCATAATTTGTTAAATTTATTGCGTGTAGGAACATTCAGCTATGGATCACCCTTTAATTGTGCGAGACGAGGAAGGAGAAAACTTATTCATGCAGGATATTTTTGAGCATCGCGATGCAAATGCTGCCGGTGGAGAAGGCGCCGCCGACGATCGAAACGAAGATTTTGAGCAATTTGCATCACAATTTTTAAACCCGTCTGGTGAGGGTATAGAGGAAGAAGAAATAACAGCCTCCACCTCGAACACCCTCCACCTCGAGGTTTATATATGAATTCTATATTTGCTTGAACACAAAATGCATTAACTGATTTGTATTGCACTTATTAACGCATTATATTTCTTACTTTAGGCGTCCACCTTGCATAAAAAGGCTAAGAATCAAGCTCCTCGAGGCCCAGCGAAAAGAATGACTAGCGAAGATGCAAAGTTACCAATCTATAAAATTGATGTAGATGGCGATCCGGTGGAACCGATAGAGAACCGCAGAAAATATATTAGTCAAGCTGGAGTTATTGTTAGGGACGAGGTCCCGATCTCCATAGCAGAATGGCATAAGCCAGCAGGCGTTGCCGAGGATGACCCTTGCTATGTCCACCAGCATTATAAAGATTTCTGTTTTGACACACTCTTGCAGCATTTTAACCTCCCGGATGATATTGAGCCCGCCTTGAAGTTGAAACTCAAGCACTGGACTCTCTCCAAGATGGCCGACGCCTTTCGGAAATATAAGCAAACATTATGGGCAAAATATGAAAAGGTTGATCCAGATTTCAGTCAAAAAAAACTGGTGAAGCTAAGAGATCACTGGGAAGCCTTTAAGGCGTATAAGACCTCGGCTGCGGCTGTGGCCCGATCGGAAAAAAATAAGCTAAATGCTGCGAGTAAGACACACCACCATAACTTGGGGCCAGGTGGCTACAGGTCAGCCATTCCTAAGTGGCTAGCCATGGAAGATAAACTCGTGGCTGCAGGTTTCACCCACAGACATACAGCTGGCCCGAAAGGTCCAAATTCTGGTTGTTCGCGCATGGCGCAACGTTGAACGAGGAAGGGAAGATTGTCCCGAGGGTTGAAAAATACAAGGCAACAGTAGTAGCCGTGGTCCCAAAAATTGAAGATGCAATAAAGGAAGTTCTAGCGGGTACGTGGGAACCCTATAGAGAGGAAGACGAGCTGGCACGGGCCCTAGGGAAACCTGAACACTGGGGACGTTTACGAGGCTTACCCGGCGGTGCCACCTTGAAAAAACAGTATCCGCAGCACGCTGACACTTATAGAAGCCGTGCAAGAAAGAAGAAGCAGGGTGAAGAGCGGATAGCGAATTTGGAACGCCAGATGAAGCAACTCATTAATGAACGCCAGGTGCAGCAGCCCCAAGATCCTGAAGTCGTGGATGCTCGATCTCAGCTTAGAAGCAGCGTGGGTTCCACGCAACTAGAACTCGATGCTCGCTACCCCGTGGATGATATCACGGAACCGACACCATGTGAGCTACATACGCCTGTGAGCAACATATCCATGAAGGTGGTGGTCGGCTATGCTTTACCGATTGTCGACACAGCAAGCTACCATAATGGTGTCATTCATCCTGGCTATGCTGTTGTCGGGGTGGATGAAATTGTGCCGGGATCGGAATCATTGGCTCTTGAGATTCCTGGAGGTAACGGTGAGGAGGCATTGTGCGATGTCAAGGGTGGTTTCGTCCAGTGGAACAAGAAATACATCAAGTTCTCAAAGCCACCGACTCAGCAAAGCCCACCCTGCCGGGGTATCGATGAGACACATCCATCTCCGGCACCGCGTGACAGGGACCCCACACCGGATGACGAGGTGTGGACTCGGCAAATCCATGAGTTGTGTACCCCGGGTTGATTGAGGGGGAGAGAGATGAGCGCTGGTGATCACGACGGCTGACAAGCAAGGCGTTTACCCAGGTTCAGGCTCCCGGAGGATAACACCCTACTTCCTGCTTGTCTGGTTATTGATGGTGAGCTGTGGCTACAATGGCGAGATGGCAATCTCGCTAGGGTTTGTGTGGCGGCTATGAGCGTACCCTAGACGAAGGACCCTCCTAGCCTTTATATGGTAGGCTAGGTCTCAGGTGAACGGTGCCGATGGCGCTTACAAGCATGGCGGGGTCGCATGACCTAGCGTCGACTATCTTGGGCCGCACGTCGTCCTTGTTGGGCCTTCCTTGGGCCCTTGTCATAAGGTTGATGGGCTTGGCGTGACCCAGGTATCCCCACCGTGGGGTAGTCGAAGAGTGACCCCACGACAGGAGCCCCCGAGTGCTTAGTCGAATCGTAGAGTCGGGTAAAGGACTCCTTCCTCCTGGGCACGCCGTCGGGTTCCTGAATGAGATGAGTAAAATTGATCGACTCCTGCCGTTCAGGGCTTATGGAGGATTCCTTAGTCGAACTGTCACTTCCAGGGTAAAATACCGTGAGTACAGCCTTAGTTGGTGATTTTCGACTGCTATTTTTATGAGTCACTCGGGAGCGCGAACAGCGCTCCCGATGGGAGTAGCCCCCGAGATTAAGCTGAATTGCTTGCAATTGAGGTTAAACTCAATTTTTCTTCAGTCGAAAAAGCCCGCTCCCGATGGGAGTAAAGAAGGGACTCTACTTGGAGTCGCGACTGGCTTTGTGTGACTTACTGTGTATTCGGCGGTTTGGCTTACTGCAGGAGTTTGTTCAGCACTTGTAGCTTACTGGATGTTCTTGCACTCGAATGAAATGTTCGAGTTCTCAATCAGCTCGTTGGCTTACTGTACGAACTTATTCAGCTCTGAGAGCTTACTGAATTTTCTTTGCACTCGAATGAAATGTTCGAGTTCCCCATCAGCTCGTTGGCTTCCTTCGCCTTCGTGGTTGACGTCAGCGCTGACGTTTTTGACGCAGTCTGTGTCCGATGGGACGTGACAGTGCGGTCCCACTGTCAGTATTGGCTGGAGACAGTGGTTGCCGCTTTTTTCTGACCGTTGGGCGCGAAAATTTCGCGATGTGATGATGGCGCCTTGATTCCCGCGCGTAGTGGGCGGCGTGGTTGGTGCGGCCGCGGCAGATGCGGGTGCCACCACCACAGGCGGTGTGATCGCCGTGGATCTGAGTACTCCACAGCTGTCTACGAAGTAGTGCATGGTACCGAAGGTGAGGCACATACCTACATGCAGATTGGCGTACACCGAGCGGTGGGCCGGCGGGTGGAAGGTGTACTCGAAGGAGCCGAAGCAGATTGGCTCCTTGGTGATGCAGACGTCGGTCTTCAAGGTTGATGGAGCCGGTGCGACCATGATTCCAGCGCTCGTTCTTTCCCACAGACGGCGCCAATTGACGAGGTGTGGACTCGACAAATCCCTGAGTTGTGTACCCCGGGTTGATTGAGGAGGAGAGAGATGAGCGCTGGTGATCACGACGGCTGACAAGCAAGGCGTTTACCCAGGTTCAGGCTCCCGGAGGATAACACCCTACTTCCTGCTTGTCTGGTTATTGATGGTGAGCTGTGGCTACAATGGCGAGATGGCAATCTCGCTAGGGTTTGTGTGGCGGCTATGAGCGTACCCTAGACGAAGGACCCTCCTAGCCTTTATATGGTAGGCTAGGTCTCAGGTGAACGGTGCCGATGGCGCTTACAAGCATGGCGGGGTCGCATGACCTAGCGTCGACTATCTTGGGCCGCACGTCGTCCTTGTTGGGCCTTCCTTGGTCCCTTGTCATAAGGTTGATGGGCTTGGCGTGACCCAGGTATCCCCACCGTGGGGTAGTCGAAGAGTGACCCCACGACACCGGAAAATAATCTAGAGGACCATCTCAGTCAGCAAAGTCCATCTCCATCTCCATCTCCGGTACGGAACCCCCCACGGAAGTGTCTGTACCGCTTAAACGGAGAAGGCGCGCGTCTTCCCCGGTCAAGAGGCGACCTGCTAAAAGGGCCACAACGCCTGATCTGAGGCAACCTTGGCAGAAGACTCTTGACCAAAACGAAGCAGCCATCGAGGAGTATAATAAATCATTGTTCGCACCGAAAGTGCCGCCGCCAACATTTACCGAGGGCTATACTGCAGCGGCTTGTCATAGTCATTGACAACTTATATGTCCCTCCAGAGAAGCCGCCATCTGACTATGTCCGTTCTATTCAGAAGTCATATGACGAGGTGACGGCGGCGGAGGCGCCGAAGAAAGGTGAACAAGACGCAGAGTCAGTCCCGCCGCCGGCGGCAAACGAAAAACAAGCAGCACCATCGGTCCGCCGGCGAAGGAAGCTACAAAAGCAGCACCATCGGTCCCACCGCCGCCGAAGATAGGTAAACAAGTTCCCCAGCTCGGAGAACAACCCGTACGTTCTGTCCCCCCGCTAATTGTCCCGCCGCCGACGAACAAAGATAGTCGAGTTCCCCAGCGCGGAAAACAACCAGTACAATCTGACCCTAAAGAGCCGATGGTGTTTGACATAGAGGTAATCCGTCGTCTTGCCGCCGAAGCGCAAATGCCTATAGATGAATATGCTTCGAGATTGAATTTTGAGACTGCACCACCAGCTCCTCCAGTAAGAAACTTCGTTCCGGGGAAAGCTTTGGTGCAAATCAGGGGCCTTCCAACAAAAATGCGTACTCTGCATCAATGGTACATGAAAAATGCAAAGAAGACATCTGCTATCGTTCTGAAATGTAGGGAAGACGATGAGCACTTCTTAGAAGACTACAATCACACTGTTACGTTAGCGAACTTTTTCAGCTATACAATCTGCGGGCACTCGACAAATCTATCATGAGTTCCTATTGCCTGTAAGTGATTTATTTAAGTCTTTACCTAGTCTCGTTCATTGTTTGTAATTATTCTCACTTTAATCTTTTGTGTGCTATATTATGCAGATTGAAGATGCTCGAGCTCAAAAAGCTGAACCAGCATGACATTGGGTTCATTGACCCGGATAAATAATAAGAAGAAACCATAATAAATCTCTTGTATAACAAGAACACACCGGATGATTTGCTAAGGGTGTTCAAGCGATACCGCGACAAAAGAACTATATATTGGACTTACCACTTCGGGTAAGTTTTAGTGTCTTCTACACATTCTAATTTGCTCACCCGATGTTAAGTTTAACTGATGAGTTATGCATGACTGTGCCCAGCTACCACTGGATTCTTCTTGTCATTAGACATCACGAACGACTTATTCATTCACTTGACTCATTGAGGTATCATCCTGACACTTATAGGAGTTGTTTCGACTTACTAGCAAGGTACATTCATTTCTTACCGGCTCTGTCATTCATATCTTGATGTCAAGTCATTAACGAATAACTCATTTGTGAATGTTCTTTGTCGGGCAGAGTTTGGGAAAGGTTTCGAGCGGAAGATCCTGAAGGTGGGTGGCGCCAAAAGCTGGATTGGAAGTTAAACCAAGTAAGTACTGCTACCTCTTCGTCCACACAACATTTCTCATGCATACTTCATTATTATTGACTGAAATCTATTCTTGTATAGTCTTGCATGGAGCAACCAAAGGAAACTGAGTACTGTGGATTCTTCGTTTGCGAGTATATATATGTATTAGTCACCGAGAAATGGAATATGAGAAAGGATGCAGAGTTGGCAAAAAAGCGCGAGAGGCTACCACTCGACCACCGCTTCAGAGCAATTGGAGAGGAATTGGCGGGATTTTACCTTTCAGAGGCCTTACAGGAGAAAGGAGAGTACTACGATGCTGAAAGCATGAAATCGTTAAAGTAACTTGTTGTTTTGCTTCAACTCTTGTACTACGATAACTCTTGGCGCATCAACGAACTCTTGTCTACGATCTTCAAGTATTACTTAATTTAATTGTATGTGTTATAAATATGTGCATCGACTTCATACGACACGGGAACGGTTACGACATCGAAAACGTTACGGTTACCGTAACGGTAACCGTCACGGTTACCGTAACGGTTACCGTCACCGTAACCGTCATCGCAACGGGAAGGGTTACCGTTACCACAGGACACGGGAACCTAGCTATAACCAAACCCCAGCATATATAAACCCTAAACCCTGCAATTAAATCGAAAAAGAAAAAAAAAACCAAAACCCTTTGGTCCCGGTTGGTAGCACCAACCGGGACCAAAGGTCCCAACACCCCACGTCCCCCTAAAGCCCACGTGGAGGGACCTCTAGTCGCGGTTCGGAATCCGCCGCGACTAAAGGGTGGGGGCTTTAGTCCCGCCAGCCTAGTCGCGGTTGCCCAACCGCGACTAAAGGTCCTCTGGAACCGCGACTAGAGGTCATTTTTCTAGTAGTGACAGCAATTTACTGGGCCATTTTTCATCGCTCATGTTTTCCAAAGTGAAGATCATGTCAGCTAGGGACAGCGAAGTGAACATTGGATTGACCGTCCTAACCATTGCATACTTGAGCACCAGCGTATTATGGAAGATGTAGTGGAGGAAGGCAAGCTCGTCTTGCCTCGCACGGTACTCACAAAACGTGATTGCCTTGAGGCGCAAGATCACACTTGCGATGGGACCAGCCTCTTTCCAGACCTTAAGGTTGAGTTTGGCAGTGGCTGGATCACATTTTTCAGACTGCACATTATGTAAGTTAGTGAACATTTCAGCAAGTAATAAATCATGCATTCATGTTGCAGCAGAAGCAATATGAGAATGCAAAGCTAGTACCACAATATGCAGCGTCTCAACATTGGGAAAGCATCTGAGGAAGGCGATCACCATCTTGACCTCACTGTGGACTCGGAACCACACCTTCAAGCTAAGGGTCCTCACACTTGTGACCGTCATGCTCGCACTTGTCTTAATCCCAGCCTGAAATAGACCCAATTCAGCAAAAAAGTTTGCACATTGCAGTACACATGTTTGCAACTTGAACTGAATTGAAAGATCGTCCGGAAGCTGGACTGGATGTGTAGTACGATGACGGTGTCTTGGATCTCTAGCGCGTATTTTCCTGGCTCGAGGTATCCGAACAAGCTAAGCTTGGGGACATTGCCAATCTTTACTCTGGTGCAGGCTCCATCGGCAGGGCTGAGGCATTGCGACAGGACGAGGCGCTCGAGGCGCGGGGCGTTCACCACCTCGACGCTCTCCAGGACAAAGGCGCATATCTGCACGCACCGGAGGCTGTGGCTGACGAGGCGGAGGCGCACCCCCTTCATGATCCCCTGGATGTTGAGGATCTCCAGGGCGGGGCTCCTGGCGACGACGGCGTCGATGTCCCCGCTCTCCACGGCGACGCTGCAGATGCCGAGCTCCCGGAGGTTGGGGAAGGAGGCGCCTTGGAGGCCAGCCGCGTCCGGGAACTTCCAGACGCCGATGTAGAGGCGGGTGAGGGTGGAGATGGTGAAGAGCGTGCTGGGGAGGCGGACGTCGATTGGCGACGGGCGGTTGACGAGAACGAGCTCCTGGACGCCCCTGGCGGCGAGGAGGCGGAGCCAGAGCCTGAGGTGGGCCGGGTGCGCGCCCATGCGGCCGCGGGTGAAGTGGACGCAGCGGAAGGGCCCCCGGTGCGCGGCGAGGAGACGGGACACGGCGGCGGTGACGTCGTTCGGCGAGGAGCTGGCGCGTGCGCGATTGGGGAGCAGGTGGGTGTCGACGAGGACGAGCGGCGTGGAGCGCCAGACCCCGCGCCAGCGCGCGGCGAGCACGGCGGTGCGGGCGGCGTCTTTGGCGGGGAGGCGGGAGACGATGTCTCGGATGAGCGCGTCCGGGAGGCAGCTGATGCGGTCGACGCCGTCGGAGGGGGCGGCGCGCAGGGTGCGGAGGCGGGCGGTGGTTCAGGGGGGCGGGTCCGGGAGGTTGCCGTGGATGAGCCACATGAGCTGGACCGTGCTTTGGTCCAGCTCGTGCGGGTGAGCGCTGGAGAACCGGCTGGCCATGGCCGACGGGCGGGAGCTGAGGTGAGCCCGGCAGCGGCTGAACTAGGAGTCTGAGGTTGAAGCGAGTGAATCGGCGACCCGGGATTGATGGCGCCATGGCGGGTGCCCCTATTCACCGACCTATGCGATGCTAAGAATGCATCGCACACCCCTCCTGCGCTACTGGGCTCGGCCCACTTTAGACTGTTTGTACATGGGCCGCCCGGAAACCGGTCCATGTTCAAATTTGAACGTCTTTTTAAAAACTGAATAATTTTTAATCATGAACATTTTCAAATTTTGAATAATTTTTCTTGAACAATTTTATTTCTGAGCATTTTAAAAAAATTGAACATATTTAAAAACTGAACATTTTCCAAAACTGAATTTTTTTCAAAAAGTAAACATTTTTCAAATATGAACATTTTTTTTGAAAATGAACAATTTTTAGTTTGAACAATTTTTGTTTTGAACATTTTTCAAAAATTGAACACTTTTTAAATTTGAAGTTTTTTGAAAACTGAACAATTTTTGTTTTGAACATTTTTTAAAAACTGAACACTTTTTAAATTTGAAGTTTTTCGAATATTGAACAATTTTCGTTTTGAACAATTTTTAAATTTGAAGTTTTTCAAAAACTGAACAATTTTCGTTTTGAACATTTTTCAAAAATTGAACATTTTTTAAAAACTGAACACTTTTTAAATTTGAAGTTTTCTGAAAACTAAACAATTTTCGTTTTGAACATTTTCTAAGAACTGAAAAAATTTCAAATCTGAAAAAAGAAACAAGAAAAAAACGAAATAGAAGAAAGAAAAAAGAAACAAAACAAAAAAACAAAATATCCGAAAAGTGCAGAAAACCGACAACCAGTAATATTATCTATTGGGCCGGCCCACGAAAGGGGTGTGCGACGGCTCCCTATCGTCGACTAGGGATTGCCGCCATGGCGGCGGTAAAGCTGGCCACCTGGCCCGTGCTCGCGGGCCGGCCTGTTAGCATGACTGCCCGGCCCATCAGGGCCTGTTCGTAACGTCTTTTCTGCCTAAACAGGCCGTACCGGCCCTTGTGCCTGACCTCGAGGCGAGGCCCGTTTATCATTAATATTTTTCTTGAAAAATATGGACCTAACATCCAATAAAACAGCCTAAATCTCCCGGCGTACTAAGCGGGCCTGCCCATTTATAAAAGGGGTCATGGATTGGACCTCGAGGCGAGGCACGGAGCACGGCATGACCCGCTTATAAACGGGTCGCGATGTGTCGAGCCGTGCTAGGCCCGTTTAGCAATCGAACAATGCCGTGCTCGGGCCGTCCCCGTTGGCCAGCTTTGGGCCGCGGTGTGGTGGTGTGCTTTTCGATGGGCCAAATGTCGGAACCGTGTTGCTCTCGGCCCATGAGTAGATAACAAAATGAGAGTTGATTAGTCGTGTGTATCAATTAATTAACGCTATTGCTAACTCTCGGGCAACTGAGATTTAGGTTAACGCTCGGTCGATCCCGGTAGTACCAATCGAGAGGAGGACCAATCGAGAGGAGGAGGAGCTCCTCACGGCGGCCGGCTGTGGCGGACCTTAACTTGGGGGGTGGGGGTGCCTGCACCGAAGAAGACGCGACCACGGGTGGGGGGATTTAGAGGGATGTCCAGGGTGGTGGTGGACCGACAGAGGGGGAGCTCGGGGCGGGGTGGCTAGGCGTCGCGGCAGCGCGCCGGTCACGGGCGGGAAGATGGCAGTTTAGCCCGTGTTGGCTTCGGGGGTCGCCGGAGGGGAGGAAGAAACCGAAGGAAGAAGATCGACCGAGCGTTTTCTTCTTTCTTTGTCAACCGAGACCTAGGCAGGTCCATTAATTAACTCCATATTCTCCAAAAAAAAGTTTAAACCCAAAATAAGAATCTTAATCCAGTGAAACAAAACCAAAGTGCACAAAACAATTTTATCCATTCTAGATAGAAGTTGGGACTATAATAGGCATCTCTCCATATGAACTCGAAACAGGTCTTACTTTAGGCATGAAATGCGGATCATCGGGCTCAGTTAGGTCATCATATTCCTACAATAGTATCGGTAGGGATTTCTTGCTCCCGGGCTCCAGTGAACCCTCTAGTTAAAAAAAAATATAATATCATATTTACAAAGTTTCAAAAAAATCTAGAAAAATTTCTGCATGTTGTCAATGATAAGCGTGTATTTTTGTCCAGTAACCTGTCCTTCGACCAACGTATTCCTTAGCGTTGCGTCGACTTCCCCGTCGTGGTGTCCGTTCCGCCGCTTGCCCGCGTCGGTGACACCAGAATACACCCCCAACTGGAATCTCCAACCTGCAGCGGCACGTACATGCGCCACCGGCATCCTAGCCCGGAGTGCCCGCCGGCGGTCGACAGCCTGGCCAGCCACAAATCGCCGAGCTCGGCTGGCAAGGAGGTGTCCAGCATGACGTTGCTGCCTGCTGGGCTTGATGTCCAACGCACACAAAGCGAACCCTCCTCCGAACTTCCTCTCGTCGGACAGGTTGTCGGTGGTGATAGCCAGCTCGCCGTATCGAAACCGTTTGGACTCGGGTCCCTTTCTCGAACACGTCTTCCATGGCAAGATCATCGTTGGATTTTTTTTAGATAAAGAGATCATCGTTGGATAAGCTGCCATATTCCTGCTTTTGCCCCCTTGCCTCACCAGTAACAAGGATTTTACGCTCCTTTCGTCGTCACCGGAGAAGGAGACAGACCAAGAAGCTAGCCGTCCAGAATGATGAAAAACGACATGGTACCAACAGCGATGCCGATCAGAAGCCCTGTCCTTGAAGAAGCCGGTGATTCGATCTGTGGTGAAATGTCAGCAATAATACTGGATTAGTATCACAGTGCAAGAGCGCGGCTCAAAACCTGCAAAAATATGACTACCATGGATGCAATGGAAGGCTGACTGACCTCCGACGGCGGCGGAGGTTCTGGTCCAGTTGGCAGGGTTATGTCAAAGGCACTCGCAGTCCACATAGCAGCTGTACGCCTTGACGGCACCGCCGGTCTAGTTCCGGAAAAACTTCAGCAGATTGGCCAACCATGGAGGAGAGGCACAGGCTGCACTCGCTGGCGCTGAGGTCCCCATGCACTGCACCAGCCCGTACGACTACCACTTCGCGCCATACGATACGATGTGTTTCCAGTAGCGGCCCACGACGGCGAACCAGCAGCTCGCCCAGTCAGGTCGGCCATCAGCGGGAGCCACGCTCTGGCCATGTGGCCGGGTCAACCCGGATCGGTGAGGTGACACGCATGAAGAAAGAGACGTCAAGGTCCACCGTGGAGACAAAGGGCGGCGCTGGCGACTATCGGAGTACGCATTTCCCGGCTGCCCGGGCACACCGCCATGATCCTGCTGGCAGCCTGGCACCCCAGCGAGGCATTGCAGGCATTGTGTCGTGTCGCAGTCGGCGCACATGATGAAGCCGAAGAACTGGTCGGGCGATCCCGGTCGTCGGCTGTGCCGTTGTAGAATCAGCCGTTGGCGCCAGCAGCCGCGGGGAAACCGGAAAGGAGCTCGTCAAGGTTCTCCTTGAACTGACTGCCGTCTGTGTAGTTGGCCGTGGTCGAGCAGGACAGCAACACCGGAGAAGGAACTTGTCCAGTTGGCTAAGTGAGGCGGCGTCAGCGAGAGACACAACGGCGGCGGGCAGGAGAATCACATGGCAGGAAGCCATGGATGATGGCCGGCCGGTGACGGTGCCGCGATACTCAGCATCCTTTATATTTGTGCACTTACCTGACCAACAAGATTAAGGTTATGTTAGTGATGATAAGGTAGAATATGTCCGAATAAGATACTCCCTCCGATCCATATTAGTGGGCATAGCTTTGTCTAAATTTATATGTATCTAGTTAAGTATTTAGACTAGATACATGTGTATTTAGACAAAGTTGTGCCCACTAATATGGATCGGAGGTAGTACATAATTTGGAGTTTGGATAATGCCAAATGTCACTGGAACGACGTTCCTCTGCCGGCCTATTTCGGCTTTATATCATGTCTACAATTTGCCCCAGTCACTATCTCTTCACTGATATTAAAATAGGCAGAAGACCCGAGGAGCTAGCAATTTCAGTTTAGAAGTCTTATTGTTGTTTGACAGTTGTCAGCTTGTCATGCTGTTTGATAAAAGTAAAACCATATATGACGAGATCCTACTCTATACGTCTCTGGAATCACGTGTGTCCCTTTCTGACTTGATAATATGTGAAGAATAAAAAATCAACGATTTGTTAGGAATATACTAGGATACGGTGGGAAAGACTTGTTTCTTCAAATACATGAATACATGTACGGCCAAAAATTGCAGAACATCATACAGTACACTATCTATAAAGTTCCTAGTAGATGTATCCTCCCAATTCAGAATTCTCCATCTTCTGAAAGAAGCTCCTGGAAATAGATAAAACATGAGATACAAATACCCACCTAAAAATACTTAAAATATCAAACCAGAACTATTGAAGTAAAAAATGAATCAATGCAAACATCATGAAAGTGAATTGGAGAACACAAGGCTGGTGTATCAGCGAGCTACCACAATAATAACAGCTATAAATGTCTACAGGGAACCCATACAATGATCTTGTGCCAACCAATAAAAAAGCAGGGGAAAAACAACACAAAATGCAGGACAGAATAATTTATCTTTCAGTAGAACAGGAGATGAGACACAATTATTTTATCAAAGATAGGATGAACTCGTCACTAGTTCAGGAGTCTCTTTTGTACTATGCGGAACTGATTATTCAAGAAAATATTGTAAAGTTTCTATGCATGCATATACAAACTAAGGAAGTCTTTAAGAAGCGTGTGTAGAGGTTTACCTTTTCTTTTTGGAGGGATATCACAACCGCATTAAGGGCCCTCCTAGATTCGCAGAATACCAGAAGCGCCGGTGCCGCCTTAGACCGCTTTGACATGGGTGACCACCAAGCAGGTTGCTCGCAAAATACTCTGATACAAAGATTTGAAATTTCACCGCATATTCCACTTAAAACAAAATCCTAGGGGCACCTCCTGAAACTTCGTCACAGAAAAAGGAAGGAGACTAGGAGAGGAACTGAAACAAGAAAAATAAGGCCTCCTGAAGAAGGAGATGGACACAGAGTGCATGGGCGGCAGACCTTTGTCCACCAATGTTTACTTCGTGTCAGCATCAGCTGATCCACAGTTCTACTTCACAACATCTACCGTCCAGTGACCTGCCCTTCGACTAGCGTCTTGCTTCGTATCGACACCGACTTCCCCGTCATAGTGTTTGTCCTGCTGCTGCTGCGGCCGACGCTGGCGACACCAGAAAACCCCAACTGGAATCACCAACTTCCAGAGGCACGTACACAAAGGTCGCCACCGGCATCCTCGCCGGTAGTGTCGGCAACGGCTGCTCGCGCCTCAGCACACCGACTGCTTGCCTGATCGATGGCCGCATGCTTCGGTCAGGGTGCGCGCACCAGAGCCCGACCACGATCACACGCTCCATCTCCTGGATGTCAAACTCCCCATTCAGACGCACATCGGCAGCATCAAGAACTCTTCCGACGCCGGATATGGTCCAGACCCGCTGGGCTAGGTGGACCATGTGCCCCTCTTCTGCCAGTGCCAGAGGCCACCTACCACAGGCGATCTCAAGGAGCACGACGCCGAAGCTGTACACGTCCGACTCGGTGCTTGTGCGTCCGGTGCTCATGCACTCCGGGTCCATGTACCCCCTTGTGCCAGCGAGCACAGTGGTATGTGCCCCCCGGCCGTGGTCGACAAGCCTGGCCAGCCCGAAGTCGCCGAGCTTGGCTGCAAAGGAGGCGTCCAACATGACGTTGCTGGGCTTGATGTCTCTGTGCAGCACGCACTGCTCCCACTCCTGGTGCAGGTAAAGGAGCGCGGAGCCCAGTTCCAGCACGATCTCGTGCCTGTCCTGCCATGGCAGCACCGCGGCATTTTTGGTGCTATAGAGGTGCATGTCCAGGCTGCCATTGGGCATCAGCTCATAGACGAGCAGCAGCCCGCCACCGCCATGGCACCAGCCGATGAGTTGCACGAGGTTTCGGTGCCGGAGCCGGCTTATGATCGTTACCTCGGAGGCATACTCCTTTTTCCCCTGTTGGGACCCCTTGGAGACTCTCTTGATGGCTACCTCCAGGTTGGATTCCTTGAGAAATCCTCTGTATACCGAGCCAAAGCCTCCTTCCCCAAGCTTCCTCTCATCGGAGAAGTTGTCAGTGGCCATGGCCAGCTCGCTGTATCGAAACCGCTTGGGGCCGGTCCCTTTCTCGAAGACGTCTTCCATGGCAGGATCATCGTTGGAGAAGTTCCTATGTTCCTGATTTTGCCCCCTTGCCTCATCGGTGACAGGGAAATTAGGCTCGTTCTGCCGTAGCCGGAGAAGCAGACAGATCAAGAAGCCGACCAGAATGATGAAGAATGACACAGTACCAACGGCAATGCCGATCAGAAGCCCTGTCCTCGAGGAGGATCTCGAAGAAGACGACGATTCTGTGGTGAAATTTCAGCAACAATACTAGATTAGTATCTCATTGCTAGCTGCTTTAACCCTGCAATTTAAGATGGTATTCTCGGACTAGCTAGCATGGATGCCATGGAAGACTGACTACTCACCTCCCAGCTGTGGAGAAGACAACGGCGGGGGCAGTGGGGGCTCTGGTACAGGCGGCAGGGTTATGTTGAAGGGGTGAAGCTCATAGTGCACGTAGCAGCTGTACGCCTTGACGGCGCCGGCGGATTGGTTTTGGAAGAACTCCGGCAGTTGGCCGACCAAGGAGGCGAGGCACCGGCTGCACTCGCTGGTGTTGAGGTCCCGCGTGCACTGCACCAGCCCGTGGACCTGCCACGTCTCGTCATACTGTGTGCTCCCGCTCGCAACCCGCGACGGTGTCCCGGCGGCACGACCTGTGAGGTCCGCCATCAGCCTGAGCCACGCCCTGGCCATGGTGGTTGGGTCGACCTGAAACGGCGCGTGATATGTCACGTAGAAAGCGACGTCAAGGTTGGCCATGGAGGTGAAGGGTGGCGCCGGCGAGTACCCAAGCACGCACGCGTCATACGCAGCGTGCACGACCCGGCTGCCCGGGCACACAGTCGTGATAACTGCTGGCGCTCCGGCGAGGCACTCTAGGCACCGTGCCGCATCACGGTCAGCGTAGCACATGATGAGGCCGAAGACCTGGTCCGGCGATCCTGGGTCCCCCACTGAGCCATTGTAGAACCAGCCGTTGCCCCCGGCGGCCGCAGGGATGGCGGCGAGGAGCTCATCGAGGTTCTTCTTGAACTGGCTGCCATCGGTGTAGTTGCCAGTGGTCCAGCAGGAAGGGTACAATGGAGCGTCGATCATTGTGGCAGCATCGCCGAGAGATGCAAGAACGGCGAGGACGAGGATGACAAGTCTGTAAGCCATGGAGGAAGGCCAGCCAGCAGAGGATGGCGAGATGCTTGGGATCCAAACAAAGGTAGCTGCTCTGTGATGCTATCATACCTATATGTGATTAGTTTATACTTGTGCACCTACCAGACCAAGATAAGCCTATGCCCTCCATATTATTTTTGCTGGTTATGATGAAGTAGAATCTGTCTACATAAGTTGGAGCCTGGGTAATGCCAAATGTAATGTCATTTGTGCGACGTTCCTTTGCCGGCCTGTTTTTGGCTTACATCATGTCTACCATTTGCTCACTCAGTATGCAAAATGTTAGTATTTGCCCCAGTCACTATCCCTTCAGTAAAGTCAAACTAGGCAGAAGACCTGGGGTCTGGGGAGCTAGCAGCAATTTTCAGTTACAAGCCTTTTTCGTGGATTACAGATGTCCACTACTCATGCTGCTTGATAAAACCATATATGATGAGCTTCTCCTCTTTATATGTCTCCAGAACTACATGTATTCATCCCTAAACTGATAAAACCATGTGTTATGTGAAAAATAAATAAAAAGGGAACTGTTTGTTAGGAATATTTTGGAATAATGTGTTAAGGACTGGTTTCTGCATATAAATGAATACATCTATGACAAAAAAAAAAGATCATCTATGAATGGGCCATAGGTACACCAAACAAATTTGTAGAACATTATACCACAATCTGTAAAGTTCCTAGTAGAGGTATCCTATAAAGGAGACACTCTTCAAACTCAAGTTCTCCATCTTCTTAAAGAAGAACCAAAATAGATATAACACAAAGTATAAATGCCCTTCAGCAACCATCCCGACCGCCTGGTCTGGAAGTGGTCTGAGAACGGCATCTACACCGTGCGATGTACAGAGCCACTTTTGAGGGTGATGCCCGGCGTGGAAGCTAACTTGGTGTACCTGGGGTCCACGCGAAGTCAAGATGTTCTCCTGGCTGGGTGGGCTGAACCATTAGTGGACTGCAGACCGCGTTCAAAGCCATGACATCTGGCATGATCAGACTTGTCATATCTTTAATCAAGCTCTGGAGACCATGGTGCACTTCTTGGTGAGCTGCCCGTTCTCCAGGCAAGCCTGGGCTGTAATCCTCTCATGGATCAGGTTCCCCTTTAGGAACCCAGACCCTGATACTCCCTGATTGAATGGTGGCTTTTGACTAAAGGCCGAGTTCAGAAGGATCCACAGAAGGGCACTGCTTCCCTCGTCTTGCTCACCACGTGAAATCTTTGGAAGCACCGAAAAGCTTGTGTTTTTTATGGTGCTCGTGCAAACGCTGCGATGTTCCTTGCTCGGATTAAACAGGAAGATATTCTCTGGTCCCGAGCTGGTGCTATAGGTCTTAGAGTTTTCCTGCCAGGCTTGTAAAACTTTTCTACCAAAGTTTTGCGTTTTCTCGAAAAAAAACAATACAAATGCTCACCTAAAAAATAATAATACCAAACCAGAAAAATTACAAGTAAAACTACAGAAGTAAAAAAACTAAGAATGCGCGCATTGTTAAAGTGAATTGGAGAACAGAATGATGGTGTATCGGCAAGCTAAGCTACCACATAACAGCTAAAATTGTCTCTATAGGTAACAAATACAATGATCTTGGGCCAACTAAACCAAAAGCAAGGCAAGAAAAACATAAAATGCAGGACAGAGTAAACCCTCTCTTAGTAGAACAGGAGATAAGGAGGAACAAGTTTTAACCAGAGATAAGATGAACTTTTCAGTTGTCACTAATTCAGGAGGCTCTTTTTTACTATCAGAACTGATTGTTCTAGAAAATATTATAAAGTTTGTTGCATGCATATAAAGCCTAAGGAAGTGTTCAATCAGTGTGTGTATAGGTTGACCTTTTTCTTATTGGAAGGATATCACAAGTTCACAACAACATTAAAACCCTCTTTGATTTGCAGAATACCGTTACCATAGGAATATGAAAAACGTAGGACTGCAATGGCATGCTCCTACAGGATTGAATTTGCACCAAAGTTTGTTTGATTGCACCATAGATTGAGTCAACAGAAAATTTTCTATGAATGTAGTGCAATGGAATAGTTAGGAAAATTCTAAGGGGATATATAATCCTAAAATTCCTAAGGACCAATCATCCGAAATTCCTATAAATATCCTTTGAATAAAAAAGATGTTTTTTTGTGGGGGAAAGACCCTTAACTAACATCACTACATCATCCAAAATGGCACAACCATTAACATTTTTTACCTAGAAGAATCAGAAGTACATCACATATGCATCATTAAGCACCACATCTAGGACTCCATTAGTTAGTGATCTAAGTATGTAACACATCCTGGTGATCTGTTTGTTGACATCCAGGTTACTTAACACTGGCATCATGTAGAAGTGATAGCTGTGGAACACATCAGGAAGGATATAAATAGATGTTTCAGCTATTACTTACATATATGTGGGAAAGCTTGTGTGCGCTCATGCTACTTCTTGACCAGTTTGCTAAAAATATCCATTCATGCATGACCACTGCTTCTGTGAATGACTCATGGAGGAGATCCACCCGCATAAAGAACGAAACTGGATTAGAGTCTACAACCTCTTCTTTCTTCTTGCTTCTTAAAGATCCCAAAGGGCAATCAACCATGTGAAGTATGAGTTGCTTAGGTGATCAACTTCTAAATCAGTAAATCCCCGTGCAATCAATCTTCATGATTCGATTTGGCCAACTAAATGCTCAAGGAGAAGTAGTCCTAGAGACACCACCACCATAAACTCTTTTTCTAATGCTGGCTACTATCCTATCTGCGACCTGGACATGAGTTTCTTCATCATCTTTTAGTAGCTTGTGCAACTCTTTTGGATCCTTACACTCCTTTAGGACACTGGAAACAGCCTGAGCTTTCTCCAGTATCAATTTTCTCTTTGCTTTATCACCATCACCTTCCTTTTCTCTGTAGCTGCCAGGCAACTTTGTAGAATGTGGTACCGAGCGCATCAGATCGGTCAACTTATCGACGAGTTCAACCGAACCGAGCCGCTTGAGCTCTTTCATGAGCATCCGGTAAGTGATATACTGGGGCACGAGCCCTCTCCGGAACATGTCCTCAAACTCAGCACACGCTTCCTCAAACCGGTGACTCCGGCAAAGCAAATGTACCAGCATGGTGCTCGTCGCCAGATCGGACTCAAACCCGTTAGCTTTCATCTCCTTTATCATCTGCACCACTAGTTCAAGCCGATTCGCCTCGCTCAGCAGCTTGATCAGGAGGTTGTAAGTGATCTGGTCTGGTGCATAGCCGTTGTTGACCATCTTGCTGTAAAGGTTCATCCCCAGCTCGACATTGCGGTCTTGGCGAAGAAGATGAAGAAGTAATTGTATGTTTTTGCGGTCGGCAAGATTCCTCTCCCAATCATGGCCTTGAGCACACCGCTAGCACCGGCAAGGTCCCCATACTTGCAGTAACCCAGCACGAGGGAGTTGAATGTGGAAATATTAGGCGCGAGGCCATAGAGAGGAAATTTCTCGAGCAGGTTGTATGCGTCCCGGAACCGGCCGGCGTGCGCAAGGGAGTTCACGATGGGGTTGCAGGTGACCAGATTGGCCTCGATGCCCTCCTTCCGCATCTCGTCGAGGAGGCACACTGCCCGGTCCGGCTGCTGCATCAGGCAGACCGCCTTGACGAGAGTCCCGTAGGAAACCACCGTGGGGCGTACGCCGGCCTGGCGCATCTCCGCCCAGAGCTTCTCGACCTTGTCGAGCCGGCGCGCGCCTGACCAGCCGTCGAGGAGCATGTTGTAGGTCCGCTCGTCGGGCGCCGCCTCCCCCTCGCGCCGGCAGCGGTCGACGAGCTTGGCGGCCGCGCGCGGGTGGCCCTCCTTGCAGAGCGCGCCGACCGCCATGTTCAGGAGGGAGGTGGCCGCCGGGGAGGAGGAGGATTCTTCATCTAGAGTGTAGCGGTCGGGGTGGCGGCGGAGGAAGTGGAATGCGCGGAGGGCGCCGGGGGCGCGGTCGAGGCGGGCGTAGCGGCGGACGAGCGGCGCGAAGGCGGCAAGGGGAGGGGGCGGGGACGCGGGCGAGAGGAGGAGGCGCCAGGAGGCGGCGAAGAGGCCGCGGGAGGCGAGCAGGGAGACGGCGGCGGCGGTGCCGGCCCAGCGGGCGAGCGCGGGGAACGCGGACTCCGGGAGGGCGGCGAGCGACCGGCGGAGGTGCGGGAACAGGGCCGGGTCCGGGTCGATGCCGGACGCGCGGAGGCATTCGTCGGGGTCCGCGCCGCTGAGGATGGAGACTACGGTGGCTGCGGCGGCGGAGGCGTTGGTAGGGACGGCGGCGGAGATTGGGGCGGCGGCGGGCCTAGCCTGCATTTCGTTTTCGAATGGATGTCTGACCGAGGAAAGCAGGTTTTGCTTCGTGGCGAATGCGTTTCAGTCTTTCAGAAGAGCCGCGTCTGATTACAACACGTAGGTTTTCTTTTTTTTCAACATATAGGAGGTTCCGCAAGAAACCATCCACTATGTGACCAAAAGCGGTTTAAATGGACCAATGAATCGGTTCAATACATAGTAGGACATCGGTTCATCATGTTTGACAAAAAAAAGGGAATCAACTACTCCCTCCGATCCATATTAGTGGGCATAGATTTGTCTAAATTCATATGTATCTAGTTAAGTATTTAGACTAGATACGTATGTATCTAGACAAAGTTGTGCCCACTAATATGGATCGGAGGTAGTACTTGATTGTTAGTTCACTTGTTTGCATGCATATGTAGATCGTTTGGTAGAACTATGAGCAAGAACGCCTAGAAAGGGAAGAAAATGGATAGTTGTTTATGCAAAAATAGGATCGACGTCCAATTCAATACATACCAGTAAAATGGCAACCGATTCCCACTCTAACACATTTTTCACTGAATCGCCTCAACATAGTGCAAGGTGTTAAGATCGAATCGACTCAACATAGTGCAAGGTGTTAAGATCCAAACAAAAGTTAAAAGGAGCTTCAAGAGCCTCTTGCCATCTTGCCAACCCTTGAGCAAGCGTATCAACCGATAATGACGTTGGCAGCCGCATGTGAGGTAGGAGATTGAGTTGTAGATCCAAGTAATGCCTCACCGAGCCCAATACATAGAGATTTTCTCCGCTGAATTTAAGGACCGACATCAGGGACCCTTTAAATGTCTCCGTGAATCAACCCAGGGGCGTAAAGATTGCATAGGAAGCATGAACACCAACGTTGCGTTGGTACATATGTGTAAGTGTACCATACAAGCATAAACATTGGAGGTGCAGAAGTTACCATCTATCGAGAGTTTGAAGGAGCTCCGACGACGTCAACACAAACCATACCGGACTTGCACTACTTCTCCACATAAATCAGGAACATAGCCACTTCGTCACACACCGTGCACAACACACCGGCTAGAAGAGTGTGTCAATATTTTATGTTTGCGGTAGTAAAAAAAAATCGGAGGCAGATAAGCGTAGGATTGAGCCGAAAAAGGTTGCAACCGACAAGGTAAAAGCGAAATCGGAGATGAAACAAATATGTCTTGCGATGTTCACAGAGGAGGCATGTATCATGTTCACCCACACGGCCCTCATGGACTTGAACACGAAGGCTTGGTATGAACAAGAACAACGACATGCCAAGATCTATCACACCGATTGATCATTCATGTTATGTGTTTGTATGAATAATTTGCTATTTGGTGATTGTTTTGGTACTTTAATGGATGCTCCCACTAATAAATTTTATTTTTCAACTTGCTTAATTTGTATGAAGATTTGGTTATGATTTTAATGTTCTAAAATATTTATTTTATGAATAATTAAGATGGATACAGGCAAATATAAAGAAGATGGTTAAACCAGACACCTTTCCAGACATTTTGGGGTGCCCTTGGACACATCCACCTCTATGTATCCAAACAATTTGTACGGACATCCACAAGCGGACACAATTTAGAGAAATCCGAACACTTTTTGTGGGCGCCCTTGGAGATGTCTATGACCCAGTGTCTGAATATACACGCAAACATACACTCTTTTGGGCAGCATCCTTGGAGATGGCCTCATATCATAGGACCATTGGTTGTTACAATTTCTTAGGGTGTGTTTGGTTCGGTAGCTATGAAAAAGTGGTTGGGGGTACCCACAACCACCTGGTTGGTGGTAACCACTTTTCATGTTTGGTTGTGTGGGTTGGTTAGCCAAGTTTTGTGTTTGGTTGAAGTGATAAAAGTGGTTATGGGTAGCCATGATTTGAGGGCTAATTTTTTTAAAATAATACATTTTTACGAAAAATCAAAGAATATTACGCGGTCTGAGGATATTTCAGAAATAATACGGCCTAATCGGTGGCAAGGACGATTAGGTCTAATCGTTTGGGCCGCAGACGATAGGCCCTTGTCGTGGTGGCCGCGGACGACAGGCTTGCGTGGTGGGCCAGCCCACGGGACGACGAGCCACTCGTCCACGAGTGGACGGCAATCGTCCACGTCGCCGATAAGCAGGCTTACCGTCTTGGCCCCAGACGATTAGTTCCAGTCGTTGTAGCCCCGGACGATAGGTCGCTGGATAAGTGCGGCGCTCTTCCTTTCTTCCTCCTCGCGCCCTCTCTCTCTCTTTCTGTTGCTGTGGCTGTGACCTCCTCCGATTTCGTCGATTCCACCATATAAACTTCATTTTGGAGCATAGTAGAGGAGTTAGGGAGCAAGAGCAACATCCTAGGACTCATGGGATAGTTAGGGGAGGCGATTTGGCGGTGGTATTTTGGAAGGATGGTGGAGATGTGGTGCTCATGGTGGTGGTGGTCGTGGTGGTCGTGATGGTGAGGTGCTGCTTCTTCTGCCGGTGAGGTGGTGGCGGTGCTGTTTCGGTGAATCGAGTCACGCTTCAAGGGTAAGTGATGTTTTGCTAATTACAGTGTTATGTAGATAATTAGGGTTTAGATTAATTAGATTTGCGTTAGTAGTTAGGTTGTCGTACGCTTATTTAGTAGGTCGTGCCGTCGAGAATCTCGTAGTTGGTATTATTTAGTGGTTCGTAATTAGTGCAAGCGTTCGGTATATATATTTAGTGGTGCTCGGCATTTATTTTTTCGGAGAGTCGGTATAAATTTTATCGTGCGATATTAAGTAGTTAATATATTTTGGAGAGTCGGTATAATTTTTCGGAGAGTCGGTAATATTTTTAGTGGTGTTCGGATTATTATTATTAATCGATGGTACTTATATTTTTCTAGGCGAACAGAGATGTCTGATGTAGTGAAGTGTACGTTCTACTGCGGTGATGGTACTGTGTTAACAAATGAATTGGGGCAGATTTGAGTCAGTTTCAGAACTCGGAGTTGGAACTTAATTCCCCGCAGACATGGTCGATTAGTCAGGTGAAAGACTGGTTGGCAGGATGTTTAGGGCTTAATCCTGAAACAGACACCGTTGGTGTGCATGCATTGTGGTCGAATTCAAGGTCAAGTACAGACATATTCTTCTATCTGAGGCCGATAGATCGGACCTCTCAGTGGGTGCGCTGGCTGCAAGCCTGTGAAACCAGGGGCACAAACCCAGTCGCCCTTCTGCTTCCTGTCGCGAAGGAAGTGAATTCATATGTCGGGGAGGGTGGTCATGAACCTGGGCAGAGCAGTCAAGAGATGCATACTGAAGAACATGATTATAGCCAGTCAGGAGCTGTTGGAGGCGGCGGTTACGACTCCGGCGAGAATAGTCAGGCTAATGTGGAGGATGATCATACTGGTGAGGCAGATGCGGACGAACAATTTGGGCATATGCAGAACCAGATGGAAGAGGAAGATACGGATGGTGATAGTGCTGACGCCGATGATTCCGACGAGTCAGATGACGAGCTAGAGGTGCCAAATCCAGCGTCATGGAATCATGACTATACTTCTGCGATGACCGTGAATGATGGTCATGATTCTGCATGGCAATATCACGAGAATAATATTGCCGTTGGTGCTCTCTATCCTGACAAGCAACATTTGCAGGACGCGATCATTAAGTGGGCAATGTCGACGGCGAGGGTTTTCAGAACAAAGGTGTCTAGTAAGAAATATCGGACAATGGAATGCCAGGTACCGAGCTGTCCAGCGAGGGTGCATGGCTATCTCCCTATGTTTGGGCTAAACTGGAAGGTCAGTGACGTGGTACAGCACACATGTAAACTTCAAACCATACCTAAAGATCATGCCAATATTTCGTCCACCTTCTTGCTCGGTTGCTTTACTCGGAGTTAGTGGTGGGCAAAGATGTGTGCGTTAAGGCCATTGTGCAAAAAGTGTTGACCAGGTTTAAGTACACAATTTCTTATGGCAAGGCT
Organism: Poa pratensis; assembly: GCA_947311845.1. Lineage (NCBI taxonomy): Eukaryota > Viridiplantae > Streptophyta > Magnoliopsida > Poales > Poaceae > Poa > Poa pratensis. The sequence goes on from CAMZMU010000120.1 coordinate 18,942,767, forward strand.
TGGAGGGCTAAGCAGAGCGCGCTTGAGATCAGATTTGGTTCTTTTATTGACTCATATGACTCAGTTGTTCGGTTCGTTCATACATTGCAGGCCCGTAATCCAGGCACCCATGTGGACGTCCAACACTTCTATATGCAAGAGTTCCCAAATGTAAAAGTGTTGCGTCGTTTGTTCTTCTCTTTCGGTGTATGCATTGAAGCTTTCAGTCATTGTCGGCCAGTGATTTGTGTTGATGGAACTTTTCTCACTGGCAAGTACAAAGGGCAGATTTTGACCGCCATAGGTCAGGATGGCAACAATCAGATCGTGCCGCTCGCTTTTGCTTTTGTGGAGAGTGAGAATACTGCAAGTTGGACATGGTTCTTCAGACAACTAAAAATTGCAGTAGTGAAGGATAAGCCGAATGTGTGCATCCTTCATGACAGGCATGCAGGTATACTCAATGCCATCAAGGCACTCACAAATCCTGGGCCAGAGGAAGAAACACCTTGGGTGGACTTGCAGAGCCGTTGGTGCATGCGCCATCTTGGGCCCAATTTTTTCTCGCAATTCAGAAACAAGGATCTGATGAATTTATTCAAAAAACTCTGCAAGCAGAACCAGACATGGAAGTATAATTACGTACGTGGGATGCTTGATAAGTTCACTAATAGACATGTTAAGCATAGGAAACTTACTAGGCAAGCGATTCGGGACTGGCAAGCAGAACCAGACAAGCGCATCCGTAATGATATGGATCAATCTGAAGCCGGAGGCCCTACTAGGCAGTGTTTTCTCTGCAACGCGTTAGGCCACAAGGACGACAATTGTCCACGATTCGGGACTGGCGAAGCTGTTACTAGTGGTCGAGGGAACCAGCCAGGAAGCGGGAGCGGAAGAAACTAGAGCTGGTCATATTATGTTTTAAATTTGTAATATGTGTGGAACTATGTCTGTATTCATACTAAGTGTGGCATTATGTTTTAAAATTGTAATAAGTTTAGAACTTTGACTCTATTTGTACTAAGTGTGGAACTCTAATTTGTAATATGTGTGGAATTATGTTTTTATTCGTACTGAATGTGGCACTGTATTTTAAATTTGTAATATGTGTGGAATTATGTTACTATTTGTACTGAGTGTATGTTTTAAATTTTGCAGGAATGGAGAGGGTATACTTGATTAATGAGGCCGTGGATAGTAAGCATCGTGGTAGGATATTGCAGGAACGTAGGCTCGAAACCCTTATCACTCGCGGACATAGGGAAAACTGGCAGATACACCCTGCTTGGGTTGATAGGTATGTGTTCAAATTAAGTTCTGATTACGCATTTTGTACATGTTGAGACACTATACCCGTAAACTAAACATGTATGTTATTTTGTACAAACAGGTTGAAGTGGGCCGGGCTTTTACCGTTGGCGCGGCTAGTTGAGGCCACACCTCAGTCTTTACGCCTAAAGATTGACCACTCCCTGCTCACTTGCTTAGTTGACAGATGGAGGCCCGAGACGCACACGATTCACTTTCGTTGGGGTGAGATGGCGCCCGCACTGGAGGATGTGTCTTTCTTGTTGGGTCTGCCTTTGGCGGGCACGCCCATAGGACCGTTGGAGGCTCCGGCTAATTGGGAGCAAGCTATGGCCGAGCGTTTTCAGGGTATTAATCCCGCCGCTGGGCCATTTGGGTCGGAGGATCACGGACCGAAGCTTGAGTGGTTGCTCGATTTTCAGGTTAGTTCAGATTTTTAAAATGTTTTACCTAACATGATCTTTCTCATTTCTCACGTACTTTCTTCGCTACATACAGATACAGAAATTTCCGGGGTATCCAGGCATCCCACTCAATGGGACACAGATCACTCGGAGCCTGGAGGCATACATCATTTGGCTGCTCGGAAAGGTTGTGTTCACTGAGAACCATGTCAGCACTATCAGCGCGAGGTACATCCCTATTGCACATGAGATCGCGGAAGCCACAGAGCGAGGGCAAATCGTGCAGAGGAGTTGGGGGTCTGCTGTGTTAGCTGCTACCTACCGAGGTATGTGCAACGGGTGCCAACTTATTGCGCCAAATGCAGGTCTGCTTGGATGTCCTATATTGTTGCAGCTCTGGTCGTGGGAGAGGTTCCCTATCGGACGACCAGACGTACGAGCTGAGCAGGCTTACCCGGTGACCCCGTTGTTAGACGCTGAGAGGATAGACATGCCTACTTTCGGTACACTGTGGACGCGTCGTGAGGTATGTGTACACATCACAATTTAACGTATTGCATGCCTGTTTCATTACACATGTGATGTCACTAATTTTGTTTCCTGCAGAGACGCTATGCTCAAGATAACATGCGGAATTGCTACGAGGCTTTCACCGAGCAGTTTGACTACTTGAGCGAGGGTGCGGTTCTCTGGCAGCCGTACACGGCGGCTGCTATGCACGCTAAATACCCGGGTGGTATCTCCACGCTCTGCACGAGAGATCGTGACTACTGGATGACAAAATCGAAGATCATCTTCGATGTATTCGTGGAGGAGATGGCCCAGCAGCGGGTTATGAGGCAATTTGGTCTTCGACAACTTGCACTTCCTCCGCCAACGGATAATCCCGTCCACCCATCATTCACGGGTATGTATTTCTATGCGTTCCAAACTTTTCCATATGTTACAGCTAGTTAAATGACGAGCACACATCACAAATGTAGGTACTCAAGAAAAGGAACCAACAGGGCCAGGCAACAGTGGGTTCAGAGGCTTCAGCCGTACATCGCAGAGTGGCACAGTGCCACGGAACGAGTCTGGGTGGAGACTCTCGAGTTTGATCCGGCACTGTTCGATTCCTATTTAGCGGTTTATAGCACCTCGACACGAGTGCGCATCATGCATCATGAGCACCCTGAGGCGACACCGGCCCCTTCTACGTGGGATATGTATCCAAGCCAGTCTACTGCAGGCACCCGACAGTACGCCGTAAGTTCATTCCCCCTATTGAATGCAGGCCAGTATGCTTCACCTACGTTTCATTAAAAATTCTTGTCCAAATTACAGGCTCAGTTGACACACGAGCTGCAGACTGATGTGGCTACCTACGCTCGTTCGCTTTCGAGCGGACCACTACTTGAGCGCCGCCGCATTACTCTTGGGTGCTGTCAGCCCAGTAAGAACCAGGGTGTACTGGGCCAGGCCTCTATAACCCTCAACACTCGGCGAGTGAATCTCGCTAAGGACCAGGCCTGCAAGCCTGGAGTGCCCGCGGGGCAGAATCGCCTCGCGGAGGCCTGAGGAGGCAGCTAGGGCCTGTGGAGCCTCTACTCCGCTGCCTCCTCTCCAAGGAAGTTTTCCCTGAAGGGAAGTCAACGCAGAATCCTCCACAAGGCGTTCCCGCCCACGCGAGGGTTCCTTCACTGTAAAGCAAGCTCTGCAGAGCGCACATGGCTTCCGCAGTGGCCGCAGAGTGACGGCGCCTCTGCGCAGAGTGACGACGGAGCTACAGTCCCACTTTGGTGATAAAGGAGTCAACAAAGCAGGGGCAACGGCGCAGACCACCAAGCTTTCCTCTTTGGTGATAAGGGAGCAGGCCGGCGCTACGCGCCAAACGCGACGTCACCGTGGGGACTCCTCCCGCTCCTCTGCGGCGGCAGCCGGCCGTCCTGGATGGACGGCGGCCTCTCTGCTGCGGCCTCAGCTTTTGTGCCCATGGACCGCGCTCATGGACGCCCAAGCAGCGGTGCACCGTGCTCCCGACCGTTGTCGCCATGTGGTAGCTCCTCCGCTGCACAAGGACAGGGAGGAGGCCCGGGGCGCTTATAAAAGGAGCTGGTGCACCACCCTAAGGGGGGGATCAAACACATTTTACTCCTGGTCTAGCTACTTGCGCGAAAGGGAGAAGAAGACAGTAGTTTCCCTCCCCTTGTACGCGCCATTGCCACAACATTGCCTTCGGCAAGCACGCTGTACTGTAACCTCTACAAGCAGCAATACAGACAAGCAGGACGTAGCGGTTTTACCTCCACAAGAGGGCCGTGAACCTGGGTACGCGCCGTCTCTCTCTCTGCCGTGATGTCCCTCCTCAGGCACGACGAGCAGCGTCGCCGCGCCGGATGAGGGTTGATTGACGTCGTGTTCAGCCCCTTACACGAACTCTCTTCGCGAGTGTGACTGCCCCTGTTTCGTGGGAGTCATTCTCCGACAATTGGCGCGCCAGGTAGGGGGCTGAGGCGCGCATTCAACCTCCATCGACCTCAACGCCATGGCGGACACTCGCGCTGCTCGCGCCAACCGGCGCGCGTCAGGCCGAGCTGAGACCGAGCCCGTCGTCCACGCCGCCAGGCCACGCGGCCGTCCGCGCACCAACCGCGCTTCGGGGCGCACTACTGCGGAGCCACGCGTGGAGCACCCCGAGGATGAGGACGACCGCTACGACGAAGACGTCGACCACGAGCACAGCGAGGACGCTGAGTCGACGCTGAGTCCTCGCATCCGTCTCGGCGCCAAAGCGCGTCCACGCTTGGACGCCGGCGCCCAGCCCAAACACTGCGCTGCTCATGGCAGCAGAGCTCTTCCGCTACCGCCCCACCGCCGAGGCGCACGACAACTGGCTTGGCCGTCTCCAACACCTCGTCGACATCGCGGCTGCGCCGCGCGCGGTTCCAGCACCTTCGCGCTCCCTGGTGCACCACAACTCCGGGCGCGCAGGCACCGCCGCGCATGGAGCGCCTCCGCCTCCGCCTCCGCCAGGACCACCTCCGGCTGCGGCAAACAAAGCCGCCTCTCACGCATCCTCGCCGCATGATTGTCAAATCGTGCAGCGGACGCCGCCGGACGCGCGGGGTGGAGATGGAGCGCCAGCGGGACCTCCAGAAGCGCATCGTCGAGGAAATTGGCCAGGCCGGGCGCCAAAACCGCAGAGCTCTCCAGGGCGGTGTGGCCACGTACGCCACTGGCTGCACGGCCTTCACCGCAACCTGCGCCGCGTCGTCTGGCCGCAGAAGTTCAGGCCAGACCTCCCCAAGGGCTACGATGGCACGAACAACCCCATCGAGTTCCTGCAGCTCTACACCACCTCCATCCAGGCTGCAGGAGGAGACGACAAGGTCATGGCGAACTGGTTCTCGCACGCCCTCAGGGACTCTGCCCTGTCGTGGCTCCTGAACCTCCCTGAGGACTCCATCGACTCCTGGGAGGACCTCTGCAAGCAGTTCGTTGCGAACTTCAAGGGCACGTACGAGCGCGCCCTCACCTACAACGACCTGCGCGCCGTACGCCAGAAGTCTGGCGAGACTCTCCGCAAGTACATCCAGCGCTTCAGCCAAGTCCGCAACAAAATCCCCAACATCCCTGACTCGCACGTCATTGCTGCCTTCAGAGAGGGCGTCACCAACCGCAGGATGCTTGAGAAGCTCGGCATTCATGATACCCTCTCCTCTGTCGTGAAGCTCTTTGACATCGCAGACAAGTGTGCCAAGGCCGAAGAGGGTCTCCTCTTCACCAAGGTGGCCTCTGCAGATGACCCCCCAGAGGGATCCAAGGCCCACAAGAAGCGTGACGAGACCAAGCGCAAGCCTACTGCTGTGCTGGCTGCTGAGCCCGGCGCTAAGCACGCTCGGGAGGACTCTGCAGAGGATGGCGAGAAGAAGATCGACAACCGTCCCTTCTGCATCTACCACAACAGGCGCGGCCACGCGACAGAGAACTGTTACGACCTCAAGCAACTGAGCAAGAAGCGCGAGCAGGAAGAAGGCAGCGGTGGTCGCGGCAGAGGCAGTAACTACCGCAAGGGCGGACGCAAAGGTGGCTACCAGAAGCCTCAAGGGACTCAGGCCAACGCCGCTGAGAAGAACAACAATCTCCCTGACGAGGAGCCTGGGGGCTACCAGGCCCCTAGAGGCGCCATGGCGTGCATCCTCGGCGGGGCTCAGGCGCCCAAGTCCAACAATCAGTTCAAGCAGTTCGCCCGCGAGCTCAACGCAGCGCTGCCCGGGGTGGAGACATCGCGTCCCTCAAGTGGTCTCAGTACACCATCGCTTTCGACGCCAAGGACCACCCCAAGTCCACCAAGACTGTAGGCACCCTCCGCTGGTGTGCACCCCCACCATCAACAATATCGCCGTCGGCAAAACGCTCATTGATGGGGGTGCAGGCCTGAACGTCATCTCTGTCGAGACCTTTGAGACGCTTCAAGTGCCCTACGAGTGGCTTATGCCCTCCAGGCCCTTCACAGGGGTCACCAGCGGCTCAGTCTCGCCTCTGGGGCAAGTGAGGCTTGCAGTCACCTTTGGCACGCAGCAAAACTATCGCACCGAGCTCATCGACTTCGACGTTGCGCACATTGGCCTGCCCTACAACGCCATCCTCGGCTACCCGCCCTCGCGAAGTTCATGGCCGTCACGCATCACGCCTACAACATGGTCAAGATCCCTGGCAGCGGCGGCACCATCACCATCCATGGTCACGTACAGGACGCTACACGCGCTGTCGAGCTCGCCTACAAAGCTGCTGCCATGGCGTTCCCGCTGACGAAGACCTGGAGCCCCTCGCGAGGCCCAAGAAGAAGAAGCAGCTGTTCTCTCAGGAGCAGGCTGCTACAAAGAAGGTGTCGCTGAGCACCAGCGATTCGGGGGCTGAGGGCTCGGGGGCTAGCGTCACCATAGGCGCTGGCTTGCCTCCCAAATAGGAAAGCGCGCTCGTCGCCTTCCTTCGGGCAAATTCTGACATGTTCGCATGGACTCCGTCAGAAATGTCCGGCGTACCAAGGGAGGTGATCGAGCACCACTTAGCTGTGTGTCCAAACGCACGCCCCGTCAAGCAGAAGGCACGGAAACAAGCCCCTGAGAAGCAAGCCTTCATCATCAAAGGAAGAGCACTGGCAGACTTTGTCGCCGAATGGACAGACCCAACTCCTGAAGAGCCTCCTGAAGCAGAAACTATACCGCCTGGAGATACGACGCCAAGCCACTGGACCATGCACTTCGATGGAGCTTTCTCCTGCCGCAACGGAGGCGCTGGCGTTGTCCTGACCTCGCCTAAAGGCGACAAGCTCCACTATGCCGTCCAGTTGTGCTTCACGATGGACAAGATCTCCAACAACATCGCTGAATATGAAGGCCTCCTCGCCGGGCTCAGAGCTGCCATTGCCCTCGGTGTCAAGCACCTACTCATCAAAGGCGACTCCCAGCTCCTGGTCAACTTCTCCAACAAGAGCTACACCCCTAAAGACAGCCATATGGCTGCCTACCTTGAAGAGGTCCGCAAGCTCGAGAAGCACTTCAGGGGCATGGAGCTCATGCACATCCCGCGCAAGGAGAACCAGGAAGCAGATGACATCGCCAAGCGCGCATCACGAAGGGAGGCCCAGCCCGCAGGTGTCTTTGAAGAGAGGCTCTCCAAGGCATCCATAAAGCAGCCGCTGCAAGCACCAGCTACAAGCACAGACGAAGTACTCCCACCACCTCCCACAGGTGGCGCACCCAACTGTGGCCCATCCTCAGGGGAGCGTCTGATGCTAACCATGGTGCACCAAGAAACAGGCTGGGTTGACGAGCTCAAGGACTACTTGCTAAAAGGAGTCCTTCCCGAGGAAGACGCAGAGGCAGAACGAGTCGCTCGACAAGCGAAATCCTATTACATCCTGAGGGAGACCTATACCGCAAGCGCCCAAATGGCATTGCCCTCAAGTGTGTGCCTCCTGAGGAAGGACGCATGCTCCTCAGGGACATACACAGTGGAGAGTGCGGCCACCATTCCTGCGCGCGCACCCTCGCCGGCAAGGTCTTCAGGAGCGGTTTCTACTGGCCTCAAGTGCTTCAAGATGCCGTCACCATCGTTCAGTCTTGCGATGCATGCCAGTTCCACGCCAAGCAAGTCCATCAGCCTGCACTGGGACTCCAGACCATCCCGCTCTCCTGGCCGTTCGCGGTCTGGGGGCTGGACATCTTGGGACCCTTCCCGAGATCGCAAGGGGGCTACCGTTTCCTCTTCGTGGCTGTTGACAAGTTCACCAAATGGGCAGAGGTTGAAGCGGTGCGCACCATCCCTGCCAGGGCAGCCGTGAAGTTCATCAGAGGCCTGGTCTGCCGCTTTGGTGTGCCAAACCGCATCATCACCGACAATGGCTCACAGTTCACCAGCGGCATCTTCAGGGCTTACTGCGAGAGCCTCGGCACCAAGCTCTGTTTCGCCTCGGTAGCTCACCCACAGAGCAATGGTCAAGCCGAGCGAGCAAATGCTGAGGTCCTCAAGGGCCTCAAGACGAGAAGTTTCAACCGCCTCAAGGGCTACGGCAAGGGCTGGATCGATGAGCTCCCCTCCGTGCTCTGGTCCATCCGCACGAACCCTACAAACCCACTGGTGAGACGCCATTCGCCCTGGTGTATGGAGCCGAAGCAGTCCTCCCCACAGAGATCAAGCACGGGTCCGCAAGGGTCCTTGCCTTCAATGAGGACAATCAAGAAGACCTCCACAACGACGACCTGCTGTTCCTCGACGGGTTGCGCCGCCGAGCCGCCCTCAGAGCGGCAAAATACCAGCAAGACCTGCGACGCTACCACAGCCGCCACATACGTCCGCGCACTCTCGAGACAGGCGACCTTGTCCTCAGGAGGATCCTCTCCAGGGAAGGTCTCCACAAGCTCTCGCCCATGTGGGAAGGCCCCTACAGGGTCGCGCATGTCGCCAGACCTGGCGCGGTGCGCCTCGAGACGGAGGACGGCATCCCGGTCAAGAACCCTTGGAACATCGCGCATCTACGCAAGTTCTACCCGTGATCTCTATCACACCAGGCATTTTTTGTCTCTAGAGGAAAGCGCACAGCTTCACCTCCAAGCTTCACAAAAGCTTCTCTCTCTGAGGGCCAGTCCCTCTGAGCTCTTCCTGTAACGTGCCGCCGCAGGCCGTGAAGAGTCTCAGCCACTGAATGTGGTCCCCATGCCTCGACATGGAAACTTTATCTTGGCAAGCCCAAGTGTAACGAACCAATTCGTTTCCTAGTGAAACATTGCGCTGCGGCGCCGCTATGTAATATTTTGGGGGTGAGTTTTAGTTCTCGTTACTCTGTGTTTTCATTCGCGCTCATATCTTTCCCCTTGCGCACCTCGCGAGCGGGGGCTGAGTACGGTGACTGTGCCTCGGGAGCATCCCAGCAGCACCGCAAAACCCAAAAGGATCCGAGCTCTAACACGTGAGCACGCTCTCACGCCTGTTACCTCACCAAAGAGCTCTGGCCCAGGGGCTTGCTCCCAAACCTGCCACCTCACCTAAGGACCTTTGGTACTTACTCTCCTCGCGAGGCACCCATGAGGAAACCTATAAGCGCGCATGAGTTTCTCTACCATGTTTGCTTTGGTTCCACCTCTAACCTACACAGGGAACAAGAGTCCCCCCAAGGCTCGTGGAGTCACGCTCCAGACCCAAAGAGGGAAGCACATCTTCAGGGAAATCAACGCCCTCCACGAGGCAGAACCTCGCTAAGCTAAGTCCTGCGCTTACACCTCAGGCGTTGTGTTTTTCCTCTCACGAGCAACTTCCGTCCCTCGGGCGGGTATTTTCTCCTTCGCATTTCATGGACTGCTTGAGCGTCAAAGGGGAGCCCTCGAGCATCGCGACTCGAGAGCTCTTACCTCTCTAAGCCTTAAACACCCCCCGGCCTTGCTGAGTCATTGCTCTGGCATACCGTAGTGGCGGAGTCATAGCGCTAAGAGACGGGTCCTGACGACGTAAAGCGAAAAAGGCATGGAATAGGGATAAAATGCCCGTCGAGGGGCACACGCACATTGCAGCACAATAAAGTGTTTTACAGACCATCACAAATGAAACAAAGTCTTTAAACAAAGATAACTTGCGCCTCAGGCGCGACTTGTGGCAGGAGCAGCTTAAGCAGAAGTCTTGGCGGCCTCATCCTCCTCAGCGTCATCTTCCCCGCGCCTTCCTCCTCGACGTCTTCCTCCTCGCCAGAGGCCGGCTCTTCAGCGACCCTCTTGAAGCGGTTGACATAGTCGTTGATCTCCTCCCGCAGCGAGTTGAAGAGGCGCGTCTCGGTCTGAGCATCCCCCATGGGCTCGGTCACGGACTCGAAGTCGAAGCATGGATATAGGCGCTTGAGGTTGACGAAGACGCGCTCGACCGCCACCAGCAGGAGCTTGCGGCACTCCTCGTCGACAACATCGTCGAGTTCCGCCACAGGGCCCTCAAGGACGGAGAAGAGCTGGTCGAAGTAGGTCAGATACGTGGCAACGTCGGCGTTCCCGTGGACGGGGACGGCAGGAGCATCCACCCCCAGCTTCGCAGCAAGAGCGTTCCCGCGCGTCACCAAAGATCGGAACATACGCTCCCGCTGCTGCGTCAAGACCCGTGCCGCCACCGCGCTCTGCTCAGCCTCCTCGACCCTCTCCACAACAGGGGCCACCTGCGCATTCAGCTCCTGCATGTCTGCCATCAGGGCTGTGAGGTCCTGCTCCGAGCGCTCGAGGGCCTGCTCCGTGCGGAGATTAGCGTCCTTGGCGCGCTTCAGCGAGGATTTCAAGTTGGCGTTCCACTCCTCCAGCTGGCGAATGCGCTTGCCGAGCTCTCTGCGCTTTTTCTGGAAGCCGTCCTCCTGCTTCTTGAACTTCCCAGCATACTCCCGGGAGACGGCCTGTGTGACAGCAGTGCGGTACTCTTTTTGCTTGGTGAGGGCCTCCGCCTCTGCCTCCTTTTTCTTCTCGGCAAGCTTTTGGTTGGCCTTCTCCACAAGCTCCCGGTGCCGCTCCACCTCCTTGTCGTGCTTGCCCATGGCCTCAGCCAAGCTGCTCTCGCGGGACTCCAAGGCCTCACGTCTCTGTTCATGTCAGTTTCCGCCTGCTCCAGTTTCTCCTCACGCTTGAGCACCTCAGCTTCGCGTGTCGTCATGGCCTGCTCGCGAGCCTCCAGCGACAGACGATGCTGCTCCAGAGACTTCCTCACCACCTCAGCTTCAGAAATTATCTTCTCCTCGCGGCTGGCCAGCTCCTTGCGCTGGTCGGCGAGGGAGGTCTCGATAGCCGCTCGGTCGGAGGCTGCAGCCTGGCGCTCCGCCACAGCCGCCTCCCGATCCTCTGCAGCCGCCTTGCGCTCCGCCTGGACCGGCGCCAAGGCCTCTTGCGCCTCGCGCTCCGCGTTCTCGCGGATCTCCTGGGCCTGCCGCGTCGCCTCGTCGCGCTGCGCCTGAAGAGCTTGGTCGTCAGGGCCACTCCGCCGCCTGACTTCGAAGAAGCGGGCCCAGTCAGCAGCAAGGGCGTCATACCTCCTGCCAAGCTCCGCCTCCTCAAGGGCAAGTTGGGTCTCTAGCCCGTCTAGGGTGCCCCTCACCAAACGGAGGGCAGCTTGGCGGCTCGCGCCGCTCCGGCTCCGGTCGCTCAAGACCAAGGCCCAAGAGCCCTCACGTGGCGCAACGTCCTCCGCCCCAGCGCCAGCCTCTGGTGCAGAAAGCACAGTGCTTGGACCAGGGTCAGCACGGGGCCACAGGAGCGGGCCCCCACCGTCTTGTGCGTCGTTGTTCTCCACGACGACCTCCTCGTGGGCCGCGGGGGCTGGCGAGGGAGGCCTAGCCACCAGAGGCTCAACCGCAGCCTCGCCTGCTGCGGCCTCAGAAGAAGTGGCCTCCCCCTCAGGCTCGGAATTTGGAGGGGGCGGCGGAGGAGTTCCCTCCTCCATCTCGACGTCGGCGCCTCCCGGCGTCTGTGTGCTGGTCCCCGCCGTTCCACGGCGGGTGTCTCTGGGGGCTCCAGTGGAGCATCAGGGCGCGGCGGCGACGGAGTCTTCGCCGCCTCCTCAAACTGACTCTCGGCAGGAGGTGGCGAGGCAGTTGCTTCTTCAAGGGGCGTCTCCCCTACAGGCCTCATGGCCTCGTCAACAGCCGGGCCCGTGGTGACTGTCACCACGGGCTCCTCAGTCTCCTCTCCAAGGGGCGCTGTAGGCCCCTCAACAACGGTCGTAGCGTCGCGCCGCACGTCCGCAGCCTTGCGGAGTCGGCGACGCTTCGCATGAACCAGACCCCTGATAATCAAGACAGTGAGATCCTCGAGAAAGGCAAGAACTCTCGATAAGCAAGAACGAGTCAAGAAGAAGCAGTACTCACCCAGATGACTTGGCGCGGGTGTCCACCCACACCTTGTTGGCGGAGCGCCGCAGGCCTGTTGAGGCTCCAGCGCTGGGCTCCTCAGGGGCCGCCCCAGCTTTCCTCTTGAGAGGAGTGCTCTCCAGGCTTCTGGCGGCCCGGTCGTGGATGGCCTTGGTGCGGGGCTCGCACCGCTTTGCCGCGGCCTCCGGGCCGCTATCGTCCCCGTCTTCGTCTTCTTCTTCTGTGGCCCGTCGTGACGGGGCCACCACAAAATCCTCGTCCACATCGGACGATACCTCCAGGATCTCCTCCTCAGGGGCCGCCTGCTTTGAAGAGCTCGCCTCCCCTAACGAGGGGTTGACTCCTCCGGCGGCGGCGTCAGCTTCGGCGTCTGAAGCAGCAGAGGACTCGCCAAACAAGTCTTCCTCCACCACAGGCGCCGCAGCCCCCTTCGCCTCTTCTCCCTCCAAGCCCTCTGGCGTGAACGTCGGCATCATCTCCAGAACTGCGAGGCGCTTCTTTGGAGTGAGCTGGTGGAGGGGCCTCAGGTGCTCAGTGCCCGGAACAGGGATCTCCGGGGCGATGAAGAGCGTGCCTAAGATGGAGGCGATCGTCTGGCGCGTGGGCGCTGAGGTGCAAGCGCATTGGATCTGCCGGGCCGGAGTACATCCACACCGGCTTCGTGTGCGCCTGGAGGGGAGCGATGCGCCGCCTCACGAAGTCCTCAGCGACCATCTGCCCCGTGAGGCCAGCCTCGCGGACGAGCTTCATGCGCGAGACCAAGTGGGCAATCTTCTGGTGCTGGAGCTTCTCGCTGGACCAATTTGAGTTCTTCAGCGGCGGCGCCTCAGGCTCATCGAAGAAGGCATTCCGCTCCTTGGCGTCGACGAGGACCCACTTCTGGCGGAAGTCCTCCACCTTCTTCGTCACCCTCGTAACGGCCTTGTCGCCATCCCACGACATGGGGATGTAGACGGCGCCCATCCCGTCTGCGATGCGGAAAGACACGCACCCAGACCGCTCGCCGGCGCCGTGTTGCGGAGCGCGTAGAAGCTCCGGAAGAAGGCCACGGAGGCATCACTCCCAGATACGCCTCGCAGAGATAGGCGAAGATGGCGAGAATCAGGATGGAGTTCGGGTGGAGGTGCAGGAGCTGGATCTGATAGAAAGCCAGCACCTCCGCAAGGAAGGGAGAGAACGGCGGCACCAAGCCGCGAACAGCGTGTGGACGAAAATGGGGTACCACCCCGCCGCCAGCTTGCCGAAGCGCGCCGCCTTGACGCCGCTGGCGCCATGCTCATTATTCCTCCCGGCGACGAGGACCTTCAGCCTATCCAGCGCCTCCGCTGTGGAGACGCGAGTGCCGATGAGAGCCGGCGCAAGCTCCTCCTCCCGCTGCGCTTCAGCGGAGGCCTCCACCATCGCCGCCTTGCCTTTCTTGGGGCCCATGGCTCGCGAAGGAAGGGCGGCGGAAGAGCTCGGAGAAGAACGGAAATCGCCGGAGTAGTGGAGCACCGGAGGTGTATGCAAGAAGGAAAAGGCGTAAATGCGGCGGAACTGCTGCCGGCACAGCCGCGGCAGCCTTTATATCACCTCAGAGCGGTTTCCGAGGCGTCGTGGGTCCCACCACGACGCCCACCTCCTCCGGAGAAGCCGAGACGCACCAACCGCTCGCCACGTGTCTCGGGCCGGCCGGACACTTTGGGCCCATGACGCTTCGCCTGCGCCCCCTGGACCGCGTCGTGCCCGTCATGGGCCCGGGGGCTACTGTCAGCCCAGTAAGAACCAGGGTGTACTGGGCCAGGCCTCTATAACCCTCAACACTCGGCGAGTGAATCTCGCTAAGGACCAGGCCTGCAAGCCTGGAGTGCCCGCGGGGCAGAATCGCCTCGCGGAGGCCTGAGGAGGCAGCTAGGGCCTGTGGAGCCTCTACTCCGCTGCCTCCTCTCCAAGGAAGTTTTCCCTGAAGGGAAGTCAACGCAGAATCCTCCACAGGGCGTTCCCGCCCACGCGAGGGTTCCTTCACTGTAAAGCAAGCTCTGCGGAGCGCACATGGCTTCCGCAGCGGCCGCAGAGTGACCGCGCCTCTGCGCAGAGTGACGACGGAGCTACAGTCCCACTTTGGTGATAAAGGAGTCAACAAAGCAGGGGCAACGGCGCAGACCACCAAGCTTTCCTCTTTGGTGATAAGGGAGCAGGCCGGCGCTACGCGCCAAACGCGACGTCACCGTGGGGACTCCTCCCGCTCCTCTGCGGCGGCAGCTGGCCGTCCTGGATGGACGGCGGCCTCTCTGCTGCGGCCTCAGCTTTTGTGCCCATGGACCGCGCTCATGGACGCCCAAGCAGCGGTGCACCGTGCTCCCGACCGTTGTCGCCATGTGGTAGCCCTCCGCTGCACAAGGACAGGGAGGAGGCCCGGGGCGCTATAAAAGGAGCTGGTGCACCACCCTAAGGGGGATCGAACACATTTTACTCCTGGTCTAGCTACTTGCGCGCAAGGGAGAAGAAGACAGTAGTTTCCCTCCCCTTGTACGCGCCATTGCCACAACTTGCCTTCGGCAAGCACGCTGTACTGTAACCTCTACAAGCAGCAATACAGACAGGCAGGACGTAGCGGTTTTACCTCCACAAGAGGGCCGTGAACCTGGGTACGCGCCGTGTCTCTCTCTGCCGTGATGTCCCTCCTCAGGCACGACGAGCAGCGTCGCCGCGCCGGATGAGGGTTGATTGACGTCGTGTTCAGCCCCTTACACGAACTCTCTTCGCGAGTGTGACTGCCCCTGTTTCGTGGGAGTCATTCTCCGACAGGTGCGGCGCTTGGAGGAGAGGCTCCGAGGTATCTACGAGGTGATCACTTGCACACGTTCCGATGTTGTTCCGCGTCATGCAGCAATGCGGCCACCTAGTCGTTCCCAGCCACAGACGCAGCCCCGGCCGCAGCCCCAGCCGCAGCCCCAGCACACTCCTGAGCAGCCGCAGCGACACCGACACCAGCCGCGACCACGTCTACCTACGCAGCCTACGCCCAGACCACCGCCGCCTGACCAGGCTGGAGGTTCATCGTGGCAGCAGCAGCAGCAAAGCCCAACGTCGGGCGGCTTCATTCTTCGTCCACCACCCCAGCCAGAGGGTATGTATTTTGTTATCTCTTGTTTTTGATATTAATCATGGTACAATTTCGTCTACAAAGTTTTTATGCTGCCTCTGTCAGGGTATCAGTCTTCCATGTCCGGCCAACAGTCGTCTGGATCAACGTGGGGGAGTGAGCAGGATGCGTACAACTATCACGACGCATGGATGGGCATGTACAACACTCCTCCACCACAGCCCACACAGGAGACACAGCAGGACCACGACGAGTCCCTGGTTCCTCCACGTGACGTTAGGCCACCGCACAGGTTTGGATGGACGACGCCTAACCCACCACCTCCGCGTCGTGGCAGACGTCGTTGAGACTTGTCTATCTATCTATGTACCAGACTTATTTATATCTATGTTGAGACTTGTCTAACTATCTATGTACCAGACTTATATCTTAGTTGCTACTACTCTGTTTCGATTAATGGTGATGATGGGTGACTACTTTTCACATTGATATTAAACAAACCATGCAAATTACATTGACAACATAAATTACACAGACAACAAAATATCGGTAGTAGCGAAAACACAACATAAATTGAAGATACATGGTACTCTGCAAATTAGACAAAGAAAATTCATCTACCATCGACGCAGCCTCCCGCATCACTTTTGCCTTTCGACGACGCAACACTCTTCCCCTTCGACGATGCTTCAGCCTTGCGTTTCGACGACGCTGCACCCTTGCCCTTCGACGCCGCCGCCGCCGCTGCAGCTCTCTTGCTCGCTTCAGTGGGCATGAAGATATCATCTTCGTCCTCGCTCTCCTCGACCCATAAAATCGGTTTACTAAGAGCATCCAACATATATGCTTCAGTGGGATATGTTAGCTTCTTCTTCTGCCACCTAGCATGCAGCCTCACGAGTTCTTTTTCTATTTCCTTGTAATTCCTCCATGGCCATCCATGCCTAGCTAGCTTCGCTGATAGCTCACGGAGATGAGGTGGATGACTAACAATATCCTCGAATGGGATCTCCTTATTGTCTACCTTGAACTCGGCCGTTAACCTCAAAAGGAGTGCCGACATTCCTGCCGGGAAACTACCATCTGAAGGAAATCTCGACATGTTCGAGTGAGTGGACTACAATGCTTACCAACCTTAGTGCGCAGTGGTTTTTATAGGCCGTGATGAGAAGATTTGGCGGGAGATAGGCCAGCGCGGGGAAAAAGGGCGGGAGGAAAAGGGCGGGAACAAAATGGCGGGAAAAATTGACCGGCAAGGGTGAAGCATCGTGGAAGGGCAAGAGATACGATGGCGGGGAAAAAGGGCGGGAAAGAATTTGGCGGGAGAAACAGGCGGGAGAGAAGATGGCGGGAAAAAGGGGTGGGAACGATTTTGGCGGGACATACGATGGCGGGAAGCAATTTCACGAGAAAGATGGCGGGACAAACAATGCGTGGAAAAATCGGCAGAGAAACCACGGTCGCGGCAACGAAAATAGCAGGAAAACAACCTGCCATGTAGTTGGTGCGGGAGGCATGCAGCCAGTCGTCCTGGACGCCGACGATAGGACTTATCGTCTTGGCCGCCGACGATAGGACTTATCGTCTTGGCCGCCAACGATAAGGCCCTACGCCGCATGCAGCCGACGGACGAGGAGCCTATCGTCCTGGCCCCCGACGATAAGTGCCTGTCGTCCTGGCCGCCGATTAGGCCGTATTATTTTTGAAATTCCCTCAGATCGCGTAATATTTTTCGACTTTCCGTAATAAAATGTATTATTTAATTTTTTTTTGGCTGATTTGAGGTGTGGGGTGATATGGTGAGAATATCCTCACAACATTAGCTTTGGCTACATAATCGATTAAAGTATGGTATGAATAATACGAATTTCAAAAATATAATATATTTTGACATCACGTTCCATTTAGACACGAAGAAACAAAAATTTCAGCACCATGCTTCAATAACGCAGACAATTTCCAAGTAAAACATATCATAGTGAGAGCAGCGTTTTGGAGGACGAGCTATATATCTAGCTCGGTTTCCAAAAAAATTGAATCCACATTTTTCTGTTTCAAAAAATTCGAGAAAACATCCTACATATAGGTATAGATAAACTCAAGATCTACCAGTACGTAAAGTTTCAAAGCAAAATTCGTATTATTTTAGGCTACATAAAAAAGTCAAATCTGGGAAAAATAATTTTTCTGGCTATAAACTATGTACTGTTCCAGTTTCCATATCTCAAATTTTGCATAGATATAGATATAAATATAGAGTACTTGTATTGGGCAACATATAGGTATAAAATGGATTATTTCAGCAAGTATTGGGCATAAAAGAACTCATTTCAGCAAGTATTATACATAAAATAACTTAGTTCAACAACATATGGTAGGGGAAAAGAAACTGAGGGAAACAAATAAGTTCGTCGTTCACGGGCTTTTCGAGGGAGGTGAGCGACCGAAAACTGTTTCACGGGTGATTTTAGCGAGCCCGTCATGGGGTGGTTGGCCTCAACTACCACTTTTTTGGTGGTTGGGCTCAATCACATTTTGGAGGGAATATACCAAAAATGTGGTTACCCCCACACACCCAACACCACAAACCAAACGGGGGCTAACCAGGGGCGGAGCTACGTTCAGGTCAGGGGGGGCCGCCGCCCCCCCAGCCCAGCCAAATGTTCCCACAAATCCACTAATATTTGCCCTTTTTGTCTTCAAAATTGATGGTATTTGGCCTTTTCGCCCCCCCAACAGCGGCCCAACATGGCCTAGCAGCCCATTTGCCCCCCCGGCCATTTGGCCCAAGCTCCGCCACTGGGGCTAACCACTTAAAAAGTGGCTACCACTAACCACCTGGTGGCTAGCCACTAATGGGGTTTCTGACTGACAATGGCTATGTTTTGTTCATAAGAAAACATTCATCTGGCACCAGGTAGCAAATGGAGAAATATGATTTATTGCTAAACTGGAATGATAATGTTGAGTTGTGTTAACTCAGGGAACCGAGGTAACAAAACAGTGACCCCTATCAGGAAAACATACGGTTTCAATCCAGGGTAAATGAACCCAGATAGTAATTCTATATCAATCAGACATAGAGCTTCAGTGACTCAACTGAATAGGTCGCAAAAGGCATGTACAACGTCTCCACAAAACGAGTTGGAAATTAACCTAGCTTCTCTGCATTGGATTTTGGCACTCTTTCAATGTTCAGTTCAGTTATTGTCTTTGTCATCCGTCTTCTGTTTCTTCCACTTGTTGTAAGCAGCTTCCAATATCTTGAGGTTTGGCGCCAGAGCGGCGGCTTCATCAGGATCAATGTGCTCCTCGCACCTAAGGTAGAGCAAATGATATATCAGTATGTTTCTAAATAGCTGGAAACTACACAAGAAGGTACTACTATCTGAACCCGTTATTTTCTCATGATTTCCAACTTGATCTTAAGGGAAGAACTGAGTTAAAGGGCATACACAGTGCTGGAACCATCGTCTGTCGTGGGGAGTGGTCTATTCCTCTCCACCTTCCTCGGCGCCTTCTTCGTGACATCACCAAAGCTCAACTCTGTTTTAAGCCGGTGATCGGCGAGCTCGTGGACGTCGGTTATCTTCCGCTTGGGCGGGCGGATCTGCCGACCATGCCGGGCCTCCCGGAGGATGTGCGCCGCGGTAATCTGGACCGCCGCGGGCGTCTTATTCTTCACCCGCGTCGCGCGGGGTAGTTGGACCTCCGTGTCGCGCTTCATCAAGGAGCCGAGGTTCTCGTCCGCGGTGATGGGTGCCATTGCCGGTGGTGTTTGAGCTAGGGTTGGGGTTTTGAGAGGAGAGGAGGAGAGGGCAAGGGACACGATTGACTGGATTTTAGGTTCGACGCCGGAGTGGGGCGGAGGAAGGCGGCGCTTGGGGCGTGGCCGAGCGGCGCTCGACTCGATATGGGATTCGATCTCGATCGCCGGCGAACAAGCGAGGGTTATATGGAACCATATTTTACGTACGCACGTGCTCGTGTTGGAATCTGTTTCAACCGCTTGGTGTGCTGCATGGACCCACCAGCCAGAGAAACGTGTCGGCAGATGCTCTCAGAACGCTTGCCAGCTCTATCTCGTCGATTTTCCTTGAATATTGTATTATGAACTACTCCCTCGGACTACTCCCTCGGTTCATAAATATGATTAAGTGTACTTTTGGTCCCTCAAGTGTTGCAAAAGTCTAACTTTGGTCCCTTAACTCTATTCTGGTCTAAACGTGGTCCTCAATCACTAGGCTCTTTTGACGCGGCCACGCGGGAATCCATTATGTAATTAGCATTGCACATTCAACGACACAAATCTCAATCACTTTCCTATACAATCCTATCTCACCTAAGGGTTCTGTGATCACTCTCACAAATTAAGTGTTTGAGGACAACGTTTAGACCAGAATAGAGTTAAGGGATCAAAGTTGGATTTTTATAAAAGTTGAGGGACCAAAAGTGCACTTAACCCTAAATATAAAATGGTTTAAACTTTGTCCATATTCACATGTATCCAAATGTATTTAGACACAATTTAGTACTCCCTCCGTTCACAAAAGGATGTCTCAACCTAGCTCAAATTTGCATGTATCTACACACTAAATCATGTCTAGATACATATAAATTTGGGATAGATTGAGACTTTTTTTTGTGTACGGAGGGAGTATATATGTTCATTTATTTTAATCCGTATCTAGAAAATATGTGTAACACGTAAAACATCTTATATTTAAAAACGGAGGAAGTAAAACATTGTAGTTCTGTTTCTTGACTGCTCTGATGTGTTTGTTGTGCATGATAAGTCTTGTACAATGTGGAAAGCGTCGTGTCTTCGCAAGCCAGCTTCTGAATATGTCAGAACCCAAGATCCTGTTGAGTGTTGATATATGTATTTTAGAATGATACGCCTAGACACTGTACTCTTCCTGTGTGTGTGTACTGTGTACACCTGATGCTTGCTTTGTATATGAAGGATAGAAAACCTTCTAACGGTCATCTCCGCCTCCTCAGTTTTTCAGGAAGTTCCATGCGGCATACGTAAACGCGGTTCTCGAACCCCTTCCACGTCCCTGGGAAGAAGATCGCCTCAAGAAGCTTTGGCGCGAGAGTAAGCACCATAGTGAAATTCTTTGGTTCAGGGACAACCGGTTAAGCACCTGCCCGAGCTCTCCGCAGTCAACTGTGTGCTTTTTTACTCTTTAACAAGAAATTCCGTGTATGTTGAACAAGATTCTAGTTTGATACTCGAGGAAGAATATATGGCTGTTGTTGTTGATCAAAGATTGTACCTTCTTCCATTGTATGCTTGTGTCTTCTGTCTCCTGCCCCCCTCATAGATACATAAGACTACTTTTGTTCACTGTCTGTGAAACTGCAGCAACAGGAGCACCTGCAACGAGTTTGGCAATTAGAAATGCAGGCAGGTAAAGGTACTGATGAAGTGCAAAGAACACCATCAAACAGGTATAAAATAAGAACGAACTAACACAAGATCGCCAATGGAAAGCTTAAGGAATAAAAGAAGTTCCCCAACATAGATACATAAGACTACTTTTGTCACTAGGGGCAGACAATGTGCATATGAACCAAGCAACAAATCATCAAGTGTTGCGACATGATGAAGCATAACAAAGACTATAGGCACGTAGGTTGTAGATTAAATTGGCAAACAGGAACATAAGAATCAGTGAAGCAAATATTATTATGAATGACGCATATAACTCATGCGCTAGTACATTTGGTATTCTGATAATGAAAGATTTGGTGATTAGGGTGGAAGTTTGTCCAAGTTCGAAAAAAAAAATTTGCGTGCATTTGTCACAGACAGGATACCAGATATTTTGGAAGGAGCTGTCAATGTACCAGACATAATCTGCGAAACTGGAGCAACAAAAGCACCTGCAATAAATCCAGCAATTAGCAAAATGGCAGCAGGTAACGTGCAGAAACAACATTTGCCTTATGAGAAGTGTAATAAAATAGTATCATGCAGATATAAAATATGAAGAAAGGAATACAATGAATATAATAATGCTAGATTGGAAAACTCAAGGAGAAAATGCTTCCACTGCAGCTCTTTTATATTTGGCTAGATGGGGGCAAACAATGCACCACTAGATATTATATTTGGCCAGGGTAAAGTAAATCTAAAATCCTAAATTAAAACACGCTTCCACAATGACACTGTAGCTAGTATTAAACATAACAGCTTTTTGCTATTATTGGTCAACCTCTAAGATATATTTATGAATTTAAAAAACATGCCTACACATTGTTGTGGCCAATCTCAACAATATATAAGTTTTCATTTGTACATGCCAGATCATGAAATAGTAACTGCATCCAATCTCCGAAAAGTCCAAAAATTCCTATTTTAGCAGAAAAACCTTATCCATTAAGAGATGGAGCCTCAAGAGCAGCTAGGTCTAGAGGAAAGTTGTGAGCATTATTGCATTACTTCAATGCCAAGATTAGTACGGCCTGATCAAATCGATCAGGCACTTGCCATCTATCTTCATTGTTCAACTCTTTGATGAAAAGATAAAAAACCAAAAAAAAAAAGTTCTAATTTCTGCCGCTTCTTCTCCCTCTGAATCAATTTTTTTTGCATAATATGCCATTTCTATTATTACCAAGTATACGGTTCTAATCCTAGATCTGCTTTCGCTAATTCACTTCTTTTTATTAGATAGGTAAGGTTGTTGTTCCGACAAATAACTCTCTTATAAAGTTCATTAATGTCTGAAATCACTACATTATCTACAGACCTATAAACAATGGGTCTCGATTCGGGAGGAAGAACTGGTAATAAGCACAACTATCGTCCCTGATTTCAGGGATGCGTGGTGCAGAAGCATAGATGGAGGTCCATCCTGGTTTGGAAGGATCAATGGTGTTCGGCTGATATACCTGCATTTGCCAATGATGAGGTCGCAGACACAGAGTTTCTAGTAAGATCTGTCAATGTATTGGACATGGTGTGCAAGACTGTAGCACCAGGAACACCTGCAGTGAGTTAACAATTAATAATGGAGCGAGCAGCCAAACACTGATAAAGTGCAAACAACATCATCAAGACTGACATGGACAGTAGGTTCTGTATTATCATGCATGACAAGGAAAGAAAAGCAACCAATGAAAGAACTGCACATTTGGAAAATCGAAGGGAAATGTGTTGTTACTATAGATACTTCAAAGATAACTGCTATAAATAAGAGCAGACAATGTGCATGAGAACAAAACATTTTGTGCCACAACAAATGTAGATCCGCTGAGGGCCACAACACAGGGATATACAAAGCATAACCTAGTGGAGCACTTCAAAAGCAACAAATGGTTAAAAATGACTGAAAGGAAATAATAAAATTGGTGAAGTAAGAACAAAGACCTAGTTGTAACAAGCATGCGAATGATGCATGTCCACATAACTAACATGACTATGATATCCAAATCATATGAGAAAATTATGTGCAGACGTAGCCCACAAAGATTGAACAAATTAGACAGGTAGTGGATATCCCCAGATAATAAGAGGGGACAATGACAAATGACTAAGCTAAGGTTATGTACCTTCCTTCCCACTTGATTGAAGTTCGAGGCTACCAGCTTGTAAACTTTCATCTGAAGGTGACACAAGTTGATTAGATTATATACATACACATGATCCAGGAGGTTCTTCCCCAGAGAGTGGAAAAGATGGAAACCAAAAGGACACAGGTATAGCTTGCAAGTGTGTTGTTGCTACCAAATGTATGTGGACTAACAGTAAGTTGAGCGATATTTTTCCCGTAAAAAAAACAGTAAGTTGAGCACAAGTATAGATGCATAAATAAACAAGACAAGGACACAAGAGCAGAGGCTAGTTTTTACCAACAATATCTACCACCCACTTCCTTGTCTTGTCTGTGAGTCCTGCCACCAAGAAAAGTAACAATGGTTTTTACCCTCACAGATGTACAGAGTATAATTATATTGCTTAAACAAGGTATGCTTGTAAAGAGGTATTGTGCTGGTGTTTAATTCGTGGCAGCGAGTTGACGATGGTAGCCTGCAAAACGTGCAAGTGTTTGTCAAGAAGCAGCAATTAAGAAGAGCAGAATCTTTAAATTCGGCAGCAAGATGATATTTTTATGACCTTTTCTTGGTGTTAAGGAAGACCTTGGTGATGCATGTAAAATGCATACATGAACTTTGCACTTTAATTGCTTATATTCCAATCATATTTGCATCATATAAGGGTTATATCAATGTTTTATCATGATTTTGGAAATATCTCAATGATTTCCTATTTTTATGGAATTAACCCTGCACAGGCAGAAAACCCTAGTTTTGTATTTTAATGTTTCAGGGACCCAAACGTCAACGAAATCACCTGGAAATTTACGGGCGTCAATATTTGGAAGGAAGAAGGACTACGGAAAAAGGAAGCGAGCAAACGGAGGCCCGAGGGCCAAACGAGCAGGGCCCACGCGGCCACAGTACCAGGCCGCGTGGGACCCACCCGTTCGGGCCTCGTGGCTCCGTTGCCTTCGATCTCTTCTCCACCGACATCGTCTTGACCTAAAAACACCTATAAAAAAGGTCCCCCGACGTTCTCTGGAAGGAGCGCCGCACAAACACAGAAACACCGAAACGGAGATCAGGAGCTGCAGATTGGAGGGGGAAAACTCCGGCGGGGCGCTGCCGGCGTGGTCTCCATCTTCTCCATCGACTTCTCCACCGTCTCCATGATGAAGAGGGAGTAGTCCACCTCTGGACTATGGGTTTGTGGAAGTAACTTATGTATCTCTCCTCTCTTGAGCTTCACTAATTAGCACCGTATGAGCTGCTGAACATGATTACGGTCACCGTTGTAATACCTTTGTGGTGGATCTTTATGAGTTAATATATGTTTGAGATTGCAATGTTTGTTACAGTTATGAGTATAGATGCATATTATGTACCCCGTTCTTGTCTACTTGTTTTGATCAAGCATGTTTATGAGAGCGTGTGTGGGGGAACGTGTGCACTAGTTGGAGTAACGGGGGGTGGCTAGTGCAGTGAACGTGAGAGAAAGTTCTGCGATCCACTTTGGTATCTTTACGTTACTTTGTTGCCTCACTAGGGATAAACTAAAATACCATGCTACCGGGGATGTGGGCGTGACCATTGCCACTACTCCATGACTAGATCTAGCATGTTCTTATTTTCACTTCATGTCATGATACTTAATGCTATACTCTGAGTTATCTTAATTACTG
The DNA here is from genome assembly GCA_947311845.1 of Poa pratensis. Taxonomy (NCBI): domain Eukaryota; kingdom Viridiplantae; phylum Streptophyta; class Magnoliopsida; order Poales; family Poaceae; genus Poa; species Poa pratensis. The sequence goes on from CAMZMU010000120.1 coordinate 18,967,148, forward strand.
AGGTGTTATGATTTAGTTCGCATCTTGGTGGAGTATAAGAGAGCTTAATAACCAAAAGATCTCTATGTTAGGACGTGATGCCCATATATCTAAGTAACTTGTTATCAAACCTGTGTTGCAATCTCATATGTTAACTATGTGTGTTCCATTGTCTACCACTTTATAAAGAGAGAGTGCATTTGTAAAACCATGAACCCCAGTCCATTTTTAATCATAAGAAACACCTTTCCAACACCATATACCACTTTTCTATTTTCAGCCATCATTAAATCCGAAAATACAAAAATACTTTTCATCTTGCATACATCATTCAAAAACCCAAAAATATCATTTATCATTGCATCCACCATCATCGCATATTTATTTCTTGTTTGCATTGCATAACTATCCTGATATCATTCTTACACATTGTGCTTGACAACCACAGGTGAGGTTGAGGACCAAAACATCTAAACTTGTTTTGTAGGTAACCAAAAGAAGGATAAGAAGATAAATCTACCACTTCAGATTCCTCGAGAGTTCGATATTAAACCCTCGAGTCACCCCTCGTGGGGAAAACTGTCTTCCACTTTACTATACACTCTGCACTTGGAGTCTCAACCTAAATCCCGTTTATTTGTGCAGGCATCAAGACTTGCTCTTCGGGATCATCACTTGGTTAGATTTTCAGCTTTTGGCAGGTACTGTTCCTTGACGTGGCGCCTCCGACGGGACCTAGCGAAACAATCATGATCAAAATTCAGAGTTACATACCGGTGCAGCTGGTAATGAAACTAACGGCCACATTGAGTAGAATGGAACAGATCAAGTGATGACAAACCTGAATCCGATGGGGAGTACAACATGTGGCATCATTGATCCGCCGGGGAGTAGGGCCAGGTGACATGGGTATACATATCGGGTACCCTATTATGAGGGTACCTGGTGCACGTAATGACTAAGGCCCAATGTCGAAGAGCTTACTCGAAGCCCAAGACAAGAGGCCCAAGAAGATGGAGTACCCTCCAAGATTAGACATAGGCATAGTCGGTTTAGACTTTCCTTACGTGTAAACTAGGTCGGTTACAAACTCCCGAGACCCAGCCTATTTAAAGGCTGGGAGGGGTACCGATCTGGGACCAAGCCATACTCGAACCACCAAAGCTCTTGCGAGATCGTCATCTCGCCGGAGCTCTCCTGTAATCGCATAATCCACAATCAATACCAGACAAGCAGGAAGTAGGGTCTTTACCTCCACCCGAGGGGCCTGAACCTGGGTAAATCTTTGCCTCTGCTTGTCAGCCGACGAAACTACCAGTACTACCACGTTCTCTCCCCATAATCTCAACCCTAGGTCCTTAACCATGGGATTTGATGAGGGTACACCTCGTCAATTGGCGCCGTCTGTGGGAAAGAATAGTGCTGGACTCGCGGTTTCTTCGGTTCCATCGGAAAACGGCGACTCGCCGATCGGATCTACAAACGGCAACTCGCCGGCTGCATCGACAAACCAGAACTCGCCGACTCAGGCGGCACACGGCAACTCGCCGGCTCACTCGACAAACGGCAACACGCCAGCTTCACCCGCAAAAAGCGCATCGGATCCTCTGATGGATTTCGAGCCACACTCGCCAGGATTCCAGGAGGCCTTCTCCGATCTCGAGTCAGGTTTGGGTTTAACCGTTGGTTCGTTCAATTTTTTCGTCAACAAGCTTGGTGTGCAGGACTTGACGGATCCACGCCAACTCGCGACTTCCGCACCCGAGGCTCCATCGGTTGCGGCTCCTTCGACTGCGGATCCCTCAACTGTGTCCATACCATCGTCGACCCTCCAAGCTTGTTCGTCTGCAACAACCATGTCCACACGAGAGATGCGCGAGCTCATTGAAGAACTCCAGGGAGGAGGCCGAATCAGCATATCGCACAAACGATCCCGAGCTGGATCTCCCACTCGAGGATAGTTTCGACTGCGGGATCTCCCTCAGCGACTTCGACGACCTCGAAACTCATATCGACAACCACGTCGACTCCGAGATCTGCACCAACAACAACAACCTCGACTCGAGATTCATAACAACTCCGACGCCGAGATGAGCATAGGCGATGAAGACATCGACTGCGAGATCCGTCCAGACGGACCACTCGACGGGCATATCGACTCAGACATGAGCCTTGATGACGATGTCGAGTCCATGACAGGACTCGAAGACACACATACATACCTCGGGTGATACCCAGCAGGTCTACGTCGCCATCGCCGCAGAAACATCAGACACTGCGGCCAGCCGCAGGCCTACAGAATTCCCGTGCACAGTCACTATGCCGGACGGAGCCACAACCTCACAATCACTGCTGAGATGGCAGCAAAAGCAGATAAAGTCATCAAGGAGTGCACAATGATGCCAGCAGACGCAACACAAGAAGAGATGTTGACCTTCCAGTACTTCAACTGGCAGGAGTCACTTCGACTGAAGCAGATAAGAGCAACACTCGAAGAACGCAAAAAGCAAGCTAGCTTGTCGAGTGCGCGCAGAAGACAGCTCTCCCTGAGCTCCACCGGGCGAGCAGACACAAGACCCAGATCAAGGTTGTCACACCTCTCGCCAGGCGAGAAGGCGGCACTCACCCGCAACTTAGGCAACTCCTTCATGACATACGACGAGGAAGGACTGCCGGTGCCCAAAACAGCAGCAGGTGCTCTCTACACCGCTGCAGCATACCTGGAGGCAATCAAGCCCCAGCGGATGACCCCAATGCAAAACTACACCGCCAACAGATCAAATCACTCGCCTTAGCTGCAAAGGCCATACGCCAAGTTCCAAGAACTCCAGGTGGGAGTCGAGACCGTGCCCTAGTCGACGCGCCTCGGGAAGAGCATAATCACAGTGGTCGTCGCCACCACTCGAAGGAAAGAAGCGGCTCGCGAAGGCGCAGGTCCAGGAGCAGATCACGCAGATCTTACAGTAGCGACTCATACTCTGATCGAGAGCCTGAGCCACATGGAGCTCTGTGCTTCACTCGACGCGTCCGCGAGACACGGATGCCCAAAGGGTTCAAACTCACATCTGAACAGCCCAAGTACACGGGTCGACAGGAACCTTCCGGGTGGCTGGAAGACTACAGGCTGGCTGTCGCGTGCCAGCGAGGCACAAACACCACAGCCATGCAATACATACGACTCATGCTCGAAGGCACAGCCCGCGACTGGCTCAAGGCCCTACCTCCATCAAATACGACTCGTGGGATCACTTCCGCGATGACTTCATCAAAAACTTCGAGCCTCTGTGTGAGCGCCCAAAAACGTTCGAGGAGCTGCGGGCCTGCGTGCAACGTTCAGACGAAAGGCTGAGGTCATACATCAGACGATGGACTGAGATACGCAACTCAGTCGGAGTAATTTCAGAAGACATGGCCATGGATGCTTTCATAATGGGACTCGCCAGGCAGACCTCAAAGAAGCACTCGGTCGCAAAAAGCCAACCTCTGTGGCTAACCTCTTGATGACCGCGACTGAGTGGGCAGATGGAGAAGATATGGCGCGCACCACACGGGTCCTCACCCCGTGACAATCATGAAAGCGGCAGTCGAAGCCGCAGAGACTCGTACAGGACGATCGAAGGCGCAAACGTTCAAAACGTCATTACGACGACGATAGACCCGAATTCATGGCGGCTGGGTTCTCCACACCCGCAATGACCAGACAGAAGCGACCGCGATCAGAAGATCGACGAGACAGTCGAGAAGATCGACGGGACAGTCGAGATGATCGTCGAGACAGCCGAGATCGCGGCCAACGCAGTGATAGCTACAAGAGGAAGGACTGGCGCAAGTCACGGGCACAATCTGAGCGATCATTCGAAGAAAAGATGGACGCTGATTGCAGATTCCACCTGTACAAGGGGGACGACGGAAAACTGCGATCCAATCACTCGATGAGAAACTGCAGGGAGTTCGACCAAATGGCGACTGATTACGTAAATCGCAGAAAGGCAGCAGCCGCACAAGCACCTGCACCCGTGCCTCAGCCAAACAACGTGCCTGTTCTGATGGCACCACCTCCACCACCACAGCCTGCTGCAGGCGGAAACCTCGCGGGTGCCATACAGCACATACCTCGGGTGGACGAGCCACAGTACCCTCCCCAAGGGCAGATGTACATGATACAGAAAGGTCGACCTTCCAACAGGGAGCAAAAACTTCGCACTCGACAAGTAAACATGGCGGTCATGTCACCTCCTGCGGTAACAGAATACTTGAAGGGATCCGAAACTACAATAAGCTTCAGCAAAGAGGACCACCCTCCATCGGTTGTTCGCCAGGGCACTCTGCTCTGGTACTCGACGCGCAAATTGGAGGCTACGCCATGTCCAAGGTCTTCATGGATGGTGGGAGCGGCATAAACATCATCTTCGCAGATACGCTCCGCAAAATGAACAGGTCAGTCGAAAACCTGCCAAGATCTTCAAATACCTTCCACGGTATCGTTCCAGGGAAAGCAATAAGCCCAGAGGCACCATACAACTCGACGTAACGTTCGGGGACAAGCACCACTTCAGGACAGAGTCGATTGAGTTCGAAGTGGTCGACTGGAAGTCACAATACCATGCTATACTTGGACGCCCGACGTTCGCTCGATTCATGGCGGTGCCACATTACGCATACCTCCAGCTGAAGATGCCTGGACCAAAAGGAGTAATCACAGTCAAGGGGAACTTCCAAAAGTCTGACTCTTGCGACCGAGAATTCAGCAAAATCTCTGAGATGTTTGGCATGGAAGCAACACTCGCTGATCTAGCGGTCTCCAACGATCGAACACTTATGCCAGAACAAAAAGGTGGCAGTCGACAGAGCATTCAATGCCACCAATGACACAAGATCGCATCAGGTGCACCCGACTGACCCGACCAAGACAGTCAATGTCTCGTCGAGTCTGCCTATCGCATAGGAAAGCGCGCTCGTCGAATTCCTCCGTGAGAACTGGGATATATTTGCATGGTGTCCAGCAGACATGCCAGGTATTCCCAGGGAATTCGCCGAGCACTCTCTCCAGCTACTTCCAGTGCTAAACCAGTCAAACAAACAATGCGCCGCATATCCGGCCCAAAAAGAACTGCAGTCGAAGCCGAAGTCGACAGGCTACTCGCAGCAGGATTCATCAGAGAGATCAAGAAATCACAATGGGTGGCCAACCCCGTACTCGTAGAGAAGAAGCACACAGATATCCTTCGGATGTGCGTAGATTTTACAGCACTCAAAAAGTGTTGTCCAAAGGATCACTTTCCACTACCTCGAATCGACCAGATCGTCGACTCCACCGCCGGGTGCGCTCGCTTGTCCTTCCTGGATGCTTACTCGGGTTACCACCAGATAAGGATGAAGGAAGAGATGAAGAGAAAACGGCGTTCATAACCCCACTCGGGGTCTACTGCTACACCACAATGCCTTTCGGGCTCAAGAACGCAGGCGCAACCTATCAGCGCATGATGCAAGATTGCCTCAAGAAGCAATTGGGCGAAACGTCCAGGTCTATGTAGATGACATCGTCATCACCACAAGAGAGGAAAACACACTACTCGATGACTTGCGAGAGACATTCGCAAACCTCAAACGCTTCCACATCAAGCTCAACCCGAAGAAGTGCACGTTCGGCGTGCCAGCCGGGCAACTCCTCGGGTATCTAGTCTCAGCTCGAGGAATCGAGGCGGACCCGGAGAAAATACAGGCCATCTTGACGATGCAAAGGCCTTCAAAGCTCCACGACGTGCAAAAGTTGGCGGGTAGAGTAGCAGCACTCAGTCGATTCATCAGCAAGCTAGGCGAAAAAGCACTCCCGTTCTATCGACTGATGAAGAAGCAGATAAATTCGAGTGGACGCCAGAAGCCGAAGCAGCCTTCACGGACCTCAAGCGAGTCCTCACAAGCCCTCCAATCCTCGTAGCACCAAGGGAACGCGAGCCACTATACCTATATGTCTCTGCAACTAACAGGGTGGTGAGCACTGTTCTAGTGGTCGAACGCAGAGAGGAGGGACACGCCCAAAGCATACAACGTCCAGTCTATTACTTGAGTGAAGTGCTCTCCACATCAAAGCAGCGGTACCCGCACTATCAGAAGCTGGCATACGCCGTGTTCATGTCCTCAAGGAAGCTGACGCATTACTTCTCCGAGCACCCGATCACTGTAATCAGCACTTCAGGGATCGGGGACATCCTCACAAACCCCAATGCAACTGGGCGAGTAGCAAAATGGCTCATCGAGCTAGCACCAAGAGACATCAAGTATGATTACCCGAAGGCCATCAAAGCACAAGTTTTACCCGACTTCCACACCGAGTGGATTGAAGCTCAGCTCCCAGGAGCACCAGATGTGTCCAATTCCTGGACTATGTACTTTGATGGCTCGAAGAAAAACGAAGGCGCAGGCGCAGGTGTCATCCTCATATCACCAAAAGGCGACAAGCTCCGCTACATCCTGCAAATGGGATTCGAGTTCCCATCCAATAACGAAGCAGAATATGAGGCCTGATCCATGGCATGAGGATGGCCAAAGCCCTCGGGTGCACTCGACTGATGATCTACGGCGACTCGAATCTGGTGGTGCAGCAAACAATGAAGGCTTGTGACGCAATCGCAGATAACATGATCGCCTACCGTGACCTGTACAACATCATGGAGGGCAGCTTCGAAGGCTGCGAGTTGCGGCACATAGGGCGTGAGAGCAATGAAGAAGCAGATAAGTTAGCCAACATTGGTGCGACCAAAGCACCAGTGCCACCTGGTGTCTTCTTCGAGCGCATCGAGCACAGATCAATCAAAAAGAAGGGCAACTCCTGCATCAGCCGCACCAGCCAAGAGCAAAACACCTAGCACAGAGGACCCACCAGTCGAGGTACTCCTCATCGAGCCAACTTGGACTCAACCCTTCCTCGCATACATACTCCGCGGCGAGGTACCCGAAGACTTCACAGAGTCAAGACGCGTCACTCGACGATCTAAAGCATACACTGTCATCAACGGTGAACTTTACAAACGCAGCATATCAGGTATGTTCCAGCGTTGCATAGCATTTGAAGATGGCCAAGCCATCCTTCGTGATATTCATGCAGGTACTTGCGGGCATCACGCCAGCAGTCGATCACTCGTAGCCAAAGCCTTTCGCGCAGGCTTCTACTGGCCCACAGCACTCAAAGACGCGGAGGACATAGTCAAAAGGTGCATCGGCTGTCAAAAATTCGCCACAAAGCCGCACGCACCCGCATCGGCGTTGAAGACAATACCATTGGCCTGGCCCTTCGCCCAGTGGGGGCTCGATATGGTTGGGCCACTCAAAAAATCCTCCCATGGAGGGCATACTCACCTTCTGGTGGCGGTCGACAAGTTCACCAAGTGGATTGAAGCAGTACCCATCACAAGTTCGACTGCCACTACAGCAGTCAATTTCATAAAATCCATCATATACCGCTTTGGTGTGCCAATAGCATCATCACTGACAACGGTACAAACTTCACGGCTGAGGAATTCAAATCCTTCTGCAAAGAGCAAGATATCACGCTCAATTATGCATCTGTGGCACACCCGCAATCAAACGGCCAAGTCGAAAAGGCCAATGGGCTTGTGACGAGTGGAATCAAGAAGCGCCTCCTGGTGCCACTCAAAAGGGCTGCGGGTGCTTGGGTAGAAGAGCTCCCGTCTGTGCTATGGAGCCTACGCACAACACCCAACGCCTCAACACAATTCACTCCATTCTTCATGGTCTACGGCGCAGAGGCAATCCTGCCATCAGACGTAAGGTTCAACGCACCAAGGGTCGAAGCATACAATGAAGACGATGCAGATGAAGCACTCGAAGATGCAGTCGACTTGCTCGAAGAAGCACGCAACACAGCGCTAGCACGCACAGCTGTCTACCAGCAAGATTACGCAACTACCACAGCCGTCGACTGCGTACCAGGTCCTTCGAGGTGGGTGACTTGGTACTTCGACTGAAGCAAAAGAAGGTGCATAAACTTGCTTCTCCATGGGAAGGACCTTTCATCATCACAGAGGTCATTGGTGGTGGAGCATACAGAGCTCGTGGAAGAAGACATAACTTGGGCTGCCCGACGACGCTTGCGAGCAGGAACCTCGCTAACATCCTCAGTCGCAGCAGGCTCCTTGCCCTGTGCTTCCTCTACCCCTTCCTCTTCAACCTCTTCTGTGGGTGAAGTGGTAGCTGAAGGTAAAGGCGATTCATCCCCTCCCTTTGCTTCTACTGTCACCTCTGTTTCATAAGTTGGGCCATCTTCGGGAAGAGGCGGAAGAGTTGAGGTAGTCGAGTGGCCCTGCATACAAGATATAGCAGTCGAAAGTCAAAAAGATGCACAGAAGGATAACAAAAACAGGAGATCATAGACTCGAAAGATTCACTAACCTCTGGCAAAGGCTTTTCAGCCCCATAAGGATCGACTGGGCAGTCAACGTTGCAGGGCTCGCTTTGTTTTGTACTGGTGATGGATCGCACATGTGCCACCCAGTTCGCTCCTAGACAGCTCCTCCTTGCTCATTCGACTGGAGTCGAGGGGGCCTTCGTACTCCCACATTGGGTGGGCACGAGCGTGGAGCGGCCATACCCGCATCTTCACAAAGGTGGCAATCAGATGCACACCCGTGACGCTGTTAAGGAGCCCCCAATTGTCTCCAGCATAGGCGCTGCTTCCGCCACTTCTTCAGTCGAAAGCTCATGGTCCCAGGCTTTCGTCCTAGCGGCTATACCAGCAGTCGAAAATGCTGGGGCCACATCCTGGTCGACTTGCACATAGAACCACCTCTTCCTCCACCCCTGCGCCGAGTCGACTGGCTTCAGGGCGAAATATCGGGTGTCGCTGCGCACTTGGATCTGCAGGCCTCCGACTGGATAGGTTCGGCCGCCTCGGTTGTTGGGTCGCACCATGAAGATAGACTTCCATAATGCCCAACTTGGAGCAACTCCCAAAAAACACTCGCACAGCGTGATGAAACACGCAATGTGCAGAATACCGTTCAGGGTGAGATCATGGATCTGCACCCCGTAGGCAAAAAGCAAACCTCGCACAAAATCATGGAGGGGGAGCGAGAAACCCCTAGGCAAAAACTCCGCGAAACAGACGCGCTCGTTAGCGCGGGGCTCGGGAAGTACCTCCTTGGGTGAAGGTGCACCGACGAAGAGCTGGTCCGAAGGTGGCAGCAACCCCTCCTCGCGCAGCTTGTCCAGCTGTGCCTCCTTCATGGTGGATTTCATCCAATCGCCATTGGTCTTCTTGAGGTCGATGGCGGCCGCAGATGCGCTAGCCGCAGTCTTCTTCCCCTTCATCGCCGCCGCATCAGGCGCGGCGGCAGCAGTCGAGGCATAGCGTTTGTTGCCCGCCGCTTTCTTCATTGCCAACGAGCAGGTGGAGGAGCGCGCAAAGCTTTAGCACAGGAGCAATGGAGGCAGAGCGCAAGGAAGACGATGGAACAGGGGCGGCGCACAGAGCAAATGGCAGATAAAAAACAAATGCCAGCGCCGTTCCCCTATTTACCACAGGTCAAAAGCAATCACAGCCATTCAGATCCAAACCGTGCGTTACGCACGCAATCTGACCGTACACGTGGCAAACGCGGAGGGCAACCGTCGCCGGCCACTCCGCCCACTACGCACGTAAAAAAGAGGAGCCATCATCACGCTTGCGAAAAAAGTGGGCCCGTATAGTCAAATCAAGTCCAAACGGCACCGTCTTCGGTCAGCTCTGCACAAATGGGCCCACCTACGTGTCACGTCCCATCAATCGCAGCATAACGCACGCCACGCGTGTCAGAAATCGCAGTCGAAATAAACGTCATCCCTGACGTCATTGAAGCATCTGTTCAGAAAATACGTTCGAGTATGCCCAACGCATATTGATCACTCGATTGCCTCGATTAGTTCGGGTGTGATAAAACCTTCTTAAAGCAAAATTGGTCACTCGACCGTTCCTTCGACTAAGTCATATTACTCCCATCGGGAGCGTATTCAAAAAATTCTTCGACTGAAGATGCTTAAAATAATGATTGAGATTATGCTCCATTCACAAGTAATACAACATAATCTCGGGGGCTACTCCCATCGGGAGCACTGTTGTGCACCCGATAGAATTATGGCATAAATTTATTCGATTAACATATGCAGAGTAAGAGAATTTTTGAGATTATCCTCCATTGCAAAGCAATGAAGCACAATCTCGGGGGCTACTCCCATCGGGAGCGCTGTTGCGCACCCGATAGCATAACATCAAATATCAGTCGATAAAGGATACGACTCGTCCAACAAAATTCAGAAAACATACCCGAAACATTCCTGAGTTGCGTCCGTCGCAAATATCTCGGATGCTGCACGCATAGTGCAAAGGTAAGACCCGCCGAACTTTCGAGCTGGGCTAAGGACCGTTCCAGCAACGTTAATCCTTATACTTTCCGTGTCAGCAGACATGATGAAAAATCCCGACGGACGCGTTGGGTAAAATTCAAAGCTATACTGCAGATCGACTCAGTAAGAGCTCAAGCGGCCTAGTCGAATCTGACCAGTTTGTTCCAGATTCGAGTCCGGGGACTCGAGTTTGATTGAAAGCTAGTAAGGTTTTACCCGAATGTGTAGTTAACCAGTCCCGATCCGTCGAGTGTACTGGGCCTGCTAAGCTATTATCCCTTGATCATCATATAACGCAGTCGATGAGATACTCGACATAGCCAAACGTGTGCTATTAATACAGGAATTCTAAATTATATATACAGAATGCAAAGCATATGACGTGCACTTACGAAAGAGTCCATGCCCGATTCTTCGAGTCAGCCAAGTACTCGGGGGCTACTGACATGGGTATACATATCGGGTACCCTATTATGAGGGTACCTGGTGCACGTAATGACTAAGGCCCAATATCGAAGAGCTTACTCGAAGCCCAAGACAAGAGGCCCAAGAAGATGGAATACCCTCCAAGATTAGACATAGGCATAATCGGTTTAGACTTTCCTTACGTGTAAACTAGGTCGGTTACAAACTTCCGAGACCCAGCCTATTTAAAGGCTGGGAGGGGTACCGATCTGGGACCAAGCCATACTCGAACCACCAAAGCTCTTGCGAGATCGTCATCTCGCCGGAGCTCTCCTGTAATCGCATAATCCACAATCAATACCAGACAAGCAGGAAGTAGGGTCTTTACCTCCACCCGAGGGTCTTTACTACCACGTTCTCTCCCCATAATCTCAACCCTAGGTCCTTAACCATGGGATTTGATGAGGGTATACCTCGTCACCAGGTCTTTCAGCTCAGGAGCCTGGAAAGCCAAGTCATAGACGATTCGAGACGCCTTGTGGCGAACGCGGTCCCAGTCCAGCGAGGCCCTGGACATAACAGTAGAGAAGAAAATTGAGTCGAGGGAAAGAAAAGTTGCAATGAATTTGACGATGGGGTCTGATGACCCACAAGTATAGGGGATCGCAACAGTCTTCGAGGGAAGTAAAACGTACCCAAATTTATTGATTCGACACAAGGGGAGCCAAAGAATATTTATAAGCCTTGACAGATGAATTGTCAGTTCAGCTGCACCTGGAAACAGACTTGCTCGACACAGTTTATCAGTAGCAACAGTTTTATGACAGTAGTAGTGAAATAATAGCAGCAGTGAAATAAAGGCAGCAGTAGTGATTGAAATAAACAGCAGGATTAAAATACTGTAGACATAGGGATGGATGAACGGGCGTTGCATGGATAAGATAGCTCATGTAATAATCGTAACACATGGCAATTGCAGGTAGATAATAATAAATAAGCATCCAAGTACTAGTTAATCATAGGCATGTGTTCCGTATATAGTCGTACGTGCTCGCAATGAGAAACTTGCACGACATCTATTGTCCTACCAGCCCGTTTGCAGCGGGGCCTCAAGGGAAACTACTGGTAATTAAGATGCTCCTTTTAATAAAGCACCGGAGCAAAGTATTAACACTCCATGAACACATGTGATCCTCACGTCATAGCCATCCCTCCGGTTGTCCCAATTTCTGTCACTTCGGGGCCTCGGGTTCTGGAAAACGACATGTGTATACAACTTGTAGATATGATCCAAAACAATAATTATACTCATGAAACAATAACATGTTCAGATCTGAAATCATGGCACTCGGGCCCTAAGTGTCAAGCATTAAGCATAACAAGTTGCAACAACGACATATAACACTAACAATAGATACTAGGCACCATGCCCTAACAATCTTACATCTATTACATGAACGATCTCATCCAATCCCTACCATCCCCTTCAGCCTACAGCGGGGAATTACTCACACATGGATGGGGGAATCATGGATGGTTGATGGAGAGACGGCGGTGATGATGATGGCGATGATCGGGGACGGCCGCCATCGATCGCCGGAGAAGGCCTCGGTTTGGGATTGGGTTTGGGGGGCAAGGACCAGAGAGGATTTGGGGGATTTGAGAGAGAGGGGAGGAAGACAGAGAGAGCCGTATATATATAACTATGTGCTGTGCGTGTTCACCCTTGTCCCCCGACATCCCCAAATCCCCCAATTTCCCCATCCCCCTCCACCAAAGCAAGGTGGACCCTACCTCTGTTCCTCCACGTCAACTGTTTCTCTTGGAAATGCCCCTCTATCTTTCTAAAACTCGGTTTGGTCACAAGTCTGGGTCCACTTTTCTTATTTTGCCCCTTGGTTTTAGTTCTCTGGTTTGGTTTGGGCCCCCAAATATTATTCGATGGATTGTATTATACTCCCTCCGTTCCATGTTTTGTTTTAGGCCTTTCACATATTGTCGACTACATGTATACACTAAAACGTGTATAGATACATGTGTATATATGTGAATGTGTAAAAAGTCTAAAACAACTTATATTGTGGAACGGAGGGAGTATATGTTAACCCAGACGCTAGGCATGTCGCGCGCATTGTGGGACTACGCATCGCAAAGTGGCTGCTAAAGTTTTTTGCCTGACTAATGATTTTTCACACTGACAAACAATGCAGGCATGTACCGGCACATAATTGTGTTTTGGTACGTGGACCGGTCTTGATGCAGAGAACAAGCCCAAGAACGCTCCTTCCCTGACTCGCCCCGTGCGGGCGAACAGGGGAAACCCTACTCCCCGCCGCCTCTAGATCTACCCCTCTCTCCTCCCACCTTCGCACTCCCGGCGATGCACTCCCGCTCAGATCTAGGCCCTTTGGGCCCCATCTGGGCTTGAGCGGGCCGCCTCAGACGTGGTGGCGGCTCCCCCGGTAGACGGAGGTGCAGGGGCTGATGCCGGGGGGTGGCGGCGACGGTGGCGTGCCTGCTGCAGTGCGGCGACGGGGACTTTACGGGCCTATTTCAGACTCAGTCGGCCGCCTTTCCGGCCTCGCAACGTGGATCACGATGAGACGGCAGTGGTGATTACAAGACCGTGGTGGCGTGTGCTCTGGTGGGTGGCAAGTTTGGTGGAGCGCTACGGAGCGTCCAGGGGTGTGGTTTTTAGGGTGAGGAGAAATCTCCATCGTCTCGACATCGACACGATGACGCCTGCATGTGTCGTCCTCCTTCCTGAAGGGTGTCAGGTGTACCTCTTCCCCATCTCCCGTAGCGTACCGACGGAAACCCTAGGACACGCATCAGGGCTAACCCTAGGAGTGGTTCGGGCAGCAACATCGTTGTCGTCGCTCACCTTCGTGTAGGTGCTGCTTGGTATGCGGCGTTTCGAAGTGCTAGGAGCGTGGTGGAAATTCTCTGGATGCGCAACGATTGCGTTGAACTGTCATCAACGCTTTTTCTCTTATTTTTTCTTTTTTGTTTCTTTTAGGCTTTTTTTTTGAGAAACATAGTACAAACGCAAACGCTCACATACATGCGCACACACTCACCCCTATGAACGCACGCACGCACACCCTACCCCTATGAGCACCTCCGAAATACTGAGCCGGCGGATCGAGTCTTGAGATTGACGAAGTCACCACGGACGCCTCGCTGTCGACGGGAACGTCGCCTCCCACTGAAAGAATATTCCGCCTAAATGCAACACACAGATGTCAAACCTGGGGTTTGAACTCTGGTGGGCTGAGGGTACAACCACCCTACTAACCATCCAATCAGAGGTTGGTTTGCTTGTTTCTTTTAGGCTTGAAATGTGTTGTTTGCACCCAACTGTGGTCTCGGTTGGTGGTCGAAAGCGAGGACCAGTCTTTGTTAATGTCATGATAGATGAACGGAGGCATAAATTACGGCGTGGGTCCCACGGCGGAGACTGGTCTCGCTGACTGATTTGATTCATCACCGCCGACGCCGAGAACGGCGTGGAACCGACGATTCGCCGCCCCACCTCAAACCCTATTTCAGGCGAATGGGCGTGGCGGCGGCCGCTGAAATCGGCAGACGGGCGGGAGGGCTAGGAGGCCGTCGGCGGCGAGGCTGCTGCCCGCGCGCCTCCGCGGTCAAGGCCGGCGTCGAGATGCTCACCGTCGCGCTGTGTTCTCCAAGAACCCGATGCCGTACACGAGGCTGCCCTTGGCCCTCGTCTCACGCAGCAGCACCTCCCCCGGCCGGCACCGGGGCGTGGACGTCGGGGACGACGAGGAGCACGTGGCGCATCTGGAGGCTAGCGGACGGCGACCCCTTCGGCTGGGAGGACGTCTCGGGCTCATGTACGTACCGCTCCTGCATTTCTTCCCCTGTCTCTCATCTCCATCAGACTAGATTATTGTGTAGGATAAATCTCATCTTTTGTGAGGTTCCGATGTGTTCTTGGATTCCTAGGTCGTCAATGAATTAACTAATGGTGCATCTACTATTTCTTTTCTTTGGTTTGGGCAGAAATCTACCCTATGCGCAGCTTGAAGGCATCATTTTCGCCTAGCACCGGAAAGATCAGCAAGCTGGAGACAGTGTAAGATTTATTTGCCATTGCTACACATCTTGATTTTGTGTAGGATGCAGCACGCTTTGATACCGTCTGCGCCATTTTTCTTTCAGTGCTCTGCAGCAGAAATACCTTCTTTTCTTCCTGTTGTTTATTTAACCGTCCAAAAACAACAACGTCCATGTCGTGTGTGTTTAAAGATGGATTCTTGACTCACTGGGCCTATCTTTGATCTGAAACAAGGCCAGAATTACCTACCTAAAGTAGCTTAGTTATTAAGGAAGAAGCCTCAGTTTCCTCAGGTAGCTAGAATGATGATTTGGTCTCTGCTCATCACGCCTTCAGCTAGCTGCTATTTTGACGACTCTTGTGCTTGCAGCAGCAGTTGGTGGTACTAGGCCGGCATGAGGAAGGCCGCCGTCCACATTGCCAAGCTCTGCTTTAAGACGCCGCCTTGAAGGCGCTCAGCGACCACATCAAGCAGGTATATAGCTCGCACAACTCGCTTCTCCCTCCCGTGCATGGTCGACTGTGTCAACTTGGCCCTACGGTTATAATTTTAGTTGCTAGATTCATGTCGTGGAAACATGTTCAGCAGAATTGGCTCCCATCATGTAGTAGAAGCATCTTCGTAGAGTTGGCTGGATTCGTGTTCAGCAAAAAAAAATTAGGAACAGTACAACTACAGGATGTGCTCAACTTGACCCTACGGTTATGATTTTAGTTGCTAGATTCATGTCGTGGAAACATGTTCAGCAGAATTGGCTCCCATCATGTAGTAGAAGCATCTTCGGAGAGTTGGCTGGATTCATGCTCAGCAAAAAATATTACGAAAGTACAACTACAGGATGTTCATAGCAGGTGTACATTAGCATTGAGATTTTGAATCATATCAGCAGGAATTTGTAGATTTTTTTTTAATGGATTCTTCAAAATAAAAAAAAATTAGCACAAAAAGCTATTCATAATATATTCAGCTCTTCTGTTTTCTTCTTTCAAAAACTGCAACGACACCAGGCTGCAAGGGAATCTTCCGGTTGTCTGACCCAGATTTTGTGGACACTACTGTTGGTAACACAGGCACGTCCTTGCAAAACTTGCTCAAAAGGTCTCCGTCCTCTTTTTTCTGTATGATTGCAGTTTTTTTTTTCAAAATCTTTCAAATCATGTCAAGTTGGAAAGTCAGAAATCAAACAATGCATTCCTCGCTTTGTTTCTCTACGTTGCTCTATTTTCGGGAAGGAACAAAGATAATTTTTTATTGTGTTGGATCTGTAGAAATTTTGGCTGATGCTACTTAGGAGGTAGGACATATATCATGTTTGGATTTAGGATAATTTTCATGTCCAGTTGATATGGCAGTAGGCATGTAAGTTCGTTTCTACTGTTTTGTCATAATTCTAGAACACTGCAGGTGGATACGCATGGTGCATGGCATTGAGAATTCGCTGGCCACCTATACTGCATCGTGTCTAATCTTATTTTCCAAAGGTAAACCCTGTGAGCTCAAGAGTTGTACTACAGTCGATGCAGTAGACACACTACCATCAGTATGTGGTATAGGTATACAACTTCTAATTTGACTGACGGACACAAGACTTATGCACTTGTGGGCCTTTATCTATGGCAAACTCTTGCTGTCAAACCAGATTGGTCTTATGGAACTGTGTTACTTGACATAATTGTTGCTAGGTAGATCCTCCTTATGATTAGGAGCAAAACTGCAAAAGACCATTAATTTCCTGTGGATGTGGCTTTGGTAAAAAACATTTAGTGGTGCTTCTAAGCCATTGCTGAAAGTATGAATCCTTTGAAAATAAAGGATTTGGTAGATATGCCGATTTGTTGTATTTTTCTTATCGTCTTGGCCTACTGGTGATTAGTGGTTGTTGTGTACATTGAGTCGATGCATCTAAGCAATGTACATACTCACCAAGTTTTCCTTCCAGCCATGACATGTTAGCAGTGTATGAAGCTACAAACTCTCATAATTGAATTGATTAACGTTCTTTTTGTGCACGTGTTGATGCTTGTAGGTTTCTCTGTTGAAATTTGTAGTTCACTAGTTCTTTACCTGTAATGTTATTAACAAAACGAGCCATGCCATGTACTGTCCTTTATTCAGATCCTGAAAGCATGCATGTACCTCACACTAGTTTTTTACTCTATTTAATTATGAATTCCATGACTTCTCTTGTAGACTTTCATGGTCGTGCCGGATCTGAAGGCCGGCTGTGGTGTCCACGTCGTGCAGGAGGCTGCCCCCATGGCCCACCATTGCGACCTCGACCCCACTGAACCCCACTGAATAGGATCTCGTCGATATTGACACCCAAATGTACCTCCTTGATCGCGCTCTAATCGATTGTCGCCCAAGGTGATTATGTATGGTACAAGCCTTTCCGATGTTGTCGAGCTGTGGGTTTGTAGTTTTCTGTTTGAATGCTTTAGTTCTGATATTCTTAGAGGTGTCCATGTTCATAGAGAAAATTTTGTATATGCAGGGCATAATTGAAATTTGGTGAATATATCTACTCTATGTAAATTGTCTAGGTGACATATTAACATAGTCCTGTATAGTTCGGGAATTATTGTGTGTCGAACTTCGTATCAGATTTTGATCTAGGATGTCTATTTTAGAATGACATGTTCTCTTCTCCTCCGTCTGCTTATTTTTGTTTCTAATGTCCTGTTGAATCTTCATACAGATGCCAGCCACAAGAACAACTGCATTCCCCTTTACTCTCAATGGGGTTTCCGTCGATGGCCATGCTGCCCCTCTCCCGGTGACCAGCTCGAGCACACCAGACACCACATACCTGTTAGGTGTTCCCTCTCTGTTCTCTCTCTAGCAAATGAAGAAAACAGGAGCACACCAGTTTTCAGGCAACAAATGCCTTCCTTTTCTATTAGCTTTTGCAGCAGCGAATGCTACACCAACACAGACAACGAATGCCTACAAGCTTGGCAACCTATGCCTACTGTGCAACAACAAATGCTACACTACAACAACAAATGCTGGCAAACCTTAGCAACCTATGCTTGCCCTCAGCAACCTATGCTAGGACATTGGCTTGCTACTTTCTTTCCTCCATATTGGGTGCCTCTCCTTATATAGAGGGTTCAAGCTCGGTGCTACAGCATTCTAGAGCCTTCTACTGCTACCCTATCTTATAGACTAAGAATTATATATAAATAGTACTCTAGAACATACTAGCACCTACTACTTAACTCCTGCAAACATATTGCAGCATACCTATCTACTCAGGACACAACTCATGTGCCCCAACCAGCACACAACTTATGTGTAACAAAATTACACCAGGCCAACAATCACCCCCCTAATCTTGTCATCTTTAATCATCAACACAGGAGTGCTGGATTTTCATCCGCTGACGCGAAGAACACTTGTTCTTTCTTCCGGTTGTGGCACTCGGACGAGTAGTGGCCAGAGACGCCACAGTTGTAGCACTTCCCCTTCTTATTCCCAACCTTGCGCCCACTACGCACACTGGTTTCGGAGACGTTGCTATTGTCCTTGTCGTTGTGGCAGCCGGCATGACCGCGGACAGCACCACGATCACCCTTCCTCGATTGATCACGTCATTGGACGACACACATCCAGCTTCCATCGGACCGAACATTCCTCCTTGGTCCTCAAATCTTGAGGCTCTGATACCAATTGTTAGGTGTTCCCTCTCTGTTCTCTCTAGCAAATGAAGAAAACAGGAGCACACCAGTTTTCAGGCAACAAATGCCTTCCTTTTCTTTTAGCTTTTGCAGCAGCGAATGCTACACCAACACAGACAACGAATGCCTACAAGCTTGGCAACCTATGCCTACTGTGCAACAACAAATGCTACACTACAACAACAAATGCTGGCAAACCTTAGCAACCTATGCTTGCCCTCAGCAATCTATGCTAGGACATTGGCTTGCTACTTTCTTCCCTCCATATAGGGTGCCTCTCCTTATATAGAGGGTTCAAGCTCGGTGCTACATCATTCTAGAGCTTTCTACTGCCACCCTATCTTATAGCCTAAGAATTATATATAAATAGTACTCTAGAACATACTAGCACCTACTACTTAACTCCTGTAAACATATTGTAGCATACCTATCTACTCAGGACACAACTCATGTGCCCCAACCAACACACAACCTATGTGTGGGTTCACACTATAGCCTGCACACAACCTATGTGTGGGATTTACACTATGACAAGATTACATCAGGCCAACAATCACCCCCCTAATCTTGTCATCTTTAATCATCAACACTGGAGTGCTGGATTTTCATCCGCTGACGCGAAGAACACTTGTTCTTTCTTCTGGTTGTGGCACTCGGACGAGTAGTGGCCAGGGACGTCACAGTTGTAGCACTTCCCCTTCTTCTTCCCAGCCTTGCGCCCACTACGCACACTGGTTTTGGAGACGTTGCTATTGTCCTTGTCGTTGTGGCAGCCGGCATGTCGGAGGCCCAATGTCGCATGCATACCCAGCCGCAGCCCTCGACGTAGCCCTGCGCACCTCTCGATTCAGAAAAAGTGTCGCATCTACGCTATTAGCAGCGATGCAGTCTGAAAGAGGCAGCAGCACGCGTCGCATCGATGCAGCACGCGTCGCAGTCTGAAAGGTGTGCCCCCGTCGCGCGGCTCGTCTCCTTCATCCTCTCCAAGTCAAATGGCGCTTTGGATGCTCTGCCACTTAATTCAATAACTGCCACGTCGACGGAGAGAAAATTCCACCGCTCCTTCCTCTTCTCTCACACCACAGCTTTATAAGGGCCCCCTCTTCTTCCTCTTCTCTCACACTCTTCTCTGAAGCCGCATCCTTCCTCTTCTCTCAAACAAGCAGCCTCGAACTACAACCCTAGCCACCATGCAGTTCAACGGCCCGACCTACCTACTCCATGCCACCGTGCCGGAGATGCGGTATCCGCCCGGTGTCCTCGTCGAGAACCAGCTGCGCGTGTGGGCCTTCTCGAGGTGGAGGGGCGCAAGGGATCTAGCGAAGTTCTTCCTCTCGTTCGGCTACCGCCACCTCCCTCCGGGCTCGCCACGCATGTTCCGGCTCGAGGAGTTCCATGACGGCAACAACGGTCTCATCATCGGCTACTACGTCACCTTCACCAACAGCTTCGACACTTACCACCTCCTCGAGCAGGTGTTTGGTATGGGTGCGAGTTCATCGCATTCACGAACTTCAACATCTACACGAACTTCAGCGACATCTTCCGCTACCACAACAACATTCATACCCTCCCCTACAACATGGAGGACGACGAGTGAGCCACCCCAAGGAGGAGCCAAGGAGAAGTCAAGGAGGAGCTGTTCTATGTTTGTTTGCCGTCGTAGTTTATTTCCATGTTTGTTTCGGTTTGTCGCTTGCTTGGGCATATATGCCCCTCTTTAGTTTATTTCCATGTAAGATGATGCCCCTATATATCTATGTTGAGTCGATGCTAGTCATCGTGTAAGGTTCGTAAGTTGTAAGAGGGCCCAAGTTATAAGTGTGCTAGTCATGTAAGGTTGCTACTTGCATTTTATTTATGTTATGTTGTTATGTTTGTGAAAAAAAGCAAATAGCTTTCTTGTTCTTTTTTTTTAGAGCAAAAGTTTTGTTCTAATTTTGTTCCCGATTTCCATTAGAGAAACCAAGTTAATTAAGCTACATGATCCATCACAACACCTACACACATCTCCAACAAGCAATCGGTTCTCCAAAATGAGCTAACAAAGAACCCCAAAGGTAGCCCAAACAGCTCCATTTCTAATCCGGGCATTTTTTTGACCTTCTCCAAATGACCTCAAACTCAACATCTAGTTCACTAATATAGTGTCCTTGACCAATATGGAGTCATTTCATAAAACTATAAAAAAACCACTTCTATGTACACACCAAAACTTGACACGTACACACCTATGTTTGAGCCAAGTAGACATTTCTTTTAACACACACCTATGTTTGAGCCAAGTAGACATTTCTTTTAACTTGACACGTTGTTTTTGAGCCAACACAACAATATTTTATTTAGCCAACACGACACACCATAATTTTTAGCCAACAATATTTCATTCAACCCATTTTTTGGGTCGAACACGTCATAAAACATTTAGCCAACATTCCAACACGTCTAATAATGTTTTAGCCAACAATAACGTGTCAAGAAACTTTTTCTATGATCGACTCCACTTAGCCAACCTTTCCCACCTTTTTTCCAACACGAAATTCTTTTTTTCCTTCACTTAATTTAAGTGAGTACTCACGGCTTGGC
Organism: Poa pratensis; assembly: GCA_947311845.1. Lineage (NCBI taxonomy): Eukaryota > Viridiplantae > Streptophyta > Magnoliopsida > Poales > Poaceae > Poa > Poa pratensis. Next base: position 18,988,278 of record CAMZMU010000120.1, read on the forward strand.
CCAACAACGGGCCCATGAACTTGTCGGTTTTTCTATTTCGGAAACGGCTAACTGAACCTGTTCGAGGTGTTAACTGAATTCAGAGCTAATTTCCACCTGAATTTATACGCTTTCGATTTCGACTGGAAACATTTAGAGCTAATTTATTCGAATTCATAACATAGTTCATCTTACAAACAACTCCTAAATCGAAATCCACAACTCCTAAATCGAAATTCCTAATCCAACGATAAAGAAACACCAAATAAATGGCAATGATACAGACATAAAATGCTCCGGCCATCATGTTTGACTGCTTCTTCAATTCCACAATCTGGCTGAACTGCTTCTTCAACTGCTTGTTCAATTTCTGCAACTCCCTATTCACCAAAACATGCTCCAATGGACGATCGGCTCTGTTTGAGATCTCCTCCTCCACAGCAGACGAGATGGGAGCCGCCTGAATTGGGGGCAGCACTTCAACTTGAAGCCCTCGATCCCGAATGTACTTATCCATCCACTCAAAATGGCCGCATTCCTCCAAATCTGAAAAGGGGAACGGAAACCCTAATTCCCAAATCCATAGTGCAAACTCAAAATCACGCCAAATCGAGACAAATCAGGACAAACCCTACCTTCCCATCCTTCCCACGGTGCAGGGTGCTCTCGCATTTGACAAATTCCCGACCGACATTGCCCCTCGTCGAGCGCACACATGTCAAGCGCTTCAATGGATCTAGGCGAGGGCAGTCCGGGCATCTAGTCATCGGGACTTCTCCATAACGCGGCCATGACTTCTGGGAGCCAGAAGAGGAGCTGGACATCCCTCACCGCCGCCGCCGTGGACCGTTGCTCGAGAAGAGGAAGAAGAAGGTGCGCGGAAGAACAGGGGAAGGGAGGCAACGGTGATGTCGGGGGCAGCGCACGAGCACGGGAGCGGGGGCTGACTCTGCCTCTTTATAAACCGATAAGGTTGACGTGGATAAGTGGTGGGTCCCAGACAGAGGTGGCACGCGGTCCCGCGTAGCAACGGTCGACTGGTGGGTCCCGCGTTCAAACAACCCAGCTCACGTAATCCAAATTTGTTAACAGTTTCCTTCCGTTTAAGGGCTTAAAAGAGCCGTATCGGGCCGTGGCTATTTGGGCCGTTCCAACTGTCGTCTCTGAGCTATTTCATCGAACGACGTCGTTCTCTAGTGAATAGCGGGGAATATGTCGCATGTGAGCTATTTGCCCGACGAGGAAGGAGAAGAAGAGGTGCATATTCGATCTCATGGACTCATGGTGCAGGAGGAAGATGAGCTACGCCATAGATGAAGTCAGTCTTCTAGGCGAGTCTTGCAGCCACAAATTTACACCGATTTTTCTCAGCTAGAAGTAGCAGGCAATTATTCTTCAGCTCAGACTTCAGAGTCACCGTGTGTCCTTGTCAGGCAAAGAATTTCGGACCAAGGCATAGAGAGGGAAAGAGTGGACCTGGACTTCAGGATGTTCGGCAGAGCAAAGAGCCGTGCCGTCTGGGGCCATCTTCTCCAGAACCGGCGCCTCTAAGGCGCGCACAACACAGCACATCGACGGCGGGCGCACTACCTGATGGATGGTATCCGGGGGCTGATCGACAGTGGGCACACTGCCGATGCAGCAGAACTCTCATGCTCGACACAAGCTGCCTTGTTCTAAAATCCAGGGGATGCCAGAGATGAACACCACTGAGCTGCACCGTGCATCTCGAATTCTCGATTAAGCAAGCATTACGAAGATTCCTGAATATCTCCCTCCAGTATGACAACAACCAGAAATCTGGCAGGAAATCAAGCACGAATACATACCCGCACACATAACTGACCGAAATCTCATCTGAATCGAATGGAAAAAGCAACCGTGTCGCCGTCATCGGTTGCTGGAGAAACATTGAGAGCTTGATCAAAGATGCATACATTAATTTCAATGTAGCTCAGATTTTGTTAGAGCTCGGTTCAGTTCAAGCAAACATAGTGATTCTATTAGTTACAAGTAGTACAGATTGAAAAATTTCTGAAATGATCCTAAAGGCCAAGACGGCAATGCAGCTGTCATCTAATCAACTTTGTTTCGAGCTGAATGGAACGTGCTGGCGTCCACACTGCAGACGCCACCAGTGGTCCCCGAAGAACCAGGAGATTCATCAGCCGGTGGCGGCATCATGTAGTCTGGAACCGGCATCTTCGCCGGGAGGCTTGGCAACGGCGCCTCCAACCGCAGCACGCTGACGGCCTGCCTGATGGACGCCCTCAGGCCGGGGTCAGGGTGCCCACACCAGAGTCCAACTACCATGACGCGCTCCATCTCCTGCCCGTCGAACCTGCCATCCAGCCCGGCGTCGGCTGCCTCGAGGATGGCCCCTCCGCTGTAGGCCTCCCAGACCCACTGCACCAGGTGGATGACGGTGCCCTCACCATCGTCTCGGGCCACGGCTGGCCTCCGGCAGCTCGCAATCTCCAGCAGGACGACCCCAAAGCTGTACACGTCGGACTCCTTGCTGGCCGTGCCTGAGAGCACGCACTTTGGGTCCATGTACCCAAGCGTCCCGGCTGCGCCCGTCGTGAGTGAGCCCCGGCCGTCGCAGACAAACCTTGCGAGGCCAAAGTCACCAAGCTTGGCATTGAAAGAGGCGTCCAGCATGATATTGCTCGGCTTGACGTCCCTGTGCACGACACACTGCTCTATATCCTGGTGCAGGTACATCAACGCGGAGCCAAGGCCAAGCACGACCTCATACCTGACTGTCCACGGCAGCAGGTGGTCCGGCTTGTACAAGTGAGCGTCCAGGCTGCCGTTAGGCATTAGTTCATAGACAAGCAGCAGATCACCTTCGTTGCCACCGTTAAACCATCCAAGCAGCTGAACAAGGTTTCGGTGCCGGAGCCGGCTGATGATCTTCACCTCGGAAACAAACTCCTTCCAGCCCTGACGGGAGCTCTTGGACACTTTCTTCACTGCAATGTGAAGGTTCGTGTCCTTGAGGAACCCTTGGTACACAGACCCAAAGCCTCCTTCGCCTAGCTTGTTCCCGCTCGAGAAGCCATCGGTGGCAGCCACGAGCTCATCGTACGTGAATCGCCTGGGCCCAGTCCCTTGTTCGAGCTCATCCTGATATACTCTTTTGCTGCGGAAGTAGGCCAGCAGTTTCCACAGTTTTTCCAGGTATGGTCTCATGGCAATCCTAGCCGCTGCCAACCATCTTTGCCACCGGTACATCAGGAACCGAACTAACAGGCCGATCAGGCAGACCACTAGCACCACGGAGATGGTAACAATGCTGGCGGTGGTGGCCACCTTTCGTCGATATTCTCTGTGATCCTCCGCCATCGCCCACTCACGATGATTGTTGCGTGCCACCATCTCTTGTTCATATTGCTCGCTGTACCGGTCTCTCTCCAGCTGCACCTGAACCGCCCGTGCTTTGGAGATGGCATAACTCAGGTAGCAGCTCGACCCTTTGATGGCGCCGGCGCTGTTGTTCGGAAATATCCGTGGCAGCTGATCGGTGTAGTAGGAGAGGCAGCGCGTGCACTCGCTCGGGGGCAGGTCCCTCGTGCACTGCACCGCCGCCATCACCCACTGCGTGTTGGTAAACGGCTGTATGTCCTCTGCGATCCGCATGGTCGCTTGGCTTGCCTTCACCGTGAGTCGACGAATCAGCTCGAGCCTCTTCTGGCTCAAGCCAAAAGTGTCCACGACATACCCTACGAGTGCTTCTGAGCCATACCAAGGTTGGTCAGGGGGGCTCTGCCGTTCCAAGTTCGGTAAGGGGTTTGTTTCACCTGGGGCGGGAAGGAAAGGTCGACCATGTCAGCAACGGAGAGGTCGGCGATGGAGAAGAAGGACTCATCAGAGTATTGGAGGGAGCAAGAGTCGTAGACGGCGCGAACCGTGCGGCTATGGGGGCACAGCTTCATGATACCCTGGGGTGCACGGTCGAGGCAGTCCTGGCATTCAGCGTCGGTGTCGCTGGCGTAGCACATGAAGAGGCCAAAGACCACGTTGGCCCCCGCGCCAAACGTGCCGTTGAAGAAGCCGTCGGAGACTCCGACGGCCATCGGAATGGCCGACAGAAGCCCGTAGAGGTTCACATGGTATAGGCTCCCGTCTGTGTAGTTGCCGGCAGTTGAGCACGAGACTACAGATGGCCGGAGGGGCTGAGTGGTCATGCTGCCATCGACGTCTTCAACAAGTGGGCGGGCACAGCATGCGCGGACGATGGCCAGAAGTAGCAAAAGGCAAAGGCATGGAGGTGAAGCCATGGCCGACTAGTGGTGGTACAGCTGACTATGAGTGATGCAATCACCCAAGACATCACCCCTTGATATAGGTAGAGGAACCACGCCTTGGTGGTAGTCAATACACCGAAAATTGATTGGCCCAGGTTCGATATAGCCAAATTGAATGGACCAGGTTCGATATAGCCGAATTGATTGGCCCAGGTTCGGTTCTTAGCAATGCTAGATATTTTAGCATTTTTATTTATTTTAGCATAAAAGGGAATCTATCTTCTACCTATTCTACTCTCTCCGTTCAGGATGTCATAGATTTCTCCATATATATTTTTTTTGAAAGCCTGCGTACAATCAGAAAGTACAACATACACCGTATGAAGTACGAGTACAACGTACAGAAAGCCAACGCAGGGGAACAGAGCAGATCAAGCACGAGCACCTCCACCGGCGATGAAGACGAAGACCGCCGACCTCCTTCTAGCCACGGCCCGAGGGCACCTCCTTCCTTGAAGATCGCCGCAGAGCCCGTCCGCCGCGCAGCGGCGGAGCTTATGCCATTGAACGAGTACGGCGAGCACCCTCCCGCTCCAGCACCACCACCTTACCGCAGCCGTCTTCATCCCCAGCGCTGGCGGAAGCCGCGAGGCTCGCCTAGCCCTGAGTTCCAGCCTCCGGGTCCTCCAGCGAAGCTCCACAACGTGGAGATCTACCTCCCCGCTGGCCGGCAAGGAGGAGGAAGAACCGGAAGAAACCGAGAGATCCGAAGATCCCCGGCCGCCAAAAGCCGCACGCGCCACGCCGGAGCTCCAAGGAGCGCCGCCGCAGAAGGGGAAGCGCGCCGGCCCCCACCTAGCCACCGACACCATCGCCACCTCCACGACGCCGCCGGCGGGGTTCCTACCACACCCTACACTATGTACAAGCCGGGATCCGGGGATCCTCCACCCTCCCGCCGCCCGAGCGACACCGGAGAGGGGAGAATCCCGCGAATCACCGGCGAGCGAGGTGGATGGACGGGAAGTTCTCAAAAATCGCCTCTGTCTACTGTAGAGAGAGGAGAGCGGTCGGCCGAGCTCCTTCCTAATACTTAGATTTCTCCATATATGGATGTATGTAACACGATACATCATATATGGAGAAACCTATGACATCTTTTTCGAGAAGTATCTATTATATACTAAAAGCAAAATGGGTTAATAAATAAAGACACCACGTTAATCCACATAGGTTAAACATATATAATCCGTTGATTTTAGTTATGACGGTTTAGATTAAAAGATGATAAAATTACGTACAACATAAATTAGGTACAAACAGTTCATCTTTGACACGTACAACCACGGCACACAACAAACATATCGCAATATTTAGTAGCGCTTCCGGAAAAATGACGTCACGTACGACAGCAGCCACCGTGCATACGAACCAGTCTAGCCTTTTTTATTCCTGTGATTACTACTCATAATATAGATCGATGACTATTAAATAGGCCAGGTGCGCTGTTCCTCCTCGAAACAGGCTTTCGCCCCGCTTTATAAATAAAGCAACCACCGGAACAACCAACGACAGGTGCTGGGGCGGAAACAGCACAAGCACGCCCAAAAGAAAAGAACAGAGAAAAGCAAAAGAAAAAACGCCGTAGCGGCGGAAAGACAAAAGTGAACAAGCTCCAAGACCGTTGCGCCCACCGCAAGCTTCCCACCACGCTCCTAGTGCTCCGAAGCGCCGGTACCAAGAAACACCTTCAAGAAGGGATGCGACGACGACGACGCTGCTGCCAAGGGTTTCCCCCGGTACGCGACAGGGAGAGGAGGGGGAACACCCGACGCCCTTCAGGAAGGACTGGCGGCATCCACAAACGCCACCGCGCCGGAGTCGGGCAAGACGACTAGGATTTCTCCCGACCCCCTATCCCCCCAGGCGCTCCGGAGCACTCCACCATACCGCCCACCGCCCAACGCCACCCGATCGAGAAGCCGCTCACCAAGTCTCACCACGGCACAGAGCAGAGAAGCCTATACACCGAAGAAAAAGAGCCGGGACTAGGAGCCGTAGCACCGCCGACGTGCGGGAGGGACCGGCCTCCACCGTCAAGGACAGTAACCAACCGGACACAGCAGCAGGAGGACACCCGGCCTGTGGGCCCACAAGCCAGGCCGAGCCTCTCGGCCCCGAGAGGCCCGTGAAGCTCCCGCCGCCGCGCTGCAGAAGGCACAACATTGACGCCGCCGCCCCCAATCCGAGCTGCTCTTCAACATCAGTGTACAGAAGGCCAAACCGCCGCAGATTCGGGCCGACCCGCCTAAAACCCATATGGGGCCCAAAGGGCCCAGATCTGGGCCGGGGGCAGCGCGTCGGACCAGCACCACAATAGCCACGGCCCTGCCGCCAAGGGAGGCGCCACCACACCCCGACCGACCTGACCCAACCCAGGAAACTCCGAGGATCGGCTCAGAGCGCCGCCAAAAGGCCGAACAGCACCGCCGCTGAGCTCCCCGTCAAGGAGCAGCAGCACGCGGGTAGGGGCGGTCTCGGACGCAGGAGTGGAAACATCCGCACGGCCGCCGGCCGATCTGGGCCCGCCTGGCCCAGATCCGGCCCGCAGCACGCGCCGGCCCTGCCATGGCCTCTCCACAGCAGGCCGAGGCAGGGGCAACCGTGGGGAGCGGCGCACGGCCACCCCACCACCAGCGACCCCGCCCAGCAGCAACCACCCGCCGCCGCCACCAACCGCCGCCGGAGGCCCTGGAGAGAGGCAGCCAACAACGGCTAGATCTGGGCCGAGCCCGAACCAAACCATCGCTGCCCCACACCGCCACCAGCACCATCGCGAAGCCCTCCGCGCCGACGGGACGTCGACGACCTCCGCCGCTAGCACCCGACACCACGCCACCGCGCCCAACGCCAACGCGCCGCCCCCACTTGACGCCGCCTTCCCGCGCCGACGAGCACCAAGCGGAGGGAGAGATAGACCCCGCTGCCGCCGACGCCAACCGGTCTTTTCCCGGCGGCGCCGTCCGGCGGCGGCGAGGGGGAGGCAGGGAAGGGGAGGGTCGAGCTCGGGGGTCGCTAGGGTTGTCGCCCTGCCGCTCGCGCTCGCGGACAGGACGATACGTTTTTTCCACCCCGCCAGGTGCGCTGTTGGCCACGGCCGTTTCCGATCCGTGCACGTACCAGTCCATCAGGATTATTCGTTTTTTTTTTCCTGCATCTGCATGCACAGATTGTTTCCTAAATGCAATTCAAAACCAGAAAAAGAATAGAGCTAGCCGATCGGGCATAGCTGATGGCTGCATGCATGCTAATCCGAATCAATAAATAATCTACCGAGGCAGTATGAGCTAGCTTCCCGTGTAAATACATTATACTCCCTCCGTCCAAAAATAATAAGTGTCTCAAGTTTGCACAAAAGTGGATGTATCTAGGCATATAACCATGTCTAGATACATCCAGTTGCATGTCTAGATATATCCACTTTTGTACAAAATTGAGACACTTTTTTTGGATGGAGGAAGTACATGACTCTATTCTTTTCTTTTTCCATGTACAAATGATCCGATCGGCCGATATAGAAAAAGCTGGACGTACACAGCTTTCTCTAGACCTGTAGCGTATCAATATGTGACTCTCTTCCCTTCTTTTCTTTCAAAATAAAAAGAAAACTGCCGTACCCTACCTAGAACATGGTGCATAGTCATATGTGTGATCAAGAATAAAAAATAAAATTAATCTCAAGATATCTATAAATTTTAGAAACATTGAGTTTGATGTCGATATGCTTACGGAAACACTAGCACGGCACGGACGAGCGCGGAGCCCAGTGCTCCGCCCGCGCGGCGGAAGAAGAGGAAGTGGGTTGACACCGCGGCGTAAGTTTTTGTACTCCCTTTCCTGTTTGATGTTGTTCTTGTGTAGGCTTCTCGAGGGGTTTTTGAATCTTTTCCTCTCCAGGCGCCCTGAGGAGCCAAAGAGGCGGAGGCTCCGGAGACTTGGAGAGATCTCCAGCTCTGCCGCGGCGTCTGCGGCGCCTACGGCTGAAGAGGTGCACCCCGAGGCCACCGCTTCCTCTCCCGAGGCTGCGGCGCCACCTCCTGAGGCAGAGGAGCGCCGCGAGGAGGAGGAGGAGGCAGAGGTGACGATGCCGTCACCTGCGCGGCCTGACGCCTCTCCTGCGCGGCAAGAGAAGACGCCGGAGAAGGGTGCGGCAAGGACCTCGCCGCCGGCGAAGGAGGGCGCGGCGGAGACAGCTGCGTCTGCAGAGGCGCACGCTGACGTCGAAATGGAGGAAACCACTGTGCCATCGCCTCCACCGAGCCCGGGCCTTGGAGGGCCTACGGCGGGCACTGAGGCTACTGCGGGGACGGCCTCAGCAGAGAAGGCCAACCCTGCTCCTGGGGAAGAGGAGAGTGCTCCCCAGGGGCAGAAAGATGGTGGAGCTGATGGTGGGGGCGCCTCGAGCCCCCAGAAGGCTCCCAGCGCAGAAGGCGAGGGGGGCTCTCGCCAGAGCCCCAGAAGGCCCCAAGCATGGAAGAAGGGGAAGGCTCCCCCCAGAGCCCCCAGGCGCGCCTCGAGGACACTCAGAGCCCAAGGCGCGATGCCCCGGGGCCCTCGGCAGGCGCTGGCGCTTCCAGGCCCTCTGGAGAATCATGGGCCCTAGCCTTGCGGGGTCAGCGCCCAGTCGCAGCTAGCCGAGAGGCTGTCCTTCGCTCGGCGAGGGAGGTGCTCGATGGGCTCGAGGCCCAGCTCGCTGAGGAAGACCGCGCCAGGGCGGAGGAGGACGCCGAGCTTGCGCGGGGCTGGGCTTGCCTCCAGGAGACCGTGGAGCGCTGCCGCCAGAAGAACGAGGCAGCCCAAGCTCAACGTGAGGCAGCGCTGCGCGATGCTGAAGAGATCCGCATCAGCGTGGTCCGCGAGGTCGAGGAGACCCTTGCGGACCTGGGTGCTAGGCGTGAGGCTCTCGAGGCGGAGACCGAGGCCAAGCATCAGGAGCTGGCGGCGCGCGAGGCGGCGTTCTCCACCAAGCACAAAGAGCTTCTGGACCGTGAGGAGGGGATCATCGCCGAGTCGGAGACCGTGCGGCAAGGCCTGGAGAAGCTCCGCGAGGACCTGCGTGTCCGCGAAAACCAGATGGTGCAGCGCGGAGCAGAACTTGATGCCTGCGAGACCGAGCTACGCAAGCGCGAGGAACAGGTTGAACAGATCGAGAAGGATCAATCCGCGCAGCGGGAGCACCTGGAGTCTCGCGAGAGCAAGGTTACTCAAGACGAGGCGTTCTACCAGAAGCGCCTCACGCTGACCAACGAGAACCTCCGCAAGAAGGAGGAGCAGATGGCGGAGGAGTCCGCGACCAAGGAGAAACTCTTCCGCGACAACTGCAGGAAGGAGTTCGCCGAGAAGGCCAAGAAGCAGGAGGAACGCTTCACGAAGAGACGCAACGAGCTTGATGCTCGCATCAGGGAGCTTGAGGCTCAGAAGAAGCGATTTGACTCCCGCCTTCAGGACGTTGTGGAGGCTCGGAAGCACGCGGAGCAGGACCTTGCCTCCTTGATGCATGACATGAATGAGATGCAGCAACAGGTGGGGCCTGTTGTGGAGCTCGTCGAGGAAGCTCGGCAGAGCGCTCTGGCTGCGCAGGTCTTGTCGCGCCAGCGGGAGCGCATGTTTGCTTCCTTGGTGAGGCGTCCGCGGGCCGTTGCGGGCCGCCTGGGGACCGAAGCCCCCAGGCTTTCTGTCGAGGGGAACTCCGACGTTGCCACCTACCTCGGCTTCTTCGAGCAGCTTCTCACCAAGCTTGAAGAGGTCGTGACGAACCTCGACGACCTGGTCGACACCGAGAGCCGCGAGCTCCTTGGCGTCGCGGTCGGCCAAGTCTTCGCCAACCTTGCACACCTCCACCCCGGCTTCGACTTCGCATCCGTGATGGAGCCTCTGGAGAAGGAACTCGCCTCGAAGCTGGACGCCTCGGTGTGGGACGACGTGGAGAAGTATATTCAGCGCTTCAAGAGGGTCGAGGTCGAGGAGAGCGACGACGAGGCAGGCGCTGAGGAGGTGGATGATGAGGCTGTCGACGGCGACGACGACAACCCCGCTGCTTAGGTTGCCCCTGTGGAGAGATGTGCCAAGGGCACCAGTTATCTTAGGACTTGTTGCTTCGTTTTGTAATGGTTTGTAAAGACACTTTTATTTTGTGCAAGTGTGAGTGCCCCTCGGGAGGCCTTTTATCTGTTTCCTCATGTCTTTTTCGCTCTACGTCGTTAGGACCCTGCTCTTAGCGCAAATGGCACCGCCGCTTCGGTATGCCGGAGTCAGGGCTCGACAAGGCCGGGGGGTGCGTAAGGCTTAGAGAAGTAAGGGCTCTCGAGGCGCGATGCTCGGTATCTCCCCTTTGACGCGCAAGCAGCCCATGAGGCGTAAGAGAGAAAAGAGAGACTCGAGGGGCGACAAAACCAGCGAGAGGAAAAAGGCTCATGAGGCGTAAGTTCTGGACTTAGCTCTGGCGAGACGCCTGCTTTGTAGAGGGTGTCGCGTTCCCTGGCGAGGCGTTTTTCCTTCTCGAGGCTGCCTGGGGCTGGTTTGGAGCTAAAAAACCCCACAAGGTATCTTGTTCCCTGCGTTGGAGAGAGAGGCAAACCCACAAGCAATGCATGGTTGTACAACTCATGCGCGCTCATAGATTTCTTCATGCGTATCTCACGTGGAGAATAAGCACCAAGGTCCTTGGTGAGGTGACGTGCATGGGAGCTAACCCACGAGTCAGAGCTCTTTGGTGAGATAACGGTCGTGGGCGGAAAGCCACGAGTTAGAGCTCGGATCCTTTGGATTTTTCGATGCTGCTGGGATGCTCCCGAGACACAGGCACCGTGCTCAGCCCCCGCTCGCGAGGTGCGCATGGGGAAAAATGTGAGCGCGAATGAATGTAAGAGAACAAACTCACCAAGCAATATTACATAACGGCGCCGAAGCGCAATAGGTTCATGCTGACCTGAAATTGTTCATTACACTTGGCGAGGCCAAGACAAAGTCCGCCATGTCTGGGCATGGGGTTCCACATGGAGTGGCTGAGGTTTCCCGCGGCCCGTGGCGACGCGTTGTAGGGAGCTCTCAGTGGAGATGGCCCTCGTGAAGGGAAAGCTTGGTGAAGCTGGGAGGTGAAGACGCGTGCTTCCCTCTTGAGACAAAAAATGCCTGCCGCGACGTGATCACGGGTAGAACTTGCGTAGGTGCTCGATGTTCCATGGATTTTTGATCAGATCGCCGTCTTCCGTCTCGAGCCGCACCGCGCCAGGCCTGGCGATGTGCGCGACCCTGTAGGGGCCTTCCCACATGGGCGAGAGCTTGTGGAGGCCCTCTCTGGAGAGGATCCTCCTGAGGACGAGATCGCCCGTCTCGAGGGTGCGCGGCCGTATGTGGCGGCTGTGGAACTTCCCTGATTATGTGTTTTTCTTTCAACTTCTCTACTTCCTTGATGATGAACTCTTGCTTCTCTGGCGCCTGGCACCGTGCTTTCTGCTTCACGGGGCGTGCGTTTGGATACACGGCTAAGTGGTGCTCGATCACCTCCCTCGGTACTCCGGACATCTCTGACGGTGTCCATGCGAACATGTCAGAGTTTGCCCTGAGGAAGGCGACGAGCGCGCTTTCCTATTTGGGAGGTAAGCCAGCGCCTATGGTGACGCTAGCCCCCGAGCCGCTGGCGTCCAATGACACCTTCTTCGTGGCTGCCTGCTCCTGTGAGAACAGCTGCTTCTTCTTCGCGGGCCTCTCGAGGGGCTCCATGTCCTCATCAGCAGGGAATGCCACGGCAGCGGCCTTGTAGGCGGTCTCGACAGAGCGCATTGCGTCCTGGACTTGACCGTGGATGGCGATGGTGCCGCCGCTGCCTGGAAGCTTGACGATGTTGTACGCATGGTGAGTGACGGCCATGAACTTCGCGAGGGCGGGGTAGCCGAGGATGGCGTTGTAGGGCAGGCCAATGTGTGCGACGTCGAAGTCGATCTGCTCGGTGCGGTAGTTCTGCGGCGTGCCGAAGGTGACCGCGAGCCTCACCTGCCCCAGAGGTGTGGTAGAGCCACTCGTCACCCCCGTGAAGGGCCTGGAGGGCATCAGCCACTCGTAGGGCACTTGAAGCTGCTCGAAGGTCTCGACAGAGATGACGTTCAAGCCCGCACCCCCATCTATGAGTGTCTTGGCGACGGCTATGTTGTTGATGATGGGAGTGCACACCAGAGGGATGGTGCCTACAGCCTTGGTCGACTTGGGGTGGTCCTTGGAGTCGAAGGCGATGGTGTACTGCGACCACTTGAGGGGCTGGGAAGCCTCAAGCCCTGGAAGCGCTGCGTTGACCTCGCGAGAGAATTGCTTGAAGTGGTTGTTGGACTTGGGCGCCTGGGACCCGCCGAGGATGCAGGCTATTGCCCCCTGAGGGGCCTGGTAGCCCCCAGGGTTCTCGTCGGGGAGGTTGCCATTTTGCCCAGCGTTGTTCCCCCGAGCCCTCTGCTGGAAGTTGTGGCGTCCACCTCCGCGGCCACCACGGCCTCCGCCGCGGCCGCCGCGGCCCTGGTTCTTCTCCGCTCCTTGCTGAGCTGCTTGAGCTCCCAGCAGTCCTCAGTTGCGTGGTTGTGCCTGTTGTGGTAGATGCAGTATGGGCGATTGTCCACCTTTTTCTCTTCAGCCGCGGGAGAGGCCTCGCGAGGCTGCTTTGCGTCAGGCTCTGCCGCGAGGATGGCGGTGGTCTTGCGCTTCTCGGCAGGCTTCTTCTTGCTCCTGGACCCCTCAGGAGGGTCATCCTCCACTTCCTTCTTGACGAAGAGGAGGCCCTCTTCAGCCTTGGCGCACTTGTCAGCCAGATCAAAGAGCTTCACCACAGAGGAGAGGGTGTCGTGGATGCCGAGCTTCTCGAGCATCCGGTGGTTCGTGACGCCCTCCCTGAAGGCGGAGATGACGTGCGAGTCCGGGATGTTGGAATCTTGTTGCGGACCTGGCTGAAGCGCTGGATGTATCTGCGGAGGGTCTCGTCAGGCTTCTGGCGCACCGCGCGAAGGTCGTTGTAGGTGAGCGCGCGTTCGTAGGTGCCCTTGAAGTTGGCGACGAAGACCTTGCAGAGGTCCTCCCACGTGTCGATGGTGTTCTCGGGGAGGTTCATGAGCCACGAGAGCGCGGAGTCCTTGAGCGCCATGGAGAGCCAGTTGGCCATCACCTTGTCGTCGCCTCCCGCAGCCTGGATGGAGACGGTGTAGAGCTGCAGGAACTCCAGAGGGTTGGTCCTGCCGTCGTAGCGTGGAGGGAGGTCTGGCTTGAACTTCACGGGCCAGACGACGCGGCGCAGGTTGCGGGTGAAGGCGGTGCAGCCCGTGGCGTATGTCACAGCGCCACCAGCGAGTGCGCCGCGGTTCTGGCGACCTGCAGCGGCGATCTCCTGGACGACGCGGTTGTGGCGGTCCCTCTGGCGCTCGATCTCCACGCGGGCATCCGCCGGAGTCCGCTGCACAATCTGGCAGTCGTGCGGCGAGGATGCGTGCGACGCGGCGCGGTGGTTTGCTGCCGGAGCTGCAGCTGGAGGAGGTGGCGGAGGCGGAGGGGGAGGAGGAGCGCCGTGCGCTATGTTCCCCTCGCGTCCGGAGTGGCGCACCAGCGAGCGAGAGGGCGCTGGTGCTGCAGTAGTAGCGGCAGGGACGGCGGCGGCGTTGATGAGCTCCTCGAGACGCCCGAGCCAGTTGTCGTGGCCCGCCTGCGTGGGACGGTAGCGTAGCAGCTCTTGCGCCATCAGTAGCGCGGTGGCTGGACTGGGCGCCGCTCGGCCCATCGTGGAGGCGCTCTCGCGCCTGGATGGGTGCAGGGAGGAAGCTCCCTCGTCCTCGCCGTCGATGCCGCCGTCGTTGCCGCTGCCGTTGCCGCCGTCATCCTCAGGATGTTCGACGCGCGGCTCGGCGTTGCGCTCTGAAGCGCGGTTGGCGCGTGGGCGACCACGCGGGTTGTGGTTGGCGGCGGGCTCGGTGTTGGCCCTGCCGGACGTCCGTCGCGCAAGGCGCGCAGCTCGCGTGTCAGTCATGGCGCGGAGAGGTTGAAGAAGTTGAAGACGCGCCTCAGCCCCCTACCTGGCGCGCCAAATGTCGGAGACTAGTCCCAGGAACTAGGGGTGTCTCTCAGAAGCCAAGAAACGAGTAAGGGGCTGAACACAACGTCAAACAGATCCTCAACAACCTCGGCGACGGTGCTCGTCGAGCTCGGTGAGGAACATCACGACAGAGAAGGAACACGGGCCGCTACCCAGGTTCAGGCCCACCGTGAGGTGTAAAAGCCCTACGTTCTGCTAAGATGTATTGCACTGGTTGGAGAGGTTCACAGTACAAGGGTGCTTGCCGAGGGCACAGCTGTGGCTATGGTGGACTATGGTGGAATGAGCTCTGTCTTCTCCTTCAGACGTAGCTGCTTGGTTGTGGAATGAGTTGGTGAATGCGGGATCCCCTCCTAGGTCGTACACTGGCTCCTTATATACTGGCCTTGGTCCTCTTCCCCGAAAACTCCGGTGGGAAGGGATACCACAATGCCGCCAAGTTGGAGCACAGCGCACAGCGTCGGGGGCGTCCATGGACGCGGTCCATGGCAGAGAGCACGTCGTCTTGGCAGAAAAAGCCACCGTCCAACCAGGACGGTGGGCTGGCGCTGCAGAGCTTTGGGGCGTGCCCCACGGTGACGTCGCAGTTGGAGCGTAGCGGCGGCCGGCCGCTTTATCACCAAATTGGCAAGTCTTGGAGTCCGCTTTGCTTCCTCCAGCTCCTTTGACCGCTTTATACACGAGAATGGCAACTGCGGCGTCTTCGTCATCGCGCGCAGGCGCGCGCGTCACTCTGCGGCGGGCGCAGAGCCCATGTGCGCTCTGCAGCGGCGCAGGAGCTTGCTTCCACTTGAAGGAACCCCGCGAGGGCCTGGAGCCTCGCCGAGGCTCTGTAGTCGTTGACTCCTCGCGAGGGAAAACCTCACGAGGGTAGCGCGGAGGCGCGCCAGGGCCTGATGATCTTCTAGGAGAGGCCTTCCCGAGGCAGAGGTTCCTCTCGAGGCCTCTTAGGTCGAACGTCTGGTCCTTAGCAGAAAAGCTCAGTCGAGCAAAGAAACCCTCGCGAGGGAAAATCCCTCGCGAGGCTCGTCAGGCTGAAAGCCTGGTCCTTAGTAGAATTTCCTGCGGAGCGTTTGAGGGCTGTGGCAGGCCGGCCCATGGTACCCTGGTTTCCATTGGGCCGACAGAATCTTTGCGGGAACCTGCTAGGCTTCCTGGGCGTGTATGGGAAGACAAAAGATACACCAGAAGCACGGGAGGACCAGCAACGTATGGAAGACCCATACAACAAGCAGACGGATAAATGGCGTCAATACTTAAGCAGCTACGCTCTTACCAAAGCAGAGAAGGAAATCTTTTTTGAATGCCTGAGCAGTATCAAGGTCGCGGCTGGCTTCTCGTCAAATATAAAGGCAATAATAAATATGGCAGAGAAAAAATTCCAGAACCTGAAGTCTCATGATTGCCACGTGATTATGACGCAGTTGCTTCCGGTTGCATTGAGGGGGCTTCTACCGGAAAATGTTCGAGTACCCATTGTGAAGCTATGTGCATTCCTCAATGCAATATCTCAGAAGGTCATCGATCCAGTAACTCTACCAAGTTTACAGACGGTTGTGGTCCAATGTCTTGTCAGCTTCGAGTTGGTGTTCCCCCCATCATTCTTCAATATTATGACGCATCTCCTGGTTCACCTAGTCGACGAGATTGCCATTCTCGGTCCTGTATTTCTACACAATATGTTCCCCTTCGAGAGGTTCATGGGAGTCTTGAAGAAATATGTTCATAACCGTGCTAGGCCAGAAGGAAGCATCTCAAAGGGCTATGGAACAGAGGAGGTCATTGAGTTCTGTGTTGACTTTATTCCTGACCTTAAGCCGATTGGTGTTCCTGAATCGCGGCATGAGGGGAGACTGAGTGGAAAAGGCACGCTAGGAAAGAAAGCACTGATATGTAGGGACGGGCATTCTTTAACTCAAGCACACTACACAGTTCTACAAAGTTCCACCTTCGTGGCTCCGTATATCGAGGAACACAAGAATTATGTACGCTCCAAGAACCCGGGGGAGGCTGACTCCTGGATTAAAGAAAAACACATGGAGACTTTCGGCAGTTGGTTGCGATTACAACTCATGAATGACACCACTGTCGGAGATAACCTCTACTTGTTGGCCGCGTCACCATCTTCGACTGTATTGAATTTCTAAGGGTACGAGATAAATGAGAATACATTTTACACGATTGCCCAAGATAAAAAGAGCACCAACCAAAATAGTGGTATCCGCTTTGATGCAACAGACGAGAATGGGCAAAAGGACACATACTATGGTTACATAGAGGAGATATGGGAACTTGACTATGGACCTACTTTTAAGGTCCCTTTGTTTCGGTATAGTTGGGTCAACATGAAGGGAGAAGGGATAAAGGTAGACCAGCTGTACGGAATGACAACAGTGGATCTCAAGAATCTTGGTTGTTACAGGAACGAACCATTCGTCCTAGCCAATGATGTGGCTCAGGTTTTCTATGTGAAGGACATGTCCTCCAGACCGAAAAAAAGAAAAAATAAGCAAACGAATACATCAGACGATGAGCCAAAGCGTCACATAGTTCTTTCAGGGAAAAGAAACATCGTGGGAGTCGAGGAGAAGACAGACATGTCAGCAGATTATGATAAGTTTGATGAAATTCCGCCCTTCACAGTGAAAACTGACCCAAGCATCCCGTTAAATAATGAAGATGCTCCATGGTTACGGCCGAAGCGATGATAGGCCAGGGACATACGCGAAGAAGGGTTCATGGCATTTATGTAAATCAATGTAATGTATTAAACCTTTATGTGATGTGTAGTAATGTATTAAACCTTTATGTGGTGAAAACCATAATACATAGCTCGGGTCCATTTTTATTTAACCATAATACATCACGAATAATATCACTAACTTTTGTCGGGTCCTAAGCCACGGGGTGCTGAGCGGCCGGCGCTGCGCACCCAAAGAGCAGGAACCATCACAGGGTCAATACTCACGTGAGAAGGATCCCTATGAAGAACCATCCACTAATCGGGACATCGTCGCCGAGATCTGAAAAAATCAGTGGGGAATTTGATCAAACACCTAGGTAGGGGAGGGAGAGGGCAACACCTTGGTAAAAACATGCCCAAAACAAACGGTTTCACCGTCATACATCCCAACGGTGGCTCGTGAGTGACTGCATATCAAATGCACCGTTGGGCTGTATGACGGGAATCCGAATGCTTTGTATAACAAAATGCTTTGTAGATAGAACAAAACATACGGTTTCCCCTGCATCCGTCAGCCCACCGGTGGCTCGTGAGACGGCAAATCGGCCTTCGATCCAAACAGCGGCAACACGTCTCTGATGATTTGCAACAAGTGTTGGGGATGTTGCTAATCATCAGAGCGTGTTGCCGCTGCTTGGATCCGACCGAGGGGAGGGTTCACTGATGCGGGTAGGTCCCGATTTTCACGGATTTGGACGGAGGGAAGGATGCACACGAAGAACGAAGAACACAAAAGAGGGGAAATCACAACACAAAGGATAAATAGCAAGTAGCAACCCGGCAAGACTCGATTGGTAACAAATCCCCGTGGGCAGCCCCCAATCCTCCTCTCCCAAACACACCTTACTCTTAGGATTGTTTGTCCAATTGGTCAATCCAACCAACCCGATAGAATCACCGTAAGATGAAAGATCGGCAAGTAATCGCAACTACAAGCGGAGCCTTGGTATCCACGCAGGGATCTTCTCCTCAAGAGGAGGCCTTGGTTCATCTCCACATGTGGAGGTCTTGATTCATCTCCATAGGAGGAAAGAGACACTTTGAGAAGAAGGAGCAAGGCTCTACTTTAGTTCCCAAATCATAGTCTAACCCTAGATCTAGTCCAAGGAGTGCTATTTATAGTCTAGATCCAAAACGAGGCGAAGGGATAAGGTTTCACGGGTCCCTTCCCGAGCTGGTGCCCGCACTGGCGGTAGTACCGCTGGTTTAGCCGGTGGTACCGCCGGTGCGGGCCTGCGTTGCGGATTCCCACGCCCCCGGTATCGACTGGTACTGCGGCGGCGGTATCTGGAGGTACCGGAAGAAGGCCCCGACGTGCCGTTTCAGCGGTAGTAGTGGCGGTAGCACCGCCGGCGTGGTGTGCTCCCATCCCACGTCCCCGGTACCGGTCGGTACCTCTTCCGGTGCCACTGGCGGTACCGCCGACGTGGGTTGAGTTCCTGCTGCCTGGGCCAGGGGCGGTAGTACCGCTTAACCCGGCGGTAGTACCGCCGCCTGGGATTTCTTCTCCCTTCTTGTCTTCTTCTTCCTCATCGTCTTGGCGCTTCCTCCTCCTCTTCCATGCGTACACCTTGGATGAACTTGAGTCTTGGGCTTCCTTGGCATCTTCCCGGTTGTCCGTACTCGTCGTATCAAACCTAGCATAACAAAAGGGTAGATGCTCAAGTAGTATACCATCCAAAGGGACACGAAATGGGTTCTCGTAGAGGAATGAGTTCACCTTTGAGTTCAATGACGACATGGGATGTGTTGAGGGTCTTGACATGGTGATGGTCGTGACCAGGGCTACATCATCTCCCCCCTTTAAAAAGAGTCGTCCTCGACTCTTGCTCTTCATTATCATGCAAAGGAGGTAGATGTGTTGTCGAAGAATTTGAATTCACCATGCCTACAAACACTAAAGACCAAGCAAAACATGTGTGTGCAAGAAAGAGGAGCATATCAACAATGACATGTCCATTCTTTATCATAGCACCGTTAGCACAACACAAGAATACGAAAAGGTAGTGCAAGTGCAAGGTCAAAGTGCAAGTAATCCAATGGAACATCTTCAAAATGTGGAAACACCAAAACTCCATGAAAATATGAGGATGCCATCTAGGTATCTCATTTTGTACCGTATGATCATTATTGCACACAAGGCATTGAAAAGAACAATTTGTCATCATCCATGATGCAATAAAAGGAGAACTTGGCAAAAACACACAATGAAAAATGTCCAAAGTATCAACATGGGTGCAAACAAACCATAGGGAAGAGCAAGTTTTCGACATATTTGTTGCAACACCAAATGTGTAGAAACCAACACACTCATGACAAGACATGCTCAAAATGTCATTATGGTTGCACACCAGCCAAGTAAAAGAACAATTGTTCATTATATTTGTGGCAACGCATAAATCATCCATATGAAAGATGGGAAAATTTGTCTTGCCGTAGGAGAAACCAACATCACAAACATGTTTGCAAACAAACCAAATGCAAGAGAAATTGGTCAACTTGTTTGATGCAAAACATGGGAAAGGTATTAGAGCTGGGTTCGATCCATGACTCAAGTGTATGCTCTCAAGAGCTCGCCTTGTCAACTCATGCTCAATGGCGGTTGACATTATTATGCGCTTACCGGCACACACAAGACACCATGTGAAGAAATGATGTGCACGGTATATGAATACGTCATCCATCATGACGCGTCTCTTCATTTGCACAACACCAACCACACAAAAATCAATTGCAAAATATGATATATGTTGGTAGTCACTATGCAAAGTGAAGGATGGAACAAGGTCCATAAGAGTAAACGAAAGATCTCCAACATGTGATAAAGCTATGGGGGCAATCTCATAGGCCAATATATCAACATTATTGCAACCCAAGCATTTAAAAGAACAATTGTTCAATATTTTGGATGCAACAATGGGAAAGTAGCGCAAACATCGATTGCAAAACATGGGTATTGCAAAGTCAGCACAAATAGAAGAATCGACATGGTCATCATTGCGGAAAGCGTGAACATTGTTGTCAATAAACTTTGGAAAAGAGCAGTTGGTCATCATGTTTGAGTTGACAACGGGCGAGAATTGGAAACACTCATAACTAGGCATGTCTATGGAAAAATCATCACAAATAGGTTGTTCCACATGATCAACATTGGAAGTATCACATGGGAATAAAAATGTATCATATGATGGGGCAAGGAAATCATCCATAGCATGCGAGCAATCAAAATTCGTCATGTCCACTAGCGGGATCATGGTCACATCAACACCCATACCTTTGTTGTCCTTCTCATGTGAAGTAGGTGTTGAAGTAGGGGCCTCTATGTGGCCGACTCGTTCATCTTGATGTAGGCATGTGGTGGCATCATCATCATCCATGAAACCTAGTACACAATGAGCGAACACACTAGAAGAAGATGGTAAGTTGTTAGAATGCAAAGTAGCCTCACTTGACCTATCAACTACCTCTCTCAACTCACGTGGTGTATCACTCATTCCCTCAAAATAGAAACACTCAAACTCACATATGGTGGAGGCACTCAACTCACTCTCGCTCGCACTCGAGTGGGCTAAGTGGCTCTCATTCTCACATGGGATTGGTGCTATGTCATCATTCAAGCACATGAGGCTAGGCTCGGTGTCCTCATCTCCACACGCCTCCAAGGTTGAAGGGCAACTCCCATGCTCAACCTTCTCGAGCTCATCGCCTCCAAAGATGCATGCCATAGTTTGGCCATCCTCATTCAACGCATCCACCAATGTGATAGCATTGCTCATGCTCGCCTCCGTGGTCGAAGGGAGAATCCCATTCTCGACCATCTTCTTGTCGCCCTCATCTCCATTTGGGCACTCCCACATCATGTGACCATTGCCATCGCATATTGGACACGAGAGATTGGGACATTCTCGTGGACCATGGTCTTGGCCTTGGCAATTGTCGCATATGCGTTCTTCCTCATGCCATATGGGAGTCCAAGTGTCTCGGCGATCTCTAGGGTGAGGTGGTGGCGAAGGAGTGCGTTCATGGCATCCACTGCTAGCTCTAAGTTGACGAGGGAATATCTCCCCGGCAACAGTGCCAGAAACAATGCTTGTACGTCACACGTCAGTTGGGAACCCCAAGAGGAAGGTATGATGAGTGCAGCAGCAAGTTTTCCCTCAGTATGAAACCAAGGTTTAATCGAACCAGTAGGAAAACGAGGTTGCTTCGAAGGTGTTGGTGAAGGAGTGTAGTGCGGCGCAACACCAGGGATTCCGGTGCCAACGTGGAACCTGCACAACACAATCAAATTACTTTGCCCCAACTTAACAGTGAGGTTGTCAATCTCACCGGCTTGCTGAAAACAAAGGGTTAAACGTATCGAATGGAAATGATGTTTGTTTGCATAAAACAGTAGAGAACAATGATTGCAGTAGATTGTATTTCAGATGTAAAAGAATGGACCGGGGTCCACAGTTCACTAGTGGTGTCTCTCCAATAAGATAACTAACATGCTGGGTAAACAAATTACAGCTGGGCAATTGACAATTGATAAGTGCATATAACATGCATGTGTGAGCTGTGGTGTCTACTATGAGATTCATTTGGGCATTACGACAAAGTACATAGACCGCTATCCAGCATGCATCTATGCCTAAATAGTCCACTTTCCGGTTAACATCCGTACCCCTTCCAGTATTAAGTTGCAAGCAACAGACAATTGCATTAAGTAATGTGCGTAATGTAAACAATACATTCATCCTTGAATAAAGCATTGCTGTTTTACCCCTAGTGGCAACAACACATCTACAACCTTAGAACTTGCTGTCACTATCCCAGGTTAAATAGAGGTTGAACCCAACTATCATGCATAAATACCCCCTCTTGGAGTTACAAGTATTCACTTGGCCAAGGCTTCAACAAGTAACGGAGAGCATGCAAGATCACAAATGACATAGACATGATAATATAATATTCAGCTCCACATAGGTATCAATATAAGTCAGATCCCAGCAAACACAACATGTAGCATTACAATAAGATGATCTTGATCATGATAGGCAGCTCACAAGATCTAAACATGATGGCACAAGTGGAGAAGACAACCATCTAGCTACTGCTATGGACCCATAGTCCAAGGATGAACTACTCACGCATCACTCCGGAGGCGGGCATGGCGATGTAGAGCCCTCCGGTGATGATTCCCCTCTCCGGCAGGGTGCCGGGAAGAGCTTCAGAACCCCCCGAGTTAGGGTTGACGACGGCGGCGGCAGCGAATATGTTCTGGATGAAAGGCTCGGTGTTTTAGGGTTTTCACGTCTCGGGGAATAAATAGGCGAAGGGGCGATGTCGGCGGACCCCCGAGGGGCCCAAACCACAGGCGGCGCGGTGGGCCCACTGCCGCGCCGCCAGGTGGTTTGGCCACCTCGTGGCTCTCTTCGTCTCTCCTTCGGACTCCGTGTACGTGCTGGAAAAATAGGGACTGGCCTTTTGTTTCGTGCAATTCCGAGAATATTTCCAGAAGTAACTTTCTGAAACCAAAAACAGCAGAAAACAGGGAACTGGCACTGTGGCATCTTGTTAATAGGTTAGTCCCAGAAAATGCATAAAAGTGATACGAAGTGTATATAAAACATGTAGCAAATGGTATAATATAAGCATGGAACAGCAGAAATTATGGATACGTTGGAGACGTATCAAGCATCCCCAAGCTTAGTTCTACTCGTCCTCGAGTAGGTAAAACGATAACAACAAATAATTTCTGAGGAGACATGCTTTCACACAATCTTGATCAATATATTGCAAGGCTCATGTCATGAATGAAGTGACTCAAAGCAATGATCTATAGTTTGCTAACAAATAGATAAAGAGTAAACAATGAATCATATAAGCAAAAACTTTTCATGAATAGTACTTTCAAGACAAGCATCAAAAAGTTTTGCATAAGAGGTAACTCATAAAGCAATAGATTCAAAGTAAAAGGCATTGAAGCAACACAAAGGATGATTAAGTTTCAGCATTTGCTTTCAACTTGTAACATGTATATCTCATGGATAGTTGTCAACATAAAGCAATATAACAAGTGCAATAAGTAAATATGTAAGAATCAATGCACACAAAGTTGACACAAGTGTTTGCTTCTAAGATAGAAAGGAGTAGGTAAACTGACTCAACATAAAGTAAAAGATAGGCCCTTCGCAGAGGGAAGCAGGGATTAAATCATGTGCTAGAGCTTTTTAAGTTTTCGAAAGCATATAGAGAGCACAAAATAAGTATTTGAGAGGTGTTTGTTGTTGTCAACGAATGGTAGTGGGCACTCTAACCCCCTTGTCAACCAGACTTTCAAGAGCGGCTCCCATGAAGGACGTTATCTCTACCAGCAAGGTAGATCATCCCTCTTCTCTTTTGTTTACACATGTATTTTAGTTTCTTTATAGATGACACTCCTCCCAACCTTTTGCTTACACAAGCCATGGCTAACCGAATCCTCGGGTGCCTTCCAACATTCACATACCATGGAGGAGTGTCTATTTGCAAATTAAGTTGCTTACTGATAAATCAGGGCAAAACATGTGAAGAGAATTATTAATGAAAGTTGTAATTAATTGGGGCTGGGCACCCCGTTGCCAGCTCTTTTTGCAAATTATTGGATAAGCGGATGTATATGCCACTAGTCCATTGGTGAAAGTCTGTCAGAAGTAAATGACAAGATTGAAAGATAAAACACCACATACTTCCTCATGAGCTATAAAACATTGACACAAATAAGGAGTAATAAAGTTTTGAATAGTTTAAAGGTAGCACATGAAATATTTACTTGGAATGGCAGGAAATACCACATAGTAGGTAGGTATGGTGGACACAAATGGCATGGGTTTTGGCTCAAGTTTTGGATGCACGAGAAGCATTCCCTCTCAGTACAGAGTTTAGGCTAGCAAGGTTGTTTGAAGCAAACACAAGTATAAACCGGTACAGCAAGAATCACATAAAAACATATTGCAAGTATTATAAGACTCTACACTGTCTTCCTTGTTGCTCAAACATTTTACCAGAAAATATCTAGACCTTAGAGAGAACAAATATGCATCCCAAGTCTCAACAAGCTCTACGGTAGTTCTCCACTACTAGGCTTTAACTACATGATGCAAGAGCTTAAACATGATCTACTTGAGAGCTCAAAACAATTGCAAAGCATCAAATCAAACAAGACAATGATCTACAAGAATGCATATGTCTTTTCCAATACCAACTACTACATGTAGCATTTTCTTTCTTCCAAACAAACACCAATCAATTTATTTAAACATAAACTCTCCAAATGATAATATAATGCAGCAAGAGAGTATTTATAAACAAGTGCTAACAGCTCGAAGAGATGCATGAAAAACAGGAGCTAAAAGCACTGCAGTAGCTAGTTAAGAATACTCAACAAATATAAGTGAAGAACATGAGTATTCACATGAAAAAGCGGAGCGTGTCTCTCTCCCACACAAGGATTGCTAGGATCCGAATTTATTCAAACAAAAACAAAAATAAAAACACACAGACGCTCCAAGTAAAGCGCATAAGATGTGAAAGAATTAAAATATAGTTTCACTAGAGATGACCTGATAAGTTTGTTGATGAAGAAGGGGATGCCTTGGGCATCCCCAAGCTTAGACGCTTGAGTCTCTCTGAATATGGTTGGGATGAACCACGGGGGCATCCCCAAGCTTAGGCTTTTCACTCTTCTTGATCACATAATATCACCCTTCTCGCTTGATCCTTGAAAACTTCCTTCACACCAAACTCAAGACAGTTCTCATTAGAGGGTTAGTGCATAATCAAAAATTCTCATATTCTGTAATGATACAATCAATCCCAAAGCTTCTGGACATTAGCTACAGCCACCAATGCTTTGTGGAGCAAAGAAATCCACACAAACACAGTAAAAGAGCGAATGCAAAACAAAAGGCAGAATCTGTCAAAAACAGAACAGTCTGGAATGACGAATTTTTTCGAGGCACTTAAGTTGCTCAGATGGATCTGGCCTAAAATAATGAAAGTTGCGTACATATCTCAGGAATATGCGTGATTTTTCTCAGAATTTTTTGAATTTTCTACAGGGAGATAAGCTCAAATCCGTGACAGCTAAAAATCTGTCACTGCGCAGAAATCCAAATCTTGCATCAACTTTCAATATAGAACTTTACTTGGCACAACATTGCGATAAAATAAAGATACAAAGGAGTTGCTACAGAAGTAACAAAACTCCTTGACTCAAAGAAAACAAAAATAACAGCAAATAAAAACGATGGGTTGTCTCCCATAAGCGCTTTTCTTTAACGCCTTTCAGCTAGGCGCAGAAAGTGAAAATCAAGTGTTGTCAAGAGAAGAAGCATCAACATCATAACTTGCTCTAACAATAGAGTCAAAAGGTAACTTCATTCTCTTCCTAGGGAAGTGTTCCATACCTTTCTTGAGAGGAAATTGGTACCTTATATTACCTTCTTTCATATCAATGATGGCACCAACAGTTCGAAGAAAAGGTCTTCCCAAAACAATAGGACAAGATGCATTGCATTCAATATCCATAACAATAAAATCAACGGGGACAAGGTTATTTTTACTGTAATAAAAACATCATTAACTCGCCCCAAAGGTTTCTTCATAGCATTATCAGCGAGAAAAACATCCAAATAACAATGTTCCAAAGGTGGCAAATCAAGAATATCATAAAGCTTCTTGGGCAAAACCGAAATACTTGCACCAAGATCACACAAGGCATTGCAATCAAAATCATTCACCTTTACCTTAATGATGGGTTCCCAACCATCTTCTAATTTCCTAGGAATAGAAGCTTTAAGTTTCAACTTCTCCTCCCTAGCTTGCAAAAGAGCATTTGTAATATGCTTTGTAAAAGCCAAATTAATAGTGCTAGCATTGGGACTTCTAGCTAATTTTTGCAAGAACATAATAACTTCAGAGATGTTACAATCATCAAAATCAAAATCATTATTGTCAATGGTGGTGGAGACATTACCAACACCAATAACATTGCTATCAATAGTAGGAGGCTTACTAGCATGTAAAACTTTAGCATTACTAGTGGTGGTGATAGTACAAACTCTAACTATACTATTCTCTTTTTCAAGTTCTTCCTCTTTTTCCCACCTAGCATGCAATTCAGCCAACATCCTAATATTATTATCAATTCGAACTTGGATGGCATTCGCTGTAGCAAATGACTTAGTATCTTTAACTTCAATAGGCATAACTTTCAGTTTTAGAATTTCAACATCATGAGCAAGACTATCAACTTTAGAAGCAAGAACATCAATTTTTTCAAACTTTTCCTCAACAGTTTATTGAAAGCTTTTTGTGTGCTAATAAATTCTTTAAGCATAGCTTCAAGATCAGAGGACACACTTCTATTGTTGTTGTAGGAATTACCATAAGAATTGCCATAACCATTTGAAGGATAAGGCTTATAACTGTTGCTACCAAAATTATTCCTATAAGCATTGTTGTTGAAGTTGTTGTTTTTAATGAAGTTTACATCAACATGCTCTTCTTGAGCAACCAATGAAGCTAAAGGAACATTATTAGGATCAACATGAAATCTACCATTCACAAGCATAGACATAATAGCATCAATCTTATCACTCAAAGAGGAGGTTTCTTCAACAGAATTTACCTTCTTACCTTGAGGAGCTCTTTCGGTGTGCCATTCGGAATAGTTGATCATCATATCATCAAGTAGCTTTGTTGCTGCACCTAAAGTGATGGACATAAAGGTTCCTCCAGAGGCTGAATCCAATAAG
Organism: Poa pratensis; assembly: GCA_947311845.1. Taxonomy (NCBI): domain Eukaryota; kingdom Viridiplantae; phylum Streptophyta; class Magnoliopsida; order Poales; family Poaceae; genus Poa; species Poa pratensis. The sequence goes on from CAMZMU010000120.1 coordinate 19,015,152, forward strand.
TTCCTTGAGGAAAAATTTAATCCTGCATAAAAGGTTTGGATGATCATCCAAGTAGTCAGTCCATGAGTGGGACAATTCTTCTCCAAAGATTTCATTCTTTCCCAAGCTTGAGCAACATGTTCATTATCAAGTTGTTTAAAATTCATAATGCTACTTCTCAAGAATATAATCTTAGCAGGAGGATAATATTTTCCTATGAAAGCATGTTTGCATTTGTCCAAGAATTAATACTATTTCTAGGCAAAGAAAGCAACCATTCTTTAGCTCTTCCTCTCAAGGAGAAAGGAAAAAGTTTCAGTTTTATAATATCCCCATCCATATCCTTATACTTTTGCATTTCACAAAGTTCAACAAAGTTATTAAGATGGGCAGCAGCATCATCAGTACTAACACCAGAAAATTGCTCTTTCATAACAAGATTTAATAGAGCAGGTTTAATTTCATAAAATTCTGCTTTAGAAGCAGGTGGAGCAATAGGAGTGCATATGAAATCATTGTTGTTTGTGCTAGTGAAGTCACACAACTTAGTGTTATCAGGAGTACTCATTTTGAAAAACAAAATCAAACTGAATTAAACAAGTAACTAATTTTTTTATGTTTTTGATAAAGAGAGCAAACAAGACTAAATAAAAATAAACTAAGCAAGACAAATAACAAAGTAAAGAGATTGGGTGTGAGAGACTCCCCTTGCAGAAGCAATTCGGTTTTCCCCGGCAACGGCGCCAGAAAACGTGTTGCTAGCTCTAAGTTGACGAGGGAATATCTCCCCGGCAACAGTGCCAGAAACAATGCTTGTACGTCACACGTCAGTTGGGAACCCCAAGAGGAAGGTATGATGAGTGCAGCAGCAAGTTTTCCCTCAGTATGAAACCAAGGTTTAATCGAACCAGTAGGAAAACGAGGTTGCTTCGAAGGTGTTGGTGAAGGAGTGTAGTGCGGCGCAACACCAGGGATTCCGGTGCCAACGTGGAACCTGCACAACACAATCAAATTACTTTGCCCCAACTTAACAGTGTGGTTGTCAATCTCACCGGCTTGCTGAAAACAAAGGGTTAAACGTATCGTATGGAAAATGATGTTTGTTTGCATAAAACAGTAGAGAACAATGATTGCAGTAGATTGTATTTCAGATGTAAAAGAATGGACCGGGGTCCACAGTTCACTAGTGGTGTCTCTCCAATAAAATAACTAACATGCTGGGTAAACAAATTACAGCTGGGCAATTGACAATTGATAAGTGCATATAACATGCATGTGTGAGCTGTGGTGTCTACTATGAGATTCATTTGGGCATTACGACAAAGTACATAGACCGCTATCCAGCATGCATCTATGCCTAAATAGTCCACTTTCCGGTTAACATCTGTATCCCTTCCAGTATTAAGTTGCAAGCAACAGACAATTGCATTAAGTAATGTGCGTAATGTAAACAATACATTCATCCTTGAATAAAGCACTGCTGTTTTACCCCTAGTGGCAACAACACATTTACAATCTTAGAACTTGCTGTCACTATCCCAGGTTAAATAGAGGTTGAACCCAACTATCATGCATAAATACCCCCTCTTGGAGTTACAAGTATTCACTTGGCCAAGGCTTCAACAAGTAACGGAGAGCATGCAAGATCACAAATGACATTGACATGATAATATAATATTCAGCTCCACATAGGTATCAATATAAGTCAGATCCCAGCAAACACAACATGTAGCATTACAATAAGATGATCTTGATCATGATAGGCAGCTCACAAGATCTAAACATGATGGCACAAGTGGAGAAGACAACCATCTAGCTACTGCTATGGACCCATAGTCCAAGGATGAACTACTCACGCATCACTCCGGAGGCGGGCATGGCGATGTAGAGCCCTCCGGTGATGATTCCCCTCTCCGGCAGGGTGCCGGGAAGAGCTTCAGAACCCCCCGAGTTAGGTTGACGACGGCGGCGGCAGCGAATATGTTCTGGATGAAAGGCTCGGTGTTTTAGGGTTTTCACGTCTCGGGGAATAAATAGGCGAAGGGGCGATGTCGGCGGACCCCCGAGGGGCCCAAAACACAGGCTGGCGCGGCTGGGCCCACTGCCGCGCCGCCAGGTGGTTTGGCCACCTCGTGGCTCTTCTTCGTCTCTCCTTCGGACTCCGTGTACGTGCTGGAAAAATAGGGACTTGGCCCTTTGTTTTGTGCAATTCCGAGAATATTTCCAGAAGTAACTTTCTGAAACCAAAAACAACGGAAAACAGGGAACTGGCACTGTGGCATCTTGTTAATAGGTTAGTCCCAGAAAATGCATAAAAGTGATACGAAGTGTATATAAAACATGTAGCAAATGGTATAATATAAGCATGGAACAGCAGAAATTATGGATACGTTGGAGACGTATCATCCACCATTTGAGCGATGAAGCTCTTGAGATTCATTCTTTTGGTACGCTCGAGGTGAGTGTTGACGTTCTTGTCGAGGTTCATGACGTCCATGACGATCGCGTTGTTGTGGTGGTGGTGATGGTAGGCGGTCATGATATTCCCCATTTGGGCGTTGACGCTCTTGAGGCGCGTTGGCATTGTTCACGCTAGGAGAACGTGGATGTTGCACGTGAAGACGATGTCGTTCATGACCGTCGCGCCTTGGGTTATCTTGAAGATCTTGTTGTGGTTCACCTTGACGAGGACCATGACGCGTATGCCTTGATTGTGACGACCTTGAAGTGCTTCTTGTACGGCTTGAGCGTGAAGGAGCTCGTTGTCGCGCAAGGTTGTTGATAGCTTCGGTCATCCGCTCCATGTTCGCATTGATTTCGTTGAAGTTGGCATCATGAGTTTGGAGACGGCGCTCGTAGCGGCCTAAGCCATCACGAAGAAGGTGTCCAATACCAACGAACTCGTCAAGTGTAACATAGGCATGATCACCTTGAACTTCACCATGGATTTCCTCTTCCGAGCTTGAGTTTCCATTTGTACTTCCCCTAAACATTTTCTCAAGATCAAGTGAGATATGTGGTAAAGAAAAACCAAGACAAACTATATCCCAAGTATAATGTGGCTTGAGAGGAGAGTATCCGGTTCTAACACCCAACACACACACTTATGAGGATAGGAAGGTATGAAGTGTCAAACGAAACAAGCAATCCCGCCGACAAGTATATTGTCAAAGGTAGAGAAAATCCACAATGATCAAATTACCAAAGAAACTCCAACCACAAATTAGCAAGAAACACACACAAAAGCGAATAATGAGGTTGGGCGACCAAAGGGCGAGCACTCGAAGATAGACAACCTAACGAAGACTACGTGCTCAATTGTCACCCAACACAAGAAGGACGCTAGCTCAATTGCTTTTTGTGATCAACGGATTTGCACAAGAGTTAACACTCACACTCACTTGGCGGTCTAAGCTTTGTCGCAACCTACAAGAGATGAAACTTGGCACCACTTGATTCTTTTCTTTTCTCTTTTTTTTTTGATTTTTGCTTTTTGACGATGATTCCTTCTCTTTTGCTAGTGCCAAGCTCTCTAACGATACACACTCGCCAATACTTTGAAGACAAACACTCAACACGTGCAATGCCTCGCAATATCACCGAGCTAGTCCAATAGGTTAAGTTGCACGAAAGGAAGAAGGGATCACAACGGAAATGATGGTGGGGGAAAGTCGAGTCCTTGGTGGCGTCGTCGCTTGGCGTTGAAGATGCGGTGCTGCGGAAGCTTGTCGATGTCGTAGACGTAGGGCACACCAAGAAAGGACTCAAACAACAAAGGAGAATTGCCAAAACGAACCGAGGAAAAGAAAAATTTCTGAAAAATTTGGCCCTGGCGGTAGTACCGCTTAAGCTGGCGGTAGTACCGCTGTCGACTTTTCTGCTCGAATTTTGTGCGATTTTGGGCTCCAAAACTTCCTCGAATCCGTGGGAAAATGGCAAAATTAAGGCTAGGGAACGCAAACAAAGGTGGACGGGGTCCTAAAGCAACAGATCCATGGACAAAAACTACCAAAAACGCAACGAATCGACATATCGGCTCGAATCAAGGCAAGGCTATTTTTGGTGGAAATTTTGAATTTCTCAAAAATGAAGAAAAATTTGGTGGATTTTGGTGGAAACACAAAACAAATCCGTGTCAACCTAGAGCTCTGATACCATATGATGCGGGTAGGTCCCGATTTTCACGGATTTGGACGGAGGGAAGGATGCACACGAAGAACACACGAAGAACGAAGAACACAAAAGAGGGGAAATCACAACACAAAGGATAAATAGCAAGTAGCAACCCGGCAAGACTCGATTGGTAACAAATCCCCGTGTGCAGCCCCAATCCTCCTCTCCCAAGCACACCTTACTCTTAGCATTGTTTGTCCAATTGGTCAATCCAACCAACCCGATAGAATCACCGTAAGATGAAAGATCGGCAAGTAATCGCAACTACAAGCGGAGCCTTGGTATCCACACAGGGATCTTCTCCTCAAGAGGAGGCCTTGGTTCATCTCCACATGTGGAGGTCTTGATTCATCTCCATAGGAGGAAAGAGACACTTTGAGAAGAAGGAGCAAGGCTCTACTTTAGTTCCCAAATCATAGTCTAACCCTAGATCTAGTCCAAGGAGTGCTATTTATAGTCTAGATCCAAAACGAGGCGAAGGGATAAGGTTTCACGGGTCCCTTCCCGAGATGGTGCCCGCACTGGCGGTAGTACCGCTGGTTTAGCCGGTGGTACCGCCGGTGCGGGCCTGCGTTGCGGATTCCCACGCCCCCGGTATCGACTGGTACCGCGGCGGCGGTATCTGGAGGTACCGGAAGAAGGCCCCGACGTGCCGTTTCAGCGGTAGTAGTGGCGGTAGCACCGCCGGCGTGGTGTGCTCCCATCCCACGTCCCCGGTACCGGTCGGTACCGCTTCCGGTGCCACTGGCGGTACCGCCGACGTGGGTTGAGTTCCTGCTGCCTGGGCCAGGGGCGGTAGTACCGCCGCCTGGGATTTCTTCTCCCTTCTTGTCTTCTTCTTCCTCATCGTCTTGGCGCTTCCTCCTCCTCTTCCATGCGTACACCTTGGATGAACTTGAGTCTTGGGCTTCCTTGGCATCTTCCCGGTTGTCCGTACTCGTCGTATCAAACCTAGCATAACAAAAGGGTAGATGCTCAAGTAGTATACCATCCAAAGGGACACGAAATGGGTTCTCGTAGAGGAATGAGTTCACCTTTGAGTTCGATGACGACATGGGATGTGTTGAGGGTCTTGACATGGTGATGGTCGTGACCAGGGCTACATCATTCACCTTCAGCGTCCGCTCTAGGAACTCCTGCCTCTCAGAAATCTTGCTCTCTGCTACCCTTGTACTGCCAAAATGAACTACAATGAGTAGACACTGAGTGCTAAACATGTCCGGGAGGGGGGCTATATATAGGGTACGTGTGCTTCTTTAGTCCCGGTTGGTAACACCAACCGGGTCATGTGGCTCACGAAGTGGTCGTGATACTGCCGATCCAACAGCTCACAGTCCCTTAAAAGAAACACACCCCTGATCCAACGTCTCACAAGCGCTTGAAAGAAACACACGATCCGTGTGCTTCTTCCTTATTGGCGGGATTCCCTTTAGTCCCGGGTGGTGGCTCACAAAGTGATATCCAACAGCTCACAAGCCTTCAAAAGAAACACACCCCTGATCCAACGGCTCACAAGCGCTCGAAAGAAACACACGATCCGTGTGCTTCTACCTTATTGGTGGGATTCTAACATATATATGTAGTCATGCATGGCCTCCATTGGCAGAGCACATCTAAACTCATATCTGCAACCTCATCACTCTCCCATAGCTTCCACCGTACCCACTCTAACCTACTCGGAGGCGGAGGCGCTTTGCGCCTCGAACTACCCCTGCCCGCCCGGCTACGACGTCCCCGCCGGCTGGAGACTGAGCACCGGAGGCGTGCCGGTCCCTCCTGTCCCTCAAGGTTTGGCGCGCCGGGCGGCCATCACGAACCACTTCTACCTCGAGCTCACTCCGGAGCCGCGGATGGATCCCCGCTGGCATCCCGACTACCGCCCGACTTGGGACGCCTTCTTCATCAATCGGCGTGAGAGGGCGCTCGCCAGGTACGAGGAGGACGGCCCGCCTCCTTCGAACTTCAACGAGGCCGGCCGTCGGCTGTGGTGGAGCGGCCGGACTCTCCAGAGCGTCATGAACTACATCACGGCCGGCAATAACCCCCGCCTGCGCTACCCTCACTTCCAGTCCAGGCGAGCGCCGCCCGACGACAGCGACGACGACGGCGGCGACTACGATGACTACGAGGACGAGTATTATAGGCCTAGGCAGGAGTATGACTAACCTATGGTTCGTCTATGTACCCAAGTTGTTGTCATTAACTACTTCTGGTCTAGCTAAGACGACGATCGTGTAAAATGTATTCTTTATCTCTGCATTTCCAAGTCTATGAAGAAGTTTTTTGTAAACTATGTCAAAACTCAAGTTTATCATTTATCCTACCAACTAGTACACATGAAAGTACTCCATGCCAAAGGATTTCATTTTTTGAGTTTTTTCACTTTCTTTGACTTTTTTTAAAAACGGTCAAAATGGTCACCGTTACTATTCATTGTAAGGGGTCGAATTATCCAAAACTATCGACGGTTCTGTGATATAACCACTACTTGTGCACCTTAAAATCATTTTTGAAAAAATTTCAGAGCAAACTATCACACACTTGTAGTTCAAATTTGAATTACTTTCGAAAAATAGGCATAAAGTCGTTTAAGTAGGCGAAATTAGCTAGAAACCGAGAAAATTACTAATATTTGTGGATTATCCATAAAATATGGTCTACTTTGTGTGATAATTGGATGGGTGCCATTTTGCACCATATTTGTTGTACTTGCTTCACAAAAATGTCATTTTTGACAATCGAAAAACAAAAAACGATATTTAGATAAGTAATTTGAAAAAATAGAAAATGGTTTTGAATTAGTTATTCAGATTCAAACACTTTTCATGTTGAAAGTTTTGTCAATTCAAAATATGCAATAAAGTTAATGCATTTTTAATTGAAAATGGCAAAATGGTTAATGGTTTGTATAGTTAAAATAATTATTTTAGAAAACAGAAAATGGTTTCGGATTATTTATTCAAATTTAAACACTTTTCATGTTGAAAGTCTTTTCAGATTCAAAACCATTTGAAATTCATATTCAAACACCTAAATAAGAAAAAAAAAGGCGGGAACAACATTTCAGAACTGAAAAGTTCGAAATAATTTTGAAAAAGGACTCTTTAGTCCCGGTTGCGACCAAGAACCGGGACCAATGAGTCCATGGACGCGCCACGGGATCAGGCATTAACTGACCCACTCATTGGTCCCGGTTGCTGGCAAGAACCGGGACCAAAGAGGCATTGGTCCCGGTTCGTGGCAGCAACCGGGACCAATGAGTGTTGCTATAACTGTCTGCGCCCTTCTTCTTCCCTATTCAACCCAAAATCGACTAAGGAATCAGCGCGCGACGCCGAAGCGAAAATCACGCCGTCAGGCTGCCCGACCTCGCCCTCGACGCTCCCTCGACGCCGGTGCCCTCGATGCCCGCGCCGCCGCGCCCTCGACGCCCGCGCCGCGCCGCCCGCACGCCGGCCGCCCGTGCCGCGCCCTCGACGCCCGTGCCGCCCGCACGCACGAGCTCGCCACGCTCACCGCGCTCTCCGTCGTCTACGCTCGCCGGGGAAGGTGAGCCGCGGCCGCACTCGTCCACGCTCTGGCCACGACGGCGCCGCCCATCTGTGGTCGCCGCCGGCGCGCCCTCACCCTCACGCGTAGAAAAAAAATAAGTTGGGCCGAGCCCATTGGGCTGGAACCCTCTCGGCCTGTTTCTTTTTTTTCCTTTCTCGAATTAAGGAATTAACAGAAACCTTTTAAATCTGTGCCATGTTTAAAATTCAATATCTTGAGATTTATACGTCCAAATAAATCGAATCAAAATTCTATGGATAGCTTAGGGAATTGTTTATCCAACCCAATTGGTTTCATCCTGTTTAGATCAATAATACATGTGTAGAAATTAAAGTACCACAGAAGGTTTAAATAACAAACTTGTTTGTTTCTGATGCTCTAGAACTCCAAATGACTTGAGGTCAATTTTGTTAGCTTAGTAATGAAAAATGTTAGTTATCCCTAGTTTTGTAGAATTATTAGAATAACAGAGGCAAAATAGAAAATCAAATAGTGACGTATCCTTTTCTGTAGTATAATAAATATAGTGGAATAAATAAGCATCCAAATGGTGCTAGACCAATTTTGTTGGATCATAAAAATCAATGTTAGTTGTCCCTAAATTAGCATAATTTTGTGACAAACATAACTTGAGTTGTGCATTAAAACTTGTGTGACAAGTTTCTGCCATAAACTTGAGTTGTCCCTAGATCAACCCCGCTGTATTGTTAGTACTGTGTTAGGAAAAAAAATTATGTTAGGAATTGTAAGTACTGTGTTAGGAATTGTTAGTACTGTGTTAGGAAAAATTAAGAAATAGCTTGTTTAAGAATATTTAAAGTGTTAGCAAAATTTATGTGTTAGCAAAATTAGCAAATTAAGGTGTTAGCAAATTTAGCAAATTTACCTTTGTATTCACATTTGCATTCACATATCCGATTCACATTTTTGTGGGTAGATGTATCTTGACATATGGAACAAGTTACCCAACTAAAGTTTTGTGCATTGTTTTAATTTGCAGAAACTATGGAACGAGACGAAAATCAGGAAAACATCCTCGAGGATATAATCCGCGGGCCGGAAGATGTTGGCGATGTCACCTCGCAGTTTCTGAACAACTCCGGTGAGGGAGATGAGTCTCTCAACCGAAGAGACGGCTCCGGTGAGGTAGAACCGACGGCTGGGGTGAGGGAGAAGTCGGCGAGGGAGAAGCCGACGAGGGAGAAGCCGAAGGCTCCGGTGGAACATTAAATGTTGCAAACTCCGGCGAGGTGCATATACATATATTAATGAAGCCGAAGATTGTATTAATTAAGCCTCTGCTGTCTATATACATATATTAACGCTCTTTCTTCTTTTAGCCCTCCGGATCGAGCAAATCTTCTGTAAGGACAAAACGAGGCCCAGCCAAAAAGTTGGGCGACCAAGAAAGGTACAGGATCGAAAAAGTCGCTGAAGACGGCACACCGACTGCTCCCCCTGATGTTAAAAATAAAATGGTAAAGCAATGCGGAGTTCTTGTTAGGGACTACATCCCGATCACCGTTCGAGAATGGCATCAGCCAAAGGAGGGAGGAGTAAGATATGTCGGCGAGGTGGGCAAAAAAGACTTTGGAGAAAGCTCATGCTTAATTTCACCCTGCCGGCGCCAGAGGTGGATCCAGATGAGGAGGATCCAAATGAGGCAGAAAAGATTGCCCGGCAAAACATGGAGCAAAAAGTCAAGGACTGGGCTCTTAAGAAGATGGCCGAGCTATTCAAGAACTGGAAGAAAAGATTGAACACGAGTTTGTCGAGAAAAATAAGACTCCGGACTTCGATAAAGGGTATGAGAAGATAAGGGACGACTGGGAAGAATTTGTGGCGTACAAGAAATCGGAGGAAGCTCAGGAAAAGTCTGCAAAAAATAAGGCAAATGCTGCTAAAAAGATCTACCACCATACTATGGGGCCTGGTGGCTACGCCTTTAGCATGCCTAAGTGGGAGAAACTTGAGGCGGACCTGCTGGCTAAAGGGATCACTCCAGAGCCACTCGCATGGATCGAACGGGCAAGAAATTGGTTTTACGGGCATGGGGGCACGTTGGACGCAGAAGGGAAGTGCATATATAACAGAAGACACAAAGATAAGCCCCTACTACCCATCGAAGGCATTAGAAATGCAGTAAAGGATGTTGCAGAGGGACGGTTCATTCCCGATAGAGAGGATGACGAGCTCACACGCGCCCTTGGGAATGAGGAACACGACGGACGAACACGAGGCGTACCAGGCTCCAAGCCCAAGACAATTGCGATTCCCGAGCACAGGAAGAAATTTCCTGATAGAAGCCATCAGAGGAGAAAGGAAAGGGAGGCAATGGAAGCACGCGCTGCTGCAGACCGGCTGCGTAATATAGAAGAAGAATTAAAGCGGCAGAAGGATCAAATTGCCGCACTTAGCCAGCAAGGTACTAGCGGCCAATCTCAGCGGCACATGGTAGAAGCTGCATGCGATGGTACCGGCGGCCCATCGAATCGGAAAAGCAGCGTGGCTTCCACGGAGCTCCAGGATGGTACTGATGATGCAGTGACGGTGGCTCCTCTTCGTCGCTACCCAGTGGATGATATCACGGAGAGCACACCTTGTGAGCTGCATGTGAAAGTTTTTAACTTAACCATGAAGGTGGCGGTCGGCTATGCCGTACCAATTGGACCTAATCCAACTTACCATTTCTCTCCGGTTCCACATGGCTACGCTGTTGTCGGGGTGGATGAAGTGATGAAAGATTTTGAGGAGCTGAAGCTGGAACACCCTGCAGGTGAAGATGGGGAGGTGCTTGAACTTGGAGAAGCCAAGAAAGGGACCATTCTATGGCCAAAGGAATTCATCGTGCTTCCAAACTGGCAGCCAAGGCCATCGACTCCTCACCAGTCTCCAGCGCAACAGTCCTCTTCACCGCCTCAGCATTCTCCAGCGCAACAGTCCTCTTCACCGCCTCACCAGTCTCCAGCGCAGCCGTCTCCACCGCCGCGTCAGCCGTCTCCGCCGCCGCCTCAGCCGTCTCCGCCCACCGCTGGTACTATGAGGGGTAAGCGATCACCGAAACGTAAAAGGTCGCCCCTCCCAAAAGTACCTCATAAGAATCTTCCCATAGACCTTATGACCGTACGGTGGAGGAAAATGCCGCGGTCGTAAATGCCCAACATCAAGAGTGGTTGGCTAGCCTGAAGAAGCCGAAAGCGGCAGAGTTCCCCTCCACCCCAGAGAAAAAGCCGCCGTCTTCAAAATGCTGAAGACCCTTGAACAACCCCCGCCAAGGCTGACACCAGACTATGACCGCCAGATTCGCAAGTCGGTTCAGGCAAATAAGGAGCGGTCGAAGAGTAGTAGTGCAAGCGGGAAATCAGTTCCCCAGCTCGGAGAACAGAAAAACCAGTCGTGCCCCCCGCTCAAAGTGTTTTCCAATACCGCCGAGGGGTCGAGCACAGGTGATGTCGCTATCGATCCTGAGTTTGTTGCAATATACGGAGAAGCGGCCGCTGCTCATGGCATGTCTATTCCGGACTACTTAGCGCAATTACAAGAGTTCCAGGAAGTAGCATACCAATACCGGTACGGGAATAGTCTCGTCAAACCTGAGCTAGTCAACGATCTACCAACAAAAATGCGCAGATTGCATAAGTGGTACATGCGAGCCTGTGAGGAAGGGGCAAACTGGATCTACGTGGCCTATAGAAACGAGCATTACGGGCATGGAAATGGCGTGGTAATGATTGAATTTCCTGAATTATTTCAGTTATACCAACAAGACGCCATCGACAAAGCTATCCTCAGTGCCTATTGTCTGTAAGTATTATTTCTGTAATTAAGTCTCTAGCTAGCTCAGCTCGTTCATTGCATGTATAATCTTACTCATCACTATATTAATTATGCAGAATGAAGATTCTCCAATGCAAAAGAGGACAAATCTATGACATTGGGTTCATTGACCCATACTACATTCATCAAGTATCTCTCAAACGTCATTACAACGACACAGAGGATAACTTGGTAAGGGCGTTAAGGTTTAACGAAACCAAAAGGGAAATACTATTTCCTTACAACTACGGGTGAGTGTTACTGTCTTGTACACATTCTATTTCGCTTACTCGATGTTAAGTGTATAATTGATGACTTATGCGTGCGCAGCTTCCACTTTATTCTGCTAATCATTAAACCTGACAAAGGAGTAGTACTTGTCATGGACTCGAAACGTAAACCCCTTGAGGAGTGGGCGGACATGCAGGAATGCCTCCAAGGGTAATTTCAATCATTATGGCACTATATCGGCAACTTTCCGTTCATTCCCTGGTAGCAAGCAATTAATATATAACTCCTTTATTCATTTTCTTTGCCGGACAGGGCTTGGAAACGGTTCACCGCCAAGGCTAGGGGTATTTGGGCGCCGAAGCTTACATTTGAACAAATAAGTGTAAGTTATCATGCTTGATTATTATTCCGCGCATCTCTTTGATTTTAGTTTCAATACCATTATCATGCTTGATTATTATTTTGATTGAACTCTGTTCTCGTAAAGTGCTTGAGGCAGGAACATGGGAATAATTTATGTGGATACTACGTTTGCGAGTTCATTCGCCAGACGACCCAAGAGCGATCCAAGAGCCGGTTCTTAGAACAACTTGAAGTACGTAAACAATATTCACAATTTTAGTTTATTGCCATCAATTGTGTTTAGTTTCATTCATATATATTGACCCCTTCTTTAAATTAGATCGAACGGCTGCGGGACGGTCTTCTACCACAAGATCGCGTACGCGCAATTCAAGAGGAAATTGCGGGATTCTTAGATGCAGAGGTCCTAGATCAAACGGAGAATACTATGGGCCGGTTAAAATGGAGTGTAAAAGAGATGTATATATGCATGAAACTCGTGTGTACATTTAATATGTTCGACCAAGCACGACGAATGAGCTGTGTGTAATATATTCATGACGATGATGTGTAATAGTGGTTCCTTCATTGCTGTATGTAGTACCATGCATCGAATTGAGTGCGAGATGGAGAGCCGGCGAGTAGTACCTGCACAGAAATATCGAAGCTTGGCCTCGATATGCCGGCGAGTGAGAGATGGAGAACACGTCGGCGATGCGAAGAAGGGGGAGACGACGGAGGCACCGGCGAGAGGGAGAGGTGGCACCGTGAGAGGGAGAGGGGGCACCGCGAGAGGGGCACCGGCGAGAGGGAGACAATAAACCCTAAATACAAAAAAAAAAAACACTCATTGGTCCTGGTTCTTAACACCCCACGCCCAGCCAGAACTGGCCACGTGGGCACCCATTGGTCCCGGTTCATGGCCCAACCGGGACTAGCATTAGTCCCGATTGGCCAGTCCCGGTTGGGCAACCGGGACTGATGGCCCAGCCGAACCGGGACCACAGGCCCTTTTTCTACCAGTGTGTCATGTGACGTGGATGCTGCCGCGGTAGTCTAGCACTCTGTGCGTCGGCATTTTCCACAAGATAATACTACAGGTATTGATTTCTCGGACTTGACACTTGACTTTTCACTTTAATTTGTGCATTCCAGTGTGCATGATCTTGCTTGTGAAATTTCTGCTACTTAGTGGCATGCATGCTGTCATCTGAAACCTGAAACCCAAAAGGTGCATCTTTCATATTCGTCTTTCTGATCCACACCTTCGATACTAATGATAACAATAAGGATGGTGAGATCCTACACTAGCTATTTTCTGTAAATACCACGCAGTTTAAACTATTCAATTTTGATTCTGCTCTAAATAAAATTCTCCATTAGCCTGTGTAGCTTACTTCTTATTAAGGGTTGTTGTTTCTCTTCTCTTTGCATAGACTTTCAACTTCAAGAAGTTTGCTTGTAGTTCTTTGCCACCGGACATACGTGTTATTGGTTTCGAAGGAACTTCTTGAAGAATTCATATTATAGATCCTGTATTGGTCATTTAGTTTTGATTCTGTACTGTGATTGACATGAACTTCATTTATTTAACTTCCTCATTGGTGCAAAGCTTTGTATAAGCGAACTCACCGAATTTGTTATACTAATTATCAAGAATTATGTTTTGTTGTGGGTGCGGATGAATGGTGAAAGATAATGAGTTAGTGCTCATTTTTTCTTCATATCCTACATAAGTATCCAGCTTACTTAGTTTCCATCTTTCTTCCCATTGATTATGCACTCAACAATTTATTAAAAATTCCCGCAGCAACCCGCGGGGAGTTGTCTAGTTTACAAGTGCCAACTGCAGTGCCACGGGAACACGCACTAAAATATGATTGCCCATATTACAGAATACACAGAAATCGGTTCTGTGTGGTAAACTCTTTATTGTATTACACAGCTCAAAGTATATGCTGCCTCTGTTCCACAACCACACTGCAAGCAGTTTTAGCAAACTAGAGGGAGTAGTACATATGCATGGTTCGAACTTTGAAGTGAAATAAAGTGTCCCAAGTAAGTATTGTTATTTTCGACGTCAACTCAAATTCTAGCATGTCGTGTATCTGCGAGCGGGACAGGGCGCCCCTAACAGGGACAGATCGCTCGGTCGTGACGACAAGGTACAATCCAAACAAGCAGAAAGCCACGAACAACAAAAGAAGCTGGAGGCTGGCCTCGAACTTTCCGAGCAGAATCGACGGCGTCCAACCGGTGACGACGATGGCGACTCCCAGTGCTATATTAGGGTAGACTATCCCCCGCTGGTGCCGCGCGTACCGCTCCATGGCGATCACCTTGCGCCTTTCGGGTGCGGCGTGCCAGTACGCGTCCATGACCCTATGCTTCCACCGCGTCATCTCCCTCCTCGCTCCCTCGTCGTCCATGGCCGTTGGTGTAGGAAATTATGTCTTGCAACATTTTATATATCTACTACATTGTCCGGAATTAAACTTCAGTGTGCAAGTGTCACGGAAATAACAGGGAATTATTGATGTGCGGTACTTAAGGAAATATACTTAAGGAAGCCGGTACGTCTATACTGGAACACAGTGTATATGAATATGCTGGAATTATACCCGGGAACATTATAGAGTGGAATGCCAGGTTGTCCGTAGGATTGGCTCTATGGATTGTTAAAGCCTGCGAGTTTGATTGTGTATTCAAACTCGGCGCATGACTCACACATGTGTGCTGGGACCTAATTGTTTAAACAGTAATAGGCTCGGTAACTGGCTGTTAGGTATTGTGGTTGTTCTAACATGTCACGAGTCCTATCTGGAAACAGATTGATTTATCTGGAATTTGGAGTCAATATAAAGGTCCCACCCTCTAGGCTCAATATGCATTGTGAGCGGCACCACCGATAAGGCAGAGGAATAGAGGGTAGGCCGAAATTGATCCAACCCTAATTTTCTTACATTGGTATCAGAGCCGACGTTGATGGTCGCCGGCGGGACGCTAATCTGCGGCTCGCTGCGCCGTCGTGTTCTTCGCCGATCCATATTCGGCTGCGAACTCTGTCGTCATCGTCAAATCACTGTGCCGTCACGGTCGTCGCCGATCGGTAGTCCGCTGCCAACTCTGCCGTCGTCGTCTTTTTCGTAGATGGATATGTCGCTGCAGGTTCTAGGGTTCTGTGCCTGCACCGAACTCCACCTCCTTATGCTGGTCAACGGAAATCGATCGGTTGGCTCGTCGGTCCCTCCATGTGCTGGTCCTCTCCACGCTGGCATGGGTGCGGGTGCGGTGCTGCTGCCGATCGGAAGAAGACGAAGCGGAAGGAGGGTTAATCCAGATTCGTTTCATATTCTTCACGGGAAATCAGTTCTATCTTTTTTTATTCTGATCGAGGAAGGAAGGTGCAGATACAGTCTACTGCTTCAATTCACTCAATCGAGGAAACAAACCCGGCAAATACTTTATGATCTACATCAGGAAATTGCTGCAATGTTTGGTACTACTTGGCATGTCGCTGATATACGGCAAGTAGGAAAAATCTCAGGCATACGCTAGGTATGGAGTCGCTGCCCACTTCTGCACATGATTAACCATCACGGTCTACAGCTCCGAGGAGTAGCTTGTTTCGTTTTTTCTGCTATTTTGAGCCACTGAAGACATTCAGGAATTGTTTATTTTGTACGTGAAGACTGCACACCGAACGCTTGACTCTGTTGATTCTACAGATCGGTAACACTTTTCTCTCCATATCATGAAACATTGTTTACTCTGAGCATGGTTCTAGTTACAAGGTTTAGAAAGGAATATTTTGCTGATTATGTCACTGATATGTCTAAACCGGAAAAGAAAACCATGGAATGTGGACTAAGGAAATAGACTAGTTCACATAGTTTTATAAATATTTGTTTCTTTAGCTCTTGAATATCAGAGTGCACACATTACGTGGAATATTATGCGTAATCTGGAAAAGGATATGTATATGTATTTTTTTTAATTGGCTTATCTTTTATTGGGCATTATATGGTTCTGGAGGAAACTGGAACATACTCCGAGGAAAATGAATGATTATCTTGGCCGGCTAATTTTAATTGCTACGGTTGACCTTGTCACCGGAATATATATATTGGAAATCGGAATCATGTAATATTGACATCACTTATTTTTGGAGGAAGATGGAAAACGCTCCACGGGCGGAAAATTTAATCTTCAGTTAAGGTATGTCCAATTTTATTGTTTGTACAAAATATTTGTTTGTCACTACTTTTCCATGTAGTTGGATTATGGACTTTGTCTCATCATAATTTGATGGAATACAATCGAAATATATTGATGTGAACAATTCCAAAGAAAAAACATATGTGCGTAATTAGTCACTAATGATAAATTAGATATACTTTGGAATTGGAAAGATATAAGTCAAACTCTGATTATGGAGGAAAATTATTATTGTTCTTATATTCGCTTACGATGAGAAGGAATTAATTATACTTCTCTGTCGGAATTTGTTGATTATTTATGCTATTTGGAAAAGGAAGAGTGGAATTATTGCTCAGTAAAAAAAAAGTGCATTATGGAATTTAACACAATGGTCACAATTATCTTAACAATCCATTGGAAGTTGGTGAAAAAAAAATATTTATTTTGTGAAGATAACTCCATATGGAGGAACACTTGTAAAAAGGAACACATGCTCGGAATTTATTTATTATGCGGATGGAATTTATGACTTGGTCTTAATAAACAGAATTACGCTTGTTAATTCTGGAATTATAAACTTTAAGTGGGAGGACTATCAATTATGGATTCTTCTTCAATGTGGCATTTGGTTCAATTATTTTATCTCATTTACGACTTGGTCACATATCAAGGAACAAAATTAGTGGATTATTCGGTCTGGATTTCTAAACTTAAGTGGGAGGATTATGATACTTCATTGACATATATTTACGGGATTTTTGGACACTCCTGCTTGAAGTGATTATGTATATTTATTCTATTTCACGATTGCACTTGATATGGTTATTTATATCGTTTTACAATACAAGTCGGAAGGTTTTTGTTGTATTGACATCTCAAACTGAAGTGGAAAATCAGTTCTCAAAGGATTTAAAGGTTTGAAAACCGATTGGTGGGGGAGGTACACTTCAGGAATATTAATTGAAACTAATGTGATGAGCATGGAATTATTCACCGATGTCTTATGTCATATACTCCATGGTTGAATGGAGGAATACAACTCTTGGTTATTCACTGGATTATGAAAGCATTACATACTACTATTTGTTGAGTAAGTCATTATTTATCACAGTCACTGTTTATATTTTGTGAACTGGAAGGAAGTATTCTATTTATATTTTGGTAGTATGGAATTGGAATAATTGTTTACTACAAAGCACACCAAGATTTATTTTTAATGTTTATATTCTAGTGGATCAAATGGTATTTCGTTTTTGATCTGGAAAAGGGAAAATTGGTGGAAAGTAGGAATATGATATTTTCTCATGAAGGGTGTGTTTATTAATAGTCACACCGAAATATATATGTTAAACTCAAAACACCAAGTTACACTCCCAACACTATAATGCTTAGGAAAAGTGGGAGGAATTAAATTAGGCCATCATATCTTGGCTACTATTGTGTGTTATTTGAGGAAGTTACTCTATATTTTAGAGGAAAGAAAAATACTAAACTTGTTGCTTATGTTAACTATGGGTGGAAACATTGCGGGGAGGAATAAACTCAATGATGAATAATAAAAGTTTGGGAACTTGTTATTTTACCAAACAACCGCATGCCTATAGGATGTTATTGGATTTATTTACAAGGAAGTTTAATGCAACATTCTTAGTGGAAGTTACAATTCTAAGCTTTTTGTTTAATTCTTTACACAAAGGAAATATTTATACTTTGTGGAAACTCTGGAATTTAGAGGAGGTGTTGTTGTTTAATTATTTACACAAAGTAAATGTTATACTTTGTGGAAACTCTGGAATTTAGAGGAGGTGGGAACAATGACAGGGTTTGCTAATTGAATTGATCACTTCATGTTTTTGGAACAAGCTTCACATCAATGGTATGTCAGGTCATATGGATTTATTTATGATGGAAGACAATGGTTTTATTTATGATGGAATACAATCATATATAAAGGTTAGTGTTAATTGTTTTGAGTTATTGCTACATGTGCTAACTATGTTCTTATTGTTTTTTGAAATATAACATTGATGGAAGTGAAGCTTGGTTTGGTTCTAACTTTCATACGAAAGGTATGTTGAAGCTTCCAATCTTTTGGGAGTGGAATTACATAGAGAATGTTTTGATATATTTTCTATGGAAAATTGCAAACCTGTCAAGTACCTTTGATAAAGGGAATGCTACTTAGTGAGGAATTATGTTTGAACTCCTAAGGAAAAAGGAAGAATAATTGTCATACCACAGTTATTGTGGGACATTATTCAAGCGACCGGAACTTAGCCATGGCACTGTAAGTGTTGCTATTTTTGATTAGCACGGAAACGATTTGCTGGAATTTTAGCAAACGGAATATGAATTTTATATAGATGTTGGAATCACATAATAGACTTATTGTGCAATGTCAAGGAAACATGGACTATTCATTATTCTTTGATGATCTCAACATTCAGCTGCGTGGATATCTTGACGCTATTTTTGGAAACATGATCTCGGTGAAAGGTAATCTATTTTTATGTTATGTGTTAATATTTACTTTTGTAGGTTTTATGGTGTACAAAGGAAACTTGAATTGGATACTCTTTGTTTATGGAATATGAATACTTTGATGCTTGTCAAGCATTGAAGGAAGGTCTATGGCTAAGGAAATTTCTTCATGAACTTAAGGTCGTGGAAAGGGTGCATCATAACCTGTTGCTTTGTGATAATTTGACTCCAAAGGTCACAAAGTGTATATATAACGTGAGCGCATTGAAGAAAGGAATTAACCACTCACCATGTTAATTGCATGGGAATTCACTTAGCTGAAATAAAATGTTTTCAGTCAAGTGGGAGATGTAGGAAATTATGTCTTGCAACATTTTATATATCTACTACATTGTCCGGAATTAAACTTCAGTGTGCAAGTGTCACGGAAATAACAGGGAATTATTGATGTGCGGTACTTAAGGAAATATACTTAAGGAAGCCGGTACGTCTATACTGGAACACAGTGTATATGAATATGCTGGAATTATACCCGGGAACATTATAGAGTGGAATGCCAGGTTGTCCGTAGGATTGGCTCTATGGATTGTTAAAGCCTGCGAGTTTGATTGTGTATTCAAACTCGGCGCATGACTCACACATGTGTGCTGGGACCTAATTGTTTAAACAGTAATAGGCTCGGTAACTGGCTGTTAGGTATTGTGGTTGTTCTAACATGTCACGAGTCCTATCTGGAAACAGATTGATTTATCTGGAATTTGGAGTCAATATAAAGGTCCCACCCTCTAGCCTCAATATGCATTGTGAGCGGCACCACCGATAAGGCAGAGGAATAGAGGGTAGGCCGAAATTGATCCAACCCTAATTTTCTTACAGTTGGGAGCTCTTGCAGCGAGCGGTAGGCTTTCACGACTGGGCCAAGATCCATGGCCAGGGCACGGTAGCGGTGGTAGCGCGTCTTGCGGATGTAGCGGCGGCGGACCGTGGAGTATACGCCGGAGCGGTCAACGACGAACAGGCTCGGCCGGCTGCTGCTGACGTCGCGGAAGCCCTTGCGGACTCTGAACAAGTACTTCACTTTGTTCATGAACTCCGGTTCCATGGCTTGCCGCTGTAGGCCCCAACAACTAGCTTCGTTTAGGTTTTCGATCCGCGTGCGCTAGATTCTTGCATAGACCTACCCAGCGTGTGTGTATATAGAAACTGACCGGGACAGCTCAATCAGAGCGTAACTCGGACTCGGACTTTGCTCACACGTTCGTATCAGATAAGTTTTTGTTTGTTTCTCGCTTCCTGTTATTATAATATTGTAGGGTTCACCGATCCATATCAAGCGTAACTCGGACTCGGAATCCAGCATGTTCAAGGTATTGTCAGATATAGTACATACTCAGGAAGTTGCTGCCGGGTGCCCCATGCTCTGTATAATGAGTGCCTACTCATATGTGAACTTAGAGCATCTCCAACCATGGTTGCCAAACCCTCTCTAAACGTCCGGGCAGCCCGGACGCGGTTTGTGCTGAAATCTGCCACCCAACAGCGGCCCCCAAAGTCTCCACAAACGTCCGGGCGGTCCGGCTCCCCCCAAAGCCAGCCCATATGTGGGGAGGGTTTGGGGCCGCTCGGACGCGTCCGGACGCGTCCGCCACGTCGGATCTGTCAAGGCGGCTCCACCAAATTTGAACCCAAATTTCGGCGCCGGCCACTTTCACTTATCCCCTTCTCGACCTCCAATTCCCGCCGGTAATTTTCATTCCTCCCGCCGCGTCCACCTGCAAATCCGGATGGAGGCGGAAGGAGCCATCGATTCGGTCGAGCATGGCGCATCCTCCCAGTCCGTCGAGCAAGCGGCGGACTCGGCGCTGAAGCCGGAGACCGTTGCGCGGCGGGCGCGGCGCCACAAGCAGCGCCTACGCGAGTGTCGTGGGGTTATCACGGCAGATGTTACCATAGGGTAACTTGATGATTGGGGCAAGGCGCCTTGGTCATTCAGGAGATTGTCACGCTCATTGGGGAAAAAGGGTTTACCCAGGTTCAGCCTCTCCATTGGAGATGAAGACCTACTTCCTGCTTCTATGTTATTGGTCTCGAGGTCTCGATAACTCGGCTACGACAACAGAGCCGGGTTACAAGACAGGTTACAAGGGATTCACTTGATAGCGATGATATCGAACTAGGGTTACTCGATCGCCTATGACTTGAGACTTAAGACTTGTCTATCTATGTTCTGGGAGCCCGTTTATATAGACGCCGGGTCTCCTGAACTTACAATGAATACCGAGTTACATACGAGCCCGAAGTCCTACTCTAGGTTCTTCTTGACCTTCCGTAGCCTCCAAGTCACCCGGTTCCTTCCTTCACTCGGACTCCAGTTCTTCTAGGTCCTTTCTTCTAGGGACGAGTCATGTTAGGCATACTTGAGAATTTCCTTGGTCTAAGCTTCAAGAATTTGGTCAGCATATCCACTTGAGATGGGGGTGGTGCTGGAATGTCCTTGGTATCTTCTTGGTTTTGGTTCATTAACAAGCTCAACTGATTCTGTGCTTCTATTATTTGATTTGTCATTGTCTTCAAATCAATGTTGGGGCTTTGGCGAGGCATCTGTTTGAGTTTAGCATAGATGAGTAAAAGATGGATAGATGCTAGGGGAGAATCCTACCCAACACAGCAGAAAGTCAAACATCTTACAAACAACATCTAACCAACAAAAACCACAAGGTTCAAAACACAGAAAAATAATCTAGTATTGGCATACCACCTAAGTTGGTATGATCAATACCCTAACACGATGTCGTTGTTCTAATAAGGTGGTAGTTTCTAGTCTATCTCCATCTTGAGTGCTTCAAGTTCTTCTTCAGTTTTCTTCAAAATCTTCTAAGTGCTTGAACTCATAATCTGATTTCTTCCATGATCTTCCCTGTAGGTAGTGCTTCATGTTGAGTCGTAGCATTTCTTCATGAAGTATCAGACTTACTCTTGGCCATCACCAAAACATGTCTTCATGGATAAAGAAGTAGGTCATCTAGAATAAGATAAGAATTTTCTAGAAGGTTGATAGTAGATGAGAGTACTAGAAAGATAAAATGAAAAGTTTTGTTTTTAGTAACCTGAATAAAAATAGATTTTAATCCTATGGTCAAACCTATTTCTATCCATGTCTAGGGTCTCGAATCTACAGGCAACACAGTGCTCTGATACCATCTGTAACGTACCTGCACTTAAAATATGGCAAGGTACCTGTGTATAGTGCAAGCCCCTGGATCGTTTCATTTGCACACACAGTTTAAGATGTAGTATCACAACAAAGTATCATTATTACATCGAATGATCCAGACTTGGTAAATTATTCATTACAACTTGCATAGCATATAGCTAGCTTGAAAGGGTAAAGCAGCGGAAAAATAATCTTCATGGAGTCCTCATCCTTTGCATGTGCCACAGGCGAAAACATGTTGGTTGCAGACTCGAAACCTTAACGAAAACTCACTCGTCATCAGAACAATCTGCAACAAATAAAATTTTGCAACAGAGTGGGTCAGATACCATTAAAAATGGATCTGGCAAGTGACACTATGTGGACACTTAGTGGAATAACTCTATAGCCTATATGCATATTTGGCTGGTGGAGTTCAAGGCTGTTTTGCATAAAAGCCAATTTTTCCTGTCTCTTTATAAACACTTTTCTTTTGTCAAAACAGGTATGGCATGAAAACCACCCTCTTGTCTACCTTTATTCAACCTTCAATATTTTAACTTAAGAAATTGGAATGTCGGGAGCCTCCGTTGTCGTCCTTGATCAGCTGCTCAAATTGTCCGTAACCGGGGACACGGCTAAGTACTTAGATTTTTACTCTCGAGAGGTTGTGCACTTTCACCACGAGACCCAACAAACCCAAACTATCCTCAAGCACTCAATTTGTGCTAAGGAAAAGGAGAGAGTTGAGACGAGACCATTGGGAAACAGTCCCCTGTTCCTCTGGGCAGACCCATACAAACATTCATCCGCTGAGACATGCCGGAATCAGGTTCCTATAACTTAGTCAAGGCAGAGCCATAATACCAAGTGGCTGCACTGGAAGCTTCTTTACTTAGACAAAACATTGGTCCCTTTAATACCCTGGGTGGCAACCACAAGTGACCATCTCTTAGAGGTCACCCCTAAGAGATGACACTCAACCTTTCCATCATCTTTTCAGGCATACGCTAGGTATGGAGCGCTGCCCACTTCTGCACGTGATTAACCATCACGGTCTACAGCTCCGAGGAGTAGCTTGTTTCGTTTTTTCTGCTATTTTGAGCCACTGAAGACATTCAGGAATTGTTTATTTTGTACGTGAAGACTGCACACCGAACGCTTGACTCTGTTGATTCTACAGATCGGTAACACTTTTCTCTCCATATCATGAAACATTGTTTACTCTGAGCATGGTTCTAGTTACACGGTTTAGAAAGGAATATTTTGCTGATTATGTCACTGATATGTCTAAACCGGAAAAGAAAACCATGGAATGTGGACTAAGGAAATAGACTAGTTCACATAGTTTTATAAATATTTGTTTCTTTAGCTCTTGAATATCAGAGTGCACACATTACGTGGAATATTATGCGTAATCTGGAAAAGGATATGTATATGTATTTTTTTTAATTGGCTTATCTTTTATTGGGCATTATATGGTTCTGGAGGAAACTGGAACATACTCCGAGGAAAATGAATGATTATCTTGGCCGGCTAATTTTAATTGCTACGGTTGACCTTGTCACCGGAATATATATATTGGAAATCGGAATCATGTAATATTGACATCACTTATTTTTGGAGGAAGATGGAAAACGCTCCACGGGCGGAAAATTTAATCTTCAGTTAAGGTATGTCCAATTTTATTGTTTGTACAAAATATTTGTTTGTCACTACTTTTCCATGTAGTTGGATTATGGACTTTGTCTCATCATAATTTGATGGAATACAATCGAAATATATTGATGTGAACAATTCCAAAGAAAAAACATATGTGCGTAATTAGTCACTAATGATAAATTAGATATACTTTGGAATTGGAAAGATATAAGTCAAACTCTGATTATGGAGGAAAATTATTATTGTTCTTATATTCGCTTACGATGAGAAGGAATTAATTATACTTCTCTGTCGGAATTTGTTGATTATTTATGCTATTTGGAAAAGGAAGAGTGGAATTATTGCTCAGTAAAAAAAAAAGTGCATTATGGAATTTAACACAATGGTCACAATTATCTTAACAATCCATTGGAAGTTGGTGAAAAAAAAATATTTATTTTGTGAAGATAACTCCATATGGAGGAACACTTGTAAAAAGGAACACATGCTCGGAATTTATTTATTATGCGGATGGAATTTATGACTTGGTCTTAACAAACAGAATTACGCTTGTTAATTCTGGAATTATAAACTTTAAGTGGGAGGACTATCAATTATGGATTCTTCTTCAATGTGGCATTTGGTTCAATTATTTTATCTCATTTACGACTTGGTCACATATCAAGGAACAAAATTAGTGGATTATTCGGTCTGGATTTCTAAACTTAAGTGGGAGGATTATGATACTTCATTGACATATATTTACGGGATTTTTGGACACTCCTGCTTGAAGTGATTATGTATATTTATTCTATTTCACGATTGCACTTGATATGGTTATTTATATCGTTTTACAATACAAGTCGGAAGGTTTTTGTTGTATTGACATCTCAAACTGAAGTGGAAAATCAGTTCTCAAAGGATTTAAAGGTTTGAAAACCGATTGATGGGGGAGGTACACTTCAGGAATATTAATTGAAACTAATGTGATGAGCATGGAATTATTCACCGATGTCTTATGTCATATACTCCATGGTTGAATGGAGGAATACAACTCTTGGTTATTCACTGGATTATGAAAGCATTACATACTACTATTTGTTGAGTAAGTCATTATTTATCACAGTCACTGTTTATATTTTGTGAACTGGAAGGAAGTATTCTATTTATATTTTGGTAGTATGGAATTGGAATAATTGTTTACTACAAAGCACACCAAGATTTATTTTTAATGTTTATATTCTAGTGGATCAAATGGTATTTCGTTTTTGATCTGGAAAAGGGAAAATTGGTGGAAAGTAGGAATATGATATTTTCTCATGAAGGGTGTGTTTATTAATAGTCACACCGAAATATATATGTTAAACTCAAAACACCAAGTTACACTCCCAACACTATAATGCTTAGGAAAAGTGGGAGGAATTAAATTAGGCCATCATATCTTGGCTACTATTGTGTGTTATTTGAGGAAGTTACTCTATATTTTAGAGGAAAGAAAAATACTAAACTTGTTGCTTATGTTAACTATGGGTGGAAACATTGCGGAGAGGAATAAACTCAATGATGAATAATAAAAGTTTGGGAACTTGTTATTTTACCAAACAACCGCATGCCTATAGGATGTTATTGGATTTATTTACAAGGAAGTTTAATGCAACATTCTTAGTGGAAGTTACAATTCTAAGCTTTTTGTTTAATTCTTTACACAAAGGAAATATTTATACTTTGTGGAAACTCTGGAATTTAGAGGAGGTGTTGTTGTTTAATTATTTACACAAAGTAAATGTTATACTTTGTGGAAACTCTGGAATTTAGAGGAGGTGGGAACAATGACAGGGTTTGCTAATTGAATTGATCACTTCATGTTTTTGGAACAAGCTTCACATCAATGGTATGTCAGGTCATATGGATTTATTTATGATGGAAGACAATGGTTTTATTTATGATGGAATACAATCATATATAAAGGTTAGTGTTAATTGTTTTGAGTTATTGCTACATGTGCTAACTATGTTCTTATTGTTTTTTGAAATATAACATTGATGGAAGTGAAGCTTGGTTTGGTTCTAACTTTCATACGAAAGGTATGTTGAAGCTTCCAATCTTTTGGGAGTGGAATTACATAGAGAATGTTTTGATATATTTTCTATGGAAAATTGCAAACCTGTCAAGTACCTTTGATAAAGGGAATGCTACTTAGTGAGGAATTATGTTTGAACTCCTAAGGAAAAAGGAAGAATAATTGTCATACCACAGTTATTGTGGGACATTATTCAAGCGACCGGAACTTAGCCATGGCACTGTAAGTGTTGCTATTTTTGATTAGCACGGAAACGATTTGCTGGAATTTTAGCAAACGGAATATGAATTTTATATAGATGTTGGAATCACATAATAGACTTATTGTGCAATGTCAAGGAAACATGGACTATTCATTATTCTTTGATGATCTCAACATTCAGCTGCGTGGATATCTTGACGCTATTTTTGGAAACATGATCTCGGTGAAAGGTAATCTATTTTTATGTTATGTGTTAATATTTACTTTTGTAGGTTTTATGGTGTACAAAGGAAACTTGAATTGGATACTCTTTGTTTATGGAATATGAATACTTTGATGCTTGTCAAGCATTGAAGGAAGGTCTATGGCTAAGGAAATTTCTTCATGAACTTAAGGTCGTGGAAAGGGTGCATCATAACCTGTTGCTTTGTGATAATTTGATTCCAAAGGTCACAAAGTGTATATATAACGTGAGCGCATTGAAGAAAGGAATTAACCACTCACCATGTTAATTGCATGGGAATTCACTTAGCTGAAATAAAATGTTTTCAGTCAAGTGGGAGATGTAGGAAATTATGTCTTGCAACATTTTATATATCTACTACATTGTCCGGAATTAAACTTCAGTGTGCAAGTGTCACGGAAATAACAGGGAATTATTGATGTGCGGTACTTAAGGAAATATACTTAAGGAAGCCGGTACGTCTATACTGGAACACAGTGTATATGAATATGCTGGAATTATACCCGGGAACATTATAGAGTGGAATGCCAGGTTGTCCGTAGGATTGGCTCTATGGATTGTTAAAGCCTGCGAGTTTGATTGTGTATTCAAACTCGGCGCATGACTCACACATGTGTGCTGAGACCTAATTGTTTAAACAGTAATAGGCTCGGTAACTGGCTGTTAGGTATTGTGGTTGTTCTAACATGTCACGAGTCCTATCTGGAAACAGATTGATTTATCTGGAATTTGGAGTCAATATAAAGGTCCCACCCTCTAGCCTCAATATGCATTGTGAGCGGCACCACCGATAAGGCAGAGGAATAGAGGGTAGGCCGAAATTGATCCAACCCTAATTTTCTTACAGTTGGGAGCTCTTGCAGCGAGCGGTAGGCTTTCACGACTGGGCCAAGATCCATGGCCAGGGCACGGTAGCGGTGGTAGCGCGTCTTGCGGATGTAGCGGCGGCGGACCGTGGAGTATACGCCGGAGCGGTCAACGACGAACAGGCTCGGCCGGCTGCTGCTGACGCCGCGGAAGCCCTTGCGGACTCTGAACAAGTACTTCACTTTGTTCATGAACTCCGGTTCCATGGCTTGCCGCTGTAGGCCCCAACAACTAGCTTCGTTTAGGTTTTCGATCCGCGTGCGCTAGATTCTTGCATAGACCTACCCAGCGTGTGTGTATATAGAAACTGACCGGGACAGTTCAATCAGAGCGTAACTCGGACTCGGACTTTGCTCACACGTTCGTATCAGATAAGTTTTTGTTTGTTTCTCGCTTCTTGTTATTATAATATTGTAGGGTTCACCGATCCATATCAAGCGTAACTCGGACTCGGAATCCAGCATGTTCAAGGTATTGTCAGATATAGTACATACTCAGGAAGTTGCTGCCGGGTGCCCCATGCTCTGTATAATGAGTGCCTACTCATATGTGAACTTAGAGCATCTCCAACCATGGTTGCCAAACCCTCTCTAAACGTCCGGGCAGCCCGGACGCGGTTTGGGCTGAAATCTGCCACCCAACAGCGGCCCCCAAAGTCTCCACAAACGTCCGGGCGGTCCGGCTCCCCCCAAAGCCAGCCCATATGTGGGGAGGGTTTGGGGCCGCTCGGACGCGTCCGGACGCGTCCGCCACGTCGGATCTGTCAAGGCGGCTCCACCAAATTTGAACTCAAATTTCGGCGCCGGCCACTTTCACTTATCCCCTTCTCGACCTCCAATTCCCGCCGGTAATTTTCATTCCTCCCGCCGCGTCCACCTGCAAATCCGGATGGAGGCGGAAGGAGCCATCGATTCGGTCGAGCATGGCGCATCCTCCCAGTCCGTCGAGCAAGCGGCGGACTCGGCGCTGAAGCCGGAGACCGTTGCGCGGCGGGCGCGGCGCCACAAGCAGCGCCTACGCGAGTGTCGTGGGGTTATCACGGCAGATGTTACCATAGGGTAACTTGATGATTGGGGCAAGGCGCCTTGGTCATTCAGGAGATTGTCACGCTCATTGGGGAAAAAGGGTTTACCCAGGTTCAGCCTCTCCATTGGAGATGAAGACCTACTTCCTGCTTCTATGTTATTGGTCTCGAGGTCTCGATAACTCGGCTACGACAACAGAGCCGGGTTACAAGACAGGTTACAAGGGATTCACTTGATAGCGATGATATCGAACTAGGGTTACTCGATCGCCTATGACTTGAGACTTAAGACTTGTCTATCTATGTTCTGGGAGCCCGTTTATATAGACGCCGGGTCTCCTGAACTTACAATGAATACCGAGTTACATACGAGCCCGAAGTCCTACTCTAGGTTCTTCTTGACCTTCCGTAGCCTCCAAGTCACCCGGTTCCTTCCTTCACTCGGACTCCAGTTCTTCTAGGTCCTTTCTTCTAGGGACGAGTCATGTTAGGCATACTTGAGAATTTCCTTGGTCTAAGCTTCAAGAATTTGGTCAGCATATCCACTTGAGATGGGGGTGGTGCTGGAATGTCCTTGGTATCTTCTTGGTTTTGGTTCATTAACAAGCTCAACTGATTCTGTGCTTCTATTATTTGATTTGTCATTGTCTTCAAATCAATGTTGGGGCTTTGGCGAGGCATCTGTTTGAGTTTAGCATAGATGAGTAAAAGATGGATAGATGCTAGGGGAGAATCCTACCCAACACAGCAGAAAGTCAAACATCTTACAAACAACATCTAACCAACAAAAACCACAAGGTTCAAAACACAGAAAAATAATCTAGTATTGGCATACCACCTAAGTTGGTATGATCAATACCCTAACACGATGTCGTTGTTCTAATAAGGTGGTAGTTTCTAGTCTATCTCCATCTTGAGTGCTTCAAGTTCTTCTTCAGTTTTCTTCAAAATCTTCTAAGTGCTTGAACTCATAATCTGATTTCTTCCATGATCTTCCCTGTAGGTAGTGCTTCATGTTGAGTCGTAGCATTTCTTCATGAAGTATCAGACTTACTCTTGGCCATCACCAAAACATGTCTTCATGGATAAAGAAGTAGGTCATCTAGAATAAGATAAGAATTTTCTAGAAGGTTGATAGTAGATGAGAGTACTAGAAAGATAAAATGAAAAGTTTTGTTTTTAGTAACCTGGATAAAAATAGATTTTAATCCTATGGTCAAACCTATTTCTATCCATGTCTAGGGTCTCGAATCTACAGGCAACACAGTGCTCTGATACCATCTGTAACGTACCTGCACTTAAAATATGGCAAGGTACCTGTGTATAGTGCAAGCCCCTGGATCGTTTCATTTGCACACACAGTTTAAGATGTAGTATCA
Organism: Poa pratensis; assembly: GCA_947311845.1. Classification (NCBI taxonomy): domain Eukaryota; kingdom Viridiplantae; phylum Streptophyta; class Magnoliopsida; order Poales; family Poaceae; genus Poa; species Poa pratensis. The sequence goes on from CAMZMU010000120.1 coordinate 19,044,555, forward strand.
CAACAAAGTATCATTATTACATCGAATGATCCAGACTTGGTAAATTATTCATTACAACTTGCATAGCATATAGCTAGCTTGAAAGGGTAAAGCAGCGGAAAAATAATCTTCATGGAGTCCTCATCCTTTGCATGTGCCACAGGCGAAAACATGTTGGTTGCAGACTCGAAACCTTAACGAAAACTCACTCGTCATCAGAACAATCTGCAACAAATAAAATTTTGCAACAGAGTGGGTCAGATACCATTAAAAATGGATCTGGCAAGTGACACTATGTGGACACTTAGTGGAATAACTCTATAGCCTATATGCATATTTGGCTGGTGGAGTTCAAGGCTGTTTTGCATAAAAGCCAATTTTTCCTGTCTCTTTATAAACACTTTTCTTTTGTCAAAACAGGTATGGCATGAAAACCACCCTCTTGTCTACCTTTATTCAACCTTCAATATTTTAACTTAAGAAATTGGAATGTCGGGAGCCTCCGTTGTCGTCCTTGATCAGCTGCTCAAATTGTCCGTAACCGGGGACACGGCTAAGTACTTAGATTTTTACTCTCGAGAGGTTGTGCACTTTCACCACGAGACCCAACAAACCCAAACTATCCTCAAGCACTCAATTTGTGCTAAGGAAAAGGAGAGAGTTGAGACGAGACCATTGGGAAACAGTCCCCTGTTCCTCTGGGCAGACCCATACAAACATTCATCCGCTGAGACATGCCGGAATCAGGTTCCTATAACTTAGTCAAGGCAGAGCCATAATACCAAGTGGCTGCACTGGAAGCTTCTTTACTTAGACAAAACATTGGTCCCTTTAATACCCTGGGTGGCAACCACAAGTGACCATCTCTTAGAGGTCACCCCTAAGAGATGACACTCAACCTTTCCATCATCTTTTCATAACCAAGTCCACCCAGGTGGTAAATTAACTTAGTAGAATTAAGCTTTTCAATAAAACACCTTTGCATAGCATCAATATTACTACTAAGTTATCAATAGGATTCTAGACACAACTAGTAAAAAGGAGATAGTAGTTTTAGCATAGCAATACTATCCTACACATGCATATAAAGAATTACACTAAATAATGCATATAAAAATACTTAGGAAGTTCATGAGGGTGTGCCACTTGCCTTGGCAAACAGAAGTGTAGTAGTAGCAGTTGCAACCACTTTCGTCTCTCTCCGGAATTTCTAACAAGTCAAACAAATCACAAATAAACATACAATCATAAATGCAACACTTAGAAAAATATGACATGCATGAGATGCAGGATGATACAAAGAAATGTGGTATGAAAGACAAGCAAAACAAAATAAGGGAGAGACAACAAAATAACATTATCCCATTGGCTAAGGCAAGGTCAAGATTGAGCAAGAAATAACAACTTGAAAAGTTGCAAGGTTAGTTTAAATCTTCATACGTTTGATCTTCAAAACATCTTCAACTCCTTTGTATTCTTCAATGGTCTTCAATTAGTACTCTATGAATTTAGTCTTAAACACCAAGGACTTGGTCTATGTCCAAGGTGAGACAAAATAGAAAGAAAGAGAAGATAGAAATAAAGAAGTAGTTGGTCTTCCAAGAATCTTCTCCAGGCTTCCTTGTAGTTTTCTTCTTGGTGTGACTTCATTTAATTATGTAGACTTGATGGTTCTGAAGACTTGATTTTGTTGGCAGCGTCAAGGTTGGTCTTGATTGTAGAATATTCACCAAGAAGTTTAAGAAGGAAGAAAGAGAGGAAGGAAAGGAAGACTTGGAAAATGTTGCTGGTTGGTCTTCATGAACTTCCTCTTGATTTCTTCTAAGTCATTTCTTCTTGGAGATGCTTCTGCAGTCTTGTTTTCAAGCTAAGTCCTTCCTTGATTTCTACTAATTTCTAACTTAGTGGTTTTTGACTAGGAGAGTCATAATAGTTAACATGTATCCTCAAAATTTCTAAGGAGGAAGTCATGTAAGAAGTACCAAAAATAATACTAAGGACTTAATATGCATGCCATGCTTATGAAAATGCTCTAAGGAAATGCAAGCAATAAAGATGATCCAAAATAACTAAGGACCAAGGGTCAAACAATAAGTCACAAATAAATTCTAAGTAAAAGTTAATCAACATAAGAGAGGCTAAAATTCTCTAAGGAAAAGTGTTGTCAAAACATTTGTCAAAAAAATGCTAAGGAAGAAATAGTTTTATTTTGAGAGAGACAAAATATTTCTAAGTATTTTAAGTGCTAAAGTCTCTAAAGTACTACTAAGTTATTTTACAACTCGAAAATAAGAAGAAAATAATTTTTAATACATTTTATTAATTAACATAACACCTAAAAAGCATTTAAACAATATTTACTCAAAAATCAACTCAAATTATAGTCAAAATACTATTTAAACCATTTTTAAAAATTAACTAATTTAATTTCGACAAAACCTCAAAATAAGTATACCAAAAGTTTCTACAAGTCCTAAGCTTTCCAAAAATATATTTTTCATAAGATTTGGATAAACGAGTAAAAATTAATAATGAATCTAATTTGCAGGGACCTATTCGTGATATGCAGGGGCTAAACGGTGAAGAAAACTGAAAAAGATCCTCGCGCTGGAGTCCCTGGGCGACGTGTCGTCTTCCGATTGGAGCGGTCTTCTTCGCGGGCAGATGCGGCGCGGGCGCGGACGGACGCGGACGTGGGCTTCGCGGACGGCGACGTGGGGCTCTCTGATTCGTCCGTACCGGTTCGGGATGGATCTAATCCTAGGCGTTGATGTTTGATCGGACGGCTCGGATCTAGGGTTTGTACCTTGGCGGCGCGGCTGCCAGAAAATGTCAAGGACGGCGGCCGGCGGCTCGAGCGTCGATGGTGACGAGGCTCCGGAGGTGCAGGGCTCGGGGAAGGCCTCCACGGGGCGCGGCGTGAGGCGGGGAACTCGATGGGGACGTCGGCGTGGTCGATCCCGTCCTGAAGCGGCGGCGCGGCGCGGACGGAGTGGTGCCGGCGACCTTCGGGTGTGCACGCTCTGGTCAATTCGCTGCGTTAGAAAATGAGGGGAGGGGTTAGAGAGGTGCGCGTGGGCACGACGAGAAGGAGGGAGGGGTTCTCGGTCTGGGGCCTGTGCTTACCACGTCGGGGATGAAGGAAACCCGCGGCGGCGCGGTCGAACTTCGGCGAGGCAGAACGGCAGCCTGGCGGCGAATAAAAATCTAGGGTTTGAGGGGAAAGATGCGGCGGCGGCTGGGGTATAAATAGGGGTGCTCGGGGGCGGATTTCGTGGCCAACACGGCTCGGATTCGAGTCGTGGATGGATCGATCTCCCGGCGCGTATCTCGGACGGAGGTTGAAGATGGTAGGGTGACGTCACGATGACGTCACGATGGGCCCGGCTCGTCAGTGAGAGGAGAGGGACGCGGGTGGGCTTGGGCTGGTGCTGGGCCGTTGCGCGCTGCGGTGTGCGGCAGTTAGCGGCGTCCTATTTTTTTTTGTTCAAAGAATTTTCTTTTCAAAAAGGAAACTTAAATAACTTTTAAAATAAATGTCCAAATGGACTCAAACCAGTTTCTAAATTATTGTAAAATCAAACTCTTTGTTTGGGAATTTTCAAAACACATTTTCCAGAACATTTAGCAAACTAAATTTTTGAAATGTGTTTAAAAGCATTTTGGACATAATAATGCCATTTTAAAACAAAAGGGTTTTTTTTTTACATAATTTCTTTTGAACTTATAATTAAACCAAAGCAAAATATGAATAATATGATTAATATCACTCAATAAAATAATTTTGCATAAAACCAAATAGTTTAAACAAAATGAATTCAAAACTCATTTTAGAAATGCAAATAACTATTTTGTTTAAGTAAAACTATAAAACTTGAAAATAGAGAATAGTTAAGTAATAGAATAATTGTCAACCATACAAACTATTTTAAACAGAAATCATTTAGATTTCCAAACTAGGTTTTTTTTTAATAAACCAAATATGACACTTGGTGTCCAATTTAAAATAGGTTTTAAACAAACAAATGAGGTTTAAGTAGATCTTAAATACCACAAGATAAAGCATTTGCAATTACTTATATTACAATAGATTCAAACGATTTCACAAACAATTCTAGCAGAACAACACATTCATAAAAGTCAAAAGAAAACTTGGAGCATTCTTTGCTCTACTAATATATTTTGTTAAATATGTTTTCAAGTGGAATTATTATTCTCACTTTTTAAAATATCCAAATGCAAACAATGCTATATGATGATGAATGTATGCATGAATTTTCTTTTCAAAGCAAAATACATAATAGTTTTAAAAAGTTTTAAATTTTTCTGATTTTTCAACTTTTTGAAAAACTTGGGATGTTACAGACTACCACCCTTAAAAGGAATCTCGTCCCGAGATTCGGGAAGGCTAGCAAAAGTTTGTGACTGGGATATCTGGGTGGCTACCACCCTTAAAAGAGATCTGCGTTGGTATTAAAATTCCAGTGGCCAAAATTACCACCTTATCACCATTACATTGACTCTGGTCCTACTTGGCTAAACTTCTCCTGAAGTTTCTCTGGGTGCCTTCATTCCTGGTTTTACATTGATATCTGATCCGCTTTTTATCTGGTGTGGTGAGCTTGACCGCTTTATTGGCTTGATCAATCTGACCATCATATTTAGATATCCAGTCCTTGCCTCTGATTATATCAAAGCCTTGTAGGTCCAGCACAAACAACTCGCTTGGGAAGTTATGTGTCTCAATTCCCAAGGTCATGTTTTGGCATACAGTGTTTGCTGGCATTTTTCCTTCTGTAGAGCTTACCCGGATGGGTCTCCTAAGTCCTCGATTGGGGATCTTATTTTTACTCACAAAGTCCTTTGATATGAAGGAATGTGTTGCTTCAATATCAAAAAGTACTAAGGCAGGATAAGAGTTGATCATCAATCCTACGATGACTGGGTTTGGTTTCTTGAGAACTCTCTCTATGTTTATAGAAAACACATGTCCCTTTCTGAACTGAATTGACTTAGTCCCATTGCCAGTCTTCTTTTCTGGACAGCTTCGGGAGTAGTGTCCCATTTTCTTGCATTTGAAACACTCTACCCGACTGAGGTCCTTCTTATTGGGTTTTGGGTGGAGAATCTGACTACTGTTTTCTCCCATGAGGTGCTCATCGTCAAGGTCATAAACTTCTTCAGTATGTGCGGGGCTATGGTGACCATGGTTGAGGTGGTGGTCATCCTCTCCATGCAAGTCGTGTTCATTAATAATACGATACTGGTGGTTATGGTCTTCATGGTGGTTGGACTCAAAACAAACATGTTCCTCATGTGAAGTGCTCCATTCCTGCTCTGATGCTGAGTGATGGTTTTCCAATTCCTGCTTCCTCTTCTTGCTTGCATGTTGCTTCATTCTGCCTTCCAGGGTTATAGCTTTGTCAATCAGTGACCGGTAGTCAGGGGCATGGGCAATTGTTAAATAAATGGCTAATTTACCATCCAGACCATTTAGAAATCTCTTCCTCCTTTTGTCATCTGTATCAACCTCATCCGGTGCATAACGCGCTAGGCTATTGAACTCATTCATGTATTCATCTATAGTTCGATCACCTTGTCGAAGGTCGAGGAATTCCTCCTTCTTTAGATTCATCAGTCCTGATGACATATGTGCAGCACGAAATCCTTCTTGGAACAAATCCCATGTCATCTCTTCAATGGGGTAAGTGATCTGGTAGCTGTCCCACCAGTTTGCTGCAGGTCCTTCCAGTAGATATGCTGTGAGCCTAACCTTCTCAGCATTCGTGCATCCAATTGTGACAAAATCCTTATTTACTGAACGTAGCCAATCATCAGCCAAAATAGGTTCAGCAGTACTTGAGAATTTCCTTGGTCTAAGCTTCAAGAATTTGGCCAGCATATCCACTTGAGATGGGGGTGGTGCTGGAATGTCCTTGGTATCTTCTTGGTTTTGGTTCATTAACAAGCTCAACTGATTCTGTGCTTCTATTATTTGATTTGTCATTGTCTTCAAATCAATGTTGGGGCTTTGGCGAGGCATCTGTTTGAGTTTAGCATAGATGAGTAAAAGATGGATAGATGCTAGGGGAGAATCCTACCCAACACAGCAGAAAGTCAAACATCTTACAAACAACATCTAACCAACAAAAACCACAAGGTTCAAAACACAGAAAAACAATCTAGTATTGGCATACCACCTAAGTTGGTATGATCAATACCCTAACACGATGTCGTTGTTCTAATAAGGTGGTAGTTTCTAGTCTATCTCCATCTTGAGTGCTTCAAGTTCTTCTTCAGTTTTCTTCAAAATCTTCTAAGTGCTTGAACTCATAATCTGATTTCTTCCATGATCTTCCCTGTAGTAGTGCTTCATGTTGAGTCATAGCATTTCTTCATGAAGTATCAGACTTACTCTTGGCCATCACCAAAACATGTCTTCATGGATAAAGAAGTAGGTCATCTAGAATAAGATAAGAATTTTCTAGAAGGTTGATAGTAGATGAGAGTACTAGAAAGATAAAATGAAAAGTTTTGTTTTTAGTAACCTGAATAAAAATAGATTTTAATCCTATGGTCAAACCTATTTCTATCCATGTCTAGGGTCTCGAATCTACAGGCAACACAGTGCTCTGATACCATCTGTAACGTACCTGCACTTAAAATATGGCAAGGTACCTGTGTATAGTGCAAGCCCCTGGATCGTTTCATTTGCATACACAGTTTAAGATGTAGTATCACAACAAAGTATCATTATTACATCGAATGATCCAGACTTGGTAAATTATTCATTAAAACTTGCATAGCATATAGCTAGCTTGAAAGGGTAAAGCAGCGGAAAAATAATCTTCATGGATTCCTCATCCTTTGCATGTGCCACAGGCGAAAACATGTAGGTTGCAGACTCGAAACCTTAACGAAAACTCACTCGTCGTCAGAACAATCTGCAACAAATAAAATTTTCCAACAGAGTGGGTCAGATACCATTAAAAATGGATCTGGCAAGTGACACTATGTGGACACTTAGTGGAATAACTCTATAGCCTATATGCATATTTGGCTGGTGGAGTTCAAGGCTGTTTTGCATAAAAGCCAATTTTTCCTGTCTCTTTATAAACACTTTTCTTTTGTCAAAACAGGTATGGCATGAAAACCACCCTCTTGTCTACCTTTATTCAACCTTCAATATTTTAACTTAAGAAATTGGAATGTCGGGAGCCTCCGTTGTCGTCCTTGATCAGCTGCTCAAATTGTCCGTAACCGGGGACACGGCTAAGTACTTAGATTTTTACTCTCGAGAGGTTGTGCACTTTCACCACGAGACCCAACAAACCCAAACTATCCTCAAGCACTCAATTTGTGCTAAGGAAAAGGAGAGAGTTGAGACGAGACCATTGGGAAACAGTCCCCTGTTCCTCTGGGCAGACCCATACAAACATTCATCCGCTGAGACATGCCGGAATCAGGTTCCTATAGCTTAGTCAAGGCAGAGCCATAATACCAAGTGGCTGCACTGGAAGCTTCTTTACTTAGACAAAACATTGGTCCCTTTAATACCCTGGGTGGCAACCACAAGTGACCATCTCTTAGAGGTCACCCCTAAGAGATGACACTCAACCTTTCCATCATCTTTTCATAATCAAGTCCACCCAGGTGGTAAATTAACTTAGTAGAATTAAGCTTTTCAATAAAACACCTTTGCATAGCATCAATATTACTACTAAGTTATCCATAGGATTCTAGACACAACTAGTAAAAAGCAGATAGTAGTTTTAGCATAGCAATACTATCCTACACATGCATATAAAGAATTACACTAAATAATGCATATAAAAATACTTAGGAAGTTCATGAGGGTGTGCCACTTGCCTTGGCAAATAGAAGTGTAGTAGTAGCAGTTGCAACCACTTTCGTCTCTCTCCGGAATTTCTAACAAGTCAAACAAATCACAAATAAACATACAATCATAAATGCAACACTTAGAAAAATATGACATGCATGAGATGCAGGATGATACAAAGAAATGTGGTATGAAAGACAAGCAAAACAAAATAAGGGAGAGACAACAAAATAACATTATCCCATTGGCTAAGGCAAGGTCAAGATTGAGCAAGAAATAACAACTTGAAAAGTTGCAAGGTTAGTTTAAATCTTCATACGTTTGATCTTCAAAACATCTTCAACTCCTTTGTATTCTTCAATGGTCTTCAATTAGTACTCTATGAATTTAGTCTTAAACACCAAGGACTTGGTCTATGTCCAAGGTGAGACAAAATAGAAAGAAAGAGAAGATAGAAAGAAAGAAGTAGTTGGTCTTCCAAGAATCTTCTCCAGGCTTCCTTGTAGTTTTCTTCTTGGTGTGACTTCATTTAATTATGTAGGCTTGATGGTTCTGAAGACTTGATTTTGTTGGCAGCGTCAAGGTTGGTCTTGATTGTAGAATATTCACCAAGAAGTTTAAGAAGGAAGAAAGAGAGGAAGGAAAGGAAGACTTGGAAAATGTTGCTGGTTGGTCTTCATGAACTTCCTCTTGATTTCTTCTAAGTCATTTCTTCTTGGAGATGCTTCTGCAGTCTTGTTTTCAAGCTAAGTCCTTCCTTGATTTCTACTAATTTCTAACTTAGTGGTTTTTGACTAGGAGAGTCATAATAGTTAACATGTATCCTCAAAATTTCTAAGGAGGAAGTCATGTAAGAAGTACCAAAAATAATACTAAGGACTTAATATGCATGCCATGCTTATGAAAATGCTCTAAGGAAATGCAAGCAATAAAGATGATCCAAAATAACTAAGGACCAAGGGTCAAACAATAAGTCACAAATAAATTCTAAGTAAAAGTTAATCAACATAAGAGAGGCTAAAATTCTCTAAAGAAAAGTGTTGTCAAAACATTTGTCAAAAAAATGCTAAGGAAGAAATAGTTTTATTTTGAGAGAGACAAAATATTTCTAAGTATTTTAAGTGCTAAAGTCTCTAAAGTACTACTAAGTTATTTTACAACTCGAAAATAAGAAGAAAATAATTTTTAATACATTTTATTAATTAACATAACACCTAAAAAGCATTTAAACAATATTTACTCAAAAATCATTGAAAAATTATTTTACAAAATTAATAGAGTATTCCTACGGCCAATACTTAGGCATACAAAACTATAGAAAAAGAGTTTACTCAAAAATCCCTTTTTAAACTCAAATTATAGTCAAAATACTATTTAAACCATTTTTAAAAATTAACTAATTTAATTTCGACAAAACCTCAAAATAAGTATACCAAAAGTTTCTACAAGTCCTAAGCTTTCCAAAAATATATTTTTCATAAGATTTGGATAAACGAGTAAAAATTAATAATGAATCTAATTTGCAGGGACCTATTCGTGATACGCAGGGGCTAAACGGTGAAGAAAACTGAAAAAGATCCTCGCGCTGGAGTCCCTGGGCGACGTGTCGTCTTCCGATTGGAGCGGTCTTCTTCGCGGGCAGATGCGGCGCGGGCGCGGACGGACGCGGACGTGGGCTTCGCGGACGGCGACGTGGGGCTCTCTGATTCGTCCGTACCGGTTCGGGATGGATCTAATCCTAGGCGTTGATGTTTTATCGGACGGCTCGGATCTAGGGTTTGTACCTTGGCGGCGCGGCTGCCGGAAAATGTCGAGGACGGCGGCCGGCGGCTCGGGCGTCGATGGTGACGAGGCTCCGGAGGTGCAGGGGCTCGGGGAAGGCCTCCACGGGGCGCGGCGTGAGGCGGGGAACTCGATGGGGACGTCGGCGTGGTCGATTCGCTGCGTTAGAAAACGAGGGGAGGGGTTAGAGAGGTGCGCGTGGGCACGACGAGAAGGAGGGAGGGGTTCTCGGTCTGGGGCCGGTGCTTACCACGTTGGGGATGAAGGAAACCCGCGGCGGCGCGGTCGAACTTCGGCGAGGCAGAACGGCAGCCTGGCGGCGAATCAAAATCTAGGGTTTGAGGGGAAAGATGCGGCGGCGGCTGGGGTATAAATAGGGGTGCTCGGGGGCGGATTTCGAGGCCAACACGGCTCGGATTCGAGTCGTGGATGGATCGATCTCCCGGCGCGTATCTCGGACGGAGGTTGAAGATGGTAGGGTGACGTCACGATGACGTCACGATGGGCCCGGCTCGTCAGTGAGAGGAGAGGGACGCGGGTGGGCTTGGGCTGGTGCTGGGCCGTTGCGCGCTGCGGTGTGCGGCAGTTAGCGGCGTCCTATTTTTTTTTGTTCAAAGAATTTTCTTTTCAAAAAGGAAACTTAAATAACTTTTAAAATAAATGTCCAAATGGACTCAAACCAGTTTCTAAATTATTGTAAAATCAAACTCTTTGTTTGGGAACTTTCAAAACACATTTTCCAGAACATTTAGCAAACTAAATTTTTGAAATGTGTTTAAAAGCATTTTGGACATAATAATGCCATTTTAAAACAACAGGGTTTTTTTTTTATAATTTCTTTTGAACTTATAATTTAAACCAAAGCAAAATATGAATAATATGATTAATATCACTCAATAAAATAATTTTGTATAAAACTCAAATAGTTTAAACAAAATGAATTCAAAACTCATTTTAGAAATGCAAATAACTATTTTGTTTAAGTAAAACTATAAAACTTGAAAATAGAGAATAGTTAAGTAATAGAATAATTGTCAACCATACAATCTATTTTAAACAGAAATCATTTAGATTTCCAAACTAGGTTTTTTTTTAATAAACCAAATATGACACTTGGTGTCCAATTTAAAATAGGTTTTAAACAAACAAATGTGGTTTAAGTAGATCTTAAATACCACAAGATAAAGCATTTGCAATTACTTATATTACAATAGATTCAAACGATTTCACAAACAATTCTAGCAGAACAACACATTCATAAAAGTCAAAAGAAAACTTGGAGCATTCTTTGCTCTACTAATATATTTTGTTAAATATGTTTTCAAGTGGAATTATTATTCTCACTTTTTAAAATATCCAAATGCAAAAAATGCTATATGATGATGAATGTATGCATGAATTTTCTTTTCAAAGCAAAATACATAATAGTTTTAAAAAGTTTTAAATTTTTCTGATTTTTCAACTTTTTGAAAAACTTGGGATGTTACAGGTTCAGCCTCTCCATTGGAGATGAAGACCTACTTCCTGCTTCTATGTTATTGATCTCGAGGTCTCGATAACTCGGCTACGACAACAGAGCCGGGTTACAAGACAGGTTACAAGGGATTCGCTTGATAGCGATGATATCGAACTAGGGTTACTCGATCGCCTATGACTTGAGACTTAAGACTTGTCTATCTATGTTCTGGGAGCCCGTTTATATAGACGCCGGGTCTCCTGAACTTACAATGAATACTGAGTTACATACGAGCCCGGAGTCCTACTCTAGGTTCTTCTTGACCTTCCGTAGCCTCCAAGTCACCCGGTTCCTTCCTTCACTCGGACTCCAGTTCTTCTAGGTCCTTTCTTCTAGGGACGAGTCATGTTAGGCATATTGGCCCAGCTATACCCGGCCCACATCTTGTACACATCACCCGGTCCAGGCCTTGGGCCGTCCGACTGATTTTTCCTTGGTCATGAGTATACCGGGTTATTATCCCCCCAACAGTAGTCCCCAAGTTTGACTTGAATAAGCTCATTGGTTGCTTCACTTGATAATCTTGATCTTGATCTGATTACTCGAGGGTAGCTGCTGATGGGATTATCCGAGTTAAACTCCTGAAAACAAAATAAAGATCATCAACACTGAATGGCCGGGTTATGTTTCAGACCAGCTCCTTTTGGCGGTTCTCTTATAACCCAGCTTTTCTCTTGTCCCAAAACTTTAAATGACTCGACTTTATCTCGCACTTAAGTCCCTCTGGTCAATGACCAGGGAACATTCTCTGACACATTTTATCTTGTCTTTGACCCATGGTCAAACAGAATCTTGACGCCTCGATTTCTGTGCTCCTAGGGTTTCACCCTGAGCTATAAATAATGGGTCGCGGTGAATAGGTTTCACTTTCCCCTTTCACCGCGCCACTTCATCTTCTTCCTCAAACTATTCTCTCTCCTCTCTAGGTTTAGGGTTCCTGTAGATCTCGCCTCGCCGCCGCTGGCCCTCGGGCTCCGCATTGCTGCAACTCACCGCCGGGGAATCTGTACCGCGCCCGATCTCCACGAGCTCCGGTAAATTTTTCACTCCTGCACTTAGCTTTCATCTGGATCTTGACTTGTTCTCCTCGGGCTGTTCTTGAGCTCGTTGTTCTCCATTTCTTTTCTTGCTATTTTCTAGATCTTCAGATCTCATGGCACCCAAGGACTCGAGGAAGCTTAAGGCCAAGGCCAAGCCCGTGATGGCGCCGCCGCATCGGCATCGAAGAAGATCAAGAAAACAACCAAGCCCAGATCTGGGATTACGGCTAACTGGGCCAAATCCATGGCCACACAATCCAAGCTTGAAGAACTGGCTGAATCTGGTGTTCTTCCTCTTCAGTCGGAGATCGAGTGGAGAGGGACTGAAGAGGAGACTCGGCCTTCCCTCCAGGAAGGTGAAGTTATCTGCTTTCTTGAGCATGTCACCGGGGTTTTCGTCCCCCGGGTCATCCTTTCTTTAGGGATCTTCTTCATCACTACAGACTCCGGGTCTTCGATCTCGGACCCAACTCCATCTTGAACATTAGTAACTATATAGTTCTTTGTGAATCGTACTTATGCATTCCTCCCAACTTAGCTCTTTTCCTGGAGCTATTCTTGTGCAAACCTCAACGTGAGCACAAGAATGGCCCCCTCTTAGTCTGTGGCGGCGTTTCTATTCAACGCCGCAAAGGCTCTGCTATGCCTTCACTCGAACTTCATACTCATGTAAAGCATTGGCAAAAATCATACTTTTACTGCAAAGCCAAGATACCTTCTGGTGAACACCCTTTACCGGGTTATTCGGTCGAGCCCCTCGTTATCAACAGCAACATGAACTCCTTCGCCTCTGACACTGAGAGAGAAGCTCTCCAGCCTCTTCTCAAGAAAATCTCCGTTCTTGTTAAGCACGGACTCCGCGGAACTGATCTGATCAAGACGTGGATGGGTTGGCGAATTCAGCCCAACAGTATTCGCAAGAAGCTTCTTTGCGATTACTCGGGCCATCTAACTGATTCCCTCCGTTACTCGGAGAAGTCCTACCCACACTGCGCTGAACAAGGCTATCAAGGCCTTCCTTGCTGAAAAGGTTGAGACGATCAAAGATAATGGCCTTCTGCCATTCAGTAAGAATAACCCGGCACCACCAGTGAGTCCCGACTGATAAAATCTTAATAACATATTCTTTCTCAATTGTATACTGATTATTTTACTTCTATTTTTTCACTAGGAATCTGATGACTGGTGGCAAGTTGAGACTCCCCCTGCCACTCCTGAGGCAGATGAAGATGATGATGACGAGGCTCTGTCCTCGAGTGAAGAAGAAGAAGAAGAAGAAGAAGAAAAGAAGAAGGTGAACTTGACTCCCTTGGCCACTTCTTCATAAGCTTAATTGAGAACGAAACTCAACCCAATTTATCCACTGATGCCATTTTATAATACCAGAACCGACTGAAAACATCACTCCTTCACCCGGCCGTAGCTCTGAAGCCACTGAATCAGCTGCTACCGGGAAAAGGAAGGCTCGCACTATCTGTGCCAAGGTGCCATACTCTCGCATGATCCACAGAACCATATTCTTATCTTGCTATGCAAAAACTCAACCAAACTCTTCTTGAAAAATCTTCGCAGAGATCTGCTGAACCCTCTACCAAGAGGAGAGCAACGGACCTCCCCTGGAGAGGATCCTCTTAACCCGGGAATCCCAAACCTTCCATCTCCACGCCGTCCTGGTACTTCCTTTTCCAACTTTGAACCACAAAAACATCCCTCTGATAGTTATCCTTTAGCTGGTCAAATCCGAGTTTCTAAATCATACTCTCTTACAGCTTCTTCAGGCTCCAGCAACGACCTCCCCCGTGACTTTCAAGTCAATACCGGGTAATACGTATAACCTTCTATTACTTGTATTTACTTTCATCAACTTTGCTTTCTTTTGCTCTTTCTTATATTATCTTCGTACTTGCAATTTCAGGGCGAAAGCTACTCTTAGTGGCGCTCCAAGCCCTCCCATTGCTGAGGAGGATAACTTGGAGAACACCCCTGAAAAACATGCTGAGCCGACTGAAAGAGCAGACAACTGACCAGATGAATGTTTCTCCTTCTCCTGCTGAAAAACCGACTGATCCGAAGTCGTGATCACAGGAGCTTGCTTTACTGAGAAGATCTCTCCCCTCAAACTGCAACCAAGTTTGTTGCCTCTGAAGAGAAGTCCAAGCCGACTGATAAAGGCGAAGGCTCCACTGTGCCACTATGGCCATATAAACTTTGAAGGTCTGTTAACTGAGTACAACACACTGAAGCTTACTGAGGGCAAACTCGTGGATTCTCTTGTCCGAGAACATCAGGTACACATCTTTTCCTCTTCATATCTTATATACCAAACCTAGTCCCCAAGTATCGAGTAAACTGTCCTCAGTCACTCGGTACTTGAAAATATATATCTCTTTCTGCCTTCATTTTGAAAACTTCAGAATATCCCAGTCCCCAAGTTCCAAGTTATCAGTCTACGATAACATGGAACTTGTTTTACTTTCTGATTTCAAATCCTCATTAATTCTGACTTTCATCATAACGATACTTTCAAATCCTCATAACCCCCAAGTTCCGGGTAATATGTTCACATTTTATCTGGAACTTTGAAAATGTGTTACTGAATAACTTGTAAAAACTTAAAAGACATACCAGTCCCCAAGTGCCGGGTGATCTGCTCTTCAGTCACTCGGAACTTGTATAAATACTCTGTCTGTATATAATTTACTGTCAACTTGTTCTTTCTTGCCATTGCCGACTGAAATATATTTCACCCCATGTTTCTAACTTGCTATTCTTTTTTCAGAGGTATGTGTCCCATAATGACCAGTACTTGCCAAGACCAACCAACTCCTTGAAGTTGAAACCAAGCTGCGCAAGGAAACTGAAATTCATGCTTCAGACTTGGAGAAAACGATTGAATCTCTAACTGCAGAGAACACCAAACTGAAAAAGGAGTTGGAAGAGGCTGGAGATAAGTAAATCTGCTTTGACAAGATGGTCAGTGTCCAGAAATACTTGGACACCCTGAAAGACCATATCAAGGATATCCTCAATCCACTCATTGGTAAACACCATCTCTTTTCACTTTTTCTTTTTACTCGGCTTTCATATACTAACCCACATCATACTTTTCAGGTGAGAAGATGCTGCCATCAGGAGATCCTATCCAGAGAAACTGAACTGCTTGAACACCATCATTCGGCAGTTCCAGTTTGGCACTTCTGAGATTATGAAGCGTGTTAAGAGCAACTGTGCTCCTCCCCAATGATATACGAGTCCCTGCATCAGCTTTCCACGATCCCCGAGTGGTTAGACCTCTGGACGCGCTCAGCATGCCGGGTTGGCGCAATGCGCAGTTTAGCTCTAGCCAAAGCCTACAACCCGCGCCTTAACCTGGCTCCTTTTGTCAAAGGATTCCCTCAATACAATGCTGATGGCACCAAGTTTGGGGGAAAAGATTCAAAGAAATTGCTGCCCAAACCCGGCCTTGCTTGCAAGATGCTGAGAGCCTCAACTATCGGTTTTCCAAGATGCAGTGGATGAGAACAACACTCCAATCCCCACTCCTGAACCCGAGCATACTGATTGGCCAAGCTGAGAGACTCCATTGCAAAGAAGAAGAAGCTGCAGCGCCAAGTACTTTACTCCAGTTGTCCCTGCACCCAGCCGTGCTCCTACCACGCCAATCATGGAAAAGCCGGCTGATGTTGCTAAGGATACTGCAGAAGATCAAGGCCTGACAAGCTAAGTCCCAGGCCAAAGCTCCTGAAGATAACCCGGCTTCTGCCGAAGCTGAAGCTGCCAAGGGAACCTCAACCGATAACCCGGCTATCTGAGCCAGTTTTCATGCTGTACCTTTTCCTGCAAAACAATTATTCGGCCAATGGGCATTGTAATATGCTCTGAAATACTTTGCCTTTTATTTGATGGTGCGTCTGTGCACTATATGAAATACTCAATATTTTGTAATAACTTATACTTTTTATGGTTTAGATGACCCTTTTGGTTTATCTTTAGCTTCTTATCAGTCGGCTTTCACATGACTTTCTCAGTTGCTACTTTTTCCTTTGCTAAAACAGGGTCAAACTAAGTCCCAGCATGGGCATCATAGTTGATTGAATTAACAAGTAAGCAATCTGGTCATAAAATTGTGAGTAACATCAAACTGATAGGCAAGTTTAACCAAGAACAAAATTAAGGCTTAAAAGCCGGGTCTTAGGATTAAAACTTATGAATTTATAATTCATAAGTCCCCAAGCCCTGGATCAATGTTTACAAGTAAAGGCTTAAACTATGCATCATTACCCCACTGATCTCAAACATCTCTATGCGTGCTCTCTTGGGCAACAGCTATAGGACTTTTTGCTAAGCACTCCTTTGGGCAAGCTTTATAAACATAAACATGCATAAAAAGTAAAACAGTAGAAAAGATTTCTTCTCAATACTCTTCTTTATTAAAGATACACCAGCAAGCCGCCTCATTAAAAACCTTCCAGTCCCCTTAGGTACCCTGGTAAGGAAAAGAGCGCGTCTGAAACCTGCTGGGGGTTACATCGTGTGTTACATAACTCGGCCTAGGTTCATGTTCACTAGGTATAATATGGGCGAAGATGAGCAATGTTCCACGGCCGCTTCGTCTCTTCCATAGGAAGGATAGCATGGTCCGTGTTGTTCTCTTCACCTTTCTCTCTCACATCTATCAGATAATATGAACCATTGTGCAATTTCCGACTGATGAGGAACGGCCCTTCCCATGGAGGAGTTAGCTTGTGCATCCCTGCCTGCTTCTGTCTGAGCCGTAAAACTAAATCTCCTTCCTGGAAAGTTCTTGATCTTACTCGGCGACTATGATAGCGCCGCAAATCTGCTGATAAACTGCGGACCGTTCCAATGCTAACTCACGCTCCTCTTCGAGGGCATCAATCGAATCCTCCCTTGCAATTGCATTGCTTGACTCCACATGCCGCCACTCTTGGCGAGTCATGGACTATATCACTCGGTAACACTGCTTCTGCTCCATACACCAGAAAGAACGGTGTACGCTTGGTTGATCTATTCGGGGTTGTATTGATCCCCCAAACCACTGCGGGTAACTCTTTCACCCAAGCTCCATACGCCTTTTCAATCGGAACTCGAAGTCTTGGTTTGATTCCTTCAATATTTCCTGATTACTCCTTTCTACCTGCCCGTTGGCCTGTGGATGTGCCACCGAAGCAAGGTCTAATCTGATTCCCTTCTCTTTGCAGAATATCTCTGTTTCACCGAGTGACATGTTGGTCCCATTATCTGTGATGATACTGTGAGGATACCAAACCGACTGATAATTTTCTTCAGAAACGTGACAACTTTGGAAGCATCACAACTTGTAACTGGCTCTACTTCAACCCACTTAGTGAACTTATCAACAGCCACCAAGAGATGAGTTTTCTTGCACGATGTCATCTGAAAGGGCCCCATCATATCAAGACCCCAAACTGCAAACGGCCAGTGATTGGTATTGTCCTCAATTCCTGAGCCGGCACATGCTCCTGTCTTGCATATCTTTGACATCCATCACATGCCCTAACAATCTGCTCTGCATCCTTGAAAGCTGTGAGCCAAAAGAATCCATGCCTAAATGCCTTGGCCACCAGAGACCTAGATGAAGCATGATGACCACAGTCCCCAGCATGTATCTCTTGCAAAATTTGCCTTCCTTCGACTGATGAAACACATCGCTGATAAACTCCAGAAACACTGCGCTTGTACAACTCACCATCAATTACTGCATAACCGAGTGATCTTCTGACAATTTGTCGCGCCATAACTTCATTACTCGGCAAATCTTCCTTATCATATAATCCAGATATGGTTCAGTCCACTCAGGAATCTCATGCAACGCTGCTACTAACTCGGAATCTTGATCTGGACTTCATCTTCCTCTTCACCCGGAAGTTGGACTGATGGCTTCCATAACTCGTCCAGGAACACATTAGGTGGAACTGGCTCTCTACGTGATCCCAATCTTGACAAAGCATCTGCTGCCTCGTTTTTCCTTCTATCAATATGATCCACCTGGAATCCTGAAAAGAATCCAGCTGCTTCATCAACAGCCCTTCTGTAAGCCGCCATCTTCTCATCTTTCCTGTCCCAAGTCCCAGAAACTTGCTGCGCTACAAGATCCGAGTCACCAAAACACATGATCCTTTTGATGTTCATCTCCTTGGCAATGCGCAAACCATGTAACAAAGCTTCATACTCAGCAATATTATTGGTGCAATCAAAGTGAATCTGAAGAACATAACTCATCTTATCCCTTTGGGTGAAGTGAGAACCACTCCTGCTCCTGATCCCTCATTGCTTGGATCCATCAAAATGCATAACCCATGACTTATAACTCGGCGCCTTGGGTGGTGCCGTGCTTAACTCGGTCCAATCATTGACAAAATCAATCAAGGCTTGTGACTTAATCGCTGTGCGAGGCTCATACTTGATGTGATAATCACCCATCTCAATCGCCCACTTGGCAATTCTTCCAGTAGCTTCAGTATTGCACACAATGTCTGCCAATGGTGCTCCACTCACCACTGTAATGGGGTGTTCTTGAAAGTAATGCTTCAATTTCCGACTGGCCATGAAAACGCCAAAAACTAACTTCTGCCACTGGGATACCTCTGTTTAGCCGGAGTCAAAACCTCACTGACATAATAAACCGGCCTTTGAACCAGATGCTCCTTTCCTTCTTCTTTTCGCTCCACCACAATAACTACACTAACTGCTCGGGAATTTGCAGCTATGTACAACAGCATGGGCTCCTTTGGAGCTGGAGCAGCTAAGATTGGTGCTTTCGATAATGTTTCCTTCAATGCCTCCAGGGCTTTATCAGCTTCCTCATCCCAAACAAATTTATCTGACTTCCTCAAGAGTCGGTATAAAGGAATTGCTTTCTCTCCCAGTCGGGATATGAACCTACTCAACGCAGCCACGCAGCCCGTGATCTTCTGGACTTCCTTCAATTCAGTCGGCTTTCCCAACCTATTGATTGCTGCTATCTTTTCCGGGTTTGCTTCAATCCCACGCTCGGACACAATAAAGCCGAGTAATTTTCCTGATGGAACTCCAAACACACACTTTTTTGGGTTAAGCTTCATCTGAAACCTCCTTAAGTTAGCAAAAGTTTCTCTCAAATCATCAATAAATGTCTCAGCCTTCTTTGTCTTGATCACCACATCATCAACGTACGCATGCACGTTCCGATCTATCTGCTTCTCAAAACAACTCTGGATGCACCTCTGATAAGTTGCTCCAGCATTCTTCAGTCCAAATGTCATGTTCTTGTAACAAAAAGCTCCAAATGGGGTGATAAATGATGTCTTCTCCCAATCTTCCTCTGCAAGCTTGATTTGATGTATCCTGAATATGCATCCAGGAAACACAAAAGATCACTACCTGCCACAGCATCTATGATTTGATCAATCCTTGGTAACGCAAACGGATCCTTCGGACAATGCTTGTTCAAACTTGTGAAATCAATACACATCCTCCACTCATTGTTCTTTTTCAACACTAAAACCGGGTTAGCCAACCACTTTGGATGTAACACTTCCATAATGAATCCTGCGGCGAGTAAACGAGCTATCTCTTCTCCTACAACCTTCTTCTTTCCTCATTCAATCTGCGCAATCCCTGTTTAATCGGTCTTGCTTTAGGATCAACATGTAAGCGGTGCTCAGCGAATTCAGTCGGTATGCCTGGCATGTCACTAGGTTTCCATGCAAAGACATCCCGATTCTCACGGATGAATTCGATGAGCGCGCTTTCCTATTTGTCAGTCAGATTTGACCCGATAGAGAACTGCTTGGACGAATCACCCGGCACGAAGTCAATCATCTTGGTATCTGAGCCGCTTTGAATTTCGCCCTCTCTTCGGTCATTGGTTTCTTCAAAATTGTCCCATCATCCGGGTTTGTGGTAGCTTTGTAGTAATTCAACTCCTCTTCCGCACAGGCTTGTTCTGCCATAACAGCATCACCTTCCTCACATTGTAACGCCAACTCACGACTGCCATTGACTGTGATAATACCGTTTGGACCTGGCATCTTCATCTTTAGGTACACATAACACGGCCTCGCCATGAATCTAGCAAAAACATTGCGGCCAAAGAGAGCATGATAAGGGCTCTTCAATTTGACCACCTCAAAACAAATCATCTCAGACCTGAAATTATCCTTTGATTCTCCAAACGCGACCTCCAATGTTATTGTTCCCTCTGGTCTTGCCGACTTTCCAGGGACAATACCATGAAAGATAGTACTGGAAGGGTGAAGCTGCTTGGCTGTGAAACCCATCCGGATGAATGTATCCCAATACAGAATGTTGATGCTACTACTCCATCCATAAGAACCTTGTGTAAAATATAACCCGAAACCTGAGGTGCAACAACTAAAGCCAACGCTCCAGGTGCATCTACTCGGGCCGGGTGATCCTCTCTAGACCAAGTGATCGGATACTCGGACCACTTCAAATATCTCGGAACTGCGGGAAGAAGCGTTGACAGCTCTTTCTTCAATTTCTGATCTCTCCGACTAGTGCTGGAAACTGTAATATGATACTGTCCTCGATTTAACTCTTGGGGTTTTGCTGGAAACCTAACCCGGCTGGTCCGTTATCCGGGCCGGGTGGTCCTCCATTATTTCCTCCAGCTTGTGGTCCGTGGCCGGGTTATTTCCATTACCCGGCCTCGGGCCGTTTCCTCCCATACTCATCCTGGCAAACTTCGTTCTTCCATCTCTGAAGATCAACACACTGGGACAAAGAGTGATTTGCCGGTTTACCGTTCCTACTATGACGTGGACACGGCATGTTGAATGCTTCCTGGGGGTTAGCCGGTCCTCGGAAATTTCCCCTGTAATTGCCATTGTTGTTATTGCCTCGATAATTATCATCTCGCCGCTGAAACTTGTTATACCCGGTGTTTGTGTTTGCCACCAAATCTGAACCACCCTCGTGCTGCCTTTTGGAGTTATTCCCATTGTTACCATTGTGATTATTGTTCCGTTGTTGTTGTTGTTACCGTTGTTGTGGTTCTTTCCTCCGTTGTTGACGTTTCCTTTTCCCTTATCTTCATCATCATCCCGGGTCTTGTCTGTGGATGCGTGCTTATGAGCCGCTTCCATCAGCTGCCCATGGTGATGTTTCTGCTTCGCCAGTGGCCCTCAGTCGACCCATCTTCTGAATTACCGGGTCATATCTGCAGGTTTTCTCCATTGATGACACGGCCGCAGCTGGTGTAATTCCCTTTGATGAGTGAATGATGGCTGTAACTCGGCGCATCCAGTGACGCGCTGACTCGCCTTTCTTCTGGAAACATCGCTCCAAATCCTCTATAGTGAACAACTTCTCACACGTGCCCTTGAAATTCTTGACAAATAATGCCTTCAACTCATCCCAAGAATTGATAGATTTCTCGGGTAATCCATTGAACCATAACTTTGCTGCTCCTTCACTCATCATCAGGTACATGTATCTCGCGCACAAGTTGGCGTGGCATTGCGAATACTCATCGCCATCTCGTAACTGCTGAGCCATGTTTCTGGATCCATGCTGGGGTCATAATTCGTCACCTTGCTTGGCTCTTTAAACTTCTCAGGAAAAGGTTCACTCTTAATAGCATCTGAAAGACATTTAGTTCCAACCGGGTTAAGTAATGAAGAAACTAACGGCAAACCTGACCCGGTATTTGGTGCGTTGCCCATCACTCCTGCTTCAGGTTGTCCTCCGGCTCCTCCGGCGACACCTAAAGCCGGGTTTGCGCTCGCCGCACGCCGTGCTCTTGAACTGTTGACAATCGCTTGGGCCACAGACTGGGCCGGGGCCGGTTGATGCGGCCTCGGCGCCGGCTGATTCTGAGCTGGCCTCTGCTGATGTGTCCCGAACGTTGAGGCTGCGGCGCCGGGTGACCTTGATTCTGCTGTCCGTTCCTGACGCCTGATCCGGCTGGCCTCGGTGTTTCTCCGTGATGACTCCGGTTAGCTCGGCTATTGTATGGTGTTGAATGTAACGCTCCACTCTTATCCGGCATGTTTCCCTGCTGCGTGATCGCGGTTTTCAACATCTCAATTGCCCTGCGTGCTTCTTCTCCCTCTGGCGATTGATCAATCGGCATGCGGCATAATGCTAATGTTGCTGCGTACACGTTATCAGCCGGATTTGAGTAGTGACCACTGGGCGTGTGGAACCGATCTGCTGGTGGTGGCATACCACCCGCAGCTGTGTTCTGATTTTGCTGAGCTCCGCCCGAGTGTTGGGTGGCACCCCGTTTCCTCCCTGATTTGCTCTAACCATGATTCCATGCCCGATTCCAACCGGCGCTGGCTCAGGCCGAGTGACATTGGGAGCTCCGTTTGGTGATGCAAAGTTCAATCTTGTTGGATCTAAGGTCATGCCTGGCATCACCCGGGTCTGGTGCCTCCTCTGATGTACTGCTGTAAGATCTTCATGGCGATTCTGCACTGTTAACCTTTCTTGCTCCACACGGGCTCGATCCCGTTCTATCTCTTGTTGCTCATCAAACATGCGCTGCTGCTCCGCCAATAAAGCCTTCTGTTGATTCTCCAGCGTGATTCGTAACGTATCCAATTGCTGCGCCCGGGTTGCTGCGTTATCTGGTGTGATTGGGGTGGTAACTATTGTGCGTCAAAGTCCAAGGGCCTCAAAACTGGTGGATTTCCATCAAACCGGCTGTTCCGAGCCTTCACCCGGTTGAAAGGTCGGATGACGCTGAACTCTTTCTCTGGCCGTGCGCGTGCATCGTCCTCACTCACTGAAGTTTTGTCCCATCATTGTGTTCCTCAGGTGTACACCGCAGCACGCTTCATGGTCCTTGGCTCCGACTCATAATCTTCCTCATCAGCCACGTACCCAAATCTCTCGTCAAACAACGGTAAGATCGATTCAGTATCTGTATCCAAATCTTCCTCGCGTCGGCACTCCGGCTCGCAAGCCTGGATGTCCGACTGATGTTCGAAACCTCCTGTTCCGACTGACTCTTCTCCATCAGATTGGACGATGGTGGCTGCCCCTGAAACGGAGTCGCACATAACCTCGTCATCAATTTGCTGAGTTGCATTAACCATACCTACGAAGACGTTGATCCGACCGAACGGGATCACCCGGCCGGTTTCCAGCAGATCTGCTTCTTCCTTCCAGCCGGAATCGTCGACGATGCGCTTTCCGTGCCGATCCATCCTGACCTCGCCGATCGCGAGGTTCTCCATCCCTCGCAGAGCTTCTCCCTTGATGAGGACAGCTTTGGTCGCAGGCCCCACGGTGGGCGCCAACTGTCGTGGGGTTATCACGGCAGATGTTACCATAGGGTAACTTGATGATTGGGGCAAGGCGCCTTGGTCCTTCAGGAGATTGTCACGCTCGTTGGGGAAAAAGGGTTTACCCAGGTTCAGCCTCTCCATTGGAGATAAAGACCTACTTCCTGCTTCTATGTTATTGATCTCGAGGTCTCGATAACTCGGCTACGACAACAGAGCCGGGTTACGAGACAGGTTACAAGGGTTTCGCTTGATAGCGTGATATCGAACTAGGTACTCGATCCTATGACTTGAGACTTAAGACTTGTCTATCTATGTTCTGGGAGCCCGTTTATATAGACGCCGGGTCTCCCGAACTTACAATGAATACCGAGTTACATACGAGCCGGAGTCCTACTCTAGGTTCTTCTTGACCTTCCGTAGCCTCCAAGTCACCCGGTTCCTTCCTTCACTCGGACTCCAGTTCTTCTAGGTCCTTCTTCTAGGGACGAGTCATGTTAGGCATATTGGCCCAGCTATACCCGGCCCACACCTTGTACACATCACCCGGTCCGGCCTTGGGCCGTCCGACTGATTCTTCCTTGGTCATGAGTATACCGGGTTATTATCCCCCAACAGCGAGCTCGCGGGCAAGGAGAAGAAGGAGCAAGCGGCGCTGGCGGCGCTGGAGGAGGCGGATAGGATTGCCAACGCGGAGACGCAGGACAACGAGCCGGCGCTGACCACTCCTGTGCCCGTGGTCCGGCGCCCGACGCAGGCTCCGGTTTCGGCTGTGGGCATGGCGGCAAGAAGGTCAAAATCCTCAACGACGAACCGGGAGGAGACGTGCCTCATCGAGGATGAGTACCCGTAGCAGGTTCCGTTGACACAGGACGAGGAGGCGGTGGGGGAGTCTCCGCCGCTCCAGCGGACGCGAGCTTCTTCCGGCGTCACCGGGAATTCCCTCGTCCACAACCTGTTCGACGGCAGTCAAATTGACTTTGCGGTATGAATCTCTATCCGAATTACATAGTTCCCAGTCAATTTTAGGTCCATAGTGTAATTCTTAGCATGCTTAGGATGATAAGCATGACTGTATGATGGAATTGATCCGAAATGGGGTCGATCCGCCATCACAGGATCCGTCGTCACCCACATTTCCTCCCTTTTACTCAATGGGTGAGGACGAGCCGACGAAGATTGCGATGGCGGAGGTTGCGGCAAGGAACAAGGCGAAGGCCAAGAAGGTGTACACGCCAAGAGGCACTTCGTACACTTCTTTTGAAGATGTTTTGCTTTGCCGAGCTTGGTTAGCCACAAGCATGGATGCTATATGTGGAACCGAGCAAAAGGGCACAAGGTTGTGGGAGAAGATACATGCCCACTTCCATAATCAAAAGGAATACGTGCAACCCCACCCAATTGTGTCCGATCGCAATGCCGGCTCTCTCCAACATAGGTGGGCTTCGATCCAAGAAAGTGTCAACAAATATTGCGGTTTTCATGCACAAGTGTTGAACCGGAATCAAAGTGGTGTCAACGTGACTTCCCATGTAAGCTATTGCTTCTACTTGGTTCATTGTCATCTCTTCATTTCATCACATTTATTGATGTCATTGCTCTACTTTTGTGCTTGCTAGGCTAGTTTGGCCGCCACCTTGTACCATCAAACGGAGAAGAAACCCTTCACCCTCGCACATTGTTGGCTAGAGTTGACCGGGAAGCCCAAGTGGGTCTCCCAATATGATGATCACAAGAATCCGGCCAAGAAATGGAAGACCAATGATGGATCATGTTCTTCCATCCCAATTGGACTTGATGAAGAAGATGGGCCATCCGAAACCGGAAGTGGCCGGAAGAGGATGATGATGGGGAGGAGGTGGGAGAAGGATCGAGCGGCTCGAGAAGGCGCCGCCACGAAGATGTCCACCACATGGAAGGACATCTTCTCAAAGAAGGATAAATCCATGCACAAGTTGGAGAAAGAAAGAGAGGACAAGAAGGCCGAGAGGTATGACGCTTTCTTGGCTTTGCAAAGGGAAAGAATGGAGTTTGATCGCCTCTGACTCAAGGAGAGGATGGACATTGAGAGGGCGAGGTTGGAATTGGTGAAGGAGGAGGCTTGGATGAAGGTCCAATTGAAGCAAAAGAAGATGGCGGATGCCTATGCGATGGAACAAGAGAAAGTCAATGTTGCAAGAATTACCGAGGAACAAAGGATCATGTTCCAAGACGCTTCTCTCTTGGATGAGCCTAGCGCAAAGTGGATCCTCATGATGAAGAAGAAGATCTCCGACCGTGACCTCGGCCTAGCTGCCTCCGGTGGAACCGCCCCTTGAAGAAGAAGAGATCACTCCGCCTCTTGTATCGGACAACTTGAACTTTCTTTATTTCATTTGAATTTGAACCACTGTGTTTTGTAATGCGGATCCGGTATGTATCGGATCGACGTTGCATGGCTTGCATGAGTTTGGGGACAACATTTTAGGGGATGTGGTTGTAGGAGCCCAACTATGGGGCCTGTCCGGTCGGTGTCCGCGGACGCGTCCGGATGCGTCCGCGGACACTTTTGGGGCCGGATTTGGGGGCTCCGATTGGAGATGCTCTTAGAGCATTTCCAACGGCACGAGCAGATTTTTTTTTGTGGGCACCCTTTAAATTGTGTTTGTTTTGAGGTGTTAGACACTGACAAACTCTATGCGGCGCTCGTTAGCATCGCTAAACGCGAGCACCACCTGAAGTATCTCCCTCGCAAGTTGTTACTGGGCCGGCCCAATATCTGGGTGAAGCGGTAGTTTTTACTGTTTGGATTCGCTTTTCGTTTCCTTTACTTTTTTTTCTTTCTTCTTTTTTCTTTTTCTGTTACGGGAAAATTTAGGGTGCTACCCGCACCAGCACCCCAAATCCAAAATAATAATAATCGTAGACGAACATGAAATACAAATAGCAAACAAAATACCAGTTCATTTCATTTCATACGAACACGATCATAATTAAAATATGTAGAGACTCCGATGTAAAGATCAAAAAACTATGCGGACTACCAAACACGCCCTACAATTCACAACACATGACTACTAAGTCATCAATCAACATCTTGTATGTGCTGAAAGTTTTGTCCGAAACTTCATCAAACACCTAATTGCACACTCCTACTTCGCGTACGCATCACTTGTTAGCTCCGTCGCTGCTGTTTGTCATCCACACTCTGACCTTGGTGAAGCCAGACACCAGACTCTGAATCAATCGTTGAATGAAATGTGTGAAGCCTTTTGATCTGTTCTTCTGTCTGTCACCCCAAGGCCCAGGTCTTCGTGTACATGTCCCAGACCCGCTGGGCGAGGTGGACCATGTGCTCCGCCTCTGCCACCTGCCTGGACACACCGCCATGATCCCTGCCGGCGCCTCGACGAAGCACATGATGAGGCTGAAGACCTGGTCGGATATCCAAGGTGCCCGGCCGTGCCGTTGTAGAACCAGCCGTTGGCGCCAGCAGACACGGGGAGGACGGAAAGGAGCTCGTCGAGGTTCTTCTTGAGCTGGCTGCCGTCAGTGTACTTGCCCATGGTCGAACAGGACGGCCACACTGGAGGAACGAACTTGTCCAGCTGGCTGAGTAAGGGAGCGTTGGCGAGAGATGCAACAAGGGCTAGCAGGAGAATCACATGGCAGGAAGACATGGATGATGGCCGGCCGGGGACAGCGCCGATACTCAAGATCCTTTATATTTGTGCACTTACCTGACCAAGAAGATTAAGGTTATGTTAGTGACGATAAGGAAAAATATGTCCGAATTAGATTTTACATAATTTGGAGTTTGGGTAATGCCAAATGTCGCTGGAACGACGTTCCACTGCCGGCCTATTTCAGCTTTAGATCATGTCTAGTAGTATTTGCCCGTCACTATCTCTTCACTGATATTAAAATAGGCAGAAGACCTGAGGAGCTAGCAATTTCAGTTTAAAAGTCTTATCGTTGTTTGACAGTTGCCAGCTTGTCATGCTGTTTGATAAAAGTAAAACCATATATGACGAGATTCTACTCTATACGTCTCTAGAACCACATCTATCCATTTCTGACTTGGTAATATTTGAAGAATAAAAAATCAACGATTTGTCAGGAATATATTAGGATACTGTGGGAAAGACTTGTTTCTTCAAATACATGAATACATGTACAGTGAACAATTGCAGAACATCGTACAGTACACTATCTATAAAGTTGATAATAGATGTATCCTCCCAATTCAGAATTTTCCATCTTCTGAAAGAAGGCTCCCAGAAAAAGATATAACATGAGATACAAATACCCACCTAAAGATGCTTGAAATATCAAACCAGAACTATTGAAGTAAACTATGAATCAATGCAAACATCATGAAAGTTAATTGGAGAACACAAGGCTGGTGTATCAGCGAGCTACCACAATAATAACAGCTAAAAATGTCTAGGTTGCTCGCAAAATACAGATACAGATTTGAAATTTCACTGCATATTCCACTTAAAACAAAATCCTAGGGGCACATCCTCCTGAAACTTCGTCACAGAAAAAGGAAGGAGACTAGGAGAGGAACTGAAACAAGAAAAATAAGGCCTTATGAGGAAGGAGATGGACACAGAGTGCGCAGCAGACCTTTGTCCACCAATGTTTACTTCGTGTCAGCATCATCTGATCCACGGTTCTACTTCAAAACATCTACCGTCCAGTGACCTGCCCTTCGACTAGCGTCTTGCTTCGTATCGACACCGACTTCCCCCTAATAGTGTTTGTCCTGCTGCTGCCGACACCGGCGACACCAGAAGACCCCCAACTGGAATCACCGACCTCTAGCGGAACGTACACAAAGGTCGCCACCGGCATCCTCGCCGGTAGTGTCGGCAACGGCTGCTCGCGCCTCAGCACACCCACGGCTTGCCTGATCGATGGCCGCAGGCTTCGGTCAGGGTGCGCGCACCAGAGCCCGACCACGATCACACGCTCCATCTCCTGGATGTCGAACTCCCCATTCAGACGCACATCGGCAGCGTCGACAACTCTTCCAACGCCGTATATGGCCCAGACCCGCTGCGCTAGGTGGACCATGTGCCCCTCTTCTGCCAGTGCCAGAGGCCGCCTGCCGCAGGCGATCTCGAGGAGCATGACGCCGAAGCTGTACACGTCCGACTCGGTGCTTGTGCGTCCGGTGCTCATGCACTCCGGGTCCATGTACCCCCTTGTGCCAGCGAGCACTGTGGTATGCGCCCCCTGGCCGTGGTCGACAAGCCTGGCCAGCCCGAAGTCGCCGAGCTTGGCTGCGAAGGAGGCGTCCAGCATGACGTTGCTGGGCTTGATGTCTCT
This sequence comes from Poa pratensis, assembly GCA_947311845.1. Classification (NCBI taxonomy): domain Eukaryota; kingdom Viridiplantae; phylum Streptophyta; class Magnoliopsida; order Poales; family Poaceae; genus Poa; species Poa pratensis. Next base: position 19,073,307 of record CAMZMU010000120.1, read on the forward strand.
GTGCAGCACGCACTGCTCCCACTCCTGGTGCAGGTAAAGGAGCGCCGAGCCAAGTCCCAGCACGATCTCGTGCCTGTCCTGCCATGGTAGCACCGCGGCATTTTTGGTGCTATAGAGGTGCATGTCCAAGCTGCCATTGGGCATCAGCTCATAGACGAGCAGCAGCTCGCCACCGCCATGGCACCAGCCAATGAGCTGCACGAGGTTTCGATGCCGGAGCCGGCTTATGATCGTCACCTCGTAGGCATACTCCTTTTTCCCCTGCTGGGACCCCTTGGAGACTCTTTTGATGGCTACCTCCAGGTTGGATTCCTTGAGAAATCCTCTGTATACCGAGCCAAAGCCTCCTTCCCCAAGCTTCCTCTCGTCGGAGAAGTTGTCAGTGGCCATGGCCAGCTCGCTGTATCGAAACCGCTTGGGGCCGGTCCCTTTCTCAAAGACATCTTCCATGTCAGGATCATCGTTGGAGAAGTTGCTATGTCCCTGCTTTTGCCCCCTTGCCTCATCGGTGATAGGGAAATTAGGCTCGTTCTGCCGTAGCCGGAGAAGCAGACAGATCAAGAAGCCGACCAGAATGATGAAGAATGACACAGTACCAACGGCAATGCCGATCAGAAGCCCTGTCCTCGAGGAGGACCTCGAAGAAGACGATGATTCTGTGGTGAAATTTCAGCAACAATACTGGATTAGTATCTCACTGCAAGCTGCTTTAACTCTGCAATTTAAGATGGAATTCTCGGACTAGCTAGCATGGATGCCATTGAAGAGTGACTACTCACCTCCCAGCTGTGGAGACGACAACAGCGGGGGTAGTGGGGGCTCTGGTACAGGCGGCAGGGTTATGTTGAAGGGGTGAAGCTCATAGTGCACATAGCAGCTGTACGCCTTGACAGCGCCCTGCGGATTGGTTTTGGAAGAACTCCGGCAGTTGGCCGACCAAGGAGGCGAGGCACCGGCTGCACTCGCTGGTGTTGAGATCCCGCGTGCACTGTGCCAGCCCGTGAACCTGCCATGTCTCATCATACGGCGTGCTCCCGCTCGCGACCCGCGACGGTGTCCCGGCAGCACGACCTGTGAGGTCCGCCATCAGCCTGAGCCATGCCCTGGCCATGGTAGTTGGGTCGACCTGAAACGGCGCGTGATATGTCACGTAGAAAGCGACGTCGAGGTCGGCCGTGGAGGTGAAGGGCGGCGCCGGCGAGTACCCAAGCACGCACGCGTCATACGCCGCGTGCACGACCCGGCTGCCCGGGCACACGGTCGTGATCACTGCTGGAGCTCCGGCGAGGCACTCTAGGCACCGCGACGCATCGCGGTCAGCGTAGCACATGATGAGGCCGAAGACCTGGTCCGGCGATCCTGGGTCCCCCGCTGAGCCATTGTAGAACCAGCCGTTGCCCCCGGCAGCCGCAGGGATGGCGGCGAGGAGCTCATCGAGGTTCTTCTTGAACTGGCTGCTGTCGGTGTAGTTGCCAGTGGTCGAGCAGGAAGGGTAGAATGGAGCATCGATCATTGTGGCAGCATCGCCGAGAGATGCAACAACGGCGAGGACGAGGATGACAAGTCTGAAAGCTATGGAGGAAGGCCAGCCAGCAGAGGATGGCGAGATGCTTGGGATCCAAACAAAGGTAGCTGCTCTGTGATGCTATCATACCTATATGTGATTAGTTTATACTTGTGCACCTACCAGACCAAGATAAGCCTATGCCCTCCATATTATTTTTGCTGGTGATGATGAAGTAGAATCTGTCTACATAAGTTGGAGCCTGGGTAATGCCAAATGTAATGTCATGTGTGCGACGTTCCTTTGCCGGCCTGTTTTTGGCTTACATCATGTCTGCCATTTGCTCCACTCAGTATGCAAAATGTTAGTATTTGCCCCAGTCACTATCCCTTCAGTAAAGTCAAACTAGGCAGAAGACCTGGGGTCTGGGGAGCTAGCAGCAATTTTCAGTTACAAGCCTTTTTCGTGGATTACAGATGTCCCGTACTCATGCTGTTTCATAAAACCATATATGATGAGGTTCTCCTCTTTATATGTGTCCAGAACTACATGTATTCATCCCTAAACTGATAAAACCATGTGTTATGTGAAAAATAAATAAAAAGGGAACTGTTTGCTAGGAATATTTTTGAATAATGTGTTAAGGACTGGTTTCTGCATATAGATGAATACATCTATGGCAAAAAAAAAGATCATCTATGAATGGGCCATAGGTACATTTGTAGAACATTATACCACAATCTGTAAAGTTCCTAGTAGAGGTATCCTATAAAGGAGACATTCTTCAAACTCAAGTTCTCCATCTTCTTAAAGAAGAACCAAAATAGATATAACACAAAGTATAAATGCCCTTCAGCAACCATCCCGACCACCTGGTTCTCCAGGCAAGCCTGAGCTGTAATTCTCTCATGGATCAGGTTCCCCTTTAGGAACCCAGACCCTGATACTCCCCTGATTGAATGGTGGCTTTTTACTAAAGGCCGAGTTCAGAAGGATCCTCGGAAGGGCACTGCTTCCCTCGTCTTGCTCACCACGTGAAATCTTTGGAATCACCAAAAAGCTTGTGTCTTTGATGGTGCTCGTGCAAACGCTGCGATGTTCCTTGCTCGGATTAAACAGGAAGCTATTCTCTGGTCCCGAGCTGGTGCTTTAGGTCTTAGAGTTTGCCTGCCAGGCTTGTAAAACTTTTCTACCAAAGTTTTGCATTTTCTCGAAAAAAACAATACAAATGCCCACCTAAAAAATAATAATACCAAACCAGCAAAATTGCGAGTAAAACTACAGAAGTAAAAAACTAAGAATGCACACATTGTTATAGTGAATTGGAGAACAGAATGATGGTGTATCGGCAAGCTAAGCTACCACATAACAAATAAAATCGTCTCTATAGGTAACAAATACAATAATCTTGGGCCAACTAAACCAAAAGCAAGACAAGAACAACACAAAATGCAGGACAGAAAACCCTCTCTTAGTAGAATAGGAGATAAGGAGGAACAAGTTTTAACCAGAGATAAGATGAACTTGTCAGTTGTCACTAATTCAGGAGGCTCATTTTTACTATCAGAACTGATTGTTCTAGAAAATATTTCAAAGTTTGTTGCATGCATATTTAACCTAAGGAAGTGTCCAATCAGTGTGTGTATAGGTTGACCTTTTGCTTATTGGAGGGATATCACAAGTTCACAACAACATTAAAAGCCTCTTTGATTTGCAGAATACAGTTACCATTGGAATATGAAAAACGTAGGACTGCAATGCCATGCTCCTACAGGAATGAATTTGCACCAAAGTTTGTTTGATTGCACCATAGATCGAGTCAATGGAAGTTTTTCTATGAAATGTAGTGCAATGGAATAGTTAGGAAAAATTCTAAGGGGATATACGATCCTAAAATTCCTAAGGACCAATCATCCGAAATTCCTATAACTATCCTTTGAATAAAAAAGATGCTTTTTTCGTGGGAAAAGACCCTCAACTAGCATCACTACATCATCCAAAATGGCACAAGCATTAACATTTTTTACCTGGAAGAATCAGAAGTACATCACATATGCATCATTAAGCACCACAACTAGGACTCCATTAGTTAGTGATCTAAGTATGTAACACATCCTGGTGATCTGTTTGTTGACATCCAGGCTACTTGACACTGGCATCATGTAGAAGTGATAGCTGTGGAACACATCAGGAAGGATATAAATAGATGTTTCAGCTATTACTTACATATATGTGGGAAAGCTTGTGTGCGCTCATGCTACATCTTGACCAGTTTGCTAAAAATATCCATTCATGCATGACCACTGCTTCTGTGTATGACTCATGGAGGAGATCCATCCGCAGAAAGAACGAAACTGGATTAGAGTCTACAATCAATCTTCATGATTCAATTTCGCCACCTAAATGTTCAAGGAGAAGTCCTAGAGACACCACCATAAACTCTTTTTCTAATGCTGGCAACTAACCTATCTGCGACCTGGACATCAGTTTCTTCATCATCTTTTAGCTTGCGCAGCTCCTTTGGATCCTTACACTCCTTTAGAACATTGGAAACAGCATGAGCTTTCTCCAGTATCAATTTTCTCTTTGCTTTAGCATCATCACCTTCCTTTTCTCTGTAGCTGCCAGGCAACTTTGTAGAATGTGGTACTGAGCGCATCAGATCGGTCAACTTATCGACCAGTTCAACCGAACTGAGCCGCTTGAGCTCTTTCATAAGCATCCGGTAAGTGATATACTGGGGCACAAGCCCTCTCTGGAACATGTCCTCAAACTCAGCACACGCTTCCTCGAACCGATGACTCCGGCAAAGCAAATGTACCAGCATGGTGCTTGTCGCCAGATCAGACTCAAACCCATTAGCTTTCATCTCCTTTATCATCTGCACCACTAGTTCAAGCCGATTCGCCTCGCTCAACAGCTTGATGAGGAGGTTGTAAGTGATCTGGTCTGGCGCATAGCCATTGTTGACCATCTTGCTGTACAGGTTCATCCCCAGCTCGACATTGCCCGTCTTGGCAAAGAAGATGAAGAAGTAGTTGTACGTTTTTGCGGTCGGCAAGATACCTCTCCCAATCATGGCCTTGAGCACACCGCTAGCACCGGCAAGGTCCCCGTACTTGCAGTAACCCAGCACGAGCGAGTTGAATGTCGAAATATTAGGGGCGAGGCCATAGAGAGGAAATTTCTCGAGCAGGTTGTACGCGTCCCGGAACCGGCCGGCGTGCGCAAGGGCGTTCACGATGGGTTGCAGGTGACCAGATTGGCCTCGATGCCCTCCTCCCGCATCTCGTCGAGGAGGCACACCGCCTGGTCTGGCTGCTGCATCAGGCACAACGCCTTGATGAGAGTCCCGTAGGAGACCACCGTGGGGCGCACGCCGGCCTGGCGCATCTCCGCCCAGAGCTTCTCGACCTTGTCGAGCCGGCGCGCGCCGGACCAGCCGTCGAGGAGCATGTTGTAGGTCCGCTCGTCGGGCGCCGCCTCCCCCTCGCGCCGGCACCGCTCGACGAGCTTGGCAGCCGCGCGCGGGTGGCCCTCCTTGCAGAGCGCGCCGACCGCCATGTTCAGGAGGGAGGTGGCCGCCGGGGAGGAGGAGGAGTCTTCATCTAGAGTGTAGCGGTCGGGGTGGCGGCGGAGGAATTGGAATGCGCGGAGGGCGGCGGGGGCGCGGCCGAGGCGGGCGTAGCGGCGGACGAGCGGCGCGAAGGCGGCGAGCGGAGGGGGCGGGGACGCGGGCGAGAGGAGGAGGAGGCGCCAGGAGGCGGCGAAGAGGCCGCGGGAGGCGAGCAGGGAGACGGCGGCGGCGGTGCCGGCCCAGCGGGCGAGCGCGGGGAACGCGGACTCGGGGAGGGCGGCGAGCGACCGGCGGAGGTGCGGGAACAGGGCCGGGTCCGGGTCGATGCCGGACGCGCGGAGGCTGTCGTCGGGGTCCGCGCCGCCGAGGATGGAGACTACGGTGGCTGCGGCGGCGGCGGAGGCGTTGGGAGGGACGGAAGCGGGGAGCTGCGCGGCGTGCCTAGCCTGCATTTCGATTTTTGGATGTCTGACCGAGGGATACATCTTCAGTGACTTAAAGCACAAAGTGTGGCCGTGACTTTGCTCCCTCTATACAAACTCTATACAACGAATTATGTTTAGAAAAAAATGAAAAGAAAACAGGTAAATCTTAATATTGCATTATTGCATCATGGTAACTTTTTGTCGTATTTCGATAAAATATTTGTGAAAAAACACATTTTAAATTTCACTACTAAATTTTGAACTCAAATTGAAACTACCGAGTAAAAAAGGCAGTAAATCGCATGTACTTTATCATGCATCCTGAAAAAAATCGTCGTATTTGGACATACGGTTTGTAAATAAACAATATTTGAAATTTTAACCTGAAAATGTTCACTCTTTTCTATCCATTGGATGAAATTTGAATGATTGATGTGGCAGCAAAGTCACAGCCAGATTTAATACTTCAAAGTCACTTAAGCTAAATCCCTGACCTAGGATTTCTCGCTATCAATGGCCCCGTTTTGTTCGTAAGAAAACAATCATATGGCAGTTTAGCACCAGGTAGCAAATGGAAGAAAAATATGATTTAGTGCTAAACTCGAATAATAAATGTTCAGTTATATTAACTCATGGAACCGAGGTTTGACACCTATCAGTATCAGCAAACATGGAACATGCGGGAGCCAAAGACGCCACGATGGAGAAGGCAGCGACGAGCTGTGAGCGAGCTTGAGACGTCACGAACAAGCTTAGGGTTAGGGTTGGTGAGATCAGGTATTAGGGCTGGGGTGGTTCGCTAGGGTCAGGAAAGAGAAGTCTATGGTGGGGAACATAGAGGGATGTCTGGTTGATGGTGGACCGGCAACGGCGCTTTGAGCAGAGCGGTAGGCGAGGGCAGAATGGAGGTGACAGGTGGCAGAGTGCGCTGAAGTCGACGAACGAGCGTTGCGCCCCACTAGATGGGACCATTATGATTTAGTCAACTCAAATAATAAATGAGGGTGTCTTCCACCTCATAGGAGTCGGAGTTAGATCTCGCATTCAACCGTTGCGGCCAAAGCCGAGAGAGCGAGCGAGAGCCGTCGCGCGAGCTTCCTGCCTCCACATTGTTGGCGTGCCACGTTGTCAGCCATTCGCTGGCTAGAGATGGAGTTGCGCGCAATGTGCGAGATAAAGGGGTGACTATAGCTTCACGAAGGGTCGTGCTAAGCTGCACGGAAAATTAGAGCAGAACGGGCACACCGGAACTATCGGGACGAAATCGGTAACCAAAACATAATAATCAAAAGAGAAAAAAGAAAAGAAAACTAAGGGGTAACCCATGCCCACAAGGGTTTGCCACTCACTTTGTTATAGGCTATAATAATGTACCTCCGTTTGGAAATAAGTGGCGTGGTGAACTAAAACCGCATCACTTGTTTCGGAACGAGGGTAATAATTTATGAATGTAAATGGCTCTATTTTGTTTATAAGAAAACACTAATCTGGCAGTTCAGCATATAAGTATAAAATAGGAGAAATATGTCTTAATACTAAACTCAAATAATAAATGTTGAGTTACATCAACGCAGGGAACCGAGGTAAAATTGACACCTATCAGGTAAACATACGGTTCCCAGGTATAGGAACCCATATAGCAATTGACTCAGTTGAACAAGCCGCGCGCAAATGACATGTAGAGTAGGACACTACGGGAGGCAATGGCGGCAGTGGCGGAGCTTAGTGGAGGCGAAAAGGGCCGTCGCCCCCCCAGCCCATGACAAAAACAGTAGATAACACCTCACAAATTGGCCCATATGTACAAGAAAAACTAGCCCAAAGCATAAATTCTTGCCCCCCCAGCCCAATGGCCCCTCCAACAATTGGGCTGAAGCTCCGCCACTGAATGGCGGAAACCTTCTCCACATCTGATTTTGGCATGGTGGCAAGCATTTCACAACATGCAGCCTCTAAAGGAAAAATTCAGATCATTCATCGTGTTTGCCGTCCAACTTCTGTTTCTTCCACTTGTTGTAAGCAGCTTCCAATATCTTGAAATTTGGTGCTAGAGCGGCTTCGACATAATCAGTGTGCTTTTCGTACCTAGTTAAGGTAAAGCAAATGATATATCAGTATATTTGTAAATTGCCGGAAATTAGACATGAAAAGGTATTATCTACACATAATTTTCTCCTGATTTCAAGTTCGATCTGAACGATGGAACTGAATAAAGGGCCATACGCAATGCTGTAACCATCGTCTCTGGTGGGGAGTGGTCTCTTGCCCTTCGCTTTCCTCGGCGCCTTCTTCGTGACATCACCAAGATCACCAAAGCTCAACTCTTTTTTAAGCCGGTGATCTGCGAGCTCGTGGACGTCGGTTATCTTCCACTTGCACAGGCGGATCTGCCGCCCATGCCGGGCCTCCCGGAGGATGTGTGCCGCGGTGATCTGGACCGCCGCTGGCGTCTTGTTCTTCACCCGCGTCGCGCGGGGCAGTTTGACCTCCGTGTCGCGCTCCGTCAGGGAGCCGAGGCTCGCGTCCGCGGTGATGGGCGCCATTGCCGGTGGTGTATGAGCTAGGGTTAGGATTTTGTGAGGAGAGGAGGAGGGGGGCAAGGGACACGATTTACTGGATTTTAGGTTCTCTGTACGCCGACGCCGGAGTGGGGCGGGGGCAGGGGACGGAGGGAGGCGGCGCGTGGGGCGTGGCGGAGTGGCGCTCGACTCGATATGGGATTCGATCTCGCCGGCGAATAAGCGAAGGGTTTATGATCTGCGAACCATATTTTTACGTACGTGCTCGTGTTGGAATCTGATTCCACCGCTTGGTGTGCTGCATGGACCCACCAGCCAGAGAAACGTGTGGGCGGATGCTCTCAAACGCTCGCCAGCTCTATCTCGTCGATTTTCCTTGGAATACCTAACTATATAAAAGGGATGCAAATCCTCGGCACCACAGCCACCGGGTCACTATTCATAACTGTAGCAGTCTACAGTAAATCAATCTGATCCGTCCGCCGGCTATCCGACGGTCCACAAGACACGCCCGATTTCTGTCGCAGCCACTTTGCAAAAAACAACTCGCACAGCGAGAAATTAAACCCACACTCCAAATATTACCGCCGCGAAGGACCTACCTGCGATTTCAGACAAATACAATGGCTTTTCTGCAATTCTCTCTCCCTGCGCGCGGCGAGATTGCCGGCGTCGCCGACGCGCCGGCATGCCGCTCCGGCCATCCCCGCTCAGATCCACGTGCACGGGCGGCTTCGCCGTCACGCCCTCCACCTCCCCGCCGAGCGCCGCCTGCCGGGACGCCGCAACCTCGCCGGAATCGGCGTCTCCGTGCTCGCAGCCCTCCGCCGCGTCCGCACGCCGTAGCCGCCGCTCCGGCGACCTATAGGCGGCGGCGCCGCCACTCCCGGGCTGCCCGCGTCGAGGCGCGTCCCGCGGCCGCACGCGCGCTTCCCAGCTGGCTCTGCTGCAGCTCCGGCGAGCTCGACGCCGCCGCGCCAGAGCCTGGCTGCCGGTGACGTCACCGTGACGACACCGCGGAGCTGCGGGGCTGGGCTGCGCAGATGGGCCTCTTTCTGGGCTGGGCTGGTTGCTGCGTAGCCCGCTCGGCCCTTTTCCTTTTTTTTCCCTTCTGTTTTAGTTTTCTATTTTCCAACATTTTTGTAACTTTTGAATTAGAACTCCAAATCATACAGACCAATTTCAAAAAAAAAATGTAAAAATCAATACAGTCATTTCAAATCCTTAGTGACCTTTTCCAAATTATTTAAAAAAAACAAAATTTAAAATAGAACATGCTTTACAAAAACAAATTAAAATACTTTATAGATATTGTTTTCCGGTATTTAGATAATTTTCAAACAATACTGAAATAAGAGTACCACCAATGTTACTGAAAAACAATTGTTTTAAACTTATTTGCTAACTAAATAAATTGATCCAAAAAAAATTTAAAACATAACATGCTTTAAAAGTTTAAAACATTTTATAGATGTTGTTTTACGGCATTTAACCAATTTTATAGAACATGCTTCAAGAAAAATTAAAATGCTGCATAGATATTGTTTTACGTTATTTAAATAATTTTCGAACAATATTAAAATAAGAGTACTACACATGTTAGTGACAAACAATTGTTTTAAACTTATTTGCTAACTAACTACAATTGAATTAACAAACTAAATTTGAAACATAACATGCTTTAAAAAGTTTAAAACATTTTATAGATGTTATTTTAGGGCATTTAAACAATTTTCGAACACTACTAAAAGTTGCAAAATCAGTGACTTTAACTATGTCCACCAGAACAATATGCAAAATATATCAGAATGATCACAAAAAATGCTAATTATTTACGACATATGATCAAATTTGAAATTGGAATATCCCAAACTTTGAAATGTCTACCAAATCTGACCCTTCTACAAATTAAAAAAAACAAATCTGAAAAACTTCCCAATTTCGACGAATTTCGAAACCTGAACAATTTTTACTTGCAAGCTTTCTTTACATTTCAACAATTTTCAAATCTGCACAATTTAAAAATTTCCACACTTTCCAGAATTTGAATTTTGCAACAACAACGCGACATACACATCTGAATATTTTAAAATTTTAAATGCCTTCCAAACCTATCTATTTTACAAACGTAAAAACAATCCAAATCTAAACAACTACCAAATTCGAATAATTTTTAAAATATAAACAAATTTTAAACGTAAGCTCTCTATGCATCCCAACAATTGTCACCACTATACAATTTTAAAAAGTCGACATTTCGAATTTTCAATTTGGCCACACGGGTGCGGCGCCATATTCTTCTCTTTAATTATGCATATTTTATCCTAAAATAACTACTGCAGCCACCGTAATTGCAATGATATGCTGCAGGGCACACACATTTGACCTCATGGTTCTTAAACTTCACACCGAAAAAAAATTATATAATCTTTCACACCACTACTGTTTAGAGTGTTCTCATGCTTAAAGTGTTACATATCGGTCAATCAATTCTGGCATCTTGGACTCCAGCTGTATTCCCATGAATAATTTCGACAATTATTTTCTTACATTCTACAAATTTATTGTTGTTTACACGCACTTCAATGTTGTACATGTTCATTTTTACCAGTTGAAACATCTGTTAACACAATAAAAAATTACAAAATACCCAGTTACCCATCTAATACTTCCTCTCCTAATAACAGTTTACTCCACTATTAATAGCCACACGGATGCGGCGTGTCGCCGCACCATTTTAACTAGTATTGTATTATGAACTAGTAGAACATTGTACTAGTAGTTCTGTTTCTTGACTGCTCTGATGTGTTTGTTGTGCATGATAATTGATAAGTCTTGTACAATGTGGAAAGCGTCGTGTCTTCTCAGTCCAGCTTCTGAATATGTCCTGTTGATACATGTATTTTAGAATGATACGCCTAGACACTGTACTCGTCCTGTGTGTGTGTACACCTGATGCTTGCTTTGCTACATCGTGTCTCCTCAGTTTTTCAGGAAGTTCCATGCGGCATACGTAGACGCGGTCTCGAACCCCTTCCACGTCCCTGGGAAGAAGATCGCCTCAAGAAGCTTTGGCGCGAGAGTAAGCACCATGGTGAAATCCTTTGGTTCAGGGACAACCGGTTTATTAAGCACCTGCCCGAGCTCTCCGCAGTCAACTGTGTGCTTTTTTACTCTTTTAACAAGAAATTCCGTGTATGTTGAACAAGATGCTAGTTTGATACTCGAGGAAGAATATATGTTGTTGTTGATCAAAGATTGTACCTTCTTCCATTGTATGCTTGTGTCTTCTGTCTCCTGCCCCCCTCCTGTCTCCTCTTGTTTGTTGCAGGTAGCAATTGGCCTCTTTCCACTCGCGGCGTCCAAATGGCCGCCCAAAGGGCGTCCGGAAGAGTGGGTGCCGTCCGGACAGCCTGTTGGCTATGGGGCGCGCCGCGAGTGCAAATCGGCCCAACGAAAGTTTTCTTTTACAATTTGAAATGAGAGAAACTAAATAACAGCCATAATTCAAAGTTTCAGCAGCCACAATTTTAGAGTTTCGGCCACGCTCGGCCACACTCGGACACAAACCCGAAGTTTCGGCCATCTACGTCCAAAATATGCCCAAAATACACCGGGGAGCCGGCCACATGGTGTCGCTGCCGCCCTAGACATCTTCGACGGGCTCGTAGTCATCGCCGGGCTGGGTCTCGCCGCCATCGCCAGGCTAGGTCTCGTCGTCGTCGCCCCCCTCGTCGTCGTTGTTCAACTCTTGCCATCTATCTTCATTGTTCAACTCTTTGATGAGGCACTTTCCATCTATCTTCATTGTTCAACTCTTTGATGAAAAGATGAAAAAACCAAAAAAAAAAAAAAACTGTTCTAATTTCTGCCGCTTCTACTCCCTCTGAATCATTTTTTTTTTGCCATAATATGTCATTTCTATTATTACCAAGTATACGGTTCTAATCCTAGATCTGCTGGCGCTATTTCACTTCTTTTTATTAGATAGGCAAGGTTGTTGTTCCGACAAATAACTCTCTTATAAAGTTCATTAATGTCCGAAGTCACTACATTATCTACAGACCTATAAACAATGGGTCTCGATTCGGGAGGAAGAACTGGTAATAAGCACAACTATCGTCCCTAATTTCAGGGATGAGTGGTGCAGAAGCACAGATGGAGGTCCATCCTGGATTGGAAGGATCAATGGTGTTCGGCTGATATACCTGCATTCGCCAATGATGAGGTCGCAGACACAGAGTTTCTAGTAAGATCTGTCAATGTATTGGACATGGTGTGCAAGACTGTAGCACCAGGAACACCTGCAGTGAGTTAACAGTTAGTAATGGAGCGAGCAGCCAAGCACTGATAAAGTGCAAACAACATCATCAAGACTGACATGGACAGTAGGTTCTGTATTATCATGACAAGGAAAGAAAAGCAACCAACGAAAGAACGGCACATTTGGAAAATCGAAGGGAAATGTGTTTTTACTATAGATACTTCAAAGATAACTTCTATAAATAAGAGCAGACAATGTGCATGAGAAAAAAACACTTTGTGCCACAACAAATGTAGATCCGCTGAGGGCCACAACACAGGGATATACAAAGCATAACCTAGTGGAGCACTTTAAAAGCAACAAATGGTTAAAAATGACTGAACTGAAATAATAAAATTGGTGAAGTAAGAACAAAGACCTAGTTGTAACAAGCATGCGAAAATGACTATGATATCCAAATCATATGAGAAAATGATGTGCAGACGTAGCCCACAAAGATTGAACAAATTAGACAGGTAGTGGATATCCCCAGATAATAAGAGGGGACAATGGCAAATGACTAAGCTAAGGTTATGTACCTTCCTTCCCACTTGATTGAAGTTCGAGGCTACCAGCTTGTAAACTTTCATCTGAAGGTGACACAAGTTGATTAGATTATATACATACACATGATCCAGGAGGTTCTTCCCCAGAGAGTGGAAAAGATGGAAACCAAAAGGACACAGGTATAGCTTGCAAGTGTGTTGCAGCTACCAAATGTATGTGGACTAACAGTAAGTTGATCACAAGTATAGATGAATAAATAAACAAGACAAGGACACAAGAGCAGAGGCTAGTTTTTACCAACAATATCTACCACCCACTTCCTTGTCTTGTCTGTGAGTCCTGCCACCAAGAAAAGTAACAATGGTTTTTACCCTCACAGATGTACAGAGTATAATTATATTGCTTAAACAAGGGATGCTTGTAAAGAGGTATTGTACTGGTGTTTAATTCGTGGCAGCGAGTTGACGATGGTAGCCTGCAAAATGTGCAAGTGTTTGTCAAGAAGCAGCAATTAAGAAGGAAGAGCAGAATCTTAAAATTCGGCAGCAAGATGATATTTTTAGTGACCTTTCCTTGGTCTTAAGGAAGACCTTGGTTAGATTTCAGCTTTTGTCAGGTACTGTTCCTTGACGTGGCGGGACCTAGCGAAACAATCACTAGTACAGAACGACACATCGGAAACGGGCCAAAAACCCCTTCGGCAACGGAGAAAGGGTCCGTGTCCCCGCCTCTGTCACTGATGCGAAGGCCTTCATCGGTAACGGAGGCCAAAAACCGTTTCCGATGAGGTCTCCATTTGGCAACGGTTGTGCGCAGACCTCCGTTTCCTTAGTTTTCCTTCATCAGATACGGAGTTTACCATCCACCCGTTTGCACTGAGCATTTCTCATATTTCGGTTACAGGATACCACGTTTACAAATGTAACTTTACATTTCCATCACAATTTCACCTTTACAATTGCATCACAAGATGTGACAAACATAAGAGGTAAAACGATAACAAATTTCATCTATACTAAGCCTATCATGTCAAAGGACGGAAAGAATATATGATTTCTTCCCTACATCCTTTTCCACAATCCTCGCAGGTGTCACTCTAGCTATCTCTTCTTATCTCAACTTCTTGAGAGAAGGATGTTGAAGCTTTGGACCCTATACATTAGTAAATAGAGTTACAATTGTTAAATACATATGCTAAAACAAATACACTATGAATTTAAGCAAACTGAAACGATATCTTACCTATGTATTGAGGTGGCTCTTATTGATGAACCGGAGCAGCCAACACACGGCTTGTCAACAAGATATTGCGATGTCAGCAGCTTCATAGGATGCCTGAGAACGATCATCCTTTCCATGGAGGCCACCACCGGCTCTGGATTTTTTATGCAGTGTCACCGAAATCTAATCTAATACGTCACCGATGTGACATTTCGGCGACACTGTATAAAACACTCTTACTTAAAAAAGTATTTTATGCAGTGTACCAAAACGTCACAATAGCGACGGTGGATATGTATGGTGGAGTTTGAAAGGGAACATCTTGATATCCCTAAATGTAAATAAGGATTTATGTTAGTTCTGACACTACTAGATAGAACAAACAATTTAACACAATAATATAAAGTATACAATAGTATATAGTGTGTACTGACCTGTGTATATAATTGGAGGCCATTATGGTAAAGTCAACAAACACTACTCTCTTGAGTAATGTTCGTTGTTTGTTCTGTGTCTCCGACTTTTTTATGCAGTGTCACCGAAATAGACTCCTGTTTTCACATGGACTAGTTAGGTAAACTACAACTAGTTGCAATTGCACAATAGGCAAGTTAACTACATCAAGAAATGATCTAGATAGAACTACCGGATGTGAACTGAACTACTATCAACAAGTTAGCGAAACTACAACTGGTTGCAAGTGCACAATAGGCAAGTTAACTACATCAAGAAATGATCTAGATAGAACTACCGGATGTGAACTGAACTACTTTCAACAAGTTAGCTAAACTACAACTAGTTGCAAGTGCACAATAGGCAAGTTAACTACATCAAGAAATGATCTAGATAGAACTACCGGATGTGAACTGAACTACTTTCAACAAGTTAGCTAAACTACAACTAGTTGCAAGTGCACAATAGGCAAGTTAACTACATCAAGAAATGATCTAGATAGAACTACCGGATGTAGATCTGATATCTTCTTCACGTCGCCGTTGGATCGATCTAGCAGATCCGGAAGTGGTGGAGGCAAAGGAAGCGGACAGAGCGAGGACCTCGCCGTGTCGGGCGAGATGGCGAAGACCTCGCCGTGTCGGGGACATGGCGAACACCTCGCCGTGTCGGGGGACATGGCGAACACCTCGCCGTGATAGCCGTCGTCTGGGCGGAGACGGCGCCGCCACGGCGCCGGCGATGGCCGCAACGCCAGGAGGCGCCGCCACGAACAGATCTAGCATACTGGGACAGAGTGAGGAAACGAGTGTTAGGTTTTGCTCTGTACGCCCATATATATAGGTAAAACATAGGAAACGGTTCTTTAGAAGGACCGTTTCCTTTGTGTTTCTTCCACTGAGGTGTGGGACCTACGCGCCCACTCTGTGGAATTTCTTCTACTCTCTGTAATAATATTTTTCTAATCTCTACTATATGGAGAAAACCACTTATAGGATACTTATATTAATATTAGTGATTACTACATTACATACCAAGTACATATTAATAATAATAAAGTAAATTACAGTTGGAGAACTTATAGAACTACTACTAGCTACTTCTTGTTTTTCTTGCGCTCTGCTTCCGCGCAATCCTCGTCCTTCTCACGACCTCGCTTATTGGGGGCCATTGGAGGTGGCGGCGGCGGCGGCAGCATATCAGAGGCGGTGGCGGCGGCTTTCTTCTCTGTCGCCGGGGCTCCCTTCTTCGGGACCGGCGCCTCCGCCTCGTCCTCCTCGTCGTCGTCCTCCTCCTCCTCCTCCTCCTCCTTCTCCTCTTCGGTTGACTCGTCATCAGAATCAACCATCGGCGGGCCCAGCATCAAGGTGGGATCATGGAAGTTGGCGTATTCGTCGTCGCTCGTCTCCGGCGTCGGTCCTTCAACGGACTCGCCGCTGACGGGGGGACTGTCCCGCGGCGACTCAGTGTGCTCCTGTGTGTCGTTGTTGTGAGGCATCTTCGCTAATCAGTAGGAGGGAGCGAGCGAGCGAGAGAGAGAGAGAGCAGATTCGGTGGCGTCTTGAGCTAGCAAGGATTGGGGTTTTCAAGGAGTAGTGGGCGGTGCCACTACGCCATGGCATTTACTCGCCTCGCTTCGAATTCCAAGAAGATGGAACGTGTCCACATTGGAAACGGACACCCAAAAGTCTCCGTTGCTATAGAGGCACATATCGGAAACGGAGCCAGAATTAAGACCGTTGCCAATACTATGGGTAACGGAGTTAATACTTTCTCCGTTACCTATGTTGACGGGCCAGCCGCGGCCCAGGTCAGGTTTGTACGTACTGGCCACGCGGAAAGGGCGATTCTCCGTCGCCTAACGCCTGCCGTTTCCATAGAGGGGTATCCGATGTGTCGTTCTGTACTAGTGAATCATGATCAAAATTCAGAGTTACTTACGGTTGCAGGCAGCTGGTAATGAAACTGACGGCCAAATTGAGTAACAGATCAAGTGATGACAAACCTGAATCCGATGGGGAGTACAACGTGTGGCATCATTGATCCGCCGGGGAGTAGGTGAAAGGATCGTATGACACCTAGAGGGGGGGTGAATAGGTGCTACTTCAATTTTAGTACTTTTTAAATTTAGTCTTGACACAAAAGGTAAATTCTCTAGATATGCAACTATGGTGAATTTACCTATATGACAAGCTAGCAACTAAGCAAGGTACACTAAGTAAAGACGGTAAACAAGGATAGAAGTAACCGAAGTGAAAGCACGCGGAGACACGGATGTAATCCCGAGTTCCTCCTTTTTAGGGGAGTACGTCTCGTTGGAGAGGTGTGAGCTACCACGAAGGTCAAAACTCAACCGCCACAAAGGCGTCACCTTCTTCTCCGATGAACCCCACCATAAAGGTTTGGTTCACCTTCCACTATCGGAATCCTTCAAGGCGGAATCCGGAGCCCTTACAACAACGATCCGGGGCACAACCCACAAGAGGATTGGGGGCTCCCGAACAGCTACAAATCTGTCACAAAGACAACAAGTGAGTACAATAAGAGGCTAGGTTTTACCAATGGAAATCCTAGCAAAGGGTCCCTCAAGTGAATGAGGGGGAAATGAAGAACGGCTTGGTGAAGATGTAGATCCGGGGCTTCTCCTTCAATCCTCCAAGTATCAACGAGTTTGGGTGGAGGGATTGGGAGATCTATCAATTCTTGAGCTTGCAATAATGGAGTTCTTCAATGTGGTCAAGCTAGGGAGCCAGAGGTAGGTGGAGGGGAATAAATACCCCTCCCAGAAATCTGGCCGTTGAAGCTGAAAACATCCCACGCCGGTAGTACCGGACCTCACCCGGTAGTACCGACGTGGGTTGACTGGAGGCAGAAACGGCGACCAGTCAAACCAGGCTTCTCGGCGCGCATCGGTAGTACCGGACGACCAGGTCCGGTAGTGCTCCCCTCCCGGTAGTACCGCGCCACTACCGAGGCTACTACCGGGTAAAAATCTCCGCGAGGCAGAAGCATTCTGGAGATACGGTACTAGGCCCGGTACTGGCCGCGGTAGTTCCGCACAGCAGAACACCCGGTAGTACCGGGATGAACCCGGTAGTACCGGCTGAAGCAATAAAGACAACACTTCTTCCTTTTTCTGAGACAAAACCTGTGCAGCATTACATGATCTATTCCGCACACTTTTAGCACACACATTAGACATCTAATTGTGTTGTCAACAAACATCAAAACACTTTGGGGAAGGATATGCCCTTTCAATCTCCCCCTTTTTGGTGTTTGATGACAACACACTTAGAAGAAACAAATGATTTGCAAAAGATAGACGGGGCTCTCCAAATTGTGTGTTTATTAGGAATTTGCTTTTGAATGCAAAAACACACCATTAAAATGGGCGGAGCTCCCCCTATATTTTACAAACCAAGCAAGTTCATATGGATAAACAATTATAACAACTTGCACAATATAAGCAAAATAAGCAAGTACCATACTAGATAGGTCTTATTACAATAACACAAGTCATGGCATGTCTTACATCATGCATAGAGAAGTTCAAAGCAAATATCCAAATAAAGATGAAACACAAGCATAAAGATCAAACGAAGTGCAAGCTTGTGTTCCTCCCATGCAAATCCCACGGCACATCCTAAATAGAACACATTCTCCCCCTTTGTCATCGAAATGCCAAAAAGGGAGAAGCGCGATGCTAACACGTCCCTAGGAGCGTCAAGCTCCACCCGCGCCGTGGTGGGTCGAAGAGAGGAGGCCTGGAAGCGATCACCATCTGGAGGAGCATCTTCATCACTCCAGAAACCCTGCTTGGACACCCATTCATTCTTCGGAGTGATTACTTCTTCAGAACCATCGGAGACTGGAATCTGCATATGCCTCATCATTGCTTTCTGTCGCTGTGCTGCCTTCTTGTGATACACATGAGCTTCATACAGACGGTCTTCCAATCAAGTTTGAGGCAAAAGGCCCTCTTGGCCTTAATCTGCAGCTTCTTGAACCATGAAGGTTCCTCAAGGGGTGGTGCACTCCCACTAGCTCTCTCAGCTTCAGCAGCAGCCTCAGGATCAATGGTCTTCTTTTTGGGAGGAAGATGAGCCTTGATTCGAAGTTCCTTCACCAGATGTGCACAACGGGGCTGCCATCCTTCATGATATCTTCTCCATTCTTCTTGAGAGCCCACTTGCGGCGAATGAGCTTCATAATGAATGGGCCATAGATGGGGCCCTTCTATCAATGATTGTGGACCACAAGTCATTCCACATCCAATCCATCACATCAAGCTTCTTGCCTTTGCCTTGATTTTCCTTGGAGAGCTTGAGTAGGTCAAACATGTAGCCATGAACCTCATCCCAGTTTCCCACACGGGGAGCAATAGTTTCCCTATAGATGCGGTGGAGAATCTCAAATGGACGCACAAGATGAGCAGTTTTACCAGTGGTGCCTTTTCCATAGTAATTGGTCCTAGAACATCCTTGGAGCTGGATCGATCATTGTCATGGCATCTCCATCCACTAGGAGTACTTTCACCCTTGTCTTCATAGCCTAGAACCTCTCCAAACTCCGCCAAGGTGGCAGAAAGCAAGGTGTCCTTGGTCATCCACCATAGAGTCCTGGCTTCATCATGGTCAAAGTAGACGGTGGCAAAGAACTGAATAATATAGTACTCTATGTAGGGTGGTTCTCCTTCATGATGTCAATCAGTCCAAACTCTTCACACATTGCAAGTGTCTCATCAAAATAGCCCTTGTGCTTCGAGTTTTTCATGTAAGGAAGATCAAGAGTGTGTTGGTCAACCACGGAGTACTTCTTGTGGAGATAGATTTCCTTGTAGATGGCTTCTTGATCATTGGTGTAAAAGTGCGGATTCCGCACAAGAGGTGACCTCTCCTCATCATAGGGATTTCTTCTCTGAGCTTCTGATAGTCATCATTCTTCCATAATGAAGTGCTTTGCGGGCTCTCGTGGGAGGAGCAGTGGTGGTACGAGCAGCAGCTGGAGTTTTTCCTCTTGCTCGAGTTCTGGCTGTGGTGAGCAGGCAAAACTTCCTCTTCTTCTTCTTCCTCAAGATCATCAACCAAGAGACGGCTTCTTACCACCACGGCGGCTACCTGTGAAACAGCATAGAGGTAGGGCAGGGAATAGATGAGTGCACAAGTTCACGGAATAGAGAAACAAAACTAGCCAATAGATGTAAAGAGAGGTTGAATCAAGCAAATTTGAAAACACGGTAGTACCGGGCCTCACCCGGTAGTACCGGCTGAGCCGATTCAAGAGAATGGCACAAAATTGATAGATTCAACCACACATTACACACAAAGACTAGCTAACAAGGCCTAGGAGATCATCCATCCAAATTTAACCGTTGCCAACGGAGCTACCAATGTTTCCTCGCCATACATCTAGGTTTCAAGATTTAGAAACTAAGAGTGCAAGGAACGGGGAAATACCGGAGGCCATGGAGGAGATCGACGAGGGGATCGCTCCCACGGAGCAGATCTGGCCGGAGATGGCGGAAACCGGCGGCCTAGGGCGGCGGCCGGAGCAGGGAGCAGAGGAGGCGACGGGGTGGTGTTCGTGCGGGTGGGGAAGAATGGGGAATAACCCCCACCCCGCCCGCACAGGATATTTTGGATACCCGTGATTCCCGGTAGTACCGGGGCGGACATCCGGTACTACCGGGGCCTGAATCTTTGCGAGCAGTAAAACTGCTTAGATTCAGAGCCCGGTACTACCGGACCACCGGCGGTACTACCGGGGCCTCCTAAGAAACCCCAGTTTTCTCTTTTTGTGGAAGGATTTTGAACTTGTGCAAGATGGAAGTTGTTTTGAGAGAAGAAAGGCATAGGATTAGATCAACACACTGGAGATGGTACTTCATACTCAATTTGCAAGAAGCAAACACACAAAACCAAATTGAGCATGTTTTCCATAGGAGCACTAGAAAACCAATAAAATCCAAATGAAACCAACTCTTCACAAGGAAGAGGGCGGTGGCCGAGGCCACCATGTATGAGTATGTGGTGTGACACCGCGAAGATATATCTTGGGTCCACGGCCACTACTCGTCATTTAAGCTCACAATTCATAAAATGAAAAATAGAGACAAAATGAGTTTTACTATCGGCATAATGGGGGGAGGGATAGTCCAATGGATTAGGACCGCACTCCCCCTATTCCATGCCTACACCTAAACCAAATAGATAGTCAAAATATAGGTGTGTATGCAAGATGGTCAAGTCAAGCTCCTAGAATCCACGATATTTAGCTCATGCCTCAAGAAGGTGAATCTTGCTTCATCAAGTGGCTTCGTGAATATGTCGGCAAGTTGATCTTTGGTTGGAATATAGCCAAGCTCAATATCACCACGAGCAATATGATCCCGAATAAAATGATGACGAATCTCAATATGCTTCGTTCTTGAGTGTTGCACCGGATTGTGGCCAATCTTGATAGCACTTTCATTGTCACATAAAAGAGGCACTTTGTCACAATTGACACCGTATTCCTTTAAAGTTTGCCTCATCCATAACAATTGAGTGCATGCACTAGCGGCCGCCACATACTCGGCTTCGGCGGAGGATAGAGATATGCAATTTTGCTTCTTAGAAGACCAACTCACCAAGGACCTACCAAGAAATTGGCATGCCCCGGAAGTTGATTTCCTATCATCCTTGCAACCGGCCCAATCCGAATCCGTGTACCCGGCAAGAGAGAAATTAGTGCCCTTTGGGTACCACAAACCAAACCTTGGGGTATCAACCAAATATCGAAGGATTCTATTGACCGCCACCATGTGGCTTTCTTTAGGAGCGGCTTGATACCTTGCACACACCCCTACACTCAACACAATATCGGGTCTAGATGCACAAAGATAAAGCAAAGAACCAATCATAGAGCGATAAAGTTTTTGATCAACATCGATACCGTCGGGGTTAAGTTCAAGATGGCATTTGGTGTCCATGGGAAACCGCTTCCCTTAGCATTGTGCATATTGAACCTCTTGAGCATGTCTTGGGTATATTTGGTTTGAGAGATGAAAGTCCCTTCATTCAATTGCTTGATCTCAAAACCGAGAAAGAACTTCAATTCGCCCATCATAGACATCTCGAACCTATCGGTCATAAGCTTTGAAAATTCATCATTGAAAGCTTTGTTAGATGAGCCAAATATAATATCATCAACATAAAGTTGGCATATGAAAAGCTCCCCTTTGACCCTCTTGGTAAAGAGGTGGGATCGATTTGCCCCAATTCAAATCCACGGTCTAGCAATAGCTCTCTTAGGTGCTCATACCAAGCACGAGGTGCTTGTTTGAGACCATAGAGCGCCTTATCAAGCTTGTAGACATGGTTAGGGAATTTAGGGTCCTCGAAACCCGGTGGTTGCTTAACATATACCAACTCCTTTAAAGGACCATTAAGAAAGGCACTTTTCACATCCATTTGTTGCAATTTAAAGTTATGATGTGATGCATATGCAAGAAGGATACGGATGGACTCAAGGCGAGCCACGGGTGCATAAGTCTCTCCAAAATCAATGCCTTCAACTTGAGAGTACCCTTGTGCAACCAATCTTGCCTTGTTCCTCACAACCATTCCATGCTCATCTTGCTTGTTCTTGAATATCCACTTTGTGCCTATAACATTGCGGCAATCTTTTGGCTTCTCAACTAGATTCCACACTTTGTTGCGCTTGAAGTTATTGAGTTCATCATGCATAGCTTCTAACCAATCCGGATCTTCAAGAGCTTCAAACACTTTCTTTGGTTCCACCATGGAAATATGAGCTTGATGTTCACTAAAGTTTGCCAATTGCCTTCTTGTGGTAACACCTTCTTGTGGTCACCAATGATGTTTTCTAGATGGTGACTCTTTATTCAAAGTTTTCAATTCTTGCTTTACGACGGGCTTCGATATCTCTATTGCATCTTGGAGGTATCTCTTGATCATCTTGATCATTTGAGTCCCCGTCTTGACCGGAATGTTGACCTTGATCATCTTGAAGCACATCTTCAAAATGAAGGAGAGGGTTGATCTTGGTCATGACCTTGGCTAGCATCAACAATAGGAGAACTTGGTTCTTGCATAGCAACTTGGTCAACATGAGGAGGGTCTTGAACTTGTTCTTGGGTGGTGCATCATTTGCTTCCATGATAGGCGCCGTTTCAACTTGTGATGAAGAGGCCTCCACTTGAATGGAGCTTGGACTTGCTTGAGGAGACTCGTAATGAATCTCAACGGGACGATGGAAACCAATGCCCATTCTTCTTATAGCATCTTGAGGCTCTTCATTATCTACATCACAAACATGAAATTGCGCCACTTGGGAGCCGTCATTCTCATCGAACCTCACATCACAAGATTCTATGACTTTCCCAACGGTTTTGTCATAGACTCTATAGGTGTGAGATTCGGCACCGTACCCAACAAAAACACCCTCTAAAGCTTTAGATTCAAATTTAGACAAACGAACACTTTTGTTCTTATAGAAACACTTACAACCAAATACTCGGTAGTAGGAGACATTGGGCTTGTTGCCGGTGAGCATCTCATAAGATGTAAACTTCTTGCCAACGCGAAAGAATAGCCGGTTAGATGAATGACACGCCGTGGAGATAGCCTCGGCCCATAAGAATAGCGGAGACTTAAACTCCGCCAACATAGACCTTGCCATATCCATGAGAGTCCGGTTCTTCCTTTCGGCTACACCATTTTGTTGAGGGGTATATGCAGCGGAATATTGATGACGAATCCCCTCTTCACTAAGAAACTCATTTAAGGTGTAGTTCTTGAACTCGGAGCCATTATCACTCCTAATGACCAATATAGGGACATTGTGTTGGCGTTGAACTTCATTGGAAAAGTCGATGACGGCTTGTTGGGTCTCATCCTTCGTCTTGAAGAAATAAACCCAAGTAAATCTTGAATAGTCATCAACAATCACCAAACAATATTTCTTCCCACCAAGACTAGGTTGAGGCACGGCACCAAAGAGATCAACATGAAGAAGTTCCAATATCCTCTTTGATGAAATGATGGTCTTGCTTGGATGGGGAGAATCATGCATCTTTCCTTCAACACAAGCCCTACAAAGACGATCTCTAGAAAAAGAAACATTGTCTTTTAGTCCAAGAATGTGGCCACCCTTGTGAAGACTTTGCAAAGTTCTCATGTTGACATGGGACAAGCGGCGATGCCACAACCATCCCACGTCGGCCTTTCCGAATAGGCATATTGCTTGAGTGTTGGTAGACCCCGAAAAGTCCACCACGAACAACTCATTTTCAACATACCCAACGAACATGACCTTTAGAGTCTTGCTCCTCAAGAGTACCACCATATCAATAGTAAAATGGACATCAAAATTCATCTTATTAAGTGCACGAACGGACATAAGATTGTAACCGAGGGACTCGACAAGCATGACATTTACAAGGGTGATATCCTTTGCAACTACCACCTTGCCGAGACCCGTTACCTCCGCTTTTGATTTATCACCATAGGAGACGGATGCTTGATTTATATTTGGTCCCAACTCCGTCATGATCTCTTGCTTCCGGTCATATGACTAGTGCATCCACTATCAACCACCCATTTAGACCCACCGGAAGCATAGTCCTACAAGAAATCATTGCTTGGTTTTAGGTACCCATTTCTCAATGGGTCCTCTTTTGTTAGCAACAAGGGTCTTAGGAACCCAAATAGATAAGCAATGTAACCATCATAAGGACCAACATATTTTGCATAAACATCCCCATAATAATCAACATAAAGAATGTAGTTGGGATTGTTATGCCCCGCAAAGTCACTACGAGTGGTCTTGCCCCTAGTGGCATTACCACCCGCAATGGAGTCTTGGCTTGTGCGGGCTTGGCATTGGTGTTGCTCTTCTTCTTCTTTGCCTTGGCCACATAACCAAACCCTCCTTCCCTTTGTGTGGCTTTTGCTCAAAAATTTGAGCAACAACCTTTTCTTTACCTTTAGGAATAGAGGTCTTGGCACTAGTGGCCTTGGCAAGCTCAACCTTCAACCTAGCATTTTCCTCAATAACATTTGCATGATCACAAGAGGGAGTAGAGGTGCTAGGTGAGTTAGATTTAGAAAGTTGAGTTTGAAGTTGCTCATGAGACTTGACTAGAAGAGAGTGGGTACTTTCCAAGGCCTTGTGAGCCTTGTTAAGTTTCTCCACATCCTCAAGGAGTCTAGCATTAGCAACCACAAACTCGGCTTTCTCCTTTTTAATCACTTTATATTTAGCAAAGACATGATCTCTATCCTTAATGATTTTAGCAATTATTTCATCATTTTTATCATCAAGAGACTCAATTCTTTCCTCAAGAGAGGTTCTATATTCACTCTCTTCTTCAAGAGAAGCATTCAAGGATTCTATGGAAGCATTCAAGGATGCTATGGTGAGAGAATCCTCTCTCTCAATTTTTCCCTTGTCATCAAGGATTTCTTCGGCCGCATCAAGTTGTCTCAAGAGAGACTCAACATATGCCTTAGCTTCACCTTGCAAGTTAGCCACAATAGTATCGGAAGCAACAAGTTCTTTCTTAATCACAAGACTAGTTTTATCATCTATTTCATGCATAGTCTTGGGAGTAGAAGATGATACCTCGGTGACGGAGCCATGAGGCAACGAGCGGTGTTGATGGAGAGGTTCTCATTGGGGGATTCGAAGAGAGAAGGAGGTGGAGTTGATACAATGGCCAAAGCGGCCACCTCACGAGTGGGTTCTTCTTCTTCTTCGGAATCCTCGGAAGGATACTCTTCTTGAGTCATCAACACAATTCTTGGTGCTTTCTTGAAGAATGGCTTCCTCTTGACAAAAGGCTTCTTTTGTATCATGTTTGATTCGCCCTTGAGGACAAGCCTTCCACCGTTTTGCTCTCTATTCTCATAGGACAATCTTGATGAAGTGATGCTTGTTATGACAATTGTAGCAAGTCTTTATCCTATTAGCAAACTCCTTCTTCCCACTTGGATTGTTTGTTCGATCAAGTTGAGCCTTTGCCTTGGCCGGGTCATTCCAAAATGTCCTTGTTGCAAGAGCTATGTGACCATGGAGGGCTGGTTCAAGTTCATCGGGAGGAAGGTTGTTCGGGCATGCTTCAACTCATCATGTTCATCAAGGCACACAACCTTGGCCTTCAAAGCAAGAGAGGGACCTTGCTTCATTCCCATGGCCCTAGCACGGTTGTCTAGAGCATTCTTGGTGGCAACCTTGGAGGCTTGCATCTCTTGCATAACTTCATTGGATGTCATCTCAAGGTAGTTGAATTTTCCTTGTATGGCCTTCAATTCAACGGGCTCGAAGGGCATGAGAGCATTCACATACTTCCTCTTGATCCAAGCATCATCCACATAGGTTGCCCCAACATTATGAAAGGCTTTGGCAAGAATGTTGAGTCTTCCATACATCTCCTCATGAGTTTCATTATCAAGCATGTAGAAACCTTCGGCCTCATTGCTCAAGCATCATATCTATTCCTCTTCATGCTTTCATTTCCAAGAAATGCCACCTCAAGGCACCCAAGCTTCTTTGGCGGTGGAGACGTTTTGAATGTGATGAAGACCACTTTCTCCAACGGCAAGTTCAATCATGTGGAGAGCGGAAGCATTGAGTTGTTTCTCGGCACCTCTCTTCTTGTCAAGTTGTTAGGATTCACGGCCTTGTATCCCTCTTGAATGATCCTCCAAAGCTCGATAGAGGAACTGTTGATATGAGATTTCATTAAGTGTTGCCAAGTAGCAAAAGCCAATGCATTAAGTTTAGGAGGTGGACCCAAAGGGTTTATGCGAGTATGATGGATAGGTGGGTCGGGAGAGTACACAAAGGGAACCCCATGGTACTCCGGCTTCCCACCTTCGGGAGTGGTGGTAGATGTGGAAGATTTCTTAGGGTCGGTTTCTTTATCTTCAACCCCTTTCTTTTCCTCTTTTCCCTCCTCGGTATTCCTTAGGAACCTTGCCACTTGCGAGTTGCGTGATCAACTCACGCATCTCGGCAAATTTGGTATCCATGGACGATATCAAAGATGTCTCCATCAATTTGAGATCGGCCATGGATGCCGTAGTGGCTTGGTCCTCCGGGATCACCCACTTCGTGTCATACTTCTCTTAGGCGGTTAAGCCCAACAAGAGAGCCGAGGCTCTGATACCAATTGAAAGGATCGTATGACACCTAGAGGGGGGGGGGGTGAATAGGTGCTACTTCAATTTTAGTACTTTTTAAATTAGGCTTGACACAAAAGGTAAATTCTCTAGATATGCAACTATGGTGAATTTACCTATATGACAAGCTAGCAACTAAGCAAGGTACACTAAGTAAAGACGGTAAACAAGGATAGAAGTAACCGAAGTGAAAGCACGCGGAGACACGGATGTAATCCCGAGTTCCTCCTTTTTAGGGGAGTACGTCTCGTTGGAGAGGTGTGAGCTACCACAAAGGTCAAAACTCAACCGCCACAAAGGCATCACCTTCTTCTCCGATGAACCGCACCACAAAGGTTTGGTTCACCTTCCACTATCGGAATCCTTCAAGGCGGAATCCGGAGCCCTTACAACAACGATCCGGGGCACAACCCACAAGAGGATTGGGGGCTCCCGAACAGCTACAAATCTGTCACAAAGACAACAAGTGAGTACAATAAGAGGCTAGGTTTTCCCAATGGAAATCCTAGCAAAGGGTCCCTCAAGTGAATGAGGGGGAAATGAAGAACGGCTTGGTGAAGATGTAGATCCGGGGCTTCTCCTTCAATCCTCCAAGTATCAACGAGTTTGGGTGGAGGGATTGGGAGATCTATCAATTCTTGAGCTTGCAATAATGGAGTTCTTCAATGTGGTCAAGCTAGGGAGCCGGAGGTAGGTGGAGGGGAATAAATACCCCTCCCAGAAATCTGGCCGTTGAAGCTGAAAACATCCCACACCGGTAGTACCAGACCTCACCCGGTAGTACCGACGTGGGTTGACTGGAGGCAGAAACGGAGACCAGTCAAACCAGGCTTCTCGGGCGCGCATCGGTAGTACCGGACGACCAGGTCCGGTAGTGCTCTCCTCCCGGTAGTACCGTGCCACTACCGGGGCTACTGCCGGGTAAAAATCTCCGCGAGGCAGAAGCATTTTGGAGATACGGTACTAGGCCCGGTACTGGCCGCGGTAGTTCCGCACGGCAGAACACCCAGTAGTACCGGGATGAACCCGGTAGTACCGGCTGAAGCAATAAAGACATCACTTCTTTCTTTTTCTGAGACAAAGCCTGTGCAGCATTACATGATCTATTCCTGCACACTTTTAGCACACACATTAGACATCTAATTGTGTTGTCAACAAATATCAAAACACTTTGGGGAAGGATATGCCCTTTCAGTAGGGCCAGGTCTTTCAGCTCAGGAGCCTGTAAAGCCAAGTCATAGACGATTCGAGACGCCTTGTGGCGAACGCGGTCCCAGTCCAGCGAGGCCCTGGACATACATAACAGTAGAGAAGAAAATTGAGTCGAGGGAAAGAAAGTTTGCAATGAATTTGGCCGACGATGGGTAGTACTAGCCTGACTTGCGGGGAGTTGAGCAGGGAGTGGACGATGGAGCGGATCCTGAGTACGTCGTGGGAGACGGAGGCGTCATGCTTGAGGTACCGCGTGTTGTACTGTTGGTTGAGCATCTTGAGATCAGGGTTGTCGACGCCGGCGAGCACGCTGGCGAAGGCCTTGTGCTGCCTGAGGAAGTGGATGAGCACCTGGACCTCGTCGCTCAGCGGCCCCGTGGTGGGGGGAAGGAAGCGGGCGAGGTAGAGGATGGCGTCTTCCCAGAGGCCCTGCCGCACAAGCCCCGACAGGTGCGCCACGCTCATGAACGCGTTCGTCTCGTTGACAAGCCTGCAGTTAAGTAATTAAGAAGCAGGCCGGGAGGACGGACCGGCGGCAGATGGAGGAAAGGGTGCATTACCCTCGGAGCGTGTCGCGGAAGCCGTGGATCCAGAGGAAGGTGGCGAGCCGGCAGTGGCGGTACCGCCGAACACAGCCGTAATCCACGGGGCCGATGGCCTCGCCGTGCTCGCCCACGTCGTGGCGCATCAAAGTGACGTGATCGGGGACGGGCGCCATCGATCGCCGGAGTTTGGGATTGGGGTTGGGGGGAAGAGGATTTGGGGGATTCGAGGAAGACACAGCCGTATATATATAAGTACGTGCTGTGCGTGTTCACCCTTCTCCCCCGACATCCCCAAATCCCCTAATTTCCCCATCCCCTCCACAAAAGCAAGGTGGACCCTACCTCTGTTCCTCCACGTCAACTGTTTTTATGGAAAATGCCCCTCTATCTTTCTAAAACTTGGTTTTAGTCACAAGTCTGGGTCCACTTTTCTTATTTTGCCCCTTGGTTTTAGTTCTCTGGTTTGGTTTGGGCCCCCAAATATTATTCGATGGATTGTATTATACTCCCTCCGTTCGATGTTTTAGGCCTTTCACATAATGTTGACTACATATACACTAAAACACGTATAGATACATGTGCATATATGTGAATGTGCAAAAAGTCTAAAACAACTTATATTGTGGAACGGAGGGAGTATATGTTAACCCAGACGCTAGGCATATCGTGCGGATTTGTGGGACTGCGCATCGCAAAAGTGGCTGCTACAGTTTTTTGCTCGACTGATGATTTTTCGCGCTGACAAACAATGCAGGCACGTATCGGCACAAAATTGTGTTGTGGTACGTGGACCGGTCTTGATGCAGAGAACAAGCCCAAGAACGCTCCTTCCCTGAGTCGCCCCACGCGGGCGAACAGGGGAAACCCTACTCCCCGCCGCCTCTAGATCTACCCCTCCCCCTTCGCACTCCCGGCGATGCACTCCCGACTCAGATCTAGGCCCTTTGGGCCCCATCTGGGCTTGAGCAGGCCACCTCAGACGTGGTGGCGGCTCCCCCGGTAGACGGAGGTGCAAGGGCTGGTGCCGGGGGGTGGCGGCGACGGTGGCGTGCCTGCTGCAGTGCGGCGACGGGAACTTTAATTACGGGCCTATTTCAGACTTAGTCAGCCCAGTGAGGGCCTGGTGTGTCCTTGATTCTGTATCCGGTCGGCTGCCTTTCCGGCCTCGCAACATGGATCACGGTGAGATGGCGGTGGTGATTGCAAAACCGTGGTGGCGTGTGCTGGTGGGTGGCAAGTCTGGTGGAGCGCTACAGAGCGTTCAGGGGTGTGCACTACCACAGAAAGGCCTTTCTGTGGCGCACGTTTTTGACTTTCTGTGGCGCACCGGGAGGTTTGCTGGGTGCGCCACAGAATTCTCGCCACAAAAATTATTTCTGTGGCGCACCCAGGGCGTGCGCCACAGAAAGTGTGGCGCACCCAGCGCGGTGCGCCACAGAAATAGCTCGGCAGCACGCCAACACTGACAATGCGCTGGTGTTTGCGTCAGCCTTTCTGGTTCCAATGGGCGACAACGACCGGCAGTGCTTTCTTTGCAAGACGACCACAAATCATGGCGCTCTCGTGGTGAAGCTCATGGCCACAGTTCCAGCGGCAAGCGTGAGCATCGACAAAGTCGATTCCTCCTCGTCGTCGTCGTCGTCGGCGTCGTATTCTTCCTGGCTAGAATACGGCTCCGGCGGGTCCTCTGACGATTTGTCCTCTTCGGAGTCGTCTTCTCCTTCGCGTAAAGACGGCGGGTCCGAGTCGTCGGAGTCGTCTTCTACAGAGCGTGAAGATGGCAGGTCCGAGTCATCGGGGTCCGAGTCCGGCGGCCCGTCTTGATCCCACCATGGGACTTCACCGCGTTCTTCAGCGCTCGCGTCGTCGCTCGGGAGTTCCTCGTTCTGCCACCAGGGTTCCTCCATGGCGGTTGCGCTAGTGTTGTAAACTTGTAATCGAACAAAGAGAGATTAGGGGGCGTCCCGAACAACATGTTTATCGAGAATTAGTGGTTAATTAGTAGGTGATTTGTGCGTCGGCCTTACAGTGAAGGTCGACGTACACTTTGTAAGAGTTGACACAACAATGTCTTTTAAATAGGTTTGGACGGACTCACATACTCGTATGTTAGGAAAGCGACTGGGGGATTGGACATGGACCTTGGGCCATACGAGACTTCTCAAGGGTGAAGCCAAACTCCCTACTCAACGTCGGTATGAATCGTATGAGACACCTTGCTGTGCCAGACCCAATATTTAACAATTGTATGCCCCACCAACAATCTGTACTATATAATATTGATAAGCAACCGTGGCCGTGGTACGTGGTACGTCGTGGACGTTTTGCAGAAAGCCCCCCTGCAAAATACAGGAATCAACCCGCAGTCCACACTTACCGGTTCGCTTACATCGGCAACGCGTTGACCATCGTCTCTAACCTCTCATCCCCGACCTGCCTTCATGGAACCCTAGCACAGGGTGCCACCGCCTCTACTATATAATATTGATAAGCGACCGTGGCCGTGGTACGTGGTACGTCGCGGACGTTTTGCAGAAAGCCCCCTGCAAAATACAGGAATCAACCCGCAGTCCACACTTACCGTTCGCTTACATCGGCAACGCGTTGACCATCATCTCTAACCTCTCATCCCCGACCTGCCTTCATGGAACCCTAGCACAGGGTGCCGCCGCCGCCGCCCCGCCCCCCTGCCCAGTCACCCTCCAACTCCGTCCCTCCTCTAGCTCCCGGGTCTCATCCAGCAAGAGCTCTCCTACCACCGCACCAAAACACGTCACTCCATGACTCCGGCCGGTGGGGTCCCGAGCTTGGCGCCGGGACGTCCCTTAGGAGGAGAGGTAGCTGGGGACGCCTTGCGGAGCTTGCCGGCGATGGCGATTGGCGCATCTCCGCCCGATCCCCTACCCCTTCTGTCTCCCCCGACGGGAAACACAGGCCACAGCAGCTGCCGGCGGGAAACCCCGAGTATGGAGGATAGGAGGGGCGTGTGGTGTCCGGCGGGGGAGCTCGGGGAAGTCCTGGGGAAGGGGAGGGGCAGAGGAGAGGGCGGCGGCCGGCGAGGGAGCTCGTGGTGGTGCTGGGGAAGAGGAGGAGCAGAGGAGAGGGCGGGGCACGTGGTCGCCCGGCGAGAGAGCTCAGCTGACCTGGGGAGAAAGCTGCGTGCGCGCGTGATGTTCTGCTGCTGTTTGTGCTGAATCCTGAATAGCTGCTGCTCCTATATTTTTGCTGCGTGATGTACTGCTGCATTCTTGTGCTGAATAGCTGCGTGCGTGCGTGCGTGCTGTTAACTGTTTTTTTTTTGCACTGATCGTTGTACTGCTGCTGCTGCTTCTGCTGTTTACTGAAAATAGTTGAATGTTAACATTTTCTGCTGATGTTCTGTTAATATAGATGTTCCAATGAAAAACTAGGAACATCCAAAAAAGAATATGTTTAGATGATCTTCTATGTCAAGATATAGATGTCCAAATGTGGATGAGCTGCTGGAGATGCTCTGAGATTTGGTCGTGTCAAACTCTTAGTAAGGCAAGCAATTATGAAGAAGTTTGTTAACATTGGGATTATGCGAAATCGGCTGACTGCATGTTTTGGCGATTTGGCATGATTTAATATTGTTTTTCCATGTAATGTAATGATAAATAGCTTTTGCGTAACGTTTTTATACCTGTTGGATATCCATGTTGAAAAAAATATTGGAAATTAAGGGCTGTGTTTTTGTTTAACGTTTAAAGGATTGTTGTATAGTGAAACATATAAAATGATTAAAATTTGAAAGAAACTCAATATATTTTAATGCTACATAATTACACAACAAAATATCATCATATATTTCAAATCTAAGAGTCTTGATTTATTTTACACCTAGCAACGCACGGGCACTTTGCTATACTACATGATCCGGACAACAGAAAATTCTAAACGGCTGAATACACCGAAATGGAGACTTTACCAAACTTTTTATGGTTCGCCCGTAGCAACGCACAGGCATGTTTGCTAGTAATAGAATATATGTTCACAATGTCTTCGTGTATAACATCTCATATTACATCAAGAATTCGAGATGGCAATGCCGGACCAGTATTTTACCAAGGTAACCATAGCGGGTTGAAAAGTGTGCAACCAAACAGAACTCATCGCATCAGTTTTTCCTTTAAACTCAAAACGTGGACAAACAAACACTGGTGGGTAGTTTGTGCCCTTGTGCATGTCAACCTTTATTGAGCTAGCAAACAGGATGGCCCAAAACTCTTAGGGCCCGTTTGGTTCTCGTTGTCACATGAATGGTACATTGCGTTGTTATCCAGCCCTGTCCTCTAGCTGCTAGCAGCCACACGGTCAAGCTCCATAGCTGCTAGCTAGCAAACAACCCAAAAAGTAATGATTTGCATGCAGGTAGGTGAGGTTGGTAGAAAAGCATGGGCTGGTGTTTGCTTTGGCAGCGTCTTGCATGACTTGTGAGATGAGCATGCGAGGTGTCAGGGGATCTTTCCCTCCTCGCGTAGCATCGCAGCCTGTCCCCAGAGAAACGGCCGATTCGAGCGTAGCAGTGCGGTCTGGCTGAGCAGTGCTTTGAGCAGCGCGCTGGCCAGAACGCAAGCCCTCGTATCTAACCAAACAAGAGGCAAGATGCAAAAAGGTGAAAGATGCTCTTATTTTCAGTGCCCGTGCGAGCAGGGTTGTCTGGCTGCAACATATCAAACGCGCCCTTATGAGTGGAACCGGTCCCTGTCAGACTATGATGGCAAGAAACTCCAAATCAGCAAACAAACACGCCCCTAATCAGCAAACACACACGCCCCTAATCTTTCCAATCTAATATGACCTGTCACGTCCGCTGACCATGGCGTACACCAATGATGGTACATTTGCACAAGGAGCAGACAATCACGTTCCGTATGGTTCACGGTCATAGGGTGTACAGCAACGCTACGAGCATGGTCGGCCCTGCAGCGTGTGGAGTACCGGACTTGTTTTTTGGAGGTGGCGTTACGTTTGGAGGCTACGGCCAGGGAGTTATTCTCCCGGCATGGATGGCAACATAATCTCCGGATCGACCTACTATCATCTTAGGCGGCTTTACAATTTCTCATTATGATATGTAATTCGCCTTTTTTTAATTTTTAGAATTGGATACTCGTGAACTTGTGGCTGTGTGCATCCTATCTATGCAGAGGCCGGGTGTAATGCTTAAAACTCTTAAGTAATAAAATCACTTTATCTAAAAAAAAATGATCATAGGTTGCCGAGCAAGGGTGATAAGTATGCATGAGGAGACGAGCTAACCAACATATATTGTGAGCTCGGTTAATACTAATTAAGGTGGTTGGCGCTGCCACATTTTTGTGGTTTGCCAAGTGCCCAAAACATTCAACAAAGCGTCATATGCACTCGACAAAGGGTTTTCTGAGTGCAACAACCGCCTTGCAAAGAGCCACAACATAGATCCATGTGGCTAACGGATCTTTATCAAGTGTATTCCGTCGGACACTTTACCAAGTATAAAATCTGGTGCTCGGCAAATAAAATTAAATAGACGGTGGGTGGGGGGAAGGATACGTCAACTGCCACGTGGCTCATATCGTTGTTGAATGCAATATCTAGACCATCGACAGAAGCCTGACATGTGTGTCCCGGTAGGCAAGGCTTTGCCAAGTGTTTAACCCGCTACCGACTTTGCAGGCCATGGGCAATCATGTTGGGCTTTGCCGAGTGCCCTATACACGACACTCTACAAAGGGTCAACCAAGGTTGCCCTCAAAATACCCGACTGTATAGTTGAACGCCACATGTCCCCTTTTGCCAAGTGTAGCACTAGGCAAAGAGATGGAAGATAGTTTTTTCTTTATTTTCCATTAATCCCCACAACTCAAAACAATTCACACGACACAAACATCACATATATCACACATACCATCAAATCACAAATACCATATACATGCCATGACAAATATCTTACACATCATCACAATTATTGCAAACAAGATCAAAAGTGTCGAGAAAAACATCAGAAGTTCACAATGTTATAAAAACAACACAAGTCCACAAATTAAACCATCGATGGAAAACAAGACGGTGAGAAGAAAGTGGAAGTCATGTCATGGCCGGCAACTTCTACATCAACCACGGAAGATATCTACCATGCAAACCTATAAAATGATACTCCCTCTGATCCGAAAAAAGGTTCGCACTGTGTACGTACGATTTGTGCTGGCTAAGTTGCTTTCTCCCGACTATTTTAACGGATCGGAGGGAGTATAAAATGAAGTTGAAAGTGCGAAATAAGTTCAATGGCATACAAATCACTACGGCTGTCATGGTAGCAAAAATTGAGCTGTTTAGCTTTGAAATGCTGCCTTGGTGGGAAATGGGTCAACCTACCAAATCAGCAAGAAATTGAGATGAGAAAGGGGATCTCGCCGGGTGAGGTAGAACAAACAGCGTTGGCATGAGAAAGGGGTCAACGTACGCAGGGGATTAGTACTCATGGGTAAGTTGCTGGCTTCATCGGAAGTTTCAGGGAACGGAGGAATTCAGGTCTGGTGTGTGCATGTGCAGGAAGAGCCGCACGCGAGTGATCTCATTATTTTTTCTAGCCCCGGCCCCTTCTTCCTTCCTTGTTCCTTCTCGTCTACAGCCGCCGTAAAATTATATTGCATGGAAACGTCATCGTCTAGGAGATATTATTTCCTCTTTATATACTCCTACTACAAGACATGGCATGGCATCAAAGTCGTAGTGCACTAATCATCAGCTCCACTACGCTGCGCCATGGAGCAGACGGCGTGCCTCTTCTTGGTTCTCCTCCTCATCCCTCTCCTGCTCCTCAAGCTGCTCAGGAAGCGTGGCGGCGGCGCCGACGGCCTGCGCCTGCCGCCTGGCCCGTGGCGGCTCCGGTCATCGGCAGCCTGCACCACCTCGCCGGCAGCCCGCTGGTGCATCGCGTCATGGCCGACCTCGCGCGCCGGCTGGACGCGCCGCTTATGTACCTCCAGCTCGGCGAGGTCCCCGTGGTGGTGGCCACGTCCCCGGAGGCCGCCGCGAGATCATGCGGACGCACGACGCCGTCTTCGCGACGCGGCCCTTGAGCGCCACCGTCAGAATCATGTCCGCCGACGGGGTGGGCCTCATCTTCGGGCCCTATGGTCCGCTGTGGCGGCAGCTCCGCAAGATCTGCATCCTAGAGCTGCTCAGCGCGCGCCGCGTGCGGTCGTTCCGCCGCGTCCGGGAGGAGGAGGTCAGCCGCCTGGTGGCCGCCGTCGCAGCGTCAGGTGGCGAGGCCGTGAACGTCAGCGAGCGGATCACCACGCTGATCACTGACTCGGCGATGCGGGCCATGATCGGGGACAGGTTCGAGAGGACGGAGGAGTTCCTGCAGACGCTCGAGCAGTCGGTCAAGCTCGTCACCGGGTTCAACCTGAGCGACCTGTTCCCGTCGTCGCGGCTCGCGAGCTTCATCAGCGGCACGGCGAGGCTTGCCGAGGAGACCCACCGCAAGAGCTTCGAGCTCATGGAGTACGCCATCAAGCAGCACGAGGAGGGGAGGGACGGCGCCACGGTGGAGGGAGGGGAGGACCTGGTGGACGTGCTCCTGAGGGTACGGAAGGAGGGTGGCCTCGAGGTGCCACTTACCATGGGAGTTATCAAAGCAGTTATACTGGTAAGTACACTAGCTTCGTAGTATTGCTTCTCCTCTTTTCAGAATACTTGCCCATTACACTCTCTGGTCATTTTGGAAGTAAAACTAATGAACCATTTTGGAAGTAAATTTCGTTATATATTAGTATTACCATTTTTGTTGTTATCGATGTTGAAATTATTCCTAAGTTAATGTCAAACAAATAAAAAAGATTGGCCAACATAGATCAAAGAAGGACAAATATTTTAAAACGAGGAGTGGTTAGCAGGACACAAGTACCCCTTAATTTGTTTTTTTTTTCTGTTCACCTTGTTTTTTCGTTATAGATTAGCTATATGTTTGATTCCAGGTTATATAAGGATTTGCCACTAAGGGTGACAAATGCTTTAGTGCCAAGAACAACCACCGGTTCCTAATTGTAAATCGCCATATTACAGGATCTGTTTAACGCTGGGAGTGAGACATCGGCGACCACGCTGCAGTGGGCTATGTCAGAGCTCATGAGGTACCCAAATGTGATGCAGAGAGCACAAGCCGAAGTACGCTACAATATGCAAGGAAAGACTAAGGTGACCGAGGATGACTTGTCAAATCTCAAGTACTTGAGACTCGTCATCAAGGAGACAATGCGGCTGCATCCAGCCGCTCCTTTGCTTGTCCCAAGGGAGGCCATGCAGACTTGCAAAATATTAGGGTATGACATACCCAAGGGCACCACAGTGTTGGTCAATGCTTGGGCAGTCGGAAGAGACCCAAAACATTGGGAAGATCCCGAGGAGTTTAAGCCAGAAAGGTTTGAGTCTGGCATGGTAGACTTTAAAGGCACAAACTTTGAGTACATACCTTTCGGGTCAGGGCGAAGGATTTGCCCCGGAATGGCTTTTGCGGAAGCCAACATGGAGATCGTGCTTGCTGCACTACTCTTCCACTTCGACTGGGAGCTCCCAGGAGGGGTGAAGCCAGAAGACTTGGATATGACAGAAGCGATGGGCCTCACCGTCCGACGGAATAACGACCTGTACCTGCATGCCATGGTTCATGTGCCCCCAGTTTGATTGGCACTTGTGTATTAATAGTGTATCCATATCCACCTTCAGTGCCCCATGTACATGATTGTGTTATCCCTTCTTTTAAATACTTGTTGTATCTTCCAACATACTTAATGCTTGTCATAGCCACTGACAATTTTCTAGGATATGTTTCTGTATGTGGGATAATCATGGACCACTGCGATCAATATATCTTCCAAAGGAAAGTGTTCCTCCTGGTCTGAGTCCTGGACATGTTGTGATCGTTCGGCCCAAAGTGTCGCTAGTTCATACGTAGATAGACATACACATTATGGTTGTTTCTTGTTGCTTCGACTCTTGAAGCACAACAATAACGAAAGGTTGTAAACCCATACACTGACGGGCCAGCCCAGGTGTTGGGTCTGACTCCCATGTTGCAAAATGGATGGATACTATATGTACTCATTCCAAACAGACAAGCGTTAATAGGGTGCCTCATCGTAATTCCATCAATTTTTGTCCCTCCTTGTGCCAACAAATCAGTTTTGCATCCTTCTTATGCTTAAATAAACACTTCTAACACGGAAGGTGTGGAAGGTACCACATGCACTAAAAAATATTTTCACTTGCCAAAAAAAATTCCCACTAGTTGTTTTCTCAATTACTAGAATGCCGTGTTTGATACACAAAAATATTCTTATTGGTAAATATTATGTGGTTGTTTTGGTGAATGCGGTTCCAAAAGTGAATGCGTGTTCGCGATACACACAAATATGATTATTGGTAAGGCTGTAGTAGCTTGAGAATTGGGGTTTAGTCCAAGTGCACGAAAAAATTCCATCCAAGTGGTTCCGTCCAAGTTGTAGTAGCTTTGTGAACGGTTCCACGTTGTTCCGTCCACTGCGGCGATGGAGCTGGATCCGACCTGCGGATTAGGAAGGGACCAGATCATAATCTAACTTTTCCTTTCAGTAGTTTCAAAAAAAAAAATCCTTTCAGTGTACAAAGTACAAACCTATCTACTTCAGTATGATGCATGCCTATGACTATGAAACTAGCCTGAAGCCGAGGTGTCAAAGACCATGATCTTGACAAAATCGAACTCCTCGCATATCCTGTGACGCATACCAGTCACAGGCTTTTATAGATGCCTGTCACTAAATAATTTTTACTTTTGAGCCGGTTTCCACAAAAATATTAGTGACATCCACTTTTTTATGTCCGCCACTAGTTTTTTTTTACTAGTGCCCGTCACTAGTAGTACTTACCAGTGACGGGCATAGTTTTGCCCCCCACTGACCACCTGGAGGCTATAAGAGCATCTCCAGTCGGGGCGCCCAAACGGCCACCCAAATCCGTTTGGGGCGTGTCGGACACAAAATCGCGCCACTCGCGGCGCCCAAACGCGAATTCGGTCCGGCGCGGCCCAGTTTTGTGTCCGGCACGCCCAGCCCACGCCCTCAACTTGGGGAGGCTTGGGGCGGCCCGGACGGAAGGAAACGCACGCCTCCGACGCGCGGGCCACGTCTGGCAGTGACACACGGCCACGCCCGGCCGTGGTCAAAGGCCTCATTTTCACGGCCGGCGGGCGGCCAGTGGGCCGTCGCGTCCTCTGCTCGCCGGAGTGAATGCGGCGCGCCTTTTCGAGGCGAGCGGCGTTAATGCCACCGCTCTCCGGCCGCCATAAAATGCGCGCGTCGGCCTCCACTCATCGCCACTCTCGCTCTCGCCGTTCTCTCTCCCTCACCTCGCCGCTCCTTCTCCACTCGAAAACCGCCGCCTCTCTCCTTCTCCATGGCCGGCACCTGGAGGCGCACCGGCGGCGCCGCGGCCAACGGCTTCGCGCCGCGCACCCTGCTCAAGGAGCAGACGGAGGCGCTGCGCGACAACGGCTATCCGGTGCCGCCGGATATGCGTGTTTGCCACGGGTTCGTCATCGGCGTCAACGGCGTGCCGGTGATGAAGCCCCTGACGTGGGCGAACCGCGGCTTCACCGCCGCGGTTAACACGCACTACTGGCGTGACCTGACGCCGGAGCTGCGTCAGGACCCGCGCTGGGATCCGCGGAACCCGGCCAACCATGGCCGGTACGAGGCGGCGTTCCAGCGCGCCAACGAGGAGGAATTCAACCGCTGGGGCGGCCCCGGCCCGGCGCCGACGGACAAGAACGTCGCCGGGCACGAGGCGTTCTGGAGCGTGCCAGGGCGCACGCTCCAGTTCGTGATGGACCACATCGCGAACGGTGGCTCGCTCCTGACGGTGGCGCCCGCCGCCTGGGCACCACCGCCACCTCCGGCCAACCAATGGGCGCCGCGCGCGACGCCGTCCTCGTCGCACTCCACGGCGTCCTCGTCGCGGGCGTCGTACTCGCGCTCGTCCTCATCTCACTCCCGCGCCTCCTCTCTGCTAACGCCGAAACCGGAGCAGATGAAGGTAAAGGCGGAGCCGGAGCTCTCGCCGTTCATGGCGGAGCTCATAGCGGCGCAGGCGGGGACGGACGACGACGCCATTGCGGCGGCCGTCGAGGCCGCGTCGATGTACGAGTGCCGCCGCACGACGGCCCCTCGGCCTGCGCCTGGTCGGCGCGCGACACTGCCAAGGAGAAGGGCGTGCCCTTCTTCGACCTCACCGTCGACGACGGCCCAGGACCGAGCCGCGTCAAGGAGGAGGACGATGGCGGCGCGTGGAGCAGCGGCGGCGCAGGGAGCAGCGGCGGCGTGAAGGAGGAGGTGAAGGAGGAGGAGGAGGAGGACCCCTACTACGCCTTCAGGCGCCGCTACCGGGGCCAGTAGATTAGGTTTAGTTTTTTTAAATTTATTCGAATCTGTAAAATTTCCTAAAGTTTGAATGAAAATCGCCGAATTTTAAGTTTACAAAAAAATATTTGAGCGCCGCGAGTGGGGAGCGACGGCGCCCAAATGGGCAAGGTAGTCGGATGGCGTCCAAAGGGCCTGTCGGACGGCATTTGGACGCCCATTTGGACGCCACGAGTGGAGATGCTCTAAGCCTTTCTGCAGTAGTGATCTCTGAGCCTGACAATACAAAAACGAGTAACGGCAACGAGGCAACGTGATTCGTTTGGCTAAGATTGTAAGCGTGTGCGGCGTGCGTGCTAGTTAACAGCTGAAGGTGGGTGTGTGTGTAACGGAAGTTAGTGGTGAACTCTGCTCTCTCATATCTGTTTTCTCTGAAACTCATCCCCCTCTACGTGATCTCTCTCGAGGAGGGTTTTCACAGTTGGTATATATCAGACTCGGTTCGATTCTGTTCTGATGCGTTGATCTCGTGATTTCTCAGTAACATCGACCGGCGGGTAGTGATTCCTCACAACGCTGTAAATTGGAAGTTTGCATTCAGAGTTTGTAGCAATGGCACGACCAAGCAATCCATCAGGTAAGCCCTGAACCTGCGGGAGATGGAGCGTGTGATGGTCGTGGGGCTTCGGTGTGCGGATCCCCATCAGCTAATCCCTGAAACTGCTGCG
This sequence comes from Poa pratensis, assembly GCA_947311845.1. NCBI lineage: Eukaryota > Viridiplantae > Streptophyta > Magnoliopsida > Poales > Poaceae > Poa > Poa pratensis. The sequence continues at coordinate 19,113,888 of CAMZMU010000120.1, forward strand.
GTTTAAAGTGCCATTGCTGAACCTACAGGCGAGTCTGTTTCGGAAAGTTGGTCCAGAGTTCTCCAGCGGCCGGTGATGGCGCTAGAATCCTGATCACTCGTCAGGTCCGAAGGATTTGGACATCACATGTTTTGCTTTCGGTTGCAAACTCTCAAGAGCATGGACTCCCTCCATGGTAAGCCATACTAGACTGAGCAGAGTTCTCTAACCATAGAAACATGTTTTCGTTCTTCAACTTCCATATAATAATTTTATGGTCGTGTAAACAGCTTCTTTATATTCGAAAAAAAAAAAATGGTCGTGTAAACCATACCAACTGCAAAATCAATTTGAAACTATGCATTGTCCACTATACTCACACACACAAACCCTTATCAAATAGCAAAGACAATTTTAGGCCATGAATGATTTATAGACAATGTTAGATTGTTAGGCCACGAATGATTCACATGCCATGATGACACATTTGCAATGTAAAAAGTAGTAACAGAGCATGCAAACATTTTTCGATTTATACTTTTAGAGGTTTCAATAAGTATGGTATCTAGTCATATGCTAGACATCGCTATTAAGATATTTTGCTAGATTGTAGGCTTTATAGATCTTTAGTGTAACTAAGTATAGAGTACATAGCTTATGAAATTATTAAAAATCAATTCAAAATTAATTTTATAAAATATAGTTAAAAATTAGTAAACACAAGTTTATTGAAAATAAATGTTACAGTTGTATAAGAAAAAAAACCACAACTAACATTTAGCAACATTTATATTTGGTTAGCTAGGGCCATTAAATAATAAAATATAATATTAAATATTTAGCATTTAAATGATAATTTGAGAAAATATAAAAGTTCAGTATAGAATATAACTATTGTTAGGAAGGATCCAAGAGGGCACTAATCTCTGACTATATGCCTAATGGGGCACTTGAAGTGTATGCTTTCAAACGCAACTCTAAGTTGGCCAAAATTATTCGATATAGCAGATGGTATGGCTCAAGCACTTGAATATCTCCACCGAGGATGCAACACTCGTATCCTACATTTTGCGTCCTAATGTATTTGATTTTGGGATGGCCAAACTGTGCGAAGATAAATAAAATTAATCTCCATCGATGGTGAAAGAAGAACAATATGTTCTATTACCCCTAAGGTCTACTCAAAACAATTTAACCCTAAGGTATACTCAAAACAATTTGGACAGTAAAGAGCAAGTCTAATGTATACAGTTATGTAATGATGGTCTTGTGATCACTGGTGATATCGACAATATGAAACTCCAATTCCATCTTCTTTTTTACAATTTTCTTACTGTCATTTTCAAGCTTCTTCATTGCTTTCCCCATTTATGTTTGTGTAATTCCTCTATTTGAATTTTTTTTATAAGTTTGAAAAGGTATCTTCTATTTAAAATCACTTTGATTCCGTAGTTCCAATCATCCCTCTATTTGAATTTGCTTTTATAAGTTTCAAAAAATCCAATTTGTGTGTGTGGATGTAGTCAATGATATATGCTACAATCATGCAATATCCCAATGTAAAATTATTTATATTATGGACTACACAAAAATGTCCAAATTTGGAGATTTGAAACTATGCATTGTTTACTACTCCATCCGTCTCAAAATATAAGGCGCCCTTAAATTTCGCTGGTCAACGACGTCTAACTTTGATCATAATTTGTATTTATACTATTTCATAAAATTAGTATAAAATATATGAAATGAAAGAGTTTTGCAAGACGAATCCAACGATACAATTTATATATTCTCAGTCCATATAATATATTATATACTAGATAAATACCCCGCGCTTTGCAGCGGGAATTTTATTATGAACTTCTTCGTAAATGAAAATGTATAAGACGCATTAAATATGTAGTTGTTTGGAGAAGTATGCAAAAAAATCACAATAGCCGAGAGGTTATATTTAATTAAGGTGAAATTGTTGTGTATTTATCATCAAATATGGTGATGTGGACGTATGGCTAAAAAAAGATTGATGTGGATAGATTGTATGTACAATATACTATAATTATTAATATTAGTGGGGGTGACATGGGCAATTGATTGGTCGGATTATGTGGATAGCTTGCATGGTGAGATAGAAAAATAATTAATTCATGTTAGTAGGGTTTTGCTTTATAAGAAGTACTCCCAACATGTATAGATACATCCACATTAGGTGGATAGCAAGTCAATTAAATTGGAACGGAGGGAGTATAAATTAGTAGTCAAAGTCGAGTATCAAAGACCAGCATAAAAATAACGTACCTTCTGATTTGAAACGGGAAGTGTGTGTGTGGGGGGGAGGGGGGGGGGGGGGGGGGGGTATTCAAATCTGTACACTCAAATTGCAAAGTATTTCAAACCGAGATTTACTCCGTTTATGGGATACATCATTGTAATCATGCATAATTTTTTTCATACTGATAAAACTTTTAATTATAATTTTGAATTTTCTAAACTACAGGGATCACTGGGACATGGGAGTGAGAAATCTCCACTCATTTATAAGAGACCTTATTATCTGTAACCTTAGTGGCAGGGGCGGATCCAGGGGGGGCTAGCAGGGGTCATACCCCCCCCCCCCCCCCCCCCAACCTTCGGCCCCCCTCAATAAAATTTGTATTTAGTACTGAGTACTAGTATGGCATACTACAGATAATCGTGATTAGTACTCGGCTATTAGCCAAAGAAATACATGCGCAGCTCCTTTGCTACGTGAGAAAAGGCCCAACAAGCCTATAACAGCCCATTGCGTAGAACTACTGGGCTCAGATGGAACCACTACATAAGTCGATCAGGTACAATCTATATACTACAGTAAGTTGAACTGCTAATTGATATTTTGTGGATCAATTTGTTCTTCGGTTTTCTGGTACTTAGATAAAGCAATGGATTAATTGAAGGTCAATTTGTTCTTCAGTTTTCTTGATATAGAGCAGGGAGACTAGTTTTTTGGTACTATAAAATAGTTAGAGAATAAATTGATGTGAAAGCATATATTATAATATTTTGAGAATAAACTATTTTTCGGCACTACAAAATATCCATTTCAAACAAAAATAATGCAGCCTTATTTCAATATACATGTTATATTTGCAAAAAAAAAATCTTCGCCCCCTCATGTTCAAATCCTGGCTCCGCCCCTGCTTAGTGGAATACTCGAGACTGCTACTTATGATGCTTTCTTCAGAGGTTCCACATGTTTGCAATTTGCAAACCTGTGCTAACTCAGCTGTAAGTCCGGTATTGGTGTTTAATTTGTCACAATCCGTTTTGTTCGCGTCAACCTATGGATAGTTCTGTGTTGATTTCACTGAATTCTCGACTGATTTTCTCAACACTAAATATTCTTCGAAATTGCTGAAGTAGTACTGTGTGCTGAATCCAAAGAATGGCTTCAATGCTCACTTCCTGAATTTGATTTTTTCTGAGATGCAGTCTGTTTTTATGATTTCGAACACGTATCTGAAGAACTAGCAAAGCAGGGTGTGTCATTGTTTATCTCCGGTCGGATGGATTGCTAGTAGCAGGCAGGATTCTGCACTCCGATTCCGTCTCTGATAATGGCAGTTGGCAACGTATCCGAATACAAGTAGGAGTCGGACCGGTTACCCGCCGGCCGCCGGTGTGCCTAGATAAAACGGCGACGGCGTGCGTGACCGAGACGAGAACATCAATGGCGATCCAGGATATGACTACAGCAGCGCCTCCCGCGACCGTCATGCCAAGCCCGCTCGCGGTGGCCCTAAAGCACCACGTCTCTGCTACTTCCACGGTGCACGTCGAGATGCTGCGGGAGGATAAGCGGCGGCGGGCGGCCCGACGTCCTCGGTCCTCCCTGCGCTTGCTCTGTTCCCTGACGTCCTCTACGAGTTCCACCAGATCGGAGAGCTGCCCCGGAGGTTGCGGAAGAGGAGGGGCCTACCGTCTACGAGGCATCGCTCGACGACGTCGTCGACGACCTCCGCCGCCTTGACGCCTGCCGCGCCGCCGTCCTGACGCTGCTATCGGCGATGCCGATACCGGGTGCGGTATCCTTGCTCGACCTGGCGGCGGGCGAGTGGTACGAGCCCGTGATCCTCGACATCGTCGGCCAGCTGCAGCAGCTGGTGACGACGAGAGGTGAGCACGAAACACGTGGGTACGCCTTGGAGGTGTCGCTGTCCATCCAGGAGAGCTTCACGTACGTCCAGCCGGAGGCGTTGCTTCTGGCGTGCGAGTACGCGGCGGCGCAAATCCCTGCTGGTTCCCAGCTGACCCCGGCGGACGAGCGCTGCGCCGTCTGCATGGAGCGCCTGCCGGCGGCCCCAACGGATCATGCTCGACCGGCTGCTGCACGGAGGACGAGAAGGCGGCATTCGCCCTGCCATCCTGCCGCCACACGTTCCACCGAGGGTGGGTCGCCGCGTGGTTCGAGAAGGGGAGCACGTGCCCGCTGTGCCGCCGCGACATGATGTGCTACCTCGTTGATGTGGACAAGCAATTTGGGATTAGATGATGAAGAGAACGAGATGTTGGAAGTGTTGCTATTGGAGAACCTCTTTTGTTGTCAGGGAGCTGCTTTTAGGTGGTGATTAGGTCTAGCTACTGCAAGTTCTTGATCACTTGGCGGGGTCTTTTTGCTTTATTTTTCATTTTTTTATCATTTTGGCTGTGTGCATCCTAGTTCTTGACATCATATGGTGTAGATGCTAGGTGTAATAGATATCTGCTAGATATTAATATATTCTCTTTATAAAAAATGCCTCCGAAGACTAAATTTGGATGCACTTTGGTAAACTGCCATAATTAGAAGCTTCCATGGCACTTTGGCATAGTACCCCAACGAAAGTGTTCTAAAAGCTCAACCGTGACATGGTGTAAGGAACATGGATAAGATTAGGGGCACAAGGAAGGAAAAGAGCTAGATGGATTAAGCCACCACACTAGATTATCCATAGAGCAAGGAGGCGTACTCAGAAGAAAGATGACATCTATTATCCGAATGAGAAAATGGTAAGAAGAACCACACTTACAGTCATATATATGGTCTAGAATTAAGCTCCATGAATGTCACACCTGATGCAAGGATTCACAAAACATAACAACCATTTCATCAACGCCTCTAAATATCTTCTAGAATTTCGTTGTAACGGCACTGACATTTAGCTCCGAATTTAATCAGTGACCATGTCGAGGGTGGTCCATGTGTTCCAGTGAGATCTTCGTCACCGGCCATTGGCGCTACTTAGGACCAGTGTCCCGAAGCTCAAAGGATTTGCCGGCGGCCCGTATGTTGCGACAGGCATCCTCGCTGGTAGGCTCGGCAATGGCGCTTCGAACCTCAGCACGTTCACAGCTTGCCTGATGGACGGCCTCTGGCTACGGTCGGGGTGCGCGCACCAGAGCCCGACAACCATCACATGCTCCATCTCTTGACCATCAAACTCACCCCTAAGCCGCTTGTCGGCGGCACCAAGGATCCTTCCTCCGCCGTACAACTCCCACACCCACTGGACCAGGTGGACAACATCACCATTTTCCTGAACCACAGCTGGGCGCCGCCCACAGGCGACTCGAGGAGGAGGACCCCGAAGCTGTACATGTCTGACTTGACGCTTGCCCTGCCAGACAGCATGCTCTCTGGATCAATGTACCCCAATGTGCCGGCCATGCCTGTCGTGTGCGATCTTCTGCCGTCGTTGATGAGCCTCGCGAGCCCGAAATCCCGAGCTTGGCAGTGAAGGAGGTGTCCAGCATGATGTTGCTTGGTTTGATATCCCTGTGCACCACACGCTGCTCCGTCTCTTCGTGTAAGTAGAGAAGGGCCGAACCTACACCGAGCACTATCTCATACCTGAAAAATGTCAAAAGAACAGAGAAGTGATAAAATATGCCAATGCTAAATTATTGTAAGTTTATTAAACTGCTTAATGAACTACACAACATACCTAACCGGCCATGCCAGCACACAGTCTGCTCTGTACAGATGAGTGTCAAGGCTGCCATTGTGCATCAGCTCGTAGACGAGGAGGAGGTCGTCACCACCGTGGCACCAGCCGATGAGCTGCACGAGGTTCCGGTGCCTGAGCCTGCTAATGATGTTCACCTCGGAGACGAACTCTTTCCAGCCCTGTCGAGAGGTCTCGGACACCCTCTTAATGGCCACTTCAAGATTCATGTCGCTCATAAATCCTCGGTACACAGATCCAAAACCACCTCTCCCGAGTGCCCCGTTCTCGGAGAAGTTGTCGGCCGCGGCAGCGAGCTCGTCATAGGAAAATCGCCGGGGACCTGCAGCTCCTTGCTCTAATTCGTCCTCCACAAGTTCTCCATGGAAGAGTGCAGCTGACTTTTTCGGCGGTTGCTTGGTTATCTTTGCCATTACATTACGCCTTTTCCGCCAGCGGACAAGGAAGAGGACCGAGATGCCAAGTGAAAACAGAAACGCGGCGAGCACGCCTACCAGCAGAGGTATTTTGAGGCGCTTCGAGCTTGAGGCAGCTTCTCCATGAAAATGATCCGAACGAAACAATAATAGACATCAAAGTGAATCTGCTGAACTAGATTGTAGATTTTCTACTATTGCAAGGGACAGTTTTATTAAATCCAAGTCTGAGACATTTTCAAGTTAACAAAAGGCCGAACTCCGAAGCCATCTAATGTCGTAATTGCGTTGACAGTCATAGTCCATATATGATTGCATGGGGAGTCAAGTTTAACTTACACGTAATTAATTTCCAATCGACTTATATGTAAACAGACCTTCATGAAAATTATTCCCTCCGTTTCATTTTATAAAGTGCATAATATTTTTGAAAAGTCAAACGTGACTTCCTTTGACCAAGTTTGTAGATTTTTTTATTAGAATCTACAATGCCAAAATCATTAGACTCATCTTGAAATATATTTAATATTTTATTTATTTAGTACTCGCTCCGTTCCAAGATATTTAATATTAAATTTCGCTGGTCAAGGACGTACAATTTTGGCTATATTTGTACTTATAATATGTCAACAAAATTAGTATATAATACATAAAACGAAATAATTTTACAAGCGAATTCAACGGTATCATTTATACATTCTCAGTCCAAATATATATCAGGGGGCAAAGTCGAACATCAAAGACCAGTACAAAATATAGCGCCTTATATTTTGTGATGGAGGGAGTATTTCAAATGCTGGTCATTTTTTGGCTAAAAGTAAATGATTGTTTACTGTTTCCAAAAACATATCATAACCAAGCCAGGCTATTACGGTTCTAGCCGAAGAACTAGGGTATTAAAAGACCCGAAAATGCTAGATGCCAAAACACCCTCTTTCTACTAATTCGGTAAGTTCAAGGTTATGAGAACTATTCAAACATGCATTGCGAAACAATATCATGGGATGTAAAAGAGTAAAAGTGTTTCAAGTGAAAGCAGCTAGCCCTCACCGACGACGTAGCATCCATCTCCAGCCGCCAACCCATCGCCGCTCATCCCCGCCACGCACGAGCACCGGTGCCCAACCGACCCGCTCGGAGTTTTTATGTCCGAGCAGGTTGCGTTTGCCGCGCACGGCTCTCGCCCGCCGGCGCACGTACCGTTGAGCCACAACCCCAGCTCCGCCACGCTAAACTCCAAAGACGTGGTCCCGTCCGCCATGTCAGTATTCGAGGCAGATGTCAGCACCTCATCGCACTTCGTATTCTCTGCCTTCTCCCAGAACAGAAAGACGCACGCCACGGCGTCGGTGCCGGCGGTCGTGGATGTGTCATTGCCGACGTTCTCGCCGCACTGGACATGACGGCTGCCGGCACGCTGCATACGGACGCGTTGCCGCTGCAGCCGCCGCGGAGGAACAGCCAGGTGCGGGACGAGACGCCGTAGTTTGGGCCAGAGAGCGACCTCTTGGCGTTGCAAGTGTGAACAAAAATTATTGGTTAAGCTTTACTCATTTTTAAGAAAGTAGTGCTCAACTTTATTTTATTTTTATTTTTGGAAGGTGATCCCTCTACTTGAGTTGCAAGTGTGAACAAAAATTATTGGTTAAGCTGCGCATGATTGACCGCAGGGACGACTTGTGAGTACAGCTGACGTGGCGCACTAGCTCCTGGTCCACCCACAGGATCACTTGTGGCCTGGACCGTGTGGCGTGCAGCACAAAGTTTGGAAGCACGGAGCCACTGGCTCATGACGACTCACCTTTGATGTAGCATCCGTCGCCGGCGAGGAAGCCGTCGCCGTCCATCCCAGACACGCACGCGCACCGGTGCCCCGTCGCCCCGCTCGGAGTTTGTACGTCGGAGCACGTCGCGTTCGCCGCGCACGGCTCGCGGCCGCCGGCGCACGTCCCGTTGAGCCACCAGCCCAGCTCCGCCACGCTGAACTCCAGCGACGTTGTTCCGTCCGCCGTGTCCATGTACACCGCGGAAGTTAGCAACTCCTTGCACTTTGTATCCTCCGCCTTCTGCCACCGCAGAAAGATGCCCGATACCGTGCCGTTTGCCGTAGCGGAAGAGACGCACGCCACTGCAGCGTCGGTGCCGGCGGCCGAGGTCGTGACGTTCTCGCCGCACTGTGCATTGCGGAGCATACTGGACATGACGCCCGCGGGCACGCTGCATACGGACGCGTTGCCGCTGCAGCCGCCGTGGAAGAAAAGGCCGGTGCGCGACGAGAGGCCGTAGTTGGCGCCGGAGAGCGACCTCCTGGCGTCGGGGACGCTGCGGGTGCACGACGGGGGGAGGGCGATGACGACACTAGAGGTGGTAGAGTTGAAGGACACGACACGGTACGACGAACTGTTGTCGGCTGATCCTGTCGATGGGAGGATCGGCGTGGAGGTGTTGCCGTCACAGGACAGGACGATGGGGCAGCCGGCGGAGAAGCCGAAAGGGTAGGGGACGGTGGTGGCGCCGCCGCACCGGCGTTGGCACGCGCCGGAAGCTGCGGCGGAGGAGATGATCTCATGGGGGAGAAGGACAAGGAGCAGGACGAACAGAGGGGGGTGCATCTCTTGGTACGTACGTAGTACTCGGAGATTGTACTACAACGAGACGAGAGAGGGAGAGATTTTGGTTGGTGTGTGTAGTTGCCTCTTGCCTGATGAAATGAACCGGTTGTAGGTAGGCATGATTAGTCAGGACAAAATAGTCAAAGGGGAACAGTATTGCATACTGTTTATTTTTCTTCCTTTTTTCCACAAATTGTTTGAGTTGACGCTCTTTTGACTATTATTATCATTTATCAGTAGGACTCCTTGTAGTGTGGGCCTTGTATTACCTATTACGTATTCTACGATACAAAAGGGAGGGCGACGAGGACGGTGGAGATAGTGGAGTTGAAGGAGACGACGCAGTACGACGAGGCTCCTCTGGATTGGAGGATCGGCGTGGAGGCGTTGGCGTCGCAGGACAGACCGATGGGGCAGCCAGCGGAGAAGCCGAAAGGGTAGGGAACGGTGGTGCCGCCGCACCGACGCTGGCATACTCCGACGCTGGAATCAGTTTTCTCGGCAAAGATTTCATGAGGAAGCAAGAAAACGAGGAGGATAACGAGGGAGGAGAAGAAGAGGTGCATATTCGATCTCATGGGGCAAGAGGAAGATGAGCTACGAAATAGATGAAGCCAGTCTTTTAGACGAGTCTTGTAGCCACAAATTTACACCGAATTTTCTTAGCTAGAACTAGCAGGCGATTATTCTTCAGCTCAGACTTCAAAGTCACCGTGTGTCCTTGTCAGTCTAAGAATTTCGGACCAAGGCATACAGAGAGAAAGAGTGGACCTGGACTTCAGAATGTTTGGCAGACCAAAGAGCCCGTGCCGCTCGGGGCCATCTTCTCCAGCACCGGCGCCTCTAAGGCGCGCACAGCACAGCACATCCACGGCAGGCGCACTGCCTGGTGGACGGTCTCCAGGGACACATCGACAGCGGGCGCTCTGCCAATGCAGCAGAAGCTGCAGAACTCTCATGATCGACACAAACTACCGTGTCCTAAAATTCAGGGCATGCCAGAGATGAACACCACCGAGCTGCACCGTGCATCTCGAATTCTCGATCAAGCAATCATTCCGAAGATTCATGAATATCTCCCTCCAGTATGACAGCAACTAGAAATCTGGCAGGAAATCAAGCACGAATACATACCCGCACACAGAACTGACCGAAATCTCATCTGAATCGAATGGAAAAAAGCAACCGTGTCGCCGTCACCCGTTGCTGGAAAAACATTGAGGGCTTGATCAAAGATGCATACATTATTTTCAATGTAGCTCAGATTTTGTTAGAGCTCGGTTCAGTTCAAGCAAACATAGTGATTCTATTAGTTACAAGTGGTACAGATTGAAAAATTTCTGAAATGATCCTAAAGGCCAAGATCGGCAATGCAGCTATCATCTAATCAACTTTGTTTCGAGCTGAATGGAACGTGCTGGCGTCCACACTGCAGATGCCGCCAGTGGTCCCCGAAGAACCAGGAGATTCATCAGCCGGTGGCGGCATCATGTAGGCTGGAACCGGCATCTTCGTCGGGAGGCTCGGCAACGGCGCCTCCAACCGCAGCACGCTGACGGCCTGCCTGATGGACGGCCTCAGGCCGGGGTCAGGGTGTTAGCGTCCACTCAGATTTAGTCCAGCACTCGGCCTACTTTCAGACGTTTATGTGCACACGGTCCAACTACAAGAGGAAAGCCCATTCCATCCCAAAAGCCCGGACTGAAAGGAGGAGGAATCTCTCCCTTATAAGCTGGGTGTGGCCTCTGATAGAGTATAAACAATGTACACCGTATAAGGGGTATGGAGTAGTACTACAACCCTACGTACGTATCCTGTAAGCCACCGTGATAGGGCTCTTCTATCACCCTATATAACACGTAACCGAGGCCCCCAACGGGGTCATCGCTTCTGCCTACGTTGATATGGTATCAGAGCCTCGCTCTTCCACGACCTAGCCGCTGAAAATCGATCTACACAAAAAACCCTAAAACCAAAACCAAGCTCTCCCTCCGCCGCCGCCGCTGCCATGGGTTCCTCTGCTGTCACCCTGGCCGCCGCCCTTGGAGCTCCTCCCTCTCAGGTTCTGACGCGGGAGAACTTCCTCGGATGGAAGGCGCTCGTCCTTCCCGCTCTGCGTGGTGCCCGAGTCCTCGCTCTTGTCGAGGGCAAAGAAGCTGCGCCGGTGGAAACGATCGAGGTTGAAGACGAAGACAAGAAGAAGATAACCGTGGAGAATCCCGCCTACACGGCCTGGATCACGCGGGACCAGCAGGTGCTCCGTTTTCTCCTGAACTCGGTGTCGCCCGATGTGCTTGCCCATGTAACTGGGCTTGACACATCCGCTGAAGTCTGGACGGCCCTCACCGCCATGACCGCCTCGCCCTCAAGGTCGAGGATTCAGAGCTTGCGGTCAGCCCTCAATGACACGAAGAAGGACAACTTGACGGCGTCCAAGTACGTGGCGAAGATGAAAGCTCTCGCCTCCGAACATGCTGCAGCCGGAAAACCACTGGATGAAGACGAACTGATCGGGTACATCCTCCACGGCCTGGATCAGACCTACAACGCCCTTGTCGCTGCTGTCAATGCCAACCCCGGTACCACTCTCGCTGATTTATTTAGTCAGTTATCTGCTTACGATTCGCGTCAAGATGGTTCAGATCAGACGAGCCAGGACTTCCAGTCCTCTGCCAATGTCGCGCGTCGCGCTGGAGGCAGTGACCCGCGACCTCCGCAGCCAGCTCGCCGTGATGATCGGGGATACCAGGAAGATCGCGTCCGCTACGATGACCGCGGACGCCAGGAGCAGCGTGACCGTGGCCGTGGTGACTACCACAGGCGACAGGACGATCGCGGTGACTACCGCGGACGCCAGGAGGATCGCGGTGACTACCGCGCACGCCAAGATGATCGCGGTGACTACCGCGCACGCCAAGATGATCGCGGTCGTTATGACCGCTATGATGGACCAGATGACCGTGGCCGACGTGATCGGTATGACGGTGATCGCCGTGATGGAAGCCAGGGGCGTCGCCGCCGCCATGGCCGTGCCCCCACGCCCTATGTGAACGTCACATGCCAAATCTGCAAAATACATGGTCATCCGGCTGCTGCTTGCTGGTGGCGGTTCCAGGATGACCGTGATGATGATGGATACTACAAGGGTGCAAACATTGCAGCCTATGGCGTCGACACCAATTGGTACTCGGACACGGGTGCCACAAATCATGTGACAGGGGAGCTGAGCAAGCTCACCACTCAGGAGAACTACGCTGGACGTGATCGCATCCATACGGCGGATGGTAACGGTATGCAAATTGCTCATATTGGTCATTCTACATTACGCACCCCACACACATCTTTGCATCTCAAAAATATCCTGCATGTTCCTAGTGCTTCCACAAATTTACTATCTGTTCACAAGCTTACATTAGATAATCATGTGTTCTTTGAATTTCACCCACATTTATTTTTGATCAAGGATCAGGCCACAAGGAGAGTTCTGTTTAAGGGACCATGTCGTGGGGGTCTCTACCCGCTAGTGCCATTCTCTACCGGGTCGCCAAGCACGCCTTCATTACAATAAAGCCGTCGTCTTCCACGTGGCATCGCCGCTTAGGACATCCTTCATCTTTTGTGGTTCATCAAATTCTTAGGAAACATAAGATTTCTCATTCGTCAGAAATAAACTCATATGTGTGTGATGCTTGTTAACTAGCTAAGAGTCACCAATTGCCATATCCTGTCTCTACAAGTGTTTCCACTGTTCCTTTGGAACAAGTCTTTTCCGATGTATGGGGCCCAGCTCCTGAGTCTGTTGGCAAACATTCATATTATGTAAGCTTTATCGATGATTTCAGTAAATTTACTTGGATTTATTTGCTCAAGAAGCGTTCTGATGTTTATCAAGTATTCCTAAATTTCCAACAACTTGTTGAGAGAAAATTTGGTCGGAAAATAATTACCATGCAAACTGATTGGGGTGGTGAATATGAAAAACTTAACAGTTTCTTTCAGAAAGTTGGCATTACTCATCATGTGTCTTGTCCCATGCTCACCAGCAAAACGGTTCCGCTGAACGCAAACACCGGCATATCGTTGAAGTTGGTCTTGCTTTGCTTGCTAATGCATCCATGCCTCTCAAATTTTGGGATGAAGCGTTCCTTACAACCACCTTTCTCATTAATTTGCTTCCAAGCAAGGTCATAAACGGTGACACTCCCGTTGAATGCCTCCTCCATACTTCACCAAATTATGATGCACTTAGAGTCTTTGGTTGTGCTTGCTGGCCCAATCTGCGTCCTTACAACAAAAGGAAGCTTGCTTTTCGCTCTACACGATGTGTCTTTCTTGGGTATAGTCCTCGTCACAAAGGCGTCAAGTGTCTAGAGGTTTCCACCGGCCGCATATATATATCTAGGGATGTAGTATTTGATGAAAGTGTTTTTCCTTTTGCATCCCTTCATCCCAACGCTGGTCAACGTCTCCGCAAAGAAATTTTGCTTCTTCCACATTTATCTTCCACTACACCTCCAAATGGGGATGCACATGTGAATGACTATATGACTTTGCCAATTATACCTGTTGTTACTAATGGACACATGAGTGCAGAACATGATGCAGCCGCAGGTGCCTCTGATGCTCAGCAACACACGTCTGAAAATTTGCGTCATAACAGTGAAGAAATTGTTCAAAACAGTGCAGAAATCCATCCAGAAACTGATATTTTCTCTGATCCGAAGAAAATTCCGCAGCAGCCTCAGATTCTGTGCATGGCGATCCGGAGGATGATTCCTCGGCCTCGTCTGCTGCGCACGTAGGCGGGAGTGGCCCTGATTCGCCACCAACCCCGCCGCCGGACCCACCGTCTCCGTCGCTGTCCCCTGCGGACACGGCTGACTCGCGTGACGACGACGCGTCCCTGGCAAGTACCCCGCAGCGGCCCCGCATCGCACTCCTTCTCCAGCTCGTGCCTCGCGCCGGGCCAATGTGGAGGAAGATGCTCCGACATCGCCACACGCCTCCACGCCCTCTGATTCGCCGACGCCATCTGTCGCGGGAATACTTTCTGGATTAACCCGCGGCCCAGTGCGGCTTAACTTACTGCACGGACGAAGGCCCACTTGGGAGCAAGCCCAATATTGAACCGCCATAAGGAGAAAGATCTAGAAGACATATCCCGGAGGACGTGAAGACCAAGTAGTCTCCGAGTAGGCCTCTGTGGATGTATTCCTTATGGGGAAGTTTCCTTTTGTAACCTAGCGAGCCTCTGTGTATATAAAGAGGACTCGCAGGACTTAGAGCGGGTCAAGCTATCAAGCCCCAAACCCTAGCTCATACGGCGAGTACCAGATCGGATCGCCTCCATTGTAACACCTCGATTATCATATCAATACCAATCTAGGGTAGGCAGGAAGTAGGTCTTTTACCTCACATTGAGGGGGCCGAACCTGGGTAAATCTGTGTTGATCTTTGTTCCTGCGATCCCAAGCTCGGAGATGCTTGACTCGCATAATCCCACACCTACGAAGTCATCTATGACACCTGACGTGACAAACCCACGACAGTTGGCGCCCACCGTGGGGCCTGCGGTCAAAAGCGTCACGTTCCGCGCAGGATCGAAATCAGGCTTCAAGGACATCGCCATCGGCCAAGTTGAAGACATCAATGGGGTCCCCTTCATCGACGACTCAGAGTGGGGACCCGAGGCAGATCGCATCGAGTTCGGATACATCGTTCCCATCGGATCAGTAAAAGTTTTCGTCGGATCCGTCAGTCGCAGATCTATGGACGCGACTCAAGGAAGCGAATCGGTGAAGGAGCTGCGGCCGGTCAGGGTCCGCGTGTTGGAGGAGCTACAACAAGCTACGGCAAGATTGCCCATCCCCGTCCCATCAAGACCTGTTTGGGGATCTCTACCAAATCAGGAAGGAGACCTCAAGATTGAAGAGATTGAAGCTATCAGGACGGAGCTCTGTGAAGAGGCACAAAGACTCGCGGCTGAGCGCGAAAAACTCCAAGAAGAAGGCCGACGACTCCGCGCTGCCAGCCGAAGCACCAGGCGGTGCGAACCAAGACGACATCTGAGCGCAAGAAACTCCAAGAAGAAGAGTGGCGACTCCGTCGTTGGCAGCAAAAACATCAGATCAAGATGGACAGAGGAGAGATGAAATCACAGTTCCACGGCGACCCAGAGAGCAACGTGCACGCCGCGATAGGGATATTGTCAAAGATAGCACCGGTTGGAGACACGCGAGCTGATAAGGAAGCTCGCTATGCGATCGACCTACTGCAAACTGCTGCTTTACAACAAGCAAATATGTATGGAGTCACGCCCAATGAGCCGCAAAACGAGGTATCATGGGGAGGAGAAAGTACAGCGTCGAAGAAGTGGTCAACCAGTTAGCAGGTTTGCAGGTATCATTGGAAAAAGAAAAGAAGATAGAAGGCGAGTCGCGGACGTCCGGAGCGACTCAGCCATCCCAGATTGAAACTGATTCAGATGAAGATTCAGCGCCAGTAAACTCCTATTCATTATTGAAAGGACCAGCATGTTTTGGAGAGGAAATACGGCTCACTCGTTTCCCCCCGAACTTCGACGAGTCGCAGCGAGTCACCACCTATCGCAGTGACCAAGACCCTGCCTTATGGATAGAAGATTACGAGGCAAGCATGACAGGGGCTGATGTGACTCAAGAAATACGTGCGAAATACTTCCACTTGGCAATACAGGGAGAAGCTAGGGATTGGCTGTTAAGGCTGCCATCAAAATCAATAAGCACATGGGAAGACTTGAAGGACAAGTTCATCGCAGATTCCAAACAGAAGATATGAAAAACCTTAGACAATGCATTCAAAAAGAGGACGAATCAAGCGGCGACTGGATCAAGAGAATCGCGGAGATCCTTGGCTCCGCCAAAAACTTAACAGTACAAGCTGCAATACAAGCTATGAGAAAGAACTGTAGATTTGAGCCGCTGGTGCACAAATTAAGTCGCGCTGAGCACAAGATTGATAGTTTCGACCAGCTTTTGGCAACGGCTGACAAGTACGCAAAGACAGATAGAGGGACAGGCGGCTTATCACAGAACCCAACAGGGAAACTGCCAGTCGCGAAGACAGAACGTCGCGCACACCAGATGCAGGAGCAAGGGAGTGATAAGGCCTTACCCCTAATAACTGCAAGGGGATCTTCGACGTGCCTTGCGACTTACATCGCAGGAGAGATGGCAGGCCAGCGGGTCACACAAAGGCGCAATGTCATTATTACCGGAGGTGGAAAGAAGGCGACACGCCAGACAGCTCGCAGCAGATCGATGCAGCACAAGAAAATCTAGCTCTCGTCAAGGCCTGACGTTTTACCTAGAAGAAACATAGGACAGTTTCATACAGTGGAGTACAAACAACGGACGGAAGCCGGAAGAGCGGTCAGATTTCAACGCCAGAAAGGTATCGTCGCTGGACAGAGCAATCGGTTATTTGGAGTCGCGGCGATCACCCCCCAGAAGTAAGAGATCCAGGACAGCCAGCTCTGTGGTCACGCCTGAAGTCGCGGGATACAAGTTAAGTAAGGTCCTAATGGACGGAGGAGGAAGAGTAAACATCCTATATCAAGACACGCTCCGAAGAATGAATATACCCGAGACAAGGCTGCGACCATCCAGGAAAGAAATTCAAGGAATAATCCCAGGAGCTGTTACGCGACCAATCGGAAAGATAACACTTGAAGTTAGCTTTGGAACAGAGCGGAACTTCCGCACAGAGCTCCTAGACTTTGAGGTTGTAGCAGTCAAAAGCTCATATCATGCAATCTTTGGAAGAGAAGCCTATGTCAAATTTACCGCTCGCCCCTGCTACGTCTACCTACAGTTAAAGATACCAGGACCAAACGGTGTTATTACAATATATGGAGACAGACAGAGAGCGTTAGAATGCGAGAACGCAGGCTCAGTACTCGCAGAAGAAGCTTGTATCGCCAACTCTTCACATGGGTATCAGTCGCAGATCGGTGATCGCAGCTCAAAACGAGTCGCGTTGGAGGTACCGCGGAAGCGGCCAACAGGATGCAGCCACCGGATGGTAAATACCCACCGAGAAGTCGCGCATCAGCAAGATAATGCCCCAGAGGTCGCCTTGATACAAAAAGAAGACAAGAATGGCGCATGTGCATAACCCAGCCTCGATCAACAACCCCAGCCAAAGGGGCTCAGTTATCGTGAGACCTTACAAAGCAAACTCAACTCAACATAAGTCGCAGCTCAGTGCGGCTAATCGCTTAACAAAGTTGCTCTCTGCTTCAACATGAGATATACATCGGAGCTATCATGCTCGACCCGAGTCGCTTTTAGCGACTCAAAATTGAACCAATCAGGTGTTCAACCCACTCCGTTAGGAGTATTAATTCGCAACTAAGTGCGATGAGTATCAAGTATGCATGGCCTGCGGGGAATAGAAAACCCGCATTAAAGGGCCTGCATCATCATGTAACACCCTGTAAAACATCGAGTGATTATGAAATAAAGCCGGCACCCTTGACATTCAAGGGTTTGTCGTTTCGCCTCAACTATCATTGAGTCGCTGAGTCTTTTGAATTTCATATATCACTGACCCTTGAGGGCTCCTTACGAGCATCGCGAGTACCAATCGCACCTCAAATTTTGCCAAACTAGTGGCAATCCTTAAGCTAGAAGCGTCTTGCATTATGCGACCAAAGTACTGGGGTGTGGCGTCAATCGAGCTTGATTGCCTATCATGGCCGCTCTCGACCCTGAACACACATGTTCCTAGGAAATACTGAGCCGCGCGAGCGTCTACTTAATGGAATTATCAAGAAAAGAACCTGCTTATAGGTCACAAAAATACTGTTTATGATACATGAATATCTTACAGACTAACGGGCATGTCCCACATTATTTATTTTTCCTCTTCCGAGCAACAGGAGTGGGAATTGGCGCGGCTTGTCTCGCAGTTGCAGTCGCAGGTGTCCTAATAATCAGGGCGCCGCCAGACGAAGCAGAAGGGCCACCAGATACTGTTGCTGGAGTGGCAGCCCGAGATGACTCAGCTCCTGAGGACTTTTCCTTGACACCTTGCTCCCATCAAGATTGAATTTATCAAGATAAGTGCCCAAGTCTAAGTTATCAACAAATTTTGTGGCATACCCGCGCATCCCTTTCCAGATATCGAAGTACTCGCTTATTGGCAGTTCAGTATCATCTGCGCTCATCGCCAGGCCGTGGCGAGCAACCTTGCCAACATCTATCTCTGGATAATATGCTCGAAGCAATGTCAAGACATGCGCGGCTCCGGCGCGAGCAGAGGATCGTTTCCAATCAGAGACATAATGTGGAGCCTTGAGCAGTTTATTTATCCAATACTCGCAAGATGTTGGGCCATCAGTCGCAGGAGAGATTACCGTCATAACTTCCTTGGTAACCTTTAAGAAGCGCTGGCTGAGGTCAGACAGATATACCAGTTGATCCTTCAAATTGGAGCGGGACACTGGGGCCTCAGGTCCTATGTCAAAGAAAAAGAAAAAGTCAGAGACTAACGATTGGTTACCCAAAATATGTATGATTAAAGGAATACAAGACCAACCAGCAAGCTGCAGGACGGCTGATTTGACCATGGAGCCAAAACCCTCAAAGGCTTTGAGCAGCGAGTTATATTTTTCATCTCGCGCGGCGAGTTCCTTTGCGTGGTCTCCCTTCAGGCGATCAATCAATTCAGATTTAAGAGCAGCCTTCTCGCAAAGATTAATGACCTCGTCTTTCTCCATGAGTCGCTGCTGCATATCAGCTTCAAGTTCTTTAAATTGCTCTTCGCAGGAGTCGAGTTGACCTTTGAGAGATTTTATTTCCTGATCTTGGTCCCTAATGACCTCATTATGCTGCTCCAGGCGAGACTGCATCATTTCAGGATGGTCTATGGAAATGCCTTTACCCTTTATTGAGCCAGAAGCATCAAGCAAGGACAGTTCACGCTGAAAACAAACAGAGCAAAACGCATAGGTAAATTATCCAGGAATTTGGGGGCTCGAGATTTGAAGCAGGAAAAGAATCAACACCCCGTGCGATGACACAAGGTTTTGATCCTTGGGGGCTACGGTATATGTACCTGGCGACTTGAAGAAAATTGCTCAACTAAGCCGCGCAGCAGAGCAGCATGCTTGTCTCCAGCAGAAATTATGGCATCTGCGATTGACTTAGAACTATTTCCTGGAGCTGGAATTCTATTTTCAGTAGATATCCTACCAGCAGCAGGAGTTGTGGATGGAGCTGCGGCTGGAGTCGCGGCAGGAGCCGCGTCTGCAATACCTTCCTCCAGGGAGGGCCTTGGTTGAGTCGCACCATTACTGTTTCCCACGTTTTCATCAGCAGCATCATCCTCGCTCATAGCTTGCTGAGAAGAAGTGGGATGGGAATTAGACTTGGGAGCCTCTTCAGACATAGCCCTGCAAAACATTGATGGGTTAATAAGCTGACCTAGCAGAGCCGCAACATTAAAAGGAAGGCGAACCATACCCAGAGGCGACACGGATACTCTTCATCAGGCAACCAGAAGAAGGAGAAGATAAACCTTGCAAATCTGAACCTACAGAGTATGAAAAGAAGTAGTGATCAGCAATTCCTTGCCAGAAATACGTAAAAAAAAGGAGAAGAGTCGCAAACAATTACCCGAGCTTATTGAGAAGCAATCCTCTGCAGCAGTTCGGAAGAAAAAGTAGCCTTGTTGGGATCAGCGAGTTTTAAAGATTTGGCAGCTCTTGTTTCTGCCAGTAATGCCAAGGCTTTGCGACGTTTCTCAGGCTGCGTGGGGTCTTCTGAGCTCTGGCATAAAATACGTTTCGAGGACCTGCGAGGCACCTCAGGAAGTTCCAGGAAAGGTGTATTTGGAGTCGAAGACAAAAGAGCGTCGGCCATTTGTTGTTCCTCTTCAGAAGCACTACCCTCGTGCATAACTGTATCTTCGTCAAAGGCTGCGGCTTGCCTTGACGACTCAGCCACGGTTCCTTGGTTCAAGTCGACGTCCTCTGAAGGAAGAACCCAGAAATAGGGATCGATCTGAAAAGGAGCTCAGGTCAGAAATAATCAATTTTTGGGAAAGGAATTTTCGAGGAAACAAGTGACAAGTAAACATTACCACAAAAGGCTTGTGCTCAGCCCAGAAGGGAGCAAGTCCGACGTTGTCATACGAGTCAATATCCTCGTCCGTCACTCGGCGAATGAAATTTATCCACTCCCCTTTGTCCCAATCTTCAGGGCAAGTGCGATCGACGTCATTTGCATGACAAGTGAAATCCATCATAAGCCGCGAGCGGCGACTCACAGGCTGAACTCGCCATTTAGTCCAGCAAGATATGAGATCTAATCCAGTGAGACCATGGAGTGTCAGCGCTCTCACCTTGTCTAGAAGGGATTCGACAAAGGGTAACGAAGAAGGATCAGGTTTGGAAGACAAAGCATCGGTAGCCTCGAAGGGAAGAGGAGACCAAAGAGGGAGAGGAATTTCACCCTCAGGAGAAGTGTTTTTACAATAGAAGAATGTCCTTTGCCACTCCTTGATTTTCTTGGCAAGAGTTAGTTTTGGGAAGATACTACCCCTACGGCGTTGGAAGGAAATGGCGCCGCATTGGAGAAAAGGACCATCTGTGGTTTCCCTTTGACTATTGCAATTGAAAAGAGCAAGCCAGAAATCTATTGAAGGCGGGATACCCAGATAATCTTCGCAGAGGACGTGGAAGTTGCTCACTTGCAACATCGAATTAGGGCCAATATCATGGAAGCGGAGACCTAACCGCTGCATCAAGGAGCGGAAGAAGAGAGAGCCGGGGGCTTGAACCCGCGCTCAACATGCTCCGCAAAAATCACTATTTCTCCTGGTTGAGGATTGGGGATTACCTCCTCACCAGCCGCCCGCCATTCGCATTGATCTTTTGGCGGAAGAAGGCCCCGTGCAGATAGGGATTCCAGGAAATCTTCGTCGACCCACGAGCCTTCCCAGTTGCACTTGCGGCGAGACATTTTTCTCAGATCGATGGAGATATCCACCGAAGGATTGTGAGTACGAGAAGCGAGATTGGAGGCGGCGGAAAGGAGTAGCGGATGCGTAATACAGGACTTGATGCAGAACGCTGGGGAAAACGATGAGTCAAGATAAATAACCCAGACGCGGAAGACGTTTAGATCTGAAAATCAACCGTCAAGAAAGGATAAGTCGCGTTCTTGAGCGCCAAGAAGAGTTATAAGCCGCAGATTGGAAACAAGGAAAAGCACGGCCTAAGCATTCAAGATCAAGAAGTACTATGAAGTTCAGGCCATGCTTGGGGGCTAATGTCGGGGGAATACTTTCTGGATTAACCCGCGGCCCAGTGCGACTTAACTTACTCGCACGAAGGCCCACTTGGGAACAAGCCCAATATTGAACCGCCATAAGGAGAAAGATCTAGAAGACATATCCCGGAGGACGTGAAGACCAAGTAGTCTCCGAGTAGGCCTCTGTGGATGTATTCCTTATGGGGAAGTTTCCTTTTGTAACCTAGCGAGCCTCTGTGTATATAAAGAGGACTCGCAGGACTTAGAGCGGGTCAAGCTATCAAGCCCCAAACCCTAGCTCATACGGCGAGTACCAGATCGGATCGCCTCCATTGTAACACCTCGATTATCATATCAATACCAATCTAGGGTAGGCAGGAAGTAGGTCTTTTACCTCACATTGAGGGGGCCGAACCTGGGTAAATCTGTGTTGATCTTTGTTCCTGCGATCCCAAGCTCGGAGATGCTTGACTCGCATAATCCCACACCTACGAAGTCATCTATGACACCTGACGTGACAAACCCACGACACCATCCTCCAGGGAATCATCTGTGGGGTCGCGCTGTTGTCCTCTGCCGGTGACAGTCCGGCTGGATCCTCTGCACCGGCCTCTCCACAGCCCACTGTACAACCTGCTCCACCGCCTGAAGCACGCACACGCTTACAAAAAGGTATACGACAACCGAGAATATATACTGATGGCTATATTAGGTATGGCTTGTTCACCTCTACAGGAGAACCCAGCAAACTCTCGGAGGCCCTTGGGGATGACCGTTGGCGTGCTGCAATGGAGGAAGAATACCGTGCTCTCATGGAGAACAAGACTTGGCACCTTGTTCCCTCAAATTCCTCCAAAAATATTATTGATTGCAAATGGGTGTATCGTGTCAAGAAAAATGCAGATGGCACTGTGGATCAGTACAAAGCACGCTTGGTTGCAAAAGGGTTCAAACAAAGGTACGGTATTGATTATGAAGATACCTTCAGTCCTGTTGTTAAGGCAGCTACTATCAGACTTGTTCTCTCTGTTGCTGTCTCTCGTGGCTGGAGTTTGCGGCAGCTAGATGTCAAGAACGCGTTTCTTCATGGCGTTCTGGAAGAGGAAGTATACATGAAACAACCTCCAGGTTTTGCAAACCCCCATGCTCCGCATCATATATGCAAACTAGATAAAGCTCTCTATGGTCTGAAGCAAGCCCCTCGCGCCTGGTACTCTCGTCTCAGCACCAAATTGCAAGCTCTTGGTTTTATTCCCTCTAAGGCTGATACTTCACTCTTTATTTTTCATAAGTCTGAAGTCATGATATTTGTTCTCATATATGTTGATGATATCATTGTTACTAGTTCATCTGATCAGGCCATCACTGCCCTTCTTCGAGATCTCACGGCTGAATTTGCTCTCAAGGATTTAGGGGACCTTCACTTCTTCTTGGGAATTGAGGTACAGAAAACCAGAGATGGACTACTCCTCACTCAAGCCAAATATGCTGTTGATCTCCTTGCAAAAGTTGGTATGAAACAATGCACATCCGCCCCTACACCTCTCTCTCCAACTGAAAAATTGTCTTTGGCCGCGGGCTCTCTTCTTGGTCCTCAAGATATTACACAATATAGAAGCATTGTTGGTGCTCTCCAGTACTTAACATTGACACGCCCTGATATTTCTTATTCGGTCAACAAAGTTTGTCAGTATTTACATGCTCCTACTGCTGTTCATTGGACAGCCGTCAAACGGATTTTGAGATATGTTCAGGGTACTATTCATGTTGGACTGACATTTCAGAAATCTCCTTCTAGTTTGCTTAGTGCATTCTCCGATGCAGATTGGGTAGGTTGTCTTGACGATCGCAGGTCCACCGGTGGTTTTGCCATCTTTTTTGGGCCAAATCTTATTTCCTGGAGTGCACGCAAACAAGCTACAGTATCGAGGTCTAGCACTGAAGCTGAATACAAAGCTCTTGCTAATGCTATAGCTGAATTGATATGGGTTGAGGCTGTGCTTCGTGAACTTGGAGTTACTCTTCGAGAACAACCATGCTTATGGTGTGACAATTTAGGAGCTACGTATTTATCTGCTAATCCTATTTTTCATGCAAGGACCAAACACATTGAGATAGACTATCATTTTGTACGTGAGAGGGTGGCCAACAAATCACTTGCTATCAAGTTCATCTCCAGCAAAGATCAAGTGGCTGATGGCTTCACTAAGCCTTTGGCTGCCAAGGAATTACATGAGTTTAGGCGTAATCTTAACCTCTCCGTAGGTTAAGATTAAGGGGGGATGTTAGAGTATAAACAATGTACACCGTATAAGGGGTATGGAGTAGTACTCCAACCCTACGTACGTATCCTGTAAGCCACCGTGATAGGGCTCTTCTATCACCCTATATAACACGTAACCGAGGCCCCCAACGGGGTCATCACTTCTGCCTACGTTGATAGCCTCCTCCCCTAGGCGAGGTGGGACTAAACTTGAGCAGCCACCACTAGTCAACGGCAGCCCTAACACAGGGTGCCCACACCAGAGCCCAACCACCATGACACGCTCCATCTCTTGCTCGTCGAACTCGCCATCCAGACGGGCGTCCGTTGCCTCGAGGTTGGACCCTCTGCCGTACGCTTCCCAGACCCACTGCAACAGGTGGATGATGATACCCTCATCATCGTCTCAGGCCACGGCTGGCCTTCGGCAGCAGGCGATCTCCAGCAGCACGACGCCAAAGCTGTACACGTCGGACTCCTTGCTGGCTGTGCCCGAGAACATGCACTTTGGGTCCATGTAACCGAGCGTCCCGGCTGCACCCGTCGTCAGCGAGTCCTGGCCATCGCAGACGAACCTCGCAAGGCCGAAGTCACCGAGCTTGGCATTGAAGGACGCGTCCAGCATGATGTTGCTCGGCTTGACGTCCCTGTGCACGACGCATTGCTCCTTATCCTGGTGCAGGTACATCAGCACAGAGCCAAGGCCAAGCGCCACCTCATACCTGACTGTCCATGGGAGCAAGTGGTCCGGCTTGTACAAGTGAGCGTCCAGGCTGCCGTTGGGCATGAGTTCATAGACGAGCAGGAGATCACCTTCGTTGCCACCGTAAAACCACCCAATGAGCTGCACAAGGTTTCTGTGCCGAAGCCGACTGATGATCTTCAGCTCGGAAACAAACTCCTTCCAGCCCTGACGGGAGCTCTTGGGCACTTTCTTCACGGCGATGTGAAGGTTCGCACCGTTCAGGAACCCTCGGTACACGGACCCGTAGCCTCCTTCGCCTAGCTTGTTCGCGATCGAGAAGCCATGGGTGGGAGCCGCGAGCTCATCGTATGTGAATCGCCTGGGACCAGTCCCTTGCTCGAGCTCGTCTTGAGATAAACGCTTTTGCCTCGATAGTACCGCCAGGTATGATCTCATGGCAACCGCCAGTTTCCGCAATTTCTCCAGCCATGATCTCATGGCAATCCTAGCCACGGCCACCCATCTTCGCCACCGGTACATCAGGAAACAAACCAATAGGCCAATCAGGCAGACCACTAGCACCACAGAGATGGTGACAATGCTGGCAATGGTGGCCACCTTTCGTCTTCGTTTTCTTCGATCATCCGCCATCTCTTGCTCATATTGCTCGCTATAACGGTATCCATCCAACCGCACCTGCACCGCCTGTGCTTTGGTGCCGAGGATGGCGTAACGCAGGTAGCAGCTCGACCCTTTGATGGCGCCGCCGCTGTTATATTTGGAAACTTTCGCGGCAGCTGATCGTTGTAGTAGGAGAGGCAACGCGTGCACTCGCTCGGCAGCAGGTCCCTCGTGAACTGCACCACCGCCCGCACCCACTGCGTGTTGGTGAGCGGCTGTGTGCCCTCTGCAATCCGCGCGGCCGCTCGGCTCGCCTTCACAGTGAGTCGACGAATGAGCTCGAGCCTTGTCCGGCTCAAGCCAACTATGTCCATGACGTACCCTGCCAGTACGTCTCCGTCGTTCCAACTTTGGTAATGGGCTCTGTTGTTCCAAGCTCGGTAAGGGTTTTGTTCCACCTGGGGCACGACGGAAAGATCGATCATGGCAGCGACGGAGAGGTCAGCAATGGACAAGGACTCGTTGGAGTATTGCAGGGAGCACGATTCATAGACGGCGCGAACCGTCCGGCTGTGGGGGCACAACTTCATGATACCCCCAGGTGCGCGATCGAGGCAGTCCTGGCACTCGGCGTTGGTGTCGCTGGCGTAGCACATGAAAAGGCCAAAGACCTCATCTCCCGCTGTGCCGAACGTGCCGCTGAAGAAGCCGTCGGAGTTGACAGCCATGGGGATGGCCGACAGGAGCCCGTAGAGGTTCACATGGTACAGGCTTCCGTCGCTGTAGTTGCCGGCAGTTGAGCACGAGATTACAGATGGCTGCAGGGGCTGTGTGGTCATGCTGCCATCGACATCTTCAGCCAGGGGGCGGGCGCGGCACATGGCAAAGATGGGGAGGAGCAGCAGAAGGAGAAAACATGGATGTGAAGCCATGGCTAGTGGTGGTGACTCGGCGAGCGAGGCAATTACACAAGACATCACCCCTTGATATAGGTAGAGGAACCATTCCTCGGTAGTCAATACACCGACAATGAGCCCCGGTCCATCTGCATTGCTTTCAGTATTTTACCACCACCTAGTGGCATTGCACGAATATTTTCTGGAGTTGGTAGAGACAGCTTTAGACTCTCCCATTGCCATTTTTCTGCTAATTTTCTCTGCGGCAATTATTGCAGGACAGGAAATTGAGCTAAGAAAGTTGGACTTGGTCACAAGAGAATTTTGTCCTGATATTGTTAGCAGTTAGTCATATTTCATATATAAGTAGATTGATCTGCTAGTTTATCGTCTCGCTACTATACCTCATTCCTCCTCACCCTTTTGCAAGCTTCTTGACCAAATGATGGTGTCAAGGCTGTTATTTTGTTTCTCTGTTTTCGCTCAACAGTTCTTTAGTAAATTGCAAAGAACTGCAACTTTTTTCTTAACCCAACCATATTTTCTAGCGCAAACGATTTCAATAAACCCAAAGGCCGTCACACTTTCCCAAATTCCATTATGTCCAACAAAAATAAGTTGGACCTACTTATGGCGAGTCTCACCACAGGAAGTCAGTCTTACTTGGCAGCATTTTCTTCAATGTATTTTCCTCTTCACATCTGTGTCCAATCCCCAGTCTTCAACTTGGACTTCTTCGTCCTCTATTAAGTTAGCTGCCCGTCCACTCCACCTTCTTCACCTGCTCAAGAGAGATGACCACTATTGCATACAGAAAAGTATTTTACGTGAAATGTCCAAGAGACTAGGTGCGAATTTTCCCCATTCGATGGAAGCAACTCTCCGAGTTCCAGCCTAATGAACTCCTAGAGTTTGGCTCTTCTCCATGAATACCATACCTCTCCTCCTGACCTTCCCCACAGCGCATGCCGTCCCCGATCAAATTGATCATGTCACTTCTCTTCCTCCTCGTCGCTGTCCCCTCGCTCATGGCCATTTTTGGCGGCGAGGCCACAACAGCCAGCGACGCTGACGACCCCAGGATCGTACACGTGCGGCGAGCACGCCATCCACTACCCATTCTACCTATCCAACCAGTCCAAGGTGATAGATGGGGTGGCCTACTCCTACTGTTGCTATGGCCATCCTCTGCGAGAAGAGCACTGCGACCCTGCGGCTAAGCGGACACTAGGTACACCATCCTGCCCATCGACTACGGTAACCACACCATCAACCTCGCCGATGCTCTGGTCACCACGGACTGTCCAAGAATCCACCACAACCTCACCATCCCAAGGGAAGTGTGGCTTCAACTTCACGGCCACCGGCAACAGCACCATCTCCTTCCTTGACTGCCCTTTAACCGCCACCAACCCTCCGCCGCCGGACATCATCCGGATAAACTGCACCCGTGCACCGACTTCGAACAAGGACCCACACCGTCATTCCGTGTCCCGGAGCTCGGAGTGCCGAAGGGGGACTGGTTCCGGGCGTGCAGGGAGGTGTGGCTCCTGTGCTGAGGAGCGGCGGGTAAGGCGAGGTGCTGCAGCACGGGTTCCGCGGGCCGTGCTACGCGTGCGAGATGTCCTGGGACCAGTGCAGCTACGACCAGCTCAGCAGGTTCCTCGGCTGCCTCTGCTCCGAGGGCCGTGTGCGAACACCGGACTGCGGTAAGCAATTGTTACTTGCTCTAGCATCTGGAAAATCCATTAAAAAAATCAAAAAATAGCAATTTTGGTACAATAGTACAAAATTAATATCAGCTAGACACATCTGAGTGATTAGAATGCATTTCTGTAAGTCTCTTATTTCTCCTGCAAACGCGTTTACTTTGAAGCTGCTGCTCCTGCTTGCTAATTTTAGAGAGTTAGGATAGTCTGGATGATGTGATCAATATATAACTAACATTAAGGTCTCCAGAAAAAAATATAAATTCCATAAATACAGAAACATTCAATGATCCCTCCTGTACAAAAATCTTAGACCTTCATTCAGGGTGCAGTTAACATGGTTCAAATGACTGGTTTTGCTTCCATTTACTTGCGGTATATATGCAAAATTCAGATATCTCGGGCATGAGATTTGGTGTGGAGACTTCACCCTTGGTGTATGACACTCAATGCTCACTAAAAGAGAAGCGTGTCACTTTGACAAGGGGGAATTATGTCATAACCATTAAAATGGAAATGCTAGAAAAAGATAGAAAGTCATGCAGAATCAAGAAAATAGTACTGAAGAATGCTGAAGCATTTAGGCATATCTCATAAGAAAAAGAAAATGGAAAATGCGATGCTAAAAAGTACTGAGAAAACTTGTATACTTTGACAGCTTTATATTTTGTCAATAACTACTCATGAACGCTGTTCATTTCTTGCATGTACAGAAAAGAGAAAGATGTAAGAAATATCTCTCAGTGACATGATAAATGTTTTGCATCTTCACATTTTCGTTCATCTTTTACCAGATCAGCTTCGGTCAAGTGCATTTATTATCCTAGTTACCGTGTTCAGTTTATCTGAAAGATTGCAACAATAATAAGTCTATCCTCTTCAATAACCTGAAATGCATTTCTTTTTATTGGCACACATGCTTTCATTATTCCATATTTCGACTCATTTATGCCTCTCTAGTTACGTGGTCGTAGACAAAGTCCAAACAAACCAATTTACAACTAGATTATATAGGCCCTTTTTTATGCGTTTCCCCCTCCACATTGCCTATGCAGATATAATAGCAAGCTTCACGAGCATAGTTGTGTTATGCCTACTTTTCATACCATGTTTGCTAGGCTTCTAGGCATACAGATCAAGAAAGAGATCGAAGGAAACACCAAGGATTGAGTCATTCCTACACAAGAATGCAACAGTATATCCAAAGAGATACACTTACACACAAGTGAAAAAAATGACGGGAACTTTTGCCGAAAAGCTAGGTCAAGGTGGATTTGGTGTTGTTTACAGAGGAGCCGTCAGATATCAGTCAAGATGCTTAAGGACTCAAAGGATAATGTTGAGGAATTCATCAATGAGGTAGCCAGTATGCGATGACAAATATAATCTGTCAGTAATTTCCTTATAGTAGATGGGGGCATGTAAAGTGCAGGTGCATGGGAAGGTGCTGAGCACAACGCAACTGTTTTTTTCTTGCTATATATGAGGTGTTAATTTTGCACTAGCATCATTGCATCAATACTTAGAAGGCACCAGTGCTTAGCAGGTTCTTATACATATTCGAGGAAACACGCATTGACTTGTAATCAGTACAAACATGACAAATGCATATTCTAGGAAAAAAAGCTCAGACTTGTACTCAGTGGCAAACATCCTAAATGCATAACATTCTATAGAAAGGGGAATGACTTCCCAGTGCATTCATAACAAAGATCTTACTGGAGCTTGATTCAAGATTATTTTCATTTAAGGCTAAAAAGAACATAGGCGGTTCCGAACAAGAAAGAAGAATGATAAAACAAGATACAGAAAAAAACACTGACTGAAAACAGTGGTCACCATGGGATTTCTTGACCATCCCAAGCGAAGAACTTCCCGTTGTCAGTCTTCTTGGCATTTTCGATGATGGACAGGAGCTTCTGAACATAGAACTCCCTCGTGAAGAGCTTATCCTTGGCCACATTTTTCTGGAATGGCCGAGAGAGGTCGGTGTCAACTGTTCCTGGATGTAGCAAAATGCAGGCGATGTTGTCCTTCTTGCCCAACTCGATTGATGCAGTCTTTGTCACTGCAAAACATGACCAATACATGCATTTTAGAAACCCAAGTGAAATCAAGGTAGATAGTTGCGTGATAACGGGCTAGTGAAATTTGAATGGAACATGCATCTTACTGTTCGCATACATTGATTCAGTGCAGTTTTAGAAGCTCTGTACGAATGCCAGCATCCCAAACCGTTGTCTCCTATCGAGCCAACCCTGGCACTCATATTTGCAACAACCGAAAAACCTTTCCCTGTTTCCAAGCTCGCTCCAATCTTCAGGAACCGGCGCATGTGCTGCCAAACGGAAGATCAATTCAGACATCGGGGTAGAATGAAGGATCCATTCAGAAACTGGAGCAAGCACGCCGCAGGGACTAGCAGAATGCTGACACAATTCGGAGCACAAAGGACGGCAGTGACCTCTACCTTGATCACTAGAATGGGCCCAATAGCATTCACTTCATATGCGAGGAGCAGGGATGACTTCTGAAGTTTGCTCAGTGAGGTCTCTGCAATATGATATCAGAGCAACCTGATTTCAGTGGAAGTCATCATATGTGAAATTGCCAATAGCTGAATGCAATCCAAACCGAAAGCAGTGCCCCAATGTGAGGAACAGACGGTTTCTCGATTAAATGTGAAGAGCAGACCTGGATGTATGACATTTGGGATCGAAAGGATGCCGGCGGCATTGATGAGCAGGTCGAGGGATCCGTGGGTCTCCCCAACCGCGGCCGCCGCGGCCTGCCATGGAAGGCTCCACCGGTAGTATCGCGTCGCATAATTTTGAGGGGGAAAAGGCAGGCGAACAGATTTTCATCCATTACCTCGATGGTGGTCTCGTCGGTGACGTCCAGCGGGAGCACGGTGAGGCGGCGCGCGTGCTCCCGCCTCAGCTCTTGGAGCTCGGCGGCGGAGTCCGGGGCGTGGCATGTCGCGGGCCTGGTCGCTCCTTCGCAGCAGCTGCCTCACCTGCAGGCAGAAATCAGCGAATCGGCAGAAATTCGGAGGGATGAGGGCGATGCGCAGACGGAATGGGGATGGAGGGGTGGAGGAGAAAAAGAAGGGGGAAAAAGCCCAGCTGCATCGCGGTAGGACGTCTCGCTCCTCGGGTCGCCTCCTCCAGGGCGACCTGGGAGCGCACCCCAACCCGCGCGCCTCCTCCTCCCCCCACCCCCACCTCCCCTCGTCGCCCTCCGAGGCCGCCAGCGGACAAAGGCGCGCGGGGCCCGTGAAGGGGGCGGCGGGGAATAGCTCCCGCGCGGCTTCTTCCGGCGACATGGAGGAAGGTCGTCCCTGAAGTCCGCCGCCGCCACCCGCCCTCGCCCCCTTGCACGCCGCCTCCCGCCTTCGCCTCCTCCTCCCTGCGTGTGCCGCCGCGTCGTCGCGGCTGCGGGTGCAGCCGCTGCGCTGGCCAGGGCTTCTCCGGGCCCGACCTGGGCCCTGGATGGGCCTAGCGGGCTGTCCCGCCGCGCGTCGGCGGGGTGGCAGCTGCTGGCCGTTGCAGCGCAGCTCAGAGCCTCCGTCCATCCCTGGCAAGGCCGCGACGGCGGCGCGCCTCCGGGCCCGTCTGAGCCCCGATGGGCTTGGCGGGCCGTCGCTCCCCTGCCACTGTGCCGGTCCCGGGCTGCCATGCTGCTCCCGCTGGCTATGCGCGTGGCCGCCTCGGTCCTCGGAGCTCTGTACCCCGGCTGTCCGGCCGTCGATCCCGGCTCCGGGGGCGTCGTCGACTGACGGCGCTCGGCTGTGTCCTCCGGTGGTGGCAAGGGTGGCAACCTCTTCACTCGGTCATCTTCCTGCAGCGGGGTGCCGTTGGGGAGGGCTAGTGTCGTGGCTTCGCAGATGGCGGCCATGGTGGTGATGTGCTCCCTACGTGGGGGGCCGTCGTGGCTGGGTGTTGAGCTACCTCTGTCTTGCTGATACGTCTCCAACGTATCTATAATTTCTGATGTTTCATGCTTGTTTTATGTATCATTGTTACATGTTTTATATGCATTATATATCATTATTATACATTTTCTGCGACTAACCTATTAACAAGATGCCACAGTGTCAGTTCCTGTTTTCTGCTGTTTTTGGTTCCAGAAAAGCTGTTCGGGCAATATTCTCGGAATTCGACGAAACAAAAGCCAAACCTCCTATTTTTCCGAGGGACACACGGAGCCAGAAGGGCAAGCCAGGGGGAGGCCCACGGCCTCCAAACCACATGCTCGCGCGGTTGGGCCCTAGGGCGCGCCGCCATATGGTGTGGGCCCCTCGGGGCGCCACCGACGTTGCCCCTTCGCCTATTTAGTCACCCCGACGCGAAAACCCTATATATATATCTAATACTCCAGAAAGACTTCCGCAGCGCCGTCGCCATCGTGAGACCTCGTTTCGGGGGTCAGAAGTTCCTGTTCTGGCACCCTGCCGGGACGGGGATTGACCCCCGGAGCCATCTCCATCGACTCCACCGCCTCCACTTCGACTCCATGATGGTTTGTGAGTAGTTCCCCCATGGACTACGGGTTCTTGGCTGTAGCTAGTTGGTACTCTCTCTCCCATGTACTTCAATACAATGATCTCATGAGCTGCCTTACATGATTGAGATCCATATGATGTAATTGGTGTTGTGTTTGTTGGGATCCGATGAATTGTTACATTATGATCAGATTGTTCATCATATTATCATACTATTGTTTATTTAAGATCTTGCATGCTCTCCGGTACTTGTGGTTACCCTGATCAAGTAGTTGCTTGTATCTCCAAGAGGGAGTATTTATGCTAGATAGTTGGGTTCAGCCTCTATTTAACCTGGGATAGTGACAGCAAGTTCTAAGGTTGTAGATGTGTTGTTGCCACTAGGGGTAAAACAACAATGCTTTGTCTAAGGATGAATGTGTTGTTTACATTATGCACAATACTTAATGCAATAATCTGTTGTTTGCAACTTAATACTGGAAGGGGTGCGGATGCTAACCGGAAGGTGGATTATTTAGGCACAGATGCATGCTGGATAGCGGTCTGTGTACCTTGTCGTAATGCCCAATTAAATACTACAGTAAACCTTATCTTATCATAAGCATGCATTGTCATGCCCTTACAATTATCAATTGCCCAACTGTAATTTGTTCACCCAACACCTGTTATTTGTTTGGAGAGTTACCACTAGTGTAGATAGCTGGGAACCCCGGTCCATTTGTCATCATCATTGCTCTCCGGTCCTATATGTCATTAGAAGTAGTATCAACTATTTTCTGGTGGCATTGCCTCCGTGTTACTGCTGCTGTGTTACTGTTACTATTGCTCTCATATTACTGCTGCTTTCACATCACCCCTGTTACTAGTGCTTTTCCAGGTGCAGCTGAATTGACAACTCAGTTGTTAAGGCTTATAAGTATTCTTTGTCTCCCCTTGTGTCGAATCAATAAATTTGGGTTTTACTTCCCTCGAAGACTGTTGCGATCCCCTATACTTGTGGGTTATCAAGACTATTTTCTGGCGCCGTTGCCGGGGAGCATAGCTCTACTCATAAGTTCACCTGGGGAGTACACTCTACCTCTCTCTCTGTTTTTATTTTATTTTGTTTTGTCTAGTTTATTTGTGCTTAGTTTATTTTTGTTTAGTTTTGTTTTGTTTACTTTTGTCTAGTTTATTTTTGCTTTGTTTTGTTTTTCTTATAAATTCGAAAATCCATAAAAATTTGAAAAACCGAAAAATTAAAAAAAAAACTGTTGTTATGGAAGAACCCACAACCTATACGGAGCTTATAGAATTATATATGAAGTATAGAGAATCAAAAAAGGGTGAAGTCATGAGTGCTGTGTTAGAAAAGTTGAATACAATTGCTAATATCTTGCTTAAACGCCATGATATAAACTGTTGCTCTAAACAGGATACTAAACATCTTAAATTCCAGTGTAGCTTTAGTGAAGAGGTTTTAATTGTGAACTATCATTGGAATAACTATATTCATCTTGGGTTCGAAGAAGTAGAACAATTTGTTTTATTTATGGGAGCCTCTGAGATAGAATCTTTCATGGCTAAAAATTATGAAACTTGTATTGCTTGTAAGGACCTTAAAGATTATGTCTCTTCTATCCTTGATTATTGCATAGAACATTACAGCAATAATCCTTATATCGTTGATTACCAAGAGAGACTCATTAATGCACAAGAATGCACTCACAATTTGCAGGAACCTGTGGAAGAAGAAATTGCTGAACCTGAAAGCTCATTAGATGAAAAAGAGGAGGAGAGTGATGAACAAAAGGAGGAAGAATGGATTAGCTACCCATGCCTACCTTCTAATGAGAGTAACTCTTCATCTCTTACACTATTTGATTGCCCTCCATGCTTACCCAAGGAGGATGAATATTATGTTCCTGTTGATTCTCTTGAAAAATTTCCTATAAGTAAAACTTGTGAAAATGATTATGCTACTGTTATTTATGATAATCCATGCTATTTCGAAAATCTTATGATAATCCTTTATTTGTGGCTGATATCGAAATGCATGGTACTAAAGAGTTTTGCTTAGAAAATGTTTATGATAAAGCTCTAGATGATGGTCCTATGTTACTTGATAATATTAATTGTGCTACTAATGAAAATGGGATTGGAGAAGTCTTGACTTTATCTAGTAGTCCCATATCTTTTGAGATTGATCAATCATCTTGTTATAAAATTGTTACATGTGGGTTCGAAATTTTAAATCCCACTACTTATGAGCTTGATAAAAATTATTTGTTTTTAGATCATGAAAAGCATGCTTTGTGTGATAGTTATATTGTTGAGTTTATTCATGATGCTACTGAAAATTACTATGAGAGAGGAAAATATGGTTGTAGAAATTTTCATGGTACTAAAACACCTCTCTATATGCTGAAACTTTTGAAGTTACTCTTGTTTTATCTTCCTATGCTTGTCACTTTGTTCTTTATGAATTTATTTGTATACAAGTTTCCTATGCATAGGAAGTGGGTTAGACTTAAATGTGTTTTGAATTTGCTTCTTGATGCTCCTTTTGCTTCATTTTCTATTTTCATGAGAGCATCATTAAAACTATCAAGCCTAGCTAAAAGGCATTAAAGAAAAGCGCTCTTGGGAGACAACCCATGTGTTATTTCTGTAATTTTTCTTTTGCCTTTTGAGTCAAGGAGCTTGCTTACTTCTGTAACAACTCCTTTGTATCTTTACTTTTTTGAATTGTTGTACCAAGAAGAGCCTTTAATGATTAGATGATGCTAGATTTGGATTCTGCGCAGGGACAGATTTTTAGCTGTCACGAATTTGAGCTTTTCTCCCTGGAGAAAACTCGAAAAATTCTATAAAAAATCACGCATCTTCCTCAGATATGTACGCATCTTTCATTAACTTCAATTTTTCCGATTTGAGCAACGGAAGTATCTCGAAAAAATTCGTCTTTACTGGCTGTTCTGTTTTGACAGATTCTGTCTCTGTTTTTTTTGCATTGTCTCTTGTGGACTTTAAGTAAGGCTTTCTAGACGTGGAGGGCTGTAGCTAATGTTTTATTGAGTCTTGCAATGTGTCACAACAGAACCAATAGTGGATTAATGTTTTTGAGTACTAACGCCTCTAATGAAGTTTATGAGAAGTTTGGTGTGGCAGAAGTTTTCAAGGGTCAAGAGGGAAGGATGATATTGTGATCAAGAAGAATGAAGAGCCTAAGCTTGGGGATGCCCCCGTGGTGCACCCAAGCATATTTCAAGAAGACTCAAGCATCTAAGCTTGGGGATGCCCAAGGCATCCCCTTCTTCATCATCAACTTATCAGGTCATCTCTAGTGAAACTATATTTTAATTCTTTCACATCATATGTGCTGTTCTTGGAGCGTCTTTGTGTTTAGTTTGTTAGTTTTATTCTCTGATCATATCAATGTCGGATCCTATCTATCTTGTTTGGGAGAGAGACACGCTCCGCTTTTTTATTTGAATACTCCTATTCTTCACTTATATTTGTTGAGTATTCATTTTCGCACTGTTTAGCTTCTAGCTCTTGGTTTACATGTATCTCTTGTTCAGAGCTATTAGTTATTTTATAGAAAGTACTTTCTTGCTTCACTTATATTTATTTGGAGAGTTGCTTGGTTGATGTGTTGGTCCAGAAATTTTTGCATGTGGTAGTGGTATAATGAAAAACTTGCATAATCTTGTAGATCATTGAACTTTGATAATCTGATTCTTTGCAAACGTTTTGAGTTATTTAGATGGTAAAGCTTGCTGGTTAATTAAGTTAAAATCATTAGTGGATTGTTGTCTTTAAGCTTGTACCGTACTACAAACTCTAATAAAATTGTTGAAGGTGTAGTTGGACTTGATAGCTTTCCATGTCTGAAAGTTCATTGTAATAACTAAGTTGTGCTGAAGGTCGAGGGATCTAACGGGGTACTTGTGCCGCCGTGAACGGCCCTTCTTGGAGTGAATTTTAATCATGCTCTTAATGTTGAACCTGCTAGTTGTTTGCAATAAACTTGTGAGTTCTTTTTGACTAATGTTAAGCTACGGTTTTTGGCACTTCCACCATCCAAATTTGCTAGCCTCTTCGGTGCTGTGCATTGCCTTCTGCTCACATTGAGAGTTGTGCATACTTCGCCGGTACATCCAACCCCGTGGGAGGAATTCCTCTTGTTCTCCTACACATAACCTCAGGAAGTTCCAGGAAAGGTGTATTTGGAGTCGAAGACAGAAGAGCGTCGGCCATTTGTTGCTCCTCTTCAGAAGCACTACCCTCGTGCATAACTGTATCTTCGTCAAAGGCTGTGGCTTGCCTTGACGACTCAGCCACGTTTCCTTGGTTCAAATCGACGTCCTCTGAAGGAAGAACCCAGAAATAGGGATCGATCTGAAATGGAGCTCAGGTCAGAAATAATCAATTTTTGGGAAAGGAATTTTCGAGGAAACAAGTGACAAGTAAACATTACCACAAAAGGCTTGTGCTCAGCCCAGAAGGGAGCAAGTCCGACGTTGTCATATGAGTCAATATCCTCGTCCGTCACTCGGCGAATGAAATTTATCCACTCCCCTTTGTCCCAATCTTCAGGGCAAGTGCGATCGACGTCATTTGCATGACAAGTGAAATCCATCATAAGCCGCGAGCGGCGACTCACAGGCTGAACTCGCCATTTAGTCTAGCAAGATATGAGATCTAATCCAGTGAGACCATGGAGTGTCAGCGCTCTCACCTTGTCTAGAAGGGATTCGACAAAGGGTAACGAAGAAGGATCAGGTTTGGAAGACAAAGCATCGGTAGCCTCGAAGGGAAGAGGAGACCAAAGAGGGAGAGGAATTTCACCCTCAGGAGAAGTGTTTTTACAATAGAAGAATGTCCTTTGCCACTCCTTGATCTTCTTGGCAAGAGTTAGTTTTGGGAAGATACTACCCCGACGGCGTTGGAAGGAAATGGCGCCGCATTGAAGAAAAGGACCATCTGTGGTTTCCCTTTGACTATTGCAATTGAAAAGAGCCAGCCAGAAATCTATTGAAGGCGGGATACCCAGATAATCTTCGCAGAGGACGTGGAAGTTGCTCACTTGCAACATCGAATTAGGGCCAATATCATGAAAGCGGAGACCTAACCGCTGCATCAAGGAGCGGAAGAAGAGAGAGCCCGGGGGCTTGAACCCGCGTTCAACATGCTCCGCAAAAATCACTATTTCTCCTGGTTGAGGATTGGGGATTACCTCCTCACCAGCCGCCCGCCATTCGCATTGATCTTTTGGCGGAAGAAGGCCCCGTGCAGATAGGGATTCCAGGAAATCTTCGTCGACCCACGAGCCTTCCCAGTTGCACTTGCGGCGAGACATCTTTCTCAGATCGATGGAGATATCCACCGAAGGATTGTGAGTACGAGAAGCGAGATTGGAGGCGGCGGAAAGGAGTAGCGGATGCGTAATACAGGACTTGATGCAGAACGCTGGGGAAACCGATGAGTCAAGATAAATAACCCAGACGCGGAAAAAGGTTTAGATCTGAAAATCAACCATCAAGACAAGATAAGTCGCGTTCTTGAGCCGCCAAGAAGAGTTATAAGCCGCAGATTGGAAGCAAGGAAAAGCACGGCCTAAGCGTTCAAGATCAAGAAGTACTATGAAGTTCAGGCCATGCTTGGGGGCTAATGTCGGGGGAATACTTTCTGGATTAACCCGCGGCCCGGTGCGGCTTAACTTACTTGCACGGACGAAGGCCCACTTGGGAGCAAGCCCAATATTGAACCGCCATAAGGAGAAAGATCTAGAAGACATATCCCGGAGGACGTGAAGACCAAGTAGTCTCCGAGTAGGCCTCTGTGGATGTATTCCTTATGGGGAAGCTTCCTTTTGTAAACCTAGCGAGCCTCTGTGTATATAAAGAGGACTCGCAGGACTTAGAGCGGGTCAAGCTATCAAGCCCCAAACCCTAGCTCATACGGCGAGTACCAGATCGGATCGCCTCCATTGTAACACCTCGATTATCATATCAATACCAATCTAGGGCAGGCAGGAAGTAGGTCTTTTACCTCACATTGAGGGGGCCGAACCTGGGTAAATCTGTGTTGATCTTTGTTTCTGCGATCCCAAGCTCGGAGATGCTTGACTCGCATAATCCCACACCTACGAAGTCATCTATGACACCTGACGTGACAAACCCACGACACCATCCTCCAGGGAATCATCTGTGGGGTCGCGCTATTGTCCTCTGCCGGTGACAGTCCGGCTGGATCCTCTGCACCGGCCTCTCCACAGCCCACTGTACAACCTGCTCCACCGCCTGAAGCACGCACACGCTTACAAAAAGGTATACGACAACCGAGAATATATACTGATGGCTGTATTAGGTATGGCTTGTTCACCTCTACAGGAGAACCCAGCAAACTCTCGGAGGCCCTTGGGGATGACCGTTGGCGTGCTGCAATGGAGGAAGAATACCGTGCTCTCATGGAGAACAAGACTTGGCACCTTGTTCCCTCAAATTCCTCCAAAAATATTATTGATTGCAAATGGGTGTATCGTGTCAAGAAAAATGCAGATGGCACTGTGGATCAGTACAAAGCACGCTTGGTTGCAAAAGGGTTCAAACAAAGGTACGGTATTGATTATGAAGATACCTTCAGTCCTGTTGTTAAGGCAGCTACTATCAGACTTGTTCTCTCTGTTGCTGTCTCTCGTGGCTGGAGTTTGCGGCAGCTAGATGTCAAGAACGCGTTTCTTCATGGCGTTCTGGAAGAGGAAGTATACATGAAACAACCTCCAGGTTTTGCAAACCCCATGCTCCGCATCATATATGCAAACTAGATAAAGCTCTCTATGGTCTGAAGCAAGCCCCTCGCGCCTGGTACTCTCGTCTCAGCACCAAATTGCAAGCTCTTGGTTTTATTCCCTCTAAGGCTGATACTTCACTCTTTATTTTTCATAAGTCTGAAGTCATGATATTTGTTCTCATATATGTTGATGATATCATTGTTACTAGTTCATCTGATCAGGCCATCACTGCCCTTCTTCGAGATCTCACGGCTGAATTTGCTCTCAAGGATTTAGGGGACCTTCACTTCTTCTTGGGAATTGAGGTACAGAAAACCAGAGATGGACTACTCCTCACTCAAGCCAAATATGCTGTTGATCTCCTTGCAAAAGTTGGTATGAAACAATGCACATCCGCCCCTACACCTCTCTCTCCAACTGAAAAATTGTCTTTGGCCGCGGGCTCTCTTCTTGGTCCTCAAGATATTACACAATATAGAAGCATTGTTGGTGCTCTCCAGTACTTAACATTGACACGCCCTGATATTTCTTATTCGGTCAACAAAGTTTGTCAGTATTTACATGCTCCTACTGCTGTTCATTGGACAGCCGTCAAACGGATTCTGACATTTCAGAAATCTCCTTCTAGTTTGCTTAGTGCATTCTCCGATGCAGATTGGGTAGGTTGTCTTGACGATCGCAGGTCCACCGGTGGTTTTGCCATCTTTTTTGGGCCAAATCTTATTTCCTGGAGTGCACGCAAACAAGCTACAGTATCGAGGTCTAGCACTGAAGCTGAATACAAAGCTCTTGCTAATGCTATAGCTGAATTGATATGGGTTGAGGCTGTGCTTCGTGAACTTGGAGTTACTCTTCGAGAACAACCATGCTTATGGTGTGACAATTTAGGAGCTACGTATTTATCTGCTAATCCTATTTTTCATGCAAGGACCAAACACATTGAGATAGACTATCATTTTGTACGTGAGAGGGTGGCCAACAAATCACTTGCTATCAAGTTCATCTCCAGCAAAGATCAAGTGGCTGATGGCTTCACTAAGCCTTTGGCTGCCAAGGAATTACATGAGTTTAGGCGTAATCTTAACCTCTCCGTAGGTTAAGATTAAGGGGGGATGTTAGAGTATAAACAATGTACACCGTATAAGGGGTATGGAGTAGTACTCCAACCCTACGTACGTATCCTGTAAGCCACCGTGATAGGGCTCTTCTATCACCCTATATAACACGTAACCGAGGCCCCCAACGGGGTCATCACTTCTGCCTACGTTGATAGCCTCCTCCCCTAGGCGAGGTGGGACTAAACTTGAGCAGCCGCCACTAGTCAACGGCAGCCCTAACACAGGGTGCCCACACCAGAGCCCAACCACCATGACACGCTCCATCTCTTGCTCGTCGAACTCGCCATCCAGACGGGCGTCCGTTGCCTCGAGGTTGGACCCTCTGCCGTACGCTTCCCAGACCCACTGCAACAGGTGGATGATGATACCCTCATCATCGTCTCAGGCCACGGCTGGCCTTCGGCAGCAGGCGATCTCCAGCAGCACGACGCCAAAGCTGTACACGTCGGACTCCTTGCTGGCTGTGCCCGAGAACATGCACTTTGGGTCCATGTAACCGAGCGTCCCGGCTGCACCCGTCGTCAGCGAGTCCTGGCCATCGCAGACGAACCTCGCAAGGCCGAAGTCACCGAGCTTGGCATTGAAGGACGCGTCCAGCATGATGTTGCTCGGCTTGACGTCCCTGTGCACGACGCATTGCTCCTTATCCTGGTGCAGGTACATCAGCACAGAGCCAAGGCCAAGCGCCACCTCATACCTGACTGTCCATGGGAGCAAGTGGTCCGGCTTGTACAAGTGAGCGTCCAGGCTGCCGTTGGGCATGAGTTCATAGACGAGCAGGAGATCACCTTCGTTGCCACCGTAAAACCACCCAATGAGCTGCACAAGGTTTCTGTGCCGAAGCCGACTGATGATCTTCAGCTCGGAAACAAACTCCTTCCAGCCCTGACGGGAGCTCTTGGGCACTTTCTTCACGGCGATGTGAAGGTTCGCACCGTTCAGGAACCCTCGGTACACGGACCCGTAGCCTCCTTCGCCTAGCTTGTTCGCGATCGAGAAGCCATGGGTGGGAGCCGCGAGCTCATCGTATGTGAATCGCCTGGGACCAGTCCCTTGCTCGAGCTCGTCTTGAGATAAACGCTTTTGCCTCGATAGTACCGCCAGGTATGATCTCATGGCAACCGCCAGTTTCCGCAATTTCTCCAGCCATGATCTCATGGCAATCCTAGCCACGGCCACCCATCTTCGCCACCGGTACATCAGGAAACAAACCAATAGGCCAATCAGGCAGACCACTAGCACCACAGAGATGGTGACAATGCTGGCAATGGTGGCCACCTTTCGTCTTCGTTTTCTTCGATCATCCGCCATCTCTTGCTCATATTGCTCGCTATAACGGTATCCATCCAACCGCACCTGCACCGCCTGTGCTTTGGTGCCGAGGATGGCGTAACGCAGGTAGCAGCTCGACCCTTTGATGGCGCCGCCGCTGTTATATTTGGAAACTTTCGCGGCAGCTGATCGTTGTAGTAGGAGAGGCAACGCGTGCACTCGCTCGGCAGCAGGTCCCTCGTGAACTGCACCACCGCCCGCACCCACTGCGTGTTGGTGAGCGGCTGTGTGCCCTCTGCAATCCGCGCGGCCGCTCGGCTCGCCTTCACAGTGAGTCGACGAATGAGCTCGAGCCTTGTCCGGCTCAAGCCAACTATGTCCATGACGTACCCTGCCAGTACGTCTCCGTCGTTCCAACTTTGGTAATGGGCTCTGTTGTTCCAAGCTCGGTAAGGGTTTTGTTCCACCTGGGGCACGACGGAAAGATCGATCATGGCAGCGACGGAGAGGTCAGCAATGGACAAGGACTCGTTGGAGTATTGCAGGGAGCACGATTCATAGACGGCGCGAACCGTCCGGCTGTGGGGGCACAACTTCATGATACCCCCAGGTGCGCGATCGAGGCAGTCCTGGCACTCGGCGTTGGTGTCGCTGGCGTAGCACATGAAAAGGCCAAAGACCTCATCTCCCGCTGTGCCGAACGTGCCGCTGAAGAAGCCGTCGGAGTTGACAGCCATGGGGATGGCCGACAGGAGCCCGTAGAGGTTCACATGGTACAGGCTTCCGTCGCTGTAGTTGCCGGCAGTTGAGCACGAGATTACAGATGGCTGCAGGGGCTGTGTGGTCATGCTGCCATCGACATCTTCAGCCAGGGGGCGGGCGCGGCACATGGCAAAGATGGGGAGGAGCAGCAGAAGGAGAAAACATGGATGTGAAGCCATGGCTAGTGGTGGTGACTCGGCGAGCGAGGCAATTACACAAGACATCACCCCTTGATATAGGTAGAGGAACCATTCCTCGGTAGTCAATACACCGACAATGAGCCCCGGTCCATCTGCATTGCTTTCAGTATTTTACCACCACCTAGTGGCATTGCACGAATATTTTCTGGAGTTGGTAGAGACAGCTTTAGACTCTCCCATTGCCATTTTTCTGCTAATTTTCTCTGCGGCAATTATTGCAGGACAGGAAATTGAGCTAAGAAAGTTGGACTTGGTCACAAGAGAATTTTGTCCTGATATTGTTAGCAGTTAGTCATATTTCATATATAAGTAGATTGATCTGCTAGTTTATCGTCTCGCTACTATACCTCATTCCTCCTCACCCTTTTGCAAGCTTCTTGACCAAATGATGGTGTCAAGGCTGTTATTTTGTTTCTCTGTTTTCGCTCAACAGTTCTTTAGTAAATTGCAAAGAACTGCAACTTTTTTCTTAACCCAACCATATTTTCTAGCGCAAACGATTTCAATAAACCCAAAGGCCGTCACACTTTCCCAAATTCCATTATGTCCAACAAAAATAAGTTGGACCTACTTATGGCGAGTCTCACCACAGGAAGTCAGTCTTACTTGGCAGCATTTTCTTCAATGTATTTTCCTCTTCACATCTGTGTCCAATCCCCAGTCTTCAACTTGGACTTCTTCGTCCTCTATTAAGTTAGCTGCCCGTCCACTCCACCTTCTTCACCTGCTCAAGAGAGATGACCACTATTGCATACAGAAAAGTATTTTACGTGAAATGTCCAAGAGACTAGGTGCGAATTTTCCCCATTCGATGGAAGCAACTCTCCGAGTTCCAGCCTAATGAACTCCTAGAGTTTGGCTCTTCTCCATGAATACCATACCTCTCCTCCTGACCTTCCCCACAGCGCATGCCGTCCCCGATCAAATTGATCATGTCACTTCTCTTCCTCCTCGTCGCTGTCCCCTCGCTCATGGCCATTTTTGGCGGCGAGGCCACAACAGCCAGCGACGCTGACGACCCCAGGATCGTACACGTGCGGCGAGCACGCCATCCACTACCCATTCTACCTATCCAACCAGTCCAAGGTGATAGATGGGGTGGCCTACTCCTACTGTTGCTATGGCCATCCTCTGCGAGAAGAGCACTGCGACCCTGCGGCTAAGCGGACACTAGGTACACCATCCTGCCCATCGACTACGGTAACCACACCATCAACCTCGCCGATGCTCTGGTCACCACGGACTGTCCAAGAATCCACCACAACCTCACCATCCCAAGGGAAGTGTGGCTTCAACTTCACGGCCACCGGCAACAGCACCATCTCCTTCCTTGACTGCCCTTTAACCGCCACCAACCCTCCGCCGCCGGACATCATCCGGATAAACTGCACCCGTGCACCGACTTCGAACAAGGACCCACACCGTCATTCCGTGTCCCGGAGCTCGGAGTGCCGAAGGGGGACTGGTTCCGGGCGTGCAGGGAGGTGTGGCTCCTGTGCTGAGGAGCGGCGGGTAAGGCGAGGTGCTGCAGCACGGGTTCCGCGGGCCGTGCTACGCGTGCGAGATGTCCTGGGACCAGTGCAGCTACGACCAGCTCAGCAGGTTCCTCGGCTGCCTCTGCTCCGAGGGCCGTGTGCGAACACCGGACTGCGGTAAGCAATTGTTACTTGCTCTAGCATCTGGAAAATCCATTAAAAAAATCAAAAAATAGCAATTTTGGTACAATAGTA
This sequence comes from Poa pratensis, assembly GCA_947311845.1. Taxonomy (NCBI): domain Eukaryota; kingdom Viridiplantae; phylum Streptophyta; class Magnoliopsida; order Poales; family Poaceae; genus Poa; species Poa pratensis. The sequence goes on from CAMZMU010000120.1 coordinate 19,157,710, forward strand.
CAAAATTAATATCAGCTAGACACATCTGAGTGATTAGAATGCATTTCTGTAAGTCTCTTATTTCTCCTGCAAACGCGTTTACTTTGAAGCTGCTGCTCCTGCTTGCTAATGTTAGAGAGTTAGGATAGTCTGGATGATGTGATCAATATATAACTAACATTAAGGTCTCCAGAAAAAAATATAAATTCCATAAATACAGAAACATTCAATGATCCCTCCTGTACAAAAATCTTAGACCTTCATTCAGGGTGCAGTTAACATGGTTCAAATGACTGGTATTTGCTTCCATTTACTTGCGGTATATATGCAAAATTCAGATATCTCGGGCATGAGATTTGGTGTGGAGACTTCACCCTTGGTGTATGACACTCAATGCTCACTAAAAGAGAAGCGTGTCACTTTGACAAGGGGGAATTATGTCATAACCATTAAAATGGAAATGCTAGAAAAAGATAGAAAGTCATGCAGAATCAAGAAAATAGTACTGAAGAATGCTGAAGCATTTAGGCATATCTCATAAGAAAAAGAAAATGGAAAATGCGATGCTAAAAAGTACTGAGAAAACTTGTATACTTTGACAGCTTTATATTTTGTCAATAACTACTCATGAACGCTGTTCATTTCTTGCATGTACAGAAAAGAGAAAGATGTAAGAAATATCTCTCAGTGACATGATAAATGTTTTGCATCTTCACATTTTCGTTCATCTTTTACCAGATCAGCTTCGGTCAAGTGCATTTATTATCCTAGTTACCGTGTTCAGTTTATCTGAAAGATTGCAACAATAATAAGTCTATCCTCTTCAATAACCTGAAATGCATTTCTTTTTATTGGCACACATGCTTTCATTATTCCATATTTCGACTCATTTATGCCTCTCTAGTTACGTGGTCGTAGACAAAGTCCAAACAAACCAATTTACAACTAGATTATATAGGCCCTTTTTTATGCGTTTCCCCTCCACATTGCCTATGCAGATATAATAGCAAGCTTCACGAGCATAGTTGTGTTATGCCTACTTTTCATACCATGTTTGCTAGGCTTCTAGGCATACAGATCAAGAAAGAGATCGAAGGAAACACCAAGGATTGAGTCATTCCTACACAAGAATGCAACAGTATATCCAAAGAGATACACTTACACACAAGTGAAAAAAATGACGGGAACTTTTGCCGAAAAGCTAGGTCAAGGTGGATTTGGTGTTGTTTACAGAGGAGCCGTCAGATATCAGTCAAGATGCTTAAGGACTCAAAGGATAATGTTGAGGAATTCATCAATGAGGTAGCCAGTATGCGATGACAAATATAATCTGTCAGTAATTTCCTTATAGTAGATGGGGGCATGTAAAGTGCAGGTGCATGGGAAGGTGCTGAGCACAACGCAACTGTTTTTTTCTTGCTATATATGAGGTGTTAATTTTGCACTAGCATCATTGCATCAATACTTAGAAGGCACCAGTGCTTAGCAGGTTCTTATACATATTCGAGGAAACACGCATTGACTTGTAATCAGTACAAACCTGACAAATGCATATTCTAGGAAAAAAAGCTCAGACTTGTACTCAGTGGCAAACATCCTAAATGCATAACATTCTATAGAAAGGGGAATGACTTCCCAGTGCATTCATAACAAAGATCTTACTGGAGCTTGATTCAAGATTATTTTCATTTAAGGCTAAAAAGAACATAGGCGGTTCCGAACAAGAAAGAAGAATGATAAAACAAGATACAGAAAAAAACACTGACTGAAAACAGTGGTCACCATGGGATTTCTTGACCATCCCAAGCGAAGAACTTCCCGTTGTCAGTCTTCTTGGCATTTTCGATGATGGACAGGAGCTTCTGAACATAGAACTCCCTCGTGAAGAGCTTATCCTTGGCCACATTTTTCTGGAATGGCCGAGAGAGGTCGGTGTCAACTGTTCCTGGATGTAGCAAAATGCAGGCGATGTTGTCCTTCTTGCCCAACTCGATTGATGCAGTCTTTGTCACTGCAAAACATGACCATACATGCATTTTAGAAACCCAAGTGAAATCAAGGTAGATAGTTGCGTGATAACGGGCTAGTGAAATTTGAATGGAACATGCATCTTACTGTTCGCATACATTGATTCAGTGCAGTTTTAGAAGCTCTGTACGAATGCCAGCATCCCAAACCGTTGTCTCCTATCGAGCCAACCCTGGCACTCATATTTGCAACAACCGAAAAACCTTTCCCTGTTTCCAAGCTCGCTCCAATCTTCAGGAACCGGCGCATGTGCTGCCAAACGGAAGATCAATTCAGACATCGGGGTAGAATGAAGGATCCATTCAGAAACTGGAGCAAGCACGCCGCAGGGACTAGCAGAATGCTGACACAATTCGGAGCACAAAGGACGGCAGTGACCTCTACCTTGATCACTAGAATGGGCCCAATAGCATTCACTTCATATGCGAGGAGCAGGGATGACTTCTGAAGTTTGCTCAGTGAGGTCTCTGCAATATGATATCAGAGCAACCTGATTTCAGTGGAAGTCATCATATGTGAAATTGCCAATAGCTGAATGCAATCCAAACCGAAAGCAGTGCCCCAATGTGAGGAACAGACGGTTTCTCGATAAATGTGAAGAGCAGACCTGGATGTATGACATTTGGGATCGAAAGGATGCCGGCGGCATTGATGAGCAGGTCGAGGGATCCGTGGGTCTCCCCAACCGCGGCCGCCGCGGCCTGCCATGGAAGGCTCCACCGGTAGTATCGCGTCGCATAATTTTGAGGGGGAAAAGGCAGGCGAACAGATTTTCATCCATTACCTCGATGGTGGTCTCGTCGGTGACGTCCAGCGGGAGCACGGTGAGGCGGCGCGCGTGCTCCCGCCTCAGCTCTTGGAGCTCGGCGGCGGAGTCCGGGGCGCGGCATGTCGCGGGCCTGGTCGCTCCTTCGCAGCAGCTGCCTCACCTGCAGGCAGAAATCAGCGAATCGGCAGAAATTCGGAGGGATGAGGGCGATGCGCAGACGGAATGGGGATGGAGGGGTGGAGGAGAAAAAGAAGGGGGAAAAAGCCCAGCTGCATCGCGGTAGGACGTCTCGCTCCTCGGGTCGCCTCCTCCAGGGCGACCTGGGAGCGCACCCCAACCCGCGCCGCCTCCTCCTCCCCCCACCCCCACCTCCCCTCGTCGCCCTCCGAGGCCGCCAGCGGACAAAGGCCGCGCGGGCCCGTGAAGGGGGCGGCGGGGAATAGCTCCCGCGCGGCTTCTTCCGGCGACATGGAGGAAGGTCGTCCCTGAAGTCCGCCGCCGCCACCCGCCCTCGCCCCCTTGCACGCCGCCTCCCGCCTTCGCCTCCTCCTCCCTGCGTGTGCCGCCACGTCGTCGCGGCTGCGGGTGCAGCCGCTGCGCTGGCCAGGGCTTCTCCGGGCCCGACCTGGGCCCTGGATGGGCCTAGCGGGCTGTCCCGCCGCGCGTCGGCGGGGTGGCAGCTGCTGGCCGTTGCAGCGCAGCTCAGAGCCTCCGTCCATCCCTGGCAAGGCCGCGACGGCGGCGCGCCTCCGGGCCCGTCTGAGCCCCGATGGGCTTGGCGGGCCGTCGCTCCCCTGCCACTGTGCCGGTCCCGGGCTGCCATGCTGCTCCCGCTGGCTATGCGCGTGGCCGCCTCGGTCCTCGGAGCTCTGTACCCCGGCTGTCCGGCCGTCGATCCCGGCTCCGGGGGCGTCGTCGACTGACGGCGCTCGGCTGTGTCCTCCGGTGGTGGCAAGGGTGGCAACCTCTTCACTTGGTCATCTTCCTGCAGCGGGGTGCCGTTGGGGAGGGCTAGTGTCGTGGCTTCGCAGATGGCGGCCATGGTGGTGATGTGCTCCCTACGTGGGGGGCCGTCGTGGCTGGGTGTTGAGCTACCTCTGTCTTGCTGATACGTCTCCAACGTATCTATAATTTCTGATGTTTCATGCTTGTTTTATGTATCATTGTTACATGTTTTATATGCATTATTATACATTTTCTGCGACTAACCTATTAACAAGATGCCACAGTGCCAGTTCCTGTTTTCTGCTGTTTTTGGTTCCAGAAAAGCTGTTCGGGCAATATTCTCGGAATTCGACGAAACAAAAGCCAAACCTCCTATTTTTCCGAGGGACACACGGAGCCAGAAGGGCAAGCCAGGGGGAGGCCCACGGCCTCCAAACCACATGCTCGCGGGGGGCCCAGGGCGCGCCGCCATAGGTGTGGCCCCTCGGGACGCCACCGACGTTGCCCCTTCGCCTATTTAGTCACCCCGACGCGAAAACCCTAAATATATATCTAATACTCCAGAAAGACTTCCGCAGCGCCGTCGCCATCGCGAGACCTCGTTTCGGGGGTCAGAAGTTCCTGTTCTGGCACCCTGCCGGGACGGGGATTGACCCCCGGAGCCATCTCCATCGACTCCACCGCCTCCACTTCGACTCCATGATGGTTTGTGAGTAGTTCCCCCATGGACTACGGGTTCTTGGCTGTAGCTAGTTGGTACTCTCTCTCCCATGTACTTCAATACAATGATCTCATGAGCTGCCTTACATGATTGAGATCCATATGATGTAATTGGTGTTGTGTTTGTTGGGATCCGATGAATTGTTACATTATGATCAGATTGTTCATCATATTATCATACTATTGTTTATTTAAGATCTTGCATGCTCTCCGGTACTTGTGGTTACCCTGATCAAGTAGTTGCTTGTATCTCCAAGAGGGAGTATTTATGCTAGATAGTTGGGTTCAGCCTCTATTTAACCTGGGATAGTGACAGCAAGTTCTAAGGTTGTAGATGTGTTGTTGCCACTAGGGGTAAAACAGCAATGCTTTGTCTAAGGATGAATGTGTTGTTTACATTATGCACAATACTTAATGCAATAATCTGTTGTTTGCAACTTAATACTGGAAGGGGTGCGGATGCTAACCGGAAGGTGGATTATTTAGGCACAGATGCATGCTGGATAGCGGTCTGTGTACCTTGTCGTAATGCCCAATTAAATACTACAGTAAACCTTATCTTATCATAAGCATGCATTGTCATGCCCTTACAATTATCAATTGCCCAACTGTAATTTGTTCACCCAACACCTGTTATTTGTTTGGAGAGTTACCACTAGTGTAGATAGCTGGGAACCCCGGTCCATTTGTCATCATCATTGCTCTCCGGTCCTATATGTCATTAGAAGTAGTATCAACTATTTTCTGGTGCCATTGCCTCCGTGTTACTGCTGCTGTGTTACTGTTACTATTGCTCTCATATTACTGCTGCTTTCACATCACCCCTGTTACTAGTGCTTTTCCAGGTGCAGCTGAATTGACAACTCAGTTGTTAAGGCTTATAAGTATTCTTTGTCTCCCCTTGTGTCGAATCAATAAATTTGGGTTTTACTTCCCTCGAAGACTGTTGCGATCCCCTATACTTGTGGGTTATCAAGACTATTTTCTGGCGCCGTTGCCGGGGAGCATAGCTCTACTCATAAGTTCACCTGGGGAGTACACTCTACCTCTCTCTCTGTTTTTATTTTATTTTGTTTTGTCTAGTTTATTTGTGCTTAGTTTATTTTTGTTTAGTTTTGTTTTGTTTACTTTTGTTAGTTTATTTTTGTTTGTTTTGTTTTTCTTATAAATTCGAAAATCCATAAAAATTTGAAAAACCGAAAAATTAAAAACTGTTGTTATGGAAGAACCCACAACCTATAGGAGCTTATAGAATTATATATGAAGTATAGAGAATCAAAAAAGGGTGAAGTCATGAGTGCTGTGTTAGAAAGTTGAATACAATTGCTAATATCTTGCTTAAACGCCATGATATAAACTGTTGCTCTAAACAGGATACTAAACATCTTAAATTCCAATGTAGCTTTAGTGAAGAGTTTTAATTGTGAACTATCATTGGAATAACTATATTCATCTTGGGTTCGAAGAAGTAGAACAATTTGTTTTATTTATGGGAGCCTCTGAGATAGAATCTTTCATGGCTAAAAATTATGAAACTTGTATTGCTTGTAAGGACCTTAAAGATTATGTCTCTTCTATCCTTGATTATTGCATAGAACATTACAGCAATAATCCTTATATCGTTGATTACAAAGAGAGACTCATTAATGCACAAGAATGCACTCACAATTTGCAGGAACCTGTGGAAGAAGAAATTGCTGAACCTGAAAGCTCATTAGATGAAAAAGAGGAGGAGAGTGATGAACAAAAGGAGGAAGAATGGATTAGCTACCCATGCCTACCTTCTAATGAGAGTAACTCTTCATCTCTTACATTATTTGATTGCCCTCCATGCTTACCCAAGGAGGATGAATGTTATGTTCCTGTTGATTCTCTTGAAATTTTTCCTATGAGTAAAACTTGTGAGAATAATTATGCTACTGTTATTATGATAATCCATGCTATTTTGAAAATCTTATGATAATCCTTTATTTGTGGCTGATATCGAAATGCATGGTACTAAAGAGTTTTGCTTAGAAAATGTTTATGATAAAGCTCTAGATGATGGTCCTATGTTACTTGATAATATTAATTGTGCTACTAATGAAAATGGGATTGGAGAAGTCTTGACTTTATCTAGGTCCCATATTTTGAGATGATCAATCATCTTGTTATAAAATTGTTACATGTGGGTTCGAAATTTTAAATCCCACTACTTATGAGCTTGATAAAAATTATTTGTTTGTAGATCATGAAAAGCATGCTTTGTGTGATAGTTATATTGTTGAGTTTATTCATGATGCTACTGAAAATTACTATGAGAGAGGAAAATATGGTTGTAGAAATTTTCATGGTACTAAAACACCTCTCTATATGCTGAAACTTTTGAAGTTACTCTTGTTTTATCTTCCTATGCTTGTCACTTTGTTCTTTATGAATTTATTTGTGTACAAGTTTCCTATGCATAGGAAGTGGGTTAGACTTAAATGTGTTTTGAATTTGCTTCTTGATGCTCCTTTTGCTTCATTTTCTATTTTCATGAGAGCATCATTAAAACTATCAAGCCTAGCTAAAAGGCATTAAAGAAAAGCGCTCTTGGGAGACAACCCATGTGTTATTTCTGTAATTTTTCTTTTGCTTTTTGAGTCAAGGAGCTTGCTTACTTCTGTAACAACTCCTTTGTATCTTTACTTTTTTGAATTGTTGTACCAAGAAGAGCCTTTAATGATTAGATGATGCTAGATTTGGATTCTGCGCAGGGACAGATTTTTAGCTGTCACGAATTTGAGCTTTTCTCCCTGGAGAAAACTCGAAAAATTCTATAAAAAATCACGCATCTTCCTCAGATATGTACGCATCTTTCATTAACTTCACTTTTTCCGATTTGAGCAACGGAAGTACCTCGAAAAAATTCGTCTTTACTGGCTGTTCTGTTTTGACAGATTCTGTCTCTGTTTTTTTGCATTGTCTCTTGTGGACTTTAAGTAAGGCTTTCTAGACGTGGAGGGCTGTAGCTAATGTTTTATTGAGTATTGCAATGTGTCACACAGAACCAAAGTGGATTAATGTTTTTGAGTACTAACCCTCTAATGAAGTTTATGAGAAGTTTGGTGTGGCAGAAGTTTTCAAGGGTCAAGAGGAAGGATGATATTGTGATCAAGAAGAGTGAAGAGCCTAAGCTTGGGGATGCCCCCGTGGTCACCCAAGCATATTTCAAGAAGACTCAAGCATCTAAGCTTGGGGATGCCCAAGGCATCCCCTTCTTCATCATCAACTTATCAGGTCATCTCTAGTGAAACTATATTTTAATTCTTTCACATCATATGTGCTGTTCTTGGAGCGTCTTTGTGTTTAGTTTGTTAGTTTTATTCTCTGATCATATCAATGTCGGATCCTATCTATCTTGTTTGGGAGAGAGACACGCTCCGCTTTTTCATTTGAATACTCCTATTCTTCACTTATATTTGTTGAGTATTCATTTTCGCACTGTTTAGCTTCTAGCTCTTGGTTTTCATGTATCTCTTGTTCAGAGCTATTAGTTATTTTATAGAAAGTACTTCTTGCTTCACTTATATTTATTTGGAGAGTTGCTTGGTTGATGTGTTGGTCCAGAAATTTTTGCATGTGGTAGTGGTATAATGAAAAACTTGCATAATCTTGTAGATCATTGAACTTTGATAATCTGATTCTTTGCAAACGTTTTGAGGTATTTAGATGGTAAAGCTTGCTGGTTAATTAAGTTAAAATCATTAGTGGATTGTTGTCTTTAAGCTTGTACCGTACTACAAACTCTAATAAAATTGTTGAAGGTGTAGTTGGACTTGATAGCTTTCCATGTCTGAAAGTTCATTGTAATAACTAAGTTGTGCTGAAGGTCGAGGGATCTAACGGGGTACTTGTGCCGCCGTGAACGGCCCTTCTTGGAGTGAATTTTAATCATGCTCTTAATGTTGAACCTGCTAGTTGTTTGCAATAAACTTGTGAGTTCTTTTTGACTAATGTTAAGCTACGGTTTTTGGCACTTCCACCATCCAAATTTGCTAGCCTCTTCGGTGCTGTGCATTGCCTTCTGCTCACATTGAGAGTTGTGCATACTTCGCCGGTACATCCAACCCCGTGGGAGGACTTCCTCTTGTTCTCCTACACATAAGCCTATACATCTTCCTCAAAACAACCACCATACCTACCTACCACAGCATTTCCATAGCTGTTCCGAGATATATTGCCATGCAACTTCCATTTACATTACATGACTTGTTGTCATTCATCACTTATATATTGCTTTGCATGATTCTATACAGCTGATGTGTGGTTTACCCATGTTACGCTAGATCATTGCATATCCTGCTACACTGGCAGAGGCATACAGTTTCATACATCATGTCTTGTTCGTTATGAGTTATATGTACCAAAAAGTGTGTTGTCATATTAGAATGTTGCCCCTGAAAGTGAAAAGTGCTATGTGGCCATCGAAAAGAGAAACAGAAAAAGAAAAAAAATAGAAAAAAGGAAAAAAAAAAAAAAAGAAAAAGAAAAAGGGGGCAACATTACTATCCTTTATCCACACTTGTGCTCATGTTTAGCACCTGCAGTATTCATAGTCATCATTTGTGCTCGTGTTTAGCACCTATACTCCATGTGAGAGAGTTTTCATGTTCTACTAGTATAACTATGTGGGGAATTTACACTATAGAACTTGGGTTGTATATTCCAATGATGAGCTTCCTCAAAAGTGCTCTAGGTCTTCATGAGCAACCAAGTTGGATGCACCCCCACTAGTTCCATTGGAGAGCTTTCATACACATATAGCTCTATGTGCATCCGTTGCATGGCAATCACTACTCCTTACATAGCTTCGATTATAAGACTTCCTCTTGTCTAATGATCACTTATAGCTTTGTGAGACTTTCTTCCATTGGCCTTCCAAACCCCCATTAATGTTCTCTTTGCCATAACATCCTGGTGCCAATACCAAATGCTTGCGCTCACCGGTTGAGTAGACTTCGAAACAGTTGATTCATGACGTTCATGTTTATGTTTACTTGGCTGAATCCTTCTATGTTATGAAAATTTGCTTGATGCTTGGATTGAAGGATAGAACTTCTACGCTGGATACTTAAACCATCTTTAATGAACCTTGTACGGTTTCATGTCTTTAAAGCGATAATTCATGAAAACTTTTAGCTTGTTTGACTCTTGCTTTATTATCTCTTATATCAACTATAGACATTTGCTTTGAATGATTTGATCTCAGCTCACATGCCTTACATTATTATTGGATCAAGATTATGTTGGTAGCATGTCACTTCAGAAATTATTTTCTTTTTATCGTTTACCTACTCGAGGACGAGTAGGAACTAAGCTTGGGGATGCTTGATACGTCTCCAACGTATCTATAATTTCTGATGTTTCATGCTTGTTTTATGTATCATTGTCACATGTTTTATATGCATTATATATCATTATTATACATTTTCTGGGACTAACCTATTAACAAGATGCCACAGTGCCAGTTCCTGTTTTCTGCTGTTTTTGGTTCCAGAAAAGCTGTTCGGGCAATATTCTCGGAATTCGACGAAACAAAAGCCAAACCTCCTATTTTTCCGAGGGACACACGGAGCCAGAAGGGCAAGCCAGGGGGAGGCCCACGGCCTCCAAACCACATGCTCGCGCGGGGGCCCAGGGCGCGCCGCATATGGTGTGGCCCCTCGGGACGCCACCGACGTTGCCCCTTCGCCTATTTAGTCACCCCGACGCGAAAACCCTAAATATATATCTAATACTCCAGAAAGACTTCCGCAGCGCCGTCGCCATCGCGAGACCTCGTTTCGGGGGTCAGAAGTTCCTGTTCTGGCACCCTGCCGGGACGGGGATTGACCCCCGGAGCCATCTCCATCGACTCCACCGCCTCCACTTCGACTCCATGATGGTTTGTGAGTAGTTCCCCCATGGACTACGGGTTCTTGGCTGTAGCTAGTTGGTACTCTCTCTCCCATGTACTTCAATACAATGATCTCATGAGCTGCCTTACATGATTGAGATCCATATGATGTAATTGGTGTTGTGTTTGTTGGGATCCGATGAATTGTTACATTATGATCAGATTGTTCATCATATTATCATACTATTGTTTATTTAAGATCTTGCATGCTCTCCGGTACTTGTGGTTACCCTGATCAAGTAGTTGCTTGTATCTCCAAGAGGGAGTATTTATGCTAGATAGTTGGGTTCAGCCTCTATTTAACCTGGGATAGTGACAGCAAGTTCTAAGGTTGTAGATGTGTTGTTGCCACTAGGGGTAAAACAGCAATGCTTTGTCTAAGGATGAATGTGTTGTTTACATTATGCACAATACTTAATGCAATAATCTGTTGTTTGCAACTTAATACTGGAAGGGGTGCGGATGCTAACCGGAAGGTGGATTATTTAGGCACAGATGCATGCTGGATAGCGGTCTGTGTACCTTGTCGTAATGCCCAATTAAATACTACAGTAAACCTTATCTTATCATAAGCATGCATTGTCATGCCCTTACAATTATCAATTGCCCAACTGTAATTTGTTCACCCAACACCTGTTATTTGTTTGGAGAGTTACCACTAGTGTAGATAGCTGGGAACCCCGGTCCATTTGTCATCATCATTGCTCTCGGTCCTATATGTCATTAGAAGTAGTATCAACTATTTTCTGGTGCCATTGCCTCCGTGTTACTGCTGCTGTGTTACTGTTACTATTGCTCTCATATTACTGCTGCTTTCACATCACCCCTGTTACTAGTGCTTTTCCAGGTGCAGCTGAATTGACAACTCAGTTGTTAAGGCTTATAAGTATTCTTTGTCTCCCCTTGTGTCGAATCAATAAATTTGGGTTTTACTTCCCTCGAAGACTGTTGCGATCCCCTAAACTTGTGGGTTATCACTTGCCATCAGTGTCATGCTGGTGTGCTCCATGGTTATGCAGATGGCGGCCATGGATGCGGTCTTCTCTCCGATGCGAGGTGAGCCATGGCAGCGGTGGTGGTTGCTTCTCCTTGTCGGCTGTTTGGCCCTCGCGTCAGATCCTTGTCGGAGTCCAGTGGCGTGTAATCAATGGGTGGTCTTCGTGCGTGCTCTAGGCTAGCCCACCATTCGGGTAATCGAACCCAGATGTGGTTGGGGTTGCACTCGGTGGTGCTATGCCCTGCGACTATGGCGGCGACACCCATGTGCGGTGAGGTCATATCGGATGCCCTTCAATTTCAGCCGGCGGCACACAGGCGTCGTGGCGTCGTCTTGCCGTGAGCAACCTTTCGGCCATGCCCCCGGCACAGGTGGTGTCGGCGCGCCGTGTGGCCTCGGATGCATGTTGGTTTCGATTACGTCGATGGTGCAGTGTCGTGGCTGGGTCACCGTTGTCATGTCCTGTGGATCCTCTTTGTATCGCAGTGCTTGGGCTGTGATGAGCTTCTCATCACTCAGCTGTCTCCGAGTTTTCTCTCGGAGTGACCCCCTCTTGTGTTTTGTTGGTGTGCGTTCTTTATTTATTTATCCTCTCATGTATCCCCCTGTAAACTCTGTTCACTTGAACCTATCTTGTAGAGGCTGCAAAGTCTCATAGGCAATTTTTGAGTAATGAAGTTCAGGCTGGCTCTAAGAGCCCACCGTAGTCATAGTCAAAAAATAAAAAGAAGGGCGACGAGGTGGGAGCCGGGAGGGGTGTGCACTCACGAACTCGAGCCCGATGCTCCGCGACGCGCCCTGCACCATGGAGATGCCACCGGAGCTGGCAGGGGCCGCGTGGGCGGCGGACGAGAAGGCCCTCGCCGCCCTGAGATGGGTGCCGCGCATCGTCGTCCCTCTCTTCCGTGTCGGCGTGTAATGGCGTCGTCGTCTGTCTTCACGCCCTCACATGGTTGGGCGCCGTCCGACCTGGGGGATCGCAGTAACGGGACGGGATTTGCGTGGCTGGAGAGGACGGTACACGTGTGTGCCCCGCTCCCCCTTCGCTTTCTCCTCTCTCTTATTTTCTTCTTTTTCTTTTCCGCTTTTAGCAAAGCGTTTACGTCCGTCGTCATCAGTTGTACTACTACGTACGAAGAAGAGAGCAGAAGGTAAACGACCTTGGCTGCGCGCGGCGCGCGAGAGGCAGGGAAACTAACGAAGAATGAATGAAGGTTCCACACCGTACCGTACGTACGTGTACGTGTAGGAGAGAGAGACGTTTTAGTAGGGTTCAAATAAAGTTGGAGTTCGGTGGTCACTAGTAGAAAACAGGGCTGCCCATTTGTCCTGGCCATAATTAGAACCGGAACTAACGGGGCCATTAGTTCCGGTTCGAATGGCCAGGGAGCCGGAGAGCACCAGTCCCGGTTCGTGTTACGAACCGGTACCTGCAGCGGCCGCAGAGGTGGGGCCAGCGCGAGTAACCTCATACCGGTTCGTATCACGAACCGGTACTAAAGGGTTCCCCTATATCATCTTCTTCCACCTGGCCACTCCATTTTTCCTGCTCGAAACTTCACCATTTTTTTCCTCTTTTTCCTCTCCCAAGCTCTAGTTCATCCCCATTTTTTCACCATTTGTCAAGATTGACGACACCCCATCTCTATTCAAGGGTTAGCAACTACATCATTTCTTCCGGCGTGCTACTTTAGCTCATTTCATTGCTAGTTTAGCTCATTTCATTTTTGTAGTGCTAGCTAGGTGTTTGATGAAATGTCTAAGTTAGTGAGCTGTTTTTTTATATGCATTTTGAGCTCAAATTAATTTATGATTTGTGGGTTTCAGTGTCGTCCCGTCCCCGTCCTCACCGCCGTCGATAGCCCGCGCTGTCCCGTCACCGGCACCAGCTCGGTGAGCTTCTTGTTTTTTATATGCATTTTGAGCTCAAATTACTTGTATGATTTAAATGCATAGTTATTACTTGTATAATTTATTTATGTTTTTTTATATGTATAGTGTCATGGTTTTGATATCCGTCCCCGTCGGCTCTCGTCCGGTCTATGATTCGGATGTTGTATATTTTTATAACTATTTGTTTCATTTCGTGTTTATAACAATTATGCCTACCAACTTGACATAGTTTTTTTTATCTAGGAGGTAGTTGAACCGGAAATTCCAACCGACCCTATTGTTGAGTTTTTTGAAAAAGAAAACAATGATTTGAAAGAAAAATTGAAAAGAAGTGAAGATTTTCGTCTACAATGTCTAGAAGAGAAGAGGAAATTGGAGTTCGATCTTGCCGACGTCGTCGATAAACACAAGATTAAGATGGATGCAATGCGCTTGAAAATTAGAAAGATTAGAAAATATGCCATTCATAAAAAGGCTTGGTATCATTATGCTGTTGGTTCAATAATTAGCTTAGTTGCGATTTTGATCGCATTTGTTGTTGGGTTTAAATTCTTTAGATAGTTATATGTTAGTTTCAGTGTATGTTTTATGTGAACTATGAATTGCATTTGGTCACTACTCTACTTTGGTTTTAATGTGATGAACTTGTATTAATTAATTTGGTCACTATTATATATTCATGATGTAGTGTAATGGTTTTTGATATATTTATATAATGCATATGAGCCGGCAATGGATGTACGGTGACCGACTTTTTCCCGACTTTATTAATGGCATGCATGATTTTCTCCATGTGGCTGAGACAAACAAGCGGTCGAATGGTTTTATTTCTTGTCCATGTAGTGTCTGTAAGAATACGCAGGATTACTCTACCTCAAAAACCATTCATGTCCACCTGTTGCAGTCCGATTTCATGTCCGGTTATAATTGTTGGACCAAGCAGGAGAAAGAGGTGTTATAATGGAAGACAATGAAGAAGAAGAGGATAATGACAACTATCCTATGTTCACCGAAGACGGTGATACTACAATGGGGGAAGACGAAGCTGAAGAAGAGCCCATTGTTGATGAGCCCGATGATGATCTTCGTCGGGCCATTTGTGATGCACAGATAAAATACGAAAGTAAAAACAAGAGGTTGAAGTTGGAGAGCATGTTAGAGGATCACAAAAAATTGTTGTACCCAAATCACGAAGATGGTCAGAAAAAGCTGGGTACCACACTGGAATTGCTGCAATGGAAGGCAGAGAATGGTACATCTGACAAGGGATTTTAAAATTTGCTGAAATAATAAAGAAGATTCCAAGGGATAACGTATTGCCCCCCAGTACGTTCGAAGCAAATAAGGTTGTCTGCCCTATAGGATTAGAAGTGAAGAAGGTACATGCATGAATCAATGACTGCATCCTCTACCGCGGTGAGGAGTACGAGAATTTGAATGCATGCCCCGTATGTGGTGCATTGCGGTATAAGATCAGGCGAGATGACCCCGGTGATGTTGAGGGCGAGCCGCGCCCCCGGAAGAGGGTTCCTGCCAAGGTGATTTGGTATGCTCCTATAATACCACGGTTGAAACGTTTGTTCCAAAACAAAGAGCATGCCAAGTTGTTGAGATGGCACAAAGAAGACCGTAAGAAAGACGAGATGTTGAGACACCCCGCTGATGGGTCGTAGTGGAGAAAAATCGACAGAGAGTTCAAGAAATTTTCACGTGACGCAAGGAACTTAAGGTTTGGTTTAAGTACAGATGGTTTTAATCCTTTTGGGGAGCAGAGCTCGAGTCATAGCATCTGGCCTGTGACTCTATGTATCTATAACCTTCCTCCTTGGTTGTGCATGAAGCGGAAGTTCATTATGATGCCAGTGCTCATCCAAGGCCCGAAACAACCCGGCAACGACATTGATGTGTACCTGAAGCCATTGGTTGAAGAACTTTTACAGTTGTGGCGTGACGAAGGTGTATGTGTGTGGGATGAGCACAAACAGGAGGAATTTGACCTACGAGCATTGTTGTTTGTAACCATCAATGATTGGCCTGCTCTTAGTAACATTTCAAGACAGTCAAATAAGGGATACAATGCATGCACGCACTGTTTAGGTGAGACTGAAAGTATATATTAAGGTAACAAGAATGTGTACCCGGGGCATCGTCGATTTCTTCCAAAACAGCATCCCGCAAGAAAGAAAGGCAAGCATTTCAAAGGTGAGGCAGATCACCGGACGAAGCCTACCTGCCCTACTGGTGTTGATATACGACATGGTCAAGGATTTAAAAGTAATCTTTGGAAAGAGTCTTGGCGGACAATCTGTTCCGAATAACGTTGACGGACACGTATGCATGTGGAAGAAGAAATATATATTTTGGGAGCTACCCTATTGGAAAATCCTAGAGGTTCGCTCTGCAATCGACGTGATGGACGTGATGAAAAATCTTTGCGTGAACCTGCTAAACTTCTTGGGCGTGTATGGGAAGACGAAAGATACACCGGAATCACAGCAAGACCAGCAACGTATGCACGAACGAGACAATCAGAATCCAGAGAAGTATCAAGGTCCTGCCAGCTACGTTCTTACCAAAGAAGAGAAGAAAATATTTTTTGAAGTCCTGAGCAGTATCAAGGTCCCGTCTGGCTTCTCGTCGAATATAAAGGGAATAATAAACATGACAGAGCAAAAGTTTCAAAACCTAAAGTCTCACGAGTACCCATTGTGAAGCTATGTGCATTTCTCAATGCAATTTCTCAGAAGGTGATCAATCCAATTTCTCTACCAAGTTTACAGAACGATGTGGTCCAATGTCTTGTCAGTTTCGAGTTGGTGTTCCCACCATCCTTCTTCAATATTATGACGCACCTCATAGTTCATATAGTCGAAGAGATTTCCGTTCTCGGTCCTGTATTTCTACACAACATGTTCCACTTTGAGAGGTTCATGGGAGTTTTAAAGAAATAAGTTCATAACCGTGCTAGGCCATAAGGAAGCATCTCCAAGGACTATGGAACAGAGTAGGTCATTGAGTTTTGTGTTGACTTTATTCCTGACCTTAAGCCGATCGGTGTTCCTCAATCGCGCCATGAGGGGAGACTGCGTGGAAAAGGCACGCTAGGAAAGAAAGCAATAATATGTAAGGACTGGCATTCTTTCACTCAAGCACACTACACAGTTCTACATAATTCCAACTTGGTGGCTCCGTATATCTAGGAACACATGAATAGTTTACGCTATAAATACCCGGAGCAGCCTGAAGAATGGATTGAAGGAGAACACGTGAAGACTTTCGATGGTTGGTTGCAAACACGTCTCATTAATGACACCACTGTTGGAGAACAGCCATACTTGTTGGCCAAAGCACCATCTTCAACTATATTGACTTTTCAAGGGTACGAGATAAATGGGAATACATTTTACACGGCCGACTGATGGCCCTTAATGTGTTAGGTTGAGACCCAATAGTAGAGTGTGTAGTACGGGCAAGACAATTTTCCCCACGAGGGGTGACTCGGGGGTTTATATGGAACTCTCGGGGAATCAGTAGTGAAAGCTTTACCTCCTTATCCTTCCCTTGGAAACCTGCAAACAAAAATAAATTGTTTTGTGCCCTCAACATCACCAAGTAGTTGTCAAGCACAAGGTGTGAGAAAGTTATGAATACAAAACAATAAATAACTATGCAATGATGATGAATAAATATGCAAGGATGGTGGAAACAATGATGGATGATATTTTTGGGTTTTATATGATGAATGCAAGATGCAAAAGTATTTTTGTATTTTCAGATTTTTAAATGGCTGAAATAAAAAGTGGATGAAAGTTGTTGGAAAGGTGTTTTCTTATGATTAAAAATGGACCGGGGTTCATGGTTTCACAAATGCACCCTCTCTTTAATAATGTGGTAGACAATGGAACACAATAATTAACATATGAGATTGCAACAAAGTTTCATGACAAGTTATTAATCATATGGGCATCACTGTGAGATCCTGGCTCAGGACTTAACAGGATTGATAGAATACTCATATCAACAAGTTGCAACTTCTTTTCCGGAAGCTCATCTGGAAGGAACTCCGAGGTTAAGCGTGCTTGGCCCGGAGCACTCCAAGGATGGGTGACCGACCGGGAACTCGTTCCCGGGTGCGCACGAGTGAGGACAAAGTGCGCAGAAAAGACTAGTGTTGATCTGTGGGGCCAGTCTGGAGATCCTAGCGAGCTGCCAGGGGTGACAGGCCCGGCCCGGGGGTGGCCGGGGTGTTACAATTTGGTATCAGAGCCGACTCTCGCGGCAACACGGGCGTGTGCGGGTCAGGGGCGCGGACATGTGGAGCATGTGCCGGCACTGGGCGCACAGACGTGTACCAAGGGGGGAAGTTCCTGGACTGGGGCTGACGACGAGGGCGTCGGTCTTCTAAGGGGGGAAGGATGTGAGATCCTGGCTCAGGACTTAACAGGATTGATAGAATACTCATATCAACAAGTTGCAACTTCTTTTCCGGAAGCTCATCTGGAAGGAACTCCGAGGTTAAGCGTGCTTGGCCCGGAGCACTCCAAGGATGGGTGACCGACCGGGAACTCGTTCCCGGGTGCGCACGAGTGAGGACAAAGTGCGCAGAAAAGACTAGTGTTGATCTGTGGGGCCAGTCTGGAGATCCTAGCGAGCTGCCAGGGGTGACAGGCCCGGCCCGGGGGTGGCCGGGGTGTTACAATCACATCCTAACATAGAGATCTTTTGGTTATTAATCTCTCTTATACTCCACTAAGATGCGAACTAAATCATAACACCTTAGTATTAAGATAAATTAGAGCATATCATTAAGTTTCATGACATGAAGTTGAAATAAGAACATGCTAGATCTAGTCATAGAGTAGTGGCATGGTCACACCCACATCTCCGGTAGCAAGGTATTTCTTTTTATCCCTAGTGAGGCAACAAAGTAAGGTAAAACACCCAATTGGATCGCGGAACTTTCTCTCACGTTCACCGCACTAGCCACCCCCCCGTTACTCGATCTAATGCACACGTTCCCCCACACACGCTCTCATAAACATGCTTGATCAAAACAAGTAAACAAGAACGGGGTACATAATATGCATCTACTTTCATAACTGAAACAAAACAATTGCAATCTCACACATATATTAACTCATAAAGATCCACCACAAAGGTACTACATAGATGACCGTAATCATGTTCGGCAGCTCATACGGTGCTAATTAGTGAAGCTCGAGAGAGAGAGATACATAAGTTACTTCCACAAACCCATAGTCCAGGGGTGGACTACTCCCTCTTCATCATGGATACGGTGGAGAAGTCGTTGGAGAAGGCGGAGACCTCTCCGGCAGCGCCCCGCCGGAGTTTTCCCCCTCCAATCTGCAGCTCCTGATCTTTGTTTCGTGGTTTCAGTGTTTCTGTGGCGCTCCTTTCCGAAGAGCCTCGGGGACTATTTTTATAGTCGATTTTAGGTCAAGACGAAGTCGGTGGAGAAAAGATCGACGGCAACGGAGCATCGAGGCTCCAGAAGGTGGGCCCCACGCGGCCACCGGGCCCCACGCGGCCAGGTACTGTGGCCGCGTGGGCCACCCCCTTTTGGGCCTCGAGCCTCCGTTTGTTCGCTTCCTTCGCTCCCAGGTCTTCTTCCTTCCAAATATTGACACTCGTAAATTTGCAGGTCATTTGGACGTCGTTTGGGTCCCTGAAACATCAAAATATAGAAAATAGGGTTTTCTGCCTGCGCAGGCTTAATTCTAGAAAAATAGGGGAACTTGTGAAATATTCCCAAAATCATTATAAAACAATGATATAACCCTTATATGATGCAAATATGATTGGAATATGAATAAAATAATGCAAAGTTCATGTATGCATTTTACATGCATCAGCATCCCCAAGCTTAACCCATGCTCGTCCTCGAGTATGAAGGTGATAAAACAAACATGGACTTTGCAATTTAATACTATCAATGGATATCAAAGATGATTACTATTGCTACATAGAGTCAAATGGTTCATTCTTAAAAAGATGTAACAATATGCAAGATAGTTTATGAAGCACTAGTACAGAACGACACATCGGAAACGGGCCAAAAACCCCTTCGGCAACGGAGAAAGGGTCCGTGTCCCCGCTTCCGATACTGATGTGAGGGCCCTCATCGGTAACGGTGGCATCACACCGTTTCCGATGTGAGAAAATTTTGGCATCGGAGCCTCCGGCCCTCCGTTACCAATGTGAGACCATTTCGGCAACGGAGGGTTTTGTCCTCCGTTACGAGTGTGGTATCATGTCGGCAACGGCTATTTCTGTTTGCCCGTTTCCTATGTCTAATTGCAAGCTAATAGTAATTAGCTGCGCTTGCACGCCCGTGCTACAGCAATTATTTAGCAGACATTCAGCAATACAAGTTTACAACAATCATATGAACACAAAGTTTACAGCAAATGTTGGAATACAAGTTCACAGCTATTGCAATTGCTATTGCTACAAATACAAAGTTTTCAACCATTGTTCAGAAAAAAAGTGGACACAATTTAAAGAAGTTACACCACAATGGTGACGACAATTGTTTTGGAAAAATCTATAGTCTCACCAGCGAGAATGCCGGTATGGACAGGTGAACAAATGCCGAACGCAGCAAACTTGCCTCTCACCATCGTAAGAACATCCTTGCTTACGATGTGTAGTTTTCCCTCCTTGCTTACGATGTGTTTAAGGACGAACGCAGCAAACTTGCCTCTCACCATCGTAAGAACATCCTTCTTCAAAGGTGCACGTCCCATTCCACCTATAAGCTGCAGGCAGATTCTTAGTTAGGTATCTTTCGTCATGTATGTCTGCAAATATTGTTAGGAAACATGAATTGTTGATGATGTCATGGATTACTAACCGAATCGAGGCTTGGCAGACTTTTCGAGGTGGGAACGACTTTCAATATTTCATTGCACACATAATACCCACAAAGATTTGTACCAGGTGGTTGCTGAGGGCACTGTAATGTTGGTGACAAAATCGCTCACTTAGTTTGGTTTGCTAGCAGGTATTTGTGAAAACTAGGAATAAAGTTCTCCTCTCTTGGCCAACGGTCTCTTGATTATCGTCAGGTACTTTTCGAACACACTACAAAAGTAATGAGTTGGCGGATTGAGAAAACAACACGTGAAAGTTAAATCATAAAGTAAACTAGGGAACGATGTAATACCTGTTCAAGAATTCCTCCAAGGGTGTATAATTTATACTTCCAAGTAGGGAATCTATATACAATACCTTGTTCTGTTTAGGAATGATGACAGCTAAGAACCAGTGAGAACTGCAAAGGAAAATAACAAACTTACGCCTGATGGTAAGGAAGCAGGATGTACAGATAATTTTTGATAACAAACTTACGCCTGATTGTAAGGAAGCAGGATCAACTCTTTGTCTTGATAATGAGTCAACGCTTTCACAGCATAGTTGAATATTTCGTATCCATTGCTGCAGATGTTCGTGTAATTGATAAGAGCCGGATCAAGGAAACCTACCGGTTCTTTCCTGCGGTTGCACTCGAATACCTGGCTCCTAAGTACAAGAAAGAGAATAGTTAGCATGTACTGAACAGAAGAAAGCTATTAAAATGTGAAAAGTATTTGTAAGGCACATACAATGTGAACAAACGCATGAACGTGCCATCAACAGTATTCAGGTTGAAAACTTGGAACATCTCTGAAAACTCCCAGTTATAACGAACGTCATCTTCGACGCCGTAAAAATCCTCTTTCCTGATACTGAAGGTCATCTCCTTATTCTCTTCACAATATAGGAGGTACTTTTCATGAAGCTGCTGGCAAGCCAAGCCTGATCTTTGTAATCCATCTCTAGTCAACAATGGCTGTCCACGCACGTATTTGGGGCCACTTTGCACCTCTGCATTGTATTTCTTATTAAATTCTTCGTCATCTAGGTATTGGTCGCTGTCAATCGGTGCAGTATTTTTTTATTTTTATGGTCTTGGGCTTGGGCTTGGGCTTCATCGGGGTTCTATTTATCGGGGCCATCTTGGCATGGTCCTTCGCCCGGACGGGTGTGGTGCCTCTACGTGTCCGAACAAGTTGGGGCGGAGGCGGAGGCGGCAGATGAGCCTGCTGTGGCTGAGGAGGCAGGGACGGCAGTTGAGCCTCCTGTGACTGAGGCGGAGGCGGCAGATAAGCCTGCTGTGGCTGAGGCGGAGGCGGAGGCGTAGGCGGTGTTGGTGTAGCTTCAACCAAGTTGGTGGTGTTGTTCACCACAAGGGCAGTAGGTGAGTTACCATCGACAGGCGGTGTTGGTGTGGCTTCACAACTCTGTGCAACCGTTGTATCTTCAACTGCTTGTTCTCTGGAAGGCTGTTTGGCCGCAATATCAAGGAGGAGCTGTGCTGAACGGAGGCCTTCAGACGACGCCATCTGTCGAGAAGCTGTTGAGGTGGATGGCAGGGCACTGAGAAGAGAAATCTCCTTCTTGGGCCACTGTACGTATCTCAGCTTAGCCTGGCCCAAGCTTTGTACGTCTGCATCGACGCAGGTGTTAAATAGCAAGATGCCTTCGAAGCCAGGCATGACCTTGTCCACAAAGCACATTGCAAAACCTGGCTTTAAGGGCACACCATCCACTTGAGGTACCACATCGGTAGGTGGCTGAACCATACCTAGTGCTGCCACCAGGGGATGATGCGTCATCACGGTTACAGGCACATGTAGTTTGCATCTCACCGGGCTCGTGATGTCGTCCACAGCATATTTGCCGGTGTCTACAAGACCATCAACCGACAATGATCCACAACTACTCCTGGCTGCAGGGCACTCCCCCCTACCGGGATCAAGGTGACCGTCTCGAAGATGCTTAACGATATTGGCCGTAATATTTGTCTCTAGTGCTTTCATTTGAGCGTCATGTCTGGCCTTTTTCATTGCCTGCCTTTCAGCCTGGTCTATCGCGAAAGCCTTCTTGTGGCCAACATGGGTGCCGTACGTCCGAGACCGACCAGAGGGCTCAGGCGTAGCCAAAGCTTTTGAGAGAATGTCATCTTTCCCTCGTGCCAGAATCTCTCCGCTGTCCTTTTTATTTTTCAGCTCCAGCTGGAGATAAGACAAGTAGTACACTGAATTCAGTACACAAGGAAATATTGTGTCAGTTAAGGAGGAAACAACTTAGGTTATATATGGTTATTACCATTGTTTTATGTAACTTTTGGGTCTCGGGGTGAGTTATAACAAGTTCACCAACTTCGTTTGTTTTAGACCTCGCCCTCAAGAAGTCTCGTGCCCGTTCACCTTCAAGATCAGAGTAAGGAACCGTGCCCCCCGAAGCAACTGCTTCTTCATCCTGTTTTCTCCATATGGGCTTCGAACCAGCATATCCAAGAACCCCCATATTGTGGGGATGCTTGTTTTTACTGATGAGGGCGCTGCCGGCTTTACTCTTTGTTAGGAACTCCTCCGTCCTCCTATACTTCTTGAACTCCTTCCAGTCGTCAGGTTTAATGAAGGGGTATACAAGTGTAGCATCCCGATTTTTCTTCTGGAATTTGGAGTACAGACGGTGCCTGAAGTTACGGAACGAATCCTTTGCTTTAGAAAGAGCAGCAGCTTGAACTGCAGGCTTCCATTCCTCATTTGCGAGCTGGAACTGGCTCATTATGGCGTTGACGATGAAAGTCTTTTCTTCTGGAGTGACTTGACTCCAGTCGTCAACCGTAATGGGGACCTTTTCCCTGACTACACACCCACACAATGTCTTAAATTTCCTATGTGCCTTGACTGGTTTCAACGGGGCACCAGTTTTCTTGTCAATCATCTCCACTGTAAATGTTCCTCTTGGCTTTAGGGTTGGTTTTCTAATTCCTCGACCCCTTTGTTTCATGATAAACTGATCCTGCTGCGAGGATGAGCTCGAGGACCCTTCATCACCAGACGACAGCTCTGAATAACAGGTGAATAATAGAAGGTGGATCTCATCTAATTAAAACTAAAAGGTCCGACTTTACAGTGTGTAATACAGTTAATCAGCACAACTAACCTGTCCCAAGTGTGTCTCCGGCATGTATGAGGTCGCCGCTGTCTGCCCCTTCCTCTATTGCGGGCAAATCTGTGGCGGCAGCAGCTCCGGGAGCCAAATCAGTGGAGACGGCGGCCAGATCTGTGGCGGCAGCATCTCCGGGAGCCAAATCAGTGGAGACGGCGGCCGCGGTTGTCGCCTGAGGGGGGGCATAGAGCCCACCCTCTGGGCGTCTTCGCTGACCACGGCGTCGGCGCGACGCCGTCGTAGCCTGGAGCTGCCCCGCGGCGTGGGTTGGGGGACGGCCAGGGAAGCCGTCTGCGCCGCAAGGGCGGCCCGAGTAGTCCGCATAACTAACTCAGCTGAGACCGTGGGTGGGGGACGGCCAGGGAAGCCGCCTGCGCCGCAAGGGCGGCCCGAGTAGTCCGCATAATGAACTCAGCTGAGCGTGAGTACGCCGCCGGGGGTGGTGTTGAAGACGGTGAGCGGGGGGAAATGCGAGGGGTGGTAGGTTGGTCCCCAAAGTTTAAGTCTGGAAGTAGGGTTTATGTCACATCGGCAACGGTGCATTCAAAAAAACCGTTGCCGATGTGGTATAAATAAATTATATTTCGGAATTTGAATAAACGTAGCGTTTACGGTTGAAAATTAAGAAATAACAACAGCACATTACTTTGCCAATTAAGAAATACAATTATCACTTTAGGGTACAAATTAATTTGCTCATTCTTCGTCCTCCTCTAGTAAAACTGGATCAACCTGAATATTTCCTTTGTAAATTGCCCCATCGGAGTGATCATCTCTTGCGTAAAAGCCATCTCCAGGAGCCTGTCGGTCATTGATCTGTATGCGTTCTCCAGTTGCTGGCAAGTCTTCATACTGGTTGTACTCTTCTTCATCAGTAACGTCATCCACCCCAACGATCTTCCTTTTCCCATTCATCACAACATGGCAATTTTTATGTAGTAGGTCTTTGACATAGAAGATCTGGGTGGCTTGGGTAGCTAAAACGAAAGGTTCATCTTTGTATCCCAATTCGTTGAGATTGACATATGTAGTGCCGTACTGGTCAACTTTCGCATGACCCAGTTTGACCCATTTGCATTTAAACAATGGAACCGTGAGTAATGTATCGTACTCCAGCTCCCAAATCTCCTCAATTACTCCATAGTACCAATCCTTCCTCCCATTCGGATCTACCGCTTCCACTTTAATAGAGCTATTCTGATACATGGTCTTGTTGTCTCTATTCTTTGTATAAAAGGTGTAGCCATTCAGGTCATATGCTTCCCATTTATGAACCGTAAAGTTTGGCTTTCTTGCCAAACTTTTTAAAGTCTCGTCATCATCTCCGACACAATTCGTCATCAGCCAATCAGCGAATCTCTGGCTGTGCAGTTTCAAGACTTGTGCTTCCTTCTGATTCTCTGTCAAGCCTCGGCCTCCTAGCTCAATTCTAAGTAGATCCTTGTGAGCATCCACATATGGTGTAACGACTGCAAGGTGCTGCAATACGTACAAATGTGCTTTCTCAAATAATTCACACTCTGGCCAACATGATTTATCTTTCATTAACCCTTTTCCATCTAGCCTCCCCTCATGCCTGGACAGAGGCACCCCGATAGGTCGGTGGCCATCCATGTAGCTGATGAAATACTCAACCACCTCCTCCGAAAGATATCCTTCAACGATACTTGCCTCTGGCCGATACCTGTTACGGACGTAGTGCTTGAGTATACCCATGAAGCGCTCGAACGGATACATAGTGCGCAGATACACTGGACCACATTGCTTTATCTCATAAACAATGTGTACAATTAGATGGACCATTACGTCGAAAAACGAAGGGGGGAAGAACATCTCCAGCTGGCAGATAGTCTTCACAACATCTTCTTGCAATCTGTCTAATTTGAATGGATCTATTACCTTCTGGTATATAGCGTTGAAAAAATCACATAACCTCATGAGAGCCTCTCGAACGGGTTTAGGCAACATATTTCTAATTGCCACAGGGAGCATCTGTGTCATCATCACATGGCAGTCATGTGACTTCATCCCCATCAGTTTCTTTTCTTCAAACGACACCAGAGTCCTGATGTTTGCGCAGTATGCTGACGGAACTTTCATATCATACAAGAATTGCAAGAACTCCTTCAACTCTTCCTTCGATAACTGGTAGCAAGCAGGTGGGAGGTACCACTGCCCATTAGGCTTCTCTTGTGGCTTCAACTTTTTCCTTTTATATTTCAATGCAAGAATATCCAGCCGTGAATTCATACCATCCTTCGTTTTATCCTTGTTATTCATTACACATCCAAGAACGCTTTCAGTTACGTTTTTCTCGACATGCATGACATCGATGCAATGTTGAACGTCCAGATATGCCCAATACTTCAATGCCCAGAAAACCGATCTTTTCTTCCACACTGCCTTCTCACGAGACTGGGGTTTCTTCCCCTTACCAAAAATAGTGTGTACATCCTTCGTCTGGTCATCGACATCCGCTCCTGAAAATGGTTCTGGCGTGTCATCGGTCTCAATCGTATTATCGAACGGGGCCTTCAATCTACGATACGGGTGATTCTTTGCCAAAAACCTTCGGTGCCGCATGTACACTGTCTTCCTTGAATTCGGCAGCCAAAGACTTTTTGTTCTCTCTTTGCAAGTGACACATGCAAAGGATCCCTTCAAACTCTGCCCTGACAAGTTCGCAAGTGCAGGATAATCTTGAATGGTCAGAAACAACATTGCTCTGAGATCAAACTGTTCTCTCTTGAACGCATCATACATTCTTACCCCATCCCACAGTACTTGTAGTTCTTCGACAAGTAAACTCAAGTAAACATCAATGTCATTCCCAGGTTGTTTTGGTCCTTGAATAAGCATCGACATCATGATATACCTCTTCTTCATGCACAACCAAGGAGGAAGGTTATACATTGCTAAAAGAACTGGCCAAGTGCTATGTCTGCTGCTCATGCTGCCAAAAGGATTCATTCCATCTGTACTTAGTGCAAACCTTACATTTCTGGGGTCCCTGCCAAAGTCTGGGAACTCATAATCGATAAGCCTCCACTGTGGTCCATCAGCCGGGTGTCTGAGCAGTCCATCTTTTTTCCTTTTATCGGCATGCCAACGCATCAGCTCTGACTGCTTTGGGTCTGCATACATACGCTTCAATCTGGGTATTATTGGCAAATACCACACAACCTTGTAAGGGACTCCCGTTGTGACCTCATCCTCGCCCTTGTCTCTGTCTTTTGCTAGGTTGCGTTTGTAACGAGGAAAGTTACATATGGGACAACGCCGCATATTTTCATTTTCCCCTCGGTAGAGAATACAATCATTCTTACAAGCGTGTATCTTCACGTACTCGGCTGGAATGGGGCAGATCACCCTCTTGGCATGGTAAGTGTTCGCTGGCAAGTCATTTCCAGGTGGAAGTAATAATGCGACAAGTTTTAACAGCTTTGTGAAGCTCACATCGGATGTACTACTCTCTGCCTTGTATTTCAACAATTCTAGTGTCGCATCCAACTTGCTGAGCTTGCATTCCGGATACAGAGGTTTCTTCGAGTCCGCCGACTGACAGAGGAAATTCTTTATCTCATCATTACCTTCCATATTATTCTCCAAATCATTGATCATCTGTTCTAGGTTTTTTTGTGGACCATCGGCTCTGGTTTCATCTGGATGCACATCATCATCAGCGTTGCCCAAACCATCTCTGGCATTGACTTCATGATTATCGTTGCTCAAATCATCACGGTTGTCGGCAAAGATTGCTGGTTGTTGTTCACCGTGTTTTGACCAACATGTGTACGATTCCATAAATCCCCTCAAAATAATGTGTTCTTCTATCGTTTGTCTTCTAGGCCACAAGACTTCATTCTTACAGATAACACAAGGACAAAACATCTTCGGTTCATTACTTTCTAGCATGTGTTGCGAAGCCCTGTCCAAGAATTCAACCACACCTTGTGAGAATTCAGGACTCGTGCGACCACCGTACATCCAAGCTCGATCAAGAACCATCTAGTAAAATGGCAAACTACATATGTAAGATTTATACTCCGCGCTCCTAAATCAAAATAATTAAAAAAATAAGTAGTAGGTTTTCGGGTTATACCACCGCCCCAGTAGCTGTGGAATCGGGCCCAAGCTTCCCTGCGCTGCCTCTCGACGCCGGCAACCAACGCGCTGCCTCTCGACGCCGGCAACCACCGCGCGCCTATCGACGCCCGCAGCACAGATGTAAGATCTGGACTCCGCCTCCGCCCTCGCCGCCGCCGCTCCTATCTTTCAGTCTTATGGGAATCTCCGCAGCTGGCTAACTCGACACCACTCATAGCGTTAGGTCTGGATGGAATCATCGGATACGGTCATCCATATTAACCGTTTACAATAATGAAAATAATGCATACGGACACGAAAATATGTCCGTTGCTCATATAAAGCAAACGGTTGCGGAAAGCACAACCGTTGCCGATGT
The DNA here is from genome assembly GCA_947311845.1 of Poa pratensis. Lineage (NCBI taxonomy): Eukaryota > Viridiplantae > Streptophyta > Magnoliopsida > Poales > Poaceae > Poa > Poa pratensis. The sequence goes on from CAMZMU010000120.1 coordinate 19,185,449, forward strand.
GTCGCGGGTCGCGGGAGGATAGCCCTCGCGGGCGGCTTTTTCCGCGCGGAAGGCTCGATTCTCCGTCACCTAACTCCTGCTTTTTCCATAGAGGGGTATCCGATGTGTCGTTCTGTACTAGTGAAGTGATATCAAATATTCAATGTAAGGATGTTCAATGATAATTCACAAAGTGTAACATAAATGAAAAAGTACTATGGACCACGAGTATGCATAATGATAAGTAAGAACATCCTACAATGGTCGTAGAGTGTAGATGAAAATCTGAATATAAAAGGTGGACACTTTGGAAAGATATATATATGAGTAGAGGTAAAGCATGAATAAGTTTCATCTAACTTCCAAATGGTTCTTCTTAAGTTAATGATTGCAATGTGGTATTCCTTGGTGTCAAGCTCTCATTGCCCCTATCATAGCATCTTGAATGATTAAGTTTAAAGTGAAAGCAAATATGAGTAATGTGCTTGACAAAGTAAAGGTTGAAAGTCTCATGCCCCTTGAATACGAGTACCTACTCCATGTGTTACTCAACTCGGAAACCAAAGCAAGTTCAATTTAAATGTCATTGTAAGTAAAATAGTATCATCAAGTGTGTCAACTGGGGTACCTCTTGTCCCAGGATATGGAACAAGCCCATATCAAAATGACAAGACAAACAAATATAATGAACAATCTCAACACCCTTTTTATTACCATTGGATAACTTTTTATTGTAAGGTGTATCATAGAAGGTTCACCATAGCATGTAAGTAAATTTTCACCATGAATGATGCATGGCTTAGATTAGCGGCCCAGGCGTTTCTCTAACCATTTATACAAACTCATTTAAACCTACTTCATTTCCACATTTATTTCACACATGGTAAGCATCCATAAACAAAAGTACATGACATCAACTAAATATAATGAAGTGCAATGTTGAAAGCTTGCCATGTGACAGCACATTTGGGCTAACTCTCCACCAATGTGGCGCCCCGACCCGACTGCTATACAGTGATGCTGTGTGTCACCGGTTAAGTGATACAACCGGAGGTTACGGGTTTACGAATCCCCGGCCAAAACCTTTGGCAGGCGTTGCTCGGAATGGATCATCGGCAACGCAACACCCCGATTGATGCCTTAACACAGGCACAACCCTCAAAGTATAATAGAGAGATCAAGACTTGTGGAACAACTGGCACATCACAGACTCTACGACCCAAAGCATTATAGTTCAACTCTTATAATAGAGAAAGATAGCAAATATTACAACCAGAGGTCACAGACCCAACAGTACATCAAGCGGAAGCGAATTAAGTTGTTCTAAACAACAAGATCCAAATTATGGCCTAAGAGGCCTACAGATAAACATTCCCAGCGCCAGCTGTCCCGGAGATGTCCCAAGCTGCCACCTGGGAACCCCAGACTACTCGTCGACATCCACAAAGAACCCACCTTCGAGGTCGGTGAAGTCCTCCTCTGAAAATAAGCAAACGACGTTGAGTTCGACGAACTCGCAAGATTATATATAGAGCTTTAGCTCGATGAGGCCTTCCAAAGTTGTAAGGCTGTTTTGCATAAAGCTAGTTTTCTTTAGAAAAGACATAACTCCATGGCATCGACTAATCAGAATATTTTTAAAGAGGTAAGAAGTAAACTCTTTCTTCTGATCATCTTCAACAACAACCATCATCAACCACTTCACCTGTCTACAAAGGCACCTCCCCGAATCACCCTCGAGGAAGCTCACCTTACAATCTTGAGTGGCCTCTAGTACCCAGTTTTTAATCATTTCGTTAAAGTTATCCTATGATCCCTGAATCCGTCACCAAGTTGTCCTTAACCGTGGACACGGCTTTTCGAAAATATTTACCCTGCAGGGGTGTACAATGTTTACCACGCGTACCGTCCGGCCCATTGCCTGCGCATTAGCTCTCTTCCATGGAAAGCCGGCTGGGTGGGAGCGGTGTCGACTTCTCCCTCGTTAAGGACTTTCCAGGATCATCAGTGGCGGTAGGACTGCCAGGATCACATCACCCCGCCCCACGGCCACTCATTTTCCTAATACCACAATCCTCATCTCAGTTCATCCCACCATCATCACGCACGAGCAAATGGAAGCCCGAACTAGAGGACCCTGGCTAGCCCCGCTCGAGCTATTTGGTCTATGAGGGTTCCTGCAATTGCATAGGCCTCACGCATGGGTGCACGCTCGGTCTTGGCTCGAAGGGGAGAACTCGCACTTAGGCGACGAGAACGAGACAACCCACCACATTCCATGTGGCCTCTCATCCCCGCCTTTGAACATGTTATTATATGTCACCACAACTTTCCACCATCATCCGAACATTCCACCACAGTTCCAACACTAGCATATCCACCGGACGACTAAGCATTTCACTAAGCATGGCTAAGCATAAGCATAGCGGATATAGTTAACTCAGGCCAACACAACAATCCTATGGATATTAGGAGGAAACAGGTAATGGCATCGGAAAACATAATGCATCTAATAGGATACTCTAATCCAACCAAATTGACATTTGGAATCGCATGCAATATTATAGTGGAGAAAATATCTGCGGAAAACATAGGAGGAGACATGCTCAGAGGGGGGATTACGCTTGCCTTGTTCAACGGGCTGGTAATACGGGTCGTCAGGGTATTGTGGAGGAACCCCGATTGCTTGATCTATCGATGCATAAGAACACCGGAAAGAACACAATCAAATATCACTCAAGCAAACCAAATGCAATGCACATACACATGATGACATGACAAGTTTGATGCACTGAAATTATTATACCAAATGTAACAATTTAAATGGGGTGCAAAAATATTAAATTGACAAGGGAGAAGAAAGTCCCATATATGGTTTTAATGCTTTCCTGTGCTATGTATTCATGTAAACATGCATGTAAATGATGCTACTGATTAGGTATTGATTTGCTGAACATTTATAGCCATTCAACATCATTTTTGGAATTCTTTTGAATTTAAATATGAATTTCCAGAGTGGCATTTCAGTACTGCCATTTTTAGTGTTTTCAACATACAGAGGGTTTAAATTGCTCAATTATGTCCAAATAAAATATGGATGTGTAGAGGGTGTCAAGACAAATTTTTAGACACCTTATTTGCTCAATTTGGAATTACAGAGCTTAAGTTATGAATTTTCAAAGTTTGCTCTTTATTCTGCAATTTCTGTAATTCATTTAAAGAGGCAATTTATTTTGAGCTAACATGTGTCAAAATGACAGAGACATGTCGAGCACACTTTCCTGAACATGTGGAAATTTGAATCACCCAATTTGGAGCATTTTTCAATTTGTTATTGATTTTACAAGTTCATTCTAATTTCTGCCCTTTTCTTTTATTCCCAGAGAAATCCTACCCGAAACGTTCTGCACAGCGGGGTGGTCTAGCCACAGCCGCTGACCAGTGGGCCCGTGGCCACGCTGGCAGACACGCAAGCGTGCGGGCCCAGCGGCCGGTTTGACCACGGCGAGGCGCGGGACGGCGCTGACGGGCGCGCGGCGGCGACGAGGACCGACGCGTCGATCTACTGCGCGAAGGAACGCGCTACGTACGGCTACGGACTCGCACGGGAGCGTGGAACACGAACACGGCGGCGCCGCTTCCTATTGGTTGCCGGAGCGACGGAAACATCCGCGACTTGCGGCGGCCGGCGGCGGTTCAACGGTGAAGCGACGAACGACGGCGAGAGAGGGAGGGAGAAGATGTCCCCGAGGACGGCATGCTCACCCTAGACGCGTGGGAACCACCGGCGTGGACGGAGGAGGTCGAGGTTGGCGGCAATGGAGCGGCGGAGCTTCGGCCGGCGAGGAAGGAGACAAGCACGGATGCGTCGATCCCGGGCTCCCCTCTGCGATTCCTCGTGCGGGGAAGGAGAGGAGGACGTGGCGGAGCTGCTGGCGGTCCTGGATTAGCTCGGGGAGCTCCCGAACGTCGGCGATGCGCGGCGGCAGCTAGCTAGGTTCGGCCATGGCGCGCGGAGGAGAGGGGAGAGGGAGGGCAGAGGAGCGGTGTCGAGCAGAGGGCACGGGGGGCCTGGCGGCTCCTTTAAGCGCGAGGAGGCGCGGGGAGGGGGCCCCGGCATCGCCGTGTCGCCATGGCGCGCGGCGGGTGCGGCTCGGCCGCGCGGTCGCTACAGGAGGGAGATGACCACTTTGCGAAAACCCCCTCGGCTGCATTTTTTTATTTGCAAAGCAGCCCTTTTCTGTTTGCTTTTAATATCCAGTAGCCTTTCCCGAATTTTATTGAGGCACTTAAACAATTTATAAAAATTTGATAAAAATCATGTAGCCTCCCAACATCATGTAGAAGCACCACACAAATTGGTTTGGCAAAATAAAAAGTTTTGCCACACTTTTGTTCATAGAGTTTGTTTAGGGCATTTTTGGTAAAACCAAAATGATTTACTTTTGAATTTTAAAACCAGTGCAAAGTATTCAATCTTGAACCCGTGGAACTTCCTTGACAAATATGGATTGGCATTTGTATTTGTGTTTGCCAAGAACAAGCACATTTGAATTACAAGGATTGAATTGATTTGGCGCCCTTGCTTCCATTTGTTTCAATTGTTTTTATCACTTGATTTCAACTTGACACAGAAACAATGGATGCCATGATGCATGATAAGAAGCAAAAGTGAAAATTTGGTTCAAATTTTACAGTACCAAGAGTGGGCTGTTACAATTCTACCCTCCTTACAGGAATCTCGTCCCGAGATTCTAAGGTTGCGGAAGGAAGTCGGGATACTCCTCACGAAGACTAGACTCCCTTTCCCAGGTTGCTTCATCTTCGGAATGATGAGACCACTGAATTTTGAGGAACTTGGTGGTCTTGTTTCGAGTCTTCCTTTCTGCTTCATCCAGGATACGGACAGGATGCTCGCGGTAAGTGAGGTCTGCCTGGATATCCAGCTCCTCATGATTGACTCCATGGATAGGATCCTTGAAACAACGGCGAAGTTGGGATACATGAAACACATCATGCACATCGGGGAAGTTAGCTGGTAACTCTAATTGATAAGAAAGATCTCCCCGCTTGGCCAGGACAGTGAAAGGGCCAACGTAGCGAGGGGCCAATTTTCCCTTAATTCCGAAGCGGCGAACGCCTCGGAGGGGAGAGACACGGAGGTAAGCTTTATCACCAATTTCATAGTGAACCTCCTGATGATGCTTGTCATAATAACTCTTCTGCCTAGACTGGGCAATCTTCAAATTCTCTCGTATGATTCTAACTTTCTCCTCAGCTTCATTGATAATATCCGGACCAAAGAGTGCCCTCTCTCCGGTCTCGGACCAATTCAGCGGAGTTCGGCATTTTCTTCCATACAGAACCTCGAATGGGGCCATACCCAGACTGGCTTGATAGCTGTTGTTGTAGGAGAACTCCGCGAAGGGAAGATACTTCTCCCAATCTTGCCAAAGGAGATTACACATGCCCTGAGCATGTCTTCCAGAACTTGGTTCACCCTTTCAGTCTGACCGTCAGTTTGAGGGTGGAAAGCGGTGCTAAAGTTGACGCGGGTTCCCATGGCTTGTTGGAAACTAGTCCAGAACCTGGAGGTGAACAAACTTCCACGATCAGAGATTATCTTCTTGGGAACGCCGTGGAGTACGACGATCCTAGAAGCATACAGATCTGCCAACTTGGCAGCTGTAATGTCAACACGAACGGGGAGGAAGTGAGCCACTTTTGATAGGCGATCAATGATGACCCAGATGGCATCGTTTCCCTTTGGAGACTTCGGCAGGCCAGTGATGAAGTCCATACCAATTTCATCCCATTTCCACTCAGGGACTGCAATAGGGCGAAGAGTGCCGGGAGGCCTTTGATGTTCAGCCTTTACCCGTCGACAGATGTCGCATTCAGCAACATACTTGGCAATTTCCCGTTTCATCCGAGTCCACCAGAACTGTGGTCGAAGGTCTTGGTACATTTTGGTACTACCGGGATGAATAGAGAGAGGAGATTCATGAGCTTCTTGGAGGATCAGCTCCCTCAATTTTCGTTTCTTTGGCACTACCAAGCGGTCACCAAAATAAACAACTCCGGATTCATTGACAGAGAAACATTTGGCCTTCCCGCTAGCAATGTTCTCCTTGATTTTTCGAATACCCTTGTCACGGGTTTGAGCTTCCTTAATCTGGTCTACAAGAGTAGATTTGATCTCCAGATTTGCTAGATAGCCGGAGGGAACAATTTCTAAGTTCAAAGAGAGAACTCTTCATGGAGGGCAGGTTGGGCCTTTTCAATCATCAGATTGTTGCAATAGGACTTCCGACTTAGCGCGTCAGCCACGACGTTTGCCTTGCCGGGTTGATAGTTCAGACTCACATTGTAGTCCGTGATTAACTCCAACCAACGCCTTTGCCTGAGATTTAAATCCGGCTGGGTGAAGAGGTACTTCAGACTCTTGTGATCCGAGAAGATCTCGCAACGGTTACCAAACAGGTATGGTCTCCATTGCTTCAAAGCATAGACCACCGCGGCAAGTTCTAGATCATGAGTTGGGTAGTGAGCTCATGCGGCTTCAATTGGCGAGAAGCATACGCCACCACATGGCCATCTTGCATTAGCACACAACCCAAACCTTGCAGAGAGGCGTCACAGAAGACGACGAAATCCTTGCTTGTGTCCGGCAGGACAAGCACAGGAGCGGACGTGAGTTTGGCTTTCAGTGTTTTGAAGCTCTCTTCAGCTTCGGCCGACCATACAAACTTTTATCCTTCTTGAGAAGGTCAGTCAGGCCTTGGCTATCTTGGAGAAACCTTCGATGAATCGGCGGTAGTAACCCGCCAATCCGAGAAAGCTACGGATGTCCTTGACTGACATTGGAGTTTTCCAATCCAAAATGGACTGAATCTTGTCGGAATGACAGCCACACCATTAGCGGATATCACATGACCAAGGAAGACAAGGTTATCCAACCAAAACTCACACTTGGAGAACTTGGCATAGAGGCGGTGTTCTCGAAGTCGTGTCAGAACCAAACGAAGATGTTCGGCATGCTCTTCATCGGTTTTTGAATAAACGAGGATGTCATCAATGTAAATGACGACAAACTTGTCAAGATAATCCATGAAGATGGAGTTCATGAGCCTCATGAAAGTAGCTGGAGCATTTGTGAGACCAAAGGACATGACGGTATACTCATATGACCATAGCGAGTAACAAATGCCGTCTTTGGAATATCCTCCTTTCTGATTTTGATCTGATGGTATCCTGACCTCAGATCCATCTTGGAGAATACGTTGCACCAGCTAACTGATCCAACAGATCATTGACGAGGAATAGGATACTTGTTCTTGATTGTCACCGCATTCAACGGTCTATATCAGAGACTAGACGAGGCACGGTAGAATCCCTCTTCTTGACAAAGAGTACCGGACAACCCCAAGGTGAACTGCTAGGCTGGATGAAATCCTTCGCTAACAGTTGATCAATTTGCTCTTCAACAGAGCCAACTCTTCCACCGGCATACGGTAGGGCTTCTTGGAAATTGGAGCAGTACCGGGAAGTAGATCTATGACAAACTCCACACTTCGGTCAGGAGGCATGCCAGGCAATTCTTCCGGGAACACATCCGGGAAGTCACACACCACGTGTATGTCCTGGATTTCAGGAGGAGATTCGCCTTCCATAAAGCAAAGGAGGATCTCAGGTGAGTTGGGTACGACGGCGGACGGAGGTCTTGAATTTGCAGGCCAATACTTCACAATGTCACCGGAAGGAGCGGTCACAGTAATGGTCTTTGCGGCACAGTCGAGATTAGCCTGATATTTGGTTAGCCAGTTCATGCCCAGTATGACATCAATGCCTTTGGACTTCAGAGCTACCAAGGCATAAGGAAAGACAAGGAACCTATATTAATCTGGACCTCAGGAGTAACCCCATCGGTTTGCCATTTGGAGCCAGGAGTGGCAATCACCAAGGGATGGCTCATTTTCTCGAACGGTATGTTGTGGTCTTTTGCAAAGCTATAGATATGAATGAATGCGATGCTCCAGAGTCAAACAAAACTGTAGCTGAATTGCCGTTGATTCGTAACTCACCCATAAGAACGCCGGTGTCTTCCTCAGCTTGTTCAGCAGAGACGTGGTTCAGGCGACCACGCACAGTAGGTCCAGCCTTGCCAGCTGGAGTGGCAGGGGCTCGTGCAGGTGTCCCCGTGATAGGTGCCTTCTGGGGGCACTCCCTGGAGTAGTGACCAGTCTGGCCACAGCTGAAGCAAGTGTTACCAGGTGGGATAGATAGCTGGGGGCGATACCCACTCCCGCTTGACCCAATGTCGAAGTAGTGGGACGCGGAGGTGGTGGCCTGTATCCTGCGGCCCTCGGCATGAATGGAGCACGCGGCACAGCGCTATAGGGCACGAAAACCCTGCGCTTCTTGTTCCAATAGCAGAGGAACTCGGGTGGTCCCCTTGTGCGGCCTCTTGGAAACCTCGAATTCCTTCCTTCCTGCTCAAGAGTAAGAGCCTGGTTGAACACTCCTGGTAGTTCTGGAACTTGAAGGGCAGCAACTCATAGCGGAGCCTCGGCGCAAGCCCCTTGCGGAACAACTCTTGCTTGTCAGCATCATTGGTCACGTCCCGAGGGGCGTAACGAGAGAGATGGTTGAATTTGCACCCATAAGCTCGAAGATCCATATTACCCTGGTGCAAATCCAGGAACTCCCTCCTCTTCAGGTCCATTATTGGCTGAGGTATGTAGCCGCACGGAAGGCAGTGCGGAAATCCGCCCAAGTGAAAGCATGGCCTGCTTCAAACAGCGCCACATGACTTTCCCACCAACAGCCAGCCGCACCAGTCAGGAGGTAGGTGGCGAAGTTGACTTGCTCGGCCACTGGGACATGCAGCGCGCCGAACTGGCGCTCCAGAGCGCGAAGCCAGTCATCAGCGTCCAGTGGCTCCTTAGCATCAGCAAAGGTGGGTGGCTGCGAGCGCAGGAACTCAGTGAGAGTGTTGCAGCCATTCCTCAGTGCATTCTGCTGCACCAACTGCTCAAGCAAGCGCTCATTGCGCCCACGGTTCTCCTCAATGGCCATCAAGACCTCAGCCATCGAGGGTGGTGGCGGCAGATCATCCTCATCATCATCGTGGTTACCGCGACCACCACGGCCTCCACGACCTCCTCGAGCCATTCTGGAGATTTGACAATGACACGGTTAGTATCTTTCTCCGAATAGTCGAACAATAGCATTAGCGTCTACACAAGTACACAGACTAGGGACGATAATGCTTTGCGAGAAGGAAGTCAACAAGATAGAACTTGGGTCAAAGATCAGCATCATGTGCTACTAGTGAGAGTTAAGAAATCACAACTTGACACACTCTAGTTGGCACAATCCGGGAACTTATGTTCAAGTCCTTGGGTTAGAACCCGAAGAAAGGATCAAATGATTGGATTCGGTAGAAACATCTGAGTTGATTTGGGATTACAACGCAGCGGGAGCAACGTGACACATAACACTAAAGGTCGAACCCAACCCCGTTTCTAATCATTTTGAAGTAACAGACGAGGAGTAAAACCTTTAAATCAAATCGAGGTAAGATTGCTCCGAGATTAGAGGGTAACCAGATAAGGAGTAAAAAGAATCCTAAGATGGTTTTCACAACTCATTTTTAGGTTAAAAATATTTTCACAAACACTAGACTCAACATCGACCAGTAGAAGGGTTTCCTACAGGCAGTACTGCTCTGATACCAACTTGTGGCGCCCCGACCCGACTGCTATACAGTGATGCTGTGTGTCACCGGTTAAGCGATACAACGGAGGTTACGGGTTTACCAATCCCCGGCCAAAACCTTTGGCAGGCGTTGCTCGGAATGGATCATCGGCAACGCAACACCCCGATTGATGCCTTAACACAGGCACAACCCTCAAGTATAATAGAGAGATCAAGACTTGTGGAACAACTGGCACATCACAGACTCTACGACCAAAGCATTATAGTTCAACTCTTATAATAGAGAAAGATAGCAAATATTACAACCAGAGGTCACAGACCCAACAGTACATCAAGCGGAAGCGAATTAAGTTGTTCTAAACAACAAGATCCAAATTATGGCCTAAGAGGCCTACAGATAAACATTCCAGCGCCAGCTGTTCCGGGATGTCCCAAGCTGCCACCTGGGAACCCCAGACTACTCGTCGACGTCCACAAAGAACCCACCTTCGAGGTCGGTGAAGTCCTCCTCTGAAAATAAGCAAACGACGTTGAGTTCGACGAACTCGCAAGATATATAGAGCTTTAGCTCGATGAGGCTTTCAAAGTTGTATGGCTGTTTTGCATAAAGCTGTTTTTTTTAGAAAAACATAACTCATGGCATCGACTAATCAGAATATTTTTAAAGAGGTAAGAAGTAAACTCTTTTCTTCTGATCATCTTCAACAACAACCATCATCAACCACTTCACCTGTCTACAAAGGCACCTCCCCGAATCACCCTCGAGGAAGTCAACCTTACATCTTGTAGTACCTCTAGTACCAGTTTTTAATCATTCCGTTCAAGTTATTCTATGATCCCTGAATCCGTCACCAAGTCGTCCTTAACCGTGGACACGGCTTTTCGAAAAGATTTACCCTGCAGGGGTGTACAATGTTTACCACGCGTACCGTCCGGCCCATTGCCTGCGCATTAGCTCTCTTCCATGGAAAGCCGGCTGGGTGGGAGCGGTGTCGACTTCTCCCTCGTTAAGGACTTTCCAGGATCATCAGTGGCGGTAGGACTGCCAGGATCACATCACCCCGCCCCACGGCCACTCATTTTCCTAATACCACAATCCTCATCTCAGTTCATCCACCATCATCACGCACGCGCAAATGGAAGCCCGAACTAGAGGACCCTGGCTAGCCCCGCTCGAGCTATTTAGTCTATGAGGGTTCCTGCAATTGCATAGGCCTCACGCATGGGTGCACGCTCGGTCTTGGCTCGAAGGGGAGAACTCGCACTTAGGCGACGAGAACGAGACAACCCACCACATTCCATGTGGCCTCTCATCCCCGCCTTTAAACATGTTATTATATGTCACCACAACTTTCCACCATCATCCGAACATTCCACCACAGTTCCAACAATAGCATATCCACCGGACGACTAAGCATTTCACTAAGCATGGCTAAGCATAAACATAGCGGATATAATTAACTCAGGCCAACACAACAATCCTATGGATATTAGGAGGAAACAGGTAATGGCATCGGAAAACATAATGCATCTAATAGGATACTCTAATCCAACCAAATTGACATTTGGAATCGCATGCAATATTATAGTGGAGAAAATATCTGCGGAAAACATAGGAGGAGACATGCTCAGAGGGGGGATTACGCTTGCCTTGTTCAACGGGCTGGTAATACGGGTCGTCAGGGTATTGTGGAGAAACCCCGATTGCTTGATCTATCGATGCATAAGAACACCGGAAAGAACACAATCAAATATCACTCAAGCAAACCAAATGCAATGCACATACACATGATGACATGACAAGTTTGATGCACTGAAATTATTATACAAATGTATCAATTTAAATGGGGTGCAAAATAATTAAATTGACAAGGGAGAAGAAAGTCCCATATTGGTTTTAATGCTTTCCTGTGCTATGAATTCATGTAAACATGCATGTAAATGATGCTACTGATTAGGTATTGATTTGCTGAACATTTATAGCCATTCAACATCATTTTTGGAATTCTTTTGAATTAAATATGAATTTCCAAGTGGCATTTCAGTACTGCCATTTTTAGTGTTTTCAACATACAGAGGGTTTAAATTGCTCAATTATGTCCAAATAAAATATGGATGTGTAGAGGGTGTCAAGACAAATTTTTAGACACCTTATTTGCTCAATTTGGAATTACAGAGCTTAAGTTATGAATTTTCAAAGTTTGCTCTTTATTCTGCAATTTCTGTAATTCATTTAAAGAGGCAATTTATTTTGAGCTAACATGTGTCAAAATGACAGACATGTCGAGCACACTTTCCTGAACATGTGGAAATTTGAATCACCCAATTTGGAGCATTTTTCAATTTGTTATTGATTTTACAAGTTCATTCTAATTTCTGCCCTTTTCTTTTATTCCCAGAGAAATCCTACCCGAAACGTTCTGCACCGGGGGTGGTCTAGCCACAGCCGCTGACCAGTGGGCCCGTGGCCACGCTGGCAGACACGCAAGCGTGCGGGCCCAGCGGCGGTTTGACCACGGCGAGGCGCGGGACGGCGCTGACGTGCGCGCGGCGGCGAAGAGGACCGACGCGTCGATCTACTGCGCGAAGGAACGCGCTACGTACGGCTACGGACTCGCACGGGAGCGTGGAACACGAACACGGCGGCGCCGCTTCCTATTGGTCGCCGGAGCGACGGAAACATCCGCGACTTGCGGCGGCCGGCGGCGGTTCAACGGTGAAGCGACGAACGACGGCGAGAGAGGGAGGGAGAAGATGTCCCCGAGGACGGCATGCTCACCCTAGACGCGTGGGAACCACCGGCGTGGACGGAGGAGGTCGAGGTTGGCGGCAATGGAGCGGCGGAGCTTCAGCCGGCGAGGAAGGAGACAAGCACGGATGCGTCGATCCCGGGCTCCCCTCTGCGATTCCTCGTGCGGGGAAGGAGAGGAGGACGTGGCGGAGCTGCTGGCGGTCCTGGATTAGCTCGGGGAGCTCCCGAACGTCGGTGATGCGCGGCGGCAGCTAGCTAGGGTTCGGCCATGGCGCGCGGAGGAGAGGGGAGAGGGAGGGCAGAGGAGCGGTGTCGAGCAGAGGGCACGGGGGGCCTGGCGGCTCCTTTAAGCGCGAGGAGGAGCGGGGAGGGGGCCCCGGCATCGCCGTGTCGCCATGGCGCGCGGCGGGTGCGGCTCGGCCGCGCCGCGCGGTCGCTACAGGAGGGAGATGACCACTTTGCGAAAACCCCCTCGGCTGCATTTTTTTATTTGCATAGCAGCCCTTTTCTGTTTCCTTTTAATATCCAGTAGCCTTTCCCGAATTTTATTGAGGCACTTAAACAATTTAGAAAAATTGATAAAAATCATGTAGCCTCCCAACATCATGTAGAAGCACCACAAAAATTGGTTTGGCAAAATAAAAAGTTTTGCCACACTTTTGTTCATAGAGTTTGTTTAGGGCATTTTTGGTAAAACCAAAATGGATTTACTTTTGAATTTTAAAACCAGTGCAAAGTATTCAATCTTGAACCCGTGGAACTTCCTTGACAAATATGGATTGGCATTTGTATTTGTGTTTGCCAAGAACAAGCACATTTGAATTACAAGGATTGAAGTTGATTTGGCGCCCTTGCTTCCATTTGTTTCAAATTGTTTTTATCACTTGATTTCAACTTGACACTGAAACAATGGATGCCATGATGCATGACTAAGAAGCAAAAGTGAAATTTGGTTCAAATTTTACAGTACCAAGAGTGGGCTGTTACAACCAAAGACATTTGTCCAGCACATAACATCATAATTTTAATCACAATGGGTCATGTTCATTAAGTGCAATAAAAGTAAAGTGTGCATCAAGTTCGTGAGAGCTATATAACCAACTTTTCCCATAACAATCAACAACATAAGCATTTTAATTCAGAGGTATAAATGATACAAAATAACATGGTAAACATACTCGGAATAGCATAAAGCTAATAGGTAGATATGGTGGACTCACTGGAAAAACTTTGGTTGAAGGTGTTGGAAACAAGTTTTTGCTTGTTGAAATTTTTGGGCTAGCAAGAGGGAGAAAGTTGACCATCTAAATGCATGCATGTGTGTCCATAGAACTAACTAATTCATGTTAAACAAAGTAAGTAACATTCAGCATCAAAACATGAATGAAATATAATTCTTGATAAAACACTAACAAATTATTACTCATTAACAAGCTCTTGAATCATGCAACTATATGTATCTTTTAAAATCAACTCAAACATCCCCTTTCCCAATCTTTTAATAGCATCCAACATATTTCAACCCAAATTTCCTGTAGCTCTCTCTCATATATAAATGATAATGTGGTGGTCTCTCAAAATAAAAATCAAACCAAAACAAACAAAAAGACGCTCCAAATTTATGCGATATAGTGCATTGATCGAAAACAGAAGTTAGACGTGTGTAAACCGAGAGTGTGTTGGTTCAGTGGGTTGTCTTAACATCCCCAAGCTTATGGTCTTCACCATCCTTGGATAGCTCTTGGTGCATCTCCTCTAATTCCTGTGAAAAAACTTCAAAACACCGTTTCTCCCATTTCTTTTCTGTGGGGTGATATTAGTAGTGATAAACAAATAGATTTCTTGCTGCATATAATCCTCAGACAAAAATTCATATGGATGTCCAGTAAGTGTATTATGTTGTATTCCTACTCATAAACTCAATTGGATCTAAAAGATTCAAGCTAAAGTTCTAAGCATGCATCAAACAAAATGGGACAGAATCTGTCCAGAAAACAGCAGCAGCAAAACATATTTTTATACCCTACTTAAATTTTTCTAAAAATTCTGAAAAATTCATGCGTATAGAGTATGAAAAGTTGCAACTACAGTTTAAATATCATCTCATTCGGAGTTACATAATAGGAATTAAAAATCATACCGTGCACAGATTCGTGTTGGAATAATATCTCCGAATGCTATAAGCAACTTTTTCAAACCAAAATGGGTAAAACTTGGCACTTTGTTAAAAATCCAGAAACTAAACTAAAAATCTAGTCTCTTGTTACAGCAAGAGGACACAAAGAAAATCAGAAATAAAAACAACCGGGTTGCCTCCCGTAAAGCGCTTTCTTTATAGCCATATAGCTAGGCTTCTTACTTGATATTTATTGTGGACGAAGCTCATGAGGGAGCTTGAACTTTGGTGTGTCCCTCTTCCTTGGGAAGTGTTCCATGCATTTCTTGTGTGGAAACTGAAACTTCACATTCCCTTCCTTTGAATCAATGATAGCACCTGTGGTACGAAGAAAAGGTCTTCCAAGAATAATTGGACTAGAAGTTTTATTCCCCATATCCATGATTAGAAAATCAACAGGCACAAAAGTCATATGTAACTCTACGATGACATCACTTACTCTTCCTATAGCATGTTTAATGGAATCATCAGCAAGTGCAAGTTCAATAGAGCATTTTTCAAGATTCTTTAATTCAAGTACTTCATATAATTCTTTAGATAAAACAGAGACACTAGATCCTAGATCTAATATAGCATGGTGTGTCTCTTTTCCAATGGTTACTAGCACTTTGGGAATCCATATATCCCCAAGCTTAGGTGGTATCATAGCTTCTTAATTGTACCTAGCAATCTTTTCTTTTAAAACATGATTAGCAATGTAAGAACCAAAACCAGCTTGGTTATAGTCGATGGATGGATCACTTGCAAATTTTTGTAAGATAGATATTAATTCATGCAAGCTACAATTATTTAAGTCAAGCAATGGTTCCTTGACTTCACTAAGCATTTTAACTTCCTCAATTTTCTTTTCGGTTCTCTTTCTTAATAAAGCATCCAAAGCTATTTTGAGATCATTCTCTTCTTTAACAGATTCTTCAAGATTCCTTTCCAAAAGCTCTAACATAGAAAATAGTTTGTCATTAAATTTCTTAGTTGCTCCCTTTTTAGACTCGGCTTTGTTTACTATCCTTTCCATTCTTACAGCAATTCTAGAAAGGGTGTCATTAGTTTTCTTCATACTAGCTTTTGAGTGAAGGATGAAAGAGCGCATTTCATCTTTAGTAGGATACTCTTCCACATAGGTTTGTAGATTTAATATTGACCTATCAATAGAAACTTTCAGTTGTTTGATCCCAGCTTCATCTTTTGTTTCTAAAGAACTCCCAAATAAATTTTCCATTAAATTATTAGCATGTGAGGGATTACCCGAAGCAAATCTTCCATTAGTCAATGAGTCTAGAAAACATTTTGACCAAACATCTAGACCATTATAAAAATTTCTTATCAAAGTAGCAGGGGTATGCTTGTTGGCACCATTTTTATTAATTCCCTTCATTCTATACCAAGCATCCATTAATGACTCTCCATAATATTGACCAAAATTGTTCACTTCAACACTAGAATCCATTTTGGTAATTTTTTTTGTGTTTTTAATTTTTTATGCCAAACTGAAAATAAAATATGCAAAACAAAATGCAAATGCAACACAAAATGCAAGACAATAACAAAAGAAAATAAAATGATTTGAAGGTAAAGATGGATAAGATGGTGCTCACGTAGGTGCAACCTCCCCAAGCTTAGTTGTTTGCACAACTTGGTGATGAAGTTGACTTGTTGTGAGATACCCTTGGATAAAACTTTGCAGCAATGATTCCCGGCAACGGCGCCAGAAATACGTCTTGATAGCCCTTAAATGGGTTAGGTTGAGACCTCAATAGCAGAGTGTGTAGTACGGGCAAGACAATTTTCCCCACGAGGGGTGACTCGAGGGTTTATATCGAACTCTCGGGGAATCAGTAGTGAAAGCTTTACCTCCTTATCCTTCCCTTGGAAACCTGCAAACAAAAATAAATTGTTTTGTGCCCTCAACCTCACCAAGTGGTTGTCAAGCACAAGGTGTGAGAAAGTTATGAATACAAAACAATAAATAACTATGCAATGATGATGAATAAATATGCAAGGATGGTGGAAACAATGATGGATGATATTTTTGGGTTTTATATGATGAATGCAAGATGCAAAAGTATTTTTGTATTTTCGGATTTTTAAATGGCCGAAAATAAAAAGTGGATGAAAGTTGTTCGAAAGGTGTTTCTTATGATTAAAAATGGACCGGGGTTCATGGTTTCACAAATGCACTCTCTCTTTAATAATGTGGTAGACAATGGAACACAAGAATTAACATATGAGATTGCAACAAAGTTTCATGACAAGTTATTAATCATATGGGCATCACGTCCTAACATAGATATCTTTTGGTTATTAATCTCTCTTATACTCCACTAAGATGCGAAACTAAATCATAACACCTTAGTATTAAGATAAATCAGAGCATAGCATTAAGTTTCATGACATGAAGTTGAAATAAGAACATGCTAGATCTAGCCACGGAGTAGTGGCATGGTCACACCCACATCTCCGGTAGCAAGTTATTTCTTTTTATCCCTAGTGAGGCAACAAAGTAAGGTAAAACACCCAAGTGGATCGCGGAACTTTCTCTCATGTTCACCGCACTAACCACCCTCCGTTACTCCATCTAATGCACACGTTCCCCCACACGCTCTCATAAACATGCTTGATCAAAACAAGTAAACAAGAACGGGGTACATAATATGCATCTACTTTCATAACTGAAACAACACAATTGCAATGTCACACATATATTAACTCATAAAGATCCACCACAAAGGTATTACATAGATGACCGTAATCATGTTCGGCAGCTCATACGGTGCTAATTAGTGAAGCTCAAGAGAGATACATAAGTTACTTCCACAAACCCATAGTCCAGGGGTGGACTACTCCCTCTTCATCATGGATACGGTGGAAAAGTCGTTGGAGAAGGTGGAGACCTCTCCGGCAGCGCCCCGCCGGAGTTTCCCCCTCCAATCTGCAGCTCTGATCTCTGTTTCGTGGTTTCTGTGTTTCTGCGGCGCTCCTTTCCGAAGAGCCTCGGGGACTATTTTTATAGTCGGTTTTAGGTCAAGACGAAGTCGGTGGAGAAAAGATCGATGGCAACGGAGCATCGAGGCTCCAGAAGGTGGGCCCACGCGGCCAGGTACTGTGGCCGCGTGGGCCACCCCTTTTGGGCCTCGAGCCTCGTTTGTTCGCTTCCTTCGCTCCCAGGTCTTCTTCCTTCCAAATATTGATGCTCAAATTTGCAGGTTATTTGGACGTCGTTTGGGTCCCTGAAACATCAGAATATAGAAAATAGGGTTTTCTGCCTACGCAGGGTTAATTCCAGAAAAATAGGGGAACTTGTGAAATATTCCCAAAATCATTATAAAACAATGATATAACCCTTATATGATGCAAATATGATTGGAATATGAATAAAATAGTGCAAAGTTCATGTATGCATTTTACATGCATCACCGACCAATATAAAAAGAGCACCAACCAAAACAGTGGTGTCCGCTTTGTCGGGGGAATACTTTCTGGATTAACCGCGGCCCAGTGCGACTTCACTTACTGCATGAACGAAGGCCCATTTGGGAGCAAGCCCAATATTGAACCGCCATAAGGAGAAAGATCTAGAAGACAAATCCCGCAGGACGTGAAGACCAAGTAGTCTCGAGTAGGCCTCTGTGGATGTATTCCTTATGGGGAAGTTTCCTTTGTAACCTAGCGAGCCTCTGTGTATATAAAGAGGACTCGCAGGACTTAGAGCGGGTCAAGCTATCAAGCCCCAAACCCTAGCTCATACGGCGAGTACCAGATCGGATCGCCTCCATTGTAACACCTCGATTATCATATCAATACCAATCTAGGGTAGGCAGGAAGTAGGTCTTTTACCTCACATTGAGGGGGCCGAACCTGGGTAAATCTGTGTTGATCTTTATTCCTGCGATCCCAAGCTGGGAGATGCTTGACTCGCATAATCCCACCCTACGAAGTCATCTATGACACCTGACGTGACAAACCCACGACAGTTGGCGCCTACCGTGGGGCCTGCGGTCAAGAGCGTCACGTTCCGCGCAGGATCCATGAAGGGAGCTGAAGATCTTGTTGTTGGCCGTATCATCACGGTCAATGGCACACCCTCATCGACGATTTGAGCTGGGGGCCGGAAGCAGATTATTTGGAGACCGGCCACATCATCCGTTCGGATCCATCAACGTCTTCGTCGGCTTCATCAGTGGCAGGTCCGTTAGATCGATCAGGAAGGCGATTCAGTAGAAGAAGTCGCCGATGACGGGGAAGAATCCGTGCAAAGCATGGACTCGCAGGAGTTTGGGTCCATCATACCTGCCTTTGAAGAATTTGCTGGGGTTACCACCAGAGGATCACATCATCACCAGATCAAGAGATGGCACAAGTCGCGGTTTACATGGCCGGAGGAGCAGGTGCATCAGGAACTGCAGGAGAAAACGAAGCATCGGCACCCCCAAGCAACCCACTTCTTGTACTGTGTCAGCCACGAACGCCGCCCTCCATGCAACAGAAATTGAGGCCGCCAGGGGCCGAGCTCCTGTATGAGGTTCGAAGGATGGAAGAAGAGCGCCGCAGGCTCGATCAGATAAACCAAGGAATCCAACAGGAACGGCAGAGAGTAGCCGCGCCTGGCTGCTGACTCAACAACAGGTTAACCCGCAAACACAGTTGCGCGCGACTCAACCAACAGTGGAAATCCGCTCACTCCAGCCGCGGGGACGGGAATCCAGACGACTGCGGAAGGAAGGGTACCAACAAATCAGAGACCCTGCAACGACCAAGGAGATTTCACACCCACTAGGGCATTACCAGAACCCTGTCGATAATATGTATGCTGCGGCTAATATCTTGACTCAGATGGTACCAACAGGCGATGACCCGGTCAATGTGAGGTGCGGCGCGCGATTCAGATTAAGCACGGCAGTCCTGCAACAAGCCAATAGGGCGGAAGCCGAAGCACAGCTGCCCCTCGTACCAGCCATCATAGGATTACAGCAGAAAGAAGCGTCCAGAGCAGGCCACCAGAGGACTTGTCAGGAGTCGCACAGAGGCGGCAGGAGCAAGTCGCAGAAGCGCAGGCGAATGCGCCATTGATGCAAAAGCGGCCCGCAGATAACCCGCAGGCGCGACCACAGCTCTGTCCTCGCGACTCAAGGGACCGGCGTGTTTCACTGAGAGGATCAGATCGGAACCTTTCCCTAAAGATTTCAAAGGGCCACGCAAGGTGGCAAATTATAACGCCAGCATGGATCCAACCACTTAGCTCAACAATTACGAGATGGGCATGAGCATCCTAAACGCATCTGAAGAGATCTGCGCACGCTACCTAAACATGATGCTAGAAGGAGCAGCGCACATATGGCTGCAAAATTTGTCTCCCAACTCTATAAATACTTGGGAGGAACTGAAGGATGCCTTCATTAAAAACTTCAAGGAACTTGCAAGCGACTCTCAATATAGAAGATTTAGAAGCGTTGTGTCCAGAAGGAAGGCGAGTCAAGTCGCCATTGGATGAAAAGGGTGGCAAGAAATAATACACTCCTCAGATTATATACCACCAAGCTCAGCCGTCCTGGTGATGGAGAAAAACTGCAAGTTTGAGCCGCTGATCCATAAGCTGGGTCGCAAGAAGGATAAGTCAAGAGCCTCAGCGAGGTGATGGCTGCGGCTAATAAATATGCCAGCTCAGATAAAACCAGAGACGCGTCAGATGGAGAAGAAAGAGGAGGTGCTGCAAAAGGAAAGAAAAACTCCACAAGCCCCAGCAGCAGAAACGAGCCACAACAACACGAGTCAAAACAAACGCAAAGGTGAAGATGGTCACTCAGGGCTCGTCGCCAATACGCGTGGAGGGTTTCAGAGGCCAGCGTTGGATGGGGCCGAGGATACGGCTCCCGTCCATCAATATGCAAGAAGTTT